>CM051834.1:111579303-112975124 GCA_028451465.1 Erethizon dorsatum | reverse complement strand
TCTTACCCTTATTTTCCTTCCCTGCAAAAATAACTGATTCTTTAAAAATAACTCTCCTTTCTTCTTTTTCTCCCTCTGTTTCTCCTTCCTCTCTCTCTGCAACCCAACTCTCTTACTTTCTGTCCACTTCCTCAACTACATCCGCTCCATTTTCCTTAGCTCGAAGTAGACAAGAATCACCTACATTCCACGCTGAACAGATCCGAACTGGGTTGTGAAAAGTAGGGTTTCAGGACCACGGACAGCTGCGCCGCCGTGGCCCTCACCTTTCGTGGTCCGTAGGCCCTCAGCGCGCCCGGTGAAGACGTTTCCATACTTAGCACTTTCCTTTCTGCGCCTGAGAAATTCCCCCCAGCCCCTTCCGCATCAGCTTCCACACACCTCCTCTGGAGAGCACTCCCTGGTCGTGGCCCCACGCCGCCCTACCGTATCTGTCAGCCAGAATCACTCTACACTCAACTCCTCCACACTCAAAGCTCACGCCAGGCTGGTCCTCCACGCCCTGCAGGTAGAGAGGGGAACATGTCTGAAAAGATCCCTGCCCTTCTGGAGTTCACATTCTGGTACAAGGAGACTGGAAACAGGTCATGAGTAAGGACTGTGATGTGTGTATCATCGAGGATCTGCTAGGTAAGAGAGGGCAGAACAGCACTAGGAATCGTCAGAAAAAGCAGCTCCGAGGAGGAGCCAGTCAGAGCCCTTGGAGGGGCTGGGGAAGAGCCCCTAGTGGGGAGGAGCACGAATGCTCATCCCAAGGTGAGACCAGGTCCGCATTTCCAGTGCAGAGTGCCAGTGGGTTAGGCGATGACGTCAGCGAGCTGAGCAGCAGCCAAGTCCTGAAGACCTTGTGGGCCGGGCGCAGACGCGGGATGCATCCTAAGCGCAGTGGGAATCCACCAAAGGGGGCTGCGCTGAGAGAGGCTGCACCTGGCTTTGCTTAGGACTCAGCTGCCAGTGCCAAGCACAGAGCCTGGCACAAGGGTGGGTGACTGAGACACAGGGATTGGGTAGAAATGGGGCATGTGCAGGCATCACTCTTATGGCCTGGAAAAAGAAAATCAATACCCTCTGGCTTTGTCCCTGCTGCCCAAGCACATGGAGCCAGTCACGGGCTCCATTGACCTCCTATCGATATCCAGCTTTCTCACAGCTGCCCAGCTCTATGCCCACAGCTCCAGCCTGGCACAGCCCACACCCTGTAGAGCCCCTTCCCCTGCTGTCTGTTTCTCATCTCTTTCCTGGGAGCCCACCCCCAGAGCAGGCTACGGGGGAGGTTTACAGCCAGCGTGACTCTCATGCTCCCCTGCCCAACCCTTCCACAGCGCTGTCCGGAACTACACACCAGTTCCACGCCAATTCAGTCGCAAGGACCTGATTTGAGTTTCCTGATCCCAGCCAGCTCTTGTCTCCCTCTCCAAGGCTTGGCACCCTCATTGGTAATTTGGGGTCACTGAGCATGATCACTGTGCTCCAAGACCTAAGGTGTTGGTTATATGTTCATCCTCATGCTCTCCTTTGAACTTCTTTCATGTCTAGGATTTCTAACATGAGCAAGGCAGGAGAGCGTCCTGGTGAGGCACCCTGCATTGGAATACTGCTTCCACTGCCAGGAAATTAAACCTCCAAGATCTTCTGTTGTCTCCACGTCAAAATGGAAACACAAATGCTACCTTCCAAAGCACAAAACCAAAAATCAAAACAAAACAAAAAAAATGGTGCCCACACTACAGGGTCAAGAAAAACAAATAACCTAATTCATAGAACTCAGAAACGCCTGGCCCCTGACACCCCCTAAAGTTGCAGTTACCACTATTACTACTGAATTTACTTACTGAATCATTTATTTCTACTACACATCGAGCACTTATGGTTATAGTCTAGGTACTTTATATCCATGAAGTAGCTCAGTGTTGGCCAACTACCATTTATTTGGCCTGCCACATGTTTTGTATGGTTTGCAACCTAAGCGTGATTTTTTGCATTTTTTTTAACTGGTGGGGGTAACTAAAGAATACCCCACGCACATGAAGTTACCTTGCATTCAGATTTCAGGGTGCATAACGCAAGTGTTATTCGCAACAATTCCACAAGGGAAGACTTTGATCCTGGTCTTTCTAGCCACAGTATTGGGCAAGCTTGAGGACATGTGGGTGATGCCAGGGTCAGAGGCTACAAAGTGAACCAAGGGAGAGGCCAGGCAGTGGAGCTCAGTCTCTCCCAAATTGCTGGGTCAGAAGTCTGACCTCCAGCCTGACCTTGGCCAGTTGGCTCCCGGGGCAACATATGAGCACATGCTTGGAAACAGAACACCCTCGGGTTGGGTTCCTATTCTGTCATTGACTAGCTGTCCCCTCTCCCAGCCCATTTCCATTTTTGTGTCTGCAAACAATGGGGCCTTCCTTATAACGCTCAGGGTAGGTTGAATAAAACTCCTCATGCTACCTACTCTTGCCCCACTTTCCCTCTCTAGGCCACTATTTTCCATCTGAAAAGTGAGACCTTTTTGCTCTGACACTCTCGGATCATGATATCCTACGTGTCTTATTTTAGCTTGGTGTCTGGCTCCACACACCGTGATTCAAGTCTGTGCTGAGGTTGCACCGTGCTTTCCCTGGAAAAGGTCTCATCCAGTTGGGTTGAAGGCTGGGGGAGGTTGGGCCTCGGGAGAGCTGGGTGCAGAGCAGGAGGAGACTGGGGGAAGGGACACTGGAAAGCATTCTGCGACTCTTTACACAACCTGCTGGGAAGAGGGACTGGGGTGCAAGCTCCGGGGCACACAGTGAAGGTGAGATGTACGGTGGGGCGTGTTTATGAGCTATCAGCTCAATTGCAAGGACCTGATTTGAGTTTAATTAAATTATGGTATCAGCATTTGAACCAAATTGGACAACTGAGTCAGAATGAGTTGGTTGGGCTGGATTGGCGGGTTTAGGTGTGTTTGACCTCCACTGCATTGTGCTGGACGGAATGGGACTGGACTGAGCTGCGATTTGGAAGGCTGAAAGAGCTCTTCTCTGGAGCTCTGGACTCCAGTCATCTGGTAAAAGCTCACACTGGTATCTTGGGCAACTCCCTGCACAGTGCTGGATCTCAAACCCCTACTTCATTAGGTGAGAGCTAATAATAGCGCCTAGGTAGAGATGTTCTGAGATGAGACCGATCACACACCCAAGAACCCTGCACCTCAAGATAAAGAACTGTAAACAAATACTGATCTCCAGCGGATGCCATGCATGGGAAAGCATTTAGGGCGATGCCTAAAACTCACTTTGATATGCATCAGAAAGAAAAAATAAGAGAGTTGGCAGGTTAAGATTAGGAGCAGAGGGCGGGACAGAGGGCCACGCGAATCCAGTAGCGAGTTCACAACTGACCGAGCGGTGGGGACGCGAGCGCTCACTGCAAAACTCTTTTGACTTTTTTGTTTGTTTGAAAAAACAAAACACAAAGAACAAAAAAACGAAAACAGAATGTTGCGCAGAAAATAAAGAGCCTTGTAGACAGTTAATTACTAAAATATCAGTGATGGTTAAAAATACAGGCTCTGGGGGCGAGGTGCGCGCGCCTGCCTCCCAGCCTCTCACTGCTACGGGGCCTGAGCAGATGATGTGCCCTGAATGCTTGCTCTGCTGCCCACGAAGGACAGCGAGGCTCGGAGGGCGCAGCCCTCCCAGGGCCACAGCACCCGCCCTCGGTCCCTCCCTTGGGCTCACCCGAGAGGATGAAGAAGATGCCGGAAACGAAGGCCAGGATGGTCCTCTGTGGGCGGATGTGTCCGATGTTGCTGATGACGAAGGCGGTGAACACCAGGAACAGGCTGACCATGGGGAAGGGCGTGGCCGTGCGCACTGTCTCTGGGGGCGACAGGGAGGCGGGGGTGAGGGTCTCCGGCGGCCCTTCGGCCCCACCCCTTGGCTTCCCAGGGAGGACACGCCCCTCCCGCCAGGCCCCGCCCCTCTTCGCCCCCTGCTGTGCAGCCTTGGAGCCCGCACCCTCCACATGACCCCACCCCTTCCCTGATCCTGGCCTTTCTCCCAGGACCCCCTTGTTGCCTGGGCCCCTCCGCCCTCTTCCCTCACTCAAAATATTCTCCGTGTTTTCCGTCACCAAGTTGATCTCTGGTTCGAGGAAGTATTCTGAGGCCACACAGCGCCCCTTCTCCCGACCTGGTGGGGAGGGAGGGGCAGAGGCAGGGATGGATGAGAGGATGAGCTCCAGAGAGGCGTCAGGGTGGGGGTGGGTGGGGGGGCAGAGGGGAGACCCCGGGGTGGGGGCGAGGTGCACCCGAGGGTCATGGTGTGTTCGGTCTTAGGGGTTGGGGAAAGGTGTGGTGTGGGGGTGCATGCGACTTCTTGTGAGCTGCCCTGGAGACCCCAGGGTGGAGGAGGGCAGGGCTGGACCCCATGCCCCAAGTGAGGAGGCGGCTGTGGGCCAGCACTGCTGGGTCTCTAAAGAGGATGAGGCCTGGAGAGCCAGGATTCCTGAGGGAAAGGGGGCCAGGGACCAGGACTTGGCCTCAGTACGGGGCTCCTAGATCCAGAGAATAAAAGGTGAGGCATGGGGGCTCTGCAGAAATTTGAACTTCCAGGAGAGGAACAGGACCATTTTCTAGATTTCTGGGACCCAAGGAAAGGGACTAGGGATGAGGCCTGAGCTGTTGGGGGCCAGGTGGGACCAGGGCAGTGGAGGGTGGGTTTGCCCCGCACCTGCAAAGAAGCAGACCCGCCAGAGGCCAGCGTGCAGTGCCATCTTGACCTCGGTGGTCTGGTTCTGAGGCAGCACCGTCCCCTCCTCCATGTACAGCCAGTAGTCCGTGCTGACCGCGATGCCCACGAGCAGCAGGCCGCAGGCACCGAACACGCTGCTCAGCAGGGTCAGGGCGCGGCTGCTGCAGTGACTCATCCTGAGCGGCGGGGGGCGCCCTGCGGGGCCTGCAAGATGGGAAACTATGGTGGGGACCCCCAAGGGGACCACCCCTGTCCATAACCTCACGTTGGGACGTTGAACCCTGGCTGGAGAAAACAACTCCAAGACAAAACCATCTCCAGTCTGACCTCTGGGTCCTGAGCCATGACCCCAGCGCTGGCCTCTGACCGGAGACGCAGCTGTGGATGCCAGACCTCAGGGATGGGCCTCCGGGACTTGCCAACTGGGCTCTGTGTGGCCCTGGGCCCAGGTCCCAACCCTAGCGGAAGGTTCCCAAATATCCAGTGACAGATGCTCTCCTGCCCTGGCCCGAGAGCCCAGCCTTACAAATCAGACCCCTCCGGGGCCCCTCACACTGAGGCCGAGCTGCTGACTCTGACACTGTTATAACAGCCAGCAGCTTAATTAACTGCAGGACCTGGAACCCCTGCCCTAACCATGCCCCGACCCAAGACCCCAGCCATGAGCACGAGGCTCCAACAAGGAGGGCCTGTCACCTCCACTTTGAGCCAGGATTTACATCCCTGGACCTAGGGTATTGCACTTGGACCTCGGATACTCTACAACTTGACCTGTCTGGAAATTCTACCCAAGTCACACAACTTAACTCCATGCCTGGACCTGATACGTAGGCTGCATCTAGAAAATCAACGACCAGAAAGCCCCTAAATGTGTCACTAATCACAGATCCCTAGCCCTCCACCCTGGCCTCAGAGCCTTGACCTCAGACCTATCTAAGACTTTGGACAGAGGCTCCCACCCAAGCTTCAGATCTTGGACTTTTATCTTGACCCTAATGGCCAATTCTAACCCTAAGAACTTCTGCCTCTGACTTTGTGCCTTGACCTCAATTTGGTGCTCCAATCTGATATCACAGCCACGATGCAGAACTTAGATTCTAGAACTCTGATTCCACTCTCCCAACCAAAGGCAGGCCTTGAAATGGGGATTTTGAAACTTGTTCACAGGTTGCCAGATCCCAGCACATTGGAACCCAGAAATCTGGGGCCATGATGTTGACTAGAGACCCCAGAATGTCAAAACCATGAGCTGGGATCCTATGACCCAGCACCCCAACCAGAACTCTCCAGCAAGACAAGAGGCTATCATCCTGTGAACTGGGAATTGGTGCTCCCTGAGGACAGCATCCCTATCACACGACCCTGAAATGCCACACCAGAGATTCTAAACTCCAATTTCCCATGCTCGGTCTTAAGTCACACACCTTCTTCAACAATCAACATGGGACCTGGATCCCAACACTGGACTTCCAAACAAGAAATTCCCAAGTCATAGCTGTGAATCCCAAATCTGATTAGGGATTCTCCCAGAGACTCCACCTCAACTTGGGGGCTTCTCCACCTAGAGCTGAAGGACTCCAAATCCTTCATCTCCAGTCCTCACATCCCCACTTCCTCGCAGGAAAGTCCCCGCTGCCACATAATCCCATGATGTGGGGCTCCTCCTGGGATGGCCAGCCTACATCAGCTAGAGACCTCCGGGTCCTTGAATAGCAGCGACATCCATCATCTCTTTACCTGTGGTCTGCGACCCCCAACAATCAGGGCACGAGACCATTTCACCTTTAACCAGAACTCCTAGGGCCTTAAAACTCTGCCCCACCCCAGTAAGGACCCTGGAGTCTGAGGTCACCCTCGCCCTCGCACTCCCAGCGTCCAGAGGCCCTCAGCTGCACTCCCAGCCTCCTGGAGGACTTGGGGACGGGAGTCTGGGAAAGCTGGGGCCGGCTTCACCTCCCATCCCCCGCCCTGTGGCTCCGGGACTTGACCGCCAGCTGCCTGCTGGCTTCTACCCTCAGCTCGAAACAAGCACCCTAAACCGCTCCGTCCGAGGTTTTAGCTGCGGGAGCTGCCCTCAGCGTCCCGTCCGATGCCCGCGGGCTCCCAGCTGGGACAGGGGATTCGCACCCTTTCCCTCCCTGCAGCCCCTCCCTCCGTCCCAGTTCCTCCGCGCTCTACCTGGCCTCCAGCTCCCCGTCCTGCAGCCCTCGCTCCTTTGGGACCCTCCCCCCAGGCCCGGAGCCTCCTTCCCATCCTTCCTCCCAGCCTCCCCGCATGCAGGCGTGTGGACCCCTGAGGCCCCGTCCTCTAAGCCCAAGTCTAACTCCATCTCCCTTCAGTCTCTTGGGAGAGCACAACTCCCCCTTCCTCGGGACCCCTTTCCAGACTTACAACCCGCTCCCCCGGGCCTGGGCCTCCACCCGCACCCGGTACCGCCCTCCATCGGGCCGGGGCTCGACCCTCGCGGTGCAGCACTGTGCGACTCCGACACTAAGAGCTCTGTTTCCCCGCTCCGGGACCCTCGGACCCCGTCCTCCGGGATCTGCCAGGCCCAGAGGTCCCTGCATCCCCCAGTCTCCGCGCTCGGGCGTCCCGACACCCGGGACCCCACCCCGGAGCCGCCCTGGCCCTCCTGAGCCTCACCCCGGCCCGCAGTCTCCACTCGGGGAGCCCCCAGCTCCCCAGGACCCTCCCCGCGCTCACCTCGCTCAGGGCTGGGCGCACTCTCTGGGCCGCGGGCCCCACAGCCGCATGACCGGCCCCGCGGCTTTCCCCGGCCGCTGCCGCCGCCACCGGGGTCGCCGGTGCCCGCGCCCCCCGCCCCCGCCCCGGAGCCCGGCGTCCCGGCCCCTCCCGGCCTCCCACCCCCCACCCCCCGCGCCCGCGGCCTCACTCGGCGGACGCGGCCGGGCGCAGGGACCGGTGGCCGCTCATTGGCTGCTGAGGAGGAGGGGAGGGGCGCGGAGGGGGCGCTGGAGGGAGGAGGGCGACGGGCCTTGAGGATGGGGGCAGAGGGGAGAGGATGGGAGCGCGGCGGAGAGCCCGAGAGGGGCCGAGGCGCCCAGAGCAGGGCGCTGGGTCTCGCAGAGACCTCAGGGCTGGACCCGAGACCCCCGAGCCCTGAGGCTGGAGGGGACGGCGACAGAGAGCGAGGGGGCAGAGTCGGAGTTTGAGGCCCCCAGCCCCCACCGCCCCTGAGGCTCAGAGGCTCTGAGGCCCTGCAAGTGGAGCGGTCAGGGAGCCAGAGAGAGGCAGGGAGCGCGCAGAGGCCTCGGGTCGAGGGATGCTGGACATGGAGACCTTGAGCCTGGGGAAGATTCGGGGACGGAGACAGAGGGACAGAGGGAGAGAGGGACAGAGGCGGAGACCCCGGGAAGGAGAGGCAGCCTGGGGGTCCCGGAGCAGGACAGGTGGGGGCTCTGGTCAGGACAGGGGCGGAGCCTGGGGTCTGGGTGGCGGAAGGAGGCGGAGGGGGCGTCCCGGGCCGGGGTCCCAGCAGCGGGCGGGCGCAGAGCGGAGCCGGGTCCTGCAGCCGCCGCGGAGCCGGGAGCCGGGCCAGCCCCCCCACCCCCGCCGTGATGTCAGCGGGGCCACTCTTAAAGGGGCAGGCTGCCCGCCGAGGGTCGGAGCGGGGCTGGGGCCTGCGGGCACTGGCCGGGGGTGCAGCGGAGACCGGGCGGGAGGAAGCGGGAGCTCGGCATCTACTTGGACCAGGGCTCGGAAGCCCAGGAACCTGCAGGCAAGAAGAGACGCCGGGCCCTCAAGAGAACCGGGCCCTCAAGAGTCTTGGGGCTCAATCCCCTCCACACACACAGGCAGTCACCACTCTGAGGGCCTGCCCCGTCCGAGGACTACATTCCCCGTCAGCCCCCGCGGCCAGGGGTGCACCTGGGGGAAGGGTCTGCTGTGATGGCCGCTGGGAAATGTAGTCCATCTGCGCGGGTCTCTCCACTCCCCCGACTCGCAAGTGGGTCAAGAGAGAAGAGGCGGGAGGATGCGCCTGCCTTTTGCTGGCTGGCTGCCGCCCAGCTCCCCGATTCTGGTTCTTTGAGCTTTTCTCTCCTGGGGTCTCTTCCCTTGATCCACTGCCCAGTGTCCTTTCCCAGGACTCCTCCATCTCTGGGTCTCAAGGGGTGCGTGCGTGCGCGTGCGTGTGTGTGTCGGGGGTGCTTGCGTTGTCTGGGTGAACACGGCCTGTGTCACACTTTCAGTGGTCCAGGTGCACACTTCTGATCTATGAAGTTGAGGCGTCTCTCCCCTCCCACCACGTTATGATCTGTGTGCTTTCCCTTCACACCCCACCTCTGTTTGTCTCTGTGTAGTGACTGTCCCACCCTCGCACCCTCTCCATTCTCCAAGCTTACAAGAAAACATCCAGACACTTCAGCATCAGCATCCCAAATTTATTCTCCAGCAGCTGTGGCCGGATGGGAGAGGCTAATGGGAGATGGGGGGAGGCGGAGCCCCCAGAGGCGGCAGGCCCTGGGGAGGGGAGGCTGTGGTTCCCAAGGAGACCGGAGCCATGCACGGGCAGGGGTGGCTGGTGGGTCGGCATGGGAGTCTAGAACAAAAGCTGGCTGGGAACGGTGGGGAAGGGCCCCTTCCTACATCCCTGGAATCCTGGGGAGCAGGGCGCGACCTCCCACTTACTCTATAACTGGAGCGGAGGTGGACGGGGCTCGGAGGATGGGGAGGATCTGGATCCCAGCCTGGAGCGGGCGACCCCATGAGACTATTTCCCCCAGGAGGTGGGAGGAAGGAGGCGGGAACTACCGGGATGGAGCCTAGAACCCCTCAGGGCCAGGGCGGTGGCAGTGGCGAATACAGGGGTCAGCACAGCAGAATCTAGAACACAGGAAGGCTCTAGAGACCGGATGGAACTTAGAAGGCCAGGTGCCGTTGGGAGGGGCATCTGGAACCCGGGACGGATGGACCGAGGCCAGAACGCTGTGGGCAGGATCAAGAATCGGAGGGGACATGGGGGACATCTAGCGGCGGCAGGTGACATCACATGACTGGCACGGGCACAGGGCTGGTGGGGCTGCGCGCGTCTGGGTGCACAAAGTCGGGGTTCACGTAGGTGAAGCCCTGGAAGTCCGCCTGGTCGATGCTGGCCAGGACCAGGCGGTCCGGGGGGGTCAGCGCTGGCGCTGCCCGCGTGAAGAACTTGTCGAAGTTCTCACCGCTGCGGCCGCACTGTGGGAGACGCAGGAGGGAAAGTTGGGGTTCTGCCGGCTTGGCGGGGATCTACGTCCTGTCCTGTCTCCCCCGGGATCTGCACAAGCGTGTGGTCTCTGCACCTCCTTTGGGGTGTCTCCGCAGGGGGAACCCCACTCCTCCTCCAGGTAGAGGCTCTGATGCTCAGGGCTGCCACCCCGCTGGGGACCCGCTTTGGGGGGCGGGAGGGTCACTGACCGGGCGAGGTCTGAACGGAGGCGCGATCTCCAATCGCTCCAGCCGTTCCCAGTCGATCCAGCGGAAAAAGCCATGAGCCCGGATCGTAGGTTCCCCGTCAGGCCCAGAGCCCAGGCGCTTCCCTGGGTGCTTGGTCAGGAACTGTGGGGGACACAGAGAAAGACAGGTGGATGGAGGGAGGGATGGAGGCCCAGACAGGGAGGCCCAGAGAATGGAAATAGAGGGAAAAACAATGACAGAGGGACAGAGTGATACAGGCATGGAGACCCGGAGGGAGAACAGGTAGGGGGGAACAGAGATGGGGAGGGAGGAGAAAGAGGAACAAGGAGAATAAATGGGAATAGAATAGGAATGGGGAGAGATGACCTCCAGCCTGAGATGCAGGAGTGGACAGAGAAAGAGAAAAGAACCAAAGTGTATGAGGGGGTGAGGGGCAGAGAAACCCAGGAAGAGAGGGAGACATGGGGGGGGGTCCCAGGAAGGGAAGGAAGAAGAAAGGAGGAGGAAGAGGAGGAGAGAGAAGGTTGGACACCCAGAGAAAAGGAGGAACAGAGATCCAGAGAGGGGGAGGCGGAGACCCAGAGAAGGGAAGGACAGATGCCAAGCATGGACAGAGACAATGGAGACAGCGAGCAAAAGGTAGAGACACAGAAAACCCCAGCAGGTGTAAACAGAGGCACGGGCACGAGACAGAAACCCAGACAGCCAGGCAGAGGGGCTTGGAGTAGGAACTAGAAGCGGAAGTGCTGAAAACCTCCCTGGCCTGGCATTTCCTCCTGCATTAACCCCGAGACGCCACAGAGGAGACCATGGTGTTGGTGACTACCGGAGCCCATGGGAATGCAAGCTGTAGGGGTTAGGGCTATCTGACCCCCACCCCCACCCCAGGTCTGGAGAGACAGCCCCTGGCAGTGGGCCAGGCAGTGGGGACCCAGTGGGGGACAGGGTGGTGGCACCCTGGCAAGTCACTGTTCCATCAATGTGTCTAACAGATGCAAGCCAAGTGACTTGAGGAGCAGCAGACTTCCTAAGAGAGTCAGCCAGGGGTGTATGGGTTGTGACTCTGGGGAAGCTGAGAGATGGGCCCTCACCCCTTTGCAGATGGCCACAGCTTCCCGGGAAAGGGACTTGGGGTAGGTGACTGTTTGCTCCATGATGGCCTGAAACAGCTCTTCCTCATCCTCCCCATCAAAGGGTGGCTACGGAAGTGGAAGAAATAAAGTCAGAGACTTCCCCAAACCTCCACCCTCCTTGCCCACCATGAACATGACCAACCTCTGATGCCAACCCCACTGCCACACCTGCTGACACCGACAGCTTCCTGGGGGGACAGCTGACCAAACTGCCAAAGCTTCATAGCTCCAGCCTTCCACCTCCCTGCCTCACTCTGCTACCTCTCTACTGCCTGGCTCTCTTTATTGGCTATGCAAATCAACAGGGTGCTAATTAGGCAATATGTCTGTTAAATAGAAGAGAGGAAAACTGCAGGAAAGACTGTAAATGCCTTCTCCTCATTAGCTGAGTGCCTCCCAGTCTTCTAGGGTGAGGGGAGACAACACTAGGGCAAAGTTCATAGATGTTCTGTGTATACCACTGAGGGGGCTGTGGATTTGGACAGGAAAAAGTGGCAATGTTACTCACTTGAGCCACCAGCTGAAGGTTAGCATTTCCTCCAGTTAAGAACGTAGGCAACAAACTGTCACAGCTCTACTTGTGACGCCGCCACCAATAGCAATCACAGGCATTTCAAATTATCATTCCTACCTCAAAATAACTGTTAGACCTTCCTCTGTACTTCATACTGCTGTCAGAGGTAGTGTTTAACTGGCTGATAAGAAACTGAGCATGTTCCCATGTTCCGATGTTTAATATTTAGATAGCTTATATATTTAATTTAGTTAGGTTAGACTAATTGCACTTTCAGTTTTGATAACTATATTTCAATGATTGCTGTCTTTGGTCATTCTATTATTTTATTTTGTGCACATGAAAACATTATTTTGAGAAAGAGTTCATAGGTTTTACCAGACTACTAATAAGGCCCATGATGTCAAAAGCAAAAACAAGAAACCAACAGCAACAAAAGATCAAGAACCCCTGGCCTGGGCTGGGGATTTAGCTCAGTGGCCTGCCTGGCAGGTGTGAGGTTCCTGAGTTCGATTCCCGATACCAAAACAAAAACAAAAATAAACCAAAAAAAGGACCCTTGGCCTGAGAGGTGAGAGAAGGCTTCAGGACCTCGGACAGCGGCGCGCCCAGCAAAGCTTGGCCAAGACTTAGACTACAGCCCTTCTGCATCCTGCTGTTCCTGATGGAAGAGGGGGCTCTCAACCCTGTGCCCCTTTAGCAGCCAGCACTTCCCCGTCTTCCTTACCTGTCCCGCCAACATTTCATAGAGCAGAACCCCGAAGGACCACCAATCAACAGACTTCCCATAGGGCTGGTAGGCAATGATCTGGAGCAGGGAAGACAGCGAGGAGTCGTGATTTGCCCTGGGGAGCCCGGACCTCTCTGGACTCATGCCCAGATCCCTACCTACTTCAACTACTTTCCACACAAACTCTTCCCACTCAATATTTTGGCTAGAGCTCCACCCTTTGGAAAATTCAGGAAACAAAGTTTACCTACACAGAACGTTTCTTTATTCTCACATATAAAGGCGAACTAAGGACCGAGTCACAAGTTCCACCCACCTAGCACATTTGTGTAACTGGACTTCCCTTCCTTCCAGTCAGGGGCATGGGGCTAAATCCCAGAGACCAGAGGTTCTTAAACCTGAACAAACACCAGAGTCATCAAAGGACTTTTTATAAAATCAGTATTCCCATCCCTGAAGAGCTCTGGGCTCCACATGCCTGAGTCACAGTCAGAAAAATATGTGTAATTTTCTAAGTTTCTGCAGGTGATTCTATTACCAGCCAGGGTTTATGACTACTGACATTGATTACTTGGGCACTAACATTGATCAACTGAAAAGACCAAGGGATAACACCCCCCATGCAACTTGTGCCTCAACTTAGAAAACTCAGGAACATGTGCCACTACTCCACGTACATTCAGACACAGCTCCAGCCCTTTACATAGTGAGAGCAATTCTCCACCCACTGAAAACGCTCAAGGAATGGCACCTACTGCCCCAGCATTCTCAGAGATCGGCCCAGCCCTCCTGGAATGGCAGAAGATGAATGCACCATGTGCCTGCTGCAGGCCTAGATTCCACCCCCAGCTACACACACACGCACATACACACATGCAGAACCACATACAACACTGATCAGAGAGCTCTCATGCGACTGAATACTCAAGGTAAGACCTACCCAGCTGGCATCCACAGGACACAGCCTCCACACGTAGGCATGGTGTTCTCAGGGAACAGCCCCCCCTCAGAGCACTCTAAAAATAGCCTCCACTTCTTAGAAGTCCAGCCCCTATTTGCTCAGCATTCCTAGGAGCTGGTCCTACTCCCTCAGAACATTCACCCACCGGTCCTGCCCACTCTGCCTGTTCGGAGACCCAGCCCCTCCTCTTGGAGTGCTCAGCACACAGAGTCCAGGCGGCCTTGTTAGGACTCTCCAGCTCAGGACAAGCCTGTGCACGCACCGAGAGATGCGGGAGCATGTCCTGAGCAAGCAGGGGGCTTAGGGTTACCTCGGGGGCTATGTAGTCTGGGGTCCCACAGAAGGTGCGTGTCGTGGTCCCTGGGAAGACATTTTCCTTGCACATGCCAAAGTCAGTGATCTTGATGTGTCCCTCGGCATCCAGCATCACGTTGTCCAGCTTCAGGTCCCTGGAGGAATTTCGGAAGGGTTGAGTTGAGTAGGTGGAGCCGTAGGTTCCAATCCCTTCTCCTCTGGGGGCCTGACTGCCCTCCCTGGGAAGTCCTGGGGCTGCTGACCTGTAGATGATGCCCTGATTGTGAAGGAAGAAAAGACCGATGGCGATCTCTGCCGCGTAGAACCTGGAGGAGCAGGAGGGAAGTCGGAAGGTCAGCGGTGGGACGGGGCCCTCTCCACATGGCCCTCCCTCTTGCAGAGACTCACGCTGCATGGGGCTCCTTAAACTTGCCCAGCTGCTGAATGTGGTACATCAGGTCGCCGCCGGTGACATACTCCATGACGAAATACAGGCGGTCCTGGGGGGATCGAGTGGGGCTAAGAGGCAGGGACATGCCCACCTGGGGCAGGAAAACGCTGGTCCTGCCCACTCAGCACAAATGCAGTGGACTCGGGACCTCATCAACCGGAAATCCAGACCACCGCCCCAAGAATGCCCTCGGGGTCTCACCCCCCCAGCAGAATCTCCACAGTCCGGGGTCACTCACTACCGACTATCAAGTGTTCTGGCTGCACCTTCCCAGAACTGGATATTGAGGCCCCAACCACTCAACGGAAATCCGGACACACCAAAACCTCCTTCCGCCTCTGGCCACACACCCGTAATTCTGGCAACCTGTGGCCAATGGTGGTCAGGTTTCGCCTGCTGCTATTGTTACTTTTAATCTGGGAAGCTAGTTACACCCATTCCAAGCCTCTGGAAGTAGTCGCGCCCTCCCCAAACCCCAAAGTTTCTGACCCCTTGCTCTGTGCAACAATCTGAGGGTAACACCCCGTGTCTGACGTCCTTCAGCACCCCATTCATCTGCCACGCGCCTCAGAGCGCCTGCATTCTGGCCACGCCCCCAGAGCGGCGGACTCCTGGCCACGCCCACCAAGGGCCCGCCCACCCGGCCACGCCCTCTCAGACACCAAAGCCGAGGGCGGGAGCAGGCAGGGTCACACGCGCCTCTGCCCTCTCCCTCACCGGCGTCTGGAAGGTGGAGTGCAGCTGGGTGAGGAAGTGGGGCCGCCCGCCGGGACCTCTGCCCCCCAGCGCCAGCACACGTTTCTCCACCAGGGTGCAGTCCACGTCGTCGTCCTGGACGATCACATCCTTCTTCAGGATCTTGATGGCATAGAGCTCATCGGAGCCTCTGCGCTCGGCCAGCATCACCTGCCAACAGAGGTCCAGTGGGCCGGTCCGCCCGGGGTCCCGGTGCACGGGGCTTGGCCCAGCTCTTTTCAGGGGGTTCTTTCCCCCTCTCTCATGGGACTGGATACCTCTCAGGGACAGCGCAAGCATCTGTATTCCTGTCCTCCAGGAACCCCAGCGGCACAACCTAACCCTCGACTTGGGAGACCGGTCTCCTAGGACCCCGCCAAGGACCAGAACCCCGACCTCCGCACGCACATCCTCCCCAGGCCCAGAGTCCCAGAGTCCCACCTTCCCGAAACTGCCTTTCCCTAGAACCATGAGGAAGCTGAAGTCGGAGATGTGCAGGCGTCCTGGGCTGGCACCAAAGAAGCAGCGCTTGGAGTCCGTGGGGCTGGGGGATGGGGACGGGATGGGGGAGGACGAGGGCCCCATCCGCACCCGCTGTGAGAGGGGAGAGAGAGACCGAGGGAGTGAGATCCACACAGGCCTAGGAGACACAGCGGCTGAGAATGAGAGCGACAGGGAAAGACGAAGAGAAGGACCTGCCAGCCCTCCGACCCTGTTCTTGGCTTCAGAACTCCCTCCGACTCCCAGTAGCTGGCAGCTGGACTTACTATCTAACTAGCAGTTTGTTGACAATATGACATCTCTGGGAAAGTGCCCATAATCCCATTTCACAGAAAAGCAAACTGGCACAGAAAGGTTGTGTAATTTGCCCACAGTCACAGAGCGGGTAAAGAGCAGAGCCAGAACTGGAACTCCGGCAGTTCAGCTCCAGTCTTGCTGTTCTTTGCCTCCACGCCAGGATCCCCTAGAGGGTTTGGTAAAACAAGCCACAGGGTCCCCTGCAAGGTCTCCTGGCTGTGGAAAGCTGGGGCAGGGCCTGCGAAGCGGTGCTTCTAGCAAGTTTCAGGCCAATGCTGTGTGCAGCTTGTCTGGGGGCCATGCTTGGTTTTCAGCATGGGGCCTCGATGGGGTCAGCCAGCCGCTTGTGGCCCCTCTGTCACCAAGGACAGCTCCTGGTGGCACTTAGTGATGGCCACCGTCTGTGGCTGACTGCTAACCCTGTAAGCTCACTATGACAAGGGTCTGCTTTATTCCAAGATACGGCGACCATGTCTGCGCACAGCTGCAGCTCAGTGGACATCGGTTGAATGGTGCGATTTTGTGCAGAAGGGCAGCCTAACCTCCTGGACTCCAAACCCAGCTAGTGCTGGGCCATCTCCACAACTGCATCCACACGCAAGGGGTCTGGAATCTAAGTTCACACGCACCAAGCACTCAGAACGGGGCCCAGGAGCAGAGCAGCTGCTTGTGTCTGCTTGTCTGGCTGCAGCCCAGGACCAAGGTGAGGGTCTGGCACACAGGGTATGGACACTGGTATTGTTACTCGGTGCCTGCTGAGTTGTGCAAGACAGCAGTGAATAACACCACAGATACAGCCTGGGCCCATCAGCGGCTCTCACAGATAAAGGAACCAATCAAGCCAGCCGTGGTGGCGCATGCCTGTCATCCCAGCACTCAGGAGGCTGAGGTAGGAGGATTGCTGTGCATTCAAGGCCAGCCTGGGCTACATAGTGAGACTTTGTCTCAAAAAGTCAAACCAAAACAAAACAAAATCACCAAACCTTCCCCCAGTAGCATTCCCTATCCTCCGCAATGTTCTTTTTTCTCCTTTCCACCATCACTTTCCAACACTTTGCCATGCACATTCTCCCGGAGGCTTATTTACTTAGTTCTGTGTCTTCCTCCAAGTGTAAGCCCCACAAGGAGAGAATTTTTCTGTTTCGTTCCCTGCTCCACGGAAGCCTCCAGTGACTACCACCATGCCTTGCACACACACTAGTGCTCAACAATTAGTTTTGGAAAGAGGAACCAAGGAGAGAAGCCGTCTTCCTTCCTCCACCCTTGGCCCTCCAGGGAGCTGTCCCCGGAGAGGCCTTGCTATGGGATCCCGGTGCCTGAGGCACTGCCAATGATCAAACACAGGCTTCCTGGCTGCTCCTCCAGGAGAAGAGGCACTCCAGGAAGCAGCCTGCTGGATTCTGGAGCAGGGCCCCAGGCTTAGTGCGTGAATGAATGGGGGGAAAAGGACCCAGCAAGAGACAGGTAGGAACAGTCCTGGAGGGCCTTCCTGACCACCGCCCCCAGGCTGGGTCAGTGCCTGGGTCACCTCTAATTTAGCACATTGCCCTGTATTTTAAGTATCTGCCATGACGTTCCTGTCTTGGTGGGGTCGTTTGAGGGTCAGATTCAACCTCTGCATCACTAGCATTATTCAGCAAGCGCAGGAGGGACCTGGCAGCAAGTCCATACTCACTGCCTGCGTGTAGAACTGAATGCAGAAATCAAAGGAGGGACGAGGGGAGAGAGGGAGAGGGGGAGTGTGCCTCTGCCTTGGCTTCACTCACCTCATACAATTCCAAGGGGTAGTTACAGGCCTGGAGGGGAAGAAAGCCAGAATCAGAGTCCCCAGAGAGGTAATCAATTGCCCAAGAGTAGGGCTGGGCCCTAATACTCCCAAGCCATGGGGATGGAGAAGAACTACAGTTCCCATCAGACCCTGGGGCTAGAGCCCCCTAGAAGAACAGAGGAAGGAGCCCTGGGGTCTTCTGGGAGTTGCAGTCCCAGGATCAGTGGACAAACCAGCAGGCAGAGGGTGAGGACAGCTCTGAACTAGAGGCTGGGCTGGGCTCCCCTGGGGAAGCCGTTGGGTACCTCAAACTTCTGGAGGAGGCTGCAGTTGTCAGCATCTGCCACTGGCACATTGTAATATTCACCCTCCTCCTGGTTCAGTAACTTGTACCTGACATACAGACAGAGACCAGGGCCGGGCAGGGGTGGGGGAAGTGGGGCACCCATGGGAGAGGCAGGGACATCCAAACGGAGGAAAGAGACACAGAGAGACAGACAAAGGTGGAGAGAGAGAAAGAGTGAGATAAGGAGGGGGGAGTAAGAGAGAGAGGAGAAAGAAGAGGAGAATACTGTGGGGGGGGAGAGGCAGGGGGAGGGAAAGGAGGAGGAGGGGCTGGACTGCTGGACGCAGGAGGAAGGTGCTGGTCCAGAGGAGACCATGCAGGATGGAGAGCTGACACCACGTTGGCCCCAGCCCCAGTGCTGCTCCTCACCAGCCATCCACGGGCGCCTTGAGCAGTTCCGAGACCCCGAAGGACATGGCTCCCATGAAGTCATTGCGGGAAGTCCGGTCCCAGTCCCACACCTCCACGCTGAGCCTGCGCTCCACATCCCCCGGCTTCAGGTTGCTGTGGAAGCGTGGGGAGGCATGAGGGTCCCAGTTCGGCTCGGGGCTCCCTGCTCCCCGTCCCTGGCGCCTCTCCACCCAGGGCTGCGGACAGCTCCCTACCCCCTGCCCTTTTCATCCTGCTCCAGGTCTCTCTCTGGGCACCTTCTCTCCCTGGGTTTGTGTCCTCTCTCCCCAGCCCTTCCATTTCCATCTGTGTCTCTTCTTTAAGACCCCCGTCTTGGGGTCTCTGTCCCTCTCTGGTCCTCTGTCCCCATGGAATTGCCTTCCTGTCCGTGCTCCTCCCTGCACCTCCCCATCCTCTCCTCTGGGCTCCTGGTCGCCAGCTCCTTCTCCCTCGAGGCCTGTCTCTTCCCCGTCCTCTCCCCACACGTCCCAAGCTCCTCCAAGCACCCGGCTATCTGCCCACCCGCCCAGCCTCCTCCAAGTGTGTTTCTTTTTCATTTTTTCTCTTTTTTTGGTACCCGGGAATCGAACTCAAGGCCTCATGTTTGCCAGGCAGGCACTGTGCCACTGAGCTACATTCTGGCCTCCAAGCCTGTTTCTCGATGGTCTTTCTTGCTGTCCGTGTCTCCACCCCTCCCTCCATCCCTCCATTCTTTTCTCCAACGTGTTGGGGACTTTCCCTGTGTCCTGACCCCTCCCGTGGCTGTTCTCTGGAGTGGTGGGGCCTCTAAGACACCCGGACTGTCCTGTCAGTCACCATAGCCTCCCCAGCATCCAAGCTCACAACACGAAGGTCTCGTTCCACACGGGGTTGAGCGTGGCTTTCACCGTGCGGGTCTTCTGTTTGGTCAGGTTGCGAGGGTCTGGGATGAGCTTCAGTTTGACATAGGGATCAGACAGACCATTGGGGTCCATAGGAATGAGGTTTCGGGCCTCGCCGACTGAGGGGATGAAGGGGGAGGCAAGTGTCCCGGGGTCAGAGATCCAGGAAGAGGCTCCCAGCCGTCCCCAGTCAGCGAGGAAGAATTCCAAGCTTGGACCCCGCTGCCCTGACTTTTCCCTCTTCAGAACCAGAAGACAGGGCCCGAGGCTCTTTGCAAACCAGCCCTGCACCCAGAAGCCAGAGCCACAGCCCTTTCCTTCTCTGGGGCTCAGAAGTCTGTGCTCTGGACCCGTCCCCTAGGAAACTGGACTATGGGAACCAGGTCCTTTGTGTCCCTCTCAGCCTCCCCCCAAGGACCCTGACACCTGGGATGGCCATCAAGGGCCGAGGAAGTTGGCTGGGATGGAGGCGGGGCTTTCTGGTCAGAAGGGGGCGTGGCCAATGTGGCGCCCCGCCTTGAAGGTGGGGCCAGGGCCATCGGTGGGCGTGGTCTCCCTCGTGGGGCGTGGGCTTATCATGGGGAAGAGCCAGCCTCCCAAGGGCGAGGGGCGTGGCCTATCGGGGTGGGGCCTCTCGGGGCGGGGCGAGGCCTCACCAGTGACGTGGATCTCGTCGTTGGTCGGAGCCCGGATTTCTAGCTGCAGGCGGCCACGGCGCTCGGTGTGGTCCACGCCGCACAAGGAGGGCACGCTGCGTACACAGCGCCGGTGCACGTTCATCTCGCAGCCTGGCGGGACAAGCCGGGGTCTCACTTCCAGCCCAGCCAGATCCCCCCCGCAGCCCGGCGGCGCAGCAGCACTCACAGGAGCACTTCATGCCCTGGTGCACCAGCCCGTAGAGCAGCGAGCCGCAGTGGTCGCAGAAGGTGGGGCTGCTGTAGCTGTGCAGGCGGAACTTGTGCTTGTTCCGGGGGTCCTGGGGGCAGAGAAGGGCTCTTAGCGGGGACAGGAGTCTTTAGAACCCTGACTGACCCACCCTGAGCTCCACCGCACCCAGTTCACTCCAAGCCCACCAGGCGCCTGCGGTACTCGGGTGCTGGAACCTGGGCAAAGCAAGCTAAAGATGCCTGGCCTCTGGGGTTTCTTTCCAGTGGAGGGAGAGAATACAAACACAGTAAATAAGTAAAATACATGGCATGGGCTGGGGGTAAGGCCCAGAGGGCACAGCGCCTGCCTAACCTGCAGGAGGCCCTGGGCTCAGTCCCCAGCACCGCATAAATGAATAGATGTGTGTGTGTATGTGTGTGTGTGTAATAGTATGATGAGGAGTGGAGAAAAATGAAGCAGAGATGGGGGCTAACAGAAGCTGGGGGCTTGAAATTTGAAACAGATGACTGGGTGAGGTAGCACACCCCTGTAATCCCAGCACTTGGGAGGCTGAGGCAGGAGGATCACCGCGAGTTCAAGGCCAGCCTGGGCTACCTAGTGTATTCAAGGCCAGCCTGAATTACATAGTGAGACTCTGTCTCAAAAAAAGGAGAAAAGGGCCGGTGAGATGGCTCAGTGGCATAAGCGCCTGCCTGGCAAGTGCAAGGGCCCGAGTTTGACTCCCGGAACCCACATACGAAAAAAGGGGCCAGTGATATCGCTCAGCGGCACGGGCGCCTGCTGGCGCGCGAAGTCCTGAGTTCGACCCCCGGTACCCACAAAAAAAAAAAAAGGAAAAAAAAAAAGAGTAGTGAGGGAAGCACCTGACAAGGTAGCATTTGGGCAGATCACGAAGGAAGTGGGGGCTGCAACATCCCACCCGCGCTACCTTCCCCACGCACAGCACACCCTCCACGAGTTGTTCTCTGAAGACTTGGGCCACTCAGCCCCGATGTCAGCATCTGCCCCTGCATGGCCAGCCTTCTTGGGGATGAGGCCCCTGTGGGACCCAGTTACGCCGGCACCTGGGGTCCTGCGTGAACTGACGGAAGTGCAGGGCTGAGCGTGTGGGCCGGGCTCCCCTGTCATTCTGCATCGCTGTGGTTATTACTGGTGATTTTCTCCACACCCCACACGGCCCTCTGCCTAGCTAAGAACTAGGCCACTTCCCAGCTGTGTGATTGGGAGCGAGTTCTTTGCCCATTTTGGGCCTCAGCGTCCTCCTCTGTCAAATGGAAACAATCTATGTCTCAAAGCACAGCTGCTTCTAGAATCCACTTACTCCTGAACTTAGGACACCGGCTGACCCCACCCCACCCCTCTGCAGCAATGCCTGGTGGTGAAATAACTTCAGCCTTGCCTTTTCTAAGAGTCATCGGAAGAATGATAGGGAGAAAACATAGGACCTTGTTGGACTTTGATTGATTTTGGTGGGGGTCTATTTTGAATGTATTAATTGGGAGGGGAGGGCACTGACAGTTGCCCTATCTTCTTTGATGCTCTGTGTCCCTAAAAGGCTTGCTTGCACTGACCCTAACTGGAATAAATAAGCTGCCAGCGGTGCCATGCGAAGGCCTCTGCAGAAAGCCTTCCAGACAAAAGCTGTTATTCTCCTCAAAGTGAGAATTCTTATCAGAAGGGAGAGGCACTGGGCCTCCAGTTAGGGAGCTCCAGGTCCACACTCTTTTTTTGTTGTTTTCTGAGACAGGGTCTCACTTTCCAGCTCACGCTGGTAGTAACTGTGTAGCCCAGCTGTGGCCTTGCACTCACAGCGATCCTGCCTCAGCCTCCCTATTGCTGGGATGACAAGCCTGCACCACCGCACCTGGCCAAGGTCCAAAGCTTGATGGTGCCCACTACCCAGGTCATGACCCTTCAAGGCCTCAATTTTCTCTCCCTACAAAAAGGGGGCTGTGAGCCCTTCTGGAGAGGTCTCACAAGGAGGAAGCGAAATTGCACTTTTAAGCCCTCGGACCTTCTTATGCCCTCAGGACTTCCGCTTTCTCACTATGATAACAATGTTAGCAACGATAATGACAGTATCTCATTGCTGTCTTCCATATACTATACGATCTGAGAATTTGACACATTGCAGCCTGGAAACAGTCCCATAGGTGGGCACAATTCTCACACCCATTTCCCAGATCAGGTAGTCAAGAAGGGGTAAATTAAATTCGGGGGTGCGGGGGACAGGAAGTGGTCCTCAGCGTGGTTGGGACTCACAAGAGCCTGAGTCCTGTGCCTCAGGAGCCTCCACCCAGCCAGGCTCAGGGAAAATACCTAGGCTGAGCTTGAAGCCGCGTGCCAGCCCCTAGCCGGGCACACTGAAGCTGGTGTTGGTGGTACATGTGTGCCCTTGGGGCAGGCAACAGTAATGAGATGGCAGCTGGCACGCCGTGGTGTGAATACGTGCTCTGAGCCAACGTCTGCTTTCTTCACCTGCCAGCTCACAGACTGTCTCGAGGATTCTGTGGATCAATCCGTCGATCTCTCTCTCTCTCTCTCTCTCTTTCCTAATCACAAAACTGTCTCCCTTGCATCAAACCCTGGGCAAATGCATAACCCACTGGACATCACTGACTTGTCACCACAAGCCCGGGATGTCTACACTCGTAGACTAAGGACCTGTGGCTGCTTGAACCTAAGCCACTTTGAATGAAGCGGGATTTAGACGTCAGCATAGCAGCCCCTTTCCTGTGCCCCAGCTGTGCACGGCCACTGGCCACCGACTGCACAGCGCACCACAACACAGCCTTGCAGACAGTTCTGTGGGTCAGTGCCCCATTTTACAGGGAGGAAACTGAGGCTGGAGTCAGGGACAGGCACCTGGAGGTGACTCTCTCGTCAGTCCCAGTGTGCAGAGGGACGGCTGGCAGGCTGTGGATCTGAGTGTGGGTCTGTGTGTGAGTGTACACATGTGTGCTGGGCATTGCGGGCTCTCCACACCTCCCTCTTGCATCTGGCATCTCTTCTAGTCCTCACATTAAACATTTCCTGTGTTAGCCTCTGGGGTCCCCTTGCTCTGTCCCCCTGAGTTTCTCTCTCACTGCCTGTCCCCTCTCTTCTTCCTCTGTTCTCTCTGCTCCTGTGTCAACCTCTCTCCCTCCCTCCCTCTCTCTGCATCTCTATCCCTTTTTCTGAGGTTCTCTCTCTTTTATCTCAGGACCTTTGTGTCAGCACTGGTTCATCTCTCTCTCTGTCCCTCAGGCTTCAGTTTCCTCAAATCTCACCCCTTGGATGGTACCCCACCCTTCTGGTCTTGGTCTTTGGTGTTTCAGCCTCCTCTGTCTCCCACCTGTGTCCCTGCCCTGTCCCAGGCCCCTCTTGTCCCCCTTTCCAGGCCAAGGGCAAGGAATCTGGGCCAGACGAGCTCCCCTATCTCTCCAGCCCTCCTCCCCTCCCAGCCTTAAAAATAGCAGGAGAAATTGGGACGGTCGCCCAGGGGGTGAGGGCGGGGTGCGGCCTGAGGAAGCAGGTGTCCGGGCACTCACGTCTGTCTGGGGGCCCTTCCCAGCGCCTGGACACTCGAAGGTCACGAATTCGTGGCATCGCCGATGAACCACAAAGCTGCAGACTGAGGGGGAAAATCACAGACACACAGAGCCAGAGAGAGACATGGATAAATCCAGAGAGAACCCCACAGATACAAAATCGGAAAGAGAGAAAGATATGGACAGAGAGAAAATGGGGGGGTGGCTCCCAACAAATAGAATGCGGCAGAGAGAAAGTCAGAGGGGAGACCCCCATGTGGAGAGACAGAGACAGAGAGACAGACAGAAACCCAGGAAATGGACTCGAAGAAAGATAAGAGATGCTTTTAAGCACGGAGAAACACGGAGCTGCGACCACACACAGCCCAAGGGAGGGAGGGAGACAGACAGACAGCCAGATGGACAGGAAAAAAGAAAATCGGATCCCATGGACCCGCAGACCCAGGCCCACAGACAGAGCAAACGAAGAAGGGGAGAAGCGAACAGGTTTGAAGAGAGGAGACACAGACAGACCCTCACACAGCGCAGAGCCAGGACCCGGCGGCAGTGAGCCTGGGGGCCGCGCTGGCCCGCCCCCACCCTGACTCACTCTGTTTTCAATAAGTGGCAGCTGGCACTTTCGGACTCACCCCTTCCCCGCCCGCCCATCATGGTGACCCCACCCGGCCTGCCCCTGCCTGGGATGGATGGCGTTGTCATGGCGACCACAGCCTGGGGGGCTCTGACTTTGCATCTCCGGCCCCTTCCCCCCTTCAGCTCCCCTTTTCCAAATCGCCCCGTTCCCATGGCAACAGATTCTCCAAATATCTGTCCCCACCTGGAGCCGGCCGAGGGAGGGGCCTCCGGCACCACCTCCGCGGATGGCCCCGCCATCCGAGCTCCCTCCCTGCCACAAGCTGTGTCTCTGCCACACCCCCCGCCCCGGGCTCCCCCGCGCCTCTCTGGGGACCACGAACACGTGTTCCGGCAGCCTTAGCCGTGGGGCCCCTGCCTCCACCCTCGGGGGTCCCAGGAGTCCCGGTCCCAGCTCTTACCTTGACATTGCAGGCCCTGTTTTCCAATACCCCTGGAAAAGTCAGCACGGATCTGAGGTCAGTGCAGAAGGGGCTCCTGGCCCTCCCACCTCTGCCGCCTCTGCCTTAGGGGCTGTGGGGTCTGTGGCCTCCGACCCTCCGCTCCGCGCAGGCTGGGCCTGGGGTCTCAGCCCCAGCCACCTCCTCTTTCTGGAACCATGAATTCTGGCCCTCAGCCCCTCCTGCCCGTGGACCCTAGAGTCCAGGACCCAGGTTCTCCTGCCTCTAACCTGGGGGTCTAGCCCCGTCCCACCATCCCGGAGCCTGGAGTGGGCTGTAGCCCCTCTGCTCCCAGTCTGCACCCCGTCGCCTCCTCCTTCAGCCCCCGGCCCGTCCTCCCCTCTGCCCCTGGTGTCCGGGCCCGCAGGCCCGCGCCCCCATCCCGGAGCCGGAGTGGGGCCGCATCCCCTCGGCTCCCGGGGTGCAGGAGTCTGCACCCGGCCCCTCCCTGCGCCCCTGCCCTCCTCACCAGATGAAGTCGGTGCAGTGGCTGCAGAAGGTCGGCTGCTTGAAGAAGCGGGCGGTGAACTTGTGGCTCTTGACCTCGTGGACCACCTTCTGCCTCAGGGCCCCCTTTCTGCAAAACAGGGGTCGGGGTCCCCCCTCGGAGTCGCCTCCGCCGGGGCCCAAGCCGGCCATGGCCGGGGATCGCGGAGAGGACCCTGCCTTCCTGCTGGGGCGCGGGCAGCCGGAGGCGCGGGCGGCGGGCGCTGGCTCGGCACCTGCTCAAATGTGGGAGCCCCGGTTGGGGGGAGGCGTCGCCACGACGACCGCGGGGCGGGGTTTCGCTGAAAGGCGCTCCCTCCCCGAGACGCGGGACGAAGGCCCCGCCCCCGGCACGTGCACACACCCACTCGGGGCGTGGCTGCGGGGCGGGGACACCCTTGGAGCCGCCCTCACCCGCTCTGTGGCTGGGAGGGTCCTGTCAGCCCTGCGGCTCCGCTCGCATCTCGGTCTGACCGCGTCACTGCTCGGTACTGAGGAGCCGGGGGTTCCGGGAGGCTCGGTGCGCTCTCGGGGTCTGCCTCCTTCGGGGACTATGTCTGTCTCTCGCACAGTCTCTCTTCCTCGCTCTGCGCCCGGGAATCCCCGTGTTTGCTTTGCTCGCTGCGCGTCTCCACCTGTGTCTGTCACCTCCCTCCCTGGTCCCTGATGTCACTGCCCTCGCCGGGGTCGCGTGGCTCAGGCCCCCTGCCCGTCTCGGAGTCCCCCATCTGTTCCCTCCTGCCAGGGTCCTGCCTGTCACCCTCTCCGCTGTGACTCTGGGTCGCCGTCCCCCCCCCCGCTCGGCCGCGCTGTCGTTGGGGGGGGTTGTCTCTCTGAATTCTGCATCTCCGCTTCCCTCCCCGTGTTCCCCTTCCCTGGGGGTCTCTCGCCCCTGCGTGTCTCCCCTTCACTCTGTTTCCGGGGTTCGCCCTCTCCGTCCCCCGGGAATCTGTGCGCCCTCGCGGTCCCGGGGTTCCTCCAGCCGCCCCGCCTACGTCGCGCTCCACCCCACCCCGCGCGCTTCCGGGTCCCGGCTCCCGGGAGGAAGCTTTGTTGCCGGGGCAACTGGGCCCGCCCGAGCCGCAGTGCATCCTGGGCCTTGTAGTCCTGCGCGCGCTCCAGCCGCACTGAGGGCGCGCTCGGGAACTCCCTCTCCCGGCGTGCCCCGCACGGGGGCGGGGTCTGGGCGCGCAGCCCAGATGGTGGGCGCGTCAGACTCCGGATCCGAGGCTGCTCCGGATCTGAGGCTGCTCGGGATCCCCTGGCCTTCTGCCGCCTGCGGGCCGGGTGGCCCCGGGAACGGACCTAGGAGTCCCCGCTTCTGCCCCAGCTCCCCGGGCTGTCTCCCTTACCGTCACCCCGCGTTCCAGCGCGGCTCTTCCGCTGCCTTCTAGGGGCGAGCCAGCACCGGGTGGGCAGCGGTGGCTAGCGAGGGTTGAACTGAGGAAAGGGCGGTCCTCACCCCAAAGGAGTCTGTCCTAGCTGGCCCTCGCCCCTCCTTCCAAATCAGGCACACAGGTGCACACTGTACTGGGGATTGAGCCCAGGGCCTTTGCATTGAGCAACATCCCAGTGCTTTTCTAACATTCTGAGACACGGTCTCGCTAAGTTGCCCAAGCTGGGCCCGAACTTGCCATCCCCCAGGCAAAGGGATCTACTGCAGAACAGATCTAGTGCAGGGGTGACTCGCTCCTTATCAGGGTCCTGGGCCAGATGTAGTCCGGCTGTCCAGAGCCGACAGTAACCAGCCCGCCCGGGAGGCTTTCGACTGGACTGCAGGGGTTTGGAAGAAGCTATAGGCCACGTGGAGTGGGGTGCAGAGGGTTTCCGGGCGGAGGGGTAGCAGGATCAGACCTGGATATTGAAATTTCCTTCCGGACGTAGGCTGGAAATAGGATGGTCAGGGATGGTGATATAGCTCAGTGGCACAAGCGCCTGCCTGGCAAGCGCAAGCTCCTGAGTTCGATTCCCAGTACAAAAAAAAAAAAAAAAGAAATAGGACTGTCAGGGAAGAGGCTGGGGCAATGGCTCAGGTGAAACAAAATGGTACTTGAGCTGGACCGAGAGACTGGAGAAAGGGGCAGCTATAATCATACATAAGAAAGAACAGTGTTTGATGAGCGACTGATTGAGGACAGGGAGGGAGGTTGGAACAAGTGCTTGAGTTCTCTCTCTGGAGCGCCTGTGTGGACATGGGACTCCAACCAGGGAGAAGTCATGTTCATTGCTACTCCACCCAGCCCTCCTGGTTTGATTTATTTTATGGATTCGCAATCCTGTGGATTGAACCCAGGTACTCACACAAGTTAGGCAAAAGCTAAGTGCTGAGCTACATTCCTCAGTCCTTTCTGAGAGGTCTTGCTCAGTTGCCCAGGCTGGCCCTGAACCTGTGATCCTCCTGCCTTAGCTGCTGCAGTAGCTAGGATTATAGGATGTGCCTCTGCGCCTGGCATTTGAAGGAGTAATTTAGATATCCTAGACTTCGCTAGTTTTTTTTTTTTTTTTTTTTTTTTTTTTTGAGACAGGGTCTCACTATGTAGTTCAGGCTGGCCTTGAACTCACAGGGATCCTGCTATCTCAGTCTCCTGAGTGCTGGGATTACACGTGTGTGCCATACTCTTCTGGGTCCTGGCTCTACTAGTATTTTCTGCTGAGGCCAAGGTTATCTTGGTCCCAACTCCTCCTCCATCAGACAGGAACCTGGGCCTCACCACTCCCCTGGAGCCCTCCCCAGTAATAAAAAAAAACAAGTCTTCTTTTTTATCTTTATGTCAAGATTAAAAAAAAAAAACATTGTGAATGTGCAAGTAGGGGGAGGGACAAGATTTCTATGCCTGACAGCAGGAGCTATAGGAACCAAAAGCTCCAGGGATTTAAAAAAAAAAATACAATATATATTTATACATTTATATATATCATGGTATGCATGTGAGTCCGGGAGAAGCAGGAAGCAATAGCAAGAAGCGACTAGCACACAGAAACCCACGCGTGGCACCGCACATGCACACACACACAATGCCATTCCTCTGGCCATGACAGCAGCAACCTCCCCCCACCCAAAAACAAAGAACTGAAAAGAAACCTCCCCCTTGCAGAATAGGGCCACCCCATAATTTCTGCCCCCGTGAATAGGAAAAAGAAAAAAGAGAAAAAGCCAGGGGACTGCCTTTAACTCTGGCAGTGGCCATTTCCCTTCATCCCTGCCAAAGAGGGACACATTATTTTTAACACTGAAGCGGGAGGGTCATGTCCTGTCCCTCACAAATACTTCAGACCTTTGTCTGCAAGACTGATATTTTTTTTCTTGCTAGCACAAAGGACAGCTGTGATGAAAGACAACCACCTCCTACCTCCTCTAAGATGGCCTCTAGGCAGTGGGTTTTTAATAAGCCTGGCAAAAATTCTGGAGCCAGTCTCAGGCAGGGCTAAGTGGCAGGTGGGTCTGGGACCCAGGGTCTGTGCTTAAACATCCCGCCCACCGGGAATTATTGACCTCCAGAGAATTGTTTTTGTAATGCAAGGGGAGGTGCATTGTACAGCCTCCTCTACTAGGGGAAAGGGGACCTGATCCCTAGCCACCCCCACCCCCAACACACGCACACACACACGACTAAGGCACGGCTTGGGGGGCAGGCATGCTTTGGCAATGAGACCTCTCTGGAGGCCGTGGCACGAACAGCTGCAGAGAAGGTGTGGACGTGTGGAGCTCAGCACCTTTGGGGGGACAGGGAGAGTCTAGGACTCCCGAGGAAATAGGAAGATGCATCGGGCAGGCAGATGAGGAACCAGTGGGGAAACCAGAACGGACTGAAAAGAAAGAGAAGGTTGGAGTCAGGAGACACAGCTCAGGGGCAAAGCAGGGCGTGGGCACCCAAACCAATAGGAAGTGAAGGAGGTGGGGAGAGGAAAGGGGAGAACAAGCAGGAAGCAGAGCGAGATACGTCAGGTGAGGAGGGGATGAGGAAACGAGGTCACAGCACTGGAAACTCGGGGAGGAGAATGAAGGGGTTGGACGGAGGACACGGGAGGCTGTGCGAGCCTTAGACCTTGACGAACACCAGGCGGGCAGAGTGTGCTAGGTCGGCCACGTACGCCAGCAGGTTGATGCCTGTCAGGACGGCCACCGCCAGCCTGCGGTCCCAGTTACACACATTGTTGGTGTGTCTGACGCCGCAGCTGGAATCCCACGCCCGCCGGGGGTGGCCGCCGTACTTCTCATCGAACTGGTAGAGGGGCCAGAGGACGAGGGCAATGGCGTACAGGAGGACGGAGAGCAGGGCCAGGCCCGACAGGAAGCTGGGGAAGGCGATGGGCAGCACATTGGTGCAGTCGCCCAGGTTCAGCAGGATGGCCACCGCCGCCAGAACGAAGCAGATGGCGTACACCGCCACACAGCACTCCAGGGCCGGCACGCGCTGGTACAGGTCGGGGTTGCTGATGAAGACAAAGATGACGCAGGCTACGAAGGTCTCCAGCACCTTGAGCAGCCCGGGCACGGTGGCCATGTAGCCAGTGATCTCGCCGGGCCGCGCCCGAGTCCAGGCCACTTCGGTGGCATAGGCCAGACAGGCGACGCAGGAGAAGGTGGTGGCGGCGATGGCATGGTCGCGGGAGCGGCCGTGGGACATGAACTGCACGTAGGTGGTGGGGTAGATGACGGAGGACGTCAGGCAGAAGAGGGCGGCATAGCAGGCATAGGTGATGGGGAAGTTTCGCCAGGACAGGGGGAAACGTGCCTGCAGCCCGCCCAGCTCCACCAGCAGGATGATGAGGGTCACGGCGAAGCAGAAGCACCAGGTGAACATGGACCAGTGGCCCGTGGGCCCTGTGTAGGCGCCCACGCTGGCCACCAGCGAGAAGGCTATGCAGGTAGACACCAGCTGCAGTAGGCGGAGCAGGCCCAGGGGCTGGGTCAGGGCCCGTGGAGACCCCACGATGGTCGAGGACGACGATGTGGTTGTGATGGTCGTGCGGGTCACCGTCACCGGCATGGCTGGCAAAGGCAAAAGACAGGGTCTCAGGAGAAACTACTGTGGGCTCCAAAGCTGGGGGTGGTGGCGCATGCCTGTAATCTGAGCACTTAGGAGGCTGAGGCAGGAGCATCACTCTAAATTCCAGTGAGTTCAAGACCAGCCTGAACTGCATGGTGAGACCCTGGCTCAAAAAATCAAACAGAAATGACAACTACTCCCGTGAGATCTGGATGGGGCGTTCCCAGGGCGTGGGGCTTTCCGTGTGCAAATGGGGGTCAGTCTTGGGCACACAGGACAGAGTGGGTCACCCTAGTTCCAGGTTCATCTGTGTCTACCTGTGTCAGAATCCAGGATTCCGGGCCCCTATCTTTCTCCTTCTCCCCAGTCCTGACACCCAAAGCTGTCCTCCTGCCCACCTTCCCTTGGGACTCCGCCCCAGCCATTTCTGACTGCTCTCGGCCCTGTGGACAAACTTCCTCTTTTGCCTAACTGTGACCCAATGCTTCCTCCTCGCCTCTCTTCTGAAGAGGTCAACTCCACTGCCCTATCCATCCTCTTACCCTCAAAGGTCAAGAACCCATGCCCAGCGAGACTGGAGTCTGGGGCACTGGAACCCCAGGACCGCGGCTTCCTTCTTCTACCCTTGCACACTGAGTCCAGCCCCAGCACCCAGCCGGCTGCTTCCCCAGGTTCTGGGAAGTGCAGCTCCCCACACGGCGATGGGCTGGAGTTGGGCTAGTGACACGGGTTCAGACCTCGGCCAGGTCCAGCAGGCCCAGACGGGCACCCCACTTGTCCTAAAACCCTTGGAGAAGCCCAAACCCTTTCTCAGGGGGCAAAATTTCTAGTCTGTGAGCTGACCTCTGAAACTATCAGGAGGTAGCTCTCAACCACAGGAAGTAAAACTTCCTCCTTCAGGGCCAGCTGAACAGCAAGGCAATGACACAGTCTTTAACTGTTGCAGCGCGCGGTGCCCACGGAACACAGGAGCCAGCTGCCGGACACTCCGCTTCCTCAGACACCTGTGTCTCTGGCCTGTGCTTAGAACGTCAGACCCAGGGTCCGGGCCCCCTCCCCCTCAGACCCGGGGTTCGGGCCCGGCCTCCTCCCTCACACCCGGGGGTCCAAAGCCGGACACTCACCAGCGGTTTTAGGGGGCCACGCGGAGGAGAAAGATCTGGCGGTGGAGACGACTCAGCGGCACTCTAGAAAGGCGGTCGGAGCACCTGCGGGAGAGGTCAGGCCAGCTCAGGCTTGGCTCCTCCCTCCACGTCTCCGGCCACTGGTGGCCGCGCTGCCCCGCTCTGTAGATTGGCGCCTCCCGGCAGGGACGAAACTTGGCCCCGGGCCCCCATCCCCGAGGGGTCGGGGGTGACCCGGGCGACTAGCCACTCCGCCCCTTGCACAATCTGCGTGGGTGGAGCGGAGGGGGCGGTGACGGGAAGGGGCGCTGCCCACTCCCGGGTGGCCTGGGCGGGGTCGGCGTGTCCGCGCCTTATAAGGCCTCGAGTGGCGCGGCCGCCGGGGGGCGGAGCAGGAGCCCCACCCTCTGGGTGTCGCCCTCTCGGGGTGTGTGGGGTCGGGGCGACTCCCTGTGCCTGGAGACAATGGAAACGCGGACTTCCGAGTCCCTAAAAAGTGAGTTTTGGGTCGCACCGGGGAGGTCTCCAAGAGGAGGGGGGTTACCCCTGACCACCGGGCTCCCCTAGAGGCGCGCGTGGGGCTGCAGGGAGCCCCGCGTCGGCAGCCACGTATGCGCCCGAGGGTCCCCGCGGGGCCACGTGGAGCCAAAGCCCGGGTCCCCGCCAGGCAGGGCGCGCCGTGCGCACCCGAAGGCGCGCGCCTAGGGAAAGGAGGGGCGGTGGGATGGGCGTGCCGGCCGGGAGGAAGGGGCGCTTCCGAGGAGGGCCCGCCCCCGCCCCGGCCTAGCCGCTTGAGGTCAGAGCTCAGGAATGCACCGCCGCAGACCTCGCGGGGACCGAGGACTGGCGCCCGCGCTCCAGACCCTCCCGCCTGGGCTCCAGACGCCCCGCCCCGGCTCCAGACGCCCCGCCCCGCGTCCACAGACGGGCAGCCCCGAGCCCCGCCCTGGCCTCCCCGCTCTCCACAGCTGGACTCCGCCTGGCCCCGTCTGGCCTCCCAGGACCGCCCCACCCTGGGAGCTCGGGTGCGGGGTCTTAGCCTTAGCCTTCCAGGGGTCCAAACTTGGAGTTCTCTCTGGCTCCCGGATGGGGACGGGGTCAGGAGTGGCCAACTAAAAATAAGACAAAAACAAGCAGCGGGCGTGGCGACGCACGCCTGCTGGAAGAGGACCGAGAGTTCCAGGCCAGCTTGGGCTACAGGGCGAATTCAAGATCTGCCTAAACTACACGAGAAGACACTGTCTCAAAAAACAACAGAAGCCGAGCTTGGTGGCGCACGCCTGTAGTCCCAGGACACGCCTGTAGTCCCAGGACTCGGGAGGCTGAAGCAGGAGGATGGCCGTGAGTTCGAGGCCGGCTTGGGCTACATAGCGAGTTCGAGACTAACCTGAACCACATGAGGAGACCCTGTCTCAAGACAAAACGAAACAAATTCCAAACTCCAGCCACTCTTTTCGTTTTTTTTTTGTGGGTACCGGGGGTCGACCTCAGGACCTCGCGCGCCAGCAGGCGCCCATGCCGCTGAGTGATATCACCGCCCCCCTTTTTTTTTTCGTATGTGGGTTCCGGGAGTCGAACTCGGGCCCTCGCGCTTGCCAGGCAGGCGCTAACGCCGCTGAACCATCTCACCGGCCCCAGCCACTCTTTTCTTAAACCCAGAGTTCCCAACACCAGGCTCCTCAACTCTTGAGCACCTCCGCTGCAGCCCCTGCAGCCCGGATTTAGTAGCCTGCATCTCTTTTCCACCTCAGACCCCGGGGTCCAGGCCCAGCCTGCTTCTTCAGACCCCGAGTCTGGACCCAGCCCCCTCTTTGGGACGCGTGACCTGTTTGAGTCCAGGTCCCAGCCATCTCCTCTCCAGACCCAGGCATCCTGGTCCAGCCCGTCTTTCTGAGGACCCCACCCACATTCAGCATCGCAGTCTCGTCCTCCTCTAAACCCCAGGATCCAGAACCACCGCCCCAGGGCGTTGGGGTTCCCCAGCCTCACCTCTCCAGCCAGCGGCGGCTCTAAAGCAAAGGCGACAGCTGCGGACCACAAGGGTCTGCGGCTGGGTGGGGTTGGCCGGGTGGGTGCGGACCGGAGAGCTCGCGTGGGCGGAGCGTGGGCAGGGCGGGGCCAGGCCGGACTGGGGCTGTGGACGGGGATACCCCCCCGCGATCCCCAGTCCTTGGGGGCGGGGCAACGGCCAGACCACGCCCCTCCGGGAGAAGTGAGGCTCGGAGTCCCCCCGCCGGGAGGGAGGAGGTGGAGGGCTGAGGTCATCGTTGCCGTGGTGACAAAACAGGAAGACACAACAGCTGGAGGGGGGCTCAGGGGATGCGCTCCCCGACACTGCACCTAAAAAAGTTTCCGGGCTGGGCTGGGAAGGCCGTTGCCATGGAAACCCGCGTGTTGATGGACTCTAGTACGGAGCCCCGCAGCCCGGGGGCCACCCCAATCGCGCTCTGGTTCTGGTTCGCTTCTTCCCCCGCCATCCTTGTCTGCCCAGGTCCTCCGTTCTGCCAAGATGACGACATGCCAGACACCTGGGTCGCAGCGGGTTGGGGGACCAAAGACCCCCAGTTTAATAGGGTCTGTGGGCCGGGACCTCTGTGTCCCTGGAAAAGGACAGACTTGGGGTGCCTATCCTGGGCTTTGCCTTAGAGGATCTGAACCAGCATCCCAGAATCCCGGTCCCCAGAACCAGGCCAGATTCCTGCGTTAAGGGTGGGGGATGGGCCCCACCTCCGTCCACCCAGGGATCGCAGGGTGCGGTCTGGCGTCCGGCCCTAGGTCTCGATAGCGCTGTCCACGATACGTGGGGGTCAAAATCCCAGGTGCCCAGGGCGGTGGAATTGGGGTCCCCGGGTTCCACACGATGCTCAAGCTGGGCCCAGGTTACAGAGCCCACGGGGCTCAGACTTCGGGTTTCGGGCGGAAAGGAGCTATTTCTGGCCTGCACTGCTGGCTCCGGGGGGAGGGGGACGCGGGGACCGCTGGGTCTGGGGGCTCCCGACTCCAGGTCTGCAGGAGAGGAGGGGAGGCTGCGCCGGGCCCAGGGCTGGGAGGGCTCCACGGTAAGGTTAGCCTGCGGCCCGCAGTGGACCGCAGGGCCGGGAAGGAGGCGGTGAAGGTCGGATTCGGAGCCCGGGGAGCCGTCCCCGCCCGTCCCCGCCCGGCCGCCCTACTCACCGCGTCGCTGCGGTCCGCGGCGCCCAGCTCGGCGGGGCGGGGCCTGCGCGGCGGAAACCCGGGCGGTGCCGCTGTCACCTTCCAGGCCCGAGGCTGGGGAGGCTGCGCCGAGAAGGAGGGGTCCGAGGGGCGGAGGGGATCCGGCCGGGCGCTGCAGGGAGCGCGCGGCGCGCGCCCACCCTCTCGTCCTGGGGCCTGCACGGGGCAGGGGTGTTTATTGCTCTGGCATCAGGCCTGACCTGCCTGGAGCGGACCTGTAACCACAAAGGGGACGGTGTTAGCTGGAGGCTGCCCAGGACGTCCCTGGCTTGTATTCACACCGGGGTAGGGTGTAAGAAAGAAAACTAGGTAGAAAGGAGGCAAGGGAAATTGTAACTTTAAAAATTGAACCATTAAAAACCAGCAGTGGTGGTGCACGCCTGTATTCTCAGCACTCTGGCAAGCGGAAGCAGGAGGACCCCACGTTCGAGCCCAGCCTGGGCAACTTGGTGACTTGGTGAGACCCTCTCTCAAAAAAAAAGGGGTAGAAAGAAGGGAAAAGAAAAAAATTGTATTTATATATAAGATGGTTAAGATAGATACACTACTAATTTTGCTTAGTTCATTGAAGAGAAAGGTTTATGCCAGTAATGTTTAGACAATTGAATGCTGGTATCTTGTACCCCGAGTAACTAATTTAAAGATAGCAATCCATAATGTATTAACCATTGTTAGCCTCCTATTATGTTGTTTTGAAATTTTGTTCTTTTTTGTTTTATTTTGGTTTTTTGTTTTTTTTCTTTCTCTTTAATATATATAAAAAAAAGTGGGGGGTCTTCAGATAAACCGCAGAAGGCCCTGGGTTCAGGCTACGAGTACCACCAAGAAAAATATTTTTTTGTACCTTTAATAAAAACTGCAGCTTCGAGCCGCGCGTGGTGGTGCACACCTGTAATCCCAGCACTCAAGTGGCTGAGGCAGGAGGGTCACAGCGAGTTGGAGGCCAGCCTGGGCTACATAGAGAGTTCAAGGCCAGCCTAAACTACACAGCCAGATCCTGTCTCGAAAAACAAAACAAAACAGAAAACTGCAGTCAGTACACAAACCCAGTCAGAACTTCTAAAGACAAGGGCTGGGCCATTCCCTCGTCCCTGTGAATACCCTTTTCTCCTATGACTAGACCATCCGTTTCTCCTGTAAAATGGGCCTACCCCTTGTGCATGGGCCTCCACCCTGCTGCCTGTGAATGGGCCATCACTTTTCATCCATAGATTGAATCCCCTCTTTCCACAGATTCACTAATTCCACAGATCTCCACCTCCAAATCCTGGTAAATAGCCCCAGCTCCTGGCCAAACAGTATGCCTCTCTCCCTCCTGAGGGCCTACACACGATTTCATTGAGTGTGTACAGTATTTTCAAAGTCCTACCTAAGAGACCTCTTTCTGCCTCTGTCCTGAGGTCCTAAGATTCCTTTTCCTTGATGGAAATCTGAGACCCCTAGCCTGCTCCATGGGTGGCAAGGTTCCCCACCTCCACTTCTGGGAGCTCCTCAGAGGTTGTCGGGTGACAAGAGGACCCTTGGCCCAAGTGTAGCAGCATCTCCACCACTGCGGCCTGAATCAGTCACTCCTCAGCCCGACCCTGTAGTGGCAACAAGGTCCCTGCAAGGGGCCCGGGGGGGCTTCTGCTTACACATTTGGTGCACCCCTGTGGGCACTTTATTTTCTCCCATGCTGGAGACTGAACCCCCAGGTCACCCAGCCCAAGACACAAACATTTGCAGAATGAGTCATAGTGCGGCCTTGAGGCTGGCACTCTTGAGTTCCCAGATCTGCGTTCTTGGGCGTCACCTACGTGCCATGAGGTAGCGCTGACCCATGGAGGAGCCAGGGGCTCTTTCCCCTGAGTCTCAACCCTCCCCACATTCTTCTGTGCCCAGTAATCATGAAATCCATTTACAAATCATTCCAGATCCAGGAGTGCTCAGCCTCTTGAATAGGAAACCTTTTGCAAACCCGAGACGGACCGGGACCACTGACTCAGGCCTGATCTAGAGAACAGCAGGCCCTGAACTTCTGCGTCCCCTTTAACACCTTAAAACCCTTACTCTGGAGGAGAGAGCTGCTGTTGGCCCCTCTCAGGTCTATCTCAGATAAACCCATCTTCGGGGCACGATTTTCTCTCTCCTCTTTGTTTCCTATGACCCAGCCTGCAGAGTGGCAGCTGAGCCAGGGAGCTTGTCCCCTGCCTGGTGCTGTCCCCCAGGTGCACACAGGCTGAGCCCCTGTCTTGGAGGTACATGGGGCACCTTTGGGGTGCATGGACGGCCCCCCAGCACACACACTGACTTCCCAACCCTGCCCTCACGATCGGAGGGGAGCGTGTGTGTTGACACGATGGCGAATGGGCCCATTCATTGCACACACGGCTGATTTTGGCAGATATACAAAGGACAGGGAAAGGAAATAACGAGCCCAGAGTTATTCATGGAAGGAAAGACTAGCTGCCCCGTCTGCAAAGGAAAGGGCCCAGTGCTCAGGGCTGCAGGGTGCCGCGCCTCACCAGGAGCTTAGCGCTCGTGCTGCTGCCAGCAGTGTGGACTCGCATATGTGACACTGCTGGCTGAGCAGGGGCGAATCCGTGGTGATCCGCATGGCCACATTGCTCCTGTACCCCAGAGCAAGCACTGGGGGGCCCAGGGAGTGGCAGCAGAGTGGCCATCTGGTCCAGCCAGGACAGGGCTGCCTTCTCTGTGACAGCACCGTTCACCTGGGATGCAGATGACGACCTCTTCTTCACTCCCAGCACTTCTAACAACCGAATATGTGGGTTTTATTTTTTCAAAAACCAAGTTTCTGACTCTCCGGACACCAGCTGGTGTCCTAGGATTCCCTTCAATCCCAACACCACCCAGAGTTGGTGTCGCTCACTACAGGCTCAGGGTGCAGCCCCATCAGACTGCCCCCACCTGCAAGCCCTGGGCCTCCCACACTGTGACCACTGCCTCAGATCAGGGCTCCCCAAAAGCCCCCTCAGGTGTAATAATTCCCTACGAGGGCATTGACAAACCAAGATGGCACTTTACCATTCCCAGTGTATTACAAAGGGTCTCTTTCTTTTTCTTTTCTTTCTTTGTTTCTTTTTTTTGTGTGTGTGAGACAGGGTCTCATTGTGTAGTCCAGGCTGGCCTCAAACTCAGCGACCCTCCCGCTTCAGCCTCCCAAGTGCTAGGATTTCAGGCGTGTGCCACCACGCCTGGCAAGGGGTCTATTTCTTATCATAACACAGCGTTGCACAGATTTTCCATACTTTCAGCCCATTTCAAGGTTTTATTCATTCATCCATGAATATTGATGAGGCCCTCCCACATCAGAGCAAAGCAGACTAGAAAATGCCTACTCTAGCGCGAAGGCTTTGATCTCATTCCTTGTGGCAAAGGGGTCTGAGGTCTAGGGGTCACCAGACTCACCCTAGCTGGGCTTGTCTCTCCAACACAGAAAGAGGAAGAAGAGTCAGAACAGAAGACCAAATGCCAGCACTTGGGAGGCTGAGGCAGGAGGATCACTGCAAGTTCGAGGCCAGCCTGAACTACATAGCGAGACCCTGACACAAAAAAGAAGAAGAAGAGGAAGAGGAAGAAGATGACCAGTCCAAAGCAACAGTAATTGTCCTGCAGGTAGTGTAAGAGGAAGTGGTAGAGAGCCACTCCAGAGGAGTGGGGGCACAGAGCTGGGACACCGCCGAATCTGGGGCGGTAGTCCTGTTTTATGGGGTAGGGGTCCTGTCTCCACCCCCTTGAGGGTCCACACTTGATTGGTTGGCTGTTGGGCTTGTGGCTGGTGGTTGGGGCTGGTGGGCTGGTGGGCACCGTGGGTAGGCGTGGCATCTGCACGAGGAGGGCCGGTGTCCCGCGCAGAGGCAGGTGTCAGAGCCACACCACACAGAGCTGCTTGACAGCTGCTTGCTGCGCATACCCACACGGAGGCTGCTTTTTCTATCCTCAGAAAGGCTCAGGTCTTTTACACCCCCCCCATCTCTTGTGCCCCTCCAGACGGAGTGACATCTCCATGCGGAAGCATCAGGGGCTTGTCGCCTCCCGCCTCCCGGCTCCCGCTGACCTGAGAGTGTCTCCAGAGGACCTGCTCCTTTCAGTCTCATTGGCCGTCACCAAAACCAAAGCAGGCGACTAGAAGGTGAGCTGTCAGGCCGTCCCTGAAAGCTCGGGGTTCCTGGGGAGGAAGAAGTCACCTGGAGAGGGCGCGGGGCTCCCAGGACAGACTGGCACCATCTTGGCCTAGGACAGAAGAAACTTCGTGTCTCCCACTTCCAAAGGCCAGGAGTCTGGAATCAAGGCGCAACAGATCTTCGAAGCTTCTAGGGGGCCTGGGTTCCTGGCCCTTCTGGCTTCTGGTCGCTGTCTGTCTGTCTGTGCTCCTTGTCTTATGCCCTCATACTCCAAGCTCTGTCTCTCTCCATATAGCTGTCTCTAATTAGGAAGGTTTTTTTTGTTTTTTTATACCGGGAATTGAACTCGGAACCTTGCCCTTGCCAGGCAGGCGCTTGTGCCACTGAGCTATATTCCTGGCCTACTGTCTCCTGTTAGGATATTTATCGTTAGATTTGGAATCCACCTGGATAATCCAGGACATCTCCTCATCTAGAGATTGTTTTTTTGTTTGTTTGTTTGTTTGTTCATTTGTTTGAGACAGGGTTTCGCTATGTAGCCCAGGCTGGCCTCGAACTCACTATGTAGCCCAGGCTGGCCTCGAACTTGCAGCGATCCTCCTGCCTCAGTCTCCCAAGTGCTGGGATCAAAAGCATGCACCACCATTCCTGGCTTCTAGAGATTCTTAATGATGTCTTCAAAGATCATTTCTCCAAATAAGGTAACACTGGCAGGTTCCAGGGGGCAGGTGCGGGTATATCTTTGGGGCCACTGTTCAGCCTACTCCCCACGGCCCACAGGAAGGCAAATGGCTTCGTTCTTCTGTTCCCTGTGATACAGCTATGTGGATGCCAGGCCAGGGGCTATGCTGGGTTGATTTCACCTCTGAGATTACCCCGGGAGTCGCAGCGGAGGTCGGAGTTGCCCGGATGGTGTCCTAAGCTGCAGAAGGGAGATCGTGTGTCTGGGGTTCGGTTTTCCCAAGCAGGTGGGCTTTCTCCCCATCTCCCACAGATGCCCTCCTCCATCCCGTCACCCACCGCTCCTCTCCTCTCTCCCCTCTGGACCTGTCCCAGATTCCACAAGTTCCTCTACAAAAGCTCCTTCTTCAAGTGGTGCTTCCTTCCCTGACCGCAGCAGAATACACCGTGTTCCGAGTCTGTCTGTTGTCCCTGGACTCTGGCCGCTGCCCTCAGCGGCCCCAGGGGATTTTCAAAAGCTCTCTCCAGAGCATCCCACTGGTGTCTACTGAATGGATCCTACAGGGCCAGGAGATTCAGGGCTCAGTGAAACACACGTGTATGTTTAAATTAAAAACTCATGGCCGGGGGCCGGGGATATAGCTCAGCAGCACAGTGCCTGCCTGGCAAGTGCTAGGTCCTGAGTTCGATTCCCAGTACCCCCCCCAAACAAAACAAAACACATGGCCGGATGTGACGCACACCTATAATCCCACATTCAGGAGGCTGAGGCAGGAGGATCTCGGTGACTTCAAGGCCCTGTCTCAAAAAAAACAAAGTACGCTGTTCAGAGACCGTACACCCATGTTTATTACAGCACAATATATAATATAGCCAAGACATGGGCCCAGCCTAGTAACCACCAACAAATGAATCAGCAAAGAAAATGTGCTGCAATATATACTGTACACAATGGAGTATTATTCACCATTAAAATAATGGAATGTTGTAATTTGCAGAAAAATGGATGGAACTAAAGATTGTCATGCTTAGCAAAATCAGCCAGACTCAGGACAAATACTGTATTACTGTTCTCCCTAATATGTGGACCCTAAAGAAGATAACAGGAAGTAGAAGGGAGACTACTACTAGACAAGAGCAAGGGAAGAAAGGGGTGTAAAGGTGGGTAATGGGGGACATAGATGATCAAATATATTACACACACTGAATCCCCTCCCCGGAGCTGGCGTGGTGGCGCACACCTGTCATCCCAGCACTTGGGAGGCTGAGGCAGGAAGATGGCCACAAGTTCGAGACCAGCCTGGGCTACATGGTAACTTCAAGGCCAGCCTCAACTACATAGTGAGACCCTGTCTCAAAAAAGAAAAGAGGGGCTGGTGATGTGGCTCAGTGGTAGAGCACTTGCCTTGCATGCACAAGGCCCTGGATTCAATCCCCAGCACCACCAAAAAAGAACAAGGAAGGAAACGCTCCCAAAATGTGAGAGTCGTAGCAATGATTAAAATATGTTCTGTGCATGTACAGCTCTGCCATTTTGAAACACCTTAACAGGTAGAACCGACACGCACTGATACAGGGAAGTGCTCCGAGGCTGGTCCTTGCACATCGATCAGCAGCATCGCTCCTCTCGTGCCTTGAGCTTTCATTAAGCCGCTTAAGGTTTCCAGAGCACAGGCACCGGGAGGTTCCCACCATGGATCTGATAAGCGAGGCGGCGGCTGGTGACCTGGTGACCCAGGAGAGCAGCAGACAGAGCACGTGGCAGGGACAGGCGGGAGAGGAACCCTGGTTTCCCAGACCGGATGTGAGACCCTGTCCCCGCACAGAGAGGGCACAGTTAAAACTTATGAGCCGGGCGTGGTGGCACACACCTGTGATCCCAGCGTCAGGAGCCTGAGGCAGGAGGATCTCCGCAAGTTGAAGGCCAGCCTTGGGCTCCATAGGGAGCCTTCATCTCAAAAAACCAAAACTTAAACCAAACCAAGATGAATGTAAGCATTGCTGATATCTGGAATTTTCCACTTAGTATTCTCAGGCTATAGTTAACCACGGGTAACTGAAACCTCAGAAGGCAAAACTGTGGCTGGGGGTGGCTACTGTATTCATCTGTCATCATGAGCCTGTGCGTGCAGATTATAAATAGTTTGTCAGATACACACGCAGTTAAGCGCCTCGACTCGGTTGCGTATTTAAAGGTGGTGTGTGAAGTCTCCTCTATCACGTTGTCAGTACATCTTCCTTCTGCTTTTGCTGATTTACTGTGTATCTCTCCAGAAATAGCCATTGCATAATAGCCATTCTTCTGTCTTTCCAGAAATACTCACCCATTTATGTGTGCACACAAAGCGTGCATGCTTACATCACTGCATACACTGATGGTGATATTATTGTAAGTGTTCTGTGTCACTGAGTCATGCAGCACACATATGGATATAGTATTAAACAAATAATGTATTGATGTGTTTAAGATAAGGAGTTTAGGGGCTGGTGAGATGGCTCAGTGGCTTAAGTGCCTGCCTGGCAAGCGCGAGGGCCCGAGTTCGACTCCCGGAACCCACATACGAAAAAGGGGCCGGTGATATCGCTCAGCGGCACGGGTGCCTGCTGGTGCATGAGGTCCTGAGGTCGACCCCCGGTACCCACAAAAAAAAAAAAAAAGATAAGGAGTTTACACTTATAAGCAAGAAGTTCCACCCTGTCACACACTTCACATTTCACCTTCTTTCAAAGGTCACAAGGGATGAGGTGAGGTGGCACACACCTGTAATCCCAGCACTTGAGAGGCTGAGGCAGGAGGATTGTAGTGAGTTTGAGGCCAGCCTGGGCTACCTAGTGAGTTCAAAGCCAGTCTGAACCACACACCGAGACCCTGTCTCAAAAAAAAACAAAACAAAAAAAGCAAAAACGAACAAAAAACCCCCAAAAGTCACCAAGTTCACTAGTTTCTTTTCTTTCTTTCTTTTTTTCTTTCTTTCTTTTTTTTTTTTTTTTTTTTTTTTTTTTTTTGAGATAGGGTCTCACTATGTAGCTCTGGCTGGCCTCGAACTCATGGAGCTCCTCCTGCCTCAGCCTCCTGAGTGCTAGGGTCAGAGGTATATGCCACCACACCCAACTTGATTAGTTTCTTGTATATGCTTCCAGTGTTATACAAACACAATGAAATGGGAATACATGTTGTTTTTTTGCATTTTCTCACAAAAAATTGACATCCTCATACATTGTTGTGTATCTTGGCTTTTTCAGTTAAGATTATGTCCTGAGCCAGGCATGGAGGTGTGTGCCTGTACTTGCAGCACTTGGGAGGCTGAGGCAGGAGGATCACTGTAAGTTCAAGGCCAACCTGAACTACATAGTGAGACCCTGCCCAAAAAACAAAACAAGGGCTGGTGAGATAACTCAGTGGCATAAGTGCCTGCCTGGCAAGCGCAAGGTCCTGAGTTCGACTCCCGGTACCCACATAAAGGAAAACAAAACACTCTATCTATATACTGGAAAATTTTCCTTTTAGGTAAAGTTTCCTAATCCCTTTTAAAAATATGCACATTGCTGTACTATCTGAATTTGCCGTGGTTTATCCAGATTGCTGGGATTGGAGACTTGATTTATTTCCAATCTGCCGAGCACATTCAGCTGGTCTGGAAATCGAATCTGTTTCCTCCCTCAGCCCCCAGGCACAACCTACGCCTCCCAGAGAGGACTCGGCCTGCTCTGCCTGGGGACAAGCATGACAGACGCCATCTGTCACCCGCAGGGAGGGTGCAGCCTCGCTTGCTGGGCCTGGAAGGCCCTGGCGCCTCTTTGGCTCCCAGCTGCTGGACCTGGGAGGGAGCAGGAAGGCGGTGGGGACACAAGGAAGTCGCGGGAGCCTCAGGAAGCTGCAGAGGCGGGCTCAGGGCTGCGCGGGCAGCCAGGGGGCACGGGGCACTGTCCGTCGGGTCATGTGTTATCCCAGCTGGCCTAGGCCGTGGCCGCAGCTGCTGATGACCCTGCCGACAAGCCCTCACCCTCGCCGCCGCGCTTGGAACAGCCCTGACTTCTTAGCCGCCCTGCGGGGCAGTGCCAGAGGCCTGGATGTGGCCCGGGTGTCCCCAAGAGGTCACATGTTGGAGGCTGCGTCCTCAGTGTGGCGCTGTGGGAGGACTGAGGCCACCACAGGTGGGGCACGAAGGAAAGTGACTCCCAGTCAGGAACCCTGCTCCTGAAAGACGCTGTGACTGCAGTGCCTCACGGTCCCCCACAAGGGCTACTGTCCAAGGGGAGCCCGGGCCCGGGCCGCTTGGCCTCAGCCCGCCGGGCTCCCGGCATCGTGCCACCCACCACCTTGGCGCCACTGGCGCGTGGCAGAGGCCTCACAGAGCTGCTGGTGTGGCCACCGAGTGCTGGTATCTCGCTAGTGTCTTCCTGTGTACAGGACCCCATGCAAGGGTTGCGTTACAGCCACAGAAAACGAACTAAGACACCAATCCAAGACCCTGGGGACACATCCAGCCCCGCACTCTCCCAACCAGGGAGCGGGGGAAGCCTTCGTCATCTCCTCCTCCATCTGCCTCATCTCTCTCCTCCTCCCCCCTCATCGGCCTCCTCCTTCCTTCGCAGCACTGGGCTTGAGCCCCGGGCCATCACCCTGAACTACATCCCCGGCTGGCTGCGACTTCCTAGTACATCCAGCCCAGCTTCCACGTGCGTCCGCATTGGGGCCCGGAGACCACAGGCCCGGAAGCCCCACATCTCCAGGTCTGGTGCAGAGCTCGTGCCTGCCGGGGCCCCACGCAGGGTTTCCCTGAGGTCAGGGACCTGTGACACCTGACGGGACAGCAGAGTCCTGCACGGAGCCCACACTCTGGAGGGCCAGAGTCAGCTGATGATGACCCTAAATTCCTATCAATCCATGCTTTTGTGAAAGCATGCACGGGTACTAAACTTTATCAAGTACCCTTGCATTAAATACAGGTCATCAGAATTTTTCTACTTGGCTTTGTTATTACGATAAATTTCACTGATGGTTTCCTCATACAAGTCATCCTTGAACACTTAAAATAAACCTCACTGCTGGAATCTGAAAGCTAGCATAGGCTAACACACTCCAAAACACCAAGCTTCAAAGCTGGGCTGGTGGCGCACACCTGTAATCCCAGCACTCCGGAAGCTGAGGTAGAGGATTAGGGTGAGTTTAAGTCCAGCCTGGGCTATATAGCCCAAACTTTGTCTCAAACGAAACAAAAATCAAAACAAAACATGAAAACACCAAAAACATTGTTTCACTCTGCACCTATAGTGGAAGCTTTTTTCCTTTTTGAAATTTAGGTATAGATGGATGGACGGACGAGTCTCACTGTGAGCCCACGCTGGGCTCGAACTCCTCGGCTGAGACTGGGACTAACAGGGGTGTGCCAACACACCCAGTGTTAAATTAATATTGGTTTTAGCTGGGTGTGGTGGCCCATGCCTGTAGTCCCAGCACTCCAGAGGCTGAGGCAGGAGGATCACCAAGAGTTCGAGGCCAGCCTGGGCTACGTAGTTCAAGAACAGCCTGAACCATATAGTGAAACCCTGTCTCAAAAACAAACAAAAAGGGGCCGGTGAGATGGCTCAGCCGCTTAAGCGCCTGCCCGGCAAGCGCGAGGGCCCGAGTTCGACTCCCGGAACCCACATACGAAAAAGGGGCCGGTGATATCTCTCAGCGGCACGGGCGCCTGCTGGCGCGCGAGGTCCTGAGGTCGACCCCCCGGTACCCACAAAAAAAAAAAAGATATAAAAAACAAACAAAAAAAAAGGGCCAGTGATATAGCTCAGCAGCATAAGCGCCTGCCTGGCAAGCGCGAAGTCCTGAGTTCAACTCCCGGCATATAAAAATTTTTTTTAATTTAAAAATTAATTAATTAATTTTTGGGGGGGGACAGGGTCTCTCTATGTATTCCAGGCTGGTCTTGAACTCCCTATGTAGCCCAGGCTGGCCTCAGACTCCCAGTGATCCTCCTGCCTCAGCCTCCTGAGTGCTGAGATTACAGTCATTCACCACCATGCCCGGCTAATATCATTTTAAATTGGCAAATCATGGTCGTTTCCATTTATGGGATACAATGTGATAGGATATATGTATACAATGTACAATAATAAAACTAATAAACATATCCATCACCTCACTTATCATTTTTTTGTGGTCAGGCATTTGGAACTGACTCTTAGCTGTTTTGAAATATGCATTATTATGGGTCAAATCATGGTGGCGCACACCTGTAATCCCAGCACTGGGGAAGCTGAGGCAGGAGGATCACTTCCAGTTCAAGGTTAGCGTGGGCTACATAGTGAGAATTTGTCTTAAAAAAAATTAGTATTGCCCGCGGTCACTCTGCCGTGCGATCGGTCTGAAAAGGCGTTCCTCTTCTCTAACAGAAACGCCGTTTCCGTGGATCGCCACTCCGGCCCCGCCCCTGACCACTGTCACTCCCCGCTTCTCAGAGCCCGGGCGCTGTGCTGGCGCCGGCGGGCCGCGGGCGCCCTCTGGAGGCGGTGAGGGGAAGGGCGCGTGTCCCTGTGGCGATGAAACTGATAATGCCGCAGCTCAGGTAAGGAGCAGCGCCTGGGTCGTGGGCACCCGGCCCTACGTGGGCAGGACACGCGCGACCCCGGAGGACGCACGTTCTGGGAGCGGGCGTGGACAGGATGACTTCAACTGTGAACCGGGCAAGAAGTCAAAGGAGGCTCGGGCACCTGCCATGCGTGTAGGGGAGGCCGCCTGAGATGGTAACATTATTTTTGAGAGAGTAAGTTTGGGGTACCAAATTAACAGTCATATTTTTTTTTTGTGGGTACCGGGGGTCGACCTCAGGACCTCGTGCACCAGCAGGCACCCGTGCCGCTGAGCGACATCACCGGCCCCTTTTTCGTATGTGGGTTCCGGGTGTCGAACTCGGGCCCTCGCGCTTGCCAGGCAGGCGCTTATGCTGCTGAGCCATCTCACCTGCCCAACAGTCATATTTTTAAATTCACACATTTATTTGTTGGTTTTCTTTTTGAGGACAGGGTCTGGCTATTTCCTTCGAGCGGGCCTTGAACTCACTACGTAGTCCAGGCTGGTCTGAACTAGCAGCAATCCTCCTGCCTCAGCCTCCCAACTGCTGAGATTACAGGCATGGGCCACCACCTCCAGCAAGTAAATTGATAAATTTAAATTGTGTCTATTTATATAATGTGTCCATGTGTGTGCACTGTGGAATGGCTGCATCCAGCTACTTACAAGCTAATTATCTCTTGTGGTCAGAACACTTAAAAGCCACTCAGAGATGTTGGACAATAGGATACATTGTTATTAAGCACAGTTATCACGTCCCACAGCAAACCTCTTGAACTCACTCCTCTGTCTAAGGGAAACTTTGTATCTGTTTGACCACCACGCAGAATCCCAGCCCCTCCCCCTCCCGTCCCTGGTAACCATACTTTCACTCTTCTTCCCTGATTTCCTGTTTCCCATTCCACACATGAGACAGATCGCGCAGTAATTTTCTTTCTGTGCCTCGTTTATTTCACTTAGCATAATATATTTTTTGAGACAGGGTCTCCCCTTGTAGTTCAGGATCGATGGTTTGAATCCGCAGTGGCTCAGCGCTAGAGCTGGCCTTAGTACCCTGTCCTGGGGGACAATCCCAACGTCAATTGGGCCAAGATTGAGAAACCCTGATTTAAAGATTTAAAGCAGGCCCGGTGAGATGGCTCAGCGGCATAAGCGCCTGCCTGGCAAGCGCGAGGGCCCGAGTTTGACTCCCGGATCCCACATACGAAAAAAGGGCTGGTGATATCGCTCAGCGGCACGGGTGCCTGCTGGCACGTGAGGTCCTGAGGTTGACCCCTGATACCCACCCAAAAAAAAAAAAAAAAAAAAAAGATATTAAAGGAAAATACAAAGCCTTAGTTTCCCCTTAATTGATTTTTTTAAAAATTTACTTTGGTTTTTTGAGACAGGGTCTCGATACGTAGTTCAGGCTGGCCTTGAACTCGCTATGTAGCCCAGGCTGGCCTTGAACTCACAGCGATCCTCCTGCCTCAGCCTCCCGGGTGCTGGGATCACAGACATGTGCTACCACGCCTGGCTAAGTGGTTTATATTTCCCTGGGAACAAGAGCCTCCTTCGATTTGTATTTATTACTGTTTTATTAATTTCTGCGAATGTCGCTACTTTGCCAGTTTATGCCATTGTGCATATGATTATTTCTGCTCATGCTGACTTCTGTAGCTGAGGTTGGTGGTTGGTGGTGAGTTATTAACAGTTCAGGGGCAACGCTCTTTCACTTCCTCTGTAGCCTTCCTTCCTCTGCCAGAGTTTATTTATTTATTTATTTTTTGTCTTTTTGAGACAGGGTCTCACTATGCAGTTCAGGCTGGCTGTGAACTCACTTTGTAGCCCAGGCTGGCCTCGAACTCACAGTGATCCTCCTGCCTCAGCCTCCCGAGTGCTGGGATTACAGGCGTGTGCCACCACCATGCCTGGTTTACCTGCCAGAGTTTAGACGAAGGTCAGAGATCAGTCTACATGACTCCAAAACCCTGGAGTTTATGAAACCCCTTGAGGGGCATTCTGCACCGTCTCCACACAGGAAAATAATTTTTTTTTTTTTTTTTTTGAGACAAAGTCTCACTGTGTAGCCCAGGCTGGCCTTCAACTTGTGGTGATCTTTCTTCCTCAGCCTCCCAAGTGCCAGGCTTACAGGTGTGTGCCACCATGCCCAGCCCAATTTTGATTATCACTATCCCAAAAAAGTCCCAATTTGTTTATTTATTTATTTATTTATTTATTTATTTATTTATTTATTTTTGATTTTTTTGAGACAGGGTCTTGCTTTGTAATTCGGGCTGGCCTTAAACTCACTATTTAGCTCAGACTGGCCTTGAACTAATGGCAATCCTCCTGCCTCAGCCTCCTGAGGGCTGAGATGACAGGTGTGTACCACCACATCTGGTTAAAGTCCCAGTTTAATCAAAACTTATCTTTCTCTCATTGACTACTGAGCAATTAGTCATAAGATTGAAATTCTTATTGATTTTCAGTTGCTGTTTATGATTAGGCAGAAAGAAATCACTTGTTCTGGCAGAGCCATGTAATTTGAGCTGTTTTCTCCTATGTAAAAATAACTCTTGCAGGACATGGTGGCACATGCCTGTAACCTCACTAGTCGGAGGCTGAGGCAAGAGATTCCTAAGTTGAAGTCCACCCTGGGCACCTTAGTGACTTACTGAGACGCTGTCTCAAAAAAAATAAATAAATAAAAGGGCTGAGGATGTAGCTCAGTGGGAAAGGCCTGGGTTCAGTCTCCAGTACCAGAAAAAAGAAAAAGAAAAAGAAAAAGAAAAAAAAAAAAATAAGAGTAAGAGTAAACAGGAGTTGAATGGCCAGTATTTGCCTGTAGGCATTTTACATATATTAACTCTTTCAGTAACATATATACATCATCTTTTCATTTGTTTGCTTGTTTGTTTTCCTCTTTTTTTTTTTCCTTTGAGACAGGGTCTCGTTATGTAGCCCAGGCTGGCCTTGAATGCATTACAATCCTCCTGCCTCAGCCTCCTGAGTGCTGGGATTAAAGGCGTGTGCCTCCACACCCAGCTCAGCAGGAGGATTTTGAGTTCAAGGTTAGCCTAGACTCTAGCTCTGGCTACTCATATTTTTACATTGTTGACACTGGACCTAATTGAATTTTGGAAACATTTAAAAATTTTAATTGATACATAATAATTGTAGACGTTTGGGCACCCTGTGATTTTTCACTACTTGGATGCGTTGTAAAATGATGTGACAAGATCAGGGTAACTGGGCTGGTGAGATAGCTCAGTGGCTTAAGCGCCTGCCTGGCAAGTGTGAAGTCCTGAGTTCGACTCCTGGAACCCACATACGAAAAAGGGGCCGGTGATATCGCTCAGGGACACGGGCGCCTGCTGGCGCGCGAGGTCCTGAGGTCGACCCCCGGTACCCACAAAAAAAAAAAAAAAAAAAAAAAAAAGATCAGGGTAATTGGTGAGCCCATCACCTCAGCCTTGTGATTTCTTTTGGTGGTAGGAATTTGGTAGGATAGAATAAATTAATACAGGTAGAAAGAAAAGGAAATTGAGTTTTAGAAATTGTACGTTTGCCATGCGTGGTGTGCACGCCTGTAATCCCAGCACTCAGGAGGCTGAGGCAGGGGGATTGCTGTGAATTCAAGGCTAGCTCAAGGCTACAAAGTGAATTCAAGACCCTGTCTCAAAAAGACCAAAAAAAAAAAAAAAATTGTACTTTTAAGTTGGACATGGTTAACTGAGGAATGGATAAAAAAGAGGTGGTATTTTTATACAATGGAGTACTACTCAGCCATAAAGAAAGATAAACTAGAAACTTTTATAGATAAATGGATGCAACTCGAGAAAATACTCACAAGCAAAATAAACCGGATGCACATTTGTAAACATCGTATTGTCTCCCTAGTATGAAAATGCAATTTCACTGTGACTATTCCATTCCTTAGTCTTCTATTTTTACCTAGCTTTTACATGGCTGAACCTTATACTGAGTAATGTTTTTCTCCAAAAGGTATTTGTACATTCTCTAACGCTTGAGTTGTTAATACAGGAGAATGTTTACTTGTTGTCTTAAAAAAAAAAAAAATTAAGTCGGGCATGGTGGCACACTTCTGTGATCCCAGCACTTGGACACAAAAGTGACTCAAGCCTTTCTCCTTCCAGGAGACTCATTGCAAAATGTTCCTCGGCGTCTTAAGGACAAGAGGAGCCTGTGAGCCGGGCTGGGCTGCTGCTTTCCGCCTGGAAGCCACGCTCTCTCCCTAGACTTGGCCTTGAGAAGCAGCAGAGTGAGTGGCAGTGATCTCAGCTTTGCCTGGGACACAGCTCCGGGGGGGAGGGGGTCCAGCACAGTGCAACCCCACGGCCCAGGCCCCATGCGGGGTTCCCCTGCACAGACCCAGCCCCTCATGCCATGCCTTACTTTTCTGAACCCCGCACTCTACCGATACCTTCCCGGTCTCTTCCCGGGCTCAGTCCTGAAAATTCTCCCGTGATGGGAGTCAGTGAGCCCGGAGCCAAACTCTTGAGGGAGTAGCACGGACAGCTTAGTCAGGTAGGGATGCCAGAGGTGGTCAGGTAGGGCTGGACGAGAGGGAGGGAGAGACTGGACAAAAGGCAAAAACTCACTACAACTGTAGCTGAAGACACATCAGTTGGAGGCCATGCCTCAAGATAACAACAAAAGGACCAGTCGTGCATGGCCTACAATCTCCCCAAGGGGTGAGATTAGTGATAATGCCTGGTCTAGATAGGCGTCAGTCACCCCAGTGGGCAACCAAGACCCGGATCCCTCACCTGCCTGAGAAGCTCTTTGATCTCTCTATGCCGGCCCGCTTCGTGGCTTGCTTTCCCATCGGATCAGTATTACCTAAGCAGCCATACTTACAATCTTACTGGTTGGTCACAGCTGTAACCCACGTTGTATCCATGTGGTTGAGCTCCATAAAACGTCCCCTGAGAAGTAGGGTCCTCGAGCCACCCACTTTCCGGGTGTCCCCTCCTGTCCCTCTCAGGCAGGAGCTTTCTATCCCTCAATAATGTTTCCTACTCTTAACCTCTGTTCCTTGAATTAATTCCTCAATTACAGAGAACAGGAACTCGGCCTACCAGGCCTCTAACAGGTTGGGAATTATGATATTTCCCTTATGTCACATTTGGAGGTTCTGAGGTCATCCCTGTACTGTGGGGTGGGCTGAGGTTCTCTAGCTGCACTTTAGGTGCAAGAAATAAAGAGAAAGAGACTTGCTGAAGGACAGGCCTTGTTGATAGCAGGACCTGCATGGGACACTGGCCCCCAAGGGCAAGAGTAGTAGCTCAGGGCCGGTGAGATAGCTCAGCGGCATAAGCGCCTTCCTGGCAAGCGCAAGGTCCTGAGGTCGACCCCCGGTACCCACACACACACAAAAAAGAGTAGTAGCTCAGTTACAGAGGAAGAGTGGCAGAGCGAGAAAGCTGGAAACCAGCGGTTCTGGGTTCAGGCCGTCTGTCTTGGCCCATGATTCCTGGTCCATTTCGTATTTGCAGAAGGTTCCCGCCTGATCGGGAATGGTCTGTTCTATAAACATGAACTGGGCCGGTGAATTAGGGGCATTGACATTGTTATGAGGCCAAGAGAATGTGTGGAAGGGAAAAGTCCTCCCAACTTCTCCTTACACTCGGGACCTCCTGGAGTCTCTTGGCCGCCAGGCACGTTCCAACCCTCACTACCAGCTACTCCGGGATAGCCGCTCCTTGCCTACCGAGGCTGCCATCCATGTGAGGGACACGTAGCTCTTCCTCCTGGGCTGGGGGAGCAACTGCCTGGCATGGCAAGGCCCTGGTTTCCATCCTACACACCCTCAGTAAAAGTTAGTTCTCTTACACAGGCATGGTGGCACAGGCCTGTAATCCCAGCACTTGGGAGGTTGAGGCAGGAGGATAGCTGTAAATTCAAGGCCAACCTGGGCTCCATAGAGAGACCCTGTCTCAACCCCTCCCCCTAAATTATTCCTTCTGTCGTCTAGCCACACCCCCATAACTGAGCGCATCCTCCCCACCCTTCACTTTCCCTGTACTTAACTGTTTACCAGTCCTTTCAATGGAACATAACGAAAGCTGCATCACCGTTAAATTTCTGGTAGTCACATTTTAAAAAGTAGAAACATGAAAATAACTTTAATAATATATTTTATTTTACCTAATTTATCAAAAATATCATCGCAACAGGTAACTGATGCAAAATGTGTTTGTAAATAATGTTTGACTTTTTTTATCTCAAATTTTCGACATTGGGAGTGTATTTTCCCCTCACAGCGTCTGTGTCCAGACTCCCAGCTCCCACGCTCGGCAGGCAGAGGGACTGCACAGGCCCCCGGCCCTGGTGCTGCCGGTACCGTGCAGGGCCCTGGGCTTCTTCCAGGGTCTTGGAGCCCCGAACAAAGCACTGGACAGGACGCCGAAAAGGCAGTGAAGGTGCACATTTATTGAAGTGGAAGAGGTGCAGCAAAAAGACTCACAGCAGCCCTAGGGACAAGGGAAAGGGTCCTTTGTGTCCAGAATTCCTGGCTATCTCCCCCGTGCAAATAAGGCCTCAGAACAGTTGTCCCAAGAAACACCCACCCGGCTCAGGCCGTGTGCAAACTGTCCCATGGAAAAGCTTGCTTGGCTTCCTGCTATGTAAATGAAGGACCAGGATCTGTGTCTTTCGATTGGTTGTGCCCATATGCAAATGAAGGATTGAAAAGACCGTCTTCTGATTGGTGGTGTGAACAGCACCAGATTCAAAAGAAGGACTGAAAAGAGCAAGTTTCTGATTGGCCCAAGATAGCCCAAGATAGCACTTTTCTGATTGGTTCTGTATACAGTGCTCCTGGGGTCACTTATGGCAGTGCCCTCCCTGTCCCTGTCCTACTCTGCTGGGGGAAATGCTGGGACCTTGGGACCCCAACAGGCCCGCCTGGTTTAGAGCTTGGACCTGCCTCTTGCTAGCCCTGCTCAAATACAACATATCCTGCCTTTTTCAGGTAGCACTGTTACCAGGAAGCCCATTCCGAACAAGGCCAGAAATGGGCAACGCCTGGATTCTTCCTGTCTTTTAGGAAAGATTTCAGGCCAGACGCAGGCCGTCCTATAGCATTATAGGTAGAGCTTATTGCGAAATGATAGCTTTTCAGACAGAGAGATGGGGAGAGAGAGACAGAGAGAAAACTCCTTGAGGCCCGAGTGGGCGAGCCCAAGGTGGCATTTATCTGATTAACTAGGTCTTTCCCGATGCCTTTCCGGTCTCCAAGGTCGTCTCCAAGGTCATTGTCTTGGCTGATACCTGTGCGGTGCTGAGGGCTTCAGAGAAGCAGCCCCGCCTACTCGTTAGGTGGCCTTGGGTTTGGTTTGAGCCCTGGAGGCATTTCCGGCCCCCCACCGCGGCCTGCACGTCCGCCCTGCACCTCCAGGGGCCAGGCTGTATCCGCTGGAACAGGACGTTAGGGCCCTGGGAGCTGAAGTCGGAGACCTCAGGCTGCAGCTCTCCACCTACAGCTAGCGATCCGCAAGTGAAGGGGAGCGTTGGCACTGGCTTTGCATTGCAAGTTGTCCCCAGCTGCCTGCCTGTCTCCACCCCGCTGTGTCCGACTATATGTCCATCAGAAGGACCCCATTTCAGACACCCCAACCGGGCGTGTCACCCCAGCACTCCGGAGGCTGAGGCGGGAGGAGCGCTGCGAGTTCAAGGCCAGCATGAACTGCACAGCGAGACCCTGTCTCCAAAAACCAATAAATAAATAAGTACAAATAAAAGCTTGTAAAGTTTCCGGGACCCTGAAGCCAGCCCAGTTCCTGCTTGGGCCCTGCTGGGAGCTAAGAGAGGGAGGAGCCCGCCCCGTGTGGGTGTCGCGAGTCCCTGGGATGGCGGTGGCCTCCTTAAAGCCCTCAAGTTTCTCTCTTCTCGCTCACTCACTCCTGACCTCTGATTTCCCTTTCTCTCTCTTTGTCCCTTTACATCGTGTTTTTCTTGCTTTATCTGTTTCTCGGCTTTGTTTCCGGGCCTGGATCCTTGCTGTGCCTGCTCGGCCACCCCCGTCCCCACCCACACCCCTTTCCTTGTGTGGCCTGCCCGGCTTGGGGTGACTGCTCGTCTCCCATCCCTGTCATTGGGCTGGTTTGCTTGGTGGCCTCCTCTGTGTCACACTGCGGCCCTCCGTAGACGCCAGCCGGCCGTGGGGGTCCCGACGCAGGACGCGGGTGGGCTCCGGGTGGGCCCCTTCTCGCTGGCCGGGGCGGGGCCGCCTCCCCGCTTGAGCGGAGCGGCAGGCGCTGGGCCGGCCGGGCTCCCGGGCACAGGGCCGCGGGAGCTGCGTCCGGTCTGGGTGGGCAGCGGCTCCCGGGGCCTGGGAGAGAAACACAGACGCGGACGGAGATCGCTCAGCGCCCGGGTGTCCGTGTCACGCTGTCACCCACGAGAGCCTCCACGTCTCGCGGCGCGGCCACAGGAAAGGCCGGGCAGGTCTCAGTCCCACCTCCGGAGAAAAGACGAAGGCTGGCAGGGACGCTCAGCCACACGTGTGACGGACGCGGAGCTGCGGGTCACGTGCTGTTCAAGTCTGGGTGGTTTTTTTTTTTTGGTACCGGAAATCGAACTCAGGGCCTCGTGCTTGCCGGGCAGGCGCTGTGACGCTAAGCTATGTCCCCGGCCCCCTGGCTTTTTTTTTTTTTTGAGACAGGGGCTCCTTATGGAGCCCAGGCTGGCCTTGAGCTCACAGCAATCTGCCTGCCTCAGCCTCCTGAGTGTTGAGATTGCAGAGGAGCGCCACCTGGCTCAGCTCCTATCACTTTATCTTTTGATAAGCAATAGTTGAGAGCATTTCCCCCCCTTAGATTAGTGAAATATTAGTAAAAGAAAAAGAATCTGGTTGTGGTGGCCCACGCCTGTGATCCTATGACTGAGGAGGCTGAAGCAGGAGGACCACCAGGAATTTAAGGCCAGTCTAGGGCTGCGGATATAGCTCAGCAGCACAGTGCCTGCCTGGCAAGCGCAAGGTCCTGAGTTCGATCCCCGGTACCAAAACCAAAACAAAAACCCGGCCAGTCTGGAATACATAGGCAGGCCCTATCTCAAAAAGAAAGAAGACAGAAAAAAAAAGAACAGTGTGAGGGGGCCGGTGAGATGGCTCAGTGGCATAAGCGCCTGCCTTGCAAGCGCGAGGGCCCGAGTTCGACTCCCGGATCCCACATACGAAAAAGGGGCCGGTGATATCGCTCAGCGGCACGGGTGCCTGTTGGTGCGCGAGGTCCTGAGGTCGACCCCCCGGTACCCACCAAAAAAAAAAAAAAAAAAAAAAAAAAAAAAAAAAAGAACAGTGTGAGGGGCAGACAGATGATTCAGTGCTCTTGCCCCGGTTTTGGGAGTGAGGGTAAATTCCCTCCCCTGTTGAGTGATCCTTACCCTGTGCAGGGCCTTATGCTGGCTGGCGTCTTCCCCTTGGCAATGGATACGGAACCCAGGGCTCGCACCGTGCACTTCACCGCTGAGCTACATCCTGGGCCCTTTTGAGTTTTTACTTCAAGACAGGGGCTCACTAAATTGCCCAGGCTGCCCTTGATCTTTCCTGCCTCAGCCTCCAGAGTAGCTGGGTACAAGCATGAACCATCTGTCCAATTCACACTAGCCCCTTCACACTGAGGGTTTTACATCTGTGTGCATAGGGATACTGGCCCACAGTTTTCTTGCGATCCAGTATCTTTTGTGTGTGCACACGTGGGTGTATATGTGCTGCTGGTGTAGAAAGCAGTTCATTTAGTTCGCTTATGAATAAGGCAGCTAGCTAGTGGAAGGGCCTGAGAGAGAGTGGTGTGACCAGCCACAGGTAAAAATTAAAAGCCTGAGGTGGTGCCGTACGCTTGTGATCCCAGCACTGGGGAGGCTGAGGTAGGAAAGATCAAGGGCAGTCTGAATTACAAAGGCTCTGTTTCAGAAAAAAAAAAAAAAAACAAATAAAAAATAAGGCTAAACAGTGAATAGGGCTTAGGACAGGATGAAGGTCCTCAGACCACATGGAATGCGGCCCACCCACGAGGAAAGTAAGGTGTGGTTGCTCCCCGCTGAGCTCCTGAATTTCAAGGAAATTATAATGCAGATTAAGCAGTTCCTTCTGAGATCCTGGTTTCCTATAAATCCAAGTGTGGAGGAGCTGGGTTACAAGCCTGAGTCCCAGTTGATCATTTTATTTTATTTTATTTTATTTTTTTTTTTTTTTTGTGGGTACCGGGGGGGTCGACCTCAGGACCTCGCGCGCCAACAGGCGCCCGTGCCGCTGAGCGATATCACCGGCCCCTTTTTCGTATGTGGGATCCGGGAGTCGAACTCGGGCCCTCGCGCTTGCAAGGCAGGCGCTTATGCCGCTGAGCCATCTCACCAGCCCATCAGTTGATCATTTTAAATCCACGGGCACCTGAGCTCTGTCTATCTATAATCAGCTCTGGATCAGGGGTCCACATGGCCACCCCCTCGGGCCCCTCCTGGAAATCCAGGAGCTGTTCTTCTCATTTCCAGTAAAATTCTTCTGACCAGGGGAGGGGAATGGGAAAAAAAAGAAGACCAAGGTATATCATGTACAGGGACAAATTCCCTATGATGCATATGACCATTATGTATATCTAAATTGCACCAATAAACTTAATTATGAATTTTTAAAAAAAATTCTAACCACCTTCTGACTTCATTCCTAGGTGTTTGCGGAACCACAAGCCGGGCACACACGGTAACGCTGAGGATGGAATCCAGCGTGCGAGTCCGGAGCCACCGAGATCCACCGAGACCCACCCCACAGCCCCTGCCGATGTCCTCATATCCGTGTGGCACTGGCCTCACAGAATGTGTCAGAAAGAGCTCTATGTTTATCAGGTGATTGAGTGATTGTTTTGTGAGACAGGGTCTCATTATGTAGCCCAGGATGTCCTCGAACTTGTGGAGATCCTCCTGCCTCAGCCTCCCAAGTGCTGTGATTATCAGTGTGTGCCACCATGCCTGGCTAAGGGCTGCACATTTAAACAAAAATACTGGGACAGGGGAAAAGGGGGTAAAAATGATCAAGATGCATTGTGTATGTACTGATTCTCTGAGATGAATGTAATTATTATGGACTGCAAACACATATGACCAATAAGGAAATTGAAAAAGAAAATACCAGATTCTTCACCTACAGAACGACAAACTCTGGAGCTATCTTTGCCTCTTTTCCCTCTCTCACCCCACACCTAATTGTCCCTTCGTCCTTTTAATTCTACTTTATAAAACCTTTCACTTTTATCATTATTTATTTTTGGGTTTTTGAGACAGGGTCTCGCCAAGTCCCTAAGTTGTCCAGGTTGGGCTTGAACTTGCCATCCTCCCGCCTCAGCCTCCTAGAGTGCTGGGATCACCTGCACATCCCGCCGCGGTGCTGGACAAACCTCGCTCCCGCTCTAGTTCTGTGTGTGTCTGTGCAGTATTTACATCCAGATCTAGATCTGTCTCCTATCGCTTCTGCCTCTCTGGGGAACCCTGACGAAGGCAGGGGAGGTCCCTGGACAGGGGTTAGGAAAAGGCTGCATCTTGCTGTTTGGTGCTCGGAGACAGGGTCTCGCTATGGAGCCCAGGCAGGCCTCGAGTTCGTCGAAGTCCTTCTGCCTCAGCCTCCAGAGCGCTGGGATCACGTTGCACTGCATACCTGCCTCCCTGACATCAGCAAGTGGCTGAGCAGGACAGGGCCAGGACGCGCACTTCCTGCAGGGCCGCGGGCAGCGGAGCACACGGCTCGGAGCCGCGGGGGTGCAGGTGACCATGGGGTGCTGGGGTCGGGGCTGTGGCTCAGCTCGGCCTCCCGCGTTGCAGCACGGCTGGGTGGGCTGCGAGTCTTTCCCGGTGACAAGGGCTGGGACTTGGGAGCCAGAAGGACGTGAGAGTGAACTCAGCTCCATCTTTTGTTGTTGTTGTTTTGCTTTTGTTTTTCTGAGACGGGGTCTCGCTGTGCAGTTCAGGTGGCCTTGAACTCACTGTGGAGCCCAGCGGGCCTCGAACTCGTGGCGATCCTGCCTCAGCCTCCTGAGTGCTCAGATTACAGGTATGCGCCACAACGCCTGGCATTAAATGGGGTTTTTCTGTGTTTTCTAGGCCGGCCTGGAAGTTGAGAACGTCCCACCTCAGCTTTCCAAATTTATAGATGTGAGCCCCCCTGGCCTGACTCTTTCTTTAGAATTCATAGTCAGAGATTCTCATTTCTTGGTGAGGAGTAATTTCTCTGGCAGCACTTTCAGTTCTCCTGAATTCACTCGGGAGAACAGGGTGTTCTTCGTCTCATTTCCCCTTCTTGTCTTTAGACTGTGGCGGGGAAGGAGGGACATGGATGAGTTCAGCCTCGGGCTCCCCGATCTGCCTGGCCCCTTCCTTCCCGGGGAGAGGAGCCTCTGGACAGGGCGTTCTCAGCTGGACAGAGGCTGGCTGGCTCTGACTCCTCGGAGTCTGCGTTCCCTGCGACCCTGGTGTGCTGGGAGGGGAGTGGGGGTGACTGCTCTGCCCAGGTGCAGGTCACACCTGCAGAGCACCGGGCGGGCAGCACCTCTTATCCCCTGCGCCCTCCCTGCTGGCCCTGCTTCCTGGTCCACCCCCAGGCTTGTCCTCCACCCCAGCCGTGGCCGTAGGCCCTCACCCCCAAGGCCCCTGCTTGGGTCGGCCCCAGAACGGACTCTCCTGGTGGAGAATTCCTGGGATGGAAAGAGGACAGAGCTGCCTCATCCTACAGCGTGGCGAGGCATGTGGACGCCACACTAAGACACTCAGAGGGCGCATGGTGCCCAAGTCTATTTGTGTGGGGAGTGCAGAATTGGGAATCCCTAACATCAGAAAGTGGACTGGCGGCGCACGCCTGTCATCCCAGCACCCGGGAAGCTGAGGCGGGAGGACTGCCATGAGTTCCAGGCCAGCCGGGACTACATAGCAAGACCCTGTCTCAGAAAAACAAAAACAAAACAAAACAAAACAAAACAAACCCCCCCAAAACAAAACAAAAAAGCAAGCAAAGATAAAATGGTGAATTTTATGTAGCATGTATTTTACCACAATTAAAAACAAAACTGAAAACCACTCCCTGCCCCTGTCCTGGTGGGTGTAAAGGCCCACCAGTCCTGGGGTGCTGATGACCACCAGTCTGCCCCTGCTGTGTCCCCAGACCCTGCTCTCCCTGTCCCCGCGCTGATGACCTCACAGAGCCAGAGTCCAGCAAGAGGCAGGAATGGTCAGGTGCACCGGGATCACCAGCTTCTAAGAGGTGCAAGACCTATCTGCCTGGTGGGCGACCTCAGGGGCCCAGGGCAATAACAAGTGGAAGTACCACAGGGATTGGGGGGATCCTCCTGCCTCAGCCTCCCGCCTGCTGGGATGACCAGCATGTGGCCCAGCGCCTGGCTGTAGGTCCAGTTGAGCACCTGCCCTACAGAACCAGACCGACACATAGGCCTTTGCTTCCAGGAAACAGTGGTGGGCCGGGCACCCTGAGCACCTCCCTGGAAGCCACTGTGAGGTACCATTGGCCACCTCAGCCAAGGGACAGGGGAGAGGGACAGGAGGGGACGGAAGAGCGGGTGGTTCTGTTGGAGGACCCACACAGGGCAGAAGTGAAAGCTGCGTTTCCCAACCTCCACTTCCCCTTCCTCACACTGGGCAGCGTGGCCGAGGCTGGAAGGGGTGCCTGCCGTCCTGTGCCCCCTGTGCTCCATGCTGCCGGCCAAGGCTGGGCTGGGCCTCCGCCGCCTGTGCGCCTACCTGGAGGAGCTGGAGGCGGCCAAGCTGAAGAGGTTCAAGCTGTACGTGGGGACGGCGGCGGGGCCAGGTGGGGCCGGGATTCCCCGCGGGTGCATGGAGACAGCAGGTGCCCTGGAGATGGCCCAGCTGCTGGTGGCCCACCTGGGCCCCCGCCAGGCCTGGTTGCTGGCTCTCGGCGTTTTCGAGCAGATCCACAGGAAGGACCTGTGGGAGAAGGGACATAGAGAGGATGCGGACGGGGGTAAGGACACACGGAGGCCAGGTCAGGGCCCACTGTGCCCAGGAGACCCGGGTCCTCACCCCATCGTCCTGGTCTGGGGTCCAACTGTCTGTCTTCTGCAGCTCTTTGTTTGTTTATTTGTTTGTTTTTGGTTTTTTTGAGACAGGGTCTCGCTGTGTAACCCAGGTGATCCTCCTGCCTCAGCCTCCCAAGTGCTGGGATTACAGGAGTGCGCCACCATGCCTGGTATGAAAAAAATTTATAAGAGCTAGAGATATAGCTCAGTGCAAAGGCCCAGAGTTCAATCTCCAGTACCAAGGAGAGAAAAAAAAGAAAGATAAGCCGGATGTGGCAGCGCATGCCTGTAGACCCAGCACTGGAGAGGCTGAGGCAGGAGGACTGCTGTAAGTTTGAGGCCAGCCTGGGCCACACAACAAGAACGTGTCTCAAAAAAAAAAAAATAATAAGTAAATCAAAACATAAACAGGTAATCATGAAAGGGAAGGAGTGGTTTTATTGCTTAATGTATAGCGTTTCAGTTTTGCATGATAGAGTTCTAGAGATTGGGCAATGCATGTTTTTCGTGGTTTGTTTTGTATTGTTGTGTTTTGTTTTGAGACAGGGCCTCACTATGTAGTACAGGTGGCCTTGAGTTCACTATGTAGCCCAGGCTGGCCTTGAACTCACAGTGGTCCTCCTGCCTCAGCCTCCTGAGTGCTGGGATTACAGATGTGTTCCACCATGCTGGGCTACCTTTTCTTAGAAGGACACCAGTCATTGCATGAGGGCTACCCAAATCCATCAGGGCCTCAGAGGAGTTCATGACAGCTGCAAAGACCCTGTCATGAAGTAAAGTCCACACTGAGGTCTGAGTGGACAGGAGTTTGGGGGTCGCTTCGGCCAGGAGAATCCGGCGCAGAGCAGCAGGAGCTGTGGTCACGCTCAGCAGAGCGCGCGTGCGCAGGTGCTGACCACAGCTCCTGGAGTAGCTGTCTCCACGTCCTGGGTGCTGGCGCGCGAAGTGAGGCCGTGCTGGAGAAAGATGGTGGGGTGGTGGGGTGCACAGGAGGGTCACAAGGTAGACCCAGCCTGGGTAAGTTAGCATATTGGTGAGACCCTGTCTGAAAAACTAAAGTAACAATAGCAACAACAAACCCACAATGAATTTGTTCATTATGTGTCGCAAATACATACTAAAAAAAGTTAAAACGTACTGTAGCTCATTGTGAAGGCTCTGAATTTAATTACCAGTACAGGAGAGAGAGGGGGGAGAGAGACACAGAGAGAGAGCGAGAGAGACACAGACAGACATAGAGAGAGAGACAGAGAGAGACTGAGACAGAGAGAGGCAGCGACAGAGACAGACACAGAAAGAGAGACAGACAGACAGAGACCCACCCTTCCTGGACGGGCATGGAGGCACAGCAAGAACTCGAGCTGTCCTTGGGGAAATGCTCAGGCTGAGGCAGTGGGGTCTCCTCGCCTGCCCTTCCCTAGCCCTGTAGTGCATACCCACAGACGTGGGACATTGGATTTCATGGTGACTCCATCTTCCATTCCTGAGGCTCGGCCACGACGACCCCTAGTGCCTTCTCCACTCTCCATTCCCACCAACAGCGTGCAAAGGTTCTGGTTTCTCCACATCCTGGCCAATACTTGTTTGTTTTTCGTGTTTTGAGACATGGTCGCAGTCTTGCTATGGAGCCCAGGCTGGCCTTGAACTCATGGCGATGCTCCTGCCTCAGCCTCCCGAGTGTGGGGATGACAGGCGTGGGCCACGACCCCTGGGCATGGCCAGTACTTGTTGCTCTTGGTTTCTGTCTCTGTTCCGGTCACTCCAGGTTAGCTGTGCCGGCCTCATCCTCACGTCTCTCCTTCCCAGAGCCCTGCACACCCGACCCCCAGGCAAATCTCAGCATCCCCCTCCGTGCGTCCCCACTGTGCAGTCGCCAGCCACGCACTGGTACCTGTCTCGGGACAGCTGTGGCGGCCCCTGCTTCCTTCTCTTTTTGCAATGCAGTTTCCTGCAGGCCATTGTCCACTCAGCATGCAGAGCCATTTTAAAAACTATCAATTAAATCATTTTCAGCCCCAGATTCAAGTCTTCCCAGGCTTCCTGTGGTGACCAGTATGCAACCCTCCCACCTAGTCCAGTCCCCGGGGTGTCCCTGCCCCATCTCTCCAGACTTGGCTCCCCAGACCTTCTATTTTTAGTTTTGAGACAGGGTCTTGCTGAGTCACTAAGTTGCACAGGTTGGGCTTGAAAGGGGATCAGACTCGAGATCCTCCTGCCTCAGCCTACAAAGTGCTGGAATTACAGGCGTCTCAGGGGCAACTGCTGCCATGCCTGGCAGCATCACCAGTTTCTCCTTGGGTGCCGTTAAGTAAAATAAGTGTTGTGGAGGACACCTGGATGACTCTCCTTGAAAGAAGAGCAGTTATCTCCATTTTGGCTAAACCTGGCCCTATTTCCATGTGCTGATATGTACAGAGCTGGCTAGGACTTTTCCTTAGCCCTTCAGTTGGCTTTAAGCAATGCAAATCGGTCCAGCTGAGGTGCAGGATGGAGAGCCATGCTCCACACTGTGGGCCGGGATGAGCCTCAAGTAAGAGGCTATGACTTCCCAGGGCACAGAAAATTACACATCAGAGCTGAAGCACCAACCCCAAAACATTAGATACTACCTCGAATTGTGTCATGCAGATTTCTCCTTCTGCATATCCTTCCCTCTGCATAGTGCAGAGGGGATTTCAGGCCACCTACCTAGCCAGTACTCACATACTTCCTGCCACTCTCACAGTCACTCATCCCCAAGCCAGTGTCCCCGTCCAGAATTAATAAAACCCAGGTTTGGCCCTGGGTCGTGGCCTTTGTTCTGGTAGCCACCATCCTGGCTGGACTCAGGACCCCCCTTGGCTCCCAACTATAAAGGTGCCTTAGTGTCTTTCTTCTTGCCGTGGGTTGCACTGGAAGTGGTAGATTGGATTTAACCTGCTAGGATTCCAGTAACTTTTCCACGGGATTACAAATACAAACTTCCCAGACCATGATGAAGCCTGGAAAGCCTCCCTATAAAGGGTAACGTGAGCTCAAGGCCACCGGTGGTGTGACAGCTACCTGGGAACCGAGACCAGCTGTAGGTGACCAACTTGGGGTAGGTTAGTGAGTAAGCGGACAGAGGGACAGTTTCTGCCACCGTGGGAGAGGGGGCCGGATGAGACTCCTTCATGTTACTCAGACAAACACAGTTTAGAATGTATGGGTGGTGGCGCACACCTGTTATTCCGGTTCTCAGGAGGCTGAGGCAGGATGGTTGATGGGAGTTGGAGGCCAGCCTGGGCTACACAGTGAGACTCTGTCTCAAGAAACCAAGATCACCATCATCACCATCATCACCATCATCATCATCATCATCATTATTGTAATATTACAAAGAAGAAGCCAAGATCTTGCTTCCCGGTGTTATGATTTAACCTTGTTTGATTTTAGATGCAACTTCGCCCGGCGGGGTGAGAACTCAGGTGCGGGTGGGAGGAGCAGGGCAGGCTTCCCGCTGGGACAGCACAGGCACTGTGGAGTGAGCATGTCCTCAAATTTCCTTCCAGGGACTCTACTGGCGGCCTGTCCTCACCACAGAGCCAGTCAACCTGCCTTCCGGAAGTCTCCCCCGGCGCCCCAACACCAGGTATCCTCGGGGTGCGTGCCCATTAGCTACCTGTGGCCCACTGTGCAGCAGGAAGGGAATCTATTCGTTCGTTTGTTCGGTTTTTGCTTTTTTGAGACAGGGTCTCGCTATGTAGCCTGGGCTGGCCTTGAATTCATGGTGATCCTCCTGCCTCAGCCTCCCAAGTGCTGGGATCACAGGCGTGTGCCACCACGCCCGGTTAGGAAGGGCATTTATTTAATGTGGTAGGAACAGGAGTCTTTTTTGGGTATTGTTTTGGATCAGAGATAGGCATACTACATAGTGCTGGGCCCAGTTATTTTATTATATTATTTTATGGCGCTGGGGACTGAACCCAGGCACGCTGCGCTGAGCTACATTTTTAACCTTTTTTCCTGCCCTCCTCCTCTTCTTTTTCTTCTCTTCTTTTATTTATTTTTTTCTTCTTTTAACTTGGAGGCAGGAGTCTCAAAAAGTCCCTATAAGTTGCCCAGGCTGTACTGGAACTTGTGATCCTTCTGCCTCGGCCTCCCAGATGCACCTCCACGCCTGGTTTAGGGTCTGGGTTGCTCACACCCAGAGCAGCATCCCGGTCTGTGTGCGCGCGCACCACCTTCTGCTATCCACACAGCTGCGGCCGCAGTGAGAAGCACAGTTCCAGATCCACAGGCGTCTACGCCACGCAGGCTCTCGGGAGACGGAGGTGGAAGGGTTTATGCAGCGGTCAGGGCCCCGGGGCATGCAGACAGGCGCTGCCTTTGCTGAGGGGCGGACGTGGGAGCACGGAGCCTCCAGCGCCACCTGCGGCTGCTCCGGCCCTCGAGGACCAGGCCGGGCGAGCCTTCTGCACTTGCAGGGCAGCCTCCGCCTGCCTCCGGGAGACCCAGGCTCCCGGCTGGGCTGCAGAGATACAGGCGCGGCCACCAAATACGGGGAATGCTGACGTTTTAAAAATGTATTACATAAAAGACACGAGTCCACCTCGAGACCCTCCCCTGGCTTCAAACGCACCCATCCCATCGTCCTTGCCACGTTCTGCAGCGGCGCTGGAGTCCTCTTTCCTGCCTCAGTGTCTGGAATGGATTCGAAACGCGTCCCTTCCACGGTCACTGTGGTTCTGGGGAGGAGCCAGTCTCGCGGCGCCAGGTCTGGTGAATAAAGTGACGAGAGCGCAGCGTCATGATTTTTTGTTTTTGTTTTTGTTTTTGAGACGACGTCTCGCTACGTAGTTCAGGCTGGCCTTGAACTCACTATGTAGCCCAGGCTGGCTTCGAACTCATGGCGATCCTCCTGCCTCTGCCTGTCCAGTGCTGGAATGACAGGCGTGAGCCGCCACACCAGGCTGTTATTCATTTTTTAAAAATGTAAGCATTCAATCTGGGCGTGGTCGGGTGTGGTGGCGCACGCTTGTCATCCCAGCACTAGAGAGGCTGAGGCAGGAGGATAGCTGTGAGTTCGAGGCCAACCTGGGCTACATAGCGAGAGCCTGTCTTTAAAAAAACATAAAAGCACTCACCTTAGTTTCTGATCACAGCTGCTCCGGCAGCCAGGCAGGCTTAGACCCTGGCCAGCCTGTGCTCAGGGGCTTGCTGGTGTCGCTGACCATCATCCCTGTGCCCCTTGCTGTCCGCAGACTCGCTGGACGCCTACCGCGTGCACGTGCGCAGGACCTTCCGGCTGATGCGGGACCGCAACGCGCGCCTGGGCGAGAGCGTGAATCTGGGGCGCCGCTTCACTCGGCTGCAGCTGGCGCAGGGCCACGTGGGGCCCCAGGGCGGCGCGGCGCGCGTGGAGACGCTGTTTGAGGCGGACGAGGAGCGGCCGGAGCTGCCACATACTGTGGTGCTGCAGGGCGCAGCGGGCATGGGGAAGACCATGCTGGCACGCAAGCTGGTGCTGGACTGGGCCGACGGGCGGCTGTTCCCGGGCCGCTTCGACGTCGCCTTCTACCTCAACTGCCGCGAGCTGAGCCGGGGCCCCGCGGAGCGCAGTGCGCGAGACCTGCTGTCTGGCTGCTGGCCCGGGCCAGGCGCGCCGCCCCCCGAGCTCCTGCGTGCTCCGGAGCGCGTCCTCCTGGTGCTCGACGGCCTGGACGAGCTGCATGCGTCCTTTCAGGCCCCGCAGGGACCCTGGTGCCTGGGCTGGGACGAGCAGCGGCCCACGGAGCTGCTGCTGAGCAGCCTGCTGGCCAAGAAGCTTCTGCCGGAGGCGTCCTTGCTGGTCACCACGCGGCCCTGCGCCCTGGAGAGGCTGCAGGGGCTGCTGCAGCAGCCGAGGCACGCGGAGATCCTGGGCTTCTCCAAGGCCGAGCGGGAGCAGTACTTCCAAAGGTTCTTCCGGCAGCCGGAGCAGGCGGCCCAGGCCTTTAGCTTCGTGCGCGACAGCGAGCCTCTGTTCTCGCTGTGCTTTGTGCCCCTGGTGCGCTGGGTGGTCTGCACCTGCCTCCGGCAGTGGCTGGAGGAGGGCGCGAGACTGGGGCCCCGTCGCGCACCACCACGGCCGTGTACACCCTCTACCTGCTCAGCCTGCTGCAGCCCAGCCCCGGCACGCCCACCTTGCAGGGCCCCCTGAACCACAGAGGCCTGTGCTGCTGGCCCCCGACGGCCTCTGGCAGCAGAAGATCCTCTTCGAAGAGCAGGACCTGGGGAGGCACGGCCTGGCCGGCGCCGACGTCTCCGCCTTCCTCAACGTGAGCATCTTCCAGAAGGACATCGGCTGCCAGCGGCTGTACAGCTTCATCCACCTGAGTTTCCAGGAGTTCTTCGCAGCCATGCACTACTTCCTGGCCGGTGGGGACAGCGAGGACACAGGGGACGGTGTCGTGGGCCCCCAGCCCAAGGTGGCCAAGCTGCTGGCCAAATACGCGTTTTCAGACCGGAGCTTCCTGGTGCTCACCGTGCGCTTCCTGTTTGGGCTCCTGAACGGGGAGACACGGAGCTATCTGGAGAGGACACTGCACTGGGTCATCGCACCGGGCCTGGAGGTGCAGCTGCTGGGCTGGATCCACGGCAAGGCACGCAGTGAGGGCTCCACGCTGACCGCGGCTCTCTGGAGCTCCTGGGCTGCCTGTACGAGACACAGGAGCAGGGCTTCGTCCAGCAGGCCCTGCACCCCTTCCAGGCGTTGGTGGTCAGTGACATCGCCACCAGGATGGAGCATGTGGCCTGTGCCTTCTGTGCCCGGAGCTGTGGGAGCACCGCCGTGCTGCACCTGTCTGGTGCCCGGATGGCCTGCAGGGCCGAGGAGAAGGAGGAGGAGGAGGAGAAGGAGGAGGAGGAGGTGGAGGATGGTGCAGAACTTCAGGGACCCAGATGCTGGCTGGGCAGCCGTAAGTACCTGCTAGGGCTGGCTCTTGAGTACATGCCTTTAACTAGGAGATCACCCCCTCCTGGGATTTGGGGACATCATGGTTGTCACAGTGGGGGGCAAGGTGACATCACTGACATGGAGTGGGTGGAAGCTAAGGATGTGGCAGACTTCGCACAGTGTGGGACAACCTCCCACGGCAAAGAGAGACCTGGAGGCAAAGTGTCCCTTGTGAGCCAGACGTGGTGGCGCATGCCTGTAATCCCAGCACTCAGGAGGCTGAGGCAGGAGGATCACTGGGAGTTTGAGGCCAGCCTGGACTACATAGTGAGACCCTGCCTCAAAAAACATAAAAAGAAAAAAGCAGTTGTGCGGTGACTGATAACACCTGGCCTTCCTGTCCCCACACGCAGGCCTGAGAGCAACCTGCTGCCCGACGCCTACAGCGAGCACCTGGCTGCAGCCCTGTGCTCTCACCCGGAGCTGATGGAGCTGGGCCTGTGCCGCAGCGCCCTGGGTGCACACGGGGTGAGGGTGCTGTGCCAAGGGCTCCGACACCCGCGCTGCCAGCTGCAGAACCTCAGGCGAGTCCCCACCCCACCCCACCCAGCGCTGCCTCTCCTGGGGGCTGGGCTGCAGCGGGGAACTCACCACCTGAAGTCCCCAGATCCAGGGTGGGCAGGGCCGCTTCAATCCCCAGTACCTCCGCTCCCTCCAAAAAAAGGAAAAAGTGTGACCTGAACACCAAGGTGAGAAGGTTACGGCACAGAAGGTGAAGCAGGCTGTGGAGTAACTGACCTGGTTCTTTTCTCCTGTCCGTGCCAGGCTGAAGCGGTGCTGTGTCCCCAGCTCTGCCTGCCGGGACCCTGCGGCGGCTCTGGTGGCCAACATGAATCTACTGCGGCTCGATCTCAGCGGCAACAGCCTGGGTCGGGCGGGCGCCGCGCTGCTGTGTGCAGGGCTCCGGCACCCCCGCTGCGGGCTGCAGACTCTGCAGTGAGTCTCATGCCGGGAACCGGAGCTGCCTTAAATAATTATTAACACGCGTTTACTGCTGCTAGAAACAGTGGCCCAGGCCTGTAATCCAGCTGCTCGGGAGGCTGAAGCAGGAGGATTGCAGTTCAGAACCCAGCCTGGATAGCATAACGATGAGACCCTGTCTCAAAGTACCAGGGATGCAGCTCAGCACTCCCCAGCACTGCTAAAAAAATTTAGAAGAAAAAGAGGTTCTGGTTATGGTGTCCCTTTTCCTATATTGTCACCTGCATCCCATTCCTCAAAGCAAAGCCCTGTTCAGCCTGAGAAGCAGCTCAGAGTCCCCGTGTGTCCCCCTGAGCTGTGTCCCTGGGCACCAAGGTGGTGTGTTAATAAGCAGGAGGTGCCAGGCCTTCTGCAGCCTGCACAGCTCGTAGCCATCCGGTCCTCCCAACAGCCGGAGCGGGGAGCTGCTTGCCTCATTGATTGATTGATTGATTTGAGACAGGGTCTTGCTGTGTAACTCAGGCTGGCTCCAGACTCCCTGCAGTCCTCCTGCCCCAGCCTCCTAAGTGCTGGAAAGATAGGTGTTTGCCACCCTACCCTGCTAGACAGAATGCTCCTTGCTAGGAATGACAGTTTTATTCATTTCTGTAGTTTTAGCGACAGAGTCACGCTGCTACCCTTTCTCCAGGCTTTCTCCCTAGGTTGCTGAATTTCCCTGGTTGGGGCTTGCATTTGCAGTCCTCCTGCCTCAGCCTCCCTGAGTGCTGGGGCTGCAGGTGCAGCCTGGCTAATGCTATGCCATTTTATGTGAGGACCTTGAGGGCTGAAACATGGGTGCCCTTGAGGGTACTGGATCAAGTCCCTGTGATCTAGGGAGACAGACGAGGGAACAGGCTTGTGCGGGTGAGGGACTGCTGGGAGAGGCCCACGCATGGCCTCTGCTCTCCCTGCAGGCTGAGGCAGTGTGGGCTGGAGGCTGGGCCCTGCGGGGAGATCGCTGAGGTGCTCGGTGTGAGTGCGCACCTGGTGGAGCTTGGCAACGCGCTGGGGGACGCGGGCCTGCGGTTGTTATGCGAGGGGCTGAGGCGCGCGGACTGCAGGCTTCGGACCTTGTGGTGAGTGCGCGAGGGGGCAGGCGGCCAGGCTCTCTGGGCAGGGGGCGTCTGCACCACTCTCTGATCTAGCCGGGCTGGCCTGGTGGCACACGCCTGTCATCCCAGCACTCGGGAGGCTGAGGCAGGAGGAGCACTGTGAGTTCCAGGCCAGCCTGGGCTACACAGTCAGATCCTGTCAAGGTCAACGGGGCTGGTGGCTTTTTTTTCCTGTTTCATCAACACTGTTATCAGCTAAGATGCTTCTAGTCACACATAAGACAGACCTAACACCAAGTGGCTGCAATGGTAGGAATGTTGTATTCTCACCTAACTGGAAACACCAGGCAAAGATGACCTCAAGAAAGAGTCTCAGCTGGGAGAGTGACACTCTTTATTATAGCAGAGGCTATAATACCAGCCTTTGGGAGGCTGAGGCAGGAGGATCGCCTTGAGTTCAAGGCGCCAGCCTGAACTACACAGCCAGACCGTGTCTCAAAAAATGAAAAATAAATGAATAAATAAATGATGGCATCTGGATGAATCAGGCCCCAGTACAAACCCTCTGATGTCCCTGGGCTAGGTTCTGTGCAGGCTGAAGATTTGTCACCTCACTGCTGCCGCCTGTGAAGATCTGGCCTCTGCCCTCAGTGCAAACCCAAGCCTGACAGAGCTGGACCTGGGCCTTAACGACCTGGGGGACCCTGGGGTGCTGCGCCTGTGCGAGGGCCTCAAGCAACCCCAGTGCAGACTTCAGACGCTGCGGTGAGTCTGGCAGTGTCCAAGGCGCAGCCACCATCCTTTCTGTCGTTGTGCTCAGGCTGTCTGCCTCAGGACCTTGGCACATGCCACTCTTGCTTCCTTGAATATCCTTTAAAATTCTTCTTAATTTTTTTTTTTTGTGGGTACCGGGGGGTCAACCTCAGGACCTCGCACGCCAGCAGGCGCCCGTGCCGCTGAGTGATATCACCGGCCCCTTTTTCGTATGTGGGTTCCGGGAGTCGAACTCGGGCCCTCGCGCTTGCCGGGCAGGCGCTTAAGCCGCTGAGCCATCTCATTGGCCCCTTAAATTTTTTTTTGAGACAGGATATCACTGTGTAGTTCAGGCTGGCCTTGAGCTCACTGGGATCCTCCTGCCTCAGCCTCCCAAGTGCTGGGATTACAGTGTGAACACCACCCCCCCACCAGCTTGAAGCCGTGCTTTTAAATGACTTGGTGTTGTGAGTTGAGTTCTGTCTCTTAATGATTCCTATGATCAGGTCGTTTGGAGACAGAATCTGTAACAGGGGCCTAGCACTGCCATTACAAACACCACACAGGGCACTCAGGTAGCAGAGATTCACCATCTCCCCCACAGAGGCTCACGACGGTGCCGGGCTCGGCTTGAACTCACAATCTTCCTGGCTCAGCCTCCCTGAGTGCCAGGATGACTGTGAGCCTCGCCTCGCCCCTGGCCTTCCCCTCTTCTCTCCTCACCCCTGCTGTGGAGGTTGGCAGCTCGCACCCTGTCCTGCACGCTGGGCATCTGTCGCCTGGGCCCGGCTGCCTGCACCACGCTGTCCCATGTGCTCCAGGCCGGGCGCCTCGGGGAGCTGGACCTCAGCTTCAACGACCTAGGTGATGCAGGCGCCGCGCTGCTGGGTGAGGGGCTGCAGCATCCCGCGAGCCGGCTGCGCGAGCGGTGGTGAGTGGGCCGGGGGCGGGGAGCAGGAAGCTTCTGCGTCACAGGGGATCCGTGCTGCTGCTCTGAGCTTGCTTTCTGTAAAAACCGCTTGTTCCCTTGAAGCTGGCTTGGCCACATTCATAGCTTTTCAATTATTTTATTTTTTTTTGGTACCAGGAATCGAACTCAGGACCTTGTGCTTGCCAGACAGGCGCTTGTGCCACTGAGCTATATCCCTGGCCTTGTTTTTCAATTACTTTAAACTTATTAACTCTTTGGTTTTGGTTTTTTGAGATAGGACCTCACTATGTAGCCCAGGCTGGCCTTGAACTCACGGTGATCCTCCTGCCTCAGCCTCTCAAATGCTGGGATTACAGGCGTGTACCACCATGCCCAAGGCTTCACATTTATTAGCTTTTGGTTTTATGAGACAGGATCTCACTATGTAGTGCAGACTGGCCTTGAACTTGCTATGTAGCCCAGGCTGGCCTTAAACTCACGGTGATCCTCCTGCCTCAGCCTCCCGAGGGCAGGAATTAGATATGCACCACTCTGCTGGCTTTGAATGTGTTTAAATGCTTTCCATGGCCAGCTTGGCTTTGCCCTGGCCTGGCTCCTCCCCCTCTTCAAGGGGTCCCCTAAGCACCTCATTGATTCCCCGGCTTCCCTGTCCCCACCCTGCACAGGCTGGACAGCTGTGGCCTTTACGGGCAGGGCCTGCGAGGATCTGTCCCGAGCGCTGGGTAGCAGCTCGGGCCTGGTAGAGCTCTACCTGACCAACAATGCCCTGGGGGACCTGGGTGTGCGGCTACTGTGCCAGAGACTGAGGCAGGCCAGCTGCAGGCTGTGTGCTCTGGTGAGATGGTTCTGACCTCCAGGGTGCAGAGCCTGGGCTTGCAGTGGGGGCTGGGATGCACACACCTAAACCCACACCTTTTGAGGACTAAGGACCCCAAAACAAAAGGACACTGTACCCACATGGTTTCATTTTGTTTTGGTTTTCACTACCTAGTCCAGGCTGGCTTCCAACTCAGGTAGGTTCTCCTGCCTCAGCCTCCAAAGTGGTTGGTTCTATAGGCCTGCAACACCACAATGGCTGCTGAGTGGAAATTCTATTACTAACAATTTGGTGACATTTGCCAACTTACTCCACCTCTTTACACCTTATAAAATGAGGAAAGTTGTCTCTGGCAAAGGTTATCATTCAAAGCTGAGAGTGATACTTGGAACCCAAGCACTCTGGGAGGCCGAGGCAAGAGGATCACAAATTTGAGGGCTAAGCATATAGCTCAGCTGCACAGCGCCTGCCTGGCAAGTGCAAGGTCCTGAGTTCAATTCCCGGTACCAACAACAAAATAATTTAAGCCCAGCATTAGCAGTTTGGCAATTTGTTGCCACCTCGACTCAAAATTAAAAAAGCTCAGTACAGATATCCTGGGTTCAATCCCTAATCTCACAACTGTACACATCCAAGCAGTGCTGGATTACAGGTGTGCCCAGAATCCCCGATCCTGCTCCTCAGTCTGTTCGGGATGGAGCTGAGCAGATCCACGCACAGGAGGCTGGCGGCACTGCGGACGGCGAGGCCCTCCCTGGACCTCGGCTGCTGAAAGCCGGAAGAGGCTGCTGTGCTTCACCCCACAGCCAGACCCCGAAACACAGGACTGGGCCAACCCCCCAGGAGACCTGTGGGACCATGAGGCAGGAACTGTGACTGTTGCCCACCTGCCCACAGGGCCTGAGAGGCTGAGGCAGGAGGATCCCCAGGAATTCCAGCCCAGCCTGCACTATTGAGTGAAAGGCCTGCCTTAACAATCTGAAAAAAAACTAAAACTTGACACTTGGTTGTATTCTGAAAACTCCCACTCGCGTCCTTGAGGGAAGTCCTGCCAGCGGCAGGCCTACTGGGAGGCCGAGGCAGGTATGGAAACCGCGGCGGATCCCGGACAGACTCCCTAGTGCCCACTGGAGACGCTGAGGCCCAGGAGCCGCATGAAGCTCCGCCCCGAGGGAGCCCGTGCATCCTCTCCCCGGCCTCCCCGAGGCCAGCTGCCTGCCCTCTCCCCACGGGGCCCCGCGAAGCCGCCAGGGGCGTTAGGGACCCGACCAAGGCCACTGCACCCCCCATCACATCGGAGAAACCCGAGGCTTAGCGGAGGGATCGCTCCAGGTCTAAGGTTACCTGCGGCCACCACAGGCAAGGGTGACAAACGGGGCACCCCTTAAGCCCACCACGACCCGAGGCCGGACAGACGCAGAGGCAGCCAGAAAGTCATTCTACGTATTTATTAGCGAGGTCTGGGGAGGGGGAGGGGCTGCCCCCAGAGATAGCACCAGGACCCAGCCCGCCCACTGGTTAGGCCCGGAAGGGCTCTCCGCTCCGCTTGGGGCTGAAGATGCTGAGTCGAGGGCAGGACCGGGGCCCGGGACCGGACGGGACGCCTTCCTCACACAGCGACCCACAAAAAGGAAGCACTTCCCAGGCGCACACGGGCAGCGCCCCCCTTTTGCGGGCCGCGGCCTGAGGTTCGCACTGCAGAAATCTGCTCCAGGAGGCCGAGGCAGGAGGGAGGCCGGGAGCCGGAGGCAAGGCTGGGGTATTCCGAGGCTGTTACAAAGCATCAAGGAAAAAGGCGGAGAATCGTCCCTGGAAAGAGGTGCTGTTACCTTGCTCACGCCTTAAAGAGGCTGGCTCGTGTCAGAGGGAGGACACGCTGGCTACGAGCGTAGTAGTGGGCGCACGCTTACTTGAAGGGACCGGGAAGGAAACTCACCTTGGTTAAGCGTCGAACAAGCAGCGGGGTAAAAGCACTAGGGATCCGGAGGTCACAGCACTTGAGACAGTCTTGCTGCCGTGGCCTAGGGACCCTCCCGCCTCAGCCTCCCAGGACCTAGCAGAGCAGGCACCGCGCCGGCCTGCCGAGCCCCTGGGCCGAGCTGCACGCTCGGGCCGCTCCCACCCGGCCCATGCTCGCCGCTGCCAGGCGGGGCGACCCCGGGGCGGGGGCTCCTGCGGGGACGGCCCGACGCGGACCGCAGCGCGGCGGTGCCGGCCGGCGTCCCTCGAATGCCGTAGCACTGTGCTGGCCGCAGAGCGCTGCCGCATTCGAGGGTCCCGGGCCGGCGGTCGGGGGAGGCGGGGAGCCCAGCCCCGGCCGGAGCGCAGCGGGCGCGGTCTCAGCCGGCGCCACTCAGAACCCGGCGGCACTTTCGGTCCACAGCACAAAGTGCCCCCACAGTTTGAGTGGCGCAGGCCGAGGGGACCCGGCCGAGCTCCCAGGCCGGGGCGGACCGAGCCGCGCCGCTGCGAAGGCTGCGAGAAAGAAGGGCCCAGAGTCCGACCCGGGGTCGGGGTGGCCGGGGTCGGGGTCGGCCCGCGAAGGGAACCCGGTCCAGGTCAGGAAGCAGCGCGGGAAGGAGCAGAGCAGAGGCGCGGAGGCCGCACTCACGGGTCCGGAGGTGGAGACGGAGCCCGGGTTGCCGGGGCAGCTACCGCTGCTCTTATAGACGGCGCGGCCGGCGCCTCGCGGGAGGGGACCCGGACGGCTCCTCCGCCCCCACCCCACCCTGCCCCCACGCCCCCGAGACTCTCGTCTCTCCGGGGCCTGCCGCGCCTTCCTGACTCTTCTAAAGAAGTTTTAATCCCCAGCACGAGGAAAAGGACATTTAGGTTGGGTGTGGTGGCGCTCGGGAGGCTGAGGCAGGACTATCTTATCAATTTACAGGCTACCCTAGGCTACCCTGAGTTTAAGATCGCGTCTCGCTGGGCGTGGTGGCGGATTCCTGTAATCCCAGAGGGGAGAGGATCGAAGCAGGAGGACTGAAGCAGTTTGATGCCAGCCTTGGTTACCTAGGGAGACCCTGTCTCTAAAATCAAGAGAATAAGTAATCTTTATAACAATTATAACTGAACTTGATTCCTGCATAGCGAGAACGACTTGGAATAGAGTGCAGGCCCTCAAGAAAGAAATTCCAAGGCTGGGCGTGATGGTGCATGCCTGTTGTCCCAGCACACAGTAGGCTGAAGCAGGACGATAGCTGCTAATTCGAGGCCAGCCTGGACTACATAGTGAGTTTAAGGCCACCCTGGACTACATAGCAAGACCTTGTTTCAAAAAACAAAAACAAAAACACGAAAGAAATTCTATCACCTGGCACTGCATTCATTCAGTGAATGTTTAAATGCATTTTACTTCTCTTGATTATGGAGCAAACCAGCCTCTCAGGCCCTTTGCCATTTCCTGAAGCTGGAGAGTCAAAGAAATCAAGCATGGTGCTGCAGGGTGCAGTGGTACACACGCCTGTAACCCTGTGGCTCTGGAGGCTGAGGCAGGAACATCGCCAGTTGGAGCCAGGCCTGGGCTATTTAGGGAGACTATGCCTCAGGATTTTAAAAAGGGATTGGGAAGCAAGGCCTCTGGTGCAGCCCTGTCGCCCCAGCACCGTGTCGCTGATCCAGGAGGATGGACACAAGTTTGAGTCCATTCTGGGCTACATAATGGGTTCAAGCTGAGCCTGGAGTACACAGGAAGATCCTGTGTCAAAAAAAACAAAACAAAAAACAATCGAAAGTCAGAGCTCCCAGCCGTGAACCCTGGCTGGCAGCACGGCAGAGGAGCCAAAGGTGCCTGAGAGCGTTCGTGCTGGCAGCGCAGCTCAGTGCCGAGAGGCGCTGGAAATGTTCCCCAGGAGCGGCGGGATCTTGGGCCACTCGCATGCGAATGCATCTCCCCTCGGGAGTTCTCCTTTTCTCTTCTCTCTGGGGGGAGAGGTTTCTAAATTCCAGCAATGTAGCCAGGCCTGGCTGAGCAAGTTTGTAACCCCAGGCAGGTGGGGCTCATTAGTGATTTGGGGAGACCCTGTCTCGATATAAATAAGAAGTAAAAAGGGCTGGGCGTGCAGCTGAGTGCAGAGGCCCTGGGTTCCATTCCCAACAGCACAAAATAAAGAAAGAAATCGCAACTTGTTTTGGACCCAGGGCCTTGCAGTACTAAGCGAAGGCACTGAGTCTGAGGTCCCGGCTCCGTCCTTGTGTGGTTGCAATTTCTCTTCTCTCCCTGAGGAACATTTTAAAGAGCAACTTTGATGGAAGAATGGGACCATTTCCTCCTCCTCCTCCTCAAACTTCCCATTCACCTTTGACCTTGAGGCTGCGCAGGGAGCTGGTGGGGGGCGACAGGGAAGAGGGTGCAGCCCCGGGCAGGCTGTAATATCCTCTTTAGGGGACAAGGCGGCTGCAACCCACCTTTGGGTGGAAACCTGTCCTGAAACATGGAAACAAATTGGTTGTAGTCATTCACACCCATAATTCCAGCACTCTGGGAGGCTGAGGCAGGAGGATTACAAATTCAACCCCAGCCTAAGCAACTCAGGGAGACCCAGTCTCAAAATAAAAAATAAAGCCAGATGTGGTGGTGCACACCTGGCATCCCAGCCTCAGGAGGCTGAGGCAGGAGGATCACCATGAGTTGGAGGCCAGCCTGGGCTACATAGTGAGTTCAAGCCCAGCCTAAACTGCAGAGTGAGACCCTGTCTCAAAAAAAAAAAAAAATAATAATAATTAAAAATAAATAAATACATAAAAATAAAAAATAGGGCTTGTGGAATAGCTTAGAGTAAAACTCTGGGTCCAATCAATTCCCAGTACCACTATACTAAAAAATGGAAGCTGACATTTGCCACACAGATTCCCGAGGAATTGAATTAATTTTATATTTGGTTTCTTTGACACAGGGTTTTCATATGTAGCCCAGGTTAGCCTCAAATTCATGATGCTCCTCCTGCCTCAGCCTCCCGATGAGGGCCCTGCCCGGCAACCATCCATGCACTTTAGACCCTCTCTAGATGCCTTATTATGCCTCACAGGAGTGGGCACCGTCGAAGGCTGCGGTTCTGGTGGCAGTGTTTTCCTGGGGGGTTCTCATCCGGCCCACGGTGGAGCAGGAGGTAGCAGGATCTGGAAACCGGATGGGAGGCCACAGCATTTATCGCTCCCCCACCCACTGCTGTTTCAGGCAAGCAGGGAATCAGGTCCAACTAGGTCTGGACCCAGTTCTGGCAGCCTCTGAACAGAGCACAATGTAGGGCGTGATGCCCCACATCTATAATCCCAGCTCCTTGGGAGGCTGAGGTAGGAGAATCTCAAATTTGAGGCCAGCCTGGGCCATTTGGCAGAACCCTGCCTCCAAATTTAAAAAGCTCAAGGGGCCATAACCAGAGCTAAGATGTGTCATGTTCATGTACTAGCTCTCCTGTGGTGAATGTAATCATTATGTGCTGCAGACATGCACTAATAAAAATACAAATTAAAGCCAGTGTGGTGGCACACACTTGTGATCCCAGCACTTGGGAGGCTGAGGGAGGAGGATCGCTGTGAGTTTGAGGCCAGTGCTCAGCTCTCAGTGACTCGGCCACTCCTCCTCTGCCCCCAACACTGGGCCAGGGTGGAAGCGAGGGATGCAGGGCAGGGGCCCTGGCGGATCAGCTGGCAGTGTGCACCCCTGGGCAGCCAGGTCTCCTGGGATCCTCGCCAGCTTCCACACACTACAATGTGCCCCAGAAGAGCTGAGCCTGAGCCTTTGCCCATGGAAACTCCAGGACCGAGCAGAACCGTCCTGGGCCACAGCTGGCTCCTGGCTGCAGCATGGCTCTGCGATTCCTCACCCAGGGCCCTTTCCTGTCCTGACCGGAGCAGAGCAGCGGTTCACCCCAACCGCATCTCTTCCCAACGCAGTCCTGCTGTTCCCCTGCAGGCGTTAGTTCTGCTTCCAGAGCCATGGTCCCAGGCTGTGGGGAGAGCAGCACCCTTTGCTTTTCTTCTTTCCTTCTTTTCTTTTATTTTTGAGACAGGGTCTCGGTGTGCAGTTCAGGCTGGCCTTGAACTCACTGTGCAGCCCAGCCTGGCCCCAAACTCACAGCGATCCTCCTGCTTAGCCTCTAGAGCAGCTGGGATTAAGGCCTGTGCCATTTTGTCTGGCTTTTTTTTTTAAATGGCAGAAGGAACCAGAAATTCCAAAGACCGAGGCAAAGAGCTTTCACTGCCTGGGGTGTGGGGATAAAGGGCGTAGATGCTGGCTGCACCTGAGACCTCCCGCAGCGTGAAAGGTCAGCATTTGCAAGTTGGCCAAGCTTTTGTCATTTAATTACCTTGAGATCCCACCCGGCCCTGAGCTTTGTCTACCCCGCCCTGACCACAATAGCAATGGTCTCCTGTTGGAAGCCCTTTCCGCAGCCTCGGGCGGGTGGGTGATGATCCTGTTTACCCTATTTCTGGTGTTGAAAGGGAAACACCCCATTCTCCACAGTGTCTTCTGTGGAATGAGGTGAAGAAAAAGCTGGGGGGAGGAGAAGCCTGGCAGGCAGGAGTGCCCCTGTAAGCTTAGCACTCTTGGAGGCCGAGGCAGGAGGCTTCCAAGTTCAGGCTCATCCTAGGCAATTTAGTGGTTTAATGAGACCCTGTCTCAAAATAAAAAATAAAAAATGGGCTGCGGATGTTGCTCAGCCAAACTGAGTTATCTCATAGTATTAAAAAAAAGGGGGGGATAATTCCAGAGTAGATTAAATGCTTCTCAGCGGCCAACAGGTACCCATTTTTGTTTATCTGTGTACTGCACACCTGAAAGACGTGATGAATATTGATGTCAGAGTTAGAAGCTGGCCATGGTGGCGCACACCTGTAATCCCTGCTCTGGGGAGACAGAAGCAGGAGGGTCACTGTGAATTTGAGGCCAGCCTGGGCTGCACAGTGAGACCCTGTCTAAAAAATCAATCAATCGATCAGTCAATCAATCAGTCCGGGTTGGTTGTTTGAAAGGGATCTGGGGTGGGGGGAGGAGAGGAAGTAAAAGGATCCAGATGCAAGACGTACACAGTCCAGTAGCCCCGTGGTGAATGCGCTTGCTATGTGTTGCAAACGTACACTGATAGAACGTCCAGGAAGGGAGACGTAGTGCACATCACCTCATTCATGTCAAGTACAAGGCTGGGCTGCTATCCACGCTAGATGCTGGGGACAAAGGAGAATAACACACAAAAAAGTCATTTCCTTTGGAGATAGACTCACTAGAGCAATGAAGGGATCAAGGATCTCTCCCTCTCCCTCTCCCTCTCCCTCTCCCTCTCTCTCTCTCTCTCAAGAGTGGGGATTGACCAGGTCTTCACCCTGAGCTACACCCCCAGCTCTTTTTTGTTTTTCGAGCCAGGGTTTAACTAGGTTTCTCAGGCTGGCACTGTACTTGGGATTCTTCTGCCTCAGCCTCTAGAACTTAGGTTTTTAAGCCTCGTGCTAAATACAACTTGTGACTTATGAAGGCAATGTTGGGTGCCTGGGGTGTGTGGCCCAGTGACAGAGCCCTTGCCTAGCATGAGCTGAGCCCCGGAACTGCAAATAAAATCAAACAACAAGCCGAACTGGTGCAAAACTGTAATTACATCACTTTGGGAGGCTGAGGCAGGAAAGTTTGAGTCCCAGGCTGGGGATGTAGCCCAGGAGTACAGTGCTTGCAATCCTGAAGACCTGAGGACATCCCAGCAGCCCCACCCCCACATAAAGAGTTGGAGTCCTGTCTGGGCAATTTCTGTTTCAATTTTTGTGCTTTTGTTTGTTTTTTGAGACAAGGTCTTGTTATGTAGTCCAGGTTGACCTTGAACTTGCACGGATCCTCCTGCCTCAGCCTCCTGAGTGCTGGGATTACAGACATGCACCACCATGCCCGGCTTCTGTCTCAAAATTAAAAACAAAAGGAGGGACTGGGAGGTAGCTTGGTTGTAAGGCCCTGGGTTCCATCCCCAATACTAAAAATCATTAAGTAAATCAAAGGCCAATGCTGGGTGCTAAAAGTATTCTGATACTAGAGCTGGGTGTGGTGGCACATGCCTGTAATCCCAGCACCCAGGAGGCTGAGGCAGGAGAGTAGCTGTGAGTTCGAGGCCAACCTGAACTACTCAGTGAGATCCTGTCTCAACCCTCACCACCCAAAAAAAAGAGAAAGAAAAAGAAGTTACTTTGATACTCATAAACACCTGGTAGGGCAAGGCTGGGGGCCAAGCTCAGGTCAGTGCGCCCTGTGTACACAGATGTGGCCCCGGTGCCAGAAAAATAAAAAATAAATGAACCAGAAGCCCGTCCTTTAACATGACTGCACACACTGATCGTGCCGGGTCAGGGCCCTCTCAGCTCGGCGCCGACTAAACTGAAGCTCAGACAGAAGTGGGAACGGGGAATGTTCGAGGCTGGGCCTGGCCCAGCAGGATTCCTGCCCCAAGGCCTGGGCCTTTCCACACCAGAGGGGAGGCTGGATGGGAATCAGGTGACACACACCCATCATCCCAGCACTCTGGGAGGCTGAGGCAGGAGGATCACAGGGTCAAGCACAGTCTGGACAATTGAGTGACGTAGGGAAAAGTTGTCTCAAAATAAAAAATAAAAAAGGCTGGGGATGTAGCTTAGTGTGGAGGCTCTGGTTCAATCCCCAGTACTGCAAAACAAACAAGCAAGCAAACAAAACCCAAGAACAATCAAAACCAAAACCACGACCCTACCCCAGAGGCCCAGCCAGGTCCCCAGCCCGTGTTCCCCTAGGCCGCGGTCGGGATGGAGACCTTGGCGCCCTCTGCCGTCGCTCACTGGAAGTGTGGTTGGTGTTGGCTCCGAAGGCAGCCAGGATTTAAAAGCAGTTTTGCTAAAAACCATGGCTCTTGGCTACAGACGCACAACAGGTAACCAAAACAGGACAAAGCCTGACCCTCCTTTTGTGAATCCCCGACCCAATACTAAGGATGGACTCCGGGGCCTTTGCACTTAGCAACATCCCCAGCCCTGCCTAAGAAAAACATTTTTATTTACTTTTATTTTGAGGCAGTGTCTAACTAAGTTGCTAAATTGCCCAGGCTGGGTTTGAGCTTGTGACCCTCCTGCCTCAGGAGCCCGGGTATTCCTGATTCTTCATTTATTAAAGGCTGAGCGAGGCCTGAGAAGTTGGTTCCCTCAGGCTGCTTTAGGGCTGATCTAGGGAGTAAGCTATGCAAGGAGTTTGGGGTCCAAAGCATTAGATTCTCAGAGATACAGGAAAGGGGGGCACGTCCCCCCTTCCCCTGGGTTGCTCTGGGGTTCAAAGAGCTTCGTTAACTGTTTTTGGCATTAAAAAAACTTCTGCAGTGTTTTGGGAGGAAAATTGTCTTTTCTTTTCTTCCTGGCACTGGGGATTAAACCTAGGGCTTTTGCACTGAGCGACAGCCCCATCCCTTAAAAAACAATGTTTTTTTTTTTTTTGTTTTTTTTTTTTTAAGACAGGGTTTCCCAAGGTTGCTAAATTGCCCAGGCTGGGTTTGAACTGGCAGTCTTCCTGCCTCAGCCTCCCAGAGTGCTGGGATTACAGGTGGGTGGCACCATTGCCTGTTGAATAAAGTCTTTTCTTTTCCAAATTGGGTCCCATAGTTGGAGCCTGAAAATTATCTTAAAATAGCTGGGTCCTGGGCCAGTGAGATGGCTCAGTGGCTTAAGCGCCTGCCTGGCAAGCCTGAGTTCGACTCCCGGAACCCACATATGAAAAAAGGGCTGGTGATATTGCTCAGCCGCACGGGCGCCTGCTGGCGTGTGAGGTCCTGAGGTCGACCCCCGGTACCTTCCCCAAAATAAGCTGGGTCCTTATTTATTTATTTATTTATTTATTTATTTATTTATTTGTTTGTTTGTTTATTTATGGTTTTGCAGTAGGGGGAATTAAACCCGGGGCCACACTCCTTCCTCTCCTGGCTGAAGGATCATTTAGTTTTCCAGTCACAGAATAAACCAGGGTGAACAGTTTGCAATTGGTGTTCCATTCGATGTCGTCCCTGCCCCCAGCACAGCCTTGAGCGGTGGGGTCCGGGCCACCACGGGGCTCTGCCCCAGGTGCAGCCAAGTGGGCAGAAGAGACCTGTCCGGCCCTGCTGGCTCGGGCCTGTGAACACCGCCCAGAGGGTGTCGCTGGCGTCGGGCGGGCTGCAGCTCCACTGTCACGGAGGGGCCGGCAGTCTCGGGATACAGCCAGCTCTTGGCATGCGGTGGGGAGGAGCCCTTTCCAGGCAGGGAGAGTGGCAAGTGCAGATGCAGCTCTTCCTGCTGTGACCCCAGCCAGGGAGCCAGGGGTTCCCCTGAGCCTGCCGCATCAGGGCTGGGGTGAGTCACGCTGGTGACCGCCAGCTGGTCCAAGGCTTGCTGCAGTGGTGGGTGTTGGGCAAGCTTCCTGGCTTTTTGCTTGTTTGTTTTTATGCTACTGGGAATTGAACCCAGGGTCTTCACACTGAGTTATGTCCTCAGCCCTTTTTTATGTATTTATATATTTTGTTTTTTTTGAGACAGGGTCTTCTCTGTAATTCAAGCTGGCCTCTAACTCACTATGTAGCCCAGGCTGGCCTTGAAATCTGTGATCCTCCTGCCTCTGCCTCCTGAGTGCTGGGATGACAGGCGAGCACCCCACACCCAGCTGGGCTCTGGATTTTGTGTCCCAGCCGTAGGCAGCTGAGGGAGAATGGGTGCATGGCCTCTGGGCAGGGGCATGGGGGATCCTGCGTTGGGGCACTCACCCTTGTGGTCAGGAGGGCACAGCTTCCTCTGCCTTGCTGGGAAGTTGCAACAGGAGGGGAGGAAGGGGTTTGTTTTCTGAGAAAGTGAGAACCGCTTGAAATTGAGCAGCTTCAGCTATGTTCCCAGCCCTTCTTCATTTATTTATTTATTTATTTGGAGACACTGTCTTGTTATGTAGCCCAGGCTGGCCTCAAACTTGTAACAATCCTCTGCCTCAGCCTACTGAGTGCTGGGATATAGGCGTGTATAGTGAGCCCTCCTGGTTGTTGTCCTCGCAGTCTGGGAATTTTATATTTGTAATCCCATTGAAAAATTATTGAGGGTTAATTCCTATCTACCACTTCCAGTGCAACCCATGGCAAGAATAAAGTCACTAAGACATGTCTATATTGTGGGGAGCCAAGGGGTCCTAAGTCCAGCTAGAGTGATGGCTAACCGGAACAAAGGCCTTTACCTAAGGCCAAACACAGGTTTTATTAATTCTCAATGAGGGGAGTGGCTCAGGGATGAGTGACTGTGAGAGTGGCAGGAAGTCCGTGAGTACCTTGAGCTGGGCTAGGTAGGTGGCCTGAAATCACCTCTGCAATATGCAGAGAGAAGGATATGCAGACGGAGTAATCTGCATGACACAATTCAAGATAGTATCTAATGTTTTGGGGTCGGTGCTTCAGCTCTGATGTGTAATCTTCTACGCCCTGGGAAGTCACAGCCTCTTTCTTGAGGCTCGATCCCAGCAGACAGCGTGGAGCACGGCTCTCCATCCCGCCCGGCTCACACATGTGTTTTGGGAGCTACAGAGGCGGGGAAACACTGACCTGTCACCTTGCTTCAAAGACTACACATCAGCACCTCAGCTAGAATGATTTGCATTGCTTAAAGCCAATTGAAGGGATAAGGAACAGTCCTAGCCAGCTCTGCACATATCAGTACATGGAAATAGGGCCAGATTCAGCCAAAATGGAGATAACTGCTCTTCTTTCAAGTCGTCCAGGTGGTCCTCCACAGGCCTGGCCACCAAAGCCCAGCTTGGGTGGTGGTCAGATGGTGGCACACACCTGTAATCCCAGCACTGGGGAGGCAGAGGCAGGAGGATCGCTGTGAGTTCAAGACCAGCCTGGGATATGCATTCAGTTGAAGAGCAGCCTGCACTATATAGTGAGATCCTGTCTCAAAAAAAAAAGTATTGGTTTCATAATTGCTGCTGTGACAAATTATCACAAGCCCAGTAGATGAAAAAGCAGCCTCACTGAGCTGAAGGAACAGAGAGGCATCATCTACTGTGTCTTGCGCCAGAGCTGAAGTCTGGACAAGTGGTTTTTATATACTGGCCATGATTCCCAAAGACACTGGAAAAGTTTTCCTTCCCTTCCCTTCCCTTCCCTCCCCTCCCCCCTCCCCTTCCCTTTCTTTTCTTTTTTCTTTCCTTCTTTCCTTTCTTTCTGTTTGTCTGTCTGTCTGTCTGCCTACCTGTCTCTCTTTATTTCTTTTTCTTACACTGGGGACTGGAATGCAGGGCCCACTGAGCGTCAACCCCAGCCCCCTCTTTTCTCCCATCTGCACCACGCATTGTACTTTAGATTACTGAAAGAAAACCAGAGTTCACATTTAGAAGGAGCAGAGGAACCACGAGGGTAACTCCCACAGGAAATGTTTTTCAAGGTCCTATTGCCTACTTCCGGCCATGCTAACAGTCCTGGCCACTGGGGGACCACATCCTCTTCCAAGATGGCTGCAAGCCATCGCACCCACACTGTCCTCCCACAAGGTGGTGAGCGCTTCCTCATGCAAGCTGCAAAGGCTCCAAGAAATTCAGAAGCTTCACGTGTTGCATGCTTGGCCCGCTGTGAGCAAGAGTGGCCTGATGGACAGGCCAGCTGCAGGGAAGCTGCCCACACCATGGTGGCCGAGAAAGAGAGAACCCAAACCCTGTTGAGGCAGGAGATTAGGGCATGGCCAGCCATCTGGGCAAATGGGCGTCACCTGTTAATCAGAGATCCAGGACGCATGCGTAGAAAACCCTACACTGGGACCAATCAGGAAGTGCTATCTTCAATGCTTCTAGCAGGAAATCAAGCCGGTTTTTGATAGGACGGCCTAGACCTGACGTCAGAAGGGGGGGGGACTACAAAAGATGGCGGCCGTTACCCCGGCCACTGTGCTGGCAGAGCCTCGCGCGCGCTCTGCGGAGGGGTTGCTTTCCGTACCTTTAGTAAAGGTAAAGCCTCCCTACCTTTTCCGCCTTGTCCAGTTCTTTCTTCAGGACAACCTGCAGAGAATCCCAGGAAAGAGCCTCCTGAACCCCAGAACCTGGTAACGCTTTTATCTTGACACAGAGGACTGGGATCACAGGTGTGTGACACCATTCCTGGCTTCGTTGCCTTTTTAAAAGGCGTTTCCTAATATATTCATTCATGGGTTTTAAAATTTTTTTGATTGATTGACGTGTTGGGTTATTTTTATTTTTATAATTACGTTCGTTGATACAATTTAGATATGCATAACGATCACATTCATCGGAGGGAATTTGTACCTTTACATGATATATTTTAATTTATTGGGTTACTTTGGAGATGGGGTCTCTATATGTAGCTCAGGCTGGGCTGGAACTTGTGATTTCCCTGCTTCAGCCTTATCTGTGGCTTTGTTTCCGATACACATAGACATCTTAGTTCTTCTGACCGCAGAGTCAGGTGAGTCTCAGAAGGTCCCAGAATCTCGGGAGGTCTCTGTGAGGTGTCCCTGCCTGAGGCGTCACTTAGTGTCCTTTGGAATGGCTCCTGGGCGAGTGGCTGCCAGGGCAGCATACAGAGTGGGCTCCGCTGGGAGGGCCCCGTCCTGGGAGGAAGGAGATGCAGCTGTCCCCTGTCTAAGTGTCCAGCTGCCCAGCTGGGCATAAGTCACATCCTGGGGACCCTCGCGGGCAGCAGCCTGCAGGGGAGAGGGGGAGAGGAGAGAATTGTGCTTAGAGCCGGGGAAGCCTGGGTCCAGGGGAGTGCAGGACCCACCTGAGTGTCCATCTGCCTGTCCTCCCCTGCCAGTCCGTCCTTGGTGTCCAGGAGCTCCCCCGACAGGGCCAAAGGAGGGGAGGCCCTTCTCCTCCTGGGTGCTGAGTGCTTCACCTGGGCATACGTCACTCCCTGGGGGTCCTCATCAGGTGGGCTCTGCAGGAGGGAGACAGACAGAGACGGGGTCCCCTTGGTTCCATGCTGGTCTCCTCCAGCCAGTTTCGCACACGGTGGGCAGAGGATCCTTTAGAAATTAAACCAGACTCTGTCCCTTCCTCATGGACCTTCAGGGGCTTCCTAAGGCCTCTGAGGGTCTGGCTGCTTCCTTCCTGCAGTGCTGCCCTCGCATCCTGACACTTGGACCCTGCTCCCCAGGCTGCAGCCACATGGCCCATCTTCCTGAAGGAGCCCGTCCCTGCCTCAGGACCTTTGCACTTGCTGTGTGCTCTGCCTGCAGTGCTGGTGCATTAGAGGTCCGCGTGGCCCTCTCCATGCAGGCTTCTGATCAGTGGTCGCCTTACCAGGGTCCTCCCTGTGGTTCTCACTGGCCCTTCTGCACCTCCACCCCTTTCTCTGCTTTATTTTCTTTCACAGCTCTGTGCTCTCCTGACACTCCCCTCTCACCTCGAGGTGACTCAGGGCGGGAGGGGGCTGTGCCCACTGCTGTATCTGCAGCCCCCATGGAGCCAGGTCAAGAGGGAGCCCCCCGTGAATGCTGCATGAATGAGGGAGGGGCCTCGGAGGCGTGGGGTGGCTCATTCACTTTGGGTCCTTCAGAGACCCAGGGGCAGGGAACAGCCAGACAGAGGCTGAGGGCCAGGAAGGGGATGGAGGGATGGGACCTCGAGGTCACAGGAAACCAGCAGAGGTGGGGTCAGAGCAGACGGACGCCGGGGCTTCGAGATGGGAGGGCTCAGCTGTGAGGTCCCTGAGCTGAGTGGTGGAGGACAGAGCAACGTCCCTGGACTAAACTGGGTGACAGGAAGTCCCTGTGCCTTGGATGGGGCAGGGTCTCACCTGAGCATTCCGCTGCACCCCGTCCTAAGGCTCTGTGTCCTTCACAGTGGCATCTGCAGGAACGGAAGAAGGGTCACCTCCTGGCCAGAGTCCTGGGGTCTCTCAGCCCCACAGGCCCTGCCCTGTCCAGCTTGGGACACAGGCAGCTGTGTGACATCCCCAAGCCCACAGTGTCAGGGTTCAGTCTGACTCAGCCCTGAGCCCCAAGCTCCCCCATCCCCTGTGATGCTGAGACCTTGGGGTGTCTCCCACCCCTGGCCCCTCTTCCTCTTACAGAGGTTTTCTTCCTGGGCGGTAGCAGCTAGGCTGGAGCTGGGGAGATGAGGGGGTGTCAGGTGGCCGTGAGGGCGGCAGGCAGGGGAGTCTGGGTCCTCGGGTAGGAATGACCTCTTCTGCAGGCCTCTGTCCCGGGGTGCTGGTCCCCAGGGCCCTGCAGGATGTGGGAAGTCGGCCTCTCTCTGTGCTGGAGATGGACAGAGTCTCAGCCAGGAGGTCAGAACCACCCGGTCTGCAGGCCACGCAGGGCAGGAAGGAAGCCTTGGACCACACGGACCAGGGAGCCGATGCGGCCTGAGGTGGAGAAGCTTGGACCACACCAGAGATTCCTACAGGGACGGGCCCGTGTGTTCTGTGCTGGATTCTCTGACTTTATATTCTGCAGAGGGGATTCTAAGCTTGCCTTCCTCCATCAGACTGGTGTGCTGGGCCAATGTCCTGAGCCCAGCCTGGCTTGGACCATGGGGCACCCACAACCTCCCGAGGCCCAGGTCACCTTCTCCCTACTCACCCGCCTTCCTGCTTTTGCCCTGATGCCAGTGTCGGAGGGCAAGGAGGAGGAGGAGAAGCAGCAGAACGAAGCCCACTGAGACCCCGATCAGAACCTTCAGGTGCTTTTCCAGTCCTTGGTGATGAATTCAGTGAGGGAAATGAAGCAGTGACTTTGTGAATGGAGCACGGTGCCACTTGGTTGAGGCCCCGTACTCCAGGCTCATGCTGGGTCTCTGCATTCGTCAGGCCAAACTCAGCCCTGCAACGTGTCACTGCCACCCCCCACCCAGGCAGTTTACAGACGAAGAAGCAGGTTCAGAGAGGGGGATCAGCTGCCCCAGGTCCCTCAGCAGGAAGTGGCAGAGCTGGAGAATGAACCCAGGGAGTCTGACTTCCAGCCCTGCTCTCCCCACCAGAGCTGAGTCCTGGAGGTAGAGAGAAAGAGCCTGGACACCCTGCCATGGCCCTGCGCCCTCCCCTGCACACCACACTGTCACTGTCACTGCAGAGGGACAGGACCCCTGCAGAGTCACATCCTGGAGGCTTCCCTGGGAGGCCTCCCCTCCAGGGGTCACAGCAAGGTCAGCACAAGAGCAACTTGAAGGTCAGGGCCAGGCCTCTCCTTTACACCTGGAGAAACTGAGGCCCACACAGGAGGGGCTGGTGCGAGTCAGCATCTCCAGAGGAGGCTGCACCTGCCCCACAGCTCAGCCCCTGCCCCGGACCCCTCCCAGCAGTGCCCTCACTCACCATGACCAGCCTGTGCTCCTGACTTTGGGGGGCTGTGTGGCTCATCCTCATGGTGTCCTGGGGTACGATGGGGAGGTGAGGGGCTGGGCTCCCTGCTCCCACTTTGGCTGTTGCTCCTCCCCCAGGCTGGACCTCAACATCTCCCTGTCCTGACCCCACCCTCATGCACCCCAACTCTGAGCCCCGAGACCCGGAATCCCTTCCCAAAGCTCTGCCTGACCCCCAGTCTCCTGGACACAAGCAGAGCTGAGATTGGATCAAGGGCCGAGATGGGCTGAGAGCGTCCAGGCAACCTGGACACAGGACGCTCAGGACAGAGCCCGAGACCCTCCTGCTGTGGAGCTGGGTGCTGAGTGTTGGGGGACGGGGCCTCCAGAGCATCCTGGGAATGGGCAAGGGGAGGGTTGAGGGGCTGGAGCTGCCCCTGGGGCCCTGTCTATGCTCATTCTCTTCCATCTGCCCTGTGGCCTCACCACGACCCTCCCTCTGTCCATGCAGAATCTTCTGGATTCTAGTGATGGCAGTGGATGTGGGCTGTGCCTGGGAGGACCCCGATTGGCTTTCTACTCCTCTAGGGGAGAGTCCCCCTCCAGGCGACCCTCCTAGGGCCCTCACTCCCATACCATCCACAGCTGTCCTGGGTGACCATTTGGTCAGAGAGGATGAGGTCAGGAGCCCCTCACCTGAGACCATGAGCTCCAGGGGCTTGCTGGGCTGTGACAACAGGTGGGGGAATGAGTTCCAAGAGCCATAGCACCTGTAGGTCCCCCCGAGGGCTGAGCTCACAGCCCTCATGGAGAATTCTGCCTGGTACAGCTGAGCTCGGGACTCTGATCTCAGACGCAGGGGGGGATTGGTTGCCCCCTCCTTGGACAGAAGGAAAGTGTCCATCGGGCTCCGTGACTGACACAGCAGGGTCACATCCTCTCCTGAGGACACCGTGGGTCCGGGGTACACCGAGAGGGAGGGGGTGGCAGGGAGCTGTCCTGGGGAGAAGGAGGGTGGTGAGGGGCTGCCCCACCTTGTCCTGAGCTGAGGCCTCAGCAGGGCTGTCTCTCAGGACCCTCGGTCCCTGTCTGCCTCTGTTTCCTCTGGCTCTGCCCCTCCTGCCCTCCCCTGTCTCTCTGTCTCTCTCCCTCCCTGACACCCCACCTCACCCCGGCCATCACCTCCTGGGCTCCCCCAGCAGGGTCTGTGCAGAGTCTGGGCCCCTGACTGAGCCCTGGGCTCCTCGCCTGTGATCAGGATGTCCAGGGGGTCACTGGGCGCCGACCACTCGGAGGAGAGGCTGTGTCCAGCGTAGCATCTGTAGTGGCCCCCGTGGGAGCCGCTCCCAGGGCCCAGGGGGAAGTCGGCCTGAGAGAGCCCAGCCTGGGGCTGCCGGCCAGGGCGCTGGGGGAGGTCACCTGCCCCCTCCTTGGACAGAGCGAATCTGTCATAGCCGAGGTCAGAGCGACACTGGAGGGTCAGGTTGTGTCCAGGGGCCAGGACAGGGCCCTGCTGGGTCAGGAGGGAGGGCTTCCTGGACAGCCCTGGAGGGAGGAGGAGGCGGGCTGAGGGGCTGGTTCCTGCCACACCCTGGCCCCATTATATCCTAGCCTTCCGGTCTTCCCATCTCTCACACCTGGTGTGATGGCTGTGTCTAGGTGTCTCCCAAAGCCTCATGTGGTCATGGGTAGGGGTTCTTCTGAGATGGCTGGATCTGGAGTGTGTAATGCTGGGATTTTGTGTGGGTTTGTTTTTTTTTTTTTTTTTTTTTTGGTTTTTCAAGACAGGGTCTTGCTGTGTATTTCATGCTGGCCTCGAACTCACTATGTAGCTCAGGCCGGCCTGGCACTCAGGCAGTCCTCCTGCCTCAGCTTCCCGAGTGCTGGGGTTACAGGTGTGCACCACCATGCCCGGCATGATACTGGGATTAAGGGTGTGTGATTACTAAATTAGTCCACTGATTGGTTTGGCACTTGACCCAATCCGAGTAGCCTAGATAGAATATAAAAGGGGCAGAAAGAAGCTGCTATTGTGTCTTATTTGCTTTACTGTCTTCTGCCTGCCATAACTGTTTTTTCTGTGATGCCACGTTGTCTTGTAGCCAGCCATTTGTGGGCTGAAACCTCTATAAACTGTGAGCTAAATAAACCTTTCCTCCTTTAACTTTGGGTGTTGGGTATTTTATCTCAGCAAGGAGAAAAGTAACTAAGACACCTGCATTCCACTAGCCGGGAGCTCTGTGTCCCCTCATCCTTTCTCACCTGGCGCTGTCCTGAGGAAAAGGCTTCCCAAAAAACTGCTTGGTGGCCAAAAATTGAATTGCACAATGCTGGGGCTTTCTCACCTGGGACCAGGAGCTCCAGGGTGTCACTGGGCTCCGACCACACCTGGGGTTGGCTCCTGTAACAGCCGTAGCATCTGAACGCCCACCTGTGGTTGGGGGTCACAGAACCCCCATGGAACAGGGCCTGGACCTGCCCACTGGGGCCTCGCTGTGAATCCAGGGCCCAGAAGAGCTTGTCTTCTTCCTCAGTCAGAATGAACCTGTCATATCCCTGCCATGAGCCACACTGGAGGGTCACTTTCCCTCCCGAGGTCACCACAGGGCTGGGCAGGGCTGAGAGGCTGGGTTTACTGTAGACTCCTAGGAGAGAAGGAGGCAGCGTGTGAAACGCACTCACACCTCCAACACTGTCCCCAGGGCTGGGCTGTGAGAGCGGGACCCCCTGAGAGCAGACCCCTTCCTGAGGGCAGAGCCTGGGCCTGGGGCCCTGAGTGTCCTCTCACCTGTCACCACCAACTCCAAGGTCTCACTGCGCTGTGACCAGCCAGCAAGGCTGTAATAGTAACAGTGATATTGCCCTGCATATGCGTGTGTCATGGATGGGATGGGGAACTTGGCCTTGTTTCCAGGTTCCAGTGGGGTCTGTCTGTCCCAGGATGCTGGCCTTCCCTCTTTTTCCAGATAGTACTCCTGGGCCTCCAGGGTCCCCTCACACCAGAGGGTCACAGGTTCCCCCCAGGTGATCACAGATCCTGGCTCAGCCCAGAGCCCGAGTTTGGGGAGGGCCCCTGCAGGGAAATCACAGCTGGGTCCCAGGACCTTCCTCCTCCCCTGAGCTCCCAGCTCTCAGCCCCAGGACCCTCCAGACCTCTCAGCACCAGCCCACACCTGCTCTGCTCCATCCCCACTGCCCAGGGGTGGCCCCTTGTCCCCAGGAGGAGGAGGGACCTGGGCCAGCTGGGGACACACTCACCTGCCTGCACTCAGGTCCTGGGGCCCAGACTCAGCCCTGGAAGAGTTCCCTGTGAGAGGTTCACCCTGGAGCCTGAGCAGGTCCTCTCCTCCATGGAGCCTCCTGAGCCCTGGGTCTCTGATGGACCAGGGCCTGGCTGTGGGGTGGGGTCCCTCCCAGACCAGGGCGTCCCCTCCCCTCTTCCCGTCTCACCCAGGCAGAGCAGGGCTGTGAGGGTGAGGGTCATGGCGTCTCCAACCCCTGGCCCCGGCCGCGTAGCTTTAGACCACAGTGCCTGGCAGGCCACACAAATAGGGTGTGGCTACTTGAAGGCCTGGTCCCCCAGTCACAGGGTTGTCACATCAGCAGCTCAGAGAAAGAGGAATTGTCTGTCTGCCAGAGTCTGGCCGTGGTTTTCCCAAGGCTGAGGAGGGTGGGATCCAGGTTCCCTCCACACAGAAATCAGGGCTCCCCTGCGCCATCCACTGTCTTCCTGGCCCGTCCTCACCTCACCAAGGCCCAGCGCACAGCAGGAAGTACACCTGCAGCCTTTCCGAGCTGGCCCTTCCAGGGGACAGTGCCCATTGCTGCTCCTTCCTCTCAGAGCCTCCCGCGGTCTCCTGCCTCCCTCCGCCGTCCATCTGCCCAGCATGGTGGTCCTCACCGTGGCAGTCGTCTCCCGGCCCCGGAGATGCTCCGGGGAGGATGCAGGTTCCTGCTGCAGGCGGACGAGAGCAGAGACGCGCTGAGCCCTGTCTGCAGCTCACTGGAGCTGCGTCCTACGGACGAGCAGAGGACGGGCAGGGAGGTAGGCGGGAACGTGGCTCCTCTCCCGACTCTCAGCATGGGCTTCCTCTGCTTAGTAGTTAGAAGCAAGGCGCTGAGGGATTCACTCCCCTCCCTCTGTCTAACCCTATACGGCACCCACGGGTTAGGGTTATTCCTGCTTCCTCGTCCTAAGAGGTAGAAAACGAAATAACAAAAGCTTGGGAGATCGCCGAAGCTCCAGCTCAGAGCACAGGGGCCGCGTGTGGTTTAGTGGGGGCACCTAAAGCAGAGGTGTTGGCCTTTAAATGTGAGAGCCTGAGTTATCGGCCTCTTGCCTGTTGTTGCCGCCACCTTTGACCTGTGTGCAGTGCTTTTCTGTCACCAAGGCACCTTTCAGGTCTGTTACAGCTTTGTGGGCGTGGACTGGCCCTGAGCACAACTTCCTGCGAGCACAAGGACCTGGACTCTTAGTGGCCCTTTCCACTGTAACACTCTTGTGGAGCCCCTTCTTTTTCAGCTGTCCCCCATCTCCCTGGGCACAGGCTTCTGAGCCTACCCTGCCTCCACAGGCCCAGGTCCCAATTCTGCTTGTGGTGGGCTGATTTCTACTTTAATGCCTGGTTGCCACCCACTGCCTGTGGCATATTTATCAGCGACATCTTGTCAGGGACTTTAGCTTCCTCTTTGGAACCTGCTTTCCTGTTCTCCTCAGTGCCCCATAACTGGCACAGCGGAGCAAGGCATGTTGGCGCAGGCTTGTAGCCCCTGGCACTCTGGGAGGCTGAGGCAGGAGGATTGCAGGTTTGGGCCCAGCCTGGCCAATTTAGTGAGGACTTGTCTCAAAATGTAAAATGTGGGTTGGGGTCGTAGCACTGTTCTGGCTGTCCCTGGGCTTTCATCCAGGGATGCACTCGATCCAAGTGTCCTTGTCCTAGTCTGTCTCCCCAGGTCTATGGACCCCCTCCTGGAGCCCACGGGAAGTTTCCATGGAGCGCAAGGCCCGAGTTGGGGGGACTGACACCTGCTGCCCACCACTGTAGGACCCCTCCCTCGCCCAGCCTACTCAGAAGCCCATGAGCCCCAGCAGCCACTGTGCATCCTGCAGGCCCAGGCCCCCATGGGACCCAGACACATCAGGGCAGCTTGGCAGTCCCTGCTCCACATGCCTTATAGCTGGATTTTCCTCCATCTGCTTCAGACAGGGCCCTGCACATTGACCCACAGGCTGGGCTGGATATAGCTCAGGTAGAGCTGGCGCCTGGTATCCAAGTGGCTCTGGTTTGACCCCCACCCCCAGAAAAAAACCAGATGAATAAGGAACAAAGCACCCATGCTTTATTAGCATCCACACGCACTGGGGCTCAGGGAACAGGCTGGTTGGAATGGAGGCTCTGGCTTGGAGGGAGCTCAGCAAGCTCCTGGGGCTGCGAATCCCACCGGCACTGAAGTGGGGTCACAACAGACATAGCTGTTAGGTCTTTAATTGTTCTGTTTCCCCCTTTTACCTGAGTTAGAGTGGGGAGCATGGAGACGCATGGGCGAGGTCGGGGTGGGGAGGACCAGGTGGCATGGGGGGTGAGAGCCCAGTGCTTGTATGGGATGAATAAAGCAGAGTAGAGAATCCTCACCCCATTCGAGTCTCAGCCTTCTGTCACTGCTGCTATCGCAGCGTTTTGGGCTCAGACAGGGCATAGAAAGAATACTTTTATTAGTGTCATGCGAGTCCCATAGATGCAGCCAGTGTCCTCGGCATTGGCGAGTGTCTCAGAGGGCGGCGCTCGAGAGAGACGCACTTCCCTGCCAGACACACGGAAAGTGCGTCTCACTCGAGTGCCACCTGGGAGCTTGGCTTCCTTCTGCTGTAGCACCCTGGGGTCCTGGCGCCTGAACAGGAAACTAAAAAGTGTAGCCCAAGACCTGAAGGGCACAGGGAGGTCCTCCAGGGTGACCACGCCGGCTTCAGAATGCAACCAACGCAGCTCCCCAGCCAGGATGGCGGAATCGGGGATGAGTAACACGGGGAACTCTATGTGGAACCGAGCCATGTGCTAGGAAGAGAATTGCGGGGGATTCTTAAGCAGGCTCCTGTGTCTTCATGACCTTAGCAGGGTAGGAATTTATCTGAAAAGAATCTGGCCGGAAGACGGGCCTGGTGGTACATGCCTATTAACCCCAGCACTTGGGAGGCTGAGGCAGGATTGCTGTTTCAGGCCAGCCCAGGCTACATAGTCAGTTCAAGGCCAGCCTGGACTGCACAGGGAGACCTTGCCTCAAAAAAAAAAAAAATACACATAAAATCACAGAACCCCACACAGTGCTCTTGCCACCTGGGTGCAATTCCCAGTGCCACACACACACACACACAAAATCTGCCTACCTCAGCAGTCAGTAATTATGCAGCCACCGGGATTTAACTGCAGCATCGCATGAACTGGCATGTCTGTCTCACAATTGGGAGGTTCAAGCCATGGGGTGCTTTCCAGAGCTGCAGTCCCAGGACAGCTGGAGCAGCCCTGCCTCCTGCTGGTCGCCTAAAGCATTGTTCACGCATGGCTGCAGCACAGGACACTGTGCGGGAGAGGACAGAGCCCCGCAGCCCAGACACGCCGGCATTACTGAGCCCCACGCAGCTACGCTAGGTGGGGCTTGGCCGTCCCTTGGGAATCTTGACAAGGAAAAGCCTGTGCATGTTCAATACACTTAATCTTTTTCTATGCATTTCTTTTAGAATGATTTGATTGTTTCACATTTAAGGATTCAACCAGAGGACTCAGATAACAAAACAAGTGTTTTTGCTCTGGACGGCAGGAAGCAGGGAGATTCTAGGAAAGGAAGAGTACAGGCTAAGCTCTACTTTGAGCCAGGCATAACTGGGATGGGGCACCAGCAGGACCCTGCACTTGGGAGGCTGAGGCAGGATTGCCGCAATTTCAAGGCCAGCCTGAAGTACACAGTGAGACCCTGTCTCAAAACCCCCCCAAATAATATATAAATTAAATAACTAAAACTCAAGGGTAGGAGGTAAAGCATGACATGAATGCTGGACCTGCATCCCAGCGTGGTGCAGCCATGTGGCTGGGCTCCAGATGACCGAGGATGACGCTGTCCCTCGGCAGGCGCCACTCAGCCAAGGTAGCACTTCCGGACCCTACCCACAGAAAGTGCCTCTGGGCTGAGTGTCGCACACCGAGATGGCCGCTCCTCCTGGCTCCAGGCTGCGGGCGCCCCCTTCCGATGTCCAGGCCTCTGCCTGCCGGACTTTGGCACTCTACCGAGGTCACTCTGAACCTCTACCCCCACCCCAGCTCTACCCTGAGGACGCCCCGGGCCCCATCCCCGTGATCACCCAGCTGTCCAATTTGGCACAACCCCCACCATTTCTCGGAGCAGGAGCTTAATTCCTTGGTGTCTCTGACAGAGGACGATGACAGCTTTTAAGCCCAATGCATGACGGTCGTACACAGAAACCTGGGCTCTGGACTCCACTCATTCCACTGAGGAAGATTGTGAGGACAGAATTGCCCTAAGGAATTTAAGGAATTTGTTTCTGCGAGAAAGTAATCAAGTCAGGGAAAAACATCACTGAACCTAAGATTAGAAAAGAGCAAGTAGGGCAGCAATGCTACAGCTTTAAAGCCCATTAGAAAGCCGGGCCTGCCGGGGCAGGCCTGTAATCCTCACCCCTAGGGAAGCTGATGCAGGAAGACTGCCTAGGTCAAACCCAAGCTTGATCATTTCGTGAGACTGCCTCAAAACTTAAAACAGGAGCCAGGAGTGGTGGCACACGTCTGTAATACCAGCACTCGGGAGGCTGAGGCAAGAGGATTGCCCTGAGTTCAAGGCCAGCCTGGGCTCCATAATGAGTTCAAGCCTAGCCTGAATTACAGAGCAAGACCCTGTCTTGAGAAAAAAAAAAAAAAAAAAAAAATTAAAGCAGGAGGCGGGCTTGGTGGCGCACGCCTGTGATCCTGGCACTCAGGGAGGCAGAGGCAGGAGGATAGCAAATTTGAGCCCAGCCTGTGCAAATTTTTGGAGACCCTGTCTCAGAATAAAATGTAAAACCAGGCCAGGGATGGAGCTCAGTGGGGAGGCCCTGTGTCCGGAGGGCCCTGCCTGTGGTACCAGAAACAAAAGTTTTCAAAAAGGTGAAGGGGAAAAACTGCAGATTTCGGCAGGGGTCGGGGTTGAGGGCTCTGTGGGCTGAGGTGGGAAATGCGCGGGAAGGGAGGTAGGGATTGGAGGAGGGGAGGAGAGGGAGATACTCACTCTCTGCCAGAGCTGACCAGGGCGAGAGAAAGGCCTGGGAGCTGCCGGCCACGTCTTTTATAGCCTTGGGCCCCAGGAAGCCACCACCCTGCAGGCTGGGGCTGGACACTGCTCCGCCCTCCCTCCTGCTGCGATTCCCCCTGTTCTGTGAAAAGCCTCACCTTCGGGCCTGGTGGCGCCGCCCATCATCCAAGCACTTGGGGAGGCTGAGGCAGGAGGATTACTGTGATTCAAGGCCAGCCTGAGCTGCAAAGTGAGATCCTGCGTCAAACAACACCACCAAGAAAAAACCCCAAAACAACGCCCCCCACCGGAAGTTTTAGTTTCTGATTTGTGGGAACTCTGGACACATTTTGGAACCTAGAGAGAAGTACAAGGCAGGCGTGGTCCTCTCACATGGGCAATTGCCCTCCCCCGAGGATGGAGCCCGCTGCATGGTGGGGCTTTTATTTTGAGACAGGGCCGCGCTAAGTCATTAAGTTGCCCAGGCTGAATTGTGATCCTCCTGCCTCAGCCTCCCAGAGAGCAGGGATTACAGGTTCCTTATTGCTTTGCTTGGCTGTCCTCCTCCTCCTCTCCCTCCTCCTCCTGCTGTAGTGCAGGTCTGTCGCTGGAACCCGAGGCCTCCCCCACACTAGGCCAGCGCTGCAGCCCTGGGCTACGTATGCCCCAGCCCATGGCTCAAGCTAACTTCCTGTCTGTCCTGTGCAGGCAGGACCTGAGCCAGCCCGGCCTGGGAGAGCTCGCGTGCAGAGCCAGGAGCACAGTGAGCAGAGTGAAGGCTGAGGACTGCATTAAATGCTGGCCCGGTTAGCGCCAGCTCACCCCTCCCCATCTTCCTCTGAAACAGTGCTTCCAGAGGCCCCACAGCCATGCCTAGGAGGGACTGCGGTGTGGACCTGCCAGGTGCGGTGCCTAGGCCCAAAGTAGCGATAAGGCCTGTGAAAATGTTCACACTTCTTTTAAAATCAGAGGACAAAATTAACTTTTATGCAAAAAAAGTGTTATTCTTGAAGAATGGTCATGAAATACTTTAGTATATTTAGTACATTTTAACTTTTTAAAAATAACTGATATAATTAATTTAGTGGCACTGGGGATGGAACCCAGGGATATCTATCTTTTTTTTTTGTTTTTGTTTTTGAAACAGGGTCTCCCTAAATTCCTGTGGTGGGACTAGAATTTGAGATCTTCCTGCCTCAGCCTCCCTCAGTGCTGGAATTACAGGTGTTTACCACCAAGCCTGCTGGCTTTGAACCTTGAACCTCCTCCCTTAGCCTGTCAAGCTGCTGGGATTATAGGTGTGAGCCACCACACCTGGCTCAGTGTATTTTTATAAAGGACAAAAATGCCTATGGGTCCAGAGGACTGAAATATGGCCCTACTCCTCCCTGGGGATGCTGAATCTAACATCCTTGATTGACTTAAACCATGGGCCACAAACTCAGATAACTACAGAGGCCAAACAAGATAGAAAAGGAGCTGGGCGTGGTGGCACATGCCTATAATCCCAGAGTTTGGGAGGCTGAGGCTGAGGCAGGAGGATTGCAAGTCTGAGGCCAGCTTGGCTTCCTGACCAGAGAGATTCCAAGCCAGGAAGGCTGGGGCTTCGCTCAGTGGCAGAGCCTTTGGGTGCCAACCCAGCACCCAAACCGGAGCTTTACCCTGACCCCGGCTGCTGCTGTTTGTCCAGCCCCGCGGCCTGCTGTCCCCCTGACCACTGGCAGGGCCTCTCGGGTCCTCTCCTTCCAGTCAGGAAAGGCTGCCATCTCCAACTTCCTTCACCTCCAGCTCATAGCACTAAGACAGCAGTGCGCCCTGAGACCCCCGCGGGACATATCTGAGCGGGGATGCCGGCTGGTCCGGCGGCGGCGGGACTCACTGTGCATCTCTGTGGATCAGCACCACACCCAGCACACCCAGTGCCGGGGGCCGAGGTCTACTCAGTCAGTCCAAGGTTGTAACGTAGGGTAGGAGGTGGAGACAGGGAAAGAGCCTTGGGTGCAGACTTAAGAACTTTCTAAGGAGGGTGGCAGCTCCTGAAGGGTGGGGCCGGCTGAGGACCCAGTAAGCGTGAGTCTCCAGGACTGCAAGGCCCTAATTTGCAAGTCCCTGGACTTCACTAAAGGCCATTCTGGAGCTGCTCGCCCAAGGCTCCCCACCCACCAATCCTGGAATGCTGACTGTCTTCTGCAGGGAGTTTTTGAAAGCGTTACTTTCTGAGCCAAAGTCTCACTATATAGCCCAGGCTGGCCTTGAACTCCTGGTGATCCTCCTGCCTCAGCCTCCTAAATGCTGGGATTACAAGTGTGGGCCACCATGCCCAGCTTCTCTTGCAAGGATTCCTTTGTGATATCCTATTAGAACCTTTCACAGACACTGAACCCTTCTCCCCGCTCTCTGCAAATCTCTCCTTTTTGAATTTTTATTTCTTGAGATAGGGTATCACTGTCCTGTCTCAGCCCCTGAGTGCGAAGATCATAGGATTATAGGTGTGCACCTCCACACCCAGCTTTCTGTGAATCCTCTCTGCACTCTCTTTGGTATAATCTTATTTTGTAGGAAGCAGAGAATGTTTTAAAAGGAGAAATAACTGTTGAGCCCAGGGTGGTGCTAAGCAGAGGGAGCTGGTGGGGGGCGAGCACCATATGTCTGCATTTACCCAGTGAAGCTCCAGATGCAGTGTGCATCTGTAATTCTGGGACCACACGGTGGTGCATGCTTGTAATCCCAGCACTCTGGAAGGTTGAGGCTGGAGGGTGGCAGGTTCAAGCTCAACCTGGGCAAACCAGAAAATTGCATGCATTAAATAAGCCCTTAATACGCCAATTTTACCCTCAGGGAGAAAATTTAAAAGGGGTTAGGGGAAAAAATAGAGAAATAGAAGAAGAGGAAGAGGAGAAGGACCCAACCAAGAAAGAGAACTACAGGCCAATCTCCCTGATGAACATAGATGCAAAAATCCTCAATAACATACTGGCAAACAGAATGCAGGAAATCATCAAGAAGACACACCATGACCAAGGAGGATTCATTCTAGGTATGTAGGGTTGGTTCAACAAATAGAAATCAATAAATGTAATATACCATATTAACAGAGAAAAGGACAAAAATCACATGATCATCTCAGTAGACACAGAAAAAGCATTTGACAGTCCAATACACATTCATGATAAAAAATACAGAAAATAGGAATAGATGGTCTTTGTCTCAATGTGGTAAAAGCCATCTGTGACAAACTCACAGCCAACATCATACTAAATGGTCAAAAACTGAAAGCTTTCACTCTAAAATCAGGAAGAAGACAAGGATGTCCACTATCACCACTCCTATTCAGTATAGTTCTGGAACCATTAGCCAGAGCAATTAGACAAGAGAAAGAAATAAAAGGAATAATAATAGGAAAGGAAGAAGTGAAATTATCATTATTCACAGGTGACATGAAACTCTACAAAAGAGACCCCAAAAACTCCACCAAAATACTTCTAGATTTAATAACCAGATTCAGTAGCGTAGCTGGATACAAAGTCGACACTGAAAAATGAATAGAATTCCTGTACACAAATAGCAAAACTCACTGAGAGAGAAATCAGGGAAACAACACCTTTCACAATAGCATAAAAAAAGAAATACTTAGGAATCAATCTAATGAAGGAAGTAAAAGACCTCTACGTTGAAAATTACTGTACTCTAAAAAAGGAGATTGAAGAGGATCAGAAAATGGAAAAGATATCCCTTGCTCATGGCTAGGAATAACCAACATTGTGAGAATGGCCATACTCCCAAAATTGCTATACAGATTTAATGCAGTCCTGATCAAAATACCATTAGCATACCTCACATATCTAGAGGAAACAATCCTAAAATTCATTTGGAACCAGAAGAGGCCTAGAATAGCAAAAGCAATTCTGGGCAACAAAGGCAAGGAAGGGGACATCACAATCCCTGACTTGAAATTATACTACAAAGCTACTGTGATAAAATCAGCATGGTACTCATGAAAGAACAGACCTGAGGATCAGTGGAACAAACTAGAAGATGCAGACACAACTACAAACACACTCGGCCACCTTATCTTTGACAAAGGGGCGAAACATGTTCACTGTAAGAAAGACAGCCTCTTTAACAAATGGTGCTGGAAATACTGGTTTTCTACATGCCAAAGACTAAAACTAGATCCATGTCTATTACCATGTACTGAACTAAAGTCAAAATGGATCAAAAATCTAAATATTAAAACAGAAATGCTAAATCTGCTGGAAGATAGAATAGGTGGAACTCTTGAATGCATTGGTGTAGGCAAAAACTTCATGAACAAAACTCCCATCACACAGGAACTATCACAAAGAGTCAACAACTGGGATCTCATCTTATTAAAAAGCTTTTGCACAGCAAAAGAAATCACTACTAGAGATGAATAGGAGAAGTACAAACAATATATGAAAAAATGTTCAACATCACTGGTCATTCGAGAAATGCAAATTATAACTACGCTGAGATACCAATAACAAATGCTGGAGGGGATGTGGGGAAAAAGGAGCCCTTCTCCACTGCTGGTGGGAGAGTAGGCTGGTGCAACCTCTCTGGAAATCAGTGTGGAGATTCCTCAAAAAACTAGGATTGGAGGTCCCATTTGACCCAGCTATTCCCCTTCTGGGCATCTTTCCAGAAGAATTAAAAACATCGTACCACAGCGATATATGTGCACCCATGTTTATAGCAGCACAATTTGTAATAGCCAGATCTTGAAAACCACCCAAATGCCCATCAACCGAGGAATGGATAAAAAAGATGTGATTTTTTCATATAATGGACTACTACTCAGCCATAAAGATAAACTTGAGACATTTATAGCTAAATGGATGGACCTTGAGACCATAATCGGAAGTGAAATAAATGGGACACACGTGTAAACATTGCATTATCTCTCTGGTGTGAGAAACTGAAAATGTAAATAAGGACATAAATGTACAAGAGATATTGTGGAATAGGAGGAAAAGGAAAAGGGAGGGCAACCCATTCGGGACCCCTCCTGTCTCTTGAGCTATTCCTATTCTCCAGCCCCCCCCATTCCTATTCCGCATTCCTTTTCTCCAATAAAATTAAAAAAAAAAAAAAAAAAAAAAAAAAGGAAAACGGAAACAGGGAGGGGGTGATAGAAGGAAGGGAAAATAAAAATGAGAAAAGGATAAAATGAAAAACGTATCTTATGAACGGGGAGGGGAAGGGGGTTTGAAAAAAAGGGATGGGCATGGGGAAGAACAAAAAACAGTAGGCAACAAGATATATTATGTACAGATACAAATTCCCAATAATGAATGTGGTCATTATGTATACCTAAACTGTACCAATAAATTTTCTTTTTTTTTTTTTTGTGGGTACCAGAGGTCGAACTCAGGACCTCGCAGGCCAGCAGGCGCTCGTTCTGCTGAGCTATCTCACCGGCCCCCTGTACCAATAAATTTTAATTAAAAAAAAAAAAATCCCCAAGCACGCGCTTGCAGGGTGCGTGGGGGGACGGAGACCAGAGCGCGGCGGGCACCGCGACCGCCGACCCGGCCCCTGGCGCGCCTGCGCAGTGGGCAGTGCTGCGCTGCACAGGTGGGCGGGCTGAGGACGTGATGCGAGCAGGCCGCCAGCGCGGAGAAGCCTGCCTGGGGACCTGCAGGTGAGTGCCCGCCCCTCTCCTCTCTCCCTGCTGGCTTGGGTGGGGATAGTCTCGGTTTTAGTGGGCAAAAAATTACATTCCCCAGCCCTGGGCAGATGGTGAGGGTCCTTCATTCTTATACTAAAAGCTTGCCACCTTCCTGTCTCAGCCTCCCGAATGCGGGGATAATGGGCCTGTTTTTACATTTTGAAATTTTAGAGATTTATTTATTTATCTATTTATTTTTGGTGGGTACCGGGGGTCAAACTCAGGACCTCTCACTTGCCAGGTAGGCGCTTATGCCGCTGAGCTATCTCAGCGGCCCCTAGAGTTTTATTTTTAAAGGTTATGAAAGAAAGCAAAAGTATGGGGAGGCACATAGGGTGTGGGGAGGGACCCGGAGGAGGGGGTTGGCTGGAAGGATCCCTGGAGATGGAGGCAGGAGGCCGCTGGGTGTGCAGGGCCTTAGAATGCCTGAGGGTCACAGGGTGCTGGCTCCAGGAGGCCGGAGGTGAGGAGGCCGCGGGGTACAGGACGCTGGGGACCTGTGAAGAGGCTGGGAACAGGGAGCCTGAAGTCTGGGTCCAAGGAGGATGAGAGAAGATGTTCCCTGCGTGTGGCACATGCGCTTTCCCTGGTCATTCAAGGCTGAAATTAGCCTAGAGTGATGGACGCGGTAGCACATGCCTGTAATCCTAGCACTTGGGAGGCTGATGCAGGAGGACCGCCGCGAGTTCGAGGCCAGTCTTGGCTACATAGTTCAAGGCCAGCCTGCACTACATAGCGAAACCCTGTCTCAGAAAAGAAGCAGGGAGGGAGCCAGGCGAGGCCCAGCCCCGTCTTACCTGGGAGGTGGTAGAGGTGCTGGCTCTGGCCCCCAGTGTCCCGGGACGAGGGTCTGCGTGCCTGGCCCAGGTCCCTGCAGGCACTTTGGCGTAGGTTAAGTGGGTCTTGGTGGGAGCTGCCCCTTCCTGCACCCTGGTCTCAGCCTGGCATCCAGTTTGCAGCGATTCTTCTGCCTCTGCCTCCTGAGTGCTGGCATGACGGGTGCGCCACCAGGCCCTGCTTGAAAGCCTACTTTGGGAGGGGAAGTGTCCTGGGAGCAGGCCTGGGGTGGAGAGTTAGGGGTGCTGTGCTCCGCACGGGGTGGGAGGTCTGGGGATTGGCGAATGTGTCCAGCTGGGCCTGTGATCCAGTGCTCAGCTGGGCAACAGACACTGATCTCAGTGACCTGGTCTCCCCATTTCCTGCGTTGAGGGGGGATCTGGCCACAGCCATGCTAGACCCATGGCCTGCAAGAAGGTGAGGCCCACAGACTTACACCTTACAGCCAGCCTGCCCGGCGGGGCACGACTCACACACCAACCCCAGCACTTGGGAGACTGAGGCAGGCCCCAAGTTTGACGTTGGTGTGGGCAACTTTGGGAGGCTCTGTCAAAAATAATATTTACAAAAGGGCTGGGAAGGAGCTGAGGCTGGGGAGTGGGCCAGGTAGCTTTGAGGCACTGGGCATAATCCCTGGCACTGAGAAAAGAAAAAGTTGACAATAAGAAACAGACCAAATCGGTGGGAAAGTGTGTCGATTTATTAACTTGCAGAAGGTCACCTCGGAAATCTGTGCCTTTTATCCTGGAGTCCTCAGATAGCTTGGAGAACAATGAGTGTGTTGTCTCAGGGCTTGCGTTCAGTCAGAAAAAAATAAGTAGCTGGGCGTGGTGCCGTGCAGCTCTAACCCCAGCGCTTGGGAGGCTGAGACAGGAGGATCCCTGAGAGTTCCAGGCCAACGCAAACTACATAGCAAGACTCTGTCTCAAAAGTTCTGAGCTTGGGGAATCTGTCGTTTTGTGCGTCTTCCTCCTGATGTCTGCGGTCCACCAGTGCCACTATCCAGTGTGCCCTGCGTCGCAGGAGAGTCCCCTGCATGGGCCTCCAGAGGTCACTGGCCGCCCCCTTGGCTACCGAGCTTCTCTGCTTCCACAGGGTGCGGCAGGGGGAAGAGCTGGGGCTGGCGCGCCCTGCGCCCCCAGGATGGGGTGCATGCAGTACACCATGGGGTCCTGGCAGCAGCCAAAGTGCACAACTTTGTGGCCCCCGGCATGCAGGTGGGGTGGGCAGATGCTAAGCTGGAAGGAGGGCAGTGCGTGGCCCGTGCAGATCAGAGCCACTGGGTGGGCGTCGGGTGGTGGCCCTTCCGTGGCACCCCAGGGTGGGCTGGTGGGGGCCTTGTCTTGTGCCTTGTCTTTAGTCTCGGCCTCCGTCTCGGTCTCAGTCTCCATCCTGGTCTCCACCTCGGTGAGCTTGCTGAGCGGTGGGGGTGGCGGTGGCGGCAGTGGCGGCGGCCTTTCCTCGATGGTGCGGTGAGTGTGATTATTTGCTTTCTTGAGCTTTGCTCTCTGGTTCTTGAACCAAACCTGAGGATAGAGAGGACAGCGGGGTTGACCGGTGGGTGACATTCAGAAAGGCTTTTGTTGCTGGGCATGGTAGTGCACACCTGTAATCCCAGCACCCAGGAGGCAGGAGAGGGTGGTGGTGAAGTTGGAGGCCAGCCTGGGCTGCACTACAGGACTCTGCTGCAAAAAACAAAAACGCATTCTGCTCAGTGACATCGAGTTCGAGGGGCCCTCCAGCCTGCTCCCAGGAAGGACATGTGAGAGATCAGGGGGACAGAGCCGGACGGGGTCAGAACTGCTGGTGCAAGGGACTGAGGGCAGCAGCAGACCCTCCGGGGCGGCTCTGTGTTGAGTCAGCAAACTGCCCCAAACCATGGGTCCATTTTGACCTTGCTGTTCTTCTATGGCCCCAAAGAATAGGCTTTAAAATCTTTTTTGGGGGTATGCAGGGTTGAATCAGGGCCTTCACACTGAGCTACATGCTCAAACCTTTTTATTTTCAGGCAGGGTTTGGCTAAGTCATGATATTGCCCAGGCCGGGCTCAAACTTGCGCTCCCCCTGGCTCAGCCTCCTAGAGTGCTGGGACGATGGGTGCAGCACCGCACCCCATGCCTGGCTTATTTATTTATTTTTTTCTGATGCTGGGGATTTTGCTTTTTTGGGGGCAATTGGGAATCGAACTCAGGACCTCGCGCTCGCCACGCAGGCACCTTGCCACTGAGCTATATCCCCGGCCATGGTGCTGGGGATTAAACCCAGGACCCTGTATGTGTTGGGCAAAGCTCTACCACTGAGCCACAGACGCCCAGTCCAGTATAGGTTTTTCTCTGAGACAGGGTCTTCTGTGTCACCCAGGCTGGCTTCAAATTCATGACCCATGCTCCTGCCTCAGCCTCCTGGTGTTGTTGAAATTACGGGCATCGCTGGAATCACCAGGTCAGGGTAGTGTTTTTGTTTGTTTGTTTTGAGGCAGGGTTGAGCTATTGTAGCCCAGGCTGGCCTCGACCTCCTGGCGATCCTCCTGCCTCAGCCTCCCGAGTGCTGGGATGACAGGCGTGCGCCGTCCCACCCGGCATCCGGGTAGTGTTGCATTTAAATGTTTGAAAGTACAGAATGCGGGAGCGTGGGCTACCTGCAGCACCGTGGGATGCATGTTCATCTTGGTGGCCAGCTGCTGCTTCAGGGTGGGTTCTGGGTACGGGTTCTTCCGGAACAGCAGCTTCAGGTCCTCCAGCTGCTTCTCGGTGAACACGGTGCGCCGCCTCTGCTGGTGCCTCTGCAGCCCTCCTGGAGGGGGACACGGACCCCAGAGGCCGCCAGTTCCGTGCCCGCCCTCCACCTCAGCCTGAGCCCAAGCCTGGCTTTTTGTTGTTGTCCTAGTTTTTTTGAGACAGGGTCTCACTATATAGCCCAGATTGTCCCTGAATTCAGGGTGATCCTCCTGCCTCAGCCTCCAGTGCTGGGATTACAGTGTGCAGCATCATGCCCAGGTGCATTTTCTTTTCTTCTTTTTGCAGAGTTGGGCATGGAGCCTAGGCCCTTGTGTGTACTCAGCAAGTGCTCTGCCACTGAGCCTTGTCCCCAGCCCCACGCAGTTCATCACATGTTGGCTGTCCCCACACAGATGCTAGGACATCGAAGAGCCCACTGCCTGACATTTTGGAATAGGCTATGCTAGATTTGTCCCACCAGGGTGAACACCTAGAAAACCACAGAGCCGCAGGGCACATACCTGTTATCCCAGCACTTGGGAGGCTGAGGCAGGAGGATTGCTGCGCATTCCAGGGCAGCCAGGGCTACATAGTGAGACCTTGTCTCAAAAAACCAAAAAAAAAAAAAAAAAAAAAAAAAAAAAAGCAAAAGCAAAATTGCAGAGAACATTTTCAGACATTGGACAGACCGTAGGTAGGACTGTGATCCCAAGGTAGGGGGAACTAATGGCAACTGAGTGAATCAACTTGATTTGTTTTATTTTTAGGACTTACCACACTCACTGACAGCAGAGATGATGCGCTCCTTCCCACTGTGCGTGGAGTGCTCCTCAGGATACATACGCTCAGCTGGAAATCGAGACACAGAAAATTTCAAAGGGGCGAGGAGGAAGGCACTGGGCTCTAATCCCAGCACTCTGGGAGGCTGAGACAGGAGGATCACAAGTTTGAGCCCAGCCAGGGCAATTTGGTGAGACCCTGTCTCAAAATAAAAAGGGCTGGGGCTGGGGACATAGCTGAGTGCTAAAAGCCCTGTGTTCAACCCCAGAGGCCCCGGGCTGACATTACCCTTACCCTGAGCGCATGCAGGGAGGGTTTGCATCTCTGTGCGTGCAGCGCAGCTACTTAAGGATGCTAAGGCTTCTCAGTGCCAGCTACGCCCAGAAACGGAGCGGAGGAACCTCGGGGCCCGGGGACCTGAAACACCCTGGCCCCCGTGGACACAGTGCTGTGTCCCCAAGGAGGGCCGGGTCCTGGGAGTGCGACTCGTGGGTGAGGAGGGTGATGCAGTTCTCTGCCTGGACCTGTGTCCCACCACTGGCATGGACAGAGCCCCAGCTGAGCCAAGTCCTCTCTGCCTGAGTCCAGGCAGTGGTCAGCTGAACCCAATTCCTTATATTTTGAACTGGGGATTGAATGAATCCAGGTCCTTCACACAGAGCTACACCTCCAGGCATTTTTAATTTTTACCTTGAGAAAAGGGAACTCGCTATGTCACTAAGTAGCCCAGGCTGGGCTCGAAATTTGGGATCCTCCTGCTGCCGCCTCCCAGAGTGCTCAGATGACAGGCATGTGCCACTGAGGCTGGCCTGAACCCCACAACTGAGTGCGTCTTGCCCCCCCCAGGTCTTCCTTCCTGTCTGGTTTACCTTCAGAAAGAGCCTCCATCTTCGGGCCTGGCTGTGTCCCGCACACTGCTCCAGTGATGGGAAGAGGCGGGACAGCTTCGGGTCTTAAGTAGATCTGGGCTGCCGCACCCTGCGCCCCGCCTCCCCCGCCCGCCAGTCTGACCCTGGGATTATTCCAGCCCAGGTTGCTTTGATCAGACACAGGTGTTTCCTGATCTAAGGAGGGCTGTGTCCTGCTGACCCTAGAGGAAGTGGGGGGCACTGTGGGTCAGAACCGTGGTGACCATGCCACCCCACCAATCATCCTGGCTTAGCCTCGCCCAGCTTTCTTATTTTTCCCCTTTCCATGTTACTGGGGATCAGGCCCAGCACTTTGCACCTGCTTGGCGGGTGCGGTACCACTGAGCTGCATCCCCAGCCCTTTCTTACTTTATTGTTTTGAGAACTCTCCTTGCAGTTCAGGCTGGCCTTCAACTCACCATGGAGCCCAGGCTGGCCTCGGACTCTCAGTGATCCTCCTGCCTCAGCCTCCTGAGTGCTGGGATGGCAGCCACCATGCCTGCGTCCAGCCTGAATACCACAATGCTCTACAGCTGGGCAAACTTATCCAACACAGAACTTTGAATTTTTGGTAATGGCAAGATCACCAGGATAACTGGGAGCATTGGGTCCGAGTTTGAGTCCCGTTTCTGCTGCGTGTGTACAGTGTCCCCTTGAAGTAGAGCCCTAAGTGCGGCCATTGCGAGTTGGGAACTTCTGTGCTTGCTGAGCGCACAGACGTGCTTAGTATTCACAGTGCAGTCTTTAACACGGCCCCCTGAGGAGCTTGGGAAAATGCGGACACTCTTGCCTGGGGTAGTGGCTCACACCTGTGATCTCAACGCAGGAGGCTGAGGCGGGAGGCTCTGGGGTTCAAGACCAACCTGGGCTCCATAGTGAGAGACCTTGTCTCAAAAACAAAACTGACGGAAGCCCAAATGGCAGAATCTCAGCTCCCTCCGGGTCAGTTGAGTCCGAATCTGGATTCCAACGAGATGCCAGGTGACTGAGTGCACCAAGACAGAGAAGCCTGGCTAGGTGTGGTGGCAATATCTGTGATCGCAACACCTGGGAAGCTGAGACAGGAGGATGGCGAATCAGGCTGGCGTGTAGCTCAACAGTAAAGCGCTTGCCTAGCACGCGTGGGGCCCTGGGTTCCTCCTCAGCACTGCAGGAACAGAAGGAGGCGGGAAACGTCACTGGCAGAGCCTGTGGATTCACGCCCCTTGCCGCCTCCCTGGTGAGATGCAGATGCAGAGCTGGAGCACTGGGGCGGTCGCTAGGGCAGTGCAAGTTCCTTGTTCTTGGTCCTCTTGGACTTCAGTGGCCTGTGTGTCCCTGACGTTGTCTGTGCACCCACGGGTCCTGATCGACTTGATCCACTGCCCAGCATCGTCCTGCACAGGGCAGCAGCAGAGCTTAGCTGGCCTTCGCATCCATCCGGCGCCAGAGAGCCCGCAAGTGGAAGAAACACACTGCAGGAGAGTGCCCCAGGAATGCCTTAGTCTTTATTTTGCAGTCCTAGGGGTTGGACCAGGGCTTTGCATGCGCCAGGTGAGTGCTCTACCAGGGGTACCTCCCAGCTTGGTTTTTTTGTTGTTTTATTAAGACAGGATCTCCCTGAGGAGCACTGAGCTCTCCTGGTGGTGGATTGCAGGAGTGTGCCGCGCAGCGGTGCTGCCGGCTGCATAGCACCCGGTGAAGTGTCGCTGTCTGTGAGGAACCTGAACGGGAAGAAGCTCATGCGGGCACCGAGCTCTGCAGCCATGCGGCCTCCACACCAGGCAGCCCTGCCTCTCATCGCTGTCCCCTCCTGAGGTGCTGAAGGTCCAGGGCGTGGCTGTCTGCTGCAGCCCTAGGGGATGGGTGCTCCCTGCCAGGGGATGAAACGTGGCCTGGTCTGCCAGTGAGATTTGTTTCTTTTGGTTTTATTTTTGTGCGGCTGAGGATCAAACTCAGGGCCTCATGCGTTCCAGGCCACACTACCACCAAGCCACATCCCAGCCCTTCTTATCATTTTGACACAGGGTCTCCCTGAGTTGCTAAATTGCTCAGGCTGGCCTTGAACTCGCAATCCTACTGTCTCAGCCTCCTGAGGAGCTGAGGTTACAGGTCGTGCGCCACTGTGCTTGGCTTCATGTCTTCCCGATTTGGCCATCAGCACCAGGAAACCACTGCTTTGCTCAGCTGCTTAGTTCAGCCTTGAACTCACTATGTAGTCCAGGCTGGGCTTGAACTCTTCGGGATCCTCCTGCCTCAGCCTCCCGAATGCTGGGATAACAGGCATGTGCCACCACGCCTGGCGGAAGTGCAGAAGCTTGCCTCAGGGATAATCCTGCACCTCCAGGGAGAGGAAGACCTGCATTTACAAGACTCAGCAGAGGTTGGCCATGACCTCATCCTGCCGCTGAGAATGAGAAGCTGCCTGCGGCTCCGCGCAAGGGCCGGGCTCCTGGACTCTGGGAGGGCCGAGTGCGGAGGGTGGCGGGCAGGGCAGGAAACTGCGAGCTAGTCTCCCCATCGGAGGGTGGATGAGTTGTGAAGGAGCCCTCACCTTGCAGAGGGAATGAAGCTGTGTGGTAGAGCCCGTCCCTGGGGACATCTGAGAGTTGCCACCATGTCCCTAGGGAGGTATCCCAGGAGGGAGACTGACCATTCTATCATGGCGTGGGTCACTCTAATCTTACTGAGGCCCTGAAAAGCTTTATAATGCAAGTTCTTCTGCAGGGTGCGGTGGCGCATGCCTGTAATCCCAGGACTCGAGGCTGAGGCAAGAGAATCACCATGTGTTTGAGGCCAGCCTGGGCTATGTAGTGAGTTCAAGGCCAGCCTATTCGTGTCTCAAAAACCTGAAACCAAAGCAAAAAACAAAACCAAATAGTACATCCAAAACTCTAAACTGCTGAGTAACTAGACAGAGACGCTCTAATTTAAACAATTGAAATTCTATGTGAGGTAGCACAGGCCTTAAAAGTGCTTTTTAAAAAAATTTTTAATGTATTTTTTTATGTGGGTACTGGGAGTCGAACTCAGGACCTCGCACTTGCCAGGCAGGTGCTTATGCCACTGAGCTATATCACCGGCCCTAATTTTAATTTTTTAAAAATGCTTGTTGATGAACTTGGGAGCCCCTGGGTGAGAGAAAGGGGTAGAGGTGGTGGGAGGGAAAAGTGCGAACAGATTCCCTTTGAAAAGAAGTGCTACAGCAAGAGGAAGAGAATGAAGAGAGAACCCACAGCTGCTCCTCAGACCAAGGATTAATACCTGGAAAATGAAAATAACTAAAAAAAATCAGATTCCCCAAATTTAAAGACCCAACCCAGAAATGGGCATCTGAGATGTACACATACTTCTCAGATGAAGAAATACAAATGGCAAATAAATATACAAAAAAATGTTCAACATCACTAGTCATTCGAGAGATGCAAATTAAAACAACACTGAGATTCCATCTCACACCAGAAAGAAGGGCTACTATCAAGAAATCAACCAATAGCAAATGCTGGAGGGGCTGTGTGGGGAAAAAGGGACTCTTCTCCACTGTTGGTGGGAGTGTCGACTGGTGCAGCCACTGTGAAATCAGTGTGGAGATTCCTCAAAAAACTAGGATTAGCAGTCCCATTTGACCCAGCTATTGCCCTTCTTGGTATCTTCCTGAAAGAATTAAAAGCATCATACCACAGTGATACATGCACACCCATGTTTACAGCGGCACAGTTTGTAATAGCTAAAGCTTGGAAGCCGCCCAAATACCCATCAAGCAATGAATGGATAAAGAAGATGTGGCATTTTTATACAATGGATTAGTACCCAGCTATAAAGATAAGCTTGAGACATTTCTAGCTAAATGGATGACCTTGAGAGCATACTCTTTTTTTTTGGTACCGGGACTCGAACTCAGGACCTTGTGCTTGCCAGGCAGGCAAGAACTTATTCTTTTTTTTTTTTTTATGTGGGTACCAGGAGTCGACCTCAGGACCTCGCGCTTGCCAGCAGGTGCTTGTGCCACTGGGTGATATCACTGGCCCCTTTTTTTCCTTTATGTGGGTTCCGGGAGTCGAACTGAGGACCTCACACTTGCCAGGCAGGTGCTTACGCCGCTGAGGTAACTCACCGGCCGAAGAACATACTCTTAAGTGAAATAAATCAGACACCCATGTAAATACTGCACCGTCTCTCTGGTGTGAGAAACTGAAAGTGTAAATAAGGACAAGATGTATAACAGACACTGGAAAACGGGAAGAAAATGTTCAAATGGGAAGGGGAACAAGCGAGGCAGGAGGGGTAAAGGAAGGATGGGCAAAGAAAAGTAGAAGGAAAAAGTGGAAGCAAAAGTTTTGTAAATGAGGGGAAGAAGAGTTGAAGGGAGGGGATGGGAATGGGGAAAAAAAGGCACGATATCTCATGTATAGGTACAAACTCCCTTGATGAATGTTATCACTATGTATGTCTAAAATGTACCAATAAAATAAAATAAAAACCCCACAAAATAGAAGTTAAAAAAACAGAAAAAAGTTCTAGCAGACACGCCTTTGGGCTTATGAGACACACTATTAGTCTGTTTTTTTCTATGTATTTGTTCTTTTTAGCGCATCCTGGGTGCGCACTCCCGGTGCGAGCTGGCACGTGGGCATGACAGCTTCCGTCCTTGTCCAGCCCCTTGCCCTCCCGTCCTTCCAGGCGCTGCCCAGCAGGCTCTGCCCCAGCGTGGGCCTAGGCCTGGAGCTCTCCCGCGGGATCGCCGGCTCCTGCCCTGTCCTGCACTGGAGTTACCAGGTGCCAGGGGCTCCTGAGGCGGTTTCTGGCTGCTTCTGTCCTGAGCAAAAAATTGGTCAAGACAAGCAGAAATGGTAGCAAAGTTTTATTAAAGGTGGGAAAAGAAACAGGCTCTGCAGGATCGAGTTTGGCCCAAATAAAAGCAGGAAAAAGAAGTGCACCCTACAGCGTAAGGGCGGCCACCACGCAGGAGAGGATGAAGTGGCTAGGACAACGTGGACGTCCGTTTGCTATGACCCACTCCTCAGGCTGCCGCGTCTGCGCTTCCTGTGGACAACCCGCTGCGGCTCTCGCGAGAAGTCCGCGGCGCACACTGGGAACTGCTCCGCGTGTGTGTTCCGGGATCTTGCCCCGCCTCCTTTCCCAGCCCGTGTTAGCCCCGCCCACCCTTCCTGTCCCGTTACTGAGAGAAATACCCATAATTCCTTAATAGGTGCCGAGGGAGAGCGGCGCTCTGTCTCCGCCAGCTTCCTCCAGCGAGGGGCTGCGTGCTCTCCACCGGCCTTGGGTGTCGCTGCTCACGGGCGGTTGAAGGGGAAGAGCGTTAGAGGACCGTGAGAGAAGGGTTAGTGGCCACCGCGCTTCTGTCCGTGGGAGGAGGAAACTAACTTTACTATCACGTTGGGGCCGCGGACCCCAAATAGAGCAGGTCAGATTTCCACACTTTTTTTTGTTTTTAATTTTTATTTTAAAGGAAAAACAGAATTTCAAAACAACATAATAGGACGGTAACAGTGGTTAATACATTTCATATTGTTATCTTTAAACTAGTTACTCAGGGTAAAAGATATCGGCATTCACTTGTCCAAACAATATTAGCACAAACCTTCCTTTTCAATGAACTATGAGAAATTAGTAGTGTATCTATCTTAACTATCTTGTATATGTATATGTATTTTTTTCTTTTCCCTTCCTTTTTCCACTCCCCCATTCCAGTTTCTCTTTCCTTTTGAACAGTTTCTTCCGTTTTACAATGTCTATTGTACGCTTTGGATATTATTCACTCTTTCAGCTTCTCACACTAGGGAGACAATATGGTATTTACACATGTGAGTCTGATTTATTTCACTTATGAGTATTTTCTCGAGTTGCATCCATTTACCTATAAAAGTCTCCAGTTTATCCTTCTTTATGGCTGAATAGTACTCCATTGTATAAAAATACCACATCTTTCTTATCCATTCCTCAGTTGATGGGCATTTGGGTTGTTTCCAAGATCTGGCTATTACAAATTGTGCTGCTTCAAACATGGGTGCACACATATCGCTGTGGTACGATGTTTTTAATTCTTCTGGAAAGATACCCAGAAGGGGAATAGCTGGGTCAAATGGGACCTCTAATCCTAGTTTTTTGTTTTTTTTGTGGGTACCGGGGGTCGAACTCAGGACCTCGCGCGCCAGCAGGCACCCATGCTGCTGAGCGATATCACTGGCCCTTTTTTCATATGCGGGTACCGGGAGTTGAACTCAGGCCCTCGTGCTTGCCAGACAGGCGCTTATACTGCTGAGCGATCTCACTGGCCCTAATCCTAGTTTTTTGAGTAATCTCCATACTGATTTCCACAGTGATTGCACCAGTCGCCATTCCCACCAACAGTGGAGATGGGTTCCTTTTTCCCCACAGCCCCTCCAGCATTTGTTATTGGTTGATTTCTTGATGACAGCCATTCTTTCTGGGGTGAGATGGAATCTCAGTGTTGTTTTAATTTGCATCTCTCGAATGACCAGTGATGTTGAACATTTTTTTGTGTATTTACTTGCTGTTTGTATTTCTTCATCTGAGAAGTGCGTATTCATCTCAGATGCCCATTTTTGGATTGGGTCTTTAAATTTGGGAGGTCTGTTTTTTTTGAGTTCTTTGTATGTTCTCGATAGTAATCCTTTGTCTGAGGAACAGCTGGCAAACATTTTTTCCCACACTGTGGGTTGTCTCTCCACTCTGTTGGTGGTTTCTCTTGCTGTGCAAAAGCTTTTTAGTAAGGTGAGATCCCAGTTGTTGATTCTTTGTGATGCTTCCTGTGCCATTGGGGTTTTATTCATAAAGTCTTTGCCTACACTAATGTCTTCAAGGGTTTTACCTATTCTATCTTCCAGCAGATATACTGTTTCTTTTTTTTTTTTTGTGGGTACCGGGGATCAACCTCAGGACCTCACGCACCAGCAGGTGCCCATGCCACTAAGCGATATCACCAGCCCTTTTTTCATATGTGGGTTCCAGGAGTCAAACTTGGGCCCTTGCGCTTGCCGGGCAGGTGCTTACGCCACTGAGCCATATCACCAGCACCAATGTTTCTGTTTTAATATTTAGATCTTTGATCCATTTTGAATTTAGTTTAGTGCATGGTGAAAGATATGGGTCTAATTTTAATCTTTGGCATGTGCAGAGCCAGTTTTTCCAAAACCATTTATTAAAGAGGCTATTGTTCTTCCAGTGAATGTGTTTGGCACCTTTGTCAAAGATAAGGTGGCTTAGTATGTCTGGAGTTGTATCTGCATCTTCTAATCTGTTCCATTGATCTTCATGTCTTTTTTTGCCAGTACCATGCTGTTTTTATCACAGTAGCTTTATAGTATAGTTTCAAGTCACGGAATGTGACGCCCCCTGCCTTGTCTTTGTTGCCCAGAATTGCCTTTGCTATTCTAGGTCTCTTCTGGTTCCAGATGAATTTTAGGATTGTTTTCTCTAATTCTGTGAGATATGTTGTAATTTTGATCAGAATTGCAGTAAATCTGTATAACAATTTTGGAAGTATGGCCATTTTCACTATATTGGTTCTTCCTATCCAGGAGCAAGGGATATCTTTCCATTTTCTGATATCCTCTTCAGTCTCCTTTTTCAGAGTACTGTAGTTTTCAGCGTAGAGGTCTTTTATGTCCTTTGTTAGATTGATTCCTCAGTATTTCATTTTTTTGGATGGTATTGTGAAAGGTGTTGTTACCCTAATTTCTCTTTCAGTGAGTTTGTTATTCGTGTACAAGGCTATTGATTTTTGAGTGTTGACTTTATATCCAGCTATGCTACTGAATTTGCTTATTAAATCTAGCAGTTTTTTAGTGGAATTTTTGAGGTCTTCTATGTAGAGTATCATGTCGTCTGCAAATAATGATAATTTAACTTCTTCCTTTCCAATCATAATTCCTTTTATTTCTTTCTCTTGTCTAATTGCTCTGGCTAAAATTTCCAGGACTATGTTGAATAAGAGTGGACACAGTGGACATCCTTGTCTTGTTCCTGATTTTAGAGAGAAAGCTTTTCAGTTTTTGTCCATTTAGTATGATGTTGGCTGTTGGTTTGTCATAGATGACTTTTATCAGATTGAGATAAAGACCATCTATTCCAATTTGCTGTCGGGTTTTTATCATGAATGGGTGCTGGACTTTGTCAAAAGCTTTTTCTGCATCTATTGAGATGATTTGCTCCATTCTGTTTGCCAGTATCATATTGAGGGTTTTTGCATCTGTGTTCATTAGGGAGATTGGCCTGTAGTTCTCTTTCTTGGTTGAGTCCTTCTCCAATTTTGGTATGAGGGTAATGCTTACTTCGAGGAATGAATTTGGGAGTACTGCTTCCCTTTCAATTTCATTAAAAAGTTTGAGAAGTAGTGATGTTAGGTCTTCTCTAAATTTCTTATAGAATTCAGCAGTGAATCCGTCAGGGCCTAGGCTTTACTTTGTTGGGAGGTTTTTAATTACATCTTTGATTTCATTGATTGATATTGGTTTATTTAGGATTTTTATATCTTCTTGGTTGAGCTTTGGTAATTCATATGTATCTAGGAATCTGTCCATTTCTTCTGCATTTTCCATCTTAGTAGAATATAAATTTTCAAAATAGGTATAGATGATCTTCTGGATTTCTGCAGGGTCCGTCGTGATATCACCCTTTTCATTTTCATTTGCATGGATTTGAGTCTTTTCTTTTCTTTTTTAAATAAGGTTAGATAAGGGTTTGTCAATCTTATTTATTCTTTCAAAGAACCAACTCTTTGCTTCATTAATTCTTTGTATTGTTTTTTTAGTCTCCAATACGTTAATTTCTGCTCTGATCTTTATAATTTCCTCCCTTGTACGGGCTTTTGGCTTAGCCTGCTCTTCTTTTTCTAGAAGTTTGAGGTTCAACATTAAGTTGTTTATTTGTGCTTGCTCTGTTTTCCTGATATGGGTATTTATTGCTATACGTTTCCCTCTTAGGACTGCTTTCATTGTGTCCCAGTATGTTGTACTGTCATTATCATTCATTTGTAGAAACTGTCTAATTTCTTCTTTAATTTCATCTGTGAACCATTAGTTGTTCAGGAGGGTGTTATTTAATTTCCATTTTTTTATATAGTTCTTGTGGTATCTTTTGCTATTGATTTCCAATTTCATTGCACTATGGTCTAATAATATGCATGGGATAATTTCAATTCCTTTGCATTTACTTAGGCAGGTTCTATGAGCTAGTATGTGGTCTATTTTGGAGAACGTCCCATGTGCAGCTGAGAAGAATGTGTATTCTGATGTTGTGGGGTGGAACACTCTGTAGACATCTACTGAGTCCATTTGTTCCAAAGTTTGGTTCAGTTCTAATATTTCATTGTTGATTTTTTGTCTAGTTGATCTGTCTTTTTGTGACAGTGGGGTATTGAGATCCCTCAATACAATTGTATTAGTACTTATTTGATTTTTCATGCCCGTTAATATTTGTTTTATATAGTTAGGTGCACTGGTATTTGTTGCCTATATATTTATGATTGTTATCTCTTCCTCTTGGGTTGTTCCCTTTACAAGGATGTAGTGACCGTCTTTATCTCTCTGAATCAGTCTTGGCTTGAAATTCACTTTGTCTGCAAAAAGAATAGCTACCCCTGCTTTTTTCTGGGTTCCTGTCACATAGAGTATTATTTTCCATCCTTTGACTTTCAGTTTGTGAATTTCTTTGTGCAGTAAATGTATTTCTTGTATGCAGCATATTGTTGGATCTTGCTTCTTTTTTTTTTTTTTTTTTTTTGTGGGTACCGGGGGTTGACCTCAGGACCTCGCACGCCAGCAGGCACCCGTGCCGCTGAGCGATATCACCAGCCCCTTTTTCGTATGTGGGTTCCGGGAGTCAAACTCGGGCCCTCATGCTTGCCGGGCAGGCGCTTAAGCCTCTGAGCCATCTCACCGGCCCCTCTCTTTTTTTGGATCTTGCTTCTTGATCCATTCTGCCAGTCTGTGCCTTTTGATTGGCGAATTCAGACCATTAACATTGATCGTTAAAACTGACATGTATTGACTTATCCTTGTCATGTTATTTTCCTGTTGTTGGCTCCCCCTCTTTTGTTTTTCTCCTTCTGTTTGTTTGCCTTGCCTGGTGGATTCCTTCTGTTGGGGTTCCTGGAGTTGTAGTCCTTGTTATCTCTTCCTACAATGTCCTTCAAAATATTTTGGAGTGCTGGTTTGGTGGTCATAAATTTCCTCAGATGTTCTTTATCATGGAAGTATTTTATTTCTCCATCAGTTTTGAAAGATAGTTTTGCAGGGTACATCAATCTGGGTTGAAGGTTATTTTCTTTTAGAACTTGAAATATGTCACTCCCAGCTCTTCTTGACTTAAGGGTTTGTGCTGAAAAGTCAGCTGTGATTATGATGGGCTTTCCCTTATAAGTGATTTGTTTCATTTCCCTAACAGTTTTTAAGATTCTACTATTGTGTTGAATTTCTGGAATCTTGACTATGATATGCCTGGCTGAAGATTTTTTTTCATCATGGCTAATTGGAGTTCTTTTTTTTTTTTTTTTTTTTTTTTTTTGTGGGTACCGGGGTCGACCTCAGGACCTCACGTGCCAGCAGGTGCCCGTGCCACTGAGCGATATCACCGGCCCTTTTTTCATATGTGGGTTCCGGGAGTTGAACTCGGGCCCTCGCTCTTGCCAGGCAGGTGCTTACGCCGCTGAGCCATCTCACCGGCCCCTAATTGGAGTTCTATATGCCTCACTTATCTGCACGTCAAATTCTTTTTCTCTACCAGGGAAGTTTTCTGCCATGACGTCTGTAAACAGTTTTTTTTTTAAGTATCATTTATGCTATCTCCTGCTTTTTCATAGACTCCAATCAATCTTAAGTTATTCTTCTTTGCTTCATCTAGCAGCTGCTGGATTGATTTTTCATTGTCCCTTGCTATTTTTAAGAATTCTTTCTTTTCATGATCACTAATCGCAAGCCTGTCTTCTATAGCTGAGATCCTGTCTTCACATTGGCTTAATCTGGTACAAATACTTTCAATGGAATTTTTGTTCTCCTGGATATCTGCCTGAATTTGCCTTATGGATTCCATTTCTTTCCTATGCTGAGCATTCATGGCTTCCATAATTTTCTTAAGTTTATCTATTTTTTTGTCTGTATCTGCTCTAGAGTCCCTAAGCATGGTCTTCATTGTGGACATCATCTCTGCAGTTATCTGAGAAAGTATTTCTGATTTGATTTTTTCCAGAGCCTCATTCAATTGCTTTGTTGTTACCACTTCAGAGATGCTGGGTGGGTGGCTTTCAGATTGTCCCACCTCACTGCCTCCTGGGTTTGCCTTTGGTGAACTGGATGTGTGGGGTTGCATCTTGTTTAAGTGTCTTCTCATTTTCTTTTCTTTCTTTAGTTTAATTCCTGGGGAGATATTTATAACTTGTCTATGGTAGGTTGCTTTATTGCTAGTATTTAAAACCCTTAGGAGATGACTACTTCTCTGAGGTATCTTTCAGGCATAGCTTATTTTTGGGTTTGAGTCTGATGCAAGATCCTACCTCTTCAATTTGTTGGAGATGAGAAGTTGCTGCCTGTTTGGCCTAGTCCTTGGTTCTTTGGCACTGTGCCACGGTATTTTCTGTGACCCTCAGTCAATCTCAGTCATGGGATACCAGGAAGAACAGCTGTTTAGAACAATTATGTCACTGTTGGCTAGAGTGGTACCAAAAGCATCAAACACAGCCTAGAAAATGACAGACTGAGCTAACCAGTTATTTGCCACTTTTTACCATATAAACTAGATTTGTGGTTATATAACAAAATCTAAAATAAACCAGAAAATTATATGCAGAATACAAGTCCTTAAGATGTCAACTTTGCCCTTAGGAGTTTAAATTTCAAATGAGTTAAGGAGGAAATAGAGAGTTGGAAGAAGAGGAAGGAATTAGATGTAAGGCTGGAGGACAAAGAGGGATCCCACTAACAATGGGAAACTGGTGCAGAAGACTGGTGGGAAAAAGAGAAGGAAGGGATAAAAGGAAGAACAGATCAGACCCACAGTCACAAAGAGGTTAGAGGCTCTGTTTACACTCATATAAAAACAAGGTCAAACAATGAAGGAAAGAACAAACAAAAACAAAAAACAAAACAAAACAAAAAACAAACAGACAAACAAAAAACACCACCACCAGAAGAAAAAACAAATGAGAGAGAGAAAAAAAAGTTCAGTTCCAGGTTTGTCTCTGCTGTAGACACCGTGTGGAGACAGAGTCCTGTTCCCAGCCGATCTGTCCCCGCAAGCCAGCAGTAGCTTTTTGGTGGGGTAGTGGATAATCTCAGCAAGTCTGCACTTTCTGGTGGAGACCAAACTCATTCAGCTGCAGCTGCCAGCGCACCTTCTGTGGGCCTGAGCCCAGCTGGGAGCATAGATGGAGCTGCAGCCACTCTGGGTTCCGAGCTCTGCTGCCCCCGCCACAATGGCGCCCGGCCAACCTCTCTCTTGCACGGGAAGTCTGAGCCTCAGCACTCACCGCCGGCCAGTGCAGTCCTTCACACTTGCTGCTCCCCTGGACTGCTGTGCCTCGCATCTCTCCGGGGAGGCTCTGGGGGCCGCCAGCAGTCACCGTATCCGTCGGTTTGAACCTCTTCTATCATGCTTAGCGAGTCCCGTCCCAGGGAGAAGGCACTGGTGGCCACTGCCTTCTTTGTTGAAGTTTCTCTCTTCTCTCTCCATGGGCCCCAAACTGCACTTCGGATCCTTCCTGGGTCCAGGGGAGCCACTTCCCTCTTTCTTGTCCTCCCCGAGCTGCTGTATTCCAGCGTCTGGACAGCGACTCTCAGAGAGGCTCTCTGCCTGCCTGCTTACCACTCGCCCTCCACGCTTCTTGTGGAGGATAAAGTATGACAAAGAGGGAGGTTAGAAAAATTATGTGGAGTATGAGCCAGAGCCTTTGCAAGATTGCCCACATAAGGGATCTAATTAGAAAGGGGAGCCTTGACACAGGTGCCCATTTAGGCTGTGGTTTATCAGGTCAGTAGTGACTCCGCTTACCTGCACCTGGAGCAGTACTGGAGTCCTGCTTTCTGAAGAGGAGCCCCGGGTCTGCCAGAGGTTCTAAGAATAGCTTTCCTCAGTCCTATGAACATTCTAGTGACCATTCCCCATGTAGGGTTTTTATCGTTTGTCACTAAGTACTTTGAGGAAGGACCAGAATGTTTCCTCCAGAACTGGGAATAAGGGTAGGGTCTTGAGGGGCTGTAGGGCTCCCCTTCTTGCCCATTAGCCTTTTGATTTCCCAAGGAGATGTTAGACAGGTCTCTGGGATCCCTTACAGTGAATGACAGCAACCTGCTGGGGGAGATAGACAACCTCTCAGAGTTGTAGAATTCCCTGCTTGTGTTTTATAGATGATTGTGTATTAGTCAGCAAGCTCCTCCTTTGCAGATTGGTGCATGGATATGTAGCACCAGAAAGGCATATTTGGAGTCTGAATAGATGTATAACTTTTTGCCTTTTTCTAATATCAGTGCCTAAGTAAGAGCTATTACCTCTGCCTTTTTTCAGATTTTATTGGTACATTTTAGATATACGTAATGATCACATTCATCATAGAATACCTCCACCTTTTTGAGCAGAGGTCCCTGGGGGAAGTTGGTCTCAGTGACCTGTTGTGAACTGACAACCACATAGCCTGCCTTTTGATGTCCTTCTTGGACAAAGCTACTTTTATCAGTGAGCCACACCCCTTTAGGGTCTTGGAGGGGCAGTTCACTGACATCTTGCCTGTTTGCATAGGTCTGGGAGATCACTTGTTCACAAGAGTGGCTAAGTTCTGGGCCTTAGAGAGGCAGGATTAAGAGTAGTGCAAGTTTTTATAACAACCTCAGGGGTGTCTAAGAGCATGGCCTGGTACTTGGCAAGCTGTTCCCTGTTAATCACAAGTAACTTTTGGTCACAAGAATCACTGTGACCTGACAGGGAATCAGGACTTCTAGTCTCTCTCCTAAAGTCTTCCTCCATTAGCATAGCTGTAGCTACTATTACTCTGAGGCAGGGTGGCCATCCAGCAGCCATTCCATCTAACTCTTTTGAAAAGTATGCCACTGGGCAGAGTTCTTGTCCTAACCTTTGCATCAAGACACCCAAAGCAATTCCTCTCTTTTCTAATATGTAGAGGAAGAAGGGTTTCCTTAAGTCAAGTATTCCATTATACCATGCAGCAGGATCCACCTGTTGGCTCATTAGGTCAGGGAGCCCTGGTGTAGTCCTAACAGGTAAAATCCAATTTGGCCTTTGCCTGAATTTGAGAATTGCTCCCAATTTTGTTATCTCTTCCTAGCAAGAGAGTAGGACACTATGGGACAATTGGAAACTCATGACTAAACATTTGGCCTTAAAAGTGACACATCAGGGGCCGGTGAGAAGGCTCAGTGGTGTAAGCACCTGCCTGGCGAGGGCCTGAGTTCAACTCCCTGAACCCACATACGGAAAAAGGGCTAGTGATATCACTCAGCGGCACGGGTGCCTGCTGGTGCGCGAGGTCCTGAGGTTGACCCCTGGTACCCACAAAAAAAAAAAAAAAGTGACACATCAGAGCAGGAGTAAATAGTCTGCAGCCCCACATGGTGACACACCAGGTAATCCCAGCACATGGGAGGCTGAGTCTTACAACTTGTATCTAGATGTCCCTTGCAAAGCCTCATGCAAGCATAGATGGTGCTTTTTCAGAGGTGGCTGGATCTGGAGTGTGTGACACTGGAATCAAGGGTGTGTGATTACTAAATTAGTCCACTGATTGGTTTGGCACAGTTCTGGGTGTGGATAATGGGAAGGCCCATCCTGGGTGTGCATACTGCTTGACCTAAGCGTGTGTAGCCTGGATAGAATGTAAGGGACAGAAAGAAGGCTCTTGTGGCCACTTGCCACTTGCTGCTTGCTTCCTCATTAATTCACTGCTTTGCTGCCTTCCTGCCTTCTGCCCACCATGAACCATTTCTCCTCTGTGATGCCGCTTCTGCCATGCCACCCTGTTTGTAGCCAGCCAACCATGACCTGAAACCCTGAAAACTGTGAGCCAAGTAAAATTTTCTCCTTTAACTTTGGGTGTTGGGTATTTTGTCTCTGCAATGAGAAAAGAAAGACACTGAGGTAGGAGGATATCCATGAGTTCGAGGCCAGCCTGCACTGCACAGCGAGACCCTGTCTCAAAAAACCACAGAAACCAAACCAGACCAAACCAAAACAAAACCCTGAGACATCCCGAGTCCTCACACGGTGGTGCTGCGGGTTCAGTCCAGCCCACCTGCACCAGCCTCTAGCCTCAGGAAGGAGGGGTTGCCTCCCCGTGCTGTTAGACACACAAAAAGCCACACAAACAGAGCAAAATTAATTCTGTTCCTAAGTGTCTTTTTTTTTTTTTTTTTTGTGGGTACCGGGGGGTCGACCTCAGGACCTCGCGCGCCAGCAGGCGCCCGTGCCGCTGAGCGATATCACCGGCCCCTTTTTCGTATGTGGGTTCCGGGAGTCGAACTCGGGCCCTCGCGCTTGCCGGGCAGGCGCTTAAGCCGCTGAGCCATCTCACCGGCCCCCTAAGTGTCTTTTAAAAACACCCATCACCCTGCATTGCTTTGCCTTATTTTATCTCCAGCACATTTATCACTACTTGGGGCAAAGTTGTAAACCTCTTCGCTGTGTCTCTGCTACTAGTGTGGGAGCTGTGAAATTAGGGTCGCTGTGGCTCACTGTTGAAGGCAGTCCTTTATTTTCATTTTTGACTTTTTTTTTTTTTTTTTGTGGGTACCGGGGGGTCGACCTCAGGACCTTGCGCGCCAGTGCCACTGAGCGATATCACCGGCCCCTTTTTTGTATGTGGGTTCTGGGAGTCGAACTCGGGCCCTCGCGCTTGCCGGGCAGGCGCTTAAGCCACTGAGCCATCTCACCGGCCCTTATTTTCATTTTTGAGATTTAAAAATTTATTTTATTTTTGGAGACACGTTATCTACAAAACATTTATTTATTTATTTAAAATATATATTAAAAGTGATTAATCACTTTTTTTTTTTGTGGGTACCAGGGGTCGACCTCAGGACCTCTTGCGCCAGCAGGCGTCTGTGCCACTCAGCGATATCACCGGCCCCTTTTTCGTATGTGGGTTCCGGGAGTCGAACTCAGGCCCTCGTGCTTGCCAGGCAGGCGCTTATGCCACTGAGCTATCTCACCGGCCCTAATCACTGTTTTTTTGAGACAGGGTCTCACTATGTAGTCCAGGTTAGCTTTGAACTCATGGCAGTCCTCCTGCCTCAGCCTCCTGAGTGCTGGGATGACAGGTGTGGACCTCCACGCCTGACCAATCAATTTGTTTTTGAAACAGAATCTTACTATGTAGTTCAGGCTGGCTCAAACTCTTGATGACCTTCTTGCCTCAGCCTCCCGAGTGCTGGGATGACAGGCGTGCACCACTCTGATTTTTTTTTTTAAAGAGTTTAATTGACTTTTCCAGTATCCCACAGCCCTTAAGGCAGAGCTCCTCTTCCTACACCGGGTTTCCCTCCGGCCAACGCTACCTGAACCCTGGACGGTTGCCGCCATGTCCAGGCGGAGGAGCCAGAGAGCCCACGGCGGAGATGAGCCATCCCGGCCCTCTGGGAGGATGAGATGGGAGGATTGCAAATTCGAGTCCCGCCTGTGTGATTAGGGAAAACCTGTCTCAAATAAAAAGGACTGGGGTATAGTTCCGAGGTAGAGCGCTCCTGGGTTCGGTCCCCAGTACTGGGGGGTTGGGGGGGGCTGTGTTCAGTTCACAAGAAGTCTATTAACTCAGTGAACTCCCCCATTTAATCTTCGTTAATGGATCCAGCTCCTTACATCCAATTTCCCAGAGCTTTTCCTAGGGGGCAGCTTTAATGGTAAGTTCGTTAACACACGCACACACGCGTGCACACGCATGCACACAACCTGTATTTTCTTTTTCTTTCTTTCTTTCTTTCTTTCTTTCTTTCTTTCTTTCTTTCTTTCTTTCTTTCTTTCTCTTTCTCTTTTCTTTCTCCCTTCTTTCCTTTTTCTTTCTCTCTCTCTCTCTCTCTCTCTCTTTCTTTCTTTTTTTATTTTTTGTGACAGTGTCTCGCTATACAGCCCAGGCTGCCTTGAAAGTCACAGCGATCCTCCTGCCTCAGCCTCTCAGAATGCTGGGATTGCAGGCATACACCATCACACTTAGCTTGGATTCCCCCCCACATTGTCTATATTTTGGGTTTCATTTCTTTTTTTGAGACAGGGTCTTGATATGTATTTCAGGCTGGCCTTGAACTTGCTATGTAGCATAGGCTGGCCTTGAGCTCACTGTGATCCTCCTGCCTCAGCCTCCTGAGTGCCGGGATCACAGGCATGTGCCATCACGCCTGGCAAGAATTTGGGTTCCTCATATGAAAAAAAACCATGCAATATTTAGGCTGATGTGTCTGATTTACATCACACCATTATGGTCTCAAGGTGCATCCATTTTCCTACAAGTGACTCAAATTTATCCTTCTTTATGGCAGAGTAGTATTCCATTGTATGTAAATATCTCATTTTTAATTCATTCATCTGTTGATGGACATATAGGCTGCTTCCAAGACTTAGCTATTATAAATTGTGCTGTTATAAACATGGGTATGCATAGATCACTGTAATATGATGTCTTTAACTCTTTTGGGAAGATATCTAGAAGGGGAATAGCTGGGTCAAGTGGAATTTCTATTTTTAGTTCATTAGGAAAACTACATACTGATTTCCATAGCAGCTGTACTAGTTTACACTTCCGTCAACAGTGAAGAAGAGTTCCTTTATCCCCACAGCCTCTGCACCATTTGTTATTATTTGATAATTTTGTTTTTGTTTTAAGACAGGGTCTCACTGTGTAGTTCAGGCTGGCCTTGAACCACTATGTAGCCCAGGCTGGCCTTGAGCTCGTGGCGATCCTCCTGCCTCAGCCTCCTGAATGCTGGGATTACAGTTGTGCACCACCATGCCTGCCTCTGTGACCCATTGATTATTCAAGAGGGTCTTGTTTAATTCCATGTGTTTGCATAGTTTGTGCAGTTTCTTTTGCCATTGATTTCTAGTTTCATTGCACTGTGATCTGATGATATGCATGGGATAATTGTTTTCTTTGGCACTTACTTGAGCATGTTTTATGGGCTAGCATGTGGTCTCTCCGTAGAAAGTTCCATGTGCTGCTGAGGAGAATGTGTGCGCCGCTGTGGAGGGAGCGCTGTGTGTCAGCAGTGGCTGATCTACAGCGCCTGTGCCGCAGCGACACCTGGAACACTCTCTGTGGGCACGCGAGCCAAGTGTATGAGTTATTTCTCCTAAACTAAAACCTCGATATTCAGGTTTAATCGCAGTGTCGGCACTTTGCAATAAGTAAGTGGGTCCCGGTTGCAATTTGGGCAGTTGGTCTCTAAAAGTTTCGCCATCAGTGCTGTAGATATTCATTAAGTCTATTTGTTCAAACGTTTGGTTCAACTCTGATATTTCCTGGTGATTCTCTGTCTAGCTGATCTATTTGTGACAGTGGGGTACTGAGGTTGGCAATTACGAGTGTATTGGAGTTTATCAGATTTTTTTGTGTTTATCAGTGTTTGTTTTATGAAGGTGGGCACACTGGTGTTTGGTGCATATATTATTTATAATTGTTATCTCTTCCTGTTGAATTGTTCCCTTAACCAATATGTAGTCACCTTTGTCTCATCTGGTCAGTTTTGCCTTGAAATCCACTTTGTTGGGACCAGGGATATAGGTCAGTGGCACAGCGCCTGCCTGGCAAGCTCAAGGTTCTGAGTTTGATTCTTGGTACAAAAAAAAAAAAAAAAAAAAAGAAATGCGCTTTGTCTGAAATTAGTAGAGCTATTACTGCTTTTTTTTTGGGGGGGTTCTGGTTGCATGGGATATTGTTTCCCATGCTTTGGTTTTTACATCTATGAATTTCTTTTTGAATAAATGTGTTTCTTATATACTGCATATCGTTGGATTTTGTTTCTTGATCCATTCTGCCAAAATGTGTTTTTGTGGGCCGGTGAGATGGCTCAGCGGCATAAGCGCCTGCCTTGCAAGCGTGAGGGCCCGAGTTCGACTCCCGGATCCCACATACGAAAAAGGGGCCAGTGATATCGCTCAGTGGCACGGGTGCCTGTTGGCGCGTGAGGTCCTGAGGTCAACCCCCTGGTACCCACAAAAAAAACAAAAAAACAAAAAAACAAAAAAACAAAAAAACAAAATGTGTTTTTGACTGGGGAATTGGAACCTTTCACGTTGGGGGAATTATTGAAAAGCATTGACTTATTCCTGTCATTGTATTATTTTCCCGTTGCTGATTTCCTTATTTTTTTCCTTCTGCTTTGTTGTTCATCTTCCAGGTGTATTCATTCTGTTTGACTCATTGGAGCTGTCTGCTTCTTGTCTCTTTGTAGGATTTCCTTGAGGATTTATTTTTTATTTTTTATTTTTTGTGGGTACCGGGGGTCGAACTCAGGACCTCGTGTGCCAGTAGGCGCCTGTGCTGCTGAGCGATATCACTGGCCCTTTTTTCGTATGTGGGCACCAAGAGTCAAACTCAGGACCTCGCGCTTGTCAGGCAGGCGCTTATGCCGCCGAGCTATCTCACCGGCCCTGAGGATTTTTTTGTAAGGATGGTTTGATGGTCATCATGTTTTTGAGGTGCCCCTTGTCGTTGACATATCTTATTTCTCCATCATTTTTTTTTTTTTTTTTTGACACAGGGTCTAACTATGTAGTTCAGGCTGGGCTTGAACTCACACAGTCTTCCTGCCTCAGCCTCCCAAATGATGGGATTACTGGTGTGTGCCACCATGGCCCGCTATCATTTTTGAAGGAAAGTGTTAAAGGATATATAATTGGGGCTTTGAAATTGTTATCTTTTAAAGGGTTTGGAACACTTCCCTCTGAGCACTGCTGGTCTTTAACGTTTGTATAGGGGAGTCTGCTATAATTGTAATTCTTCTATGTTTATATGTAATTCACTGCTTTTTCTCTAACAGCCTTTAAAATTTTGTCTGTGATAGATTCTGATGTTTTGATTGTGATGTGGCTCGAGAACGTTCTTTTTTTGGTAATGACTATTTGGGGTTCTATGTGTCTCACTTATTGTATATTTCTTCCCCTATTTTGGGAAGTTTTCTGCTATTATTTTTGTTCTTTTTTTTGGTGGGTACTGGGGGTCAACCTCAGGACCTCACACACCAGCAGGTGCCCATGCCACTGAGCGATATCACCGGCCCTTTTTTCGCATGTGGGTTCCGGGAGTTGAACTCGGGCCCTTGCGCTTGCTAGGCAGGCGCTTACACCGCTGAGCCATCTCACCGGCCCAAGAATTTTTTTTTGAGACAGGGTCTCATTATGTAGTTCAGACTGGCCTTAAACTCACTATGTGGCCCAGGCTGGCCTGGAACTCGGGGTGATCCTCCTGCCTCAGCCTCCTGAGTGCTGGGATTACAGGTGTGCACCACCATGCCTGGCTTCTCCAGACAATTTTGTATGTGTTATTTTGAGACAGGGTTTCACTAAGTTGCTCAGGCTAGGCTTGAACTTGCAATCCTCCTGCCACAGCCTGCCTCCCAGAGTGCCAAGATAACAGGTGTGCATCACCACGCCTGGTTCCTACCCTGACTCTAGGCACATCTTCAGGGGCTGAGGTTCCCCCCTTAGTTTACTGCCACCCCCACCCAACTGGGACTCTACCTCTGGCCCTGGCCCTCCCCTGCTGTCCCTGCAGTGGATGTTCACTGCCCAGTGCCTTCCTAAAGAGGCCATGTTAAATAGCCAAGAGAGTCCAGCTCCAATGTGATTTCAAAAATTTATTAATACTTTTCACTAACAAATAATTGTATTACATTTATTTTTTATATTACATTTATGGAGTACAACATGTATTTTTATACATATATACAATGTGGAATGACTGGATCAAACCAACATCCCTCCCTTCCCTTACTTGACTTTTTGTGGTGAGACACACGAAATACACTTTCTTGTTACGATTTTAATTTTTGCCATTCTGGTGACTGTCTAGTGACATCCCGTTGTGTCTTACTTTGCATTTCTTTGATGAGGAATGGTGTTGAACACACTTCACTTCACTTGCTTATTGGCCACCTGGCGATCTTCTCTAGCAAAGTACTTAATCTCCTGCCATCTAATTTATCTGCTGTGTCAGAACTTGAGGGATTCCTTGTACTTTCTACCTGGGTCCTTCCTAAGGTGCACACGCTCACCTCTTTCGGTTACTTCTTGCCTTCTGTTTATCTTAAGAGCATCATTTCATCAACATGCTTTGTACTTTCGATAAAGTCTAACGTCACCTTTTGTGCTCAGTTTCTTTTGTGCAGTAAGTCATGACCGACAAACTGAAGACAGTGACAGTAATCTGCTTTCTCCAGGAAGTCTGATCTTCTCCACTCACTGCGCTCCCAGGTGGTCTGGTAATGGCTCACTAAGAGTAACACTAAAATGGTGGCCACGAGAACAACAATGGGTAATATTTACTGAGCTGAGACAGTATTCCAGATACAGTGTCAAGGAGTTTGCATGTACCATACATTTAATTTCCACAACAGCAATCTTAGGTAGATTCGATTATCCCTATGTACATATGGTGCACATAACGAACGTTTTACAGATATAGGTGGTTTCAAGTTACAAATGTTTCAACTTACAATTTTTCAATTATATGATGGTGCAAAAGCGAATCCACACAACCACTGACTTCTGAACTTTACGATGGTGTGAAAGCGGACCCAATACAACCACTGACTCCTGACCTTTATGATGGTGTGAAAGCCAACCCAATACAACCACTGACTTCTGAACTTCACGATGGTACGAAAGTGAACCCACATAAGCACTGATTTTTGAACTTTATGATGGTGGAGTATAACCATACAACCACTGATTTCTCAACTTTAGGATGGTGCAAAAGTAGACCCACACAAGCACTGATTTCTGAACTTCATGATGGTGCGAAAGTGGACCCAATACAACCACTGACTTCTGAACTTCACGATGGTGCGGAAGCGGACCCACACAAGCATTGATTTTTGAACTTTACTATGGTGTGAAAGCGGACCCAATACAACCACTGACTCCTGATCTTTACGATGGTGCGGAAGCAGACCCAATACAACCACTGACTTCTGAACTTCACGATGGTATGAAAGTGAACCCACATAAGCACTGATTTTTGAACTTTATGATGGTGGAATATAACCATACAACCACTGATTTCTCAACTTTAGGATGGTGCAAAAGTAGACCCACACAAGCACTGATTTCTGAACTTCATGATGGTGCGAAAGTGGACCCAATACAACCACTGACTTCTGAACTTCACGATGGTGCGGAAGCGGACCCACACAAGCATTGATTTTTGAACTTTACTATGGTGTGAAAGCGGACCCAATACAACCACTGACTCCTGATCTTTACGATGGTGCGGAAGCAGACCCAATACAACCACTGACTTCTGAACTTCATGATGGTGCGGAAGCGGACCCACACAAGCACTGATTTTTGAACTTTACGATGGTGCGAAAGTGGACCAAATACAACCAGTGGCTTCTGAACTTACGATGGTGCGAAAGCGTAACCATATAGCCACTAATTTTCACTTTCAGTACAATATTCAATAAATTACATGAGACATCCAGCACTTGATCATTGAATAGGCTTTTGGACGATTTTGCCCAATTTAGGCTAATGGGAGTAATTCTGAGCACTTTTAAGGTATTTTGGGATAGGCTCCAATGTTTGGTTGGTCAAGTGTATTAAGCGCACTTTCAAATGGTATTTTCAACATAGGATGGGCTTTTTGGGATGTAACCCTACCGTATGTTGAGGTGTGTCCGTAACGCACAGGGGTAACAGGTAGGATGCTGGCGTGCCTCACAGGGAGCAGAGAGACGGGATACTGCTGATACTCGGTGGGGTGTGCCATGACTAAAGGCTTCCCCTTGTATTATTTAGCTGGGTTGTTCCCTAGAGTGAACCTGAAACGTAATAAAGATGGAATGGTACTGATAGGCTTCAATGATTCACGCAACCGGCCTATCTGGTAAAAATGTCAGGGTGAACATGTTGTGATCCTAAAGAAAAGTGACTTCTCTGTGGTGCACATTTGCCGCTAGTGTTACCGGTGATGCTGTAAGTGTGAGAATGACCAGGGGAGGCTTTTCTATGTTAAATTAATTGTGACTCTTCCTCACGGCGAGGAAGGAATGAGTGGAGGGTAGAAGCTTCGGTACATGCCTTGTTTGAGAAAGGCTTCTAACTCTTATGAACCCTCAGGTGTCCCTTCAGGTGGCTCTCGTGCTTACACACCTTTCCGCACTCCTCACACACATGAGGTTTTGCCGTGTGAGTTTTCTGATGCTGGGTGAGCTGATGGCCGTGGCTGAAGGCCTTCCCGCAGTCCTTGCACTCATGGGGCTTCTCTCCAGTATGGATTCTCTCGTGCTTCACCAGGCTCGACCCGTAAATGAAGGCCTTCCCGCACTCCTTACACTTGTACGGCGTCTCCCCAGTGTGGATGCGCTCGTGCTGCGTGAGGTGGTAGCCGCAGTTGAAGGCCTTGCCGCACTCGGAGCACTTGTACGGCTTCTCCCCGGTGTGGATGCGCTCGTGCTTCACGAGGCTGGAGCCCCAGCGGAAGGCCTTGCCGCACTCCTTGCACTCGTGGGGCTTCTCGCCCGTGTGGATCTTCTGGTGCTGCGTGAGGTAGTTGACGCGCGTGAAGGCCTTCCCGCACTCCTGGCACTCGAAGGGCTTCTCCCCGGTGTGGATCCTCTTGTGCTGGATGAGGCTGGAGCTACAGATGAAGGCCTTCCCGCAGTCCTTGCACTCGTAGGGCTTCTCACCGCTGTGGATCCTCTTGTGCTGGATGAGCTTGTACAGGCGGCTGAAGGTCTTGCCACAGTCCTTGCACTCGTAGTCTTTCTCGCCGGTGTGAAAGCGCAGGTGCTGGGTGAGCTCGTCGCCCCGCCTGAAGGCCTTGCCGCAGTCTTTGCACTCGTAGGGCTTCTCCCCGGTGTGGATCCTCTTGTGAATGACCAGGCTGGAGCCCCAGCGGAAGGCCTTGCCGCAGTCCTTGCACTCGTAGGGCTTCTCCCCCGTGTGGATCTTCTGGTGCTGCGTGAGCTGGTTCCCCCAGCGGAAGGCCTTCTTGCACTCTTTGCACTCGTAGGGCTTCTCGCCCGTGTGGATCTTCTGGTGCTGGCTCAGCTGGTAGCTGCGGCTGAAGACCTTCCTGCACTCCGTGCACTCGTACGAGCTCTCCCTGTGCACCCTCGAGGTTGGCCGGGGCAGGGCGCTCTCTCCAGCTGGAGGTTCCTTTCCGGAGTTGGCTGCGACCTGGCTGGGGTTCCCCTCTCGGCTGGGGTTCCCCTCTCGGCTGAGATTCCCCTCTCTAGAGCCTTGCGATCTTTCAGACTCATGTTCAGGCATCCCATTAGCTGGATAGGATTTGCTTCTGATATGTGCATTCCTTCTGTGGAGATTCATTTTATAAATGCTCTTTTCTATAGCTGAATTCTTACCTATATATGCTGACTCCAAATCTGGAATTCAAAACAAAACAAAACAAAACAAATCAAAACAGAACATGTTTTTCTCCTTTAAAGGAAAACGAAAACCTAACCACACACGAACGTCCCCAGTAGAACTAATATGAGTCGCCAAGGGCTCTTGTTCAAGCACGGATCCTCCTGCTGGTACCATAAGGTCCAGGGCCCACCCTGGGACGCTGCTGCTGGAGATGGATGGGAGAAGGGTCACCCTATTGTCTCCAGGCAGCTGCCATAATTCAAAGAAATTAGGGGGAAATCTCAAAGATAAGATGAAAACAAGTACACGCTGTAGATGATGTGGTGGCAAACCTGGAAGACCCAAGGAAACCAAATATGGAACCACTGTGATATCTGATACTACGCAGTTGATATCTGGGTCTGAAACTAATATATATATTAGCAGCTGGGCCTCTGTTACAAAGGCTGGAAACTGAAGGAAAAGTACAGAGCCCGTGCCCTCCTTCCCCATGGGGAGCCGCGTCAGCTGCTCATCACAGCGGCACGCTCACGCAAGAGAAGTCCAGCCCCCGTGTGCCAAGAGTGGCAGGACGCGGACGCCGTGCCCGTGGGTGCCGACAGCGCTAACAGAGCCCGGCAAGCACGGGGGCCTCTGTCTTCTCGAGCTGTGATCGCCAACACGGAGATGCCGCTGCCCAGTGCCGTCTGACAGGCGGGCACACTACCCTTGCTTTCCTAAGAGGAAAATGGGTTTCCGAGATACACGCAAGATGCCGTCTCTCAGTGCTTAACGCAAAGCTCGTGGCTCTGACTTTCAACTTCGCTTCGGATCCTGTCGGGCACAGGACCCGCTCACCTCGCTCCTCCGGGATTTTGTCCAAGCCACCTGACATCACCGCAGCCAGTGAGGCCCTGCAGTGGGACGTTTCTGTGGAGCTGGGTCCCCACAGCACCAGAGCCCGTCAGCGGCCACGTGGAGGCACACATCACATCGTGGGCTGAAGCCCGCGTCCCGGGAAGACGGTCGTGACACCCAGCCTGGGATCCTGACTCGGGGCAGCCTGGGCTTAGGGAAGACAAGTAATTACGTGGAAGCCCAAGGCGGGGAGGTGGCCGGGCTCCGGGAAGGCCAGTCTGTGCTGCCCGCTTGCGCGCCGACAGACCGCGCTTGGGAGCCGAAGCAGGAATTCGGCTGGACTCGGGAAGGACGGCTGCGAAGGTGGCCGGGGAGAGCGCTGCTACCCCGGGAAGCGGACTTCTGCTCGCTCGGGACGCAACTCACCCAGGGAGACCAGGTTGCTGTAGTTCTCCAGCATCACGTCCCAGTACAGGTCCCTCTGGGCAGGGTCCAGGCACGCCCACTCCTCCTGCGAGAAGTCTATGGCCACGTCTGAGAACGTCACCACACCCTGGGAACACAAACCGCGGGTTCCTGAGGAGACGGCGGGGAGCAGCTGCAGGGGGAGGAGGGGAGCTGCAGGGGGAGGAGGGGAGCTGCGTCTGCCCCCACCCCGTGCACACGGCGACGTCACAGCGGAGACCTGGCTGCGCATCTCCTGCAACTGCCGGGACAGACCGCCCTCCGGGTCCCTGAAGATTCAGACCTGCCCGGTGGGAAAAGCATCCCTGCTTTCTTCTGGTTACAAGCGCGGAGTGCTGGCACAGGTTCCTATAGCACACCCCTCAAGGAAAAAAGGAATACCGAGATTTTTGTAACATGTTTTATTTTAGAAGACATGGTTTGCGTGTTTCCAAGCTTCAAGTTCATCATCATGCCAGATTATATATATATATATTTTTTGGTACCAGGAATCGAACTCACGACCTCATGCTTGCCAGGCAGGTGCTCTCAGATTACATTTTAAGAAGGCTTCCTTTATTTTTTAATTTTTGAGAGAGGGTCTCATTATGTTGCCAAAGCTGGCCTTGAACTTGCCTCAGCTTCCACAGTAGCTGAGATTCAGTGGTACCTTGGTTCATGAATGCCTCTGTTCATGAACAATTCAGTTTACAAACAGAAGCATTCGGCAAAAGTTTACTTCCGTTTGTGAATTCTGCATGCATGATGAACACGACTGAGGCCATCTTCCCCAGAATCGTAGATGAGTTAAGTTTGTGAACCAAGGCACCACTGTACAAGCACGCATGACCATGCCTGGCTTAGTTTTCCTTTGTAAAGCATTAAAAAAAATTACACCCCAAAGACAGTTGAGTCCGACTTCAGTCTGCAACAGCTCCACAGAGCCTGAGTAGAAAGCTGAGATGTCCCCAGTTTGGGGGACGCCACGGCCACCTGCGAGCTCTGCACTGCGTGATGCTCCTGCTGTCTCCACTCCCACCCTTCCCTCCCCTCATTCCTGATGCAGAGAGAAGACAATAGAGTCAAATGATTCGCAGTCATGTGGAGGTCTGGCACGTTGCTTTAATGACAAAGTTTTAAATTTTTTATTGTTTTTAGTTTTCTTAAGACAGGGTCTTGCTATGTAGCTGAGGCCGACTTCGAACTCGTGGCGATCCTCCTGTCTCGGCCTGCTGAGTGCTGGGAGTACAGGTGTGGACCACCACGCCCAGCTTGACTTTGTCCAATTCTAAAAGCCACACACAGTAAGGCTGAGCTGTGAACACCCCGTCTGACCTACAACAGACACGAACATTCCCTCTTATCTACCCAGAGGAGGGCAGCAGTGGAGCCTCTGTCTTCTCTGGTCACACAGGACCAATGTAGCTAAGTCATCAAATCACAGACCTGAGTTCGCATCTCCCTCGGGGGGCTCTGCTCCTTCATAGCTCCGTCACTGCTCTAGACAAAAAAACTGAGCGCACAGAGGAGACAGAACAACCTGTTCAATGACCAAGTGAACAGCTGGAAGGCAGACACGGGGCATTCTGGGATTTCATTTGCTGCAGCAGGGAGACCTGGGAAGGGGACCTGCTTACGTAGGCGGCTTCCGAGAATTCACAACAGCATCCACGAGCCCATCCCATTGCAAGAAGGAAAGAGACACACACTTACGTGGGCCATAGTCTCAGCTCTCAAGACTGGATTTGTCATCTTGGCGTTTCCTCTATGGGAGACAAAATCCGAGAGGTCAGAGCTGGGGGTGGGAAAAGACATTAAACCAGCTGCACCGTGGGCCCCCAAATGACTTAAGGTTACTTCGCTCCTCCGGCCTTGCTTCCCAACACACACGCACACAGACACTCCCCGTACGAGACACGTCTGGGGAGAATGGGGAGGATTCTGGAGAGAACCCCACTCCTATGCGCTCGGAGCCCAGCCGTGCACAGCAGAGCAGCAGTGCCTGGCTTTATCATTCACCGTGCCCAGCACAGCAGAGGCGCCTGGCTTTATTCATTCGCTGTGCACTAGCCGGAAGACTGGCCAGCTCCTGCTAGGGTAAGTGGGAGGAGGTTGGGGTGCAGCAAAGAATCTGGCCTTGCCCAAAAAGGTCCAGGCTCCGCCCCGCAATCCTGAGAGGGAACTACGTCATCCCTGACAGGAAGACCTTCCTTTGTTTCAGGTGTGGCTGACTGCACTGGAAAACCAACCCAGTGACTCCAGGGGGGACTTGGGGTCACACAGGATCAGCCGACCTGGAGATGAGGTTAACCACGTAGATGATCAGTCACGCCTGGGTGCTGAGCCCCTTAAGGACACCAAGTGCCAAAGCCTGAGTGACTGTTACTACCTCCACAGCGCGTGCTTGCCCACCGGCCGCACCGGAGAAGTGGACTGTAAGGCCTGCCTGTTTCAAGTGTAAGGAACGTAACCTAAAGCATGCAGGGATACCGAGTCGGCTGCTGTGATGAAAGATCAAGAAAACTGCACACCCACTGTCCATTTTAAAAATTTGTTATTTATTTATTCATTTACTGCGGTGCTGTGGAGTGAGCCCAGCCCGTGTGCCAGGCACCTGCTCTTCACACTGAGCTACATCCCGCCCTCGGGTTCCTTTGACAAAGGGAGGTTTGTAGACTCCTTTAGTCCCCTACATGATTAATTATTAGGGTCCAATGCTTAGAAACAAAGTCACGTCCACGCTTAGGGGTGGGAGGGAGGGCTGGAGGTACACAAACCAAAATGCTCAGTCTTTCAGGTGGCGCAATGGGGGGGATCTTGAGTTTCTTCTTCGTGAGGAATTCAGAGGACTGGATTCTTTTTTCTTTTCAACAGGCCTGCATTAATCCAATTGTAAGAAATGTGAACGTAAAGCTGGGCACAATGGCGCACGCCTGTGATCCCAGCATTCTGGGAGGCTGAGGAAGGAAGATGGCAAGTTTGATACCAGCCTAGAGAGACCCTGTCTCAAAATAAAATATAACAAAGGGCTGGGGATATAGTTTAGTGCCAAGACTCTGGGTTCAATCTCCAGGATCAAAAAAAAAAAAAAAAAAAAGAAATAAGACATATCAATAAACTAACAAAAAGTAAAAAGGGGAGCTGGGGCTGTAGCTCAGTGGTTCTTGCCTAGAAAAAGGCCCACAGCAGGGGTGAACAGGTACACTGTGGTCATTACCAAAACCCTGAATGGAGAGGCCTGGGTAGGTGAGAGCACTCCTCTCAAAGATGTCTCTCAAAGATGATTCTCACACTTGTATGCTACTTTAACAGCCAACGGGACTTGACATTGCAGAGAGACTTAAAATTGCTAGGCTCTGTACTTGTAGAGGGAGGATAATCCTGAATGACCCTAAGGGGCCCAATGGAGCCACAAGGGTCCTTAAAATACGGGGTGTTGGGGATGGAGGGTGGATGTTTCAGAAGAAAAGAAAGCTGCACGGCAGAAGCAGGGCCACCACGATGCAGTGGGAAGACTTGGACTTGTCTTTGCTGCTTTGATGCCAAGAGAAGGTCGGGAGTTGGGCAATGCCGACTGCATCTCAAAGCTGGGAAAGGCATGAACCTGGGTTCGACCCTCAGCATTGTAGAGAAAAAATATGCATCCGCTGGTTGTGGTGGTGCACACCTACAATCCAGCCCTTTGGGAGACTGATGCCGGAGGGCTCCAAATTTGAGGCCAGCCTGGGCAACTTAGTGAGACCCTGTCTCAAAAATGTAAAAAATATAAAAAGGGCAGGGGATGTAACTCAGTGCGCAAGTTCTCAGTTCAATTTCCAGAACCACCAAAGCAAAATCAAACAAATGTAAAAGAAAATTATGGTGGATTTCAAAGGCAAGATCTCAGGTTAGGGCTGTTGTGGAGCACACCGGGCTCTGGTCGCCTGTGGGCCTCTTAGGCTCACCCACTCGGAAGCTGCTCTTGATACGCGTCACAGCTGTCCTGAGCACGTGCTGAGGACTCACGCTCCCAGGGGCTGCTGTTTCCAGAAAGCTCAGGAAGGGAGAGGCAAAAACAAGACTGATGTGCTGGCAGTGTACATTTTTAACTCTCCCATTATGGTCTATAAGAAGAAATTATCTAACAACAACAACACAACAATAAAACAACAACAAAAAAGAAAAAGAGAAAGAAAAAGAAAAAGAAAAAGAGAAAGAAAAAGAGGAAACGCAAGCTCACCTGAGCCTTGACTTTAAGATGTGTGATGGTTCTTCCTCCTGAGGGTGTTTTATCTTCGGCTGGCCTGGGAGAAAGAGGAGGGCGAGAATGAGACACCAGGGCACTTCTGGAGCACGGGCTACGGTAAAAACGCCGCTGGAAACGCTGTCCACAGGCGGCAGCCGAAGTCAAGTGGAAATCAGAGGGCCTTGGATCTCAGATTTGACAGATCCCTAAACCAGGCTTGAAAACTGGGGCTCCTGCTCACTCCCTGCCTCTGATGTCAGGGCCTTTCCCCTACAAAAGGAATTCTTTCTGGGCTGCCGCCTCCTGTCACTCCCGTAGCCTCTGACACGTCTCGTGACCATGTCACTGTCCTTGCTGCTCATCTCCAGGGCGTGACTCTGGCTCTGACGTCCCTGGGACCACCGCGGATCCCATGCAGGCACTTGGTTGGAAGGCGGGCAGAGGAAGCATCAGGCACATGAACTAAGGTTTCCCTGTCTCACACCTGTGCCCATCTAAAAAGCCATCTGGCCGATTGTCTGGTCACCAAGGACAAATGCGTGCCAGCCACAGCCTCACAACGCCTCACACCATTGTGGACTACACCTCATCCCGGTCACACCCATTAGTGTCCCCGAGGATGCTGCCCGCCTGGGTCATCCTTGGTTACCCCACCTGTTGATGCCACCCTGGGGCCACGTGCGTTCCCCGGCCGGCTGGGGCCGCAGCACCTGAAGGTGCTTGCACACCTGTGGTGCAGTTATGGTGCCACACCCGTGTGTCACTGGTTACGGGGAGTCACATGCCTCCCGTGCTCTTCGCGACCTGTGGCGCCCCACGGCCCATGCAAGGATCTTGGGCGCAGCTCTGTGAATGGCTGGGTGTGTCACCCTAGTGCTTGCCCCAGGGTCCCAGGGACGCCACTTGCATATGTGCAGCACTGTTTCGGGAATCAGCCTGGCAAGTCAGTGCTGCTAACTTCCCTACACTGTCCCACATGTCAGTGTCACATGCGCGCTCTGGTCACCCCTGCCTGGGACAAGGCACAAGGCGCAAGGCGCATGCGCACATTTCTGGCCAGAAGCGCAGCCCCAGGCGCTAGACCCAGCATGTGCGCGCGCATGCACGTGCGCGCGCGCACACACACACACACACACACACACACACACACACATACACGGACATATGCGCAGGTGCACTTTCTTGAATTTCTCTTGGTTGGCAGGGGAGGATAAAAACTTCGAGCCCATGAGGAAAGAAATAGGGGAGTAGGCTTGGGTTGTAGTTCAGTGTGAAGCTACTGGGTTCAATTGTCAGTGCTGAAAACAAAATTATGTATAGCGTGGGTGGGCAAGGATGTCCTGGTGAAATACAGAACACAGGCTGTGACTGCTAAGATGCAGTTCTGAGTTCCGAAGGTTCCTGATCCTGCTGTGTGTCTCCGCCTAGTAAAATTACAATGAAGATATAATGACAATGCGAGGATACAGCTGTCTCCGCTGTTCAGACACTATACCCAGACACCTACAATGTGTTACAGTTATTTAATACACATTAGCTGCTAAGGTTCACAAAACATTACGCATCCCTTAGGCTACCTTTATAAACAAAACTCAGGTCTGCTGCTTTCTTATAGAAAACATGTGCCTCTTTAACCAGCTGCCAATATAATGAATGTTACTTAAAAACAACTTTCAGAGCCTTATGTTAAGAACGAAGATTCTTTTTTTTTTTTTGTGGGTACCGGGGGGGGTCGACCTCAGGACCTCGCACGCCAGCAGGCGCCCGTGCCGCTGAGCGATATCACCGGCCCCTTTTTTGTATGTGGGTCCTGGGAGTCGAACTCGGGCCCTCGCACTTGCCGGGCAGGCGCTTAAGCCGCTGAGCCATCTCACCAGCCCCCGAAGATTCTTTTAAGTTAGCAATATCAGCAAAAACAATTCTGCGATACACATAGAGGGAATGTTCCTGCCCCACAGGCAAGCGGGGGGGGGGCAGGAGGGGGCGTGATTCTGCATCAGCAATCAAGCTCAGAGACTGATCTGAGAAGATGCCAAATCGGGAACACACGGAGAGGCTGAATCACGTGCTGAGAACACTCACAGAAGCTTACCTACCACATGCTTTCTCCTATTCGAGAAAACTAAGGTAGAAATAAATTCAAGAGCAAAATAAAAGACAGATAATATAAATAGGGAGACAGATGTTTTGCAAATGGGAAGGGGAACAAGAGTTGGAGGGAGGGGCAGGACGAGATTAAACAAAGAATTAAGATGTGTTACGCACTTGTACCAAATAACCATAGTAGATAATCATTAAGTACTGCAAACATGTACTAACAAAAATTATGTGAACATTTGAAATTATTGCCATCTAATATGATTTCTGTCTGAATGTCCCCCCAAAGCCTCATGTGGTCATGGGGGGGGCGGGCTTTTCAAAAACATCTTGTTAAGCCTGGACCTCTTGTTTTCATGCCCTCACCTCAGGAAACAGAGTTACAGCATTTCCAGCTTGACTGAGAAGGGGGCCAGGTCCTCACTTTGTAAACATCCTCAGCCTGCGCAAGAGGAGGGCACGGAGATGGTGTGAGTGCTACACCTGCCCTAGGGCGGGTAGCCTGCATATGATGCAAGGAAGGAAAAGAGGCTTGCCCCTCCCTTTCTGCTCTCATTGCTTTTGCTGTCTTCTGCCATCATGAACTGTTGCTCCTCTGCCACATCATCCTGCCTTGGAGCCAGCTGATTATGGACTGAAACCTCCACAAACTGTGAGCTAAATAAACCTTTGCTTCCTTAATTCTGGGCATCTTATTTTGTCTCAGAAATGAGAGAAAAGTAACTAAAACAGAATTTGGTACCAGAAGTGGGGTCACTGCTGTGAGTATACCTGACCACGTGGTTCAAGATCCTTTGGGAATGGCTTGTGGGAAGAGTGTGGAAAGGTTCACAGATGTCTCCTGGAAGAGAGCTGGAACGCCTTAGGCTGTTATGTATGGGAGATTCTGGTCAGAGCTCAGAAGACCAGAATGCTGATAAAAATGCTGCTGGTAAAGACCAGGCTTGGGAGGTTTCTGCTGGGAAGAAGTACCGCATTGGTTGCTGGACTCCAGATGATGTACGTTATGGCTTGGCAGAAAGTTTGTCTGCATTTTGCTTGTGTCCTGAGACTGAGATTAAGGGTGGCAGACTACTTAATCTGGCAGAAGAAATTTCAAAGCAGTTGAATGTTGAGGTGGTGACATGGCTACTGTTGGGGGCTTTTAGCCAGATCTATGTTGAGAATCAAGAGCAAAAAGCCTGGCAGAATGATTTAAGATGCTGTGAGTTTGGCCAGAAAGGAAGCTCCAGTAAAGCTGTGGACTGCAAAGATAGAGCAGAGTAGATCTTGATTGCTGACAAGGAAAAGAAAAAAAAGATGGCCTCACGACATCACAGGAAGCAACAGGATTCCACCCCTTGCAGCCTCAAAACTGCAAAAGTGTAAGACTGCTTTGAGGAAAAAACTGCAGAACACCATGTTCCAGAATGGCAGCAGCCTAGAGAATTTGTTCCTTGGAACTGGATTCAGAGTGCTCGGTGATCCAGGCACTAGACCCTTACAACAAAGAGAGAGAAAAGCCTGGCTACTACTCCTGCTGGTAGCAGACCTTGGCATTATCCACATGGTGCGGGCTTTAGGTGCACGCAGAATGGAAGAGTTGTGGGGTTAAGAAGGCTTCCACCTGGATTTGAGAAGGCCTGGGAGGCCTTCATGATCATCTGACCCTGAGAGGGCCGTGTGTGAAGCTGTGAGTGTGAAGCCAAAGGTGCAGTGGAGACCCCAGAAGTGTGGAGAAGCCAGAAAAGCGGATGATCTAAGGAAAGCTGTAACGAGGGAGCAAAGTAGGCCCGAGAGAGAAGCCGTGGGAGCTACAACCACTGGAAGTGCTGTGGGGGCAGAGCCACACAAACCCTTTGGAGCTCACATCTTGCCACAGGTTGCCTCAGATGCTGCACATGGAACTACAGAACTTAATGTTTGCCCTGCTGGATTTCGGACTTGCTTTGGTCCCATTCTTTTGTATCCCTGTTTGTAACTTTTAGAATGGAAATGTTTATCTTGTGCCACTGAATGTTGGCAGTGTTTAACTTTTCATTTGTACAGGGGCTCACAGCTAAGAGTTTGCCTTAAATCTCACAGGAGACTTGGGACTTGGACTTTTCAGCAATGCTGAACCTGTCAGCACTCTGGCGACTCTTGCAGATGGACTAAATGCTTTTCACATAAAGGGATGTACATGAGTCTCTGGGTTCCAGGTGTGGAATGTTATAGTTTGTGTCTGAATGTCCCCCCAAAGTCTCATGTGGTCACGCGGGGGGGCAGGCTTTTCAAAGACAGCTTGTTAAACCTGGACCTCTTATTTTCATGCCCTCAACTCAAGAACAGAGATACAGCATTTCCAGCTTGACTCGAAGGGGGCCAGGGTCCTCACTCTGTAAACAGCCTGTGTAAGAGGAGGGCATGGAGATGGTGTGAGTGCTACACCTGCCCTAGGGTGGGTAGCCTGCATACAATAGAAGGGAGGGAAAGAGGCTTGCTCCTTCCCTTTTTGCTCTTGTTGCTTTTGCTGTCTTCTGCCACCATGAACTGTTGCCCCTGTGCCATGCCACCCTGCCTTGGAGCCAGCTGATTATGGACTGAAACCTCCACAAAATGTGAGGAAACCTTTCCTTCCTTAATTCTGGGTATCTTATTTTGTCTCAGTGACAGAAAAGTAACTAAGATACTATCTTATTCATTTTTTATCTGTCTTGGGGTTGTTACTTGCATGGTGCAAGTTTTTAAGGTACCAGGCATTAGTGATGATCATCACATTCTAGGAAACAAACATCAAAATTAGAGGAAATGTAACTCTCAAAGGCTGTGCTTTTTATTTGACCATGGGATTAGTTTCAAATAAGGCAGCTCTAACCCTCTAAGTGTAACATGTGAGTGGCTTTTCAAAAGGAAAGACAAAGCTCCCCCTACTCTGCCCACTCATGCAGGTATAATGTGATCCACGGCTGAGCCAGATCCCTCTCTTGGTCTGTGGTTTGCAGAGTCCACCTCATTTGCGTGATCAACGAGGGTTTAGTGCTCCAGAAACAGTATACTCGCTTTGACAGGAAATGGAGAGTTAGATGCACACACACAAAAACATTAACAGTGGTTATCTGTGGATGGTATAATTAGGGGTAATTCTTTGAGCTCTTTAGGGAACTGATTTTTCCCTGCAGCTTGCCTGCATTAATCCCATTATAAATAACAACAATGGAAACCCAATGGAAAGAGCTTAGTGATGAGAAATGACTAATGGGGGGAGGCAGTGTAGCAATCATTAAAGAAATGAACGGAAGAGCCTCGGCAGGAGAAGGACCGTCTCTCGGAGATGTGCACCCCTTCATCCTGGGCAGTGGGAACACGCTATATCCCACGGCCAGGGCATAAGGCTGCAGATGGACCCCAGCTGTTAGCCACGCAATCTCAGGGCTGAGAATTCCTCCAGAAGTACCCTGTGGGCCTGTGTCTTTGAGACAGAGAGGGGGTTGAGAGAAGAGAGACAAGGATGAGTTGCTAGAAGCAGGGCCAGAGTGAGAAGGACCCGACCGCCTCGGAAACCAGGAAGGGAGGGAAGCCGGGCAGCTCCTGGGCCTGGATTTCAGAAGGCCTTAGGAGGCCAGGCAGTGAGCCCCTGAGAGGGCAGTGTGTGAAGCTGTGAGTGTGAAGCCGAAGGTGCAGTGGAGACCCCAGAAGTTTGGAAAAACCAGGAACGTGGATCACCTGAGGAAACCTGCAAGGAGGAAGCAAAGCGGCACGAGAGAGAAGCCATGGGAGCTACAACCACCAGAAGTGCTGTGGGGGTGGAGCCACCCAAGCCTTCGGAGCTCACAACTTGCCACAGATTGCCTCAGATGTTTGCCCTGCTGGATTTTGGACTTGCTCTGGTCCCATTCCTTTGTATCCTTCTGTTTGTAAGATTTGGAATGAAAATGTTTATCTTGTGCCATTGAATGTTGTAAGTGTTTAACTTTTCATTTGTACAGGGGCTCACAGCTAAGAGTTTGCCTTAAATCTCGGGAGACTTGGGACTTGGACTTTTGAGCAATGCTGAAACTGTTAGCACTTTGGCGACTCTTAGAGATAGACTAAATGCCATTTGCGTAAACGGATGTGCATGAATTTTTTGGGGGCCAGGGGCAGAATGCTATGGTTCTAATGTAATATAATGTTGGTAGACTTAATACTGGTTCTTAAGGATTGTTAAACCTGTGTTATAACGTTCAAGTCGTGAAATGATAAGAATAAACATGTCTTTGTATCTGGAAACTGATTTAAAGAAATGTGGCCGGCTGCCAAATTGACATGGGGGGGGGCGGTGCATTGTACTGGTTGATACACTGTGTCAACTTGGAAGGCTAGAAGCACAACTAAGCACCTCAGCAGGGGGCCGGGGTCCTCGCTTTGTAAACATCCTGAGCCGCTGCAAGAAGAGGGCAGGGGAGAAGGTGTGGGTGTGAAGGACTCACTCCAGAGCAGGTTCCTGCATACAATATAAGGGAGGAGGAAAAGAGGCTTGTTCTCCCGCTTTTTGCTCTTGTTGCTTTTGCTGTCTTCTGCTGCCTTGAACTGTTGTCCCTGTGCCACGCCACCCTGCTTTGGAGCCAGCTGATTATGGACTGAAACCTCCGGCGAACTGTGAGCTAAATAAACCTTTCCTTCCTTATATTGGGCATTGGGTATTTTGTCCCAGCAATGAGAGAAGTAACCAAGCCAGGGGTGGTGAGTGAGGGCACACTGAGGGACAGGCCTGGCTGGCCCTGTCACAGCCCTCGGTGAGGAATTATGAGAATGAGCTGCCGAGAGGACATTTAGTGTCACGGAAGGTACACAGTCCCAAGTTGTACAGACACAGAAAGCTTAAGGAGTGAAAGACTACCCACCTGAACTCAGCGTTAACACAGGTTCAGTTCGGGTCCCTGGGGCTGCTGTCTCGGGAGAGCCTGGGGGAAGGAGAGAGAGGGGCTTGACACCAGGCCTTTCTGCACGCAGCCCTTTAGGAAACACACTCCCTGGCACACCTGCCCCAGCGCATATTAAAACCAACCCTAGACTCAGATAACACTGGGGCTGGAGTGTTTCAGGGACTGCTGAGAACGATCCCGCACTGACTGGGATTTTGGAGGGTGCGGAGCCCACTCCCCACCCACCAAGTTAGCCACCTCTCCCCTCAGAAGGCCAGCCACCCTGAGGCTTTCTCCTGTCATCTGGGAAGCCTGCACAGAGAGCAGTTTGGGTGAAGACCGCCACCTCCTAACTGAGAGTCCTCTCCCCGGCTGTTTACGGGACAGTCACAGCTTGCACGCCCTACCGGGACAAGTGCTCCTCGGCAGGAACCATGGGCTGGAAGGCGAAGGTAGAGAACGCAGCAGACACAGCAGAAATACCGGCTATGGCTCCCCACATCTGTGCTCACCAGAGACGAGGTACCTAATGCCCCCAACACCACGCCAGCCACGGACACAGAGCTGCAGGTCCTGTCATACCCGCTGAGGCTCCTGCCAGACTCACTGCCCAGCCCTGCACGCAGGCCAAGCGTGAAGTTACACTCCTTAGCCCGGAGCCATCTCGGTCCCTCAACCGGCAGAGCCCACGCGGGTGTGCCTCCCGGGGCAGGGTGGCGGAGACAGTGTCACCCCAGACCACCGCCTGGGAGAAGCACAAACCTGCGTCAGTGCGGAGACCCAGCGGCCGCGACCCGGCGCGCACCCTCCAGCGCGGCACGCGACCCGGCGCGCACCCTCCAGCGCGGCACGCACAGGGCTGACCTCTCCCATGGACACCGGGCTGGACCCCGGCAACACGTGTCGCAGCCGCTGGCCTGCTGCCGGGGACGCACATAAGCGCGTGTGCGTCATGTACCGCACTCGGCTGCGCGGCACACGATCTGCTGCGCAGGCGAGACCAGCGGCGGGCACATATGTACATTCACGCACGCGTGCGGTCATCCGTGCACACGCGCGGCCATCCCGGCAGATATGCACACGCGCAGTCAAGGCGCCCCGCCTAGCGACCGCGCTGCGCGGTCACCCGCTTCCTCCCGGGCACTCGGGCAGGCCCCCTCCTGGGAAGCACAGGAGCCCTGCGTCCTGATCGCCCCTGCCTGGGCAGAAGGGGCCTCCCCGCTGACGGTGTCCATGGAAACCCCCGTCCCAGCATGCAGCGCGCAGTGGCGCAGGGGCCTGTGGGAGGCGCCGGGCCGCGCCGCGGGGTCAGCACGGTGGTCGCGTCCTGCCCGGGCGGCGGCGCGGGGTGCACGTCAGGGCCCGCAAAGCCGGACTGCGTACCGCGCGCGGTCGCCGGCGCGGCTAGCGCGGCCGCAGGGGAACACGCAGGGAGGACGGCACGCCGAGGCCCCGCGGCCGCGCTCGCGCGTCGCTGCCGGTGCGCGTCCCCTCGTGCCGGGCGCGGAGCGCGCGCTCTCCCGCGCGGGTATTCCCGGCCGGGCCGCGTAACTGCACGCCGGCTGGGTATGGAGCGCGAGCCGGAGAGGACGAAGCGCAGAGGACGCGCGGCGCAGCCTTTCCCTTCCCCTCGGGCCCTGCCGCGGCCGCGTCTGCAGACCCCGCAGCATCTCATGCGGCGTCGGGCACCTGTGAATTCTGGTAGCCACGGCGTAGCTCACTGTTGAAACAAGGGGTGGGCACTATCTTCACATACATGAATGTGCATTTCTTCTAAATTTATTCAAAGGCCCTGGGACTCTCAAACAACAGAGAATACTTTTCTTGGAGTCTACTCAAACTTGTAGAAAGAGGTCTGAAAAACGGGGCCTGGTGGTGCTCTCCTGTAATCCCTGCCCTTGGGAGGCAGAGGCAGGAGGACCTCGTGTTCAGGACCAGCCTGGGCTACACAGTGGGACCTTGTCTCAGAAAAACAACAAAACAAAATTCAGGAAACAGCAGAGTTGGATTTCTTTGCTTGTTTGACAGCTTTCGCATTAAAGCTGTCATCACACTGGCTAAGGGCACACTCCCAAGTGCAGCAGAGGAAACACGAAAGGTGTCAGGTGTAGACAACAAGGTCCCTTAGTCCACACAGCCGACGCTCAGGACCTGGCCTCGTGGATGCACAGGACGTATCCCTCTCCACCCCTCCTGGGACGTGTCCCGTGGAACTGTCCCCAGGCCTCGCTCAGGCCGGACGGAGGTGCTTCTGTTCATTTCCCCTCCTTGCTGGGTTACAGACAGTGTAACCTTCACACCCGGGATGCTGGTAATGACAGAATCACTGATGCTGTGCACATTTTCGCTTTCTTTTCTTTTGTGTTTTGGTGCTGGGAATCAAACTCAGGGCTTATGCATGCTGGAAAACTGCTCTACCATTGAGTTACAATGGCAGCCCTGAGAATAATGTGTAAAGTTGGAAAAAAATAGGAGTATCTTATGATGGAGACTAAATTAAATAAATAATGGTCATATAATGGCGTGGATACACTTTCTTTTTTTTTTTCTTTATGTGGGTACCGGGAACTGAACTCAGGACCTTACACTTGCCAGGCAGGCGCTTATGCTGCTGAGCTGTATCACCAGCCCTACACTTTCTTTCTTTCCTTTTCTTTTTTGTAGTACTGGAGATTGAACCCAGGGCTTTTACACTGAGCTTTCCCCAACCCTGCCCCATGTTTTTTCGACAATGTCTTGTTATGTAGCGTAGGCTGGCCTTCAACTCATGGCCATCCTCCTGCCTCAGCCTCCCTGGTGCTGAGATTACAGGTGTGTGCCACCATGCCCAGCTTTCTACCCCCCTTTTTTTTATGTGGGTACCGGGAGTCGAACTCAGGATCTCGCGCTTGCCAGCAGGCGCTTGTGCCGCTGAGCAATATCGCCGGCCCTTTTTTCCTTTATGTGGGTACCGGCAGTCGAACTCAGGACTTCGCGCTTGCCAGGCAGGTGCTTATGCCGCTGAAGCTATCTCACCAGCCCTTTCCTACCCCTTTTTAAACTTTATTTTGAGATAGGGTGTCACTAAGTCATTAAGTTGCTTAGACTGGGCCTGAACTTGTAATCCTCCTGCCTCAGCCTCAGAGTGCTGGGGTTATAAGTGTGGGCCACTAAACCCTGTGGGAATTCTCTAGAAATGATATTGATTCATGGCAACTGAGAAAGAATTTATGATGGATTAAATAAAGTGGGTTTAAAAACAGATGGCTGGGTGACGAATGGCTGTAACCCCACCCTGTCTCAAAAACAAAGTACTAGGGATGTAGCTTGGTGTTAAGGCCCTGGGCTTAATCCCTAGCAACACACACACACACACACACACACACACACGCACACGCACGTCCTTAAAAGCAGCCGAGGGAGGCCAGAATAAATCCACCTGTGAGAGCAGACGCAGGGTCAGAGTGAGGGACAGAACGACCTGAGCTCCTTAGGTGGCTGACAAGATGGAGGAAGGGCCGGGAGCCCAGCAGCGCAGCAGCCTCTCGGAGCTGGGGAAGTGTGGAGCTAGGAGTTTCCAAAAGGAGCACAGCTTGAACGTCTCGGGTTAGCTGCAAGACCTACTTCAGACTTTGGGGAGTTTAGATACTAAATTTGTGTTGCTTTATGCCATTAAATCCGGCATAGCTTAGTTTGTTACTGTGGCAAGTGGAAGATGACATAAGGCCTGATGAGAAGTGTGATTGAAGCAGAACAGTGTCCTCTCCCTGAATCTGACCGCCTTGTCACTGCATCTCCGCAATAAATCAGCCTCTGAGCACGACGTGACACCCAGTGCCCGTGCACATGGGTCAGGGAACACGTGCGGGGCAGACGGGGCGGGGACGGAGAACACGGTCATTACACGTGTCCACGCGCCTCGCCACCTTCCCTGAATAATCAATTTAAATATCACATCCGGCTGGGTGTGGCGGTGTAGGCCTGTACTCCCAGAACTATGGGAGACTGAGGCAGAAGTATCACAAGTTCGAGCCCAACTCGGGCAATTTAGTGGGACCCTGACTCAAAATAGAAAAAATAAAAAGAGCTCTAAGGCTGGACGTGGTGGCGCATGCCGGAGACTGAGGCAGGAAGATCGCCCAGAGTTCAAGGCCAGCCTTAATTACATAGTGAGAACCTGTCTCAAAACAAAACAAAACAGAACAAACAAAACAAAATGAAACGAAAACAAGGGCTACAGATATAGCTCAGTGTGAAGGCCCTGGGCTCAATTCCCAGTAATGCAAAAAAAAAAAAAAATTAGATCCAATACTTCTGAAGTATCTTTTTTTTTTTTTCTGAGACAGGGTGTCACTATGTAGTTCTGGCTGGCCTTGAACTCGCTTCTGAAGTATCTTGTTATGGGACTGTCGTGGATACCAATCTTTGTAAGTATTTGTATGGCTTCACACAGGCACACATCTTTCCCCTTCTTATGGCTAATTCAGATATACCTGTTTGTATCTGCACAGTATTCTACGAGATGAAGGTGGGACAATTTACGTAGTCTGATCATGAGAAAAAACCCAGACGGCCAAATCCCAACATAAGGGCATCCTACAACATACATCACCTTTGGAAACTGCCAGCATCCTCAAAAACAAGTCGCGTGTGAGAGAGTGTCACAGCCAGGCAGTCTGGGGAGCTCTGACAGCAGAGCGTCACGCGGCACCCTGGAGAAGATCCTGAAGAGACGCAGAACACGCATTAGGAGCCAGGGAAACAGCTGGGGGAGAGCGCACATGAGGCCCTGGGGAGTTTCCAGCACCAAATATCAGAAATAAACCCAAAAACTGAGGGCACCCAAACAAAGCCTGTGGTTTAGTTAGTAATATATATCAAGATGAAGGTGAGAGTGGTGCTACATGCTCTTCATGGCACTTACTTGGGAGGCTGAGGCAGGAGGATCTCACATTTGAGGCCACCTTGGGCAACTCAGTAAGTCCCTTGTTGCAAAACAAAAAAATAAAAAGGGTGTGGATGCAGCTCAGAGCTCCTGTGTTCAAACCTTAGTACTACAAAACCAAACCAAACCAAGAGATGGAGAGAGAGGGAGAGAGGAGAGAGAACTGACGTAAGTAACCGAGTCAGAGGTTCCCCGCATCCGCCACAGCCGTGACCATTTCACAGTCAGCCATGACAGCAGTGTTCTGTGGTGCCCCAGGATGCCGGGAGGAGTGCGTGAGGCCACAGGGGACTCGAGGCCTCGGTGGGCCTTTCTGAGAGACCTCCACTTAGGTGACAAACTGAGTTGCTACCAGGAACAGCTCCCCTGGGTGAGGTCCAGCTCCTGGCACCACCCGCACAGGGCTCAGGCTACACACAGTGTGGTCCTTTCACAGTGACACCAGCCCCAGATGTGGGCCCTGGGACTAATGTGCAGCTGGCAGACACGTTCCCAGAGCGGTCCTGCCTGCAGGCTTAGAGGGAGACACTCTTTTTTGTGTCTAATTTTGTTGTTGTTGTTGTTATTTTGAGTTAGGGTCTTGCTATGCAGCCTAGGCTGGCCTCGAACTCATGGCCATCTTCCTGCCTCAGCCTCCTGAGAGCCGGGATTATGTGCGTGCCCCACCATGCCTGGTGTGTAGGATGCTCCTCACTGAGCCCCAGGGGCAGCCCACCTGCCCTCGTGGCCTGGAAAAACCTGAAGGAGCGGGGACCCAGACCTAGCCCGTCTCGGTGGTGCTCCCGGACAATCTGCTCATGATGAGCGCAGGGACACTGGGCTTCTGGGCCACTGCGGCGGCCTTGCAGAGTCACCCCCAGGCCCTCCCAGAACGCCGCGCGCATCCTCCGCAGCCCTCCTGCCTGCAGTCTCGGAGCACTTCTGCGGGCCTGGATACGCCTGTGAGGGTCCCTGGACGCCGCCTGTGGACTCAGCCCTGCTTGCGACTCGAAACAGCTGCATAACCAGCCCAGAGCGGCCAACTGAGGATGAGACCCTGGGAGACGCAGTGTCCCGACACCACACACAGGTGGCCTGAGGAGCAGCCCCGACGGTGTTCCGGTCCTGTGGGCCAGCGCGGGACTGCTCATCGGTCACGCACTAGGCTCAGCCATCCAGGGGGAGCCTGCAGACATCAGGCTGCACATGTGACAATGAGCCTGCCCCCCGTGAGCCTCAAAGCAGACCCGCATCCTGCACCAGCCTTCAGGACGAGGGACAAGAAAGGATGCCTGTGCTTACAGCCTCCGGTGACGTGCCTGTCAATGCAGACCCACTGAGCGCCCTGCAGCAGCTGCAAGCCCTGCCCAAGCCCACTCAATCACTCCCTGCGGGCCTCGGAGTTCAGGGTCCCAGCCTGCAGAGCCGGGCGAGGTGCACACCCTCACGCGCACAGGCCCGATGTGAGGCTCTGCGGCTAATGTGACCCCAGGGAGATGAAGACAGATCCTCTGATGCCTCCCAGGGCACCAGAGATGCATGGGTCCTGCAGAGGAGTCACAGCATACATCCACAGGTGAAGGAGACGCAGGGAAACACACAGCTAAATAAATGAAAACAGGAAGAGAATGCCTGAAGGAAAAAGAAATGTAATAGAAACATAGAAACCATTAAAAAACACCCAGGAAATATCCAGCAGCTGAAGAAAACGACTAGCAAAGCTTCACTGCCAACTCAGACACGCAGAAGAAAGATTTAGTGTGGTCTAAGGCAAGCTGTTTCTAACACGCCAATGATAGAAAAGAAAATAAAAAGAATAAACATTATTATTTAGAATTAGCCTATTAGAGGAACAAAAATACAAAAGAAAGAAAAAGAGTAAAGAAAGCATTAGGAACCCACAAGACTCCATTAAAGTCTCAAATTTTCAAATTATTAAAGTTCAGTAAAGAAGGAGAAGGCCAGGTGTGGTAGTGCATGCCTGTAACCCCAGCACTCGGGAGGCTGAGGCAGGAGCATCGCTGTGAGTTTGAAGCCAACCCGGGCTACAAAGTGAGTTCAAGGCCAGCCTGCACTGTATGGTGAGACCCTGTCTCAAAAAGACCACAAAAAAAAAAAAAAAAAAAAAAAGGAGGAAGGAAGAGAGAAATGGACAGGAATCCCTTTAAACCACGATGAAACCCAGCAAATCTTGGCAGGGATTTGGGCATGCAGTCCAGGACAGTCAAAATACTCCCAAGAGAGATCAATCCGTAGGCTGGGCATATTAGTGCATGCCTATAATCCTAGCACTAGGGAGGCTGAGGCAGGAGGATCACCATCAGTTTGAGGCCAGCTGAGGTTACACAGTTCAAGGCCAGCCTGAACTGCATAGTGAGACCCTGTCTCAAAAAACCAAAACAAAACTAAAAGCAAAAGATCAATCCATAGAATATTCTTTTTTTTTTTTTTTTTAAAATGTGAGTACTGGGAGTTGAACTCAGGATCTCGCGCTTGCCAGCAGGCGCTTGTGCCACTGAGCGATATCACCAGCCCTTTTTTTCCCTTTATGTGGGTACTGGGAGTTGAACTCAGGACCTTGTGCTTGCCAGGCAGGCGCTTATGGCACTGAGCTATCTCACCAGCCCCATAGAATATTCTTAAATACATGGTAATTCAGCTGTGGAAAAACAAAGAATCCAGAAAGAAGGAACAGATAAGAGTTTTGTAAGGGAAACCCCATAAGGCCAGCAGCAGGCTTCTCACAATCAGGAATAGTACAGCCAGGACATGTGTGCTTCAGAAACATAGGTGAGACGAAGATTTTCCAGGGCAAACAGCAGCCGAGGGAGTCCACCAGCATGCAACCTGCTTTGTGAGGAATGCTAAGATGAGTTTTCAAATTGAAATGAAAGAACATCACATAACAACATGAGAATGTGTAAAATTATGAAACTCATTAATCAGCCAGGCATAGTGGTACACGGCTGTGATCCCAGCACGCTGAGGCAGGTGGATCAAAAGTACAAGGCCAGCCTGGGCTACATATTGAGACTGCCTCAACCAAACCAAACCAAACCAGACCAGACCAAACCAGACCAAACTAAACCAAGCCAGACCAAAAATTCACTAACAAAGGGAAGTACATAATATGCTAATTATGTAATGGTGGTAGATAAAACACTTTTTTTTTTAATGTGGGTACCGGGAGTCGAACTCAGGACCTCGCGCTTGCCAGAAGGCACTTGTGCTGCTGAGCGATATCACTGGTCTCTTTTTTTTTTCCTTTATGTGGGTACCAGGAGTCGAACTTAGGATCTCACGCTTGCCAGGCAGGCGCTTACACCGCTGAGCCATCTCACTGGCCCGATAAAACACTTTTAACTTTGGTATGAAAGCTAAAAGATGAAAATATTAAGTATGATAGGTGGAATAATTTGTTAAGGGGTACACAATTTAAAGGATGCAAACTCTGACTTCATAAAAAGAATGTGGGTGGGGGAGAAGTGAATGGGTAGAGGTTTTGTTAACGACTGAAGTTGTTGTCAGCTTAAGTAACAATATAACTTACAAGACATTTTATGTAGTACCACAGCAACCATGAAGAACAAAACTTTGAGAAGATACATAAAAGATGAAGAGAAACGATTAAAACATACTACTAGAAAAACTGAACATATTATCAGGGATGGCAGCAAGATTGTTAGAAAGGAATAAAGGAAGCACAAAATGCAGTAAACACTTAACAAAATGGCAGTAGATGGTCCTGGCTGGTAAAAATTAAATGTAAACGGATTAAAATCTCTAATCGAAAGACTGGAATGGCTGGATAGATTAAAAAAAAGATCCAATAATATGCTGCCTACATTTTAGCTTTAAGGACAGACAGACAAAAGGGAGGGGTATTTTAGGCAAGTGGAAAACCAAAAGAGAGCAGGGGTAGCTATACTAATTTACAAAAACAAATTTAAGTAAAACACTGTAAAAAGAGACAAGACCATTATATAATTGTAAAGGTCTCAATTCATCAAGAGAATATACCACTTGTAAGTACATATGTACTCAACTTCAGAATAAATACATTAATGAATATGAGAGGGGACATAGATAGCAATACTATAGTATCAAGGGCCTTTAGTACCCTACACTTGGCAATGGGCAGATCAGACGGAACAGCAATCAGGAACACTGGGCTAGAAATACATTTTATACTGAATGGACCCCAGCAGACACATACAAAACATTCACTGAGCAGCAGCAGAACAGACATGCTCCTCCCATACGTAAACCCCCTCTAGGTCAGAGCACATGTTAAGCTGCAAAACAAGTCTTAACAAAAGGAAGAAGGTCGAAGTCAAATCGGGTATATATTCTGCTCACAATGGTATGATCCTAGAAATCAGTAAGAGGAGTGCTGTCGGAAGATTTGAAATGACACAGCAATTAAACAATATGATGGAAACGACAAGGGCTCAAGGAAGAAAGTGAAAGAGAAATTACAAGGTGCCTTGGGACAGGGCTGTGGGTGTGGTTCGGCAGCAGAGCAAGTGCCCAGTACGCACAAGGCCGTGAGGCAACACAGCACTGCAAGAAAAAACCCCGGAGACAAACAATGGAAAGAGAAGGTGCTAAGACTGCGGGAAGGCGGCAACAGCTGTCCTAGGAGGAGAGCTCACAGCAGTAAGCACCCTCACGATAGAGAGGACGAAAACCCAGACGTTCAAATGTTTCACCAAAGGAACGGAAAGAATGAATGAAGCCCACGGTTACTAGAAGGAAGGGAGCAATAATGATCAGAGTGGAATACATAGAACAGAGAACAGAAAGACAGTGGGAAAAGGTCAGTGAAGGTAAGAACTGGTGGTTGAACCCTGGGAGCGCTGAGCTACATCCCCGGCCCTGAGTCTGTTTTGAGAGATGACCTCACTCGACAGCCCAGCCTGGCTTCAAGCTTGTGATCGGCATATCTCAGCCTCCCAAGTGGCTAAATTATAGGCTTGTGCCATCACATCTGGCTTTAAAGTTTTTTTTTTTTTTAAAGATAAAAAATAAAAAAGAAGAGAAAGACTCAAGCCTGTAGACCAGAAATAAAAGACATTGTGACGATAGGTGAAATACAGAGGATCATAAGGGACTGTTATAAACATATGCCAAAACACCAAGTAACAGAAGCAATGGACGAACTCCTAGTAACAGAACGTTCCATGATTGCATCAAAATAAACAGAAAATCTGAAAACACCAAGAATGAATAAAGAATGAGTAAGTAAAACAATCTCCCATTTTGAAATGGCCAGGACTGGATGGCTTCACAGAAGAATTCTACCAAACATTCAAAGAAGAATTATACTGATTTTCTGAAATTCTTCCAAGAAATCAAAGAGGAGGGAATATTTCTTATTCCCTTCCTCACTCCCGTGTGTGTGTGTGTGTGTGTGTGTGTGTGTGCGCGCGCGCGCAAATCCAGGGCCTTCACACCGAGCTACCCCCAGCCCTTTATTTTTAAAATAGGGCCTCATTAAATCTCACTAAGTTGCCCAGGAGGGGCTCAAACTTGCAGTCCTCCTTCCCATCCCTCCTGGGATGTGCACTACCACACGGGAATGAGGAGGGAATATTTCAGAACTCATTTTGAGGCAAGCATTACCCTGATCATAAACCCAAACAAGGACATGCCAAGAGAAGAAAATTACAGGGCAACAGCCCTAATGAAAAGAGATGCAATAATTCTCAATAAAAATACCAAACTGAATACACAAACAAGCTCGTCAAAACGATCCTGCACCGCGATCAAGTGGGATTTATCCCAGAGGTGCAAGTATGAGTTGCCATACACAGATCTATAAATGTGATATACCAAGTTGATGGAAGGACGTATAAAAGACACAAGATTATCTGAAGAGACGCAAAAAAACCCTGACCAAATTCAACATCTTTTCATGACAAAACCTCAGTAAATTCGGTATAGAAGTAATGTTCCTCAGATACATCAGAAGCATACAATTAATAATCCATAATTAATAGCGATAATTGAAAAGTTTCCTCCAGGATCAGGAACTAGACATGGTACCCATGGTCATCACTTCCAGTCAAAATTACTGCAAGTGGTAGCCGGAACAATTAGGCAAAAAAAGAAATAGAAGCCACCTAAATTGGAACAGAAGCAATTAAATTTGTTCTGCTTGCAGATGATGTGATTTTATATTTAGAAAACCCTACAGATTTTAAGAAACGGTTAGACACATTATATTTACTCTAGTTGTAGAATACAAAATCGACATTTTGTCAGATTTTCAATACATAAACAGTGATTGATTTGAAAAGAAATTAAGAAAGAAAACTTACAATACCATCAAGAAACAAAACGGACCAAATACTTAGGAGTAAATCTAAGCTAGGAGGTGAAAGACCTGCATGTGGAGAAGTATAAAATATAGATAAAAAAATTGAAGAGGACATAAAAGATATTCCACACTCATGGATAAGAATAATCAATACTGTTGAAATGTGCCTATTAACCAAAGTGACCTTCACTTTCGATGCAATCCCTATTGATCACCATTTTGCACACATATGTGTATAATTTATTTGGATTCACAAAATATTCCAAATAGTCAAAGCAACATTCGGCGAAAAGAACAAAGCTGGAAACATCGCACTACCTGAGTTGAATGCCCGTAACAATGGTATGTAATAAAAATTTTTCACTTTAAGTTCTCGTTCCTTGACTTTTTCTAAGTAACATATATGAATTTCATGCAAAAATTCAAAAAATTGCAACCTTTGGCATAAAACGGTCAATTAAGCCAGGCATCGTGGCACACTTCTGTAATCCCAGCACTCAGGAGGCTGAGACAGGAGGAGTGCCATAAATTCGAGGCCGGCCTGGGCTGCATAGTGAGTTCAAGGCCAGTCTGAACTACACAGCGAAACCCTGTCTCATCTCTCCCACAAAAGACAATGCCCCCAAAACAAAAACAAAGAAAAAACAAAAGGACACAAAGTTTCAATTAGAGAAGAGGAATAGGTTCTGAAAATAATAACATGAATGTTCTCACCACAAAATCAATAGTGACGGGAGGCATATATTAATCAGCTTGATTTATCAAAATATGTTGTATACCACTATCAGGGTCAAAAAATAATTACAATCCCCTCCCCCAAGTTCAAAGAAATCTAGCATTTGATTCCATGTAAAAACCAATCCCTGCTTCTTCAAACCACATGCTAATGGTATGCTAAAATTAACCTCTAGGAGGAATTTTCTATACACTAAGATTCTTATTTTTTGTTTTGTGTTTTTGTTTTTTGAGACAGGGTATCATTGAGCAGTCCAGGCTGGCCTCAAACTTGTGGTGATCCTCCTGCTTCAGCCTCCCGAGTGCTGGAATTATAGGAGTGTGCCACCATGCCCAGCTGACACTATGATTCTTGGAAAAGAAGAGCTCACAGGAGGAGCTGAACAATTGTCCCATAGACCTGTGAACATTACTAGAGGGCTGGTCAGGGGACAGTGCATTGAGGGATAATCTTTACCCTGCAGGGCTCTGACACATCCCTAAGGAGGAATTACTGGGATAAAGTGTTATTAAGGGAGGATAATTTGGGCCAAGGAAATAAGTAGTTCTAAACCATATAAACACAGACATTTAATGACCAAAAGGAAACTCACCTGAGCCTTGACTTTAAAATGTGTAATAGTTCTTCCTGCTGAGAGTGCTTTCTCTTCAGCTGGCCTGGGAGAAAGAGGAGAGCAAGAATGGGACGCCGGGACATTTCTGGAGCGCCGGCTATGTTCAAAAACACAGCTGAAAGGTATTGGGTGCCGAGTGTCGCAGAGACCCCTCAGTCGGTGTGCCCTGAACCAGCCAGCTGTCTCCCACCGCAGGCACTTCTGCAGGTAAAACAGGAAGCTCTCTCTCTCTCATGGTGTTTCCTCTTTCTCTGTCCCCTCAGTTTCTCCCTCCTTCCCTGTCTGCAGTGCTAGAGATTTAACCCAGGATTTTTACACTGAGCTACATACAAATGTCTTTATTAAAAATTTTAAAATTTGGAACAGGGTGTTGCTAAATTGTCCAGGTGGGCTTAAACTTTTTATCCTCCTGCCTCAGCCTCCCACAATACTGGGATTACAGGTGTGGGTCATCATAGTAGCCTCTGTGAAGGGCACTAGCTGCCAGTGGTGGGACACACCTGTAATCCCGGCACTTGGGAGGCTGAGGCAGGTGGATCACTGTGAGTTTGAGGCTAGCCTGGGCTACATAGTGAGTTCAAGGCCAGCCTGAACTACATAGCAAGACCCTGTATCAAAAAGACCAAAAAAAAAAAAAATTGTTATCTGGTGACTACGTCTGTGTCCTCCTTGTTGTTTTGGTGTTAGGGATGAACTCGTGGCGTAGTTCATCCCTCAGGCTCTTCTACCACTTATCTATCCCCCACCTCTTCTGTGTCCTCATCAGCCACTTTTGTGACAGGGTCCTGGTTCTCAGGTAACCTTGGGCCACTGCTCCAACGCAGGCATCACACAGTTGGAAGGTGAAGCCTGAGAATGCAGCAATGACAGGAGAGACACAAGTCACACTGTCACACACCCGTATGCACTCAGGCACCCCGTCCTCCCACGGGGTCCGCCAGCCTCTGCCTCTGTTGCAGGGCCTGCCACACCCACTGCGTCACACCTGTTACCCACGGAGACTCCTGGCAGGGCTGTCCAGGAGCCCGGTAGTAGGCCTCCCTGATGCCCAGCTGCTCCCACCTGACAGCTGACCACACACCTGTGTCACAGCTGCGATGACGGAGTCCATGCACATCGCCCCATAGGTCTGTGCCTGCGGCGCCCGAAGCACACACACATCCCATACAATGTCGCGGCTGCGTCACAGGAATAGATGCTCACCGGACCCGCTCCCATGGACACCGACATCTACTCACACATCACTACCATGGTTACCGGGACAGAAGATGGTCGCTGAACCACACCGCCCACTACAGCGCTCCCGTTCGTCCTTCCGCGCATGCTAGTGCGCATGCGCACATGTAACTATCCCGGATAAATGGCCGCCTCGGTGAAGTGCGCCTGCGCACTACATGTGGCGAGCACATGCGCAGTGAAGTCTCGGCCCTCTCTTCCTTGCCTGCAGCGACCGCATCCCTAGCCGCTGTGACGTAACCAAACAACGGTGTCCAAGGAAACCCCTACATACGTGTCCCAGCATGCAGCGGGGGACAGCCGTGAGGGGTGTCAGTGTAAACAACTGAAGAATACGATGGAGGAACAAAGAAAAAGACAGTTCAGACCTGCGGGATGGAACAGGACTCGTTCGTAAATACCACACGTCGCGCAGGGCATTGGAGTCTGTGGAGTTTGGTGTCTGTTCCTGCGCAGGAGGGCGCGTGTGTGCCCTGGACCCAACTCCACTGACAGCACCCGTGCGCCGCCTTAACAGCAAACTTTGTATTACTTTTAAACATTAGCAGAGAGACTTTCAAAGAGAACATTCCACCTTTTAAAAATACATAGCCTCGAATGTGCACGGAGAATTCAGAAAATATTAACTTGGGATTAATTTGCTGAATAAATTTCCTCTTTCCTGTCACCTCACCTTACCTCACCATCACTGGGACTGAACCCGGGGCCTTGTGGCTGCCAGGCAGGTGCTCTAGTGCTTGGCAACATCCCCATGCCATCTCCCTAAATTCACCAGCTTACACTCAAACTTGTGATCCTCCTGCCTCAGATGTGGCCATCACACTTGGCCTAAACCAGCTCTTTCAAATCTACCTACACCTCTGTATGTGAACTGCTGACTGGAAAAATGGCTCAAATTCCAAGCCATGCACTATAGAACTGACAGTTCTCTCCATGTTATTTCCTTTCAGAAGGTGAAGTGTAGATTTTACTTATACACATTTTTTAAAGGCAAGTTTTTGTAGTTCAGGTTGTCCTTGAACTCACTATGTAGCCCAGGCTGGCATCGAATTTGTAGTAATCCTATTGCCTCAGCCTCTTAAGTGCTGGGATTATAGGCATGCGCCACCACACCTGGCAGAATAATTTTTAAAAATGGAAAAAAAAAAAAAAAGCAAAATAAAAGGTAATAGGGGGCCAGTGAGATGGCTCAGCGGCTTAAGCGCCTGCCCGGCAAGCGCAAGGGCCCGAGTTCGACTCCCAGAACCCACATACGAAAAAGGGGCCGGTGATATCGCTCAGTGGCACGGGCGCCTGCTGGCGCGTGAGGTCCTGAGGTTGACCCCCCGGTACCCACAAAAAAAAAAAAAAAAAAAGTAATAGGAAATAGGAAGATGGATCTTTCGCAAATGGGAAGGGGATGAAGACCTGAGGGAGGGAGGAGGGAAGAAAGGGGAAGGGGATGAAAAAAGAATTAAGAGGTGTTATGCATACATACCAATTCCCCACAAGGGATGTGATCATTTTTTTTACTGCAAATATATACTAATAAAAATAAAAATAAAAATTTTATGATGGAGGGTAAATTATGGTCTGCTATATAAAGGCATGGAATATATTTACCAATTAAGATTTTATTAAGGATTTATGATGGATTACTAAATAAAGTAGATTTAATCATGTACACATAATATGGGTAGGCTGTCTTAGTGAAATTAAGAATGCAGGCTCTGTGGTCTGACATTCAGGACATGAATCTGAGCTTTTACAGTTAATAATCTATTTCCTTATTGGTAAAAGTGAGATAAAAATGGTTGTCCCCACTAGTAAATAATATCATCTACATAAAACAGCCAGTGCAGGCTGAATGTCCCTAATCCAAAATTTTGCATTTTAAATTGCTTGGGAGGACCTCTGAGAAGATGGTGGAATAAGATTGATCAGAGTCAATGAAAAAGCAGGAGACAGTACAAATGACACAAAAAACCTGTTCACAGAAGTAATGGCAGAACACTCCCCAAGCATGGAGAAAGAATTTGACTTTCAGAATAGTGAGGCATATAGACTTCAATTAGCCATGATCAGAAAAAATCTATTCCAAAGCATATTCAGCACAAGAACAGAATATTAAAAGATGTTAGGGAGGGCTGGTGAGATGGCTCAGCGGCATAAGCACCTGCCTGGCAAGTGCAAGGGCCCGAGTTCGACTCCCGGAACCCACATACGAAAAAAGGGGCCGGTGATATCGCTCAGCAGCACGGGCGCCTGCTGGCGCAGGTTGACCCCTGGTACCCACAAAAAAAAAAAAAAAAAAAGATGTTAGGGAAATAAGACAAATCACCTATAAAGGAAAGCCCATTAGAATCACATCAGATTTCTCAACACAAACCCTTAAGTTAAGGAGAGCTTGGAATCAAGTATTTCAAACCCTAAAAGAAAACAACTCACAACTCAAATTGATGTACCCTACAAAACTATCTTTCAAAATTGTTGGAGAAATAAGATACTTCCATGACAACACCTGAGGAAATTCATGAACACCAAACCAGTACTCCAAAATGCCCAAATGTCCAAAGGACATTCTAGAACGAGATAAGAAGACTGCAATACCATGGACCCCAACAGAAGGCAGATAAGGCAAGTAATTAAACAGAGGGGTAAAGAAAGGGAGCCTTGGGGCCGGTGAGATGGCTCAGCGGCGTAAGCGCCTGCCTTGCAAGCGCGAGGGCCCGAGTTCGACTCCCGGAACCCACATACGAAAAAGGGGCCGGTGATATCGCTCAGTGGCACGGGTGCCTGTTGGCGCTTGAGGTCCTGAGGTCGTCCCCCTGGTACCCACAAAAAAAAAAAAAAAAAAAAAAAAAAAGAAAGGGAGCCAACAACAGGAAAATAACATGACAAGTATAAGTCAACAGATATCAGTTATAACCATCAATATTAATGGTCTCACCAATCAAAAGAAACAGACTGGCAGAATGGATCATGAAACAAGATCCAACAATATGCTGCATGCAAGAAAAACATGTAACTCAAAAAGAAATTCATAGACTGAAAGTCAAAGGACGAAAAATAATACTCCATGTGACAGGAACCCAGAAAAAAGGAGGGGTAGCTATTTTCTTTGCAGACAAAGTGAATTTCAAGCCAAGGCTGATCAAGGGAGACAAAGAAGGTCATTACAGCCTCATTAAAGGAAAAATCCAAGAGGAAGAGATGACAATAGTAAATATATATGCACTGAATACCAGTGCACCCAACTATATAAAACAAATATTAATGGACATGAAAAATCAAGTAAACACTAATACAATTGTAATGGGGGACCTGAATACCCCATGGTCACAAATACATCAACTACACATAAAATCAATAAAGATATATCAGAACTGTACCAAATTTTTGAACAAATAGACTTAGTAGATGTCTACAGAGTGTTCCACACCACAGCATAAGAATATACATTCTCAGCTGCACACAGGATCTTCTCCAAAATAGACCACATACTAGCCCATAGAACATACTTCAGTAAATGCAAAGGAATGGAAATTATCCCATGCATATTATCAGATCATAGTGCAATGAAATTGGAAATCAATGGCAAAAGAAACCACAAAAACTTCATAAACATGTGGAAATTAAATAACACTCTCTTAACAACCAATGGGTCATAGATGAAAGTAAAGAAGAAATTAGACAAGTTTCTACAATTAAACAATAATGCCAGTACAATATACTGGAACTTATGGGATGCAATGAAAGCAGTCCTATGAAGGAAATTTATAGTGGTGAATTCCCATATCAGAAAAACAGAGTGAGCTCAGATAAACAACCTCATGTTGAACCTCAAACTTCTAGAAAAAAGATAGCAAGTGAAGCCCAAATCTCATATGAGGGAGGAAGTTATAAATATCAGAGCAGAAGTTAATGCAATGGAGACTAAGAAAATAATACAAAAAATCAGTGAATCAAAGAGTTAGCTCTTTGAAAGGTTAAATAAAATTAAAAAACCTTTAGCCAAACTTATCAAAAAATGGAAAGACCCAAAAATCATGCAATTAGGAATGAGAAGGATTGAAATCACTAAGGATCTTGCAGAAATGTAGATCATTAATGTCTATGTGCAGAAACTGCATTCTAATAAGATGAAAAATAAAGAAAAAATAGATTCCTAGATATATATGAATTACCAAAGCTGAATCAAGAAGATATAAATATTCTAAATAACCCAATATCGGTCATTGAAATTGATGATGTAATTAAAAACCTACTGTCTTAATTACTTTTCTTGTTGCTGAGATGAAGTATCCAATGCCCAAAGTTAAGGGAGGAAAGGTTTATTTAGCTTACATGTATAGAGGTTTCAGTCCATAGTTGGCTGGCTGCAAGGCAGGGTGGCATATGGCAGAGGGGCATCGTAGAGAACAGTTCATGTGCCCACAAGGTAGCAAAAGCAACAAGGGACCTTAACAGCATTGTTTTGCCCATTTTATTCTCTATCTAGGCTACCAGGATTAGGGTCATGACAAACCAATTAGTGGACTGATTTAATCATCACACACTCTTAATCCCAGCATTGTACCATGAATCAACCATACACTCGAGATACAGCCACCTCTGAAAAAGCCCCATCTAAAACTGCATGAGGCTTTGGTGGGACATCTAGACACAAACCATAACAACTATCAACAAAGAAAAGCCCAGGTTCTGACTGATTCACTTCTGAATTCTACAAGAAATTTAGAGAAGACCTAATACCACTACTTCTCAAACTCTTTAATGAAATTGAAAGGGAATTGATACTCCCAAATTCATTCCTGGGAGCAAGCATTACCCTCATACCAAAACCAAAGAAGGACCCAACTCAACTAAGAGAGAGAACTACAGGCCAATCTCCCTAATGGACATAGATGCAAAAATCCTTAATAACATACTGGCAAACAGAATGCAGCAAATCATCAAGAAGTCACACCATGACCAAGGAGGATTCAACCCAGGGATGCAGAGATGGTTCAATATATGCAAATCAATAAATGTAATACACCATATTAATAGAGCCAAGGACAAAAATCAGATGATCCTCTCAATAGATGCAGAAAAAGCATTTGACAAAGTCCAATACCCATTCATGATAAAAACCCTATAGAAAATTGGAATAGATGGTCTTTATCTCAATCTGATAAAAGCCATCTATGACAAAGTAATAGCCAACATGGCAATAAATGGACAAAGACTGAAAGCTTTCACTCTACAATCAGGAACAAGACAAGGATGTCCACTGTCACCACTCCTATTCAATATAGTTCCGGAAACATTAGCTGAAGCAAGTAGACAAGAGAAAGAATTAAAAGGAATAGGATAGGAAGGGAAGAAGTTAAACTATCAGTATTTGCAGATGACATGATACTCTATATAGAAGACCCCAAAAACTCCACCCAAAGACTTCTAGATTTAATAACCAAATTCAGCAGCATAGCTGAATACAAAGTCAACACTCAAAAATCGGTAGCATTCCTGCACACAAATAACAAACTCAGTGAGAAAGAAATTAGGGAAATAACACCTCTCACAATAGCATTGAAAAAAAAATGCAATACTTAGGAATCAATCAAGGAGGTAAAGGACCTTTACACTGAAAACTACAGTACTCTGAAAAAAGAGATTGAAAGGATATCAGAAAATGGAAAATATCCCTTGTTCTTGGGTAGGTAGAACCAATATAGTGAACATGACCATACTTCCAAAATTGCTATACAGATTTAATGACATCCTGATCAAAATAGCCACAGCATACCTCACAGAATTAGAGAAAACAATCCTCAATTCATTTGGAACCAGAAGAGACCTAGAACAGCAAAAGCAATGCTGGGCAACAAAGGCAAGGCAGGGGCAACACAATCCCTGAACTTGAAATTATACTACGAAGGTACTGTGATAAAAACAGCAATGATACTGGCAAAACAAACAAACAAACAAACAAACAAACAAACAAACAAAAAAACCCACCCCAAAACCAGAAAACAAAAAACAGACCTGAGGATTAATAACAACAGATTAGAAGATACAGAAACAACTCCAAACACACTCAGCCACCCTATCTTTGACAAAGGGGCCAAACACCTTCATTAGAAGAAAGCTTCTTTAATAAATGGTGCTGGAAAATCTGGCTTTCCACATGCTGAAGATTAAACCTAGACCCATGTCTCTCACCAAGCACTAAACTAAAATCAAAATGGATCAAATACCTAAATATTAAAACAGAAACCCTAAATCTATTGGAAGATAAAATAGGTAGAACTCTTGAAGAAATAGGTGTAGGCAAAGACTTTATGAACAAAACCCCGATCATACAGGAAATACAAAAAAATCAACAAATGCGATCTCAATAAAGAGCTTTTACGCAGCAAAAGAAACCACCAACAGAGTGAAGAGACAACCCACAGAGTGGAAAAAATTTTTGCCAGCTGTTCCTCAGACAAATGGCTAACATCTAGAATATATAAAGAACTAAAAAAATCAGACCCCCCAAATTTAAAGACCCAATCCAAAAATGGACATCTGAAATGAATAGACACTTCTCAGATGAAGTAGAAATGGCAAATAAATATACGAAAAAATGTTCAACATCACTGGTCATTTGAGAGATGCAAATTAAAACAACACTGAGATTCCATTTCACTACAGAAAGAATGGCTATCATCAAGAAATCAACCAATGGTGAGGCTGTGGGGAAAAAGGAACCCTTCTGCATTGTTGGTGGGAGTGTAGACTGGTGCAACCACTGTGAAAATCAGTGTGGAGATTTCTCAGAAACCTAAAACTAGAGGTCCCATCTGACCTAGCTATTCCCTTTCTTTCTTATCTTCCCAAAAGAATTAAAAGTATCATACCACAGGGATATATACACACCCATGTTTATAGTGGCACAGTTTCTAATAGCTAAATCCTGAAATCAGCCCAAATGCTCATCAATGGATGAATGGATAAAGAAGATATGTTATTTTTATTCAATGGAATACTACTCTCATATAAAGTAGGATAAACTTGAGGCATTTATAGGTAAATGGTCGCACCTTGAGGCCATACTCTTAAGTGAAATAAATTGGACACACGTGTTTAAATATCGTGCTGTTTGTCTGGTGTGAGAAACTAAAAGTGTAAATAAGGACCAAAATATATAATAGATATTGGGAAATGGGAAGAAAATGTTCAAATGGGAAGGGGAACAAAGGAGGAGAGAGAGGGGAAAAGAAGGAAGGGAAAAAGAAATAAAAAAGAATAGAAGGAAAAAATGAAAACAAAACCTGCAAATGAGGAGGGAAAGAGGGATTTAAGAAAGGGGAGGGGATTGGGGAAAATAAAATAAGAATCAAGATATATTAAGTACAGGTACACATTCCCTACGATGAATGTGATCACTATGTGTATCTAAAATGTACCAATTAAAAAAAAACTGCTTGGGATTTTTGAATTAATGGATGTTAGCATATGAGTTGCCGAAGCAAGCACAGAATTAATGGATATTAAACAGAAGAAAACTATGCAAATATCCTCTCAACCTGAAAATCCCAAAATCAGAAACACTGTTGTTCCTAAGCATGTTAGATAAGGGGTACTTAAAGTGCAATACGTAAGTTAATGTAAGTTAGCTATTATTGAAATCACACATTTCTTAATCCATTTATATAAAAAATTCAAGTTTGCTGTTTCCCTTAAGAAGCTAAATACACGCTTCTTAAACTTGCCGTCTACATAATCAATACTAACTAAAAACATTTTTCAGGGCCTCATCTTAAGTGTGAGATTTCTTCTAATTAGCAACACTAGCAAAACGGAGTATAAGGCGAGTAAGAACGAGATGTTCCCTCTTTGTCTGTAAGTAGGGAGACAGGCATATGGTTATGCATTAAAAATCTAGCTCAAAGAATCTAATCTGAGAAAATGCCAAACTGAAAACATTGACCATAGGGTAGATTGTGTTTTCTATCTGATATGAGAGATTTTTTTTTTTTTAATGTGGGTACCGGGAGTCAACCTCAGGACCTTGTGCTTGCCAGCAAGTGCTTGTGCTGCTGAGTGATATCACTGGCCCTTTTTTTCCTTCATGTGCGTTCTGGGAGTCGAACTCAGGACCTCGCGCTTGCCGGGCAGGCGCTTATGCCGCTGAGCCGTCTCACCGGCCCTGAGAGATTATTGTATATTAAACTGTTGTCATCTTATTCACTCATCATGTATCTTGGTCTTATTCCTTGTGCTGGGCATATTTCTTACTTGTATTTGTAATCATGGCAATGTTATTTCTACAGTTTCTATTTGTAAGACATCAGATCAGTGATTATCAGCATATTCTTTGTAAGAAACATTAAAATACTGAGCAATCTAATTCTGAAAGGCTTCCTTCCTTCTTATTGTTTTTTGAGTTAGGGTCTCACTATGTAGTCCAGGCTGGCTTCAAATGAGCATTCCTCCTGCCTCAGCCTCCTGAGTGCTGGGATAACAGGTGTGGGCCACCATGCCTAGCTGGGCTGTCTTTCTTGACAGGTTGTTGCTATGGGATTAGTTTCAAATGTCGTGTCTCTTATCCTACAAGGTGTAAACGTGATATTTGCCACAGCCAGAGAAGTGTCACTGGCACACCCCTCCCCTCCCCACATGCTCACAGTGTGATGCAACCCTTGGCTGTCAGGGATTCCTTTCACAAACTAAGATTTGGAGAGCCTCTGATTTATTTATGTGGTCAGTCAGTGGGATTTAAGACTCCAGAAGATGGGCAACCTGCATATGAAAATACAGCAGTCGTTATCTCTGAATGGCACTATTATTGGTGATTTTGACATTCCTTATGGGTTTCTTAGGGTCCTCATCCCTTTTTTTTTTTGTAGCAGGCCTGCACTATTCTTATTTTAATATATAGGTCTCAATGAGTCTCAAGTTTAAAGAAAAACAATGAAGGAGGACCAGCTTTATGGGGGAGGTAGCACCTTCTTGTCATTAAGAAGAATTTGGACAGATAGAGCTGTAAAACAGGCAGAATAACTCTCTCTCAAAAATGTCCTATCCTGCTTCGCATCCTGTGTTATGGTTTATATTAGATGTCTTCCCAAAGCCTCATGAGCTCATAGGTGTGGATTTGGGGAGGTGATTGGATCATGGGGTGTGACACTCAGTAGTGGATTAGCTGGGTATGATTTTGGGAGGTGAGCCTGGTGGGAAGAGGTGGGTCACTGTGGGCATGGCCTGGAAGGGTCTATCTCTCTCCTCCTTCCTTGATCCCTCTTTGCTTCCTGCCTGCCCTGCCATGAGCTGTTTCTCCTCTGCCATGCCACCGTGTCTTGGATCCTGCCAACTATGCACTGAAACCTCTACAAACTGGGAGCCAAAATAAACCTCTCCTTCTTTAACTTACGGGTGTCAGGGGTTTTGTCTCAGCAAGAAGAAAGTAACTAAGACACCCTAGGAGCATGTTCTTTTACACTGCAAAATACTTAAGGTGGCAGATGGACTTAAATTCCTGACCACACAATCTAAAAGTAAAGTTATTCAGAATTATCTCATGGGCCCAATGTAATCATAAATATTATTACAATTAGCTGGGAGAGGGGCAGAATAACAGGAGAAAGACCTGACCTCCTCAGGTGGCTTCAGAGATGGAAGGGCCAGGAATGTGGCAGCCTCTTGAAGGTGGGGAGGTGGGGAACCAGGATGGCTGCTGGAGTTTCTAAAAGGAGCAAACTTGAACATCTTGGCTTAGCCCTGTGAGACCAACTTCAGACTTCTGGGACTGTTAATCTTGTATTAAGTCTCCAAGTCTGTGGTTATATCTTACAGCAGCGAAGGGGAACTGATACAAGGCCCAATAACGAAATAACCATCAGACTGGTGTTTTTCAACATTCTTTCATGGTCTCTCAGGAATACACTCACACCCCAATGCAGCAATGCAGCTAAGCTGCCTCAGCAGACTGAGCCACAGCGCATGTGCAAGGCAAAGAGTAAAGCGCTGGTATAGAGAATGTACCTAATATCTGTGGCCACATCCTCTCCTTCTCTGAATAATCATTAATATGTTATGTTGGACATGGTACTTACAAAGCCTTTATTAAAATGGAATTTATAGTGATTTAAGTTGCTCATTATTTTTAATAACTGTTAGTATCATGTCACATGCATTTTCCCTTATATGAATATGTTATACACACACACACACACACACACATATATATATATATATATATATATATATATATATGCTATGTTATAAATTTTTTTTGGTATTGGAGATTGAAGCAGCATTTCACATGTGCTAGGCAAGTACTGTACCACTGAATTACGTCCCCAGCCCTCTAAGCGTAATTCTTTACAGCTGCATAGTACAGTATTTCACAACAAAAAAGTGGCCTGACTCACAAGCATGACCATTATCATGAATACTAACTGTGGACCAGGAGACACAGTCTTTGATTCCAGATGACTGAGTCTAAATTTCTTGGAGCGTATACCTTCCTGCTAATGCCATGCAATTATAGGCTTGTCGCCTTCAAAAACAAAAAACGGGACCACCACATTTACAAACACACATGATAATGTGTATGCAGTTTACCTGGAGAGTTATAAATGGAGTTACAGGAAGGACCTCAGGTTAGGGATTCCTGTTCTAGACCATGTGAGGCTCTGGTTCATTATGTGAACCTCTCGGTACCCTTCACAATTACCTTCACACGGATGCCGACTGTGATCTCTAAACACCCAGGAGTCCCGCATAACAACCACCATTAGTATTTATTAAATACATCTGCTCTGTGGACGGATGCATGGCCTGTAGGTATATTAACACCTAATGTCTTCATCATGGTCTTGTTTTCAGCAAGCTCAGAAAGAGAAGAAAAGGCCAAGACAGGACTGACACTCTGATGCCACAGATCAGGCTCAGCAAACTACAGGGCGAATCTGGCCCTCAGCCTGTCACGAATGTCCAGATAGCCAAGAAACATTTTTACATTCTTCAAGGGTTTTATAAGTGGAAATAAACAAGAAACAAAGGAGGAAGAGGGAGCATAATTCCTCACTCCTTAAGTATATGCTGAACATAGTGACTTCCATCCAAGGAGTACAATATGAAAAGGCAGAAGGAGGAGTAATTTTACGGTATAGGAAACTGACAAACATGGCCTCGGCCAGGTAGTCGAGCTCAACCTGAACCATTATAAATCATTAGTGTGTATCCTTGCTATCATGTGATTAGAATGACAATTTACCTCTTTGATCATCTTCCCCCAAACTTATAAACCCTTGCTAACTTTGAGAAAAACATTGGGCAAATTCCAACAGAGGAACAGCCAACAAAATGTTTCACCTCAGAAACTGTCAATGTCCTCAAAAACAAAGTCTGAGAAACTGCACAGCCACGTAGAATCTAAGGAAATGTGACAACAAAATGGAAGGCGCTGTCCTGGAAGGGATCCTGGAACAGATGAAGACATTGAGGTAAACACTGAGAAAATGGCTTCAATCATGAATTTTAATTAATAATGCATTAAAATTGGCTCATTAATTGTAACAAGTGTCTCCTACAAATCTGTTAATAGAGGAAACTGGGTACTGGGTGTCCAGGAACTCTTTGTACTATCTTTGCCAATCTACAAATATAAAACTCGTTTGGAAAGAATAAAAAACCTATTTAAAAGAAGAAAAATGTGCAGCCATTGGTGGTACACAAAGCATAAAATATCCACTATCCTTTACAGAAAAAATGACAAACCTTTGTTCTAGACTCCAAATTAACATTCAAAGCAAACCATATCGCACATTACCATTCACACAAAAAAGCAACTGAAAATACCCGAGGCTGCATGATTCAAGAAGCCTGTTAGTGAAGCAAAGCCTGAATTACAGATTACCTGAAAAAGTCCCTGCCTTCACACAGACCTCTTTTCTTTTTTATTTTGGTGCTGTGGATTGAACCCCAGCCCCATGCAGGCCATACACTGCTGTACTGCTGAGCTACATCGTCCATCCTGAGCTACACCCTGCTCTTAAAAGCCCTGCAAAGCTGACACTTTTGTCACTTACCTATTAAGACAACCAAACTGTTGCCATCCTTGCTATGCTCTGAAAATCCCTCAGGAAGATCAAAGTTATTCAGTGATTGATTTCACCCCAAAATTGATCTCCTCCTTTCCAAAACACACTCCAAGATTAACATTAATCCAGAATAGTGAAGCGGACCTTTTAGAGATGGGTGCCCAAGCTGCAAGTCAAAACCCATTTAGTTGTCACAAAGTGCCAACACTGCAATTAAACCTGAATGCTGAGGTTTTAGTTTAGAAAAAGAAATAATATGCGTGCCATAGGTTCACCACCACTGAATTAGGAGGTATATTTTTCTGTACGATCAGATTCTTAGAAGAGCTGAGCTCACAGGAAGAGTTGGACAATGTTCCAAATGGGTCTGTGAATGCCCACTGGGGAGGGTTGGCCAGTGGAGAGCACAACGGCAGACACGTGCACAGCCTGTCACACTCCTTGGGAGGGAATTACTGGTCCAGGTTGCTCTCAGGGGAAACAGTTGGTGCCAAGGAAGGCAGATGGTCCTAAGTTGTAAAGCACAAATCATTTAATGAAGATAAAGGAAACTCACCCGAACCTTGATTTTAAGATGTGACACAATTTCTCTTCCTCTTTAATTTGCTTTTTTCTGAAGGACAGCTGGCCAGGGGGGGAAAAGGAAGATAAAAATGAGACACAAAGACCTTTCTGGATACAAGCTATATTAGATAACACCCTCCAAACCACACGTGCACCCAGCACACATTCAAATTAATCAAAACTAAGAGGGGCCTGAGATCTGTGTTTCTGAGATTCCTGGGGTGTAGGCTCTAGTAACTGGGCTATTTTTCTTTTTTTAAACGCAGCAGAAGAGATGATTTGTTGTACATGTGTTACACTCAGCCACGTCTGAGAACAGAACTAGTCCAAATGCCACAGGCCAGGGCAAAGGACCAATGGGGACTGCTTTAGTTACCAGCAAGGTAGATCTCTGAGGGGGTGATCAGATGGTGATGAGGTTGTAGCCTACTCAGACACATTCTAGACGGTAAGACGCAGTCCGACAACTTGTACCAGTGTCGCTGGCCTCACGCATTCCTCATTTCTGCTCCTCTGGCCTCCATGAGTACACAAGGTGATTTTCCCGGACCTCTGCCTCATCTTTCTTCCTTTGCGCTTTAGCCTGCACATTCGCTTCTTCCTCCTCTTGGCTCTTACGGCACAGAGGTTTCTAAAAAGATGGTGTTAAAACCAAGAGGGGAACTGGGGTTCTGAAACCTGTAGCTGGCCCTCTCATGAAGTCTTCTTCTCTAAAAGAAATTTTTATTCCTGTGGCTATCTCCTCTTTTTGTTAACCTACTGTGCATAAAGAGCACTTCTGGCTCTAAAATTTTCAATTTCATGACAACGTCTTTGCCTCTCTTCTTAGGCATTTTCATGATGAGTCAGCTGTCTTGTCCTTCTGGGCCCACTGCTTCCAAACAGGTCCCACATGGTTGGAAAGTGAAGTCGGAGAAAGCGGGAGACGCTGGAAACAGGTTAGGCTCGCATCCACCTGTGGGCCCTTAACAAGCCACGCACCCAGGAACGTTCTCGCACAGGTCATAGCCACACAACCACACAATCCTAGGCCCCTTCACACCTACTGATACCATCAGACACCGGTGCGAGGACACAGTTCACAGTTAAGGAGGCACATGGTGGCCAGGCCACCCCCGCAGGGCCCACACACTGTCACCTTACACACCAAAGTGGAGGAGATAGGGCCTGGCTGCTTCCCTGTCTGTAGCCGGCACAAGGCCCAGAGCCTTCACCCACAGCCGCTCACGCACACCTACGTCACAGTTGCAGGGACATCGCAGACGCTCAGATGCACACATCTCAGTCCTGGGACACAGCAGCACCCTTGGCGCAGTCTGACGCTAACACCTGCGCGCTTCCCTTCTCCGCCGCTTTCAAAGCCACGGGCCCGGGTTGTTTTTCCTTTTTCCTTAAACAGTGCCTCTTCTTCGCCGTCGTTGCCCACAGCACCCAGCGTCGGGTTCTCCCGTAGCGTGAACAATTCCCCACTTGGGGTCCGACCCCACCTCCTGCTCCCAGATTTCTGGAGGAGGAGCGTGGTTCCAGGAGAACTGCGTCAGGCTTCAGGTGGGACCCATTTCAAAAATCCCGCGGGCAAGATGCACGCCGCCCGGCATGCAACTCTCTGTGCCGCAGAGACCTCTGGGAAATAAAGTGAGCAGCGAGGGCATCCGCAGAGCTGGAGGCGGGCCGCCATGGCTTCCCGGCGTGCAACTCTACCCACTCTCACTAGCGCTGTGCCTCAGAGACTCCTGGGAAATGTGGTTCACCAACTGGGCGGCCCTGGGTGGTGAGTCTTCAGTGTGTTCTGCATTTCCTCCCTCCCTCCCTCCCTTCCTGGCACTGAAGATTGAACCCAGGGCCTTTGAACTGAGCTACATCCCCAAGGCTAATTTTTATTTTGAAACAGGGTCTTGTTAAGTTGCTTAGGCTGGGCTTGAGCTTGTGATCCTCCTTCCTCATCCCCCAGAGTGCTGGGATTAACAGGTGTGATGAACAGCTCTGTCACCTCCTTCTTGATTCCTGAAGCTCTTCCTCTATTTCTTTCCTTGGTGTATAACTTTTTCTTTCTAATTCTTAGTTCTTACTCAGGCACACAGAGGATATTTTGCCATTTTACCCAGAATGTTGGTATTTACAATTCAACATTATTAAGTCTTTAACTCTTGAATATGAGTGTGTTGTTTAATTTCCATGTATCTATGGATGTGCCAGTTTTCTTTCTTGTTTTGGCTTCTAGTGTCATTACATTCTGGTCAGAAACAATACTTTATATGATTTGCATCTTCTTAAATTTGTTAAGACTTGTTTTGGTACTTAGCACGCTATCTGGAGAATAGGTGCTTATGTATGTCATGTATGCTGCTGTTCTTGGCTGGCATGTTCTATATGTGATTGTTGTGTCTAATTGGTCCTTAATGTTGTTCAGGTCCTCTATTTCCTTATTGATTTCCTGCTTTTTCTTTCTATGATTGAAAGCAGAGTATTCAAGTCTCTTTCTATTATTGTGTTGCTGTATATGCTTGCTTCAGGTGGGTTGTGGTGCTTCGTCTATGAGGGAGGCCTGACACTGGGTTCATAGTGTTAATATATTCCTTGTTAGCGGGCTCTTTGACAATCATGTATGTTCTTCCTTGTCTCTCATGATAGTTTTTACTTAAAGTATACTGTTAGATCTATGGCGTATGTTTTAGATCTAATGTATCCGCTCGAAGTCTCATGTGTTCTGAGGTGGAGCTTTTGGAAGGTGGAGGGAACACAGGAGTGCTATTCTCATCAGTGGCTGAGTTCATAGCTGCATGTGCTGTTAGGATCTGGGGCCCAGTTGGAGGAGGTGGCTCCAGTTGAGGGTATATGTCTGCCTCTGGCTCTGTCCTATCTCTTTGCTTCCTGGCTGTCATGAGTTGAGGAGCTTTTCTCTGCCAGGCCCTCCCACCATGCTGTTTCTGATTTGGAGCCAGCAAAGCATAGGATGAAACTTCTGAAACTGTGAACAAAAATAAATCCTCCCTTTTTTGAGCTGTGCACGCCAGGTACTTTGTCTTGGCAATGAGAGAGCTAATACATATGCTTTGTCTCCTATTCTAGCATTTCATTTAAAGTCTGTTCTGTTCAGTTTTACTATGGGTACCTCTGTTCTCTCCTGGTCACTCTTTGTCTATAGCATTTTTTTCCATCCTTTTGCTTTTAGCCCATGTGTGTCCCCAGACCTAATGTGAGTGTCTTGTGGACAGCATGCAGTTGAATCTTATTTGTTGAATCCATCCAACCAAATTATGTGCTTGCTTTGAGGGCCTTAATGCATTAATATTTAAAGGAATTACTGAAACAATAGGACTTTTTGCTGTTTGGTTAATGGTTTTCTGTAGGTCTTGTAGGAATTTTGTCCCTGTTTTTCTCTCTTGGTGCCTTCCTTTGTGCTTTATTAATTTTTGTAGTTCTGATCTTTGATTTTTTTGTTTATCTTCAATAGAGATTTTCTTTGTGATTATCTTGAGTATTATATAAAGCATCTTAAAGTTACAACAATAAATTTTAACTGAAACTTCATTTACATATAAAACCCCACTTCTTTACATGTCTGCATGGTATATTATTGATGCCACAAATGATATCTTTTTATGTTGTGTATCCACCAACACAGATTTATGGCTATTTTTATGCTTTTGTCATTTAAAATATATAGCAAAATTAAAAGTATTTTAATGCACCGCCATTATGATACTATAGTCTATATTGTGTATATATTTCCATTTAGTAGAGAGCTTTATATTGTTTTAATGTGTTTAAACACATATGTATATATTTCAGTGTTGCTATTTAATTTGTCAGTGTAAATGCCTGACTTACTTTAGCATTTCTCATAAGACATGTGTAGTGCTTATGAATTTCTACATCTTTTGTTTTATCTGGAAAATTTTAATATTTCTTTTACTTTTGGGCAGTTTTTCCAGATATTGTTCATAGTTTTCATCCATTCAGCATCTTGAATGTATGTCCCCTCTAAACTGTAAGAGTTTTTTATTTTTACTGGACATCTGCAGATATTCTTATAGTTGTGCTCTTACTTTTTAAAATAATGTTTATCACTTGTGGAATTCTTCTGTGTCATGGTGTTTGCCTTTGTCAGGTTGATCATTGTAAGAAAACAAAAAACATAAAGAAAAAGTTGGCAGAGGAGCTATTTCCCAAAGGAAATAAACAAATGTCATGCAGCATGGACGAATCTGGAAGACATTATGTTAATTGAAATAAGTCAGGCACAGAAAGACAAATACTGTATGGCATGATCCCATATATGTGAGTGGAAAAGGTTTCAACTCATGGAAATAAAGGGTAGAATGATGGTTACCAGTGGCTAGGGCCTGGAGTAACTTGGAGAGATGTTTGTCAAAGATTATAAGATTTCAGTTAGTTAGAATAGGTTCAAGAGGTCTGTTATACAACATGATGACTATTCAGTAACAATGTATTCTATTCTTACAAATCCCCAAGAGAGTAGATTTTGTGTTATTATCACAAAAATGTGAGGTAGTGTATATATTAATTAGGTCAATATAGCCATCTCACAATATGTATGTATTTTAAACCAATGGGTTGTACAAAATAAACATATATAATTTTATCGTGTCAATTAAAATTGCAACAAAATTAAATCCATGCGCTTCACTGTGATTCCTTCATTTGTCAGATCTCAACATTTTCTGTTCCCACCGTGTGACATTGTTCCCCTGTCGGGATTGTGGCAAAGGAAGAGTTTCTCCAAAGTGTCAAAACTCTGTGGAGACACTCATAGAAACTTCTAATTGTTTCTGGGAATTAGGAACTGTAAAGAACTTTTTTGTTTTTTGTTTTTAGATTAGTCTCAATTTCCCAGTTGTGCACTGTCATCAAAACTACCGGTGAAATGGTAATTACATTTCTGTGGGGAGTTGAAATCACAGAACCAAGACCCCATATTTCAAAGTTGGGCCACCTCCCTCCCACACAGGGAGCGGTATCATGCCCATTACCTGGGCCTGTTGTTCCGGAAGGAGGAAAGAGCTGGATGAGTGTTTCCTGTTCCAGTCTGTGAAACAAGAGTCTGTAAGGGAATGAGCTACATCCAAGTATGTGTCTGGTAAGTCCTCACATCTGGAGGAGTGATTCATCTGTTGTGACAGCCACACAGGAAGGAAGGGAAGATGATTCCTGAGGCACAGCCTGAGCTTGTGGATGGAGACTGGAGGTCTGAGACCCCACGCCAGTCTCTAACTTCTTCTCACGTGTTTTCACGTAATGAACACTGATGATTGTTGGAGATCGTTCCAAGCCATAATGATGTCTAATTTGTAAGATGCTTAAGACTGTAATTTAGGACCGGTGAGATAGCTCAGCAGCATAAGCGCCTGCCTGGCAAGCACGAGGTCCTGAGTTTGACTTCCGGTACCCACATATGAAAAAAGAGCCGGTGATATCGCTCAGCAGCTGGGGCGCCAGCTGGCACGCGAGGTTCTGAGTTTGACCCCTGGTACCCACAAAAAAAACAAACGAAAAAAAAAGACTGTAATTTAGAAATCAGTCTGCTATTCACCTTGTTCTGCAGAAATCACAGAAAAACTTAACGACCAGTATTGTTACTTAAGTAAAATTCTGTGTTTGTGATAATGAGTGTGATGGATAAACGTATACAGATGTGATCAAATGACACTTGCTGTGATATGATGATTCTTCTCTCAATGGGTTTGATGTATTAAACCGAGATGATAATTAGATCTTTTTGAAAATATCTGTAGTCTGTAGATCAAGGTTGGGCAGCTTTCCTCTCTGAAGGCAGGGAAAGACACTGCCAGGAAAAGTTGACTTCATACTTGAGGGAGTCACACTGTACAAAAATTAAGGAGTTCTGGTTGTTTCAGATTCAAAAGTGTCTTGTGATATTTTGTCAGGTTGTAAAAATTTCAGTGCCATTTTCAGGATAAACTTTGTCTTTATGCCCTATGCACACAGCAGATTGGGTGCCTCAGAATTCCATTTTGCATACTTGTGTTGTATTTTACCACCATTGCCAAATTACTTATTATATATTCTTTGTTTTTCTGAAATAAGAAACATGTAATTATAGGCTGTTTAACAAAGACTACATTAATTTCTACAATAAAATATTTTATCATTTAAATTTCATGTACCTTAGCTTAGATCAAAGCCAGGTATTATAACTAATTTCTGTGATAGATACCATTGGCACAAATGTTGTAACATTATTGTTTTTATCCTAATATCTATCCATGATAATTTGGCCACAGGAAATTGTTTAGGGCATCACTTTTTATGGTCTTTCAATCTTCATTCACAAGTGATACAGGTATATGGAAGAAACATTTACACACAAATGGAAAATTATCACAATCAAAATTATCCAATAAGCAGATCTTAAAAATGACAAGTTATACGTATGTGTGGGGTCCTGAATGACCACCACCATGTCTCTATGACGATATGGTACAGGAAAAAGCACAAGATCCATGCAGCCTGGCTGTGATGTTTCAGCCTGGTTTTTAAGGGTCTTTAGATGAGTCATGTAACCTTTTTGTTCAACCAACTTTGTGTGTAAAAGGAAAATATTATTAGGTCCTAAGTCATGGTGTGTGTATTAAATAAATTGGAATAGGTAAGTTATTAATTATTGTGGCCCTTATATTGTAAATGCTCTGCGAAAACATATCAGACTTTAGATCTGGGCGTGGTAGCACACTCCTGTAATCCCAGCACTCTGGGAGGCTGAGTCAGGAGGAATGTAAGTTCAAGTCCAGTCCGTGCAATTTAGTGACTTATTGAAAACATGTCTCAAAAACAAACAAACAAACAAACAAACAAACAAACAAACATCTGGAGATGTAGCTCAGTGTGAAGGCCCTGGGGTTAATGTCCAGTACTGGGGGATAAAAAGAGTGTATAAGACCTTTGGAGAACCTGGGAGGTAAAAAATCTTAGAAGTGAATTTGTGAGGAGGGATATTGGTAAGTGAAGAATTTTGAATTTTACTTTCTATAAAATATCCCACAAATTATATTTCCATACAGAGTCGTGTATTTCGGAATGTTTATGTTAAGTTCTGGACAATCATACAATGACGTCTGTGGATTTGAAATTTGGAGTGATCTTCCTTTTCCAGATCGTCATTGGAACCCTGGGGAATTTAGCACTCTTGCATCATTACTGTATCCTTTACTTCAGTGGATACATGTCCAGGTCCACAGATGTGATCCTCAGGCACCTGACTGTGGCCAATTCCATCGTCATTCTCTCCAGAGGAATCCCGGAGACCATGGTAGCTTTTGGGTTGAAACATTTCCTCAATGATGTTGGATGCAAACTTGTTTTCTATGTTCACAGGGTGGGCAGGGGTGTTTCCATGGGCAGCACCTGCCTGCTGAGTGTCTTCCAGGCCATCACCATCAGCCCCAGGAGCTCCAGGTGGGCAGAGCTGAAAGCGAAATCCCTGAAGTACATTGACTTGTCTAATAGCCTCTGCTGGGTCCTGCACATGCTGCTAAATATCAGAGTTCCTGTGCTTGTGACTGACAAATGGAACAACAGGAACACCACAAAAATTATATCTTTTCAATACTGTTCAGCTATGCTTCCTACCGAAAACACAAGTTCATATTTTGGCACATTCACCTTCTTTCACGACATTTCGTGTTTGGCACTCATGGTCTGGGCCAGTGGCTCCGTGGTTTTCATTCTGTACAGGCATGAGCAGCGGGTCCACCATATCCACAGGCACAGCATCCCATCAAGACCTTCTCCTGAGACCAGAGCTTCTCAAAGCATCCTTGTCCTGGTGAGTGCCTTCATACTCTTCTACACCCTGTCTTCCGTCATTCATGCTTTATTTTCTCTTTATTATGAAGGTACTTGGTGGCTGGCCAAAACTTCTGCCTTCACCAATGCTTGTTTCCCCAGTACCAGCCCTTTTATTCTCATGAGTCGAGAATGTGGTGTATTTAGGCTCATCTGGAAGAAGTGAGCAAATATCTCAACTCTTCAGACATGTGACTTTAGCTCCTTTTCATGCATTCAATCTTGGATGAACTCGAATGTCACAGAACCTTAGAACAATCATGAACCACTCTTGATTGCAGAGAGAGGTATAAATATGATAGCTCAAACAATTGATTAGTAGCAATACTAAGTGAAATTTAAAAAATTTTTATTTTTTGATACTATATTATTTTAAATTTTGAGTATTTTTGATTTGGAATTTCTTTGCAACCCTCAATAATTTAAAGGGATTTTATTGTATTTTTATTCTGTATAATTAATGTGTATGTCATTAATTATAATATGCTTATGTCAGTTTTGTTTCATTTAATATTTTTTTTATTTGTTTCTTCTCTCCACTCTTGTAGGATCCTTGGTATATCCTGGTATGTCAGATGCTGATCTCCATTTTACATTTTACTATGCCATGTCTATCTTATGTAAATAATTATTTAAAAGTCATTACACTTTGATGCATTATAACCATTAATTTTTAAACTGCATTATTATTATATGATTAACATAAATATGTATAGATTCTTAGCCTTAGTTTTCCAAAAGTATTTACAGAAAGAATGTAAACATATTTGTAAACATAATGCATGTTAGCTTCCAGTCTTCACTTCCCAAATGCTTGATTTACAATTTTGGCTACTTCTCATATTTGCCTAATTGAAAGATTTGTAACTCTACCTTCAAAGTTGATTGTATTTTTAACTGTAATAAAAAAACAACATTTTGAAATTAATTGAGGCCAATGCATTTTTACTGACCGGGAACAGTTCAGCTAAATGAATGTGGCATTGTGGTCAATGAGAAGGGGTGATCAGAAACGCTCACCACTTGACTTTGAGAGGATAAGCAAGGTCTATTCCAATCCATCACTGTCCTGGCACATGGCAATTACCACATAATAGGTTGAATGTAATATGAAATCTAAAATGAAAGAGGAAAAAGTTTTTCAGTTTCCAAGAGAACAGTTGTAGCTGAACAATGTGAAACTTTATCTAGGGTATATCAGCATACATTAGTAGTGCTGATAGAATATATTGAGGATTTATGCTAACACAATACCTGTAAATAGTAGTTACTTCCTTTGTATACATATTAGTAGAATTATGGGAACTTTTTGATTTAGCTCTTTATTGGACTTACAGATTGAAATGAACCAATTGAAAACGGAATTTTCATTCCACCTCCCATCCTTTATTTCAAGATAAAATCTATTCTTAATTTCAAGGTAGAGTTTTTTTTCTGGGGGGTGGTGTTTGAGACAGGGTCTTGCTGTGTCGTTCAGGCTGTCCTTGCGTTCCCTATGTAGCGCAGGCTGGCCTCGAGCTTGTGAGGATCTGTCTGCCTGAGCCTCCTGAGCCCTGGGATTCCAGGCTTGCACCCCACGCCTTGCTCAAGGTAGTTTTAAGTGTCTGTATTCTCAAGCCAGATTTCAGGAAATCATGTCTCAACTTTGAGTGTTATCTCTCTTTATGTTGTACACAAAACACCAGCAGATTTAATATCGGCATTCACCATTTGTTAATCCCTTCTCATGCCTTGAAACCACTCAGATTTGGAATTCTCAAGGTTTCTGTGTCCAGAAAATAAAGTGTGGATTTGCGTAGATTAGATGGAGATCAGTTCCTTCCTTGCCATAAGGACTTCCAGTTGCAGTTTGGGTTGGGTTTAGAAAATGGGGAAGGAGAAATGTTTCTTGGTCTGACTCTTTCACAGTAGAGATTAGAAGAGAGACAAGTCCAAGAGGAGACTGATTGGTGACTACAGGGTGCTGCTATCTGCTCTGGTGTTTGCTTTAGTTCGATTTGGGGCAAGTAAAGAGGTACCCTAGGAGGTGTCACTTGAGAGTGGTGTCACAGAAGATGTTTGGTTTGAGTAAATCTGCCTGTGTAGGAGCACAGCTAGAAAGTCCTGCTGGGTGGGCAGCATGAAGAGGTTGGCTGGCTCCAGGTTGGCACAGGCAAGGTATCTGCAGAGTTTAAATGTTATAACTCCATGTATTTGGAGATAAATTTGCACCCATGAAACCATCACCAAAATCAAAGCCATTTGAATCTGAAAGTGTGAACATTTCTTAATCTGTATGGAAGAAAAGTTTAGCCATCTACACAGGATGTAAATGCATGGACATTGTGGGGGGTCAAGAAATATGTCCTGTAGCAAGTGTGTGTTTTCTGTCTTCATATTTCCTGTCAAAGAAACCTCTTGTACAGTACAATTTTGTGAAGTTGGTTGCCAAGGTTCATTGCTGTATTTAGATTCCTCCAACAGTGTAAATCCAGTACCTCATCCACATCTGCTTTCCTTTCCTGCCCCTGATATTGGGATCTCATCCTAAGATATAATTACCGCACACTTGTTCTAAAGGAGCCTTTGAAATAGCATGAAAATCAGTGCCATACACATACCCATCATCACCAACAGATCCCTCCTGACCCTGTACTTTGATTTGTTCATAACTATTTTTTTTTAGGTTAAGAGGACATAAGATCTATTTTCTTGGCAAAATTTAACTATACGGTAAAGCCTGATGTAGGTAGGCCCTGTGATTTTCTCCAGATATTATCTTGGAGAACTGAAACTTTCTTCCTTTCAGTCAACATCTCCTGTGCACCACCATGTCTGGCTTCAAAACCTATATTCTAATTAATTGCAGAATCCAGAAAAAAATGGGTAAAATTCTACACAGACACAACTTACCATAACAGAACCAAGAAGATATTAAAAATCCTATCAATAACAGAGAGTGAAACAGTAATAAAAAGTCTTCCAAAAAGGAATAGCCCAAGACCAGGCAGTTTCACTGCTGAATATTTTCATATCTTTGAAGAAAAAATAATACCAACACTCCCGCAAGTATTCGGTGAAGCAGAAAAGTAAGGAGTGCTCCCAAATTCATTCTAGGAGACCTACGTTACCCTGAGTCTAAAACCTTACTAGAATCGAATGAAAAAGAAAACCATAGATCAATATCCTTGATGAACATAGATACAAAAATCATTAATAAAATACAAACTGAATTTAACAACACAATAAAATTTATACAGCATGATCAAATTTAGTTAAATTGAGGGATGTAAGGGTGGTTCAACATATGCAAATCAATAAATGTAATACACTACACAAATAAAATTAGGATAAAAATCACATGATCATCTCAATTGATGAAAAAGCCTTAGATAAAATTGGTTAGCCCTTTGTGATAAAAGCCCTAATGAAACTAGGTACGGAAGGATCACTCTTCAATATAGTAAAGGCCATGTATGACCAACCCACAGACAACATCATTCTGAATGGGGAAAAACTGAAATTATTTCCTCTCAAATCAGAAACAAGGCAATAATGTCCCCTCTTACCACTCTTTTTTTTTTTTTTTTTGAGACAGGGTCTCACTATGTAGCCCAGGCTGGCCTCGAACTCTCGACGATCCTCCTACCACAGCCTGCCAAGTGCTGGGATTGCAGGCCTACATCTGGCTGCTCACCACTCTTATTCAATATATATTTTGAAATTTTAGCTAGAACAATTCGTCAAGAGAAAAAAAGTGATGCAAATAGGGAAGGAAGAGGTCAAATCGCATTGTACTTATTTGTAGATGATGTGATTCTATACTTAGAAGACCCTACAGACTCTACTAAAAGATATTCAGAACTGATAAATGAAGTCTGCAAACTATTAGGCTATAAAATCAATGTTAAAAAATGAATAGATTTAATATACACCAGTAATGGGCTAGCTGAGAAATAGATCAGAAAAAGCAATTCTATTCATAATAAAATAAAATAAAATAAAATAAAATACTTAGGGTCTAATATAACCAAAGTGCTGAGAGAACTCTACAGTGAAAATTTCAAAACACTAAAGCAAGGAATTGACGAAAACACGAGAAGATGGAAAGACCTCCCACGTTCACAGATTGGCAGAATTAATATTGTCCAAATGTCTGTTAACAAAAATGATCTAAAGATTCATTGCAATCATCACCAAAATACAAATGACAAAATTTTCACAGAAATAAAAATAAAATCTTAAAATTTATATAGAAACACCCAAAAGAACCAGAATATCAAAAGCGATCCTAAGCAAAAAAAGCAAACACCAGAATATCTGATTTAAAGCTATACTACAAAGCCGTGGTGATAAATTCTACATGACACTGGTACAAAAACAGACATGTAGACCAATGAATAGAAGAGAAAACACAGAAACAAACCCACACAACTACAGCCATCTGATTCTGGATAGAAGCCAAAAATACACACTGGAAAAAAGACAACCTCTTTAACAAATGGTGCTGTGAAAACGAGATGTCCATTTGTAGAAGATTGAAACTAGATCAATGTCTCCCATTCTGTATAAATATCAATTCAAATTGGATCAAAGACCTAGGTATCCTGAAACTTAGGGGAGCCGCTTGAAGCCACACACAGACGAAGACTTTCTGAATAGGAGTCCAATAGCACAGGCGAAAATAGCAAGAATCAACAAATGAGGCTATATTAAATTTAAAAAAATTCTGCACAAGGGAAACAAATTGAAGAGACAGCCTACAGAATTTAAGAAAGTCTTTAGCAGCTACTCTTCTGACAGAGGGTTAATATGCAAAGAAGTAAAAAACCCCACTAACCATACCCTAGTCAATAAATGGACAAAGAAATCGAGAAGACACTTCTCAAAACTGGAAGTAGAAATGACCAGTAAGTATATAAATTTTTTTCAACATTTTTAGTCATTAGGGAAATACAAATCTACACTAGATTCCATCTCATCCTGGTCAGAAAGTGCTAAGAAAATAAAAAACAATAAGTGCTCATGAGGATGTGCAGAAGAAAGACCCCTTTCACATTGCTGGTAGGAATGTAAATTAGTATACTATTGAAATCAGTATGGCGGTTCCTCAAAAATCTAAAACTAGAGCGATCATTTGATCCAGCTATAGCGCTCCTTCTTATAGGCCCAAAGCGGAGTCGGCACATTGTAGGAACACCTGCAGCACCCACATTCATTTCAGCACAGTTCACAATAGGCAAGATGTGGGACCGGACTAGGTGTCCTTCAAGAGATGAGCGGATAAAGGAAATATAGTCTATATTCAGACCATACTGGGATGGCTGTTAAGAAAAGCTGTAGAGGATGTTGTAAAGGGAATCTTACACACTACTGGCAGGAATGTAACTTTCTACAGCCAGGGAGGAAAACAGTATGGTGGTTCCTCAAAAAGAAAAAAAAAAAAAAAAAAAAAGGATCTATGATATACTCGATCAATCCTACTTTTCTGACTTCATATCTAAAGTAAATTCAATCTTCATATATGCACTCCTTTGATTCATGCACCATTATTCACAACAGCTATGACATGGGATCAAACTAAGCATCCACCAACAGGTGAATGATAAAGAAAATGGCATTTATACGCACGTTAGAATATTATCCAGCCTTAACAAATGAAGTCTTGTCATTTGGACGACATGGATGAACCTGGAAGACATTCTAAGTGAAACAAATCAGGCACATAGAGACAAATACAGCATAATCCTAAATATATGGAGTGTTAAAAGTTTGAACTCATGGAAGTGAAGAGTAGAACAATGGTTACCAATGGCTGGAGTAGGGTGTGAGGAGGAGAGACGTTTGTCAAAAGACACATTTCATTTAGGAGGAATAAGTTCAGGAGATGTAATGTATGACATGATAAACATTCAGCAATGTATTCTAAGTGTTCTTATCAGGGAGAACCAAGGGACTGTATACATTAATTGGCACAATATAACCTCCCCACAATATATACATGTTTCAAGCCAAGAGCTTGTACAATGTATATATATATATATATATATATATATATATATATATATATATATATGTATTACTGTGATTGTCTCATCTGTCAGATCTCAGTATTTTCTTCCTGCACCATGTGAGACTCTGTCTCTAGGTATTGGAGCAAAAGAAGAGCTTCTCCAAAACACTGAAACTCACTGTCATAATTGTCTTCTAATTGTTCCTGGGAGTTGGGAAGTGGAAAGAAAGTTTTTTCTTTTCTTTAAAATTAGTCACATGGGCCGGTGAGATAGCTCAGCAGCATAAGCACCTGCTCGCAAGTGCGAGGTCCTGAGCTTGACCCCCCCAGTATGCACAAACAAACAAACAAACAAACAAATAAATAAATAAATAAAATTAGTCACACTTGGGCCAGGAATATAGCTCAGCGGCACAGTGCCTGCCTGGCAAGCATGAAGTCGTGAGTTTGATTCCCGGTACCAAAAAAAAAAAAAATTAGCCACAATTACTCAATGGTTCATGGCTGTTTAAACTTCAGTGTTAATCACACCTTTGTAGGACGATGCAGTGTGACTTTCTGGGGTGAAGGTGATGTGATAATTACATTTCTGTGGGGAGTTGAGGTCGTATGACCGTGGCCTGTATCTTGAGTCCTGGCTGCTTGCCTCCCACACATGCAGGGGACCTCAGGACCATCACCTGAGCCTATTGTTCTGGAAGCAGGAAGGAGCTGGGTGGAAATTTTCTACTCCAATTTGTGCAAGTGAGTGTGTAAGAATGTGATCCGCATCACAGTGCGTTTCTGAGTAAGTCACCATGTATGGAAACAGGATTTGTCTGTGGTCACAGAGCTACACAAGAGGAAAAGTTAATACTACGGAGGCACAGTCCGAGCTGGTGGACAGAAACTGGGGCTCTGAGGTCCCACACCAGCTCTAACGGCTGCTCGCTTGTGTTCGTAGAACCAGCCCTAAAGGCAATTGTGAGAATTTGTTCCAAGCACTAGTGAAATCTATTTCATAGTAACCTTCAGACTGTGATTTAGAAATCAATCTGCTATTCAACCTGCCTGTGGAAATCACAGATACAATTACATGACCAGTATTTCTTCTGTAAAAGATGGTGTTTGTGATAATGAGTGTGATGGAATCGATTGAATCAGCTGTTTCCTGGTATAAACAATGTGACCAGATGGAATTTTGGTAATATACAGATTTTTCTCTCATTGAATTTGACATGATTGATGGAGATGATAATTAAGTCTTTCTAAAATACCTGTAGTCTATTGATCAAAGCGGGATACTTTTCCTTCCTGCAGGAAGAGAAGGAGTCTTCCACGAAATGTTAATGTCATACTTGAGGGATTCATATACCAGAAAAATTAAGGAGCCCTGGTTATTTTGGATTTAAATGTGCTTTATGACATTTTGTCAGGTTGTAAAAATTCCAAACTCATTTCATGCTGAATTTTGTTTTTCTACCCCCATGCATTAGATTTGATGCCTCAAAATTCAAATTTATGTGCTTGCCCTGTATTTTAGCATCAACCCCTAATAAATTATTTCCTTTTCTTTCTCTAAATGAAGAAATATAAAATGTATATTATCTAATGAAGATTAGTTTAGTTTCTAATGTAACATCCTTTATAATATATTTAAATTTCATATACCTTAGCATAGATCAAAAGCATGTATTATGCCTCATTTTTGCTTTAGGTAGCATTAACAAAAATGTTGTATGATTATTGCTGTTGCTATCCTAATATTGATCCATTCATTAAAAACAATTCAGTCATAGGAAATTGTTTAGTGGATCAACTTTTTGTTTTTAAATCTTCATTCATAACTGATGCAGGTATATAAAAGAAATGTTTACACAAGAATGGGAAATGATCCCAGTCAAATTTACTCAATAAGCAGATTTCAAATACGAAAAGGTACACATACGTTTGGGTTACTGAATGACAACTATGTCTCTATGGTGGTCACACAAAGAAGTATAATATCAGTGCAGCCTGGCTGCCAGGTCCAAACTCATTTTTTATTGATATTTAGATGAGTCACATAAGCTCCTTTTTGTTAAATCATCGTTATGTGTACAGGGAAAATATTATTAGGTAGTAACTTATCACATTGTGTGTATTAAGATAGAAGAGGTAAGTCATTCTGGCCATACCTTGAAAGTGCTCTGTAAAGAAACACGAGGCTTTGGAAAACTCTTAAGAGCAATCATATCCTAGAAGCAAATTTCTGAGGAGAGTTGATGGTAAGCCAAGAATTTTGAATTTAACCTTTTATGTAATACCCGCAACTTATCTTTCCATACAGAATCATGTGTTTTGAATGTTTATGTTAAGTCCTGGACAATCATACAATGACCTCAGGGGATTTGAAATTTGGAGTGATCTTCCTTTTGACTGAACCTTAAGAACATTCGTAAGTCTAATCGCAGCAAGAGTTGTCGATATGACAGAGCTTCTATTTTTTATAAAGTAGTGATTAGCAACAATACAAAATAAAATCCTTTTACTATTTATTTTTGGTATAATTTTATTTTAAATTTGGAATATTTGTGTTCCCTTAATTTTTTGCTTTTTAAAAGGTCTTTATTTTTATTCAACGTAATTAATGTATATGTTATGAAGTACAGTAGGTTTAAATCAGTTTTCTTTCATTTAATGTTTTTTTATTTCTCCCTTCTCTCCCACTCTTGTAGGTTCCTTGGTATAACCTGTTATGTTGGATCCAGATCTCTATTTTACATTTTAATTCTACCTCATGTCCCTTTTATTGAAATACTTAAAAACCTATTATGATTTGCGATACTTATCTACAATTATTAAGTTTCAACTTGCATTTTGTTGTATCACTGACATATAAATACCTGTAGACTTCTTTCTGTTTTAGCTCTGCATTTCTTTTTTTTGTGGGTACCGGAGGGTCGACCTCAGGACCTCGCGCACCAGCAGGCGCCCGTGCCGCTGAGCGATATCACCGGCCCCTTTTTCGTATGTGGGTTCCGGGAGTCGAACTCGGGCCCTCGCGCTTGCCGGGCAGGCGCTTAAGCCGCTGAGCCATCTCACCGGCCCCCACATATGTATATTCTGATCCATAGTTATTAAAAATATTTACAGAAAGAATATAATCACTTTTGTAAATTTAATGCAAATCAGCTTTCATTCTTCACTTTCCAAATGCTTGATTTATAACTTTGGTTCCTTCATACTTTTGCCTTTCTAGCTGAAAGATTCACAACTTTCCCTTCAAAAGGTCTGCGCTTTTAATCGTGAGAAGTATTTAACATCTGCAGAAATGAAAAGAAGTACTTTGAAGTTAGCCGAGTTGAATGCATTTCTACTGACTGGAATCAGTTCAGTTAAATGAACTTGGTGCCATTGAATGAAAAGTGGTGAGAAATGCCTACCATTTGACGTTATAAGGATAAGCAAAATTTATTCATGTTGCTTGGATTTGGGGGTGAATTCAAGTCCACAGTTGCCTTGGCACACATCAGTTACTATTTTAATGGTCAGATACAATGTCAAATCCAAAATCACTGAGGAAAAAATGTGTCCAGTTTCCTAGAGAATGGTGCTTGCTCAACAATATGAAATGCTATCCAGTGTATATCAGCAGAGGATTAGTATGGCTGAAAGAATATGTCGATCATTTACAGTAACATTTAATAGAGTCTTCTAGAACATGTAAATAAAGTCTTGGAAGCTTTTTACATCATCTATTCATTGGCCTTACTGATTTAAATGAACCAAAAGCAAACTGAATCTCCAGAGGAGATGCATAATAACCAAGTACATGCAGAGCTGTGCCTGGGAAGCCCAGAGGAGATTAACTGGAAAATACAGGTACTGAGAAATGGGGGAGACAAACATAGGTGTATATAGATCAAGCCAAAGGAGAAATCTATTAGATCAATACATCTTCAGGGCAATTAGAAAGGTTAGTGGGATGCCTCTGGTATACACCCACCCTTAACTTCTGCTGAAGACTCCACCTTGGGAGTGGTTCTACCATCCTGAGGGAGGGGGGCCAAAGCAGCAGAGGCCAGTCCCCAGGGAAGGGCCCCTGTCCTACTCTAACCTACCCTGTGGGATTGGGAACCCAGAAAGTGAGATAGTCACAGAGTAGGGCACCAGAGAAAGTGAATGCAAGGAAACCACTCACCAAGCAAGTACCACGGGGCCTCTGGAGAAGTACAGAACAAGAGAACAACATTGATTGGGGACTCAGAGCTGGAGAGGCCTGTGCTTTAGGGAGCCACAGGCTGTAAGCATGCAACTTGGGGGCAAGGAGATTTTTAGTGTTTCCAGGGCAGTCAGTCCCCCAGCACCCTCCCAAATATCAGGGCTTACGTGTCCATGTGACACCCTGTCTACTGCCCGCTATTCTTCACTGGCAAGAGAGCTCTTCTGCCTCCAGAAATTGGCTGCTTAATGAGCCCTGGACCACACAGGGTTCAGGGACAAGGAGCCAAGAACTGCAACCATGAGACACTGGGGAGGAAGGGCGACCACGCAGTGCTAGAGCAGTCAGCCCCCCAGCTCTCTCCCAAACACCGGGGAGCTCTGAGTCCCTGTGATAGCCTGCCCACTGCCCATTGTGTGGTGCTGGCGAGGGAACTCTCCCATCCATTTGGTGCCACAGGGCTCTTGGGTGGGAGCCATGAGCTGTAACTGGTGAAACACAGGAGAGAAAGGGAGATCCAGCACCACCAGGTCGGAGTAGTCCCTTCCCTACTCTTCTCCCAAACCCAAGGCAACATTGCGCCCGTGCACGCCCTGCGCAGTGCCCAGTGTGCAGCACCAGTAGGAAAACTCCCCCACCCCCAACTGAAGACCGCTGAGTGCCGGGAGCCCTAAGCACCAGAGCACACAGGCAGGGGAGAGGCATGTTTTGTGGAGGGTGCAGGAGACTCAGGTGAAGAGACACATGGACGCAGTTTAATCAGGAAACAAGACAGAGTGCACTAATCTGGAGCCCTACAGAAATTTACACACAGGAAATATCTGTATATGTAAAAAGGAAAATAAATATTAACCAGAGCCTTAATTTAAATAGTGCCTTTCACTGGCCAGTCAGGGTAAACGTCACTAAAACTGTACCCAGGATTCAAACAAGCTCACTATTAGCAGTTTAACAGCTTCTGAAATGTATGCAGCTTTTCAAAATCTCTAATTAAGTTTCCTTCTCTTTCCCCCTTTGCCTATTCCCCCAAATATGCTCTCAAACCTCCTCTCTGCCAGCTCTTCATTCCAGTTCTAGAAGCAATAGCATAAAGTTCAACCTCAAGTCTAGCACTTGTTACTATCTCCCTTCTCATGCTCTTCTTTCTCATCTACCCCTTCCTTTTTCATTTCCTTTCTTCTTCCACAACCCACCATGTCCCAGCCTACCTGTCTAGTAGTATATCACCATCTTTATGGGTCACTGAAAAATGGGAGAAACTGTTATAACAAGTTTTCAGGTCCATGACTGATGTATGGTTGGATCTGTTGCTGTTAATATATCCGGTAGGGACCCTGTCCTTGCACACAGTGACTGGGTGTGATGGGTTAATCTTAGTAGAGTGAAGAGCTGTATAAATATCTGAGCACAGCCAAAGCCAACATCCCTTTACTGGGAAGCAGACACTGACCGAAGAGATCTCCATACTAGCAGCATAGTCTTTCCACTCTACTTCATCCTCGACCTGCAGTGCACACAGAAACAACAGACACATGGGCAGCAAAATGCTTCCAGATGTGCATAACTCCCCCAACGCTGCTCCAGTGGGCACTGATGGGGAGGAAGTGAAAAACCCAAATTGCTGAAATGTATAAGGGGATAAAAGAAGAAACAAAATAAACCCCAGGTAGATAAGATGTTCAGTGAAATTAAAGACGATGTAACAAAATAGATAAGGGACTTAATTGATAAAGCAATCAGAGAACTTAGTAATGAAAGCCTGGGTGAACTAATCAATCTGATACAACATATGAGTGACCAGTTCAATAAAGACTTAGGGTCGATGGAAAGGCATCAAACAGAAATTCAGGACATAAAATTCTATTTCAAGTATGAGCAGCAGAAAGGCTCAATGCAAGGAGAGAGCTTCAGAAATAGAAAATAGGGTTGATGCAGGAGATGTTATATTCAGATACCTTAAAAGCAGCAACAGGTCGGGCGTGGTGGTCTATGCCTGTAATACCAGCAATCAGGAGGCTGAGGCAGGAGGACTGGCCATGAGTTTGAGGCCAGCCTGAACTACATAACAAGACCCTGTCTTAAAAAACCAAAAAGCAAAGCAAAACAAAATAAAACAGAAACAAAAACAAACAAACAGAAAAACAAACCCCAACAACAGATCATGGAAACTGGGTCCAACAGCTGCTAGATGACACAAGTAGAATCAAGTAGACAAAATATGAACAAGAAATTTCAGATTTGTACTGCAACTTTGAACAAATGGAGTTTACAGATATCTACAGTATAGTGTCACTGTAATGATGGATGCAACTGCACACTTGTCAAAACCCATAGAATATATAACAGCAAGAGTGATCCCTAATACCTTAATGTAAGGTACTTCATCAGTTTTGGATGATGATGCTGTGTGGGTGTGGGTCCATCAATTGTGATAAATGTACAACTCTGATGTGGAGTGTTAATAGCAGAGAAGCTGTGTGTGTGTGTGTGGGGGGGGAGCAGAGGGCATATAGAAACTGTATAATACGCAGAAGTCAAGAAAAATGGAACTTTCTGCTTAATATAAACTGCTTTAACATTGTCTATTAAAAAAGCAAAAATGAATAAATTGTGAAACCAAAACAAAAAAGTGAGATGTCAACAGTGCCCACCCAACAGCAACAACAACAACAAAATACACATTTTTCACAGTACACCAAACTTTCTTCAAAGTAGACCACATACTGGTCCATAGACCATGGATAAATAAACAGAAAATAATCTAAATAATCATATGCATATTATCAGATCTTAGTGCAATCAAACTAGAAATCAATGGCAAAAGAAACCACAGAAACTGTGCAAACACATGGAGATTAATAATACACTTTTGAATAATCAATAAGTCATAGAAGAAATAAAAGAAGAAATTAGATGGTTTGTAAAATAAAATGACAATTGTTGTACATCATACCAGTATCTATGGGACAAAGTGAAAGCAATCCTAACAGGAAAGTTTGTAGCTGTAAATGCCAATATTTGAAGAATGGAACGAGCCTAAGTAAATAACCTAATGATGCACCTCAAGGTTGTAGGAACTCAAGAACAGTCTAAATCCACATCTGGCACAAGGAAGGAAATTATAAAAATCAAAGCAGAAAGTAATGAAATTGAGACTACAAATATGCATAAATAAACAGTAAGTTGAAGAATTCTTTCTCTGAGAGGGTAGACAAAATTGACAAATGCTTAGCCAAAATTACCAAAAGAGGGATAGAAAAGACCAAAATCAACACAATTAGAGGTGAAAAAGATGAAATCACAAAAGACACCACTGACATCTAGGGGATTATGAGTAACTACTTGGAAAACTTGTATTCTGATAAATTGGGCAAGCTAGAATAAATGGATAGATTCCTAGACATATATGAATTACCAAAACTGAACCAAGAAGATATAAATACTCTGAACAGTCAAAAACAGCCAATGAAATTGAGGTAGTAATAAAAAACATAGCAACTAAGAAAAGCCAAAGACTTGATGGATTCACTGCTGAATTTCGCAAGAACTTCAAGGAAGAACTAATGCCAATATTTCTTAAACTCTTCAATGAGACTGAAAGTGAAGAAACAGTGACAAACTTCTTAAAGCTAGTACTACATTTATACCAAAACTGGACAAGAACTTAACAAAAAGGAAAACTACAGACCAATTTTCTTAAAGACCATGTATGGAAAACTTTTCAACAAGATACTTGCAAACAGATACAACAAATCGTTAAAAAGATCATCTATCTTGACCAAGTTGGTTTCATCCTAGGGAAGCCAGAATCATTCAGCATAGGTAAATTAATAAATGTACTACATCACATAAACAGAAGTAAAGATAAAAATTACATGGTTATATCAACAAAGGCAAAAAATCTTTTGCCAGTATTCATCATCCATTCATGATAAAAAGCTTGCCTAAAACTGGTAGAGAAGGATCTTCCTTAAAAATGACACAATTATAACAAACCCATTGCCAACATTATACTAAATGGTGAAAACAAAATGTTCCAGTAGAAATCAGGAATATAAAAGGTTTTCATGCTCACCATTGCTGTTCAGTATAGTGCTAAAATCTTTACAGCACTGAGGCAAAAGAAGGAGATAAACATGATGTGAGTAGGAAATGAAGACACAGAGCACCTGCAGGATGAGATGATCCATTATACAGAAGATTTAAAGAACTCCACCCGAAGACTCTCAGAACTAATAAAGAAATTCAGAGTTTGTAAGTGTCTTAGTCACTGTTTTCATTACTGAGACAAAATACCTAACACCCAAAACTAAAGGAGAAAGGTTGATTTTGGCTCACAGATTGTAAACATTTCAATCCAAAGTCGGCTGTCCCCAAGGCATAGGGACATCACAAAGGAGAAAGTGTTCATGGTGGGCAGAAGGCAGCGAGTAGTGAAATAGCAAACAATGGCAGTAGCCCTCTTTCTGTCCGTTATATTCCACCCAGGCTACAGGCCCTTAGGGTGGGTAGCACTTGCACCCAGTGTGGGGCACCCTTAATCCCAGCATCGCACATTTAATCCCAGCATGACACCCTGAATCCCAGCATCACACAGCTTAGATCCACCTCCAGGAACCCCACCTATGGGGGACATCTAGATACAAGCCACAACAGTAAGAAACAGATAAACATGCAAAAATCAATAGCATTTTTATACACTAAGAATAAACCCACTGAGAAAGAAATGAGGAGAATTATCCCATTTAACTTTTTTTTTTTTGAGATAGGGTCTCTCTATGTAGTTCAGGCTGGCCTTGAATGCTCTGTGATCCTCCTGGCTCAGCCTCCTGAGTGCTGGGATACAGGAATGTGCCACCCCTCCCCAGCTCTTCCCACCTAAAATTACCTAAAAACAATTATGTGTCTGAGAACTCACCTAACCAAGTGCTAATTAGAATATGTCAATTTGAGTAAGAACCACCTAGCAGTTTAGTAAAACCCTCTCTCTCTCTCTCTCTGTGTGTGTGTGTGTGTGTGTGTGTGTGTGTGTGTGTTTATGAGTGGCGTGTAGGCTGCAAACTGAGGAGGAAAAGTCCAACTCTGTATGTGGGTGGCACCAACCAATAGGATTGTAGCCTGGCTGAAGAAAAAAAAGAAAGAATGGGGAAAATTTGCCTTTTTTCCTTCAGAGGACCTGCAGTTGGCACCATTGCCTTTGGACTTTCATGAATATTCCTTCCAGGCCTCCAGCACAGGCTCTTCAGCATCCAACACAGACGCCTTGGCATTCTGTCGCCGAGGCACAGCAGGGACTCTGCAGGGAGCTCCAGCCCTTCCACCTTCAGCCCCTGCTAGACCCTCTGGCTCTCCACTGTGCTGAGGGCTATTTTGGATTCTCCCACAACTGATTCCACAGATGCCCATTGGAACTCTTCTCCTTTTAGTGCTGCATGCATTCCAAAGAAATCCCTGTATAACTATAAATGCATTCTATATCAATTCTCTTCCTCTAGTGAACCCTATCTAATGGAGATTTTGGTAGGAGGACTAGCTCTAGAAAAACAGCCTTGTAATAATGAATTATTCTCATTGGGTTGATTGTTTCTGGAGTTGGTTCTATAAGTTGATGAGAATTAAAGTTACCACGAACTCTCCTCTTGATGATATACAGTACTGATAATTGGTGTGAACTGTTTAACGTAACACACAATAGATCCTTGAATGGACGGATCATTTAGATTACCCTACTTCACCACTTGTGAGATGCAAGAAATTTAGTGACTATATACAATATATGATATACTATATACAATAATTTTGAACATTTTTGGAAGGGTATGAACTACAGTGATGTTGGCTCACTGCTCAGCATTTTTGGCAAAATATTAAATAAAAAATCATGAGTTGTAGACATGAATAAATAATCTAAAGCCTTCTAAGTTTGAAGACAAATTAATGAGAGGAAAATAGGAGCTTAATGATTCAAATTCCCAGTTCCAAATGTACACAAAGAACCTCGTTTTTTATGCGTGTCCTGAAAGGAATCAATTCTTCTCTTATTGCAGGGCCAAAGTTCCTGAAAAACAAATCATAAGTCCTTATAATTCAACTGACCCATGACAGTGAAAGTTTAATTCTCAGCCTTGAAGAACAGCTGAAGTGTTATTGGGGGCACTGATCAGAAGAGAATGGGATCCCATAAATTGGGAAGGAAATGTTTGGGAGAAGCCTGATGAGGCTGGGAACACTAAACTCCTAAATTCTGATGTGAAGTTTTTGCCAGAGGAGATCTTCCCATTCTCAGTGGTAGAGGCATTCCCTTCTCCATCCCCTGTAGTGTTGGCCTCTCCTCTTATACCTGAGGAAACAAACCTGGTGTTGTCTGTGGAAATGGTGGTGACCATGACTGCTGCCGGTACCAAGCTAGACAATGCTGATGTTCCTCAGAACCCACCCTCAGTGCCCACATTTGCCTCTAGTCCTGTAACCATGCTCACATCTTGAAGGCTCTTAAAGGTGAGATACGCAGCATGACCCACGAGGCACTCTGCTACACACCCAAAACACTTCTTGTGTTTCCTAATTCTTACAAGCAGAGATCTGGGGAGAAACATGGGAATGGGTTTTAAGGTGGTGGGATAATTGTGGAAGAAACATAAAGATGAATTAGGCTGAGTTTCCTAATATTGACCCACTAAGCAGAGATGCTTAATTTTATGATTGTAGCTCATGGATGTAAGGGGTTAATAGTTAATTTTTTTTCCTGGATGGCAGAAGTGTGGATCAAAAGACGACCCACTGTAAATGAGTTGGGGATACCTGATAGTCTTTGGTGTTCTGAGATGAGGAGATTGAAAGACTCTGGGAAATGAGAATGGGAAGTAATTCGTCAGGGTGAAGCTACTCCCCACTCTGAGAGGACCCAGAAAATGTACTGTTTATGAACATTGTAGGACAGAGACTTGTGAGAGGAGCACCAGCATTTCTGAAGAGCCTCATGATTGCTCTTCTCTCTACGCCAGACCTTACAGAAGGGACCACAGTCACTCAGTTGGGAAACTTAAAAGTGATGGTTGTGGTTGGGTCCCAGAGTGGCAGAGGTCAAGGGACAGTGTTCAAGTACCAAAACAAAGTCAGTGCACTTCCTGTCATGGACAGCAGAAGCAAAGCACTGACCAGAATAGTCTGAAATGTGTGGACCTGTGACACTGGCTGAGTAGTCACAGTGTTCCCAAAAGTGAAATAGGAAGACTACTAAATTATTGCTTGATTTGTATAAGCAGAAGAGAAATTTAATAATCACACGGATAGGATAACCTGTTCTGTAGATAGTGCTCAATGTTTTTATTTTTTATTTTTTTTTCAGCTCAATGGACTCATGAACAAAGTGGCCATGGTGGCAGGGATGGGTGTTATACCTGATCTCAGCAACATGGACCCCCACTCACAAGGCTGATCTGGCTCCAGACACTGCTGGATGCTCAGTACGCCAGCAGCAGGGACCAGCACTATGGCACCGTTGGTGATCAGCCTGTGACCTGGTGGCAGATATTTCATATTGGACCACTTCCATCATGCAAAGGACAGCACTTTGTCCTTACTGCTAAAGACATTTATTCTGGGTATGGGTTTGCCTTCCCTGCTTATAATGCAGGGAAAATTTCTGCCCAAACTACCATCTGTGGACTCACAGAATGCCTTATCCTCTGCCATAGTGTTCCACACAACATTGCCTCTGATCAAGGAGCATATTTTATGGCCAAAGAAGTGAGAGAGCAGACTCGTGGTCATGGAGTTCACTGTGCTCACCGTGCTCCTCGCCACCCAGGAGCAGCTGGGTTGATAGGTGGAGCGGCATCATGAAGACACAGTTGCAGTGACAGTTAGATGGCAATACCTTGCAAGGCTGGGGCATGGTTCCTTAAAAGACTGTATGTGTTTTGAATCAGTGTCCTTTATATGGTACTCATTCTCCCATAGCCAGGATCCCTGGGTCCAGGAATGAAGGCAGAGAAGTGGCAATGGTAGCACTCGCCGTTACCCCTAGTGTCCCAGTAACAAAGTTTTTCTTCCTGTTCCCACAACCTTATGCTGTGCTGGCCTAGAAGTCTTAGTTCCAGAGGGGAGACACCTTGTACCAGGAAGCACAGCGATGATTCCACTGAACCAGAAGCTAAGACTTCTTCTGGGTCATTTTGGGCTCCTCATGCCTCTGAGTAAACTGGCTAAAAAGGGAATTATGGTATTGGCAGGGCTGATTGACCTAGACTATCAAGGGGAAATTGGACTATTTCTCCACAGTGGAACAAAGGGAGAATATACTTGGAGTGCAGGAATCTCTGAGGACACGTGTTAGTAATACCATTCCCTGGTACTAAGGTCAATAGGAAACTACAACGATGCAATCCAGGCGGGAAGACGGATGGCACAGAACCTTCAGGAAGGAAGTGCTTGCTGAAGGCCAAGGGAATACAGTATGGGCAGTAGAAGAATGTAGTTATAAATCCCAGCTATGACCACATGAGCAGTTACAGAAAGGAGGATTAAAATTGTATTTTTTTCTTTCCTATTTTGTTTCTATGCTTGCACATATATACACATATATTAAGCAGCTATCTTTATTTTCTTCCGATGTAACATAATGTTGACAGACTTACTATTGATTCTTTTTTTTTTTTTACGTGGGTACTGGGGGGTCGACCTCAGGACCTCACGCGCCAGCAGGTGCCCGTGCCGCTGAGCGATATCACCGGCCCTTTTTTCGTATGTGGGTTCTGGGAGTTGAACTTGGGCCCTCGCGCTTGCCAGGCAGGCGTGCACGCCGCTGAGCCATCTCACCGGCTCTACTATTGGTTCTTAAGTGTAGTTAAACCTATATTATAATGTTTAAGATATGAAACGTTAGGAGTAAGCATCACCAAGAGAGAAATTTTGCCTTCTGTTCTGTGGAGGAAATTAGGGTGCTTCTGCCTCCATGCCAGATATTTGTACCACCTGAGGCATAAACATAGACTTGCTGTTGTATCTGGAGTCTGTGGTCTAAGGAAACGTGCCTGGTGTCAGTTTGAATAAGCAACTCCTAGCAGTTTGGTCTAGCACAGCTCTGGGTGTGTCTGGATAACTGAGCTGCTGAAGATGGAAATCCCACCCTGGGTATTCCAACTGGTGAGGTACAGAGGCCCAGCTTGCTTCTGCTCCACGAGGATATCTAGTTTTCCAGTATCATTTATTGAAGGGACTGTCTGTTCTACACTGTGTTTTATTGTCTCCTGTATTAAAAAGCCCTTGGTGATCAATGTTTATTCTGTCCAAGGGGTAAGCCTATTGATCGGTGCCACCCACATCTCGGGCAGGCCTCCCCCTCAGCTTGCTGGCCTATAGGTCAGCCATCCATAGGCACACCCAAAATTTACTAATCTGCTAAGTGGTTCTTAAGTTGATATGTCACGATTAATGATTACATTAAAGAATCATTCCTTGTTAGATATTTGGTTTCTTTGAGGCCAGCCTGGGCTACACAGTGAGTTCAAGGCCAGCCTGCACTGCATAGTGAGACTCTGTCTCAACCCCCCACAAATGCTTGGTTTCTCTCCTTATCATTTGAATTTATTTATTTATTTATTTTATTAATTAAGTTTATTGGTACGTTTTAGGAATACATAATGATCACAGCCATTATAAGGAATTTGTGCCTGTACATGATATAACTTCATTCTTTTTTCCCCATTCTCTTACCCACTCTTCCTCCCCTTTTCCCCTCATTATTTACAAAAACTGTTTCCTTTATTACTTCTTTTCTTATTTTTTCTTTTCTCTTCCTTCCTTTCTTCTTTCCCCCTCCCTAGTTCCCTTTCACATTTGAATGTTTTCTTCCTGTTTCGCAATGTTTATTATACATTTTGGTCCTTATTTACACTTTCTCTTTCTCACACCAGAGAAACTATGCAGTATTTACACGTGTGTCTGATTTACTTCACTTAAGAGTATGGGTCTCAAGGTGCATCCATTTAGCTAGAAATTGCTCAAGCTTATCCTTTTTTATGACAGACTAATATTCCATTGTATAAAAAACCACATTTGCCTCCATTAACTGTATGAACTAGATTTGTAGTTACATAACAAAATCTAAAATGAACCAGAAAATTGTATGCAGTAAATATGCCATCAATATGGCAATTTTACCCTCAGTGGAGAAAATTGAAAAGGGATTAGGGGGAAAATAGAGAAATAGAAGAAGAAGAGATTAGAAGCAAGGCTGGAAGATAAAGGAGGATCATAAAACTTTCAGAAACTGGTGAAGAAAACAGGAGGGAAGTAGAGAAGTGTGAAATATAAACAAGAGCGGAACAGAACAACAACAAAAACAAAACTAGAAACTATGTTCACACTCGTATAAAAATAACAAACAGTGAAAACAAAACAAAACAAAACAAAACAAAAAACAAGAAGAGAGAAAAGGAAAAAAAAGAGAAATAAGTCCTTTTCAGGTTGTGTCTCTGCTGTCACTGGTAGACAACGTGGGCAGACAGAGTCCAGATTCCTGCTGATTAATCCAGCAAGCCAGCAATAGCTTCACAGCAGCATAGTGAATAATCCCAGTGAGCCTGCACCTGTATTTCCACAGAAGTTCAGGCTGGTTTCTGGCCATGAGGATGGAACCAGACCCATTCAGACTGCAGCAGTGCATGCAGCTCCTGTGGGCTTGAACTTGACTGGGAGTCCTTAGGTGAAGCCAGCAGTTGCTGAGTTCCAATCGCAGTTGACCCTTCTCTAATTTGGCTCCCAGCCAATTTTCCTGCGGGAGGCTGAACATGAATAACTCACCAGCCAGTTTAGTCCACTGCAGCCACTCTTCTGCTCCACTGCCGCATCGCTCCGTGGAGGCCTCCGGGTTTGCCAGTAGTCACCATGAGTCTGCAGGTTGGAGCCGCCCCTCTGATGCAGTGAGTCTGGGCTCAGGGAGAAGATGCTGCCTGCCACCTCCTTCTTCTTGACGTTTCACTCTTCATTCTTCCCCTGGGCTTCAATTCTTGCTTCAGACCCTTTCTGGGTCCCGGGGACCCTCTTCCCTCCTTCTTCTCTTCCTCACATTGCTGTAGACCTGTGTCTGCCCACCAAATCTCAGAGATGCTCTTTCTCTGCTGCTCACCACTCCGCCATCTTCCCAGAAGTCCTTGAATTTTCTCTCTGCTTCTCACTATCTATTTTATTCAGTCCCACATTCTCCCACACCCATAAAGCCATTTTCCACCACCGTTTTTTTTTTTTTTTGGTGGGTACCGGGGGGTCGACCTCAGGACCACGCGCGCCAACAGGCACCCGTGCCGCTGAGCGATATCACCGGCCCCTTTTTCGTATGTGGGATCCGGGAGTCGAACTCGGGCCCTCGCGCTTGCAAGGCAGGCGCTTACACCGCTGAGCCATCTCACCGGCCCATCCACCACCGTTTTTACTAAACCCCTAAATTTTCTGCCTCTGTCCACCAATAATTTTCCCTTTTGTTATTTTCTTCCAGTTCATATTTCCCTTTTTTCACCAATAAGGAATGTCTCAGACATTCTTTCATTTTCCTCACTCTTACCTTCTTCTGTGTTTTTTTTTTTTCTTTTAGTGAATAGGGAGATTAATCTTCCACAAATGGGATGGAGACCACTATGGCTCTATTTTTTTTATTTTTAAAGAGAAGAAAAAACAAAACAAATCAAAAAAGAACAAATTTTCAAAACAACATAATAGGAGGGTAACAATGGTTAATGCATTACCTATTGTTATCTTTAAGTTAGTTATTTAGGATAGCAGATATTAGCATTCAATTGTCCAAACATTATTGGCACAAACCTTACTCTTCAATGAACTAAGTAAAATTGGTAGTGTATCTATCTTAACCATCTTATATATATATACAATTTTTTTCCTTTCCCTTCTTTCTTATGGCTCTATTTTTGATGGTATATTTTCTTCTCTCTTCCTTTATTATCCTTTCTTCTCTCTCCTTTTGTTCTGATTTCTCTTTTTGACACATGTCTATCTGATCTTCTATTATTTCTTTTAACATTTTAAATTTATTTTCTATTAGTACATGTTTGTAGTACATGCAGTTTACAATCATCCTGGGGAGTGGGTATGTGTGCATGATACAGTTCGTTTCTTTTTTCAACCCCCTTCCACTTCTCTCCCACCTCCCTACCTCCACCTCTAAATCCCCTTTCCCCATCCTCATTCTTGTTGATACTGTTAATCTTGGCTTATGTTTATGACATGTAATGTTTATGTTTATTCAGGTTATTAGGTTCCTGTACGTGGCTTATCCTTATTCTACTTATTTCCCTTCCCCTCCCCTTCTCCCCTCACCCATGATCTCCTGGACCAGTTCCGTATTGCAAGGGATCCAACCTCTCTCTCCTTCTACCCATACTTTATTATGATCTTTGTTTGTACTTTGCCTTACTTAAATGAGAGATGCCATGCACTATTTACACTTCTGTGTCTGATTTACCTCACTCAGCATTATATTTTCCTGGCGCATCCATTTTCCTACAAATGTCTCAAATTTGTCCTTTTTTGTAGACAAGTAGTATTCCATTATGTATAGATACCACATTTTCTTTATCCAATCCTCTGTTGATGGGTATACAGGCTGTTTCCAGGATTTACCTGAGTTGTGCTGCTATAAACATTGGCACGCACGTGTTGATATAGTATGATGTCTTAAACTCTTTGGGGAAGATACTGTGTCTAGTTTGTGGAAGATTGAAAGTAGACCCATTTCTCTCACATTGTACTAAATAAAATAAAAATGAGCCAAAGATCTAAACATTAAAACAGAAAAGTTGAACATACTGGAAGATAAAATAGGTAGAATTCTTGAAGTCATAGGTGTAGGAAAGGATTTTCTAACACAAGAAATAACAGCCAGAATCAACAAATGGGATTATGTCAAACTAAAAAGCTTCCAAATAGTAGACTGAAGAGACAATCTACAGAATGGGAAAATAATTTTGCCAGCTATTCTTCAGACAGAATACTAATATATACAACATACAAAGGACTCAAAAAAAATTAGACCACCTAAAGTAAAAGACCCAATCAAGAAATAGACAAGTGAAATAAAGAGACACTTCTCAGAGGATGAAGTATAAATGGCCAAATATATGAAAAAATGTTCGGCATCTCTGGCCAGTTAGAGAAATGCAAATTAAAACAATGCTAAGATTCCATCTCACACCAAAAAGAATGGCAATCATCAAGAAGTCAAAAAATAACCAAGGCCAGTGAGGCTGTGGGTAAAAATGAATCCTTCTATTTTTTTTTTATGTGGGTACCGGGGGTCAAACTCAAGACCTCACGCTTGCTAGCAGGTGCTTATGCCGCTGAGCCATCTCACCGGCCCCTTCTGTTGTTTTTAATTCTCTGTTCCTCTCCCTCTCTCCCTTTTCTCCTCTTTGGTCGCCTTCCTCATTTCTTCTGGTCACTCTACCTTTCTCTGTGTCTAGTCTTTATTTATTTCTATTTTCCCCTTCACTTAATTTTTTTCATTTTCTTTTATTCTCCCTCAACCCAATGTCTTTAGCTGATCCAATGTTCTCTGCCTTAGCCTACTTCCTGTCTCAATGCCAAATAAATCATTTTCTTTACTCCCAACTTTTGCTTTTTTCCATTTTTTATGTTTTTCTGTTTATTTCTCTTGTCTTATTGATGTATTTTCTGTTTCCTCCTTTTTAGTCCCCATTCTCTTCCTCCCCCTGCATCACAAGTGCAAACACCCACACACACACCCACACACACACCTATCTTTTTTGATTGATATGTCTCAATTTGTCTCCCCCATCCTGTAACATTTACTTTTGTATGTTCTGTTCCTTTCTTTGAGTACTTTTCCTTCTCATTCCTCTCCCTGACTCCATTTCTTTCTATTTCTCTCTTCTTGATGCTTCCATGTCAAACTCCACAATGTTCTTCCAGATTCCCCCCAGATTTTCAAGTCTGCTTTCTCTCCCACTCCATGTCCTCCCTGCTTTTGCTCCATCCCCACTTCTCTTATTCACCACCCCTTCTCTTACTGTCTCTTTGACCATCCCTCCCCTCTGTGTGTGGTTCCCACATGAGTCACCTCCTCTTTCTCTTGTTGGTTGCCTCTCTGTGACCTCCAGCTATCATGTGTCTATTTTCTTATTTTGCCTGAAAAAAGATTTTTAAAGGATGCATTTTCGTAAATTCGTTACCAGATATCCCTTTTATCTCCAAAGAAAATTAGTGGATGAAAGTTCAAATGTATACAAAATTCACATACAGTTAGTCTTAGATGCAGTGTATTTGCACAGTCAGATAGCTCTTCAAAGAGAAATGCATGGGATTCTCCACGCAAGATTTCTGTTTTGAGGGCCCGAGTCTGAGGAACTCAAGTGCATAACACATGACTATGTGGACACTCAGCTACCATACACACACGAGTACACCCATCGTAACACCTGTATACGCACAAACACGTGCACATGGAAAATTATATCCACAAAAATACTGACATATGCAGACTACCACAGCCCATGTGCTTTGAATTCTTCATATAAATGATGTGAAACCTCAAGCTGAAGAATGTAATTCTATATACACAAAGAAAATCCTATATTTATACAATGCCATGTTGTAGTGAAGATTTAAAATTTACTAAAAGTGCAAAAAACCTAAAATTGGATACTAAAACAAAATTCGTCACTGATATGAGTGTAATTTCCACTAATTAAATTGAACAATATTAAATTTTTAAAAATTTAATACCTACATTTTGAAATATAAATGCTGAGTGTGCCCAAAACACAAAGAGCAGGGATAGAGCTGTCACAGAATTTGGGTCCACCTCCCAAAGGCAGTGTGGCTGGGGGTTGGACTTTGGAAATGGAAGAAACAACGTCATGCAAGGCACCTGGGGACACACTGTGTGGAAGACCTCACATCCCCCAGGGAAGGAGCAGGAGAGACTGCACAGAGAGACTCCCGAACAGCCTCTCCCACCGTTTATCTTGCAAAGCTTAAAAGTTCTAATTCAGCATCTTTGTGTGGCTCAGTTTCTCCTTTGTCTTGATTACTAGAAAGTGTTCTCAGTATTCCTCCAAGTTGAGGTGATGCATATCTAGGAGAATATGACTGAGAGCTTCAAACCTAGTTGATACCAGGATCGGAAGGACAGGTTGACACCCCACAAATGGAGTGCAAAAGCCACATCCTGCTGAGTGTTTAGAAAGGACTGAGTACCAACCAGAGGAGGACTGAGTCTGGCAAGGACAGAAACATCCGAGGTGCTGCAGGAAGCAGATAGGCTGGATGGGCACTCGATTTTGTCAAGACAGGAAGGAGATATTTAGAGAGCACGGTGGAGAGTAAAGCCCCAGTCTTCTGCATTTTGCAGGCTTTTGCTGGGGCTTGAGTATATCATTGACTAAGTAGACTGTAAACCAGACACTATGAGTTTAGGTGACTGTGTTCTTCTATGACAGACACGGATTAATATGAATGCGCTGTGTTTCCAGCTCATGAGAAGCAAGGGGCAGGCAGTTGGGAAACTGATATTCACTAGGGCAGCAGAAGTTAGCAATAAGGTGCTAGGATTATGAAAAACAGCCGTACATGCTTGGATGATGCAGGCGATGGTGTAAAACTTTACGTACAGGCACAGCAGGACAAGGATTCTGCACGTGGCTCTGGTTACAGGTGAGGATCTGCTGGACACGCTGGTCTTATGCATGTGTCTGACCTGCTGCTTGTGCCTGTATAGCATCAAAACCATGGAGCCGCTGGCACAGAGCATGAGCTCTATACAGAGAGCATCACTGATGGAGAACAAAGCCACACTTACTGATTTCAGGACTTTCTCATAACCTGGAGCAGAGCAGTATCTGAAGTCTATTTTATTTGTGATGTTTTTGTTTTTCCACTTAGCAGTCACTTGCACAAGAAAAATGATATTCAGCATCATATTCAGTGCCCAGCAGAGGGCAGTGAGGATGCTTATGTACTTTGGAGATTTTACTTTAAACCCTGCCCAACAGGAACTCCTGGGGCTGATGGTGACGGCCTGGAAGACACTCAGCAGGCAGGTGCTGCTCAGGGACACACCCCTGCCCACCCTGTGAACATAGAAAACAAGTTTGCATCCAATATCGCTGAGGAAGTCTTCTGCCCCAAAAGCTGCCATGGTCTCTGGGATTCCTCTGGAGAGAATGACCAGGGTGTTGGCCACGGTCAGGTGCCTGAGAATCAAATCTGTGGACTTTGATTTGCAAACACTGGCATAAAGGAACAAATATTGACCTAAAAGAGAGAAATTCCCCATGGTTCCAATGATCATCAGGACCAGGAATAGCATTTCAGTATTTGCATGTGTGGAGGCCATTCTGCTGTTTTCTACACTGTATTTGCATTCATAGGTAGTGGACACATGAGTTGTATATTGTTTTTTTTTTTAACAGAAAATGAAATTGAAAATTCTTGTTTTCTTATTATTTCTTTCTTGTTCACAGCTTTTTGTTTTGATATTAGCAAAATCTGAAGTTCCTTTCCAGATTGTGTACCATGTTTAGACAGCTGTCACTTAGGTTTAAATGTTAATAACAAATTTAACACTCACAATTGTATGATTCAGTCACTGCTGTTTTTCTTTACTTTCCAGGGAAACTGAGTGACAAAGATGTAGTGACTCCCTTAGGTATTTATAGCATTTCCTCTTGAACTAGAGTAGCCTGCTTGTAACAAATAGATGTTACCTTACATCATTATAGAAGGTTTTATAGGCAACTGTATTACCCTTTATCAGTGGTTTGAACTTCAAAAATAAGAATATGTGTATTTCCTCTTGAATAGTATAAATGTTTCATTTTAAATTTATATTGTGTTCCAATTTTTGTCTAAGTATTATTCCTGTGACAAAAATGTGTTGAAAAATAAAGAAGGAAGTTTTAGATATCTTAATAAATGTGCATACATTGAGTAATTTACATTATCCAAGTGGGGTTTATTGAATGTGGGTAAATATTAAGAGAAAAACAGAAGCTCTTGTACAATTTCTTGCTGAAAGTGCAAAGGATATGGATTATAGGAAACTATTAGGGCTTGTTCTATACCTGTGATATGATATATAAATAGTGATGAGATATTTGAAGAGTAAATTTAATCCTCTTTAGGAAAAGCATATATTCAGTTTATGAGAAAAAGTACATGAAGTTCTACTTATGAGATTTGAAAAAAGATTAAATTACAACATAAGGGTGCAAAATATACAGGAGAATCATTTGATCACGTGCAGGAATATTGGACATTGGAGACAGATACAAAGGACATTTTTAAAATTTTAAACAAATAAACCCTTACAAGTACAAACCTGTTCCAAAGACTGTAGGCCTTAATGTGTTTTTTTTGTAACATTAAGAGGAAATTTGCACAGCATTATCAAAATTACTAATATTTTCTTGTACTCCATTTTTGCTACACATGTAATTGCAGACTCGATCAAGCACTTTGGACCCGAGTTAGAGAAACATTTCATGTTTTTCTGCTTCTCCTTGAAATTTTATGAGGAGAGTTGGATGATGTAAGATATCCCACTGTGTTCATTAACTTGTGCACAGAACTGCGTGGGAAGATGGAAGGTACAGATCACGAAAATTTCTGTGAATTCTCTGAGATACCTTCGATGTCATTTTAATTTCCAGATTGGAGTCCTGCACATTGTAACAATCAGACCACTTTCCTGTGTGCGCACAGGTACTGAGGTCGCAGCAGCCAGGTTTACACTGGAATACGTCTGCAGCAACCAGGGCTCAGCGCAGAATCCTGGCCACGAACTCCGTGTCCTCGAATCTGCCCCTGCTTCAGGAATCCTGGCCTGCTTGTGTGGCTTTCGTGCAGATCTTCTCCCCCAGAAGGACACCGTTTCGGGGCATGAGCACTTTTCCAGCCCTGTTGCCCCGCTTCCCTTTCAGAGTCTGCCTCTCAAACAAGGAGAGAGCACTCACCCGTGTGTACTGTGCTGCCGGGATGGCGACCTCAAGGTGACGGACACACGGACCATGATGTGTGTGGGAGAGAAGGTCAGACACGGAGATAAACACGGATGATGCTGTGACCTCACCTCCCCAAGGTGGAACATGATCACTTCCATGGTGACACAATGACAGAACATTCTTCATTGTTGCATATCTGAAAACTTTTCCTTGATTTCAAATTCCCAGAAGCAATTAAAAGTTGTTCATTTGTGTTGGGCACCTCCAAAGAGCGGAGGAGTTTGTGGTGAGGCTGTCGCTTTCTATCCTCCCTGGGCAGATGGGTCACATATGAAGGCAGCAGAGAGAATGGAGATTGAAGCCTGGAGAGAGAGAAACAGGAAAGCATGCAGGTCCCCAGATGGTATGCACCTGTGATAAGTTGTTTGTTTCACGATCCTTCTTCCCTACATCACAGTCTCCCAAGCTGCACCATAAAGTGTGTTTGATCAGACATATGGAGAGATGCGCAAGGGGGTGCCAAGAAAGTGAAAGCGAGGACATGATGCCACAGTCGATACTGAAATCCATTAGAGGCCAATTGTGCAACTCTCTACAAACTAATTGGAAAGTCTCGTTGAGATGGGTGAATGTTAAATTCAGAAAGAACACTGGATATCCACATTGCCTCAAATAAGTACCACTGTATTGGAGGCATTGAAATGGCCATTCGCATACTGACTAACTGGGAGAAATTAACAGTTTTGAGATAGCTAGCTAGATACATTTAGATATGATGTAGATATAGATATCCTACATATATATGTATAATAATGAGGTCACATCTTAAGGAATAATTGAAATATTTATTACAATATGCAAAACAAAATGCCAAGCATCTATAATGTGAACCTACAGGACATAGTTTACAAACATAACCACTCTAATCAATTATAATTCTACAATGGGAGGGATCTTGTTGGTAAAAAACCATAAAATAGGGCCGGTGAGATGGCTCAGCGGCATAAGCGCCTGCCTTGCAAGCACGAGGGCCCGAGTTCGACTCCCGGAACCCACATATGAAAAAGGGGCCGGTGATATCGCTCAGCGGCACGGGTGCCTGTTGGCGCGCGAGGCCCTGAGGTCGACCCCCCGGTACCCACCAAAAAAAAAAAAAAAAACCATAAAATATAAATAAATATAGTAAAGTACAAAATGGCAGTATTAGAAAGAATTGATGATTTTATGTACAGATAAACCAGGATGAGACAAAGCAAAAATAAAATAATACTTTTCCACAGGAAGTCAGAGATTTAATTTCAACTTTTATTAGAAAAATATATATGTATATTAAAAGTGTAAAAATGAAACATCTTACAGTGCTCAGATTATATAACATTTTCATGTCACACACCTTTGTAGGAACAACAGTGTAGCATTTTAAGAATGGACAGAGAAAGTAGTGAAAAGCAAATTCATTATAGTATACAGGCAGGAATAAAAATACAGTGTCTTTTGTCTTTTTTTTTTTTTTGTGGGTACCGGGGGTCGACCTCAGGACCTCGCACACCAGCAGGTGCCCGTGCCGCTGAGCATTATCACTGGCCCTTTTTTCTTATGTGGGTTCTGGGAGTCAAACTCAGGACCTCGTGCTTGCCAGGCAGGCGCTTACGCTGCTGAGCCATCTCACTGGCCCCCAAAATACAGTGTTTTAATCCACTTACAAATCCATCAAATAAGTTCAGTTTCAGGTAGAATATGATAATGTAAATGTACAATTGAAATGTAGTTGATGTACATGAAATATATGAATAAAATGAAGAATAGAAACCCCCAATCTGATTTCTAAAATAAAAAGAACTGTGGATCATAATCTAACAAAACTTCAGAAGGAGTGATAAGAATATTTTAAAGCATTGTTCAGAAGGAACACGTACCGCTCAAGGCACATTTGTTAGCAGAAATGAAGTTTTCATACAAACACTCTCAATTCTTTCCTGAAGAAACAAGGAAAGAACTAAATAATTCCAAAGGAATCAGAAGAGAGAAAACAATCCTTGTAATAACAGAAACCAGCTAAATTCAAAGACAAAAATACATATCAAATTGAAGCAAACCAAAACCCAAAAACTATCTGATTTCAGTTCCTCCGCATTTACTTGAACATGTTTTGTGGTCTAGTGTGTGGTCTATTTTGGAGAACGTCCCATGTGCAGCTGAGAAGAAGGTGCATTCTGATGTTTTGGGGTGGAACACTCTGTAGACATCTACCAAGTCCATTTGTTCACAGGCTTGGTTTAATTCTGGTATTTCTTTGTTGATTTTTTTTTTTTTTTGGTGGGTACCGGGGGTCGACCTCAGGACCTCGCGCGCCAACAGGCACCCGTGCCACTGAGCGATATCACCGGCCCCTTTTTCGTATGTGGGTTCCTGGAGTCGAACTCGGGCCCTTGCGCTTGCAAGGCAGGCGCTTACGCCGCTGAGCCATCTCACCGGCCCTCTTTGTTGATTTTTTGTCTAGTTGATCTATGTATTTGTGAGAGTGGGGTATTAAGGTCCCCCACTACAGTTGTGTTAGTGCTTATTTGGTTATTCACGTCTGTTAATATTTGTTTTATGTAGTTTGGTGCACAAGTGTTTGATGCATATATATTTATGATTGTTATCTCTTCTGCTTGGAGATTTCCCTTAACAAGTATGTAATGACCTTCCTTGTCTCTTTTGATCAGTTTTGGCTTAAAGTTTACACTGTCTGCAAATAGAATAGCTACCCCTGCTTTTTCCTGGGTTCCTGTGGCATGGAGAATTGTTTTCCATCCTTTGATTTTTAGTCTGTGAATTTCTTTTTGGGTTAAGTTTTTTTCTTGAATGCAGCATATTGTTGGATCTTATTTCTTGATCTATTCTGCCAGTCTGTTTCATTGGTGAATTGAGACCATTTACATTGATGGTTATAACGGATATATATTGTTTTATCTTTTTCATGTTGTTTTCCTGTTGTTGGGTCTCTGTCTTTCTCTTCTGTTTAATTGCTTGCCCTGCTTGGTGGTTTCTTTCTATTGGTGTTTGTGGTCTTCATTATCTCTTTCTAATATGTCCTTCAGAACATTCTTTAGAGCTGTTTTGATGGTCATGAATTTCTTTAGTTGTTCTTTGTTATGGAAGTATCTTATTTCTCTGTTGAATTTGAAAGATAGTTTTGCGGGGTACATCAATCTGGGCTGAAGATTGTTTGCTTTTAGGGCTTGAAATACCTCACTCCAGGCTCTCCTTAATTTGATGGTTTGTGTTGAGAAGTCTGCTGTGAATTTTGATGGGCTTTCCTTTATAGGTGATTTGTTTCTTTTCTCTAGATGCTTTTAATATTTTATTCTTGTGTTGAATTTCTGGAATCTTGATTATTATATGCCTTGGTGTAGATTTATTTTGGTCATGGCTATTTGGGTTCTATGTGGTTCATTTATTTGTATCTCAAATTCTTTATCCATGTTTGGGAAGTTTTCTGCCATTATCTCTGTGAAGAGGTTTTTAATGGCTTTTGCGCTGTCTCCAGCTTTCTCACTCCAATCAATCTTATGTTGTTCTTCTTTGCTTCATCTTGTAACTGTTGGATTGATTTTTCATGATCCCTTGCTATTTTTAATATATCTTTCTTTTCCTGGTCACTAGTCACATTCCAGTCTTCTAGGTCTGGTATGCTGTCCTCACCTTTGTTCCATCTGTTGCATAGACTTTCACTGGAGTTTTTAATCTCCTGGATTTCTGCTTGGCTCTATATCATTGATTCCATTTCTTGTCCATGTTGGGCATTCATGGTCTCCATTGTTTTCCTAAGCTCCTCTATTTTTTTTATCTGTGTCTGCTTTAATTTCTTTCATGTTGATGGTCATTTCTTTTTGTACCTTAGATATTATTTTTTCTACGGCATCTTCCATTTGTTTTTTTCACTTCCGCTGTTATCATTTCAGAGAGTTCCAGTGGTTGGCTTCTGATTTCCTCTATCTGTTTGTGCTCTGGACTTGTCCTGAGTGATCTGGGTGCTTGGGGTTGCATTTTGCTTCTTTGTCTTGTTATTTTCTGTTTTCTATTTTTATTTTATTTTGTTTTCTGTGTTGAAGCTTGTAGATTTTTAATTTTAGATAGGTTTATCCTTGGTGCTGAGGCTTTCCTAGGAAATGTCTGTTCCTCAGGATGTCTTTTAGGTGTAGGTGGTTCTTGGTCTTTATATCTATCCCAAGAATCTACCTTCCCAATATACTGAGAATGTGAAGTTGCTATCTATTTGACTCAGGGCCCATTCCTGTGGTATTGGACTATGGTGGTGGTTATGACCCCTTACAATTGCAGTGTTGTCATACATGGGAGAAATACTGGTTATAGCATGTATGACAGCCTGGTTAATAGTTCATTTGGCAATAACAATAGACTGAAGCACAGCCTGGCTACTGACCAACTGTGGTAACCATTAGTTTGATATCTTTAGCCATAGGAGCAAGTTTTATAGTTATATAATATAATCCAACTCATACCATGAACTTGTATGGAATGATTTTCCACTTAGTAGAGTGATTTTACCCTGTTGTGTGGGGGGTTTAAGAGGGATGGGGGTAGGATGGAAAGATTAATGAGGTTAAGTATAGTAGGAGAGAGGTTGGAGGGCATAGGATGATAATCCAAGTTTTGGATAATTGTAAGACACAAAAGGGAAGGATTGGAAGAGAAAGCCTAGGAGTACTGAAGTGAACAAAAAGAGGAGTCTATGTTTACTCACATGAAAATATCATAAAATCAAACAAGATAATTGACAAAAGAGGAAAAGGACGAGTAGAATAGAACAAAAAGAAAGGTTAGAGACCTAAGTGGTGAAAGAAAGAGAAAAGAAAAAAGAAAAGAAAAGAAAGAAAAAAAGAGAAAAATGGAAACAAAAATAATCACACACACTGAAAAAATAACAAACATACAGAAAGAAAAACAAAACAGGACAAAATAGAACAGAACAGAGAGAAAAAGAGAAAAACAAAAACAAACAAAAAGACAAAAAAACCAAAGCACTAATCCAGCCAAATACAAAGAGGAAAACCCATCAGACAGAGAAAAATAAAAGTAGTGAGATTCCTCTAGTGTGCACAGTTCTGTGGTAGGTCCAAGTTGGACCCCAGAAATGTGTACTCTAGCCAAGATGGCAGGTGGATTTATGCTGGGTTTGGGTCTGATCTTGGTCTCTGGATTTGGCAGATGGGATTAGTTTTCTGTGGCTGGAGTTCTCCCCAGCCATTTAGAAATAAAAAAAGAAAAAGAAAAAACAAAAAAGAAAAGAGAGAAAAAAGGGGTGGCCTTACCCGCCCATTTCTATTCTGCATGTCTTTGTCCCCAAGCACAGTGCTGGTTCACCTAACTTATCACCTGCTGGCTCATACTATTACTGTTGCTTCGGACTTTTCCAAGCTGCTAGTCCTGCCTGTCCATTGTGTGCGCCCTAGCTGGGGCCCTACTCTGTCCCTGGCATTCCCGCCAGCCTCTGGGCCCTGCCATTGGAGGGAGGGAGGAGTCCTGGGCCTTTCCTGAGGGTCCCTGGTTCCTGCCAATGGAGGAAGGTTGGAGCAGATCTCTCTAAGTATTTTTATGCCCACATTCATTGCACCATGATTCATAGCAACCAAGACAAGGAATAAATCTGTCTATCAATTAATGTGTGGATGAAGAAATTGTAACATATGGATGTTATTTCTAATTAAAAAAATAATAAACATTAGGCCTGCAAGAATTCCTTCTTTTCTCTTTAGATCAGTGCATTACTGAAATGGTTTTCTATGGTGTTATCATTATCTTTTCCTTTTGTTACAGCATTAGAAGTTGTCTTTTCAATTTGTAAAAACAAATTCTAGAAATAAATGGTGGTGTTTCAGGATGCAAAATGAATGAGTAAACAAATAATTTTAGGTTTGCTTAAATTTTATATGTATTTTTTCTTTGAATTTAACTGTTTTCTGTTATTACAAGGATTGTTGTCTCCCTTCTGTTTCTTTTGGAATTATTTTGGTCTTTCCTTATTTCTCTAGGAAAGAATTGAGAGTGTTCGTATGAGAACCTTTGTTTCTGCTAACAAATTGCCTTGAGTAGTACATGTTCCTTCTGAATAATGCTTTAAAGTAGTCTTATCACTCCTTTTGAAGTTTTTGTTAGATTACTATTCACAGTTCTTTTTATTTGAGAAATCAGACTGGGGTTTCTATTCTTCATTTTATTCATATATTTGATGTACATCTATTATAATTTGATTGTACATTTACAGTATTATTTCCTACGTGAAAATGAAGTTATTTTATGGATTTGTAAGCTGATTAAAAGAATGTATTTTTATTCCTGCCTACATACTATACTGAATTTTTTCCCACCAGCCCACTAGCATAATAAAAGTTGCCTTCCTACTCCTTGGTGTGGAGTGTCTTCCTTTCAGTCCAGTACTGGATTCTGCAACACTTATATGTAGTGATTTTCCCCTTAGTGCAGTGATTTCACCCTGTTGCAGGGGGTGAGGGCTCAAGATGAGTAGGGAACAAGATAAACTGATGAATGAGGTCAAATATAGTAGAATCAAGGCTGGAAGTGAAAGGTCACCCAGGTTTTGGGAAGCTGGAGGATAAAGGAGGGAAAGAATGAAAGAGAAAGTGAAGGAGTAATCAGAAAGGGAAGAGAAAATGTTTACTCACTTGAAAGTATAAATTCAAGAGGTAGTTGAGGAAACGGAGAAAGAGGATCGGTAGAAGAAAATAAAAAAGAAAGGTAAGAAACCTAAACAGTGAAGAAAAGCAGAAAGAAAGAAAAGAAAGAAAAAGAAATGAGAAAAAAGGAGACCAGAAAAAAAAGGAGAACCCCCCAAAACAAAAATAACTACAAAATACAAGACAAAACAAGACAAAATCCAACCAGACAGGAAAAGGAGACAATCAGACAAGCAGGGGAGAAGAAAAGTGGTAAAATAACTCTGGTGTTCACAGTTCTGTGATAGTGTCCAAGTCAGATCCCAGAAATGTGCTGTGTACTCCAGCCAAATTTGCCATGTGAATTGTGCTGGGTATGGACCTGATCTTGGCCTCTGGATGTGGGGGCTGGGACTGGTCTGTTGGTGGAGTTCTCCAGAGCCCAGCTGCTGGCTCCTTGCTGCTGCTTCAGACACTTCCACGTTTCTGGTCTTGCTGATTACTCCACCCTCTAAAGGTATGTGTATGCCCGAGCCAGGGAGGCCACCTGGCCTGGTCTCAGTGGTTGTTCTGCCCACCAAAGCCATGTCTAGGTTATGTATTTAGATTCATTTCATTATTCTAATATGGGCATTTACAGCTACAACTTTCCCATTAGCACTGCTTTCACTTTTTTCCATAAATACTGGTATGATGCACAATTGTCATTTTATTCCAGGAACCGTCTAATTTCTTCTTTGATTTCTTCTATGACTCATTGATTATTCAAAAGTGTATTGTCAATCTCCATGTGTTTGCATAATTGTGTGATATTTTTGCCATTGATTTTTACTTTGATTGCTCTATGATCAGATAATATGCATATGATTTTTAAGATTCTTTTGTATTTCTTTAACCAAGATTATTTTGTATTTCTTTAACCTTTTGTATTTCTATGGGCCAGTATGTAGTCTACTTTGAAGAAAGTTTGGGGTGTTGTGAAAAATGTGTATTTTGTTGTTGTTGTTGAGTGAAACATTGTAGGCATCTCACTTTCTTTTTTGTTTTTGTTTCACAATTTATTGATCTTTGGTTTTTTAATAGACAATGTTAAAGCAGTTTATATTAAGCAGAAAGTTCCATTTTTCTTGACCTCTGTGTATTATAAAGAATTTCTATATGCTCTCTGTTCCTGACCATACATGCATAGCTTCTCTGCTGTGAACACTCCACATCAGAGTTGTACATTTATCACAATCAATGGACCTACATTCACACAGCATATCACCCAAAACTGATGAAGTACCTTACATTAAAATATTAGGGATCATTCTTGGGGTTATATATTCTATGGGTTTTCACAAGTTGCATGTATTCTCCATTGCAATGAGACTATACTGTAGCTATCCCTTAACTCCATGTGTTCAAAGTCGCAGTACAACTCTGAAATTTCTTTGTTGATCTTATTTATTTATTTATTTATTTATTTTTTGTGGGTACCGGGGGTCAACCTCAGGACCTCTTGCGCCAGCAGGCGCCCGTGCCACTGAGCGATATCACCGGCCCTTTTTTTGTATGTGGGTTCCGGGAGTCGAACTTGGGCCCTCACGCTTGCCAGGCAGGTGCTTACGCTGCTGAGCCATCTCACCAGCCCTCTTTGTTGATCTTTTGTCTGGTTGTTTCATGCATTTGTGGCAGTGGGGTATTAAAATCCACCACTATGACTGTGTTCATGTTTATCTGATCTTTTGTGCCCAGTAGTATTTTTTTATGAAGTAGTGTGCTCCAGTGCATATATATTTACAATTGCTTTCTCTTCCTGTTGAATTGTTCCCCTTACCTGTGTATAGTGACCTTTCTTCATTGTTTCTGATCAGTCTTGGTTTAAAGTCCATTTTGTCTGAAAATAAGATATTCCTGTTTATTTTCTGGCTCCTGTTGGATGATATATCATCATTTATTCTTTGGTTTTGGTCACCATGCTTCTTTATGAATTAAATGTATCTCTTATATGCAACATATAGGTTTTGCACAACCACTTGGAATGTATATCGTATTTCTGTATGGTGTTCTGATTCTTAGTAATTTCTGATGTTATGGAATTGATTTGCACTACACAAAATCTAAATAAAAAGAAATTCATGGATAAAAGAGGAAGAAATCTATAGGTATTCACATGTAAATGATACTACAAAATGCAAGTTGAAACTTAATTGTTGTAGAGAAGTATCACAAAGTGTAATAGGTTTTTAAGTAATTATTTAAATAAAAGGGACACGATGTAGAAGGTAAATGTAAAATAAAATTACAAAGCTCAACAACAATAAACAAAAAATAACAAGAGAAGTATGAGAAAACAAGTCAACATGTACCAAAAATTCATAACTCCTCCAAAGCTGCTCTTAGACACTGAGTGGAATAAATTCCAGGCAAAATGTTCCCAAAACAGATAGTTACAATTACTGAAGACTTTAAGGACAGACAAATAAGCAGCTAAGTAATCAATTGCTAAGGTTATCAAGGAGCTGAAAGAAGATACAAATAACAGCTTAATGAATTAAGGAAAAAATGCAATGTAATGAAGTATAAAATGATGGAATACTTCCAAACTCACTCTATGAAGCCAGTATGACTCTGATACAAAACTGGGTAACAGTTTAACAGGAAAAGTAAACTACATATTAATATTCCTGAAGAACATCGGTGCAAATGTTCTTAGTAAGATACTTGCAAAAAGAATTCAACATCTCAATAAAAATATAATACACAATGACCAAGTCAGCTTAATCCCAGTTTGAATTATCTTGGAAAGGAAATTAGGAAATTTGCAACAGAAATAAAAAGATATCTAGGAATAAATGTAACCAAGGAAGTAAAAGATCTCTATAATGAGAACTATGAAGCATTGATGGGAGGAATTGTAAAGGACTCAATTAAGTGGAAAAAGACCCCTGTGATCACGGACTGAAAGAATTAATATTGTTTAAATACCAATACTATAAAAAGTCTTCTAGGCTGGGAATATAGCTCAGTGGCACAGCGCCTGCCTGGCAAGCATGAGGTCCTGAGTTTGATTCCCGGTACCAAAACAAACAAACAACAACAACAACAAAAAGTCTTTTAAATATGTAGTGAACTCCCTGGCAAAATACAAATATCATACTTTACTCAAACTAAAAAAACCTTATAGTCACATAGAGCCAGAAATGATCCATTATAGACAACCTACCTTGAACAAAATAAAATTGTTGGAGACATCAGACTCTGAGCAAAATAAAATAGTTGGAGACATCAGGCTCTTACAACTATAAAACCATTATACACAAAGCAACATAGTACCAGCACACAAACAAACACATAGACCAATGTAACAGAGTTGAGGTCCTAGAAGTAAATATACTCACACCTAAACTGTTTTTGATCAACATACCAAGAACAAATATTTGGGCAAGGGTACTGTCATTGATAAGTGCTACTGGGTTGCTGGATGTCTGCAAGTAGAAGTCTGACACTAGACTGCACTCTCACATCCTATACAAAAATTAACTCAAAGTGAATTAAAGAGTTAGATTAAAAACAGAGAAGTACAAACTATGAGAAGAAAACACAGGGAGAATTGTCTGTGCCACTGGTCTGGGCCAGGATTTTTGGGCAACAATGTAGAAGCTCAGCTACAAAAGCAAAATTAAAGAAATGAGTTTCCATTAAACAAATAGATAAACAAAGAAAACCAACCTCTCTGCACAGCAAGGAAGCAGTGAGCAAAGGAAGGAGACACCCAGGATATTTTACATTATAATTTTCTGTTAAAAAATATGAGACCTACTAAATTTGACAGCAATTGGACAGTGCAGGAATGAGGAGTGGGTGCTGTTGGGAGATGAATCTTGGTGGGTTTACTGCACGTGTGGATGCCAATAAAATGCATTTATTGACAGCTTTCCTTCAGGACTATTTTTCATGATATGTCATAGAAAATATCTTAGGAAGATAGACATGGTGCCTATCTTCTGTACCAAGGAAACAGTCATTGTATCCTTGAGTAATAATTCTATCCTTGTCTGTAGAGAAATTTCTAGCAGAATACTAATTCAGTCTCTCAAAATTCAAGAATATCTTAAACTCAGTGTTCCTGAACAGTGACTTGAACCCACCACATGAAATTATCCATGTGGAATTCTGTGCATCAGTGTTGTGGAATTTTAGAAACAAGTGATTCTGATGTCAACATTACATTTAAGCCAGAAACTCTGGCATACATAATAAAGATTTTGTCGCAGAACGAGGAGTAACATGTCCACCAGTACCCATAAAATAGTGGCAAATTAACTTGTTAGATTGCAAATTGTGTTGATTTCACACTTCACAGTTCCTAAGAATAGCAATTTTTTTTGACTCAAAGAAACAAAACAAAACATTTAGTGTGTCAGGTGGTAGTTATTTTACTATAGTAATTAGTATATCTTATTTATATTACCAATTTATTTTAAGATGTTAGGATTTGTATAAGGTTAAATCACAAACTCCTCACAATTCCTTGGAACAGCATTTGGTGCTATTCAAAATGTAAAAATGGTACACATGCCCCCCACATTAAAATGACCACAGGAGCACCAGCAGAAGAGGTTACATTATGTTAAAGAGAAGAGCCTGCTCACCCATCCTCCAAGTCAGAATGGAATTACTGTGCAGGCTGTGAGGGAGACGTGAGTGAGCAGAACTCCTCTATAAAAATGAAAGAACAATACCAAGAATAAAGTGGAGGGGCCATTGGGTTGGACCCTTGAATAGGGAGAGGTGTAAGAGCTATCATGGCAAGGCAGCTTAGAAGCAAACCGAAAGAAAAACTATGACCAAGAAGTTATGATTATCCTCCTTTGGAGCAGTTAGGGGAATTTCTCCCCATCTCTTACAATTTTACTCCTTCTAGTAAAGGATACATAGCTCATACATTTTTCTCTATATGTTCAATACTCAGGGAATTCTGGAAGGGTAGGAGGTACTTTATGTCTACTGACCTCAAGTCAAGTATATATTAGAGAGAAGTCTATAGGGAGAAGTGGCATTTTGAGATACAAATCTCTGAGAATTAGTTGAAGTTATTTGGGAAAATGCCACTGTGAAGTGCTGTGCAGTCTGTTGCATTGTGGTCAAAATCTTTAAAACATGAAGCAAGAAACATTGGATAATTGGGTTCTGTTTGGGGAAAAAAAGATTTTCTGAGCATTTCTGAAGATGTTTGAAGTTTGCTTATCTCCCTCTCTCACCATGCCAATGGGCTACCAGATCCACAAGAGGGGAACACAAATTCATGTTTTGGCCCCAAATAAATACACTTACTCCTGGGAGCTGCTTTCAATTTAGCTTCACCTCATACCTCTTCATTCTTCCTTAAGAATATTCATTTCTCTAGTTTCTTTACTGACCACCTCACATGCTAATTCTTTGTTGTGGCTCTTTTCCAGATCAATTAATTTCTGGATATACTTACATTGAGTGAAAGTTACACACTCAATGACAACTCCATAATCTTCAGAATGACTGTGAAACTAGTGCTTTGTTATTTCATAGCAGCTGAACTACTCTAACATGGGCACTAAAGCAACCTGTTTAAGAAATCACATGGTACAAGTTATGTTATTTATAACTGGTAGTGCTTTTTGTGGTTTATTGTTAATAAGAATTTCAGTCTACATTCTTCACTGTTCCAATGTGACTATTTCACAATTGTGCTTACAAGTCCATGGAGATGAGTTAGCAAAGAAATAAACACTTTGTGTTCCTTACCCAGACAGAGCCTGGACACCAGAAGTCATGGATCATCAGCACAAAGGGGCAGAAAGCTGGGAAACACAGAGAGATAAATGCACCTATGTTCAGCAACAACCAATTGGGTTTCTGAGAATTAGACACACAGACTTGGAAGATGGAGGAGAGGGTGTAAGATGACACAAAGGTATTCAGAAGAACCAGAATCCTTTGGGTGGCTCTGGACTCTGTGCAGGATTTGGAGGGGACATTGATCCTATGAATGTATTGGACCTGTTGCCTGTGCCTGTGCAGAATTAAAAGAATGGAGACGCTGGTGTAGACCATAAGGCTCAAACTTGCAATATCAGTAAATGATAACAGCACTGCATATAGTGATAGAGTAACTGTGTCAGCATGATTCGCAGAACAGAATCCCAAATCCTTTTGCAGTGTAATGTTTCTTTTGCCCCATTTCCCAGTTACATATATAGGAGAAGTTATATTTACCAGCATTTGCAGGGTCCAACACAAGAAAACACAGAAGCCAGTATACTTGGGGGTTTTTACTTTAAGCTTTGCCCACCTGAAGTTTCTGGGGCTGATGGTGATGGCCTGGAAGCCACTCAAGAGGCAGGTGATGCTTATGGACACACCCCTGCCCACTCTATGAAGATAGAACACAACTTTGCATCCAAAATCATTGAGGAAATCCTGCAAGCCAAAAGCTGCCATTGTCTGGGGAACTCCTCTAGAGAGCAGGGATAAAGAATTGGCAACCATCAAATGTTGAAGAATTAAATCTGTGGACTTTAACTGGTGTCCAGTTAAGTAAAGAAAGAGATAACGGTGAAGAAGAAAGAAATTTCCAAGGACTCCACACACTGTCTGTGCTAAGAAAACCACTCCCATTGCTGCCTCCTTGGAGGCCATTCTGCCAGTTTGCCAGGCTGATTTTAGTCTTCAGAGCCAGAGAGCCCTGCACAAGAACACAATTCGGAGACTGTGTTTATCATGAAAGCTGGATTGCAATGTTCTCCATTTACTGTTAGTTTCCTTTAGAGACACTTGCGGTTTTTCATTCACTGGGTTATGTTCAAAAGTTGAAGGTACAGCTGTAAAGAACACATGTCACAGAAGACCAACTGCTACACAGTCCATAATTATGCTCAGCTTTCTCACTAATCTATAAGGCAACCACTATTGCCTCAAGCAAATATAGCCATAGAGAGGTATCTATATTTTGGGGCAAAATGGGGAATCTGACTGGTGTACATTCATTCAAGACAGAGTATTTCCACCATGTGATATTAGAAAGTTAGTGAGCTGCATTCATTGAGTGATTCAGTTATATTATCAGTTCTCTTGATCAGTTTGTTTTAAGTTGTTGATATCTTTAGATTTTCATACTAATTTCAATTTATGTTAATATTTTATTGTATAAGATAATATTAACTATAAAAATCGATAGAACTAGTAAAATGCAGATATGCTAATTGCTCTATAATATGCAGGAAGTTGGCTTCAAGAAATGTAAGAAGGGCTGAACATCCAAATGAGAACAGAGATTCTTTTGTTTTATGCTAAAAACAAGAATAGAATATAACATCACAAAAATTGTTGAGTAATCTCATTTCTTCCCCTAAACTGTGGTATGTGAAACACAAATACAGGCTCAAATAATGAAGCACTAAAAATTAAATTACTAAGATTCCATATGACTATTCATTTACAACTGACATAGATAGAACTGTTGGCAGGGAGGTGAGATTTGTGAAAAATATTAACACAAAGGACACACATGTAAAAAAATTCAAGAGCTATAGTCTCGTATATTTTATAAGCTCACATTTAGAAATTTACTCACAGATTTGTTTTTTAACTTATCCAAAGACATGCATTTACTGTTTTTAGTGGAAGAGTCAAAATTCACACACAAGCATTGCAAGAAATAATACGTCCCAGTCTGTTAAATGAGATAACCGGGCGATGACAGTTGAGAAAATATAAAGAGAGATATTAGCAAAACCAAAACAGGTACCAGAAAAGCTGCTTAAGTATAGAATTTCTGTATTCTATTTATGTCCCTTCATTCCTTATTTACAAACTGTTGTGAACATTATGATACACCTTGATTTTTTTAATGAGTTGTTTTAAGTATGTGTGTGACAATATGAGTTTCTTTGCCGTAATAAAAACTGGCCAGTATTTTGGATAATCTACAGAGCACATGGATATACAACTCACTTATTGACTGTTCATCATGAATCAAGCATGGCAGCAAGCATAGTCACAGATTTTTTAAAAATTCACTCAGTGAAGATCACATAAAATCACATTAGTTGTAATTTGAGATGCTGTAGATGACTAGGACCCCCATTTCTCCTTACCATCTCAGTGCTTGCTTCAGAAATTATTGCTCCTTCCTGTGTGGCTTTCTCCTGGATCAGTTTTTTTTTATGTGGGTACCGGGAGTCAAACTCAGGACCTTGTGCTTGCCAGCAGGTGCTCGTGCTTCTGAGAGATATCATTGGCCCTTTTTTTCCTTTATGTGGGTACCAGGAGTCAAACTCAGGACCTCGTGCTTGCCAGGTAGGTGCTTACGCTGCTGAGCCATCTCACTGGCCCCTGGATCAGTTTTAAACTCCAAAGAATGAGACTTTCCAATGTGACCACAACTCTTCTGATAGTTATGCCTAGTTATCTAGTTATGCCTAGCTATGCCTTGCCTCAGGATGAAATAATGAACACCTCACTGCACAGTCTGAATTGTAAGAGTTGTTACCAGCTAGAGTATTTGTGTCCGTCCTCTGAGATAAAGGGTTGTGACTCTGTGACCTCACCTTTCCATAAAAGTTCAATTATTATGTCATCTTTAATGGCAATGACAACGCAGGCTTGGAGAGAGAGAACAATGCTGAAAAACTTTTTCCAGTTGTTAATCACTGGGACCAATTAGATTTGTGATTAGCATCTCTGAAGAGACAATTGAAGTGTTGCGAGCAGACTCCCAGATGGGGAGGACAGCAGGAAGTGCTGAGGTCTGACACAGAGGGATGTGGAAAAGTTTCTCTACTGCAAAATGGAAAGCTTCTCTATTGCAAAAAGAGTTATCTAATATCCACAATGCTAATATCCATAATGCTAAAGCTCACCATAATATAACTTATAAGCAGTGAAAGAAAAACAAAATATCTGAGAAGGAGATGTCAAAGGGATGCAGATAGAGTACAAAAGAAACCATGAAGCCAAGATTTCATCGGCAGTAAATTTGGAAGTTTAGATTGTACAGAAATATTATAAGAATATGTACTTTCTTGATGTTGAAAACCAGGAGGTGTAAAAAGAACAGTAACCATACAGTGGCAAGAATTGATGAAGTCTTCACAAATGAATCCCCTGGGGTGGGATGGTGTTAGTGTCCATTCCTCTCATTATCAGATAAGCCGACCCTCCTCACCTGGTTCAGGAGCACAGAGTGGTTGCTACAGTCATCTACACTTGGTGCAGAGCAAAGGGGAGGATGGGAAGAGCAGCTGCAGCCTGAAGGGTTATGTGCTTAGGGTGACATAGGAGCCAGGCCACGAAGGGAGTTGGAATAGCAAGTGTGAATGGATGACCAGATCAGGAGAAAAGGGTAGGGACGGAATTGGGATAATATAGAGTGGTCATGGGGAATGTGAGGACTTAAGATTTTTGGAGGCTGGTGTGCTTGGGAATGAAGGGTATAGAAGTAACTGAAGATGGGCAGAGATCACTGGAAAAGGGATGTTTAGGGTTAGGGTAAAGGAGGATAAGAGGATGGAAGGTACTGTGACAATGGTTGACAAAACTGTTTAATTGATATCCGTGGAGTGGGGAATATAGAGAAAGTGGGAGAAAGGATTAAAAAGTGGATGGGATGAAGGAGTCAAATATAGAGGACTAGAAATGCGGCAAATGCATGGGGGAGGAGGAAGGTTTTGGTGGTAAAGGCTCATAAGGGTGACAGGTGGAGGTCACTGGGACAGACAAAGAAAGATGGAAGGATGGGATAGAGAATGGGATGATGGATGTAATGGGGTGAATTAGAGGTCAGTAGTTATGGTAAGTTTGAGGACTTGCATGTTTATCAAAGAAGAGGCAGTCCTGTGATGCTGCCTCTGAAAGGCCCTTTGCCAGAATGGACTTTGCTTTCATATGACCGGTGAAGCTTTCTGTTACACTTTTCATGGCTGTGCCTCTTTCTTATTTTCTTTTAATCATTTGTTGTATATTCTTGGTCTTTTCTACTCCATATAAACTTTTGAAACAGTTCATTAATATCCAAATAGCAACTGGATAGAGTTTTTTTGTTTTTTATTTTTTATTATTATTATTTATTTATTTATTTATTTATTTAGTTTTTATTTTTTTATTTTTTAAAGACAACAAGTAAACATTCTCATGTATTAACAAACTCAAGCATTAGAGAATGTACAAATACCTTTTGGAGAAAAACATTACTCAGTATAAGATTAAGCCATGTAAAAGCTAGGTAAAAACAGAAGACTAAGGAATGGAATAGTCACAGTGAAATTGCGTTTTCATACTAGGGAGACAATATGATGATTACACATGTGCGTCCAGTTTATTTCGCTTGTGAGTATTTTCTCGAGTTGCATCCATTTACCTATAAAAGTTTCCAGTTTATCTTTCTTTATGGCTGAGTAGTACTCCATTGTATAAAAGTACACATCTTTTTTATCCATTCCTTGGTTAATGGGCATTTGGGTTGTTTCCATGATCTAGCTATTACAAATTGTGTTGCTATAAACATGGGTGCACATATATCGCTGTGGTACGATGTTTTTAATTCTTCTGGGAAGATACTCAGAAGGAGAATAGCTGGGTCAAATGGGACCTCCAATCCTAGTTTTTTGAGGAATCTCCACACTGATTTCCACAGTGGCTGCACCAGTTGACACTCCCACCAACAGTGGAGAAGGGTTCCTTTTTCCCCACAGCCCCTCCAGCATTTGTTATTAGTTGACTTCTTGATAATAGCCATTCTTTCTGGGGTGAGATGGAATATCAGTGTTGTTTTAATTTGCATCTCTCGAATGACCAGTGACGTTGAACATTTTTTCATATATTTATTTGCCATTTGTATTTCTTCATCTGAGAAGTGTGTATTCATCTCAGATGCCCATTTTTGGGTTGGGTCTTTAAATTTGGAAGGTCTGATTTTTTTGAGTTCTTTGTATGTTCTCGATAGTAATCCTTTGTCTGAGGAACAGCTGGCAAACATTTTTTTCCATGTTGTGGGTTGTCTCTTCACTCTGTTGGTGGTTTCTCTTGCTGTGCAAAAGTTTTTTAATAAGATGAGATCCTAGTTGTTAATTCTTTGTGATAGTTCCTGTGCAATGGGGATTTTATTCATAAAGTCTTTGCCTACACCAATGTCTTCAAGAGTTTTACCTATTCTATTTTCCAGGAGATTTAATGTTTCTGTTTTAATATTTAGTTCTTTGATCCATTTTGAATTTAGTTTAGTGCACGGTGAAAGATATGGGTCTAATTTTAATCTTTGACATGTGTAGAGCCAATTTTTCCAGCACCATTTATTAAAGAGGCTATCTTTCTTCCAGTGAATGTGTTTGGCACCTTTGTCAAAGATAAGGTGGCTTAGTATGTCTGGGGTTGTTTCAGCATCTTCTAATCTGTTCCATTGATCTTCAGGTCTGTTTTTTTGCTAATACCACGCTGTTTTTATTGCAGTAGCTTTATAGTATACTTTCAGATCAGGGATTGTGATGCCCCCTGCCTTGCTTTTGTTGCCCAGTATTGCCTTTGCTATTCTAGGTCTCTTCTGGTTCCAGATGAATTTTAGGATTGTTTTCTCTAATTCTGTGAGATATGTTGTTGAAATTTTGATCGGAATTGCATTAAATCTGTATAACAATTTTGGAAGTATGGCCATTTTCACTATGTTGGTTCTTCCAACCCAAAAGCAAGGGATATCTTTCCATTTTCTGATATCCTCTTCAATCTCCTTTTTCAGAGTACTGTAGTTTTCAGTGTAGAGGTCTTTTACTTCCTTTGTGAGATTGATTCCTAGGTATTTCATTTTTTTGGATGTTATTGTGAAAGGTGTTGTTTCCCTAATTTCTCTCTCAGTGAGGTTGTTATTCATGTACAGGAAGGCTATTGATTTTTGAGTGTTGACTTTGTATCCAGCTACACTACTGAATTTGCTTATTAAATCTAGCAATTTCATAGTGGAGTTTTTGAGGTCTTCTATGTAGAGTATTATGTTTTCTGCAAACAATGATAATTTAACTTTTTCCTTTCCAATCATTATTCCCTTTATTTCTTTGTCTTGTCTAATTGCTCTGGCTAAAGTTTCCAGAACTATGTTGAATAAGAGTGGGGACAGTGGACATCCTTGTCTTGTTCCTGATTTTAGAGAGAAGGCTTTCAGTTTTTGTCCATTTAGTATGATATTGGCTGTTGGTTTGTCATAGATAGCTTTTATCAGATTGAGATAAAGACCATCTATTCCAATTTTCTATAGGGTTTTTATCATGAATGGGTTCTGGACTTTGTCAAAAGCTTTTTCTGCATCTATTGAAATGATCATATGATTTTTGTCCTTGGTTCTGTGAATATGGTATATTACATTTATTGATTTATGTATATTGAACCATCCCTGCATCCCTGGGATGAATCCAACTTGGTCATGGTGTATAATCTTCTTGATGATTTGTTGCATTCTGTTTGCCAGTATCTTATGGAGGATTTTTGCATCTATGTTCATTAGGGAGATTGGTCTGTAGTTCTCTTTCTTAGTTGGGTCCTTCTCTGGTTTTGGTATCAGGGTAATGCTTGCTTCCAGGAATGAATATGGGAGTATTGCTTCCCTTTCAATTTCATTAAAGAGTTTGAGAAGTAGTGGTGTTAGGTCTTCTCTAAATTTCTTGTAGAATTCGGCAGTGAATCCATCAGGGCCTGGGCTTTTCTTTGTTGGGAGGTTTTTAATTACATCTTCAATTTCTTTGATTGTTATTGGTTTATTTAGGATTTTTATATCTTCTTGGTTGAGCTTTGGTAATTCATATGTATCTAGGAATCTGTCCATTTCTTCTGCATTTTCCATCTTATTAGAATACAAGTTTTCAAAGTAGGTATAGGTGATCTTCTGGATTTCTGCAGGGTCTGTTGTGATATCACCCTTTTCATTCTTAATTGCATGGATTTGAGTACTTTCCTTTTTTTAATAAGGTTGGATAAGGGTTTGTCAATTTTATTTAATCTTTCAAAGAACCAACTCTTCTGGATAGAGTTTTAAGTAAAGTTAGGAAAAATCACATCTTAGTAATATGGTGTCTTCCTACTGATGAACATGGACTCTCTATTTGCTTCTTTGATTTGCTTAATCCAACTTCTATCATTTGTTAAGATACATTTTATGAATTGTTATACAGATTTAATGCAATTCCAATCAAAATTCCAACAGCATATCTCACAGAATTAGAGAAAACAATCCTAAAATTCGTTTGGAATCAGAAAAGGCCTAGAACAGCAAAGGCAATTCTGGGCAACAAAGGCAAGGCAAAGGACATCACAATCCCTGACTTGAAATTATACTATAAAGCTACTGTGGTAAAAACAGTGTGGTACTGGCAAAAAACAGACCTGAAGATCAATGGAACAGATTAGAAGATGCTGAAACAACCCCAGACGTACTAAGCCACCTTATCTTTGACAAAGGTGCCAAACACATTCACTGGAAGAAAGATAGCCTCTTTAATAAATGGTGCTGGAAAAACTGGCTCTGCACATGCCAAAGATTAAAATTAGACCCATATCTTTCACCATGCACTAAACTAAATTCAAAATGGATCAGAGATCTAAATATTAAAACAGAAACATTAAATCTGCTGGAAGGTAGCATAGGTAAAACCCTTGAAGACATTGGTTTAGGCAAAGGCTTTATGAATAAAACCTCAACTACACAGGAACTATCACAAAGAATCAACAACTGGGATCTCATCTTACTAAAAAGCTTTTGCACTGCAAGAGAAACCACCAACAGAGTGAAGGGACAACCCACAACATGGGAAAAAATGTTTGCCAGCTGTTCCTCAGACAAAGGATTACTATCAAGAACATATAAAGAACTCAAAAAAAAATCAGACCTCCCAAATTTAAAGACCCAGTCCAAAAATGGGCATCTGAGATGAATACACATTTCTCAGATGAAGAAATACAAATGGCAAATAAATATACAAAAAAAATGTGTAACATCACTAGTCATTCGAGAGATGCAAATTAAAACACTGAGATACCATCTCACCCCAGAAAGAATGGCTATTATTAAGAAATCAACTAATAACAAATGCTGGAGGGGCTGTGGGGAAAAAGGAACACTTCTTCACTGTTGGTGGGAGGGTGGACTGGTACAGCCACTGTGGAAATCAGTGTGGAGACTCCTCAAAAAACTAGGATTGGAGGTCCCATTTGACCCAGCTATTCCCCTTCTGGGTATCTTCCCAGAAGAATTAAAAACATCATACCACAGCGATATATGTGCACCCATGTTTATAGCAACACAATTTGTAATAGCCAGATCTTGGAAACAACCCAAATGCCCATCAACTGAAGAATGGATAAGAAAGGTGTGGTATTTTTATACAATGGAGTACTATTCCGCCATAAAGAAGGATAAACTGGAGACTTTTATAGATAAATGGATGCAACTTGAGAAAATACTCAAAAGTGAAATAAACCAGAAGCCCATGTGTAAGCATCGTATTATCTCTCTAGTATGAGAAACTGAAAGAGTAAATAAGATCCAAAATGTACAATAGACATGGTGAATCAAAAAGAAACTGGTCAAAAGGAAAGAGAGACTGGAATAGGGGAATAGTGAAAAGAAAGAAGGGAAAGGAAAAAAATTGTACATATATATAAGACAGTTAAGATAGATACACTACCAATTTTACTTAGTTCATTGAAGAGTAAGGTTTGTGCCAATAATGTTTGGACAATTGAATGCTAATATCTGGTATCCTGAATAACTAACTTAAAGATAATATTATATAATGCATTAACCATTGTTACCCTCCTATTATGTTGTTTTGAAAATTTGTTCTTTTTTGATTTGTTTTGTTTTTTCTTCTCTTTAAAATAAAAAAGATACATTTTGTGTATACTTGTTAGATTTTTGTGAGAATCTCATTTTATACTAATGTAAATGGTGTTAAGTTTTATTTCTAATTTTTCATTTCTGGCCCATAGAAAATAGGGTAACTTTTTCATATTAACCTCAATGTTATCACCTTTAGGATAGGATATTTGTGAGTTCCCATCTATTCCTAATTTTGCTGAGTTTTTATCATAATCAGTATTTCAGTTCTTTTCTGCATCTGTCAATAGAATTATGTAATTTTGTTCCTTAGCCTGTTGGTGTGTTGGAATGCATTAATTGAATTTCACATATTGAATAAGCCTTACATGCCTAGGATAAATCTCACTTGTGCATAATATATAGTTCATTTTATGCATGTTGAATTTGACTTACAGTGTTATTAGTATTTTCATGTGTGTTATAGAGACTGTTTCATTCTGGTACCTGATATTTTTGGAGGCTAGTAACAGCTGATTCAATTCTTTTAACTGATATGGTCTACTCAGATTATTGATTTCTTCTTTTCAGAGTTTTTAAGAATTCTGTCCTTCAAAGCACAATGTTGAGCAGATTCAACATGGCTGAATAGATGAGGAGTCACGTTGGAGCTACTCAGAGAAAGTCTACTAAAAATACAGGTCATTGGAGAAAGGATGGCCAACTATCCTGATGCCATAATTAATCTGAGATAAGAGATTTGTAGATCAAAAATAACACAGGCATAGGACTTTATAAAATGATTATGCAGCCCACAGGGTTGCCCGTAGGTTTACTGCCTGTAGGCAGAACAGGAACTGCCATTCCCAGGAAGTTCCCAAGAAAACAGAAAGACTGCAAATGTGTGGCACATTCAATCATACAGGATAGATCTGGAATATAAGATCCTTTGTTTTTTTTTCATTTCCTACAAACAGAAGACTCTACAGACTGGCAATACATTTGAGCACCATGCACATGGGTGAGGGACTGCTTCCTCTCGATGGACCAACAATATTTTTTTCTTTCTTTCTCTGTCATGCACCATAGTAGTTAATAGGAACCTCTAGTGACAACAAGGCTAGGGATGGGCAGTGGCATTGAGGATAGCTAGTGGAACAACAGGACTCCTTCTGCCCCACAGCTGCTGAGAGAGAGGGACTCTTACTGCAGATGCAGTTGTGATCAGTGGTGCAAGAAGCCTTTGGTGGCAGTGGGGACAACCCTTGGCCAGGGGCATCAGCACTCTCTCTGACTTGTGACCAGCAATGCAAACAGCCTAGGGTTGTGAGGACAAGGTGTGGGAAATCAGCATTCCTCCAACCTGCAATGAGTGGTGCAAGCACCCTTGAGCCAAAAACTTGGCATTACCCCCAACTTGTGACCAACAATGCAAGTAGCCTTGGGTCCGATGGTGGGACAAGACTGCAATGCATGAGAGGAGCCAGAAATGTGGAACAGAGGAGTCTGTGCAAGGTTCAGAAGGGGCCACCTGTGCACAGGGCTGGTAGCAGCCTTAGGTTGTCTCTGTCTGAAGGCACCACAGCAACTGGGAGAGCAATGCAGAGACAAACAGAGTAAGGAGACATGGGTGGGCCATCCAGAAAGCTGCTGGCTAAAGACTGGACACAGCCCCCACATCCAGAGGCCAAGTTCAGCCCCACATCCAGCACCAATGCAGGTCTGGTGGCATTATCCAGCAGTTTTGGACACTACCACAAAACTGTGAGTGCCAGATAAATTTTATTAATCTTTTTTCTTTGTTTCTGTGTTTTGTTTTCCTTTGTCTGTCTGGTTGGGTTTTTGTTTTGATTTTGGGTTGTTTAGGTTTATACCTTTATATTCTACTTGTCTTCTTTCTCTCTTCTATTTGTCTTCTTTCTCACTTTCCTCAACTATTTCTCTGATGTTTTGATATTTTCATGTGAGTTTACATTGTCTCTAGTCTTTCTGGTCCACTTCAATAATCTTTTGCTTTCTCCTTTATTTATTCCCTCCTGCCATCTTCTCCAGTTTGCCAAATCTTGCATGATCATCCTTTGTCCTCCAGCCTTGCTTCTACTGTATTTCTCTTCAAATATCACTCTTTTTTGCCCCCTATCCCTCTTAAATTCCCCTCCCCCCACAGGATAAAATCACTCTACCAAGGGGAAACTCACTGCATACAAGTTCCTGGTTTGTGTTGGATGTTGTTATATAACTATAGATCTTGCTCCTATGGTTAGAGATACCAAATTATCAGTTACCACAGATTGTCAGTTTCTAAGCTGTACTTGATGGTATTGTTATTGCTAATTGTACTGCTTTATCCAGGATGTCATACCAGTTGTAACCAATTGCTCTCCCTTGTATGACAACGTTGCAATTGTTTGGGATCATAACAATCACCATACTCCAGTACCAAAGGACTAGTTGCTGAGCCAAATAGATAGCAACATCCCATGCTTAATAAATTGGGAATGTATGATCTTGTGACAGACACAAAAACCAAGAAACACCTAAACCTAGAAGACATCTCTGGAAAACAGACAATTTCCTGGGAAGCCTCAATACTAGGGATAAAGATATCTACTATGAGAAATTTATAAGCATCAACACAGAAACAAAATGAAACTTAAAAAAAATGACAAGATGCAGAAGCAAAATGCAACCCCAGACCTACAGCCCACCCAGTTCAAGTCCAGAGGACAATGGCATAGAGGAAGTCAGAAGTAACCCTGGAATTTCCTGAAATGATAGCAGCAAAAGTAAAAAACAAAACAAAACAAAACAAAACAAAACAAAAAAGACTATAGAGAAAATAGCATTCAGGTAAAAAAGAAAAGGATGATCAAAATTAAGGACTTACTCAATATATCTAGTGTTAGACACAGTTTAGAAAACAGGAGCTTAGGAAAGTGTTGCAAAATATGAATGAAAAGAAGTGGAATCCATGAAACAGTTTCAAACAGATATCCAGGAGATCAAACATTCCACTGAATGTATTCACAATTGATTGAATGAAGGGGAGGAGAGAATTTCAGATCAAGAAGACAGGATTGTGGTTAGTGAACATGAAAAGAAAGATGTTTCAAAAATAGCAAGGGACCATGAAAAATCAATCCAACACCTGCAAAATGATATGAAGAAGAACAACATAAGATTGATCAGAGTCAAAGAGAAAGCCAGGGACAGCATAAATGCCATAAAAAATCTGTTCACAGAAATACAGGCAGAAAATTTCCCAAATATGGAAAAAGAATTTGACTTGCAAATAAGTGAGGCATATAGAACTCTAATTAATCATGACCAAAATAAATCTACACCAAGGCATATAATAATCAAGATTCCAGAAATTCAGCACAAGAATAGAATATTAAAAGCTGTTAGAGAAACAAAAGAAATCACCGATAAAGGAAACCCCATCTGAATCACAGCAGACTTCTCATCACAAACACTCAAGTCAGTAACAATATGGAGTGAAGTAGTTCAGGCGTGAAAGAAAGCAAACTCCAACTCAGATTAGTATACCCTGCAAAACTATCTTTCAAAATCAAAGGAGAAATAAGATACTTCCATGACAAAGAACAATTGAAGAAATTCATGACAACAAAACCAGCTCCACAAAATGCTCTGAAGGATATTTTGGAAAGAGATAATGAAGACCACAATGCTATAACACCAATAGAACCCACCAGCAATTAAACAGAGGGGCAAGACCAGAAACCAACAGCAGGATAATAGTATATCGAGGAGAGGCCACTACATAGCAGTTATAATGATCAATGTAAATGTTCTCAATTCACCATTCAAATGAAACAGACTAGCAGAATGGATCAAGAAACAATATACAGAAATATGTTGCATACAAGAAACACATTTAACTCAAAAAGGAATTCATGGACTGAAAGTCAAAGGAAGGAAGAGTATCCTCCATGGGACAAGAACCCAGAAAAAAGAAGGTGTAGCTATTCCATTTACAAACAATGTGAACATCAAGCCAAGACTGATCAAAAGACATACAGGTCACTACATAGTTTTTAGGGGAAAACTCCAGAAGGGATAACAATCATAAATATATGTGTTCCAAATACAGGTGCATACCACTATGTAAAACAAACATTAATAGACATGAAAAATCAAATAAGCACTAACAAAATTGTAATGGGTGACCTTAGGACCCCACTGTCACAAATAGATAGATTAACTAGGCAAAAAAATCAACAAAGAAATGTCAGAAAACCTGTGATGAAATGGACTTTGTAGGTGTAACAGAGTGTTCCACCCCAGAACATCAGAATACACATCCTTCTCAGCTGCACATGGGACTTTCTCTAAAATATATCACCTACTAGCCAACAGAACATGAAGTAAATGCAAAGGGATTATGATTATCCCATACATATTATCTGACCATAGTGCAAAGAAGTTGGAAATCAATGTCAAAAGAAAACACAAAAACTCCATAAACACATGAAAATTAAGTAACACCCTACTGAACAACCAATGGGCCACAGGTGAAATTAAAGAAAAATTTAAAAAGTATTTACAGGCCAGTGAGATAGCTCAGTGGCATAAGCACCTGCCTGGCAAGTGCAAGGTCCTGAGTTTGACTCCTGGTACCCACATAAAAAGGAAAAAAGGGCCAGTGATATCACTCAGCAGCACAAGTGCCTACTGGCAAGCACGAGGTCCTGAGTTCAACCCTTGGTACCCACATAAAAAATAGTATTTACAACTAAATGATAATGTTGATACAACGTATCAGAATTTATGAGACACGGGCCGGTGAGATGGCTCAGCGGCTTAAGCACCTGCCCGGCAAGCGCGAGGGCCCAAGTTCGACTCCTGGAACCCACATATGAAAAAGGGGCTGGTGATATCGCTCAGTGGCACGGGTGCCTGCTGGTGTGTGAGGTCCTGAGGTCGACCCCCTGGTACCCACACACACAAAAAAAGAATTTATGAGACACAATGAAAGCTGTCCTAAGAGGAAAATTTATAGCAATGAATCTCATATCAGAAAAACAGAACGAGCTTAAATAGTGATACAAAGAAACAATGAATTGAAGAGTTTGTTCATTGAAAGATTAAATAAAATTGATAACCCCTTAGCCAAACTTATACAAAAAAAGGAAAGAAAATGACTCAAAATTCATTCAATTAGGAATGAAAAGGGTGAAATCACAAAGGATCCTGCAGAAATCCAAAATGTCTTCAGTACCTACTTCAAGAACATTACACTAAGAAGATAGAAAAAAACAGAAGAAATGGAGACATTTCTACATACCTATAAATTATCAAAGTTGAATCAAGGAGATGTAAAAATTCTGAATAAAGCAATATCAGTCATTAAATTGAAAATGTAATTAAAAACTTACCAACAAAGAAAAGCCCAGGTCCTGATTGATTCACTGCTGAATTCTACAAGAAACTTAGAGAAGGTCTAATGCCATTATACCTCAAACACTTTAATGAAATTGAAAGGGAAGCAATGCTTCGAATGTCATCTCTAGAAGCAAGCTTAACCCTGATACCAAAACTAGAGAAGGATGCAACCAAAAAATGGAAATATAGGTCAATCTCCCTAATGGACATAGATGCAAAACTCCTTAGTAAGATACTGGCAAACAGAATGCAGCAAATCATCAAGAAGATTATATGCCCTGACCAAGTAAGATTCATCCCAGGGTTACTGGAGTGAATTAACGTATGTAGATCAATATATGTAAAACACAATAGTAATGAAGACAAGGACAAAAACCTTATGATCATCTCAATAGGTGCAGAAAAATATTTCATAAAGTCCAACATCCATTCATGATAAAAATTCTACAGAAGATTTTGGAAAAGAAGATCTTTATCTCAATCTGATAAAAAACATCTGTGACAAATCAACAGCCATTATACTAAATGGAAAATATCTGAAATCTTTCACTCTAAAACCAGGAACAAGATGTATGTCCACTGTCACCACTCCTGTTCAATATATTTCTGGAAACATTGGCCAGAGGAATTACACAAGAGAAAGAAATAAAAGGAATAAGAACAGGAAGGGAAGAAGTTAAATTATCATTATTTGTGTATGGCATGATACTATACATGGCAAACCCCAACAATTCTACCAAAAGACTTCCAGATTTAATAACCAAATTAAGTCATATAACTGGACACAAAGTCAATGCTCAAAAACCAAATTCACTGAGAGAGAAATTAGGGAAACAATAGGTTTCACAATAGCACCAAGAAAAAAAAATACTGAAGAATCAATCTAATGAAGGAAGTAAAAGATCTATACACTGAAAATTACAGTACTCTGAAAAAAGAGATTGAAGAAGATATCAGAAAATGGAAAGATATCCCTTGCTCTTTGGTAAGAGGAACCAACATAGTGAAAATGGCCATACTACCAAAATTGTACAGATTAACGCAATCCCAATCAAAGTACCATTAGCATACTTCACAGAGGTAGAGAAAACATTTTAAAAATTTATTTGGGACCAGAAGAGACCTCGAATAGCAAAAGCAATTCTGGGTAACAAAGGCAAGGCAGGAGCATCACAATCCCTAACTTGAAATTATATTCCAGAGCTACTGTGAGAAAAGCAGTATGGTACTGGCAAAAAAACAGACCTAAGGATCAGTGGAACAGAGTAGAAGATGCAGACACAACTACAAACACACTCAGCCACTTTATCTTCAACAAAGAGGCTAAACACATTCACTGGAAGAAAGATAGCCTCTTTAATAAATAATGGTGGAAAACTGGCTTTCTGCATGCCAAAGACTAAAACTAGACCCATACTTATCACCATGCACTAAACTAAAGTCAAATTGGATCAAAGATCTAAATATTAAAATTGAAACACTAAATCTGCTAGAAGAGAGAATAGGTAGAACTCTTGAAGACATAGGTATAGGCAAAGATTTCATCAATAAAACCCCAATTCACCAGGAAATACTAAAAAGAATCAACAACTGGGATCTCATCCTATCAAAAAGCTTTTGCACAGCTAAAAACAAGAACAAAATCAAAAAAACAAAAAACCACCCAAAGATTGAAAAAATAACCCATAGAGCGGGAAAACATTTTTGCCAGTTGTTCTTCAAAGGACTAATACCTAGAACACAGAAAGAACTGAAAAAATTTAAAGACCCAATAAAAACAAGGGCATCTGAGATGAATACACACACTTCTCAGATGAAGATGTACCAACAGCAAATACTTATATGAAAAAATGTTCAACATCACTGGTCATTTGAAAGATGCAAATTAAAACAATGCTGAGATTCCATCTCACTCCAGAATGTATGCCTATTATCAAGAAATCAACCAATAACAAATGAAATAACAAGTGGTTTTTGGGAAAAAGGAACATTTCTTCACTCTTGGTGTGAGTGTAGACTGGTGTAACCACTGTAGAAATCAGTGTGGCAATTCCTCAAAAAACTAGGACTAGAGGTTCCATTAGACCCAGATATTCCCCTGCTTGGTATCTTCCCAAAAGAATTAAAAGCATTATACCATAGCAAAATATGCACACCCATGTTTATAACAGCAGTGTGTAATAGCTAAATCTTGGAAACAACCCAAATGGCTGTCAAGTGATAAGTGGATAAAAAAGATGTGGTTGTTTTTTGTATTATGGAGTACTTCTCAACGATAAAGAAGGATAAATGGGGAGACACAACATGGCTGAATAAAGGAGGAGCCTCGTTCAGAGGTACTCAGAGAAATTCAACTAAAACACAGGTAATTGGAAGAAAGAGGGGGGGGACACACACCCTGACACTAAAATTGGTCTGACATAAGAGACTAATAGATCAAGCAAAACATAGATAAAGGACTTAATAAAATGGCCAGCCAAGCCGCCTGGCTGCCAGTGGGTTGCCAGATTGGGACAACTGCCTGCCATACTTGGAATCTTAAAAGAAGAGAGAGAGAGAGAGAGAGAGAGAGAGAGAGAGAGAGAGAGAGAGAGAGAGAAAGGATATACTAAAATAGTGTGGCTAAATCGAATCATACAGGATAGACTTGAGATATAAGGTCCCCTGTGCCTCTTCCGCCTTCCTCTGAACAGAAGATGCTACAGTCCAGCAGTAAATTCTGCTGACATGAACTTCTCCCTCCCTGACTATTGGTGAGTTTTCCTTTTCTTCATTTTTTCTTTCCCTTTTATTCTTTCGTTTTTCTCTTCTTTTTTCTTTTTTTCCCCTTCCTTTTGTGCCTGAGTGCTAACTGGAACCACCAGGAACAGGACTAAAGGGGACAGGGGTGCATAGTAAATGGAACAGCTAACCCCTCTCCCGTTACCTGTGGTTAGAGAGGCGCAGGGAATTAAACAGCCTTGCACCTTGGGACTGTGAAGCCTTGGGCTGTTCCCACGCTGCCGGTGTTTGGAGCAGAAAGGCACCCACAGCACCCCCATCTCACCTGAGGAAGTTACAGACTATAGCAGAGGCAGGTGATGGTGGCAGTGGAACTTGTAAAGCAATGAATGGGAAGTTAGCGCCCCACCTTGGGAGGGGAGTCAGAATTGGGACAGAGCAATCTTGGACTGCTACAGCAGGAGCAGAGGACCAGACCACATCACAGCATTTCACCCCGCTCTGCAACAAATGACCTGAGAGGACAGAGGCTTGCTGGTGGAAGAGGAACACAGAGGCTGAGCAAGGACCAGGAGGAGCCAAAGGTGCACAGGACAGGGAACGGCCCCGTCTCTGTCTGCAAACAGCACAGCAACTGGGAGAGAGACACCACTGCCAAGAGAAACAGGGTAAGGAGTGGGAGGCTGCTAAGGGACACACAGAAAGCACTGGCTGAAGACTCTGACCCAGGCCACCACATCTGGAGGCCAAGATCAGCCTCAAATCCAGCATGAACTCTACTGCAGGCCTGGCAGGGTTATCCAGTAGTTTTGGACTCTCAGTGGACACAAGAGGAATTTTGTTTTTTTGTTTTATTTTCTTTTTCTGCTTTTTTTTTTTTTTGCTGGTTTGTGGTTTGTTTGCCATTCCTTTTCATTTTTTTGTCTTTTACATACATCTCTGTTCTAATCCATTTGTCTTCTTTCCCCCTTTCCTCAGTTTACCTCTCTGGACTTAATCATATTGTCATATGAGTGAATAGTCCCTCTAATTTTTCCAGTCAACTTCAATAATCCCTTGCTTACTCCTTCATTCTTTCTCTTCTGCTCTCTTCTCTAGTTTCCCAAAGCTTGCATGATCATTCTTTGTCCTCCAGCCTGGCTTCTACTTTATTTTTTTTCAGTTGTCTCTGTTCTAGGGAACATCCGTCTTAAATTTGCCCACCACCGGGTAAAACCACTCTACCAAGTGGAAACCCTTTGCATACAAGCTCCCAATTTATGATCGGTTCTGTTATATAACTGTAGATTTTGCTTCTATGGTTAAAGGTACAAAATTAATAGTTACCACAGTTTGTCAGTTTCTAAACTGCTTGGTGCTATTGTCAGTGCTAATATTACTACTTTAGCTAGGATGTCATCTCTCTTTTAATCAGTTGTTCTCACTTCTGTAACAATACTGGGGAATTTTGGGGTAATAACCTCACCACACCCCAGCACTGAAGGACTGGGGACTGAGCCAAACAGATACCAATATCTCACTGTTAATTAATTAGAAAGGCAGGATCTTGGGACAGACACAAATTAAGAACCTCCTACATACAGAAGACATCCTGAAGAACAAACCTTGTCTAGAGAGGCCATGATACTAGTGATAAAGCTACAAACTACAAATATTCACAAGGATCAACACAGAAACCAAAATAAAAACATTGGAAATTGAAAATGACAAGATGCATAAGCAAAATACCTTAGACCTCCAGCCCACCCAGAACAAGTCCAGGAGACAACGAGATAGAAAATGGAAGACACACACCTGACATTTCTGAAATGAGAGCAACTGAAGTAAAGAAAGAAGTCTGTGAGGCTATAGAGGAAATCAGATCAGAAACAATCTCTCAGGTAAGAAAAGAAATGACAACCTTAATGAAGGAATTGCTCAACAAATCTAGATTAGACATAGATAAAAAATATAGAAGCATAGGAAAATGATGGAAAACTTGAATGAACAGTATAAGAAAAAATACAATGCATGAAACAGATTCAAAAATATATCCAGAAAATTAGAAATTCCATTGAAAGCTGGCAAAACCACTTGAACAAAACTGAAGATAGACTTTCAGACCTTGAAGAGAGGATCATGGTGAGCAATCACATAGGAAAAGATCTCTTAAAAATAACAAGGGATCTATTTCTTTCACCATGCACTAAACTAAATTCAAAATGGATCAGAGATCTAAATATTAAAACAGAAACATTAAATCTGCTAGAAGGTAGCATAGGTAAAACCCTTGAAGACATTGGTGTAGGCAAAGACTTTATGAATAAAACCTCAACCGCACAGGAACTATCACAAAGAATCAACAACTGGGATCTCATCTTACTAAAAAGCTTTGGCACTGCAAGAGAAACCACCAACAGAGTGAAGAGACAACCCACAACGTGGGAAAAAATGTTTGCCAGCTTTTCCTCAAAGGATTACTATCGAGAACATACAAAGAACTCAAAAAAATCAGACCTCCCAAATTTAAAGACCCACTCCAAAAATGGGCATCTGAGATGAATACACATTTCTCAGATGAAGAAATACAAATGGCAAATAAATATACAAAAAATGTGCAACATCACTAGTCATTCGAGAGATGCAAATTAAAATAACACTGAGATACCATCTCATCCCAGAAAGAATGGCTATTATTAAGAAATCAACCAATAACAAATGCTGGAGGGGCTGTGGGGAAAAAGGAACCCATCTCCACTGTTGGTGGGAGTGTTGACTGATACAGCCACTGTGGAAATCAGTGTGGAGATTCCTCAAAAAACTAGGGTTGGAGGTCCCATTTGACCCAGCTATTCCACTTCTGGGTATCTTCCCAGAAGAATTAAAAACATCGTACCACAGCGATATATGTGCACCCATGTTTATAGCAACACAATTTGTAATAGCTAGATCTTGGAAACAACCCAAATGCCCATCAACTGAAGAATGGATAAAAAAGATGTGGTATTTTTATACAATGGAGTACTATTCAGCCATAAAGAAGGATAAGCTAAAGGCTTTTATAGGTAAATGGATGCAACTTGAGAAAATACTCATAAGTGAAATAAACTAGATACACATGTGTAAGCATCATATTGTCTCCCTAGTATGAGAAACTGAAAGAGTAAATAAGATCCAAAATGTACAATAGATATGGTGAATCGAAAAGAAACAGGTCAAAAGAAAGAGAGACTGGGATGGGGAATGTAGAAAAGAAAGAAGGGAAAAGAAAAAAATTGTGTTTATATATAAGATGGTTAAGATAGATACACTACTAATTTTACTTAGTTCATTGAAGAGTAAGGTTTGTGCCAGTAATGTTGGGACAATTGAATGCTGATATCTGGTACCCTGAATAACTAACTTAAAGATAACAATACGTAATGTATTAACCATTGTTACCCTCCTATTATGTTGTTTTGAAATTTAGTTCTTTTTTGATTTGTTTTGCTTTGTTTTTCTTCTCTTTAAAATAAAAAAAGAGAAAAAAAATAATAAGGGATCAAGAGTAACAATTCAACTGCTGCAATATGATGCAAAGTAAAACAATATATAAGAACAATTGGTGTCAATGAAAAAGCAGTGGTCAACACAAATGACATAAAAAGACTATTTGCAGAAGCAACAGTAGAAAATTTCCCAAGCGGGAACAGAATCTGACATGTAGATAAGTGATGCATGTAGAACTCTGAAGAGCAATGACCAAAATAAATCTACACCCACACGTATAATAATCAAGATCCCAGAAATTCAGCAAAATAGCAGACTATTAAAAGCTCTAGGGAAAAGAAACAGATCACCTATAGAGGAAATCCCATCAGAATCATGGCAGACTTTGCAACACAAACCCTCAAATCAAGAAGAGCTTGGAGTGAAGTATTTCGAGTCCTGAAAGAAAACAACTTCCAACCCAGATAGATGTGTTCTGCAAAACTATCTTTCAAAATTAATGGAGAGATAAGATACCTCCATGACAAAGAACAAATGAAGAAATTCATGACCACCAAACCAACCTTACCATGAGTACTGAAAGATATTCTAGATGGAGATAATAATGATCATAATTCCAAGAACAACAACAGAAAGAAACCACCAGGCAGGGCAAGCAATTACACAGAAGGGAAAAGTTGGGAACCAACAGTGGGAAAACAACATGACAAAGATAAGCCAATACATTTCAGTTATAACCATCAAAGTAAATGGCCTCAATTCACCAATCAAAAGAAACAGAATGGCAGAATGGATCAAGAAACAGGATCCAAAAATATGCTGTATACAAAGAATACCCTTAACTCAAAGACAAATTCATAGACTGGAAGTCAAAGGATGGAAAACAATCTTCCATGCAACAGGATCACAGGAAAAAGCAGGGGTAGGTATTCTGTTTGCAGACAATGTAAACTTCAAATCAAGAATGATCAAGAGAGATAAAGAAGGTCACTACATATTGATTAGGAGAAAACTTCAATGGGAAGAGATAACAATCATAAATATGTATGCACCAAATACAGGAACACAAAATTATATAAGACAATTATTAATAGACATGAAAAATCAAATAAGCAATAACACAATTGTAATGGGAGAATTTAATACTCCATTGTCACAAAGAGATAGACCAACTAAACAAAAAATCAGCAAAGAAATATCAGAACTGGACAAAACCTGTGAACAAATGGACTTAGTAGATGTTTTCAGAGTGTGCCAACCAACATCATCAGAATACACATTCTTCTCACCTGAACATGGGATGTTCTCTAAAATAGACCACTTACTAGCCCATGGAACATGCTTAAGTAAATGCAAAGGAATTGAAATTATTCCATGCATATTATCTGACCATAGTGCCATGAAATTGGATATTAATGGTGAAAGAAATTGGAAAACTCCACAGACACATAGAAATTAAATAACACCCTCCTCAACAAACAATGAGTCACACATGAAATTAAGGAAGAAATTAAACACTATCTACAACTAAACAAGAATGCAGATACAACATACCAGCACTTATGGGACCCAATGAAAGCAGTCCCAAGAGGGAAATTTATAGTGGTGAATTCTCACATCAGGAAAACTGAATGAGCACAAATAAATAACCTAATGTTGTACCTCAAACTTCTAGAAAAAGAAGAGCAAGTCAAACCCAAAGCCCATAGAAGGGAGGAAATTATAAAGATAAGCGCACCGATTAACACAATTATAAGCCAAAGAAAACAATAGAAAGAATTAATGAACCATATAGTTGGTTCTTTTGAAGAATAAATAAAAATGATAAATCCCTAGCCAAAGGTATAAAAAAAAAAAGGAAAGGAAAAACTCAAATTCATGCCATGAGGAATGAAGAGGGTGAAATCACTACAGATCCTGTGGAAATTCAGAAGATCATTAAAAACTACTTTGAAAATGTTTACTCAAGTAGGATTCAAAACAGAAGAAAAGGAGAGATTCCTAGAAATGTATGAATTATCAAAACTAAATCAAGAAAATATAAACACTCTAAATAACCCAATAGCTGTTAATGAAATTGAAAACATAATTAAAAATTTACCAACAAAGAAAAGCCCAGGTCCTGATGGGTTCACTGCTGAATTTCACAAGAAATTTAGAGAAGATTTAATGCCAATACTCCTCAAACTCTTTCATAAAATTGAAAGGGAATCAATCCTCCATAACTCATACGTGGAGGCAAGTATTACCCTGATATCAAAACCAGGGTAAGACCCAACCAAAAAAGAGAACTACAGGTCAGTCTTCATAATGAACTTAGAGGCAAAAATCCTCAATAAAATACTAGCAAACAGAATGCAGAAAATCATCAAGAAGATTATACACCATGGCCAAGTGGGATTCTTCCCAGGAATGCAGGGATGGTTCAACATACACAAATCAATAAATGTAATACACCATATCAACAGAGCCAAAGACAAAAGTCACATGATCACTTCAATAGATGCTGAAAAAGCTTTTGATAAAGTCCAACACTCATTCATGATAAAACCCTACAGAAAATCAGAATAGATGGTCTTTACCTCAGTCTGATAAAAGGCACCTATGACAAACCAACAGCAAACATCATACTAAATGGACAAAAACTGAAAGCTTTCAATCTAAAATCAGGAACAAGACAAGGATGTCCACTATCACCACTCCCAATCGATATAGTTCTGGAATCATTAGCCAGAGCAATTAGCCAAGAGAGAGAAATAACAGGAAGAAAGATAGGAAAGGAAGAAGTTAAATTATCATTATTCACAGATGACATGAAACTCTACAAAGAAGACCTCAAAAACTCCACTGAAAGACTTCTAGATTTAATTAACAGATTAAGTAACATAGCTGGATAGACATTCGACACTTAAACACCAATAGCATTCCTGTACACAAACAACAAACTCACTGAGGGAGAAATTAGGGAAACCATACCCTTCGCAATAGCACCCAAAAGTGAAATACTTAGGAATCAATCTAACAAAGGAAGTGAAAGATCTGTACAGTGAATATTACTGTACCCTGAAAAAGGAGAAGAGAGGATATCAGAAAATGGAAGGATATCCCTTGCTCATGAATAGGAAGAACCAACATAGTGAAAATGGCCATACTCCCAAAACTGTTATACAGATTTAATGTGATCCCAATCAAAATACTATTAGCATACCTTACAAATCTAGAGAAAACATTCCTAAAATTCATTTGGAAACAGAAGATACATAGAATAGCAAAGGCAATTCTGAGCAAAAGAGGCAAGACTGGAGACATTACAATCCCTGACTTGAAATTATACCACAAAGCTACTGTGATAAAAATCAGCATGGTACTGGCAAAAAAACCAGACCTGAGGATCAGTGGAACAGCTTAGAAGATGCAGACACAACTCCAAACACCCTGAGCCACCTTATCTTTGACAAAGTGGCCAAATATGTTCATTGGAAGAAAGAGCCTCTTTACTAAGTGGTGCTGGATAAAGTGGCTCTTTATATGCCAAGGACTAAAACTAGACCCATGCTTATCACCATACGCTAAACTAAAGTCAAAATGGATCAAAGATCTAAATATTAAAACAGAAACACTAAATCTACTGGAAGAGAAAGTAGATAGAAATCTTGAAGACATAGGGGTAGGCAAAGACTTCATGAACAAAACCTAAACTGCATGGGAAACACTTCAAAGAATCAGCAACTGGGATCTCATCTTATTAAAAAGCTTTTGCACATCAAAATAAATCAACAACAGAGTGAAAAGACAATCTACATAGCGGGAAAACAATTTAGTCAACTGTCCCTCAGACAAAGGACTTCTATCTAGAACATATAAAGAATTGAAAGAAATCAGGCCCCCAAATTCAAAGACCCAATCCAGAAATCAGCATCTGAAATAAATATGTGATTTACAGATGAAGAAACACAAATGGCAAATAAAGATATGAAAAAAATGTTCAACATCACTGGTCGTTCCAGAGATGCAAATTAAAACAACACTGAGATTCCATCTTACTCCAGAAAGAATGGCTACCATCAAGAAATCTACCAATTCCAAATGCTGGTGGGGCTGTGGGGAAAAGGGAACACTTCTCCACTGTTTGTGGGAGTGCAGACTGGTGCAGCAATGTGGAAATCAGTATCGAGATTCCTCAAAAAGCTAGGAGTAGAGGTCCCATTTGACCCAGCTATTCCCCTTGTGGGTTTCTTCCCAGAAGAATTAAAAACATCATACCACAGCAATATATGTGCACCCATGTTTATAGCAGCACAATTTGTAATAGCTAAATCCTGGAAACAACCCAAATGCCCATCAACCAAGGAATGGATAAAAAAGATGGTATTTTTATACTACTCAGCTATAAAGAAGGATAAACTTCATACTTTTATAGGTAATTGGATGTAATTGAGACTATACTCATAAGTGAAATAAATCAGACTCACATGTGTAAATATCATATTGTCTCTGTGATGTGAGAAATTGAAAGAGTAAATAAAGTCTAGAATGTGCAATAGATATTGTAAAATGGAAGAAATTATTTAAAAGGAAAAAGGAACTAGAAGGGGGGAAATTGGAAAGGAATGAAGAGAAAAGGGAGAAAAATGCAAGGTAGCTATACTATTATTGTCTTTTAGTTCATTGAAAAGGAAGGTTTGTTCTAACATTGATCAGAGAAATTTTTATGCCCATATCTTTTACTCTGAGTAACTACTTTGAAGATGACAATATGCAATGCATTAACTATTGTTATTCTCCTATTATTTTGTTATGAATTTCTGTTTAACCTTTTTTCCATAAAATAAAAATAAAAATCCGTGTGTAAACTTTCATTACCAAGAATTTTAACTATTTTGTCTTCCAGTATGTTGTCTTCCTGTTTTAATATTTACATCTTGAGGGCCGGTGAGATGGCTCAGCGGCGTAAGCGCTTGCCTTGCAAGCGCGAGGGCCCGAGTTCGACTTCCGGATCCCACATACGAAAAAGGGGCCGGTGATATCGCTCAGCGGCACGGGTGCCTGTTGGCGCGCGAGGTCCTGAGGTCGACCCCCCGGTACCCCCCAAAATATTTACATCTTGAATTTTTTTTTTGTGGGTACTGGGGGTCGACCTCAGGACCTCGCGCACCAGCAGGTGTCCATGCCACTGAGCGATATCCCTGGCCCTTTTTCTGTATGTGGGTTCTGGGAGTTGAACTCAGGCCCTCACGCTTGCCAGGCAGGTGCTTACACCACTGAGCCATCTCACCGGCCCTTGAATCTATTTTTATTTCAATCTAATATATGGTGAGATATATGGGTTTACCTTCAATCTCCTACATATGGACTGATAGGCTTCCCAGCACAATTTGTGAGAGAGGCTATCTTTTCTCCAGTGTATGTGTTTGGCTATTTTGTCAAAGAGCAGATGGCTGAATGTGCCTGCAGCTGTTTCTATATCCTCTATTCTGTTCACTCCACCACATATCTGTTTTGTGCCAGTTTTGTGTTGTTTTTATCAATGCAGCTTTTTAATAAAAGCTGGATTCTGATGCATCCTGTTCTTATTACTCTTGATCGTTTCTGCTACTCTAGGTCTCTTCTGCTTCCATATGAATTTTAGGATGCTTTTCTCTAGTTTGCTGGGGAGTGCTGTTGGTATTTTGATTGGGATTGCAATAAATCTATATCAGTTTTGAAAATAAGTCCATTTTGATAATATTATTTTTGCAACCTCAGGAATGGGGTAGTTTTCCATTTTCTGATGTCTTTTTCAATCTTCTGTTTAAGAGCATTGCAGTTTTCAATGCAGGAGTCATTTACTTCCTTTGTTAGGTTAATTCCTAAGTATTTCATTTTCCTTGTTTTTATTGTAAATAGCATTATTTTCCACATTTCTTTCTCAATGGGTTTATTACTGGTGTGCAGAAACACAACTGATTTTTGTGCATTGATTTTATATCCAGCTACCTTGCTGAATTTATTTCTTCTAAAAATCTTTTGATGGAATTTCTAGGATTTTCTATAGGTAAAGTATAATGTTACCTGCAAATAATGATTATTTTTACTTCTTCCTTGCCTATAAGTATCCTTTTTTTTCTTTCTCTTGCCTGACTGCTCTGGCTAATGTTTCAGCAACTGTATTGAACTGGAGTGGATATAATGGGCATCCTTGACATATTTCTAATTTTAGAGTGTAAGCTTTCAGCTTTTCCTCTTTCAATATAATGTTGGCAGTAGGTTGTCACACTTGGCTTTTATCACACTGAGGTACGTTGAAGTTTTTGTGATGAATGGATGTTGGATTTTGTCAAAGGATTTATCTGCATTTATTGAGAAGGCCACACGATTTTTGTCCTTGCTTCTTTTTATGTGATGTATTAGATTTATTGACTCTTGTATGTTGAATCATGCTTGCATCACTGGAATGAAGCCTACTTTGTCATGATGTATGATATTTTCAGTGATTTGTTGCATTCTGTTTTCCAGTATCTGTTGAGGATTTTTGCATTTATGTTTACTACAAAAGTTGTCCTATGGTTTTCTTCTCCATTTGTTGGGTCCTTGTCTGGTTTTGGAATCAGGGTATTGCTAGCTTCCAGGAATGACTTTGGAAATATTCCTTCTCTTTCAGTTTTATTAAAGATTTTGAGGAGTGTTGACATTATATCCTACCTGAAGATTTTTTTTTTGTGGGTACCGGGGGTCGACCTCAGGACCTCGTGCACCAGCAGGTGCCCGTGCCTCTGAGTGATATTACTGGCACTTTTTTTCGTACATGGGTTCTGGGAGTCAAACTTGGGCCCCTACCTGAAGATTTTTGGAGAATTCAGCAGTCAATGTATCAGGTCCTGGGGGTTTCTTAGTTTGTAGGTTTTTTTATTAAGGCCTCAATTTCTTTGCCTGTTATTGGATTGTTCAGAATTTTTATATCCTCTTCATTACATTTAGTAATTCATGTGTTTAGGATTTGTCCATTTCTTCAAGATTTTTCAGGCCAGGTTTATAGCTCAGTGGTACAAGGGCCTACCTGGCAAGCACAAGGTCCTGAGTTCGATGCCTGGTACCAAAAATTTTTTTCAATTTTTAGAGCACAATTTTTCATAGGAGTTGCTAATGATTCTGGATTTCAGTGGTGTCTATTTTGATTTTATCTTTTTCACTTCACTATGGTCACTATCTCTGTAGTTATCTGAGAGATTATTTTTGATTTGTTTTTTTATACTCTCATTCATCTGCTTTGTTACTTCTGATGTTACCCCTTCAGAGAGTCCAGATGGGTGGCTTTCAGACTGTTATTCCTCATTGCCCCCTGCATTTGCCTTTAGTGAGCTAGGAAGTCTAGGGTTGCAACTTATTTAAGTGTCTTCTCATTTTCTATGCTTTTTAAAAGTTTCATTCCTGGGTTGATGCTTGTAAGTTGCTTAGAGCAGGTAGCTTTATCGCTAGTATTTAGAAAACTTAGGGAATGATTATTTCTCAGAGATGTCTTCCAGGTGTCACTAGATTTTGGGTTTTTAGTCTGTTGCAAGATCCTACCTCTTCAAATTATTGGGAATGAAAAGTTGCTGCCCTTTTTGCCCAGCCCCTGGTTCTTTGGCACTGGACTATAGTATTGTTTATGACCCTTAGGCAATCTCAGTCTTGGCATACTAGGAAGAGCAAACAATTAGAACAATTCTGTAACCTCGGCTAAAGTGCTACAATCACCAATAACAATAGCATCAAACACAGCCTAGAAAATGACAAACTGTGGTAACTATTAATTTGCCACCTTTAATTATGAACTATATTTGTGGTTATATAACAAAATCTAAAATAAACCAGAAAATTTCTGGCTGCCATAGGTTGAGCACCTTCTTCTGGAATGTTGTTTCATTTTTTCTTTTTTTTTTTTTTTTTCTGTATGGGGGTACCAGGAACCAAACTCAGGGCCTCGCGCTTGCCAGGCAGGCACTTATGCCGCTGAGCTATATCATCAGCCCTGGAATGTCATTTCTTCATTGCAGCCAGCCAAACAAGGACTGAATCTTCTGAAAACCATGAGCCAACCTAGACCTCTCCTCCTTTAAGTTGCATATGTCAGGTATTTCATCCTAGTGATGTAATCATGACTAAAGCAATGTAATTGACTTTAAGAAACCTATTGTATAGTAAGATTTGAAAAATAGTGATTATTTATTATTTGCTTACATTTTGATTTATGTTAAATATGATAACTTGTATTGTTTCTGACTCAGGTGTACTTGTAGAAACAGTTCATGAGAATCCAGGTTGATGCAGAAGGAGGCACAGGGCTCACACAAGTCTTTCTGTCCTCACAACACAAGACTGACTCTTTCATGGGGTCCTAGTCACTTTGGGGAGGCTGATCTGGGACAGGAAGGGAAGAAAAGCTGGAAATTCATCCTGGATCTGGACCTTGTTTTGGGCAGCAAAGCCTGAGACATTTGGCAGTGTGAGCAGGAACATGCTTCCTGAGTTTGAATGGGTGATGTAGGCAGGTTAACTGCACCAGCACCTAATGAGTTTTGGTAATTTTTGCTTACCCTCTGGACTTTCCAATGGCCTGCATACATGGAGCATTGCAGTCTTTGTCTTGGCAGTGGTAGCCCACGAATTCTCCATGGCTTTCTTGTTCTTATCAGCAAAATTCATGTTCATCAAATATCTGTCATCCACAACCTTAAGAGATTCCTATATTTGTGATTGGGGTCTTTTGAGATCACTTTTGTGCCAACTACAGCACTGGTTCTGTGTGCTGTGGGTCTTGGACCTAGTCACATTTCTCTCCTCTGGTCACCTACAGCTCCTGAAACATTAGGGAGTTACGTGATAACATTTTTTGCACGTTGCAGTTTTGATAAAGAGTGTAATCTGTCTTCGGATGTTAAGTGAGTCTTGTTTTAACATTTTAACATGTACCAATTCTTAGACCCTATGAAAATATTTTATCAAAGAATTACTATACAAATGCTAGTATCCATTTATTCACATCATATGTTGATATTTGTATCTTTAGTCTTAAGAGAATGGTTTTAGAATGATAATGCTTTGGTTTAAAAGAGGAGATGCTGAAATACACATTAATATAGAGTGCTTTATAAATGGCAGAAATACTTAGATCAGTAGAGAGGTCTCGAGTTGAGAATATAGAAATTGTTTTAACTTTTAAACTTCATTAAACGTATGTAAACTGTACCATAAAAATGAGCTTAAAACAAGTATTCACATATAAAACTAGTTTTTGGAATATATTTATCTTAGAGAAAGATTTGTAAAGATGGTGAAGTCATGAACATTTGGTTTAGCTACATTAAGAAAATTAATAGGCCATTTGACATTTTTCTCCCCCAGGTTTGCTCACACTAAGAAATTTAGGGCTTTTATAGGTAAACTATGATTCCTGAGAATTCAGCAATGGGGACAGTTTTTCTCTTCCAGACTGTAGTGGGAATTCTGGGCAATTCTAAACTTTTGTTTTATTATTTATTATCTGTATTAACTGGAAAGAGTTTGATGCCCAAAAACCTGATGTCCAAAACACTTGTGTTTGGCCTATCACTTGGCTATTATCTCCAGAGGAATTCCTCAGACAATGGCAGAGTTCGGGTTGAAGTATTTCCTGGATGACTTTGGATGTAAACTGTTTTTCTGCCTTTATCAAGTATCCAGGGTATACAGGGATTTCCCTGTATACCACACACCTGCTGAGTTGCTTCCAAGAATTCATAATCAGCCCCAGGAACATGAGGTGGATGAAGCTTAAACACAGAGCCACAAAGAACATAGGTCCTTCCTGTTTACTCACCTGGCTCATGAATCTGCTTCTAAATAGCACAATTACCATGAGAATGTCCAGCCCTGGTAACAGCAGAAATGCCAGTATGAGATTAAATTTTTGGTTCTGTTCAGGGTTTGTTTCTGGCAACATTCTAACTCCATTATATGTGTTCATGCTCTGCAGTAATGATGGCCTGTGTTTGGGTCTCATGGCCCAGGCTAGGGGCTCCATAGCGTGCATCCTGTATAGGCACAAGAGGCAGATTCAGTGTGGGGAGTGGCTGAAGCTGGAGATCGGTCACACATGTGGGGCTAAAGCAAGGCCACCCCTAAGAACACAGAGCACCCAAGGCAAGCCACATGAACAAACTGTCCAAGTCCCAAGAACACAAGGCACCTGAGGCAAGCCAAGCAAACAAGTTGTTAGGCAGAGGGGTTTCAACTGACATCAGCTTCCTGAGTATATAAATAAACACACTGCAGTCACTGGGCAGTTTTTTCTCTCCCATAAGGAGAGGAGGCCCCACCTGCCCTCAGCTTTCTGCACCTTGAGTCTTGTTTTTCTTCATCTTCCACCGTGCCCACTCTGAAGTTTCAAGAGCTGTGCCAGACTCAGCAATTGTGCCTGAAACAGGGACTCATATAGCAGGTGAAAGGACACCTCTGAGTGTGTGCATGAACAACACAGGCTCATGAGAGCAAAAGAGCAAAACAGACTCACAAAAAGCATAGGGGAGGGAGGTGTATTGATATTATTAACATTGATTTCATCAGGTGTAAAACATCGGGCAAACAGATTATCAAGAATAACAGCTGTATGTACAAATGTTTGTTGTATTATTGATTCCCATATTTACCTCTTTGTTGTGGACATGGATCAGGGAGTGTTTCTATGATTGTACGATTGTTGAGACAACCACAGAGGATTTGGTTCAGAGCACTATCTTAAAACTAAGACCCAAGCAGAAAAAGGAAAATGGAGCAACAGCCCCCCCAGTAGAGCTTGAACCCTCTAGCTTTGCTCAATCAGATAAGGAAGGAGCTATGGGGGGCAAAAAAGATCCTTCCCCACTTGAGGAGTGTTTTGCTGTGACTTCCATTTCACAACTGCCCAAAGTAAAACCAATAATTGTAACTGTGCCACAAGTGGCTACTTTCACTTTCTCAGTTCAAAACAATTTTGCTTCATCACAGGCTGAGACTTCCACCTTTCCTACAACAGAGTTGTCCCTCCTTTCTCCCTTACAGTTGCTGCTGAGAGAGGCCAGTAGGGCAGGAGAATCCCTGGAAGGTTTTTAGCATGTCTCCCATGTTGCTGAACTTCAAGATGCTGGTGGTGCAGGATGAGTTGTGTGTCTTCATGGAGCTGTACCCTTTAAGACCTTAAAGAAACTAGGACAAGTGACTGATGCCTATGGCCCCACAGCCCCTTTTGCCTTGGATTTGGTGGAGCTCATAGGACAGAGGGTGACAGCCCCTGATGATTGGAAAGGAATGGCTGGGGCATGTTTAAGCACAGGGGACTGTTTGTTGTGGAAGGGAATTTTTTTTGAATCATGCACAGATCAAGTTGCTTGCAATGCTACTAACAACAAGGCCATTACAAAAGACATGTTAATCAGAAAAGGTGCCTTTGCTGCCACAAATAATCAACCTACTGTTGAATTGCAAGGATATAAACAAATTAAAATAGTTGCCACAAGGGCTTGGGGGGAACTTCCTTCAAAGGGTGAGACATCCCTTGATCTGACCTCCATTTTCCAGGGTTTGAATGAACATTTTCAGGATTTAATGGCATGCTTATTTCTGGCTAGTGGGAGGATTATCAATTACACAGAGGCTGGCAAGCTAATAGTTCAACAATTGGCCTTTGAAAATGCAAACAAATGGTGTAAAGAGGTTACCTTTGGTTGCCTGTTGGCACTTAAGACTGACAATGGGCTGGCTTATACAAGTGCTGCCTTCCAAATGTTTTGTAAAACTTTTCATATTTCCCTTACCATGGGAATTCCTTGTAACCCTCAAGGTGAAGGAACTGTTAATCATGCTCACCATATCCTCAAAATTCAATTACAAAAATAAAAAGGGGAATCCTTCCCTACAAAATTCACACCTCATAATAAACTTCACTTGGCTGTATATACTATTAACTTTTAAAATCTTACTAGGGATGGGACTACAGGTGCATGAAAACAATTCTATCAGGTAAAGAAAAAGAAGCTATGAAGGGTCCTTTGAAAAGATCTTCACACTGGACAATGGAAGGGACCCAGCCCGATATTCATATGGGGCTGAGGATATGCTTATGTCTTTCCAGAGAACACTGAATGGCCTATCTGGGTGTCCGAGCATGCTATCCAGCTGTATCACAGACCCAGACCCACAGAAGGAGTTGGTTACACATTTCAAGAAGCTGATGCTCAGTCCTATGACAGTGATGCCTTGGAGACCACACCACAGCTGATAGACAAGGATGTGGCTAGATCTGACTTGGGGCCAATTAAAGAAATTGACCCAGGATGCCCAGAAGATGGTAACCAAAAATGGGAATCAAAGGTCTGAGTAGGTGATAGAGTGTGTGGAGATAACTGAGCTGAAAACTACATATAAGAAGAACACAAGGGCCGGTGAGATGGTTCAGCAGTGTAAGCGCTTGCCTGGCAAGCGCTGGGGCCTGAGTTTGACTCCCGGAACCCACATAAAGGAAAAAAAGGGCCAGTGATATCGCTCAGTGGCATGGGCGCTTGCTGGCATGCAGGGTCCTGAGGTCGATCTCCAGTACCCACAAAAAAAAAAAAAAAAGAAGAACACAAAAGTTGACAGTATTCTTTTTTTTTTAATTTTAAAGAGAAGAAAAAACAAATCAAATCAAAAGAAGAACAAATTTTCAAAGCAACATAATAGGAGGGTAACAATGGTTAATACATTATGTATTACTATCTTTAAGTTAGTTATTCAGGACACCAGACATTAGCATTCAATTGTCCAAACATTATTGACACAAACCTTACTCTTCAATGAACTAAGTAAAATTGGTAGTGTATCTATCTTAACCATCTTATATATATATACAATTTTTTTTCCCTTTCCCTTCTTTCTTTTCCCTATTCCAGTCTCTCTTTCCTTTTGACCAGTTTCTTTTTGATTCATCATGTCTATTGTACATTTTGGGTCTTATTTACTCTTTCAGTTTCTCATACTAGAGAGACAATACGATGCTTACACATGTGCTTCTGGTTTATTTCACTTATGAGTATTTTCTCGAGTTGCATCCATTTACCTATAAAAGTCTCCAGTTTATCCTTCTTTATGGCTGAATAGTACTCCATTGTATAAAAATACCACATCTTTCTTATCCATTCCTCAGTTGATGGGCATTTGGGTTGTTTCCAAGATCTGGCTATTACAAATTGTGCTGCTATAAACATGGGTGCACATATATCACTGTGGTACAATGTTTTTAATTCTTCTGGGAAGATGCCCAGAAGGGGAGTAGCTGGGTCAAATGGGACCTCCAACCCTAGTTTTTTGAGGAATGTCCACACTGACTTCCACAGTGGCTGTACCAGTCGACACTCCCACCAACAGTGAAGAAGGGTTCCTTTTTCCCCACAGCCCCTCCAGCATTTGTTATTAGTTGATTTCTTTATAGTAGCCATTCTTTCTGGGGTGAGATGGTATCTCAGTGTTGTTTTAATTTGCATCTCTCGAATGACTAGTGATGTTGCACATTTTTTTGTATATTTATTTGCCATTAGTATTTCTTCATCTGAGAAATGTGTATTCATCTCAGATGCCCATTTTTGCAGTGGGTCTTTAAATTTGGGAGGTCTGATTTTTTTGAGTTCTTTATATGTTTTTGATAGTAATCCTTTGTCTGAGGAACAGCTGAGTTGCCAGTATTCTTAAGACAGAATAAAATAAAAAAATATTATTTATGGATAAAAGTTTTTATTCTTTCCAAATTCTTCTTATAAGAAATCACTGTTAATTGACCTACAAATAATTCTGACTAGTCTATTTATAATTACAAATTTCTAAAATTGTAAAAGAGTTATTATAATTCAATTTGGTCAAAGATATTTGAGTGCACTTTAATTTTATAAACACATTTATCTTGTGCATATTTGTTTGTTTGTCTGTGTGTCCAATCTGCGAACAGCTGTTTTATTTGAGCTCAATGAATTTTTTTCTTTTCACATTTTTGAATTTTTAAAACATTTGTCTGATATGCTTCCACCAAATTTGCCAGCTGATCAAAATGTTAATATTGGATTTATAAATGTAATGAATATTGTTGTTTATTGTTTTTTGTTGCATTATAATTTGAGAGTTTCTCATTGTTCAAAAATATCGTATTAAGTCATATGATCTTGTTTTCATATGTCATCAAAATTTATTTAAATAATTAAGCAAAAAATCCCTTAGGCTGGGGAGAAACTGTTGGACAGGACTCCAGTTGATGAATAAGAAAACAGCTGCCTGGAATAATAATTATCCAGTTCTTGGTCATTAATTGCAGGCCCCAATATGAGGATATTGCTTATGTCATTCCAGAGAACACTGAATGGCCTATCTGGGTGTCCGAGCATGCTATCCAGCTGTATCACAGACCCAGACCCACAGAAGGAGTTGGTTCCACCTTTCAAGAAACTGATGCTCAGTCCTATGACAGTGATGCCTTGGAGACCACACCACAGCTGATAGACAAGGATGCAGCTAGATCTGACTTGGGGCCAATTAAAGAAATTGACCCAGGCTCCACAGCCTTATGGGAGACAACCCAATGAATGTTATTAAAAATATATTATTGTGATATGTTTACATTGGTCATCATCAAAAGGTCAAGTTTTCTAAAAATATGACAATAAAGTTTTCTGATTTAAAAATGCTCTGGTGCAAAACAAAATTAAGAAACAAAAGTTTTCTTATGGTTATGACAATTGATTGTTATTAATCTTGTATTCATGTATTCATGTATTCATGCCTTCAGATATATAGGTCTTCCAAAATGTAAAACAGGGATTGTTTATGGTGATAGACGTTTCTGTTAGATTCAGACATCTGCCTTTAGCAAAAATTTATGTGATGTATATGCTATGGATGTGTCTCTATATGTAGAGAAGCCTGGACATTGAACAGTCCAGACAGTGTCACAAATTTCTTCAGTGACATCCCATTGAAAGTCAACAGGTGGGCCGGTGAGATGGCTCAGCGGCATAAGCGCCTGCCTTGCAAGCGCGAGGGCCCGAGTTCGACTCCCGTATCCCACATACGAAAAAGGGGCCGGTGATATCGCTCAGCGGCACGGGTGCCTGTTGGCGCGCGAGGTCCTGAGGTCGTCCCCCCGGTACCCACAAAAAAAAAAAAAAAAAAAAAAAGAAAGTCAACAGGTTAGGGCCGGTGAGAGCTCAGCGGCATACGTGCCTGCCTGTCAAGTGCGAGGTCCTGAGTTCAAGTCCCAGTACCCACATAAAGGAAAAAAAAAGGGCCGGTGATATTGCTGAGTGGCATGGGTACCTACTGGTGCGTGAGGTCCTGAGTTTGATCCCTGGTACCCACAAAAAAAAAAGTCAACAAGTTAGGTAAAAGCTTTTTATGTACTAGATAAAGATGATTGACTAAAAAGGGCTATTTTATATCAAAATGAAAATTTAGGTGTGTTACAAAAATGTCATCGTGATTGTCATGCTACAGTATTATGTATGGCTTTTGACTTCAAATTTTCATGTAAAACTATATAACTGTTTCTGTTAACATTCTACAGGGATTCAACTACTAGAACATCCATGGTTAGTAGGAAATAATGGTTCAACATTGTATTTCAAGGTTCTTGATATTCAGATAAAATTATAATAGTCAATTTCACTGCTCCCATTACAATGTAATGTCATTAACTATTGCTGCTGGATGTTCAACAACTGAGGTTTGGAGACCAAAAACTAAAAAGATAGATGGGCTAGGAGGACAGCCAATATTTTGGCCCTAGCCCTCTGAGGTCAATGAGGACCCAGGACATAAGAGAACCTCTGCTGTGACATCCTACAACTTGGTGAGTACCCAATCTTCTGAATAAGGAGATTGTTGGACCACAGAGGTAGAAGATCAATGGTGTATAGTGTGCCTAAGGAGAGTCTCTAGGAGAAAAACCTCCCAAACTTTCACAGAAAGCAACTTGGTCAAGCAATGGCCATGACTCATCCAGATGGCTGACACTGACAGAGGAACTAAGAGGTGTGGTACATGGTTCCAAGGTAAATCCTGAGGAGACTTAGCTGACCTTGGTAGATAGCAAAATTGATTAACACAGGTCTCACCTTAATTTTGTCTTGAACATCCAGCAGAAAAGTATAAACACAAGATGTATAAAATGCCATAGTAATATGTTAGCTATAAAAAAATACAAATCACTAACACCTTCTGAAAATTGCCAGCTACACTGGTAACTGACTAATGTTATGGGGTAATGGGCTGTATAGGGTCAAATTGCTAAATGCAGGGGCCTGAAATATTCGGGCTGGGAGTCTTTAGCCTAAATGAGTAAGTTCACTCAGAATGGAAAGGGTTTGAGAATGAGAAGGTCTTCTGCAGAGTCCTCCAATCTCATCTCCTCCAACTTCAACTGACCACCCATTGCTTGTGACTACAAAACAGAAAAGGGGGAGATGCGGGGAGTAGCTGAAGCTGGAGATTGATCACATGTGCAGGGCTAAAGCAAGGCCAGCCCCAAGAACATGGAGCACCTGAGGCGAGCCACATGAACAAGTTGTCTCAGCTCCGAGAATGTGATGCACCTGAGGTGAGCCAAGGAAACAAGTTGCTAGGCAGAGGGGTTCCAACTGACAATAACCTTCTGAGTGTGTAAATATATGTGCTGCAATCATTGGATGGTTCTCTCCCACTTGACCTCCACTTTCTGCATCTTTTTTTTTTTTGTGGGTACCGGGGGTCGACCTCAGGACCTTGCGCGCCAGCAGGCGCCCGTGGCGCTGAGCGATATCACCGGCCCCTTTTTCGTATGTGGGTTCTGGGAGTAGAACTCGGGACCTCGCGCTTGCCGGGCAGGCGCTTAAGCCGCTGAGCTATCTCACCCGCCCGACTTTCTGCATCTTGACTCTTATTTTTCTTCATCCTCCACCATCCCCCCTCCAGAGTTTCAGAAGCTTTGCTGAATGTGGCAATTCAGTACTTTCTCCTAGTCCACGTCTCTAGAGCCTCCCCAGAGGCTACAGCCACCCAGATCATCCTGCTCCTGGTGGGCACCTTTGTCAGCTTCTACTCACTCTCATCCTTATTGGTAGTCTATGTGGCACCCTGATAATCCCAGGCTATGGGTGATAAACATCTTTGCAGTTTTAGAAACATGTTTTTCCCAGTTTTTGCCCCTTTGTGCTTCTAGGTAGTAACAAATCTGCTCCCAGGCTCTATTTCTTCTGCTGGAAGAAACCTGAATTTTCTCAGAAGTTTTACAAGTTCTGGTGGATAGTATTCTCTGATAAATTTACAGGTTTCTTTATCAATTATGTACAGCTTAGCCCCTCTGTGGAACTGGCACTAGTAGGTAATGCAATGGGACCATGAATGGGACAGACACAGAAATCCCAGCCACCACAGAAGCTACAAAATACTTCCCTTGCTCTTCAATCTAAAAACTGGAGGGAGACATCATATACTGAACAGCATCCTGTACTTAGGGCTGGTTGAGGAGCAGCAATGATATAGATTTCACTGACTGCACAGGCTTGGCTCTATTCTTCTTTTTCACATTGAGAGAGACAGTGAAGGTGGGAGAATTTTCTATCATAATAAATTTGAAAATAACATTAAGCTGTAAATGTTCCTAGCATTATATAAAATGATCATTAAGCATTAATCGCAGCATCTTTTTTCAGAAATATTTATAGAGCAATAGAAAGTTTATCTAGTACATAGACCTTAGTCATACATTTGTACATATTACTGCATAATTTGAAGTATTGTGGTTGTTCTTAGATCGAATTGAGGTGATTGTGTGAGAATATACACAGGGCACTCATCTAAACACTCAGAAATGGTTTGCCTGAGTGTGTATTTTCAGTGTCTGAAATGAACAATCTACAGTAGTTTGCAAAGTGTCTGAGGTTGGAAAGAGCATTCCAAAGACAGGACACATGCCTGATAAATTCCTACCCAATAATTTTCACAACAGCTTTCCAATATCTCTTCTGATGGATAAAATTGGGGTCATTAGTGTCTGGATGGTGTTAGATGTCACCAGCCCAGTAATGAATTTGAAGTCCTGGGTTTACCACCACATCCTATGCCCAGTGAGTGAAGACTTGCTCTGACTACACTGTCTGGGGTGCAGTAGTTTTGGTGTGGGTGGCCCTTGCCCATCAGAACTGGTATTGAGCCAAGCTGTGTCCACATCAATCAGCCACAGTCACTTTGTCACTTGCACAGTCCCAGGTGTTCCCAGCCCACACTTCTGCTTGTAAGAGAGATGAGTCATGGGTTTTTCTCACCACAACACAGTTGTCTGACTGGTGGCAGGTCTACAGCATTTATTGTTGGGCCCTGGCCTGGGGACAGCTGTGCTGCCTGTGGTCTTAGAGAGGTGGTGGAGACAGAGCCATGGCCACTAAGGCTGATGACAACCTGGACAGTACCTGAGCTCACAGCTTCAACAACCTAAGTAATATCTGGGGATTGTACATGCTTACAAGAAATAGCTCTAGAGTGAAAAGAACAGCTTCCCAGCTACCCACATTTCATGTGGTCTGACTTTCTGTTACCAACATTTCATGTGGTGATTTGTGTTCTCTGTGCCATATGCATCATTATGCTCCTAGTAAACCCTGTCCTATGTTTTTACTCCCACATCCGGTGCTCACCCCTGTTGTGGCTTCATTTTTCCCAAAATGTTGCTCCTTTGCATTCACCAACAATGACACCTGCCTTCCAATTCCACTTTGTTTACTGGGGAAACAAAATTATACTTTTTTTTTTGTAATCTGACTATATATGTGAAAACATTTATTTTTCAGGAAAATCAACTTTATTTCCTGATTTGTAGGTGATTCATAATTTCAATTCTTTTGGAAGTTTGTAAGACTGTGTACAAGAGAACAATTGATCCTATTTTGTAGTCATAAAATAACATTGTATTAACAAGCACGTTAACTATTTAATGTACTTTGTCACGACCTCTAAGGGAGATATTTGATGTTTGTGAGATAAAAAAGGAAAATCATGGTTGAAGATACAGAAGAATAAAGTCATCATCATGATCCAGAAATGTCTTTGTGGCAACACTTGACTTCTTTTCTAGCTCAGGAGGAATTCTACTGAAGCAGCATTACCAAATCCATCAAACACAGTTGATTGATGGAATCTCCTTCAGATCAAAATAGATGATCTGAGGTAGTCTATTGAAAGCATGATTCCTCACAGGGAGATAAAACAAAAAATCTTCTAATAGACCTTATCCCAACCAGAACTGTGAATACATTTACAAATATCCATCTATCTATCATCTATCTTGCCTCTTGCATCTGTAGAGAATGCTCACCATGCAGCCACTAGCATATATATAATAAATTTGGTAACAATACCCATGCTTCACTGTGTTTTCTTCATCTGTCAACTCTCAAACTTCTTCCTGCACCATATGAGTCTATCTTTCTGCAGGTCATAGAGCACTGGGAGGATTCTCCAAAGTGCTCAAGCTCTCTCTCTGTGGAGATGCTCAAAGAAACTTGTAATTGTTTCTGGGAATTGGGAACTAGAAATAACTTCTGTTCATTTTCTGCTTCAAAGTTTTTTAGAGTAAACTGCACTGCCTGATCATGCACTGTCACTGAAATCACCGGTGAATTGATAATTGAGTTTCTGTGGGGAGGTGAGGTCACAGAACCTTGACCCTATATCTTGAGGTCTGGCTGCCCACTTTCACACAGGCAGATGTTGTCATGATTGTCACCCAGACCTGCCCTTCTGGGAGCAGGAAGACGCTGGGTGTCTTCTGTTTCCATCCGTGAAGCAGTCTGTAAGGAAACGAACAGTGTCCAAGTCTGTGTCTGAGTGGTGAGTCACCGTGTCTGGTTCATTTGGGCTGACAGAGACACGCAGGGAGGAGGGAAGATTCCTGAGGCCCAGGCTGAGCTGTGCACAGAGGCTGGAGGCCTGAGACCCTCTCCGCCCTCTCACTGCTCCCCGTGTGCTTGCACATAACCAGCATGAAAGCTGGCCGTGGGAAAGCTCCAAGCATGAATGATGTCTGACTTGTAAGATCCTTAAGAGTGATTCAGAAATCAGTCTGCAATTCAACCTATACTACAGAAATCACAGTAAAATTTACATGGCCAGTTTTATTGCTTCAGTAACATTCTACTTGTTATAACAAGTGTGACAAAGTCAACGGGACCACTATTTTCCTGTGTAAACAATGTGATTACATGACAATTTCTCCAGTATAAGTATGTTTCTCTCACTGGGTTTGAAACGTTTAATGGAAATGACAATTATCGCTCTCTGAAAATATCTGTAGTATTTAATCAAGGTGGGAAACTGCCCCCCCCGGTAGTTAGCAAAGAAGAGTTACAGGAAAAGCTAACAGTTGAGGGATTTAAACAGCAGAAAAATCAAGGAGGTCAAGCTGTTTTAGCTTCAACTGTGTCTTGTGATATTTTGTCAGGCTGGTAAAATGTTAAAGTTATTTGGGGGCTCCATTTCATCATTCTGCCATGTGTATGCCCAAGAGTTGGTCCTCCAAAATTCATGTTTGCATATTTAATTTGTATAGTAGCATGATTCCAAAATGATATATTACATTCTTTTTATTTTTCTATAAGACTCACATTATTATATGCTATCTAATGAAAATTAATTTCCACCATTAAATTTTTTTATTACTTATGTAAATTTCACATATATTAGCTTAAAGAAAAACCTAATATTGTGCACAGTTTATGTTTTAGATAATCTCAAAAAAGTATTATGTAATTATTTCTGTTGCTACCCTAAGATTGACCCATATTTATTAAATGCAATTTGGCCATAAAAATTACTTAGTGCATAATTTTTAAAGAATTTTGAATCTACATGCATAAATACAATATTATATAACAAAAATTAACACAATAGGAAATTATCAGGATTAAATGTTTTCAATAAGAAGATTTCAAATACAACCAGATGTAAATGTAGATTATGAAATCACCACCTACGTGCCTTTAGAATGCTACAGCACACAGATGTTCATATCGTTAGTACAGCCAGGCTGCCAGGAGTAAACCTTGTCTTTGTAGACTCTTAGATGAATCACATAACCTACTCTTTTCTAAATGTTCTTTGTGTTTAGAGGAAAACTTCATTACGTCCTGAGGCATCAAGTTATGAGTGCTGAGTATGTTCGAATAGATAGCATGTTAACCACAGTGGTCCATACACTTAACATGCTATATAAAGAAACACATAAGATTTTAAAAAACCATTTAATAGACAAAAACATACAGAAGAAATAAAAATTCAAGGACAGTAAGTCCTGAATGCATATTGTTGAACTCATTTTGTATGAAATATTTATACCAAACCTTATCTTTCCATACAGAACTCTGTATTTTGGAATGTTTATATTAATTCCTAGGGGGCCGGTGAGATGGCTCAGTGGTGTAAGCACCTGCCTGGCAAGCGCGAGGGCCCGAGTTTGACTCCCGGAACCCACATACGAAAAAAGGGCTGGTGATGTCGCTCAGCGGCACGGGCACCTGCTGGCACGCGAGGTCCTGAGGTCGACCCCCGCTACCCACAAAAAAAATTAATTCCTGGACAGTTATATAATGATCTCTATGGTTTTGAGATTTGGATTAATCTTCCTTTTCCAGATCGTCATTGGAACCCTGGGGAATTTAGCACTCTTGCATCGTTACTGTATCCTTTACTTCAGTGGATACAGGTCCAGGTCCACAGATGTGATCCTCAGGCACCTGACTGTGGCCAATTCCATCGTCATTCTCTCCAGAGGAATCCCAGAGACCATGGCAGCTTTTGGGTTAAAACACTTCCTCAATGATGTTGGATGCAAACTTGATTTTCTTGTTCACAGGGTGGGCAGGGGTGTGTCTGTCAGCACCACCTGCCTGCTGAGTGTCTTCCAGGCCATCACCATCAGCCCCAGGAGCTCCAGGTGGGCAGAGCTAAAAGTGATATCCTTAAAATACATTGGCCCATGTAGTATCTCCTGCTGGGTCCTGCACACATTGCTAAATATCAGAGTTCCTATGCTTATGACTACAAAAGGGAAACACCAAAACCTCACAAAATATACAAATTTTCAATACTGTTCAGCTATGCTCCATGACAAAGGCACTGATTCAGTGTTTGCAGCATTAACATTATCCCATGACATTTTGTGTTTGGAGCTCATGGTCTGGGCCAGTGGCTCCATGGTTTTCATTCTGTTCAGGCACAAGCAGCAGGTCCACCATGTTCACAGACACAGCATTTCATCAAGACCTTCTCCTGAGACCAGAGCTTCTCAGCGCATCCTCCTCCTCGTGAGCTTCTTTGTATTCTTCTATACCCTGTCTTCCGTCATTCACGTTTGGTTTTATCTTTATGATGAAGTTGCTTGGTGGATGATCCACACCTCTGCCTTAATCAATGCTTGTTTCCCTGCTGCCAGCCCTTTTATTCTCATGCTTCGTGAACAGTGTGTATCCGGGCTCTTCTGGAAGAAGTAAATAAACAATGCATAAGATACAAAAATGTATCTACTTTTCCTGTGTTTAGTTCTGTTTAGTCACAGAACATTAAACACAGTTAGGAGCCAAGCTTATGGAACAGAGAGGTGTAGACAAGCCGTAGAACTATTTTTACAGTGAAGAGTAATTAACACAATTCTAAATGAAATCATTTATAATACTTATGTTTTACATAACTCTACACATTGTGGTTCTTTCTTTCTTCTTTCTTTCTTCTTTCCTATATGGAATATATTCCCTTGCCAGTCTCAATTAATTAAAAGTTTTAATTATATTTCTGTCAATTTAATAATGTATATGTCATTAATTACAAGTTTAAGTTAGCTTTATGTATTTTAATGTTTTTTGTTATTCTCTTCCTACACTATTCTAAGTATCTTAGTGTAATCTCATGTCTTTATTTTATATTTTAATTACTATATCGTGACTTGTATTTCAATAATAATGTTACAATATGTTATGACTGTTATCCACCATAATTAATTTTTTAAAGATCTTTTTGTTTCATTGTAGAATTTTAGTCATAAGGACGGGGGATGTGCTCAGTGGTAGACTGCTTGCTTAGCATGAATAAGACTCTGTGTTCAATCACCAGTACTTCAAAATAAAATATAATCTTGAGAGAAATGTGAGTGCTCAGAAATAAAAATTATTAAAATTTAAACTGCTCTTTTGTGGCATGACTAATATACAAATATCTGAGCATTTTAACATTAAAATGCATAAGTTGATGTATTTGGAAATAGGCAAACCCTTCCACTCATAAAACCATCATCAAAATCAGTGCCATTCAAATGCAAAATTATCTGTAATCCCATCTTAGTATGAATAGAAGAGCACAATTCAGTTCTCTACACAGAAGAAAGAAAAAGGACTTTTGGTTTTGGTGATACATACATAGAGTAGGGTGTGTATTTTTCCTTTGCTTTCATATATTTTCATGAAAACTTCACTAGTTAATCACACGTGTTGACAAGGATTGTTGCCTGCTCAGCTATGTCAGACAGAATAAGTCCTGAGCACTTCTGCCCCCTCCTCTCTCCCTTGATGAGAATTTTACCCACAGATGTAATCACCACACACTTGCTATGAAGGAAACTTCGGAACAGCAGCAAAATCAATACCATAAGCTTACCCATCACCTCCAATAAATCTCCCCTGCCCCTCTGTTTTGTTTTATTTTATTTTTTCTTTTTCCTCTTGTGGTAAGAGTGCATAAGATCTACAACCATGGCAAATGTTTATATGTGCAGTGGAGTGTTTTTAATCATATACTATATAATATTATCTCGCAGACATTATCAGGTACCTTTGAGCTCTTCATTCACTACTTCATGTTTTCTTCCTCACCGCAGCTCTTTGAAATTACCATTCTCCTCTCTGCTTTTGTATGTTTGACCATAGTATATTCCACATAGATGTGGGGTCACACAGCATCCCTTTTCTCATATTTGCTTTATTGTACTTAGTAAGTGTGTTTTGGGTAATACTTTTCATTATAAATGGCAAGATTTCTTCATTTTGTATACAACCAAATATATGTATATATTTTTTCTTTGTGTACTAATTCTTCAATTAACAATTGTCTTTACCTTTGTAAATTAGGGTGTAGTGAATGTGCGAATGAAAGTGTCTCTTTGAGATCCAAATTTTAATTCCTTTGGATATATAGTAAGAAATAGGATTGCCAGATCAAATGGTGGAAATACTTTACATTTTTGAGAAAGCTCTATACCCATTTCCATAATGACCACCATGATTTAGGTTTCCAGTAACAGCACGCAAGTGTTATCTGCCTGGTGCTCTGGCTCCTGAATATTCCTGTGCTGACTCTCTACCTTCTGGCCAGTACAATTTTTCCTTTATGTGTGGCTGGCACAGGAAGTAGCAAAAATGTCATACAGACAAGAGTGTGGATATTGTTCTGCTGTTCACTGTGACAAAGATGGAGTCCAGACATGGCTGCTGTTACTCCCGATCTTCTCTGTGTGTGGCTCACATCCTGTACTGGTGGCTTCATGGTCTCCATCCTGTAGAGACATAACAGCAGAGTCGACCCATCCATAAGAACAATCTCCCTAGCTCCTTCTGCCTGCAGCCACCAGAACTTATTTACACTGTATGCTACACTCTTATTTACACTATATGCTTATTTGGGGCTCTTTAGTGACCTGTGTGTTTTCAATGGTCACCTCTGCAGGAACCAGATGGTCTCCCAGGTCTTAGCCCTTTTGTCTCATTAAAATGAGAGGACACTCCCCTGTGCCCAGATTCTGCATTGCCTGGATAAAGAACAGAATAGTCCCTTGTTTTCTCAGAAATATGTAAAATGCATGGACGTGTACAATGTTCAGGAGTTTATTCTTTTCCACAAAACCACAGATACAATTAGCACAGGGACATTATGTAAAACTGTATGCACGATCATTTGTATGAACATAAATGCATGCCTATGTGTGTGCCTGTGTGTGAGAAAATAAGTCAGATTATGCTTGTCCATCATGCAGCAATATTAGAAAGTTGTATGTTAAGAATGTAATAAGTTATAGCACTAGGACAATGCAAAATGCTGTACTACTTTAACATTGCATTTAACTTGGTATTTTAGGACTGTGTTACTGATGAATGACTAGTATGCCTTCCAAATATCTGACTGAATATATTCAAGTATTTGTCTTCTATATGAGCAATTAGTCTCTTATTGTTGAATATAATATAGATAACTTGAGACTAGATTTATTGAATTTCGAGCATGCTTGATACACCTATTCTACATTCTTTTCGTATGTTAATATCTATTATTATAATTTTACATAATTCTAAAATTTATTCTTTTGTTCAAGTTGTGTATCCACTGTCTGCTAGTTCTTTTTTTTTTTTTTTTTTGTGGGTACCGGGGGTTGACCTCAGGACCTGCGCGCCAGAAAGCGCCCGTGCTGCTGAATGATATCACCGGCCCTTTTTTCGTATGTGGGTTCCGGAAGTCGAACTCGGGCCCTCACGCTTGCCTGGCAGGTGCTTACGCCGCTGAGCCATCTCACCGGCCCGGTCTGTTAGGTCTTATCCTAGAAATTATAGCTTATTTTTAAGCACTAATCACAGGGGGAAGGGATTTAACACTTGTGACCCATGAACACTGTTACATTAATCTGTTTGCCTTCTTTCTAATTAAAAGAAATTCTGACATGGTGGCTGGGGTTGTGTCTCAGTGGTAGATCACTTACCTCCAGGTGTAAGACTCTGTGTTTGACCCAAAATACCAAAATTAAAAAAAAATGTGGCATGGATTTAAAATATTAAATCAATCACAGTGGAATGAGGCTGTAATAACAGCTATTCAGGAGGCTGAGGCAGGAGTATCAAAATTTCAAGACCAACCTGGGTAACATAGACAAGAGCCCATCTCAAAACAACAAAACAAAACAAAATAAAACAAAACAACAATAAAACCCAAACTCACAAAATATTTAAAGACACATGCACAATGCATTAGGGGATAGCACCGTGAAAGTAAAGAAATGACAAGCTTTACCTGAGTGCTTCTAGAAAAGGCTAGGATAGTTCTAGCCAGCATATATCTCCTATGATCACCACCAGTCACTCTCCTCAGGGGTGGTCACTGTTTGGACATCTAAAAGCGAACAGGTACTTTATGCCGATGTCATACAGCAGGAAGTCATTTGTTTATGGCTTTCAAATTCCTTATGTTGTTTTGAATTTATGTGTATATTTGCATATTATTTCAAGTTTTTTGTATCACTGAATTCTTTTGTGAGTATATCAGAGAATTTATTATTCTACTGCAGATGCACATGAGTGGTTTTATACTGAAGGTACTGGGAAGGATGTTGGGTATGTAAATTCTAGAAAATATTTTGACAACACACGCACAAATCTCTCCTGCACATATACACAGTAATGAAAGGCATGCGTTAGACTTTATACCTCCCCGGATACTTTAACAAAATATTTGTTCCAATTTTCACACTCTGTAGCAGTGGACAAGTTTCCCTGTGTACCCATATTCTTGCTAAGGCTTAGTATTTTATGTTTAGTCTCTTTGTTGCTTTGTGAATATATGAGGCATTTTTTACATTTCTCTGGTTACTGAGGAAGCAGAACATTTTCACCTGTTTTTTTTTGTTAGTTAGTAATTTTTCTATGAAAAGTTGGTTGTTTTATTTTGAAGACCCCCTCACTGTTTTTTTTTTTTTTTTTTTTGTGGGCACCGGGGGTCCACCTCAGGACCTTGCATGCCAGCAGGCACCCGTGCTGCTGAGCAATATCACCAGCCCCTTTTTTCATTTGTGGGTTCCGGGAGTTGAACTCAGGCCCTCGTGCTTGCCAGGCAGGCGCTTATGCCGCTGAGCCATCTCACCGGCCCCTCTTTTTCTTTTTGATTTTGTAGGGGTTCTTTGTATATGCTAGACAGGACTCTTTGTCCAGCTTAGGGCATCTCTCTTTCACCATCTTTCACTGTCTTTGAAGAAAATTATTCATCTTAATATAGCATCATTTTAAATTTCTCTTAGCATGTTCACTGCTTTTTGTTCCATTTAAATAATCCGTTCTGGGAAAAGGGAAAAAATGCAAGTCAGTTACACTATTAGTGTCTCTTAGTTCATTGAAAAGGAAGGTTTGTGCTAATATTGATTGGAGAAATATTTATGCCCATATCTTGTATTCTTAGCAACTACTTTATTTATTTATTTATTTATTTTTGTGGATACCGCCAGCAGTTGCCCGTGCCACTGAACGATATCACTGGCCTTTTTTCGTATGTGGGTACCGGGAGTTGAACTCAGGACCTCGTGCTTGCCAGGCAGGCGCTTATGCCGCTGAGCCATCTCACTAGCCCTGAGCAACTACTTTAAAGATAACAACATGCAATGTATTAACTATTGTCATTCTCCTATTATTTTGTTATGAATTTTGTTTTACCTTTTTTCCATAAAAAAATAATCCTTTCCTATTTTGAGACCACTGGGATGCTGCAAGCATTCTTTTAATATTTGGATTCACAATGCATTCAGAATAGATCTACCATGTAGCTAACGATTTAATTTGTTCCAACAGAGTAACCGAATTTGATTTATTTTTAATTTTTTTTCTTTTATTACGTAGTACACATTTGCAGTATGTGATGTTTACATTCACCATGGGGAGTGGATACACGCATATAATACAGCTTGTTTCTTTTCTTAGTTCCTTTCCCCTTCCAAACCACCTCTCTCCCTCCTCCTCCAAATCCCCTTTCCCATTTTCATGCTTGTTATTATTATTCTTAGCTCATGTTTATGACATATAATGTTTCCATTCATTGAGGTTCCTGTACAAGACACATCTTTATTCTACTTACTTCCTAATCCCTTTCCCCTCTGCCCTTCCCCTCAGTCATCTGGACCTCTTCCCATTTGCAAGAGAACCATCCCCTCATCTCCTTTTATTCATCCTTTATTGGGCTCTTTGTTTCACTTTGCATTACTCAAATGAGAGATACAATATGATATTTAAGCTTGTGTGACTATTTTATTTCACTCAACATTATATTTTACAGATACATCCATTTCTTAACCACCAAAATAATGGCCATTATCAAGAAGTCAAAGAATAACAAATGTTAGCATGGCTGTGGTGAAAAAGGAACCCTCCTACATTGTTGGTGGAAATGTAAACTAGTACAGCTCGTATGGAAATAAGGATGGAAGTTTCTCAAAGAACTAAAATTAGAAATTCCATATTTTCTTTCTGATGAGGGTAGATCTTACCAGCGTTCATAAATTCCATCAAGAAGAGAATTTGAGATATAAGTTTAGAAGAAGAAACAAAATCACTTTATTGGAAAGAGAAGTAAAGAAATAGCTACCTTGTTGGAGTAAGGTAAGGACCCCAGAGCTGGCACTCGAGGGTGTTTGTTCTTAGCCTCTTTTATTATATGGCAAGAAGGAGCTCTCCTCCTTGAGAGTTGATGTAACTTAATTGGCTATTTTAGGTTCTGAGACCCCTGATTCAGCCACTGTCCTGTTCTATTGCCTACATGCACAGTCTTCAACAAGCTTTCTTTGGTCTCTTGGTTTTGTCAAGGTTATAATTGTGAGATTTGCATTTGCATTACAGCCTCACATTCAAGGCTGAGATAGCAAGAAGAGATACACGTGCATGTTAGTGTATTAATATGGTGAAAGAATTATTATATATATATTTATCTCCGGGTGTGAGTATATATTTTATATATGAAGCAAATTTTCAATAATGCAGCCCCCTCCCTGCTTTGTCTCTTGTACATAACTGGAGGTGGAGAGAAGTGAATTGGGGCCCTGGTGCCAAGCTAGCTGGGCTGTCTATCAGTTCTCCTCACTTCTCTGAATTGCTCTGTCTATCAGGGGTTTAACTCGTTCCAGTTGGGATTTGCCAGAAACCTCACTAAAGCCCTTACCTTCCCCTGCCTGTCCTCCAGCTTGCCCTACATTCCCTCTGAGACATCCATCCAGCTGCTGTTGGAGAAAATGGACAATGACCAACCTGGCTTCTTTGAGCTGAGTGGGGTTATTGTTGGGGGACAGCAGGTGGAAGTCCTCAGGAGGGACGGTTGTCCAGTGGGCCTTGGTAAAATGAGGAAGTGTCCATCTGAGGGCTCATCTGAAGCACCATCTGAAGTTTTATGGCATTAATTTTTTTTTTTTTGTGGGTACCAGGGGTCGAACTCAGGACCTCGTGCTTGCAAGCAGGCGCTTGTGCCACTGAGCAATATCACTGGCTCTTTTTTCCTTTGTATGTGGGTACTGGGAGTCAAACTCAGGACCTCACACTTGCCAGGCAGGCACTTATGCTGCTGAGCTATCTCACTGGCCCCATTAATTCTTTCTGTAATAACACGAGAGAGAAAGTTGAGAATATATGGCCCAAATAAGCACAAGAAAATGGCTGCCAAAGGGCCCAGCAAAGGTGACAACCGAGTGAACACAGACAGAAGCCATCCTTTAACTTGTCATACAACCTGGGAGGCCAGAGAGTCCATAACCCACTAGCCATGCAACCATTTGGCTTTTTATAAAATAACCTGAGTCCTGGTCTCCACCTGTTTTGAGGTGTTAATGTATGTGATGCACGTACCATTTAGAACTGCGCAGAAGCCTCCTCGATGGGTCAGCATTCAGCCCAGAATTTGATGATGCTCTAACACCATTCCTGCAAGTGAACTGAGGGAAACCTTGAGGTCTCTGAGATTCCTCCCAGAGTCTTGGGCCACCTCAGCCATATCAGCAGTGAGGTTGGATATTTGAGCTGAATTGGCAAGTGCTCCATAGGGGATTCCCCCCAATACAGCTAGGAGGGCTGTAACTCCTAGAGCAATGAGAGTAGCAGTCTCTTGCTTCCACCAAGATAAAGAGATGTCAGTGTTTCTCACACGAACCCATTCTAATTGTTCTAGATCAGAATGATTAAAGGCAGTTACAACATCAGCATCGGGGCTCAGTTGAATGCCTTTCCAGCTGCCCTTAAATTTGTAGGGATCTAAACATTGTATTCACCAGGATTGAAATTCATCCTGGATTTTGCATCTCCCACAGAACAAGTATCGAGGGAGGAGAAAAAGGAGAGCTGAAGTCCCACTTGTGAGATTAGTTGGAAGTAGACTTTTGGGTATAACCTCTATTGTCTTCCCTTGAGAGACAGTGCTACAAAAGTTATTGGGTGAATAGTTTTTTTCCCACCAATTTTTTGTGGAGGGCATAGGACAATCTAGTGAGTGTCTTGGCCCTCTGTGTTGTGGGGAATGGGGAAATCTGGTCCTATATCTTTGTGCCATATCCAGTCAAATATGTCAATGCTTTCTATCACTTCTGTTAAGATGGGGACTCCTTTAAGAGAACTAAGGGATTTGAAGACCTCAGGTACTGTCTTTAATACTGAAGGACTGTGGGTGTATACAGGTTCAATTATTACCCAAGGGGGGGCTGTGACCATGTAGGGGTCCACAAAACAGAACCAAAAATTGAAACAAACTGTCATCAAGGCCTCTGTCATCTGGTGAATTCTTATGCCACTCCATTTGTCCTAGTGGGTGTCTCTGTCCTACTGAAAATGGACAGAGGATGATTCTGGCTAGGATGAGCATGAGCATGAACATGAGAAATGATTCCATCCCTGAGGCAAAAGATGACTGAATTGGAGCCATAATAGGATTACAGGTAAAATCTACAAGAAAATACACAGTGAAAACACAGGATATTTAGGACCCTCCTTATCAATCATCACTATTTTTTTTCCCTCAGTAGAGGACATGGGATGAGAGTGCAGAAGCAAAAGAATTCTATTTGTGCTGGGGTAAAGTCAGAAAAAAGAGCCCTGAAACCAGAGATCATGTATGGCCTCCAGGAGGTCCCGTCTGGTTTTTATACAATAAAATTGGACCTCTTGACACAGAACATACAGGAAATCTTGAATTTGGAGTAAGGTAATGGACATCACCTGTACCCACAGGAAACAGATTTTTAACATCACTTATCTTTGTTTTGTCTTTTGAAGAGGAACTTGAGATCTTCCACAGGTTCACAGGCCCAGGTGGGCCAGGATGTGGTCTGGGGAGGATCCAGAGGTACGTTGTTGTTGTGGCTCTTGGAGGCAGTCCAAAGTTTTGCTTCGGTGTGATGAACCCAGGAATCTTGTCTTGTCACCTTAACTGAAGTGGGGGTAGAAAGGACCACCGTGTAGGGACATTCTCACTGAAGTTTGCTTATGTCCTGTGTGTCCAAGGCCTTGACCAGCACCAGGCTCCCAGAGCAGAAGAGAGGCTTGCTAGGTGGTGTGGATCCAGGGTCTGTCTGTCTCAAGTCTCACAGGATTTGCTGGAACTGGGCTAAGGACCTAACTTCTCTCAAGGCTCCTTCAGACTCATCATTGACTACAATCTCATTTCTGAGGAAGGGTCTCCCACACAGAAGTACAAAGGGAGACAGCCCCTGAAACCTGGGTGTGTTCCTGGCCTGTATAAGGGCCACAGGAGGGAGCTGCTTCCAAGGGGCCTTCCATTACTGTGCTAGTTTAAGCAAGTGCCTTTTGAGTATCCCATTAACCTGTTCTACCTGCCCTGATGATTGGGGCCACCAAGCACAGTGGAACTGATATTCAGTACCCAGGACTTTTGAGACTCCCTGATTGACTTTATTTTATTTTATTTTATTTTTTAGTTCTTTTTTAAATTTTTATTTCTTTTTTTTATATGCAGGTACCAGGAGTCGAACTCAGGACCTCGTGCTTGCCAGGCAGGCACTTATGCCTCTGAGCTATATCGCTGGCCTCAGTTCTTTTTTATTTTAAAGAGAAAAAACAATAAAAACAACGATACAGAATTTCAAAACAAGCCAATACGGGATTAACAATGGTTAATATATTGTGTATTGTTATCTTCAATGTAGTTGCTCAGATATAGGCATGAAAAATTGATCAATCAATATAAGCACAAACTGTCCTTTTAAATGAACTAATAGAAATTGGTAGTGTAATTATCTTAGCTATTTTGTATGTATATATATTTTTTCTTTTCCCTTCTTTCTTTTTTCCTTTCCCACACCCCAGTTTTTTTTTTTTCCTTTTGAGCAGTTTCTTTCCCTTTTACAATATCTATTGTACATTTTGGATCTTTCAGTTTCTTACACTAGGGAGACAATACTATGTTTACACATGTGAGTCTGATTTATTTCACTTTTGAGTAGGGCCTCAAGTTGCATCCATTGCCCTATAAATGTCTCAAGTTTATCCTTCTTTATAGCTAAGTACTACTCCATTGTATAAAAATAAGAAATCTTTTTTATCCATTCCTCAGTTGATAGGCATTTGGGTTGTTTCCAAGATTTAGCTATTATAAATTGTACTGCTATAAACATGGGTGCACATATATCACTGTGGTATGATGTTTTTAATTCTTCTGGGAAAATACCCAGAAGGGGAATAGCTGGGTCGAATGAGGCCTCTAATCCTAGTTTTTTGAGGAATCTCCATACTGATTTCCACAGTAGTTGCAGCAGTCTACACTCCCACCAACAGTGGAGAAAAGTTCTGTTTTCCCCCACAGCCCCTCCAGCATTTGTTATTGGCTGATTTCTTGATGATATCCATTCTTTCTGGGGTGAGATAGAATCTGTGTTGTTTTAATTGCCTCTCTTGAATGACCAATGATGTTGAACATTTTTTCATGTATTTATTTGCCATTTGTATTTCTTCACCTGAGAAATGTGTATTCATCTCAGATGACCATTTTTGGATTGGGTCTTTGAAATTGGGGGACCCGATGTTTTTCAATTCTTTATATGTTCTAGATATAAGTCCTTTGTCTGAGGGACAGTTGGCTAAAATTTTTTCCTACTCTGTGGGTTTTCCTTTCACTCTGTTGGTGATTTCTTTTGATGTGCAAAAGTTTTTAATAAGATGAGATCCCAGCTGTTGATTCTTTGAAGTACTTCCTCTGCAGTTTGGGTTTTTTTCTTCAACTCTCTGCCTACCCCTGTATCTTCAAGATTTCTACCTTCTTTGTTTTCCAGTAGATTTAGTATATCTGTTTTAATATTTAGATCTTTGATCCATTTTGACTTCAGCTTAGTGCATGATGATACACATGGGTGTAGTTTTAGTTTTTGGCATGTGGAAAGCCAGTTTTTCTAGCACCATTAATTATAGAGGCTATCTTTCTTCCAGTGAATATGTTTGGCCCCTTTGTCAAAGACAAGGTGGTTGAGTGTTTTGTAGTTGTGTCTGCATCTTCTAAGCTGTTCCACTGATCCTCAGGTCTGTTTTTTTTTTTTTTTTTTTTTTTTTTTTTTTTTTTTTTTTGCCAGTATGATGCTGATTTTATCACAGTAGCTTTGTAGTATAATTTCAAGTCAGGGATTGTGGTGCCTTCTGCCTTGCCTTTGTTGCCAGGATTGCCTTTTCTATTTTATTTCTCTTCTGCTTCCCAATGAATTTTAAGAATTTTTTTTCTAGATTTGTGAGGTATGCTAATGGTATTTTGATAGGGATTGCATTAAATCTGTATAACAGTTTTGGTAGTATGGTGATTTTCCCTATGTTGGTTCTTCCTATCCATGAGCAAGGGATATCTTTCCATTTTCTGATATCTTCTTTGATTTCCTTTTTCAGAGTACTGTAATTTTCAATATATAGATCTTTTATTTCCTTTGTTAGATTGAATCCTAAGTATTTCATTATTTGGATGCTATTGTGAAGGGTGTGGTTTCTCTAATATCTCAGTGGGTTTGTTATTTGTGTACAGGAATGCTATTGATTTTTGAGTGTGACTTTGTTACCAGCTATGCTACTGAATTTGGTTATTAAATCTAGAAGTCTTTTGGTGGAGTTTTTGGGGTTTTCTAGGTAGAGTTTTATGTCATCTGCAAGGAATGATAATTTAACTTCTTCCTTTCCTATTCATATTCTTTTTATTTCTCTCTCTTGTTTAATTGCTCTGGCTAATGTTTCCAGAATTATAATGAATAGGAGTGGTGATAGTGGACATCCTTGTCTTGTGCCTGGATTTAGAGTGAAAGCTTTCAGTTTTTTTTCCATTTTGTATGATGTTGGCTGTTGGTTTGTCATAGATGGCTTTTATCAGACTAAGGTAAAGACCATCTATTCTGATTTTCTGTAGGGTTTTTATCACGAATGAGTGTTGGACTTTATCAAAAGCTTTTTCGGCATCTATCAAAATGGTTATGTGATTTTTGCATTTGGCTCTGTTGATATGGTGTATTACATTTATTGATTTGCATATGTTGCACCATCCCTGCATTCCTGGGACGAATCCCACTTGGTCATGGTGTATAATCTTCTTGATGATTTGCTGTATTCTTTTTGCCAGTAATTTAGGATTTTTGGGTTTATGTTCATTAGGGAGATTGGACTGCGGATCTCTCTTTTGATTTGATCCTTTTCTGGTTTTGGTATCAGGGTAATACTTGCTTCCAGGAATGATTTTGGGAGTATTGCTTCCTTTGGAATTTCATTAAAGTGTTTGATAAGTAATGGCATTAGGTCATCTCTAAATTCCTTGTAGAATTCAGCAGCGAATCCATCAGTTCCTGGACTTTTCTTTGTTTGTAAGTTTTTAATGATATTTTCAATTTCAGTAACTGACATTGAGTTATTCATAATTTTTATATCTTCTTGATTCAGCTTTGGTAATTTATACATTTCTATGAATCTGTCCATTTCTTCTTTGTTTTCTATACTATGAGAATAAAGGTTTTCAAAATAGGTATTGATGATCTTCTGAATTTTCACAGGGTCTGTAGTGATTTCACCCTTTCCATTCCTCAATGCATGAATTTGAGTCTTTTCTTTCCTTTTTTGATAAGACTGGATAAGAGTTTATCAATTTTATTTGTTATTTCAAAGAACCAACTCTTTGATTCATTAATTCTTTGTGTTGTTTCCTTAGTCTCCATTGTGTTAATTTCTGCTCTGGTTTTTATAATTTCCTCCCTTCTATGGGCTTGGGGCTTGTCTTGCTCTTCTTTTTCTAGAAGCTTGAGGTGCAGCATTAGGTTGTGTATTTGTGCTCATTGGGTTTCCTGATGTGAGAATTCACCACTATAAATTTCCTTGTTAGGACTGCTTTCATTGCATCCCATAAATTCCGTTATGTTGTATCTGCATTCTCATTTAGTTGTAGATAATGTTTAATTTCTTCCATAATTTCATCTGTGACTCATTGGTTGTTTAGGAGGGTGTTATTTAATTTCCATGTGTTTATGGTGTTTTTGCAGTTTCTTTTGCCATTAATTTCCAGTTTCATGGCACTATGGTCAGATAATATGCATGGGATAATTTCAATTCCTTTGCATTTGCTTAAGCATGTTCTGTGGGCTAGTATATGGTCTATTTTAGAGAACGTCCCATGTGCAGCTGAAAAGAATGTGTATGCTGATGATGTTGGGTGGAACACTCTGAAAATGTCTACAAAGTCCATTTGCTCACAGGTTTGTTTCAGTTCTATTTCTTTGCTGATTTTTTGTCTACTTGATCTCTTTGTGACAATGGGGTATTAAGTTCTCCCATTACAATTGTGTTATTGCTTATTTGGTTTTTCATGTCTATTAATAATTGTCTTATATAGTTGGGTGCTCCCATATTTGGTGCATACATATTTATTATTGTTATATCTTCCTCTTGAAGTTTTCCCCTAATCAGTATGCAGTGACCTTCTTTATCTCTTTTGATCATTCTTGATTTGAAGTTTACATTGTCTGCAAACAGAATAGCTACCCCTGCTTTTTCTGGGTTCCTGTTGCATGGAAGATTGTTTTCCATCCTTTGACTTAAAGTCTGTGAATTTTTTTTTGAGTTAAGTGTGTTTCTTGTATACAGCATATTGTTGGATCTTGTTTATTTTTTATTTATTTTTATTTTTATTTTTTTTTTGTGGGTACTGGGGGTCGACCTCAGGACCTCACATGCCAGGAGGTGCCCGTGCCACTGAGTGATATCACCAGCCCTTTTTTTCATATGTGGGTTCCAGGAGTTGAACTCGGGCACTCATGCTTGCCAGGCAGGCATGTACGCTGCTGAGCCATCTCACTGGCCTGGATCTTGTTTATTGACCCATTCTGCAAGTCTGTTTCTTTTGATTGGTGAATTGAGGACATTAACATTGATGGTTATAACTGATATGTATTGGCTTATAGTTGTCATTTTATTTTCCCACTGCTGGTTCCCTGCTTCTTCCCTCTGTTTAATTGCTTGCCCCGCCTGGTGGTTTCTTTCTGTTTTTGTTCTTGGAATTGTCTTCATTTCTATCTCTGTCTAGAATATCTTTCAGTACTCTTTGTACGGTTGGTTTGGTGGTCATGAATTTCTTCAGTTGTTCTTGGTCATGGAAGTATCTTATTTCTCCATTAATTTTGAAAGATAGTTTTGCAGGGCACAGCAATCTGGGTTGGAAGTTGTTTTCTTTCAGGACTGGAAATACTTCACTCCAAGCTCTCCTTGACTTGAGGGTTTGTGTGGAGAAGTCTGCAATGATTCTGATGTGATTTCCTTTGTAGGTGATCTGTTTCCTTTCTCTAAGAGCTTTTAGTATTCTGTTCTTGTGCTGAATTCCTGGGATCTTGATTATTATATGTCTTGGTGTAGTTTTTTTGGTCATTACTGTTTTTAGTTCTATATGCTTCACTTATCTGTATGTCAGATTCTTTTCCCATGCTTGGGAAATTTTCTGCTATTACTGCTGCAAATAACATTTTTTTATGTCATATGTGTTGACTCCTACTTTTTCATTGACACCAATTATTCTTATATTATTTTTCTTTGCATTGTCTTGCAGTTGTTGAACTATTATTTCCTGATCTTGTGTTATTTTAAGAGATCTTTCCTTTCATGATCGCTAGCTGCAATCCTGTCTTCAAGGTCTGAAAGTTTGTCTTCAGTTTTGTTCAGGTGGTTTTGCCAGCTTTCAATGGAAATTTTAATTTCCTGGATATCTGTCTGAATCCATTTCATGCCTTCTATTTCTTTCTTATATTGATCATTCACTTTTTCCATCCTCTTCCTATTATCATCTATTTTTTTTTATCTATTTCTACTCTAGATTTGCTGAGCAATTCCTTTATAAATGTTGACACTTCTTTCTTTACCTGAGAGATTATTTCTGATCTGATTTCCTCTATAGCCTCATGGATTTGTTTCTTTACTTAGATCATTTCAGAAATTTCCTGTGTGTGTGTTTCTAATTTCCTCTATGTCAATATCTCCTGGACTTGTTCTGGGTGGGCTGGAAGTCTGAGATTGCATTTTGCTTCTAAGTCTTGTCATTTTCTATTTCATTTTTTTTCTTTATGTGGGTACCGGGAACCGAACTCAGGCCTCTCTAGGAAAAGTCTGTTCTTCAGGGATGTCTTCTGTGTGTAGGAGATTCTTGTTTCTGTCCCAAGATCCTGCCTTCCCAATTAATTAAGAGTGGGATATTGGTATCTGTTTGGCTCAGTCCCCAGTCTTTTCGTGTTGGGCTGTGGTGACGTTTTTACCCCAGAGCTTCCCAGTATTGTTACAGAAGGGAGAAAATCTGATTACAACAGATTTGACCTCCTAGCTAAAGCAGTAAAATTAGCAATAACTATAGCATCAAGCACAATTTTGAAACTGACAAACTGTGGTAAATATTGATTTTGTACTTTAGACCATAGGAGCAAAGTCTATAGTTATATAACAGATCCAATCATAAATTAGGAGTTTGTATGCAAAGTGCTTCCTCTTGGTTGAGCGGTTTTATCCTGTGGTGGGGAAATTTAGGGAGGATAGTGTATAAAACAAAGATAACTGGAAAGAAAGTAGAAGCAAGGCTGGAGGACAAGGTTTGGGAACCTAGAGAAGGGGGTCAAAAAGGAAGCATGAAGGAGTATTTGAGTGTTAATCTGAACTTGGTCTCAGGGTTTGGGGGATGAGATTAGTGTTTTGTGGCTGGAGTTCTCCTCAGCTGTTTAGGAAAGAGAGAGAGAAAAAGAGAAAGAGAAAAAAAAAAGAAAGAAAAAGAAAAGAAGAAGAAAAAAAGAAAAAGAAAATTTAAAAATTGAAAGAAAAGGGTTGGTTACTTAGTCCTGGGTTCTTCTCTCTTTGGCTGGTGGTCCTGCAGTGTAGTGGGAGAAGCCAGGAACCTGGATTCCTCCGTGGGAGCTGAAAACCATATATTTTAAAAATCCATTTATTAGTTAATGGGCATGTGAGTTGTTTTGAAAATTTAGCTATTAGAAACTGTGCTTCTGTAAAATGGGTGCTCATGTAACCTGTGGTATGATGTTTTTTATTCTTGCAGGAATATACCCAGAAGGGGAATAGCTGGGTCAAATAGGACCTCTAAACCTAGTTTTTTGAGGAATCTCCACACTGATTTCCACAGTGCATCATCTACACTCCCACCAACAGTGGGTGAGAGTTCCTTTTTCCCCATAGTCCCCACCCCAGCATTTATTATTGGTTGATTTCTTGACAATATCCATTCTTTCTGGAGTGAGATGGAATCTCAGCTGCTATAACAGATTGATGTACATATTCTCACAAATTCATTCAGACAATTCATATTTGTCATTGTGGATTCATTTTTGGAAACATGTATTTGAATTTTGATTAATATTTTACAATATAGAAACTGGAACCATTTCCATTTACTGTTATATCACAAATACCATTTACATTCACAATGTTTATTTTGTCTGCTTGATTTACCATTAACTGCTAGGATGTGTTTTTATCTACAAAATGCAGCAATTTATATCTACTCACAATTCTTTTTTAATATTTTAGAATGTATTTTAAATTAGTTGAGCTATCCCTTCTCTATGTCCATGAGATGAAAATGGACTTCTGTTTATTTGTCATCTGCACATGGTTTTCTGTTCTCAAGGACTAATGAGACAATTGAGAATTTCAAAAGAATTATCTGGGCGCAAAGTTTTAGATACTATGTAAAGCTTCTGTTCAAGTTTTAAGTGTTTTGCTGGGGATATGGCTCAGCACCACAGCACCTGCCTGGCAAGTGCAAGGTCCTGAGTTTGATTCCCAGTACCAAAAAAAAGAGAAAGTTTTAAGTGTTTCTCAAGGAGGGAATGTGTACATGAATTTCCCTTTTAAACAATCTAAGAATTTTTGACCTTCAAATAATATAATACTTTCATTTTCATTTTTAAATTTCTAGATTTTTAAAATTTTGTAGACATATCAATTGTAGTTTTCTTCTCTCTTCCATAACATATTCTATTCCTGCTTCTACATTTTATGACTTTCTTTTCTTATAAATGTCTCTTTAATTCAAACTGCATATTTTTTAACCCCTATAGTGTGTACCTCTGTATTTTTTATTGCATAAACAATACTTAGTAAAATATATTTTTATATATGTTTTCAAAAGTGAAACTTCCATGATACAGAGAACTTACACAATGAGCCGCTGACCAGAACAATGTATGTCTTTTACATTTCCTTCAGATGGGGTATCTTCTGGTTAATTTTACCCAAATCACTTTGCATCAGTCTCTTCATATTGTAGTACTTATATTCATAGGATTTCATGGGGTGATAAAATTTCATTGGTCTTTGAAAGTAGTTTTTGTAACTGCGAGCTTATATTTTTGAAATTCAGAGACTTTTTCCAGATTGTTGCATTCATAAGTTTTCTCTCCATTGTGAGTTCTGTGCAGTTTAAGGGAAGTGGAACATGGAAATGCTTTTCCACGTTCTTTGCACACATAGGGGTTCTCATCAGTGTGACTACTTTCACGTGCATAAAGAGCACTGTTGTGATTGAAATCTTTTCCATATCCTTTACATTCATAAAGCTTCTCTCCAGTATGAATTCTTTTGTGCAGTGAAAGGGAAATGCAACATGCAAATGTTTTTCCTCATTTCTTTTTTTTTTGGTGGGTACCGGGGGGTCGACCTCAGGACCTCGCGCGCCAACAGGCGCCCGTGCCGCTGAGCGATATCACCGGCCCCTTTTCCGTATGTGGGATCCGGGAGTCGAACTCGGGCCCTCGCGCTTGCAAGGCAGGCACTTATGCCGCTGAGCCATCTCACCGGCCCTTTTCCTCATTTCTTGCACACGTAGGTCTTCTCACCATTTTGAGTTCTTTCATGGACATGAAGAGTATTGGAGTGACCGAAGGTATTCCCACATTACATACACACACAGGGTTTCCCTCCAGTGTGTATTTATTCATATTTTTTAGGCAACTGGAATAACTGAAGGCTTTCCCACATTGCTTACATTCATGTGTTTTCTCTGCCTTGTATGTTATTTCAAGGTTCTCAAAGCATTGGGGAAGGGTAAAAGTTTTTTCATGCTGCTTGTATTTACATGGCTTCTCTACATGTTCTTGATTCTTATATCATTTGTGTCCTCTCTAAGGTCTGAGGGCATATTTTGAGACCAATGGCCAATGAAGATTTCCTTACACACACGGCTTCCACATGGATGCAGTCCAGTCTGATATGGAGACTGCAGACCCAGCGATCTGAAGGTTTTTCCATATTGACTACCTTTCTCTTTGTATTTCTTCTCCTGATGCTGACTTCTACAGAGACCAGGTTCCTGAAAGTTTCCTGCATCACAGCTCTGTAGAGATTCTTCTGGGAAGGATCCAGCAAAGCCCACTCTTCCTGGGTGAAGTTCACAACCACATCCTCAAAGGTCACTGACTCCATTTCCAGTCTCTGAGGTTTCCCACAGTGCACTGGGCCTGTGCAGGGGACACTGTGACAGAAACAAAATCACCTGCAGTCTCCCACATGGAAATCCATCTCTGTATTTTAAAATCTACCATACATATAGAGAACTGCGCAAGACATACCATGTAATTTAAAACACTGGAAAATTTCATATCTTTTCAGTTAGCAGCCAGTTGAATCAGAGCAAAATTTACCATTCCCAAAATCTCCTGTACATTCTTTGTAATAACATCCTAATGCCACAATAAGAACTGCTCATATTTCAAAGTGTTTCTTTGCTTTTCTGGATATGCAATGAACAGTGACCAATGTAGTTAGCTTTTCTTCTGTAAGAAAAAAAATCATTATTTTAATACTGGATATTAACTCACTGAACTCATGGCTTCCATACTGAGCTTCATTCAATTCCTCTCTATTTTCATTTTGGGCAGCTTCTCACTGATCACTAAGTTATCGAGGTTGGTCTTAAACTCTGGTCCTCCTGCCCCTATTCACGAGTGGGGTTATAGGCAAGTCCTTTGCACTCAGCTCTTCTGAAATTTTATATAAATGAAACAATATGTCATAAATTATATATAGCTGCATTTTCAAAATATAATAATTATGATTTTACCCATATTTTCTTAAATTTACCAAACTTCGTGTATGTCTCCCAAAGTGCAATTATTTAAAATGTACTAATGCATTTTCCTTTTTTATTCCAAATGTGTCACACCTATGTCATTTCTGAGAACAGATATGAGCTTTGGTCAAATCATAGCTCAGAGTATCCTTAATGAGTTTTATGCTTACCTGATTAAGCCCAGTTATTAAGTGGAAGATGCATATGTACAAAAGAAAATGGTTTCATTCACTTCTTTATTCTGAACATTCTCAATCACAAAGAGCTATCTCAGGACAGGACAACCCATTATATAATCTCTTCATTTTCTGTCCTCAAATCTTCTTTTCCTCTGTCCTTAAAGGTGTTCCTAGTTCAGCAAGATATGCATAAATAAACAAGTAGGCTCAATTTAAAAAGAGATGAAGTTAGTGGATGTAATTATTACTATTATAAAATTTGCTACAAAATCATAAGTCTTCTAAAAATTTGGAAAGTATTGTCTAGAAATTTATATTTTTATTCCAGTTCAGTTAGATATATAGCATAGATCTAGTTTGTGAAAATATTTGCAAACATTAATATCTGTTTGTATAATTAGGGTTTAAAACTATCAGTATCCCTTCCACATTTATTATATGGGAATTTCTCCTTCATTGTTGAATGACAATTTTTCTGGATAAAATGTTTTTGATTGGGAGTTTTATCATTCAACTCTTTAAATACATCACTGTATCTGGCCTTTTTTTCTTTTTGCTGAACATATATTGATAATTGTTTAGTACTCTTCATTTGGCTTTTTTTTTTTATCACTTGCAGAATTCTACCACGTCAATTTCTCTGCTTTTATAAAGCTGATTATTGTAAGAAATGTACATGTACCAGCTATTCCCCAGGAAGAAATTAATCATTATATCCTGCAAACAGGTACAAATACAGAATAAAAATAAAAAATATAAAATAAAGACTGAATAATATTCCATTAAGAAACAAACCAAATAAGAATTTGGCAAAGAATCGAGTAGACATTTGTCAGAGAAAACAAATGGTTAACTAGTGTCTAAAGGTGTGTTTAAGATCATAAATCATTAGGAAATGCAAATTCAAACCTCCTTGAGCTATCACATCATACCTATTAGAATGGCTCTAGAGAACAAGCACAGTAGACCTCAAGTATTGAGTGGGATGTAGCAAAACGTGAATCTCCAGACACTATTGGTGGAATGTGGATTACTTTTGTGATTGTGGAAAATAGAAGGGAAATTCCTGAAGAAATTAAAAATAGAACTACCATAGAGATGATCAAACCTACTAATCTGAGTATGTATCTAGAGGAAACTAGACCAATATTTTGAAGTAATAGCTACACTCCTACAATTCTTGTATTATTCACAGTGCCTAAGATATATAATCTAACTAAGCGGCCATCAAGAAGTGAATGGATGAAGAAAATGTGCTGTGAAGGTACATTGCAAAAGTACTCCATCTTAAAAAGTGAAGACCCTTCACTCTGTTGGTGATTTCTTTTGCTTTGCAAAAGCATTTTTAATAAGATGAGATCCCAGTTGTAGATTCTTTTTAATGTTTCCCTTGCAATTGGGATTTTGTTCATAAAGTCTTTGCCTAACGTATGTCTTCAAGATTTCTACCTATTCTCTCTTCCAGCAGATTTAGTGTTTTATTTTTAATATTTAGATCTTTGACCCATTTTAATTAAAATTTAGTGCATGTTGAAAGACATGGGTCTAATTTGAGTCTTTGGCATGTGGAAAGCCAGTACTTCCAGCACCATTTATTAAAGAGGATATCTTTCTCCCAGTGAAAGTGTTTGCATCCTTTGCCAAAGATAGGGTGGATGAATGTGTTTGGGTTTTTTTCTGCATCTTTTAATCTATTCAATTGATCCTTGGTTTTTTTTTTTTTTTTTTGCCAGTGCCATGCTGTTTTTATCATGGTAACTTTGTATTGGGAAAATTTTTCTTGCCAGCTGTTCCTCAGATGACTAATATCTAGAATATATAAAGAACTGAAAAAAAAAAACCAGACCCCCCAACTGTAAAGACCCAACCCAAAAGTGGGCATCTGAAATAGACACTTCTCAGAAGAGGAGCAAACACCAAATAAATACATGAACAAATGTTTGACACCACTGCTTATTTGAGAGATGCAAATTAAAACAACACTGAGATTTCATCTTACTCCAGAAGGAATGGCAATTATCAAGAAATCAACCAATAACAAATTCTGGTGGGATGCGTGGGACAAGGAACTCTTCTTTAGTGTTGGTGGGAGTGTAATCTGTGGAAGTCAATGTGGAGATTCCTCAAAATACTAAAACTAAAGGTTCCCTATTGCCCTTCTTGGTATCTTCCCAAAAGAATTAAAAACATTATACCAAAGGATATATGTGCACTCCTCTTTATAGAAGCATAGTTTCTAATAGCTAAATCTTGGAAACAACCCAAATGCCCATCAACAGATGAATGGAGTACTACTCAGCCATAAAAAAGGATAAACTTGAAAATTTCCAGGTAAACAGATGTACCTTTAGACCATACTCTTAAGTGAAATAAATCAAACACACATGTGTAAATATCATATTGTTTCTCTGGTTTGAGAAACAGAGAAAATAAAAAGTAGACAGTACACTAAATATTATGAAATAGGAAGAAAATACTCAATTGGGAGGGGAAACTAAGGATGGGGAGGGAGAAAGTAGGAGGGCAAAAGAAAAAAATAAAAAAGGAGGATAAAATGGAAACAAAGCTTTTGTACATAAGGAGGACAACAGAGGTTGAAGAAAGGGCAGGGGAATGGAAAAAAGAGGAATTAAGATATATCATGTACAGTTGCAAATTTCCTATGATGAACATAATCATTATGTATATTTAAAATATACCATAAACTTAATTATAAAAAGGTGAAGGCCCGTCACTGTGAATAAGGTAGATGAACAGGAAAGATTTTATGTTAAGAGAAATAATCCAGGCACAGACAAATACTGCATGATATAATGTATATATGGGATATAAATCAGTCACACTTTGGAAGTAGAATATTGGTCCCTGGTGACTAGGGTCTGGTATGTGCTGGGTAGATATTCATCATCTCCTTGCAGGTAGTAAGTTCAAGGGACGTACTTTAAAGTGTGGTAATTATAGCCACTAACAATGTCATATTCTTCAAACATGAATAGGATCATATTTAACTATTCTTATCAAAAAATGTAAGGTAGTATATATATATATATATATGTATAATTCTACACATGTAATTATATATAATTCCTATGTATATGTATTCTAGATGAATATATTTATGAAAATGCACACATATGTATATTTATTTGTGCATCAATTACAGCTGGAGAAAATACACAGGCTTCACTGTGTTTTCTTCATCTTTCCAAAACCAAAGTTTTTTCCTTGTACTCTATGGGACTGTGCCCCTGTAGCTGTTGGGAAATTATTCTCCAAAGGAATTGAACTCTCTGCCTGGAGATGTCCATAGAAACTTCTAATTTTTTCTGAGAATTGGGATCTGGAAAGAACTTATTTGTTTCTTTAATTGTTTCTTACAGTGGTCTCTATGGCCTGAACATGCACCGTCATGAAAATTACAAATGAAGTGGTAATTGCATTGCAGGGGGAGTTGAGATCACACAACCATGACCCATATCTTGGGGTCTGGCCACCTCCCTCCCACACAAGCAGGAGGTTTCATGACTATCACCTCGTCCTGCTGCTCGAGAAGCAGGTAGATGCTGGGTGGGTATTTTCTGTATTTTCTGTTCCAGTCTGTGAACTAGAGGCTGTGAAAGAAAGCTGACTCAGGGTCTGTGTTTGGGTGAGTCACCATGTCTGGAAAAGCGATTCAGCTGGGCTGACAGAGACACACAGGGAGGAAGGAGGGTTCCTGAGGCCCAGGCTGAGCTGTGGACAGAGACTGGAGGTCTGAGACCCCTCACTAACTGCTCCCCCGTGCTCTCATATAACTAGCATGAAAGATGGTTTTGATGATTGCTCCAAGCAGTAAAGACACCTCATTTAGAAGATCTGTAAGATTCCAATCAGGAAGTCAGTCTGCTGTTCGGAGTGCTTATGAATATTCCCTTAGGAATGATTCTGTGGCATAAATAAAACATTCACAGAATGGGGATTATCACAGTCCAACATTTCTGTAAGGATATGTCAAATATGACAAGTTCTATATATGGATTCTAACATCTCCACCACTCTGACTTTGTGAAAATACAGCACAGAAAGAAGCACAATGTCACTGAGGCTTGGCTCACAGGTCCACATAGCTTGTTGACATTTAGATGAGTCACATTCCTTCTCTTTATTAAACATGCTTTTTCATACAAGTGAAACATAATTAGGTTGTGACCCATCCTGTTGTGAGCCCTAAGTATGTAAGAATTGGTAAGCCATAAATGAAGGTGATCCATACATTTAAAATACTATATAATGAAAAGGATCATTTAAGATATAAAAACTCTCAAAAACATGAAATACATCATTGAAATAAAATTTTAAGGACTATAAATGTGCATAATTTTGAATTCATTGTATACAAATCTTTCCCCCACAAGTTATCTTTCTATACAGAATCCTATATTTGGATTGTTTATATGAATCCGGCATAATTGAAGAATGGCCTCTATGAATCTGAAATTTGTAATCCTCTTTCTTTTCCCAAATGTCATTGGAAGCCTGGGAAATGTCTCACTTTTATGTTGCTTTATCTTCCTTTACTTCTGTGGGTGCAGGTCAAGGTCCACAGATGTGATCCTCAGGCCCCTGACTGTGGCCAACTCCTTGTACATTCTCTCCACAGGGATCCCAGAGACCATGGCAGCATTTGGGGTAGAAGACTTCCTCAATAATGTTGGATGCAAACTCATTTTCTATGTTCACAGGGTGGCTAGAGGTGTGTCTTTCAGCACTACCTGCCAGCTGAGCGTCTTCCAGGCCATCACCATCAGCTCCAGGAGCTCCAGGTGGGCAGAGCTGAAAGTGAAAGCCCTAAAGTGCACTGGGCTCTGCACCATCATTTGCTGGCTCCTGCACATGCTGCTAAACATCAGAGTTCCTATGCTTGTGAGTGACAAAGGGAACAACACAAACCTCACAAACACTGTAGATTTTCAATACTGTTCAGCTATGAGTTCTGACAAAGACAAAAACTCCATTTTTGCAGCATTGACATTATCACATGACATTTTGTGTTTGGAACTTATGGTCTGGAGCAGTGGCTCCATGGTTTGCATTCTGTACAGGCACAAGCAAAGAACACAGCATATTCACAGACACAACGCCTCCTCAAGATCTTCCCCCGAGACCAGAGCTTCTCAAAGCATCCTCCTCCTGGTCTGTGCCTTTGTATCCTTCTACACCCTGTCTTCCATCACGTATGTTTGGTTTTCTCTTTATGACAAAGCTGCTTGGTGGCTGGTTAAAACTTCTGCCTTAATCCATGCTTGTTTCCCTACTGCTGGTCCCTTCATTCTCATGACTCGTGAGCAGTGTGCATGCAGGCCCATGTGGAAGAAGTGAACACGCGTCTCCCCTCATCAGACATGCGAATCAGTCTCTTCACGTCTTCAGCACTGCATGCATTCATTCATCACAAAGCCAAAAGTTAGGTGTAAAGATGAGAGCTAGAGACATTTTTATAAACAACAGTAGTTGACAGTTATTTTAAGGGAAATAATTTTTAATATTTATGGTTAATGTAATTTATTTTTGCATTTGGAGATTTTCGACCTCCTTAACAACTGCCTTTTTGTCTGTCTGTCTGTCTTCTTTCTTTTTCTCCATTATTTGTTTTCTGTATGGAGTGCTATTTTATATCACTCAATTAATTAAAAATTTTAATTTACTTTTGTCAATATAATATATATAAAATATAATTACTATATATTTAAGTGAGTTTTAACTCTGTTAATATTCTTTTATTACTTTTTCCTCATTACACATTTGGATTTCTGTCATTTAATCTTATATGTCAGATCAAGGTTGATATTTTGTACTTTAAGTACTATCTCATGACTTTTATTTAAATAATTGTTTTAAAAATTCATTATTGTTTATGCCAGTTATCTACATTTATTATTTTCTAAAAGACCTTGTTTTATCATAAAAGTTTTGTCCACAGTTTTGAGATGTAGGTAAGTGGTAGAACCCTTGCTTGTCACATGAAAGGTCTTGGCTTCAATCATCAGCACTGCAAAACAAAATGTAGTCATGAGACAAATAGAATAGCTGAAGAACAAAATTGTTAACTTTTAAGCTTCTTTACTGTGGCATGATTAACACTCAAAAATCTGAACATTTTAATGTGCCTAACTGGAGGTACCTGGAAATAAGGGCACACATGACACCATCTTGAAAATCAGTGCCATTCAAATGGAAACTATCTGTAATCTTGTCAGTTTGAGTAGAGGAGCTAAATTAGACCCATGGACAGAAGAGAAATGCAATAAATCTTTATTTTGGTAGCAAATGTTTCCTGTAGAGTGTGTGTATTTTCTCTGATTTCACATTTCTACTTAATGAAAACCTGTCCATTTTGAGAAGTGTGTTCCCAAAGATCGTTGCTGTATTCAGATACTTCAGACATTGCAAATCCTCCACTTCTGCCATGTCTGCTCCCTCCTCTCTCCCTTGATGTGAAGATCTCATCTAAGTGTGGAGTCGTCACATGGTTGGTATTAAAGAGCCTTTAGAACAGCAAAAGCTATGCCAAAAATTACACATCACCTCCAGTAGATCCTTCTTGACCTGTGTTCACTTTTTTGCTTTGCTTTTCTTCCTCTTGTGGTAATAACACAAGATCTACCATCATGGCAAACTTTAACTTTCATGATGTGGTGTTTCTAATTATACACCATACAATATTCTTCAGAAATTGTATTGGATATCTTTCTCATCATCACTCAGTACTTCTTGTTTTCTCTCACCCTCCATCTGCTGGAAACCAGTATTCTTTCCTCTTCTCTAGGTTTGATCATTGTATACTCTACTGCCACACGAGGTAACACAGCATTTTTTTTTATTTCTGTGCCTGCTTTGTTTTGCTTAGTGTAATGTCTTTGAATTATATTATGTCTTTGTCTGTTGCAGGGTTTGCTCAACATCTAGTGCTGGATATTAGTCATTTATACATTACAACACATTCTCCTTATCATCTCTCCTTCAGTGAACACTTAGATTACTTCTTTGTGTTGGTTATTGTGAATTATGATGTAATGAAGTTAGAATAAAGTATCTCTTTGAGATCCAAATTTTCATTCCTTTAGATATACACCAGGAGTCTTGATTGCTGGATCAATCTCCAGTAACATTTTTTAATTTGGGTGACAATTGTCTGTGGTTTTCCATTGCAGCAGCACTGATTTAGATACCTCCAAACTCCACCCAAGTGCTATGTGGTCCAGTCCACTTGTTCCTCTGGATTCCTTGCTGACCCATTGTGTTCTGGGAATTGTCATTTTTCCTCTGAGTGTGACTGGCTAAGAGAGGAGCAAAAACTTCATGAAGACTATGGATTCTGTTCTGCTGTTCACCATGGAATGGCCGAGGAGTCCCTGCTGAGGTCAGTGCCATCACTCCTCAATGTTCTATGTGGTGTTCAGGACCTGGACCAGTGATTTCAAAGTCTCTATTTTTTACTGACACAAAAGCAAGTCACATGTCCATGGGAACAATCTGACCCCCAAATCCTCCACTGAGCCCAGAGCACCAAATCCCTCCTTCCCTGCACACCTTGATGTCCTTTTCCACTCCCCAATTCATCCTTCATGCCTGCTGGGTCTCTTTACTGACCAAAGTCTGGTGATTATGGGCATCTCTGAAGGAAGGCTGCAGGCTCTTCAGCCTTTTTGTCCTCAAGTGTGGACACTCTAGAGTGCAGAATCTACACTGCCTGGATAAGAACAAAACATCCCTTACATTTGTCAGAAGTATATGAGTTTTATGTACCTGTACAAAGTTTAGTCATGTATTCACTCAACTCTGAAACCATATGCACAATCAGAAGAGTTGCATTACACAAAAGTGTAGCAGACACACATTTTTATAAAAATTAGAAGATACATGTGTAAGTGTGTGACAGTCGGGCAGATGAGGCTAATTATCCGCCAGAGAGTAATAGTGGTAAAGTGAATGTTAAGAAAGTAAAAAGCAATGCAACAGCAAGCAGAAACACTGAAACCACACCCAGGATTTGGAGGCAGATTTATTTAATGTTGGGTGGGCACTGATGAGGAATCAATCCTTATAAAAATGTTAGGCCTCAAAGGCCCAGGGAGGGAGGTTTTTATGAGGTTGAAAGGGGAAGTACAGAGGTAGAGTACTTGGCTGTATTTGGTTGGTTTTTACCATATGCATGCATCACAGTTACCAGCCACTTCTAGGAGACATTAGTAACAGGAACTGTAACAGGAACTATTACCTGGGCAACTAACAGACTGGCTGGGGAGCATTTTCTGCTACGGTAACAATAATACAAGAATGAAAGCATGTCATACCAAATTAATATTTAATTTATTTTCATCACTAAGTATGTCTTTGAAGGATCTCACCAAATATATTCAAATATTGGTTTTCAATAGGAAACATTAGTCATTTTGTTGAATATAATAATAAACAATTTGGGAATAGGTTTATCAAAAAATTAAGTGTACTTCTTAATGCTTACTTTATTTTCTTTTATATATTAATATCTTTTATAGCAATTTTCACATAATCCTTCATTTTGTTTTTTGATTAGACATTGTGTATTCACTGTCTAATAGTTCATAACTCAGAAATGATAGGTTATTTTAAAAAACTAATTATAGTGAGAAGTGATGTGGTATGTGAAACCTGTGAACTCTGTTAGATTAATCTATTTATGTTCTTTTGATGTAAATATACTTCTGACAAGGGGGTAATGCTTACAGCTCAGTGGGAGAATAACTGCTTAGCAGGGGACAGGGATTGTGTTTGATCCACAGTACCAGAAAAAATTGCATGGGTTTAAAATATTTTCAAAAATGTCAGGTAGTGTGGGTGATGTGTGGCTGTAATGCCAGTTACCCAGGAGGCTGAGGCAGGCGGGTGAAAATTTCAAGGCCAGTCTGGGTAATGGAGATGAACCTCATCTCGAAAGCAACAAAGAACAAACAAAATACTTAAAAACACATGCATGAGTCCTCAATAGTTATCACCATCATTATGGGTGTGTTTAGATGTCTCCCCAAATCCTCATGTGGTCACAGGTGGGGCTTTACAGAGGTGGCTGGATCTAGAGTGTGTGATGCTGGGATGAAGTGTGTGATGATGGGATCAAGGGTGTGTGATTACTAGTTTAGTCCATGGATTGGTTTGGCATAGTTCTGAGCATGGATAATGAGAAGGCTCACCAAGGGTGTGAGTTTTACCTGCCTTAAGGATGTGTAGCCTGGATAGAATATAAGGGACAGAAAGAGGGTCATTGCCATTGCTTGCTGCTGCTGCTGCTTCCTTGCTGCTTTGCTGTTCTGTTGTTCTCCTGCCTTCTGCCCACCATGAACTCTTCTCTGTGCTACTACTCTGCCATTCCACCCTGCCTTGGAGCCAGCTATGACCTGAAACCTCTACAAACTGTGAGCTAAATAAACCTTTCCTCCTGTAACTTTGGGTGTCAGGTATCTCATCTCAGAAATGAGAAAAGTAGCCAAGACAACAATTAAAGTAAAAAAATACCTGCATACTATGTACGTGAGTTTTTATGCTGACAAAACCAGGTCATTTTCTCCTCACAGATATTTCCTCGTGCCCCTTACCAGTCCCTCTCCTCAGGGGGATTTCCCTGCTGACCTCTGAGAGCAGACAGAATTTCTTCCTCTTCTGTACTTTACTCAGGCATCAGACACAAGGAAGGCCTTCATATGTGGCTTTCAATTTCTGAATGTTGTTTTAAATTTATCTGTATTTGTGCAGTTGTTTCGGATCTTTTGTAGAACTGAATTCTTTATTTACCATGTTTTTGTTACTTATTTCTTAAAAAATTTTTAGGACTGAATTCTGCTGTGGGTATATCAGAGAGCTGGTCATTCTTGTACTGATGTGCGTATGTTTTTTCAGCAGTGCTGTGGGTTGTAAACTCCAGAAAATGTGCTTGTGACACATGTACAATTTGTACTGCACATATGCACAGTGGTGTGGTGGCTGTAGTAGTCTTTATATCAGTTCAGCTTTAGGCGATACTGCCAAATAATTTTATAAAATATTTGTAACAATTTTCACTTTTTCAAGCAACATATATGTTGCCTAGTGTATGTATGTCCTTGTCAAGACTTAGTATTTTATGTTTATTCTTGTTGCTGTAGGAATATACGTGGACATGTTTGCATTTCTCTGCTTACTAAGGAAGTTGAATACATTTTTACAAATATTTATTCACTTCATAATGTCTTCTAGGAAGAGTCTGCTTTATTTTCCCATTCCTGCCATGGTAACACCTAATTTTTCTTACTGGTTTTAGGATTTCTTTCTATATACCAGAAAGGATTTGTTTCCTTTCATTATTTGTCTTTCTCCATTTTATCTTAGTCTCTGTCTTTAATAAATAAAAATTATAAATTTTAATATAACACGATTTACCATTTCCCTGTGTATTTTGAATGCTTCATGGTCCATTTCAAGAATCTGTTCCTATTTGAAGACCACAGAGATATTGTTCCATATATTTCTCTAAAAATATTATGATTTATATTTAAAATTTAGACAAGCATGTCATTCAGAATCAATCTGTTCTATGGCTAGTGATTTGATTTCTTTAGAACAAGGTAACAAAATTCAGTTCTTTCAGAAAATGTCTTATGGCTGTTTCCCATTTGCTGCCATCTTTCATTTCTTCATCTGAGTTAACCTCACCCCACCCTCAATGCTGGCTTTTCTATGAAGACTGTGTGTAAATTCATATCATCATTTCTAAATCTTTCAGTTTGTTCCCATGCCACAACAGGAAACATTCAAAGTGGAATAAAAAATCTTCAATGAGCCCTATTGCTTAGCAGATAACTTATTTGCATAATGTAAATATAAATGTATATAAATGTATATGTGTACTTGAAAATATCAACAAAGGTTTAATAAATTGCAGATTGATATTTTGATATTTGCATGTACTGTGTAGTGATTATCAGTGAATATAATGAACACACCTCACACATGCTGTAGTTTGAATTCATAAAAAATTCACATTAAAAAGTTCTACCTATTCTTTCTTCCAGCCAATTTAGTGTTTTTGTTTTAATATTTAGATTTTGATTTATTTTGATTTTAGTTTTGTGCATGGTTATCAGCATGGATCCAGTTATTGTCTTCAGCATGTGGAAAACCACTTTTTCCACCACCATTTATTAAAGAGGCTATGTTTCTTCCAATGAATGTGTTTGGACTCTGTCAAAATAAGGTGGATGAGTGTGTTTGGAGTTGTTTCTGCATCCTTTAATAAGTTGCATTGATTCTCAGGTCTGTTTTGTTTTGCTTTGTTTGGTTTTGTTGTTTTCTTTTTGCCAGTACCGTGTAGTTTTTATCACAGTGGCTCTGTCATATAATTTGAAATGAGGGATTGTGATGCCCCTGCCTTGTCTTTGTTGTGCATGATTGATTTTGCAATTCTAGGTGTCTTTTGGTTCCAAACAAATTTTAGGAATGTTTTCTCTAGTTCTGTGAGGCATGCTAATGGTATTTTGATTTGGGTTGCATTAAACCTTATAACAATTTTGGGAATATGGCCATTTATACTATGTTTGTTCTTCCTACCCAAGAGCAAGGGATATATTTTCATTTTCTGATATCCTCATCGAGCTCCCTTTTCAGAGTACTGAGTTTTCACTGTAAAGGTATTTTACTTCCTTTGTTAGATTGATTCCTAAGAATTTCACTGTGTTCTGAGCTATTATGAAAGGTGCAGTTCCCCTAATTTCTTTCTCAGTGAGTGTTATTTGTGTACAAGAAAGGTATTGATTTTTGCATGTTGACTTTGTGTCCTGTTATGCAACTGAATCTGGTTATTAAATCTATAAGTCTTTTTGTGGTATTTTTGGGTCTTCTAAGTAGAGTATCATGTCATCTGAAAATAATGATATTTTAACTCCTTCCTTTCCTAATTTTATTCTTTTTATTTCTTTCTCTTGTGTAATTGCTCTGGCTAATGTTTCCAGAACTATATGGAATAGAAGTGGTGATAGTGGATGTACTTATCTTGTTCCTGATTTTAGAATGAAAGCTTTCAGTTTTTCAGCATTTAGTATGATGTTTGTGGTTGGTTTATCATAGATGGCTTTTATCAGATTGAGATAAAACCATCTATTCAAATTTTCTGTAGAGATTTTATCATGAATGGGTGTTGGGCTTTGTCAAAACTTTTTCTGCAGCTACTGAGATAATCATATTGTTTTTGTCCTTGGCTCTGTTCATATGGTATATTACATTTATTGACTGCATATGTTGAACCATCCCTGCATTCCTGGGATGAATTCTACTTTGTCATGGTGTATAATCTTGATGATTTGCTGTATTCTTTTTGCCAGTAACTTAGTGATAATTTTTGGGTCTATGTTCATTAGGGAGATTGGACTGTGGATGTCTCTTTTGGTTTGATCCTTTTCTGGTTTTGGTGTCAGGATAATGCTTGCTTCCAGGAAAGAATTTGGGAGTATTGCTTCCCTTGCAATTTCATTAAAGTGTTTGATGAGTAATGGCATAAGATCATCTTTAAATTTCTTGTAGAATTCAGCAGTGAATCCATCAGGATGTGGGCTTTTCTTTGTTGGTGAGTTTTTAATTAGATTTTCAATTTCATTGACTGATATTGGTTTATTTAGAATTTTGACATCTACTTGATTGAACTTTGGAAATTCATATATATCTAGAAATCTGTCCATTTCTTCTCCATTTTATTTTTTATTTTTTATTTTTTTTTTGTGGGTACCAGGGGGGTCGACCTCAGGTCCTCGCACGCCAGCAGGCTCCCGTGCTGTTGAGCGATATCACCAGCCCCTTTTTCGTATGTGGGTTCCGGGAGTCGAACTCGGGCCCTCGCGCTTGCCGGGCAGGTGCTTAAGCCGCTGAGCCATCTCACCGGCCCCTTCTTCTCCATTTTAAAGACTTCCTGAACACAACCCAGATGGTACAGGAAGTACTACAAAGAATAAACTACAGGGATCTCATCTTTTTAAAAAGCATTTGGACAGCAAAACAAATTACATATTAATTATGATTTTACTCATATTTTCATAAATTTACCAAACTTTATGTGCATTTTTCAAAATGCGATTATTTAAAATGTATTTATGCATTATTTTTCCATTTTTCTTTCCAAATATGTCACACATTCCTCATTTCTGAAAACAGATATGAGCTTTGGTATATCAACTATACCTCATAGATTCCTTAATGTTTTTTATGCTTACCTGATTAAGTCCAGTTATTAAGTGAAATATATATGTGTAGAAAACAAAATAGTTTCATTCACTCATTTATTCTGAACATTTCAGTCACAAAGAGCTATCTCTGGACAGGGAAACCCATTATATAATCTCTTCATTTTTCTGTCCTTTTAAAGTCTTGGATTGTTTTCTTCCTCTGTTCTCAAAGGGGTTTCTAATTCAGCAAGATATGTATAAATACCCGAGTAGGCTCAGTTTCAAAAAAGATGAAGTTAGTGGATATAATTGTTACTATTATAAAATTTGCTACAAAATCATATGTCTTCTAAAAATTAGGCAAGTGTCTTTTATAGAATTATATTTTTATCCCAGTTCAGTTAGATATTCATCATAGATCCACCAAATATTTGAAGCCATTAATCTCCATTTTCATAATTAGTATTTAAAACTCTCAATATCCCTTCAGCATTTATTATATGGGAATTTCTCTTTAATTATTGAATGACAGCTTTTCTGGATAAAGTGTATCTGGTTGAGAGTTTTGTCATTCAACTCCAAATATATCACCCTATCTGGCCTGCAAGGTAGATTTTTCTTTTTGCTGAACACATATTGATAATTGTTTAGTACTATTCTTATAGATATTTTTGTTTTTATCACTTGTAGAAATCTTCCATGACAATTTATCTGCTTTTATTAAGCTGCTCATTGTAAGAAGTGTGTATATACTAACTATTCCCATGAAGCATGTAATTATTATGTACTACAATCACATACAAATAAAAAAATAAATATCTAAAATGTAAAACAAGAGTGAACAATATTGTATTAATAAACAACCCAAATAAGTTGACAAAGAACTGAATGTACATTTCTCTGAGAAAACAAATGGTCAATTGGTGTATGAAAAAATGTTTAATACTGGAAATCATTAGGAAATGCGAATTCAAACGTCATGGAGTTATTACATAATACCTGTTAGAATAGCTCTTGATATCACGCACAAAAGAACTCAAGTGTTGAATGGGATGTGGCAAAATGTGAATCTTCAGATGCTATTAGTGGAATGTAGATTACTGTTGCCATTGTGGAAATAGGAGGGAGATTCCTAAATAAATTAAAAATAGAACTACCATACCCACTGTCGAGCCCTTGGAGTACATATCTAGAGGAAATTAAATCAATATGGTGAAGTGATAAATACACTCCCATGATTCTTGTAACATTGTTCACAATGCCTAGGATATATAATCTAATTAAGTGGCCATCAAGAAGTGAATGGATGAAGAAAATGTGATATAAAGGTACATTGAAAAACTACTCTATCTTAAAAAAATGAAGATCCATCATTGTGAATAAGGTAGATGAACAGTGAAGATTTTATGTTAAGAGAAATAATCCAGGCACAGATGAACAAATACTACATGATGTGTGTGGGATATGAATCGTTTGCACTCAGAAAAGCAGAATGTTGGTCACCTTTGACTAGGCTCTGGGTTGTGCTGGGTAGATATACATCATCTTCTTGCAGGTATTAGTAAGTTCTAGAGACATACTTTAAAGCATGGTAATTATAGTCATTAACAATGTCATATTCTTGAAACTGGTTAAGATCATACTTAACTGTTCTCACCAAAAATATGTAAGAATACATACACACACACACACACACACATATATATATATATATTCCTATGTGGATAATTTTACATATGTAATTATATATGATTTCTCTATATATGTATTTTAAACCAATATGTTTATGAAAACACACACATATGTATTTGTATTTATGTATGAATAACAATTGTAGAAAATACACAGGCTTCACTGAGTTTTTTTCAATCTTTCAGAAACCAAAGTTTTCTCCTGCACCCTATGGGACTGTGCCCCTGTAGCTGTTGGGGAAGGATTCTCCAGAGCACTCAAACTCTCTGCATGGAGATGCCCACAGAAACTTCTAATTGTTTCTGGGAATTGGGATCTGGAAAGAACTTATTTGTTTCTTTAATTGTTCCTTACAGTGGTCTCTACAGCCTGAACATGCACCGTCATGAAAATTACAGGTGAAGTGGTAATTGCGTTTCAGGGGGAGTTGAGATCACACAACCACGACCCATATCTTGGGGTCCGGCCACCTCCCTCCCACACAAGCGGGAGGTTTCATGACTATCACCTGGGCCTGCTGCTTGAGAATCAGGTGTGTACTGGGTGAGTATTTTCTGTTCTAGTCTGTGAACTAGAGGCTGTGAGAGAAAGCTGATTCAGGGTCTGTGTTTGGGTGAGTCCCCATGTCTGGAAAAGAGATTCAGCTGGGCTGACAGAGACACACAGGGAGGAAGGAGGATTCCTGAGGCCCAGGCTGAGCTGTGCACAGAGACTGGAGGTCTGAGACCCCTCACTAACTGCTCCTCCGTGCTCTCATATAACTAGCATGAAAGATGGTTTTGATGATTGCTCCAAGCAGTAAAGACACCTCATTTAGAAGATCTGTAAGATTCCAATCAGGAAGTCAGTCTGCTGTTCGGAGTGCTTATGAATATTCCCTTATGAATGATTCTGTGGCATAAATAAAACATTCACAGAATGGGGATTATCACAGTCCAATATTTCTGTAAGGATATGTCAAATATGACAAGTTATATACATGGATTCTAACATCTCCACCACTCTGTGTGATAACATAGCACAGAAATGAGCACAATGTCACCGAAGCCTGGCTCACAGGTCCACATATCTTGTTGACATTTAGATGAGTCACATTCCTTCTCTTTATTAAACATGCTTTTTCTTTAAGGGACACAAAATTAGGTCCTAACTCATTGCCTTGTGGCACTAAGTACGTTACAAATGGTAAGGCATAAGTCATGTGATCCATCCATTTGAAATGCTATATAATGAAAAGAAGCATTTAAAATTTAAAAATGTTTAAAAGCACAAAATATATAGTTGAAATAAAATTTTAAGGACTACAAATGTGCATAATTTTGAATTCAATGTATATGAAATCTTTTCTCCACAACTTATCTTTCTATACAGAATCCTATATTTTGGAATGTTGATATGAATCCTGCACAATTGAAGTATGACATCTGTGGATCTGAAATTTGTAATTCTCTTTCTTTTCCCCACTGTCATGGGAAGCCTGGGAAATTTCTCACTTTTATGTCGTTCTATCTTCCTTTACTTCAGTGGGTGCGGGTCCAGGTCCACGGATGTGATTCTCAGGCACCTGACTGTGGCCAACTCCTTGTACATTCTCTCCAGAGGAATCCCAGAGACCATGGCAGCTCTTGGGATGGAAAACTTCCTTAATAATGTTGGGTGCAAACTAGTTTTCTATATTCAAGTGGTAGGAAAGGGTGTGTCTTTCAGCACTACCTGCCAGCTGAGTGTCTTCCAGGCCGTCACCATCAGCCCCAGGAGCTCCAGGTGGGCAGAGCTGAAAGCAAAAGCCCTAAAGTGCACTGGGCCCTGCACCATCATTTGCTGGGTCCTGCACATGCTGCTAAACATCAGAGTTCCTATGCTTGTTAGTGACAAAGGGAACAACGCAAACCTCACAAACACTGTAGATTTTCAATACTGTTCAGCTATGAGTTCTGACAAAGACAAAAACTCCATTTTTGCAGCATTGACATTGTCACATGACATTTTGTGTTTGGAACTTATGATCTGGAGCAGTGGCTCCATGGTTTGCATTCTGTACAGGCACAAACAGAGAACACAGCATATTCACAGACACAACACCTCCTCAAGATCTTCCCCCGAGACCAGAGCTTCTCAAAGCATCCTCCTCCTGGTCTGTGCCTTTGTATCCTTCTACGCCCTGTCTTCCATCACGTATGTTTGGTTTTCTCTTTATGACAAAGCTGCCTGGTGGCTGGTTAAAACTTCTGCCTTAATCCATGCTTGTTTCCCTACTGCTAGTCCCTTCATTCTCATGACTCGTGAACAGTGTGCATGCAGGCCTGTGTGGAAGAAGTGAACATGCGTCTCCCCTCATCAGACATGCAAATAAGCCTACTCTTCATGTCTTCAGTACTGCATGTACTAGTTCACCACAAAGCCCAAAGCACAATTATGAGTCAGTTTTACTGCAGAGGTAGGTGTAAATATGGTAGCTAGAGATATTTTTATAATCAACAGTAATTCACAATTGAAACAAAATTATTTTTAATATTTATGATTCATAAAATTTTATTTTACACTTGAAATTTTGTGACTTCCTTATGCAGTACCTTCCTTTCTGCCTGTCTGTGTGTTCTTTCTTTCTTTTTGTTCATTCTTTGTTTTCTGTGTGGAATATTTTTCTTTACCAGTCTCATTTAATTATAAATTTTAATTTACTTTTGTCAGTGAAATATATATGTATATGTATGTTTATATATATATGTATATGTATATATAATTACTATATATTTAAGTGAGTTTTAACTCTTAATATTTTTTACTACTCTCTTATAGTTTTGGATTTCTGTAATTTATTCTTTTGTGTTAGATTCAGGTTTTTATTTTATACTGCAAGTACAACCACTTTTTTATCCATTCCTTGGTTGATGGGCATTTGGGATATTTCCAAGATTTAGCTATTACAAATTATGTTGGTATGAACATAGGTGCACATATATCACTGTGGTATGATGTTTTTAATTCTTCAGAGAAGATACCAGGAAGGGGAATAGCTGGGTTGAATGGGACCACTAATCCTAGTTTTTTTTCTTTTTTTTTTCTTTATGTGGGCACCAGGATCCACACTCAGAACCTTGCACTTGCCAGGCAGGTGCCTATGCCGCTGAGCTACATTACTGGCCCTAATCCTAGTTTTTTAAGGCATCTCCACACTGATTTCCACAGTGGTTGTACCAGTCTACACTCCCACCAACAGTGGAGAAGAGTTCCTTTTCCCACACAGCCCCACTAGCATTTATTAGTTGATTTCTTAATGATAGCCATTCTTTCTGGAGTGAGATGGAATTTCAGTGTTGCTTTACTTTGCATTTCTTGAATAACCAATGATGTTGAACATTTTTTCATATATTTATTTGCCATTCGTATTTCTTCATCTGAAAAGTGTGCATTCATCTCTGATGCCCATTTTTGAATTTGGTCTTTGAATTTGGGGGTCTGATTTTTCCAATTCTTTTTATGTTCTAGACAGAAGTTCTTCAAAAGACAGTTGACTAAAACATTTTCCCACTCTGTGGGTTTTCTTTTCACTCTGTTGGTGATTTGATGTGCAAAAACTTTTTAATAAGATGAGATCCCAGCTGTTGAATCTTTGAAGCACTTCCCATACATTTTGGGTTTTGTTCATGAAGTCTCTGTCTACCCCTATGTATTCAAGATTTCTACCTACTTTGTCTTCCAGTAGATTTAGTGTTTTTGTTTTAATATTTAGATCTTTGATCCATTTTGACTTTAGTTTAGTGCATGGTGATAGACATAGGTCTACTTTTATTCTTTGGCATGTGGAATGCCAATTTTTCCAGCAACATTTATTAAAGAGGCTATCTTTCTTCCAGTGAACATGTTTGGCCCCTTTGTCAAACATAAGGTGGCTGAGTGTGTTTGGAGTTGTGTCTGCATCTTCTAATCTGTTCCACTAATTCTCAGGTCTGTTCTTTTGCCAGTGTCATGCTGATTTATCACAGTAGCTTTGTAGTATAATTTCAAGTCAGGGGTTATGATGCCTCTTGCCTTGCCTTTGTTGCCCAGGATTGCCTTTGCTATTCTAGGTCTCTTCTGCTTCCAAATGAATTCTAGGAATATTTTCTCTAGTTGTGTGAGGTATGCTAATGGTATTTTGATTGGGATTGCATTAAATCTGTGTATCAGTTTTTGGAGATTGGCCATTTTACAGTCTTGGTTCATCCTATCCATGAACAAGTGATATCTTTCCATTTTCTGATATCCTCTTTGATGTCCTTTTTCAGAGTACTGTAATTTTCAATGTATAGATCTTTTATTTTTTTTGTTAGATTGATTCCTAAGTATTTAATTATTTTGCATGATATTATAAAGGGTGTGGTTTCCCTAATTTCTCTCTCAGTGAGTTTGTTGCTTGTGTATAAGAATGCTATTGATTTTTTTTTTGTGGGTACTGGGGGTCGACCTTGGGACCTAGCATGCCAGCAGGCACCCATGCCACTGAGTGATATCACTTGCCCTTTTTTCATATGTGGGTTCCGGGAGTGGAACTCGGGCCCTCACGCTTGCCAGGCAGTCGCTTACGCCGCTGAGCCATCTCACCAGTCCCGCTATTGATTTTTGAGTGTTGACTTTGTATCCAGCTACACTACTAAATTTGGTTATTAAATCTACAAGTCTTTTGGTGGAGTTTTTGGGGTCTTCTATGTGGAGTATCATGTCATTTGCAAATAATAAGTTGACTTTTCAATTTTATTAAGGTGTTTGATTAGCACTGGCATTGATCTCTTTTAAATTTCTTGTAGAATTCAGCAGTGAATGCATTGGAATGTGGGCTTTTATTTGTTGGTGAGTTTTTAATTACATTTTTAATTTCATTGACTGATATCAGTTTATTTAGAATTTCTCTATCTACTCTATTTAACTTTGCTAATTCATATGTATCTAGAAATTCATCAATTTTTTTCTGTGTTTTAAAGACTTTATGAACAAAACCCAGGCTGCATGGGACATGCTACAAAGAATAAACAACTGGGATTTCATCTTATTAAAAAGCTTTTGCACTGGAAAAGAAATCACCAACTAAGATAAATGACAACCCACAGAGTTGGAAAAAATCTTAGCCAGTTGTTCTTTGGACAAAGTAGTAATATTTAGAATATATAAATAAAACAACAAAATCAGACCACCCAAATTAAAAGACCACTCAATCTGTAAATGGTTATCTGAAATGAATAGACACTTCTCAGAAGAAGTACAAGCACCAAATAATTATATGAAAAAAAATGTTCAACATCACTGATCATTCAAGAGATGCCAGTTAAAACAACACTGAGATTCCAGCTCCCTCTGGAATGAATGGCTATTATCAATAAATCAACCAATAACAAATGCTGGAGGGGCTGTGGGGAAAAAGGAACGCTTCTCCACTGTGGAGTGTAGACTGGTGTAACCACTGTAGAAATTAGTGGGAAGATTCCTCAAAATCTTGGGGACAAGTGATACCATTCAACCCAACTATTCCCCTTCTTGGTATCTTTCCAAAAAGAATTAAAAGCATCATACCGCAGTGGTATATGTACACCCATGTTTATAGCAGCACAATTTGTAATAGCTGAATCTTGGTAACATTCCTTATGCCCATTATCTGATGAATGCATAAAAAAGGTATGTTTTAGTTTAAAACAATGGAGGACCACTGAGCCATAAATAAGGATAAACTTGAGACATTTCTAGATAATTATATGAACTTTGAGATCATACTCTTAAGTGTAATAAATCAGACAAACTTGTAAATATCACATTGTCTCTCTGGTATGAGAAACTGAAAATGTAAATAAGAACCAAATGTACAATAGATATAATGAAATAGGGAGAAATTGTTCAAAAGGAAAGGAAAACTGGGTGGGGGTTAGTTGAAGGAAGGGAAAAGTGAAAAATGAGAAAAAAGATAAAATGGAAACGAAACTTTGCAATTAAGGAGGGGAAAACAGGTTGAGGGGAGGGGAGGGGAATGGGATAAAACAGAAACTAAGGTACATCATGTACGTGTACAAGTTCCATCTGATGACTGTGATCATTATGTATATGTAAATTGTACTAATAAACTTAATTTTAAAAAATTCACATAGAGGCTTAATTTCCAGTGAAATACTATTGGGAGCATGGTGTGCAGGAAGGGAAGTGTTAGGGAGGTTCCACGCTCATGAATGGGATTAGCGTCCATGTGTAGAAATTGTGAGGTGTGAGCAAAGCCCTTCCTGTCCACTGTGAGATGCACACTGTGAGATGCCTCCTTGCATGCACAGGCCGGACTCTCACCAAGGCTGGAAAACAAAGAAAAATTCCATGTGGAAGCTGGCAGAGCCAGTGCAAACCCAGGAGTCTTACACATACATGGAAATTAAACAAGATGATTCTCAATGACTGATTGATCAGGGAAAAAGTAAAGCAGAAATTTAAAAAACCCTCAGTCAGGAAACACCTAATACCAAAACTTAGGAGATGCAGCAAAAACTGTTCCTTTCCTGAAATAACACATATATCATGAAAGTAAAAAATTCTTTATCAGCAATGTACCATTGCTGCTTAATAATCTAGAAAGAGTAAGAAAGGTCTGCACAATGTATTCTAATTTTATATTTTAATATATTCATGGGGAACTGTTATGAAGACACAAGTGAAATAATATGAACAACACATGCAGAGCAAATATAAAATTTATATCCTATAAATTTTCAATCCATCATAGGTAATGTTTAATTTTACCAACATTCATGAAACTTTTCATTGAAAATTCATAACGTCAAATAAAGCTGTATATTTTATGAAATTTATACCTCAGCTATCTTTTCTTTTTTGGTGCAGGAGATTGGACCCCACATTTTCAAATTTTTTAAAAATTTTGATTCAGTTTCACTAAGTTGTTAAATTGTCCAGGCTGGATTCAAGCTTGTAATCCTCTCACTTCCGCCTCCCAGTGTGCTGGGATTACAAGTGTGCACCACCATTTTCAGCTTACATTTTTATTATGCTAAAATAACACTAACTCAGAGGCATCTAAAGTTAACCTTAACACTTTGCAAAATTTAACATTAAAATTAGTCAGCAATGTAAAGGTAGAAATGTAATTAACATAAAAACAGAACTCATTGTCAGTGGGTGGCTTAGTTTAGAAAGATTAAGAAAATGGGTTGATGGCGACAGGTCTGGGTTTACAGATCTTGCTCCTTGGCACCTCCTAATCACCTGCCCCATTCCAATTACCTGCTTTCTAGAAACCCTAAGGCCTATGATACTGGCTTCCCAGTAATATTTCCATCCCTTCCTCCTTAGCACACCCCAGAAAAAAGGTGTGAAACCTCGGTGGAGGTCCACACTAGAAAGGCTGGAGACTCCTCAGGTGCAGAGAAAGTGGAAAGAGCTTTCATGGAATTCAGGTCATCCTAGGTAAAATTTCCCCCCAAAATGGTCAGGAGACATGATTTTGGAAACAGAGAAAGTACAGACTGTAAGGGGCACCTATACACAAACTGTGCCATGGCCCTCAGATCCAGCACATTAGACGCAGAACGCATCTTGCAGACAGTCTCCCAAGGGCCACCTGGTGTTTAATTTCCAAAATTTTAAAGTTCATATTTAGCATTTGTTTGACACATGCTTCAGGCTTCCCTGTGATTTGGTTACTAGAAAATGGTCTCATGAATTTCCCAGGTTGAGAGATGATACACCCACAGGATATTTTTATTGAGAGTTTCAAGTACCGTTTGATACAAGGATGAAATCTATAAGAAGATGGTCACATTCAGATACGGGACTACAAAGCTTTCATCAGGTTGAGGGTGTATACAGGGCTGGGTGCAGACCAGAAGAGCGATTTGGGAATTATGGATGAAAAATCCTGAGGTGCTGCAGGGAAAAGACAGGCTGGATGAGGAGTTCAATTCTTCAAGTCAGAAAAGACTTAGAGAACAGGGTGTACAACTGAGCCCGAATCCTTTGGATTTGGAGGGAATTTAGTTGTGGGTTTAATTCACTAATGATTCAACACAGTGGGAAAAAAAGATGGTGCATTTTATTTTTATTTTTTATTTTTATTTTTGTATTGAGAGTGGATAATTTTGATCCTCTTGCAGCTCAAACAGCAGATTCTTGGCACACTGTGATCCATTCTGCAAGACATTTTATATCCAAATATTCTCCACCTTCACTTGGACATGTCTGCTGTGAGACAGAGGCATTTGACCTTCCATACTCCATGTTGCTATCAGTTCTCTCTTGTTTCCGGAACTTCAGTTACCCGGCACCCAGAAGTTCAGAACACACACTCAAGCTTTTCCAGGCAGCTTTCAGTGGCCTTAGTACTTACACCTCATGGAGAATCCCTGGGCTTCTTCACATTTCTACCTCCTTCCATCTAGATATGCAGATGTAAATCTGTAGTGTTTCTATACATTGGCAATGGGCCAAGTGAAATGGAAATCAGGAAAACAGCATTTTTTTTCCTTTTTACAAGATTTTTTATTTTAAAGAGAAAAAAATAGAACAAAATTTCAAAACAACATAATAGGAGGGTAACGATGGTTAATACATTGTGTATTGTTATCTTTAAATTAGTTACTCAGAGTACAAGATATTGACATTCACTTGTCCAAACCATATTAGACCACACCTTTCTTTTCAATGAACTAAGAGAAATTAGTAGTATATCTATCTTAACTATCTTTTTTTTTTTTATGTGGGTACCGGGAGTCAACCTCAGGACCTCACGCTTGCCAGCAAGTGCTTGTGCCACTGAGCGATCTCATCGGCCCTTTTATTTTTCCTTTATGTGGGTACTGGCAGTTGAACTCAGCACCTTGCACTTGCCAGGCTGGCAGTTATGCCACTGAGCTATCTCACTGGCCCTATCTTAACTATCTTATATGTATATTTTTTTCTTTTTGCTTTTCCCTTCCTTCTTTTTTCCCTTCCCCATCCCAGTTTCTCTTTCCTTTTGAACAGTTTCTTCCTAATTTACAATATCTATTGTACATTTTGGATCTTATTTACTCTTTCAGCTTCTCACACTAGGGAGACAATATGATGTTTACACATGTGCTTCTGGTTTATTTCACTTATGAGTATGGTCTCGAGTTGCATCCATTTACCTATAAAAGTCTCTAGCTTATCCTTCTTTATGGCTGAATAGTATTCCATTGTATAAAAATACCACATCTTTTTTATCCATTCCTCAGTTGATGGGCATTTGGGTTGTTTCCAAGACCTGGCTATTACAAATTGTGCTGCTTCAAACATGGGTGCACATATATCGCTGTGGTACGATGTTTTTAATTCTTCTGGGAAGACACCCAGAAGGGGAATAGCTAGGTCAAATGGGGCCTCCAATCTTGGTTTTTTTTTTTTTTTTTTTTTGTGGGTATCAGAGGTCGACTTCAGGACCTCGCGTGCCAGCAGGTGCCCGTGCTGCTGAGCAATATCACTGGCCCTTTTGTCGTATGTGGGTTCCGGAAGTCGAACTCGGGCCATCGCGCTTGCCAGGCAGGCGTGTATGCCGCTGAGCCATCTCACTGGCCCCCAATCCTAGTTTTTTGAGGAATCTCCATACTGATTTCGACAGAGTTTGCAACAGGCTACACTCCCACCAACAGTGGAGAAGGGTTCCTTTTTCCCCACAGCCTCTCCAGCATTTGTTATTAGTTGATTTCTTGATAATAGCCATTCTTTCTGGGGTGAGATGCAATCTCAGCATTGTTTTAATTTGCATCTCTCAAATGACCAGTAATGTTGAACATTTTTTCACATATTTACTTGCTGTTTGTATTTCTTCATCTGAGAAGTGTTTATTCATCTCAGATGCCCATTTTTGGATTGAGTCTTTAAAATTGGGAGGTCTGAGTTTTTTGAGTTCTTTGTATGTTCTCAATAGTAATCCTTTGTCTGAGGAACAGCTGGCAAACATTTTTTCCCACACTGTGGGTTGTCTCTTCACTCTGTTGGTGGTTTCTTTTGATGTTTAAAAGCTTTTTAATAAGATGAGATCTCAGTTGTTGATTCTTTGTGATAGTTCCTGTGCAATTGGGATTTTATTTATGAAGTCTTTGCCTAAACCAATGTCTTTAAGAGTTTTACCTATTCAATCTTTCAGCAGATGTAATGTTTTTGTTTTAATATTTAGATCTTTGATCCATTTTGAATTTAGTTTAGTACATGGTGAAAGATATGGGTCTAAATTTAATCTTTGGCATGTGCAGAGCCAGTTTTTCCAGCACCATTTATTGAAGATGCTATCTTTCTTTCAGTGAATGTGTTTGGCACCTTTGTCAAAGATAAGGTGGCTTAGTATGTCTGGAGCTGTTTCCTTATCTTGTAATCTGTTCCACTGATCTTCAGGTTTGTATTTTTGCCAGTATCATGCTGTTTTTATCACTGTAGCTTTATAGTATAATTTCAGGTCAGGGAGATGCCCCCTGCGTTGCCTTTGTTGCCCAGAATTGCCTTTGCTATTCTAGGTCTCTTCTGCTTTCAAATGAATTACAGGACTGTTTTCCCTAATTCTGTGAGATACATTGATGGAATTTTTATCAGAATTGCATTAAATCTGTGTAACAATTTTGGAAGTATGGCCATTTTCACTATATTAGTTCTTCCTACACAACAGCAAGTATATCTTCCTATTTTCTGATATCCTCTTCAATCTCCTTTTTCAGAGTACTGTAATTTTCAATGTAGAGGTCTTTTACATCCTTTGTTAGATTGATTCCTAGGTATTTCATTTTTTTGGATGCTATGGTAAAAGGTGTTTTTACCCTAATTTCTCTTTCGGTGAGTTTGTTATTTGTGTATAGGAAAGCTATTGATTTTTGAGTGTTGACTTTGTATCCAGCTATGCTACTGAATTTGCTTATTAAATCTAGCAGTTTTTTAGTGGAGTTTTTGGGGTCTTCTATGTAGAGTATCATGTCATCTGCAAATAATGATAATTTAACTTCTTCCTTTCCCATTGTTATTCCTTTTATTTCTTTCTCTTGTCTAATTGCTCTGGCTAAAGTTTCCAGGACTATGTTGAATAACAGTGGGGATGGTGGACATCCTTGTCTTATTCCTGATTTTAGAGAGAAAGCTTTCAGTTTTTGTTCATTTAATATGATATTGGCTGTTGGTTTGTCATAGATAGCTTTTATGAGATTGAGATAAAGACCATCTATTCCAATTTTATGTAGGGTTCTTATCATGGATGGGTGCTGGACTTTGTCAAAAGCTTTTTCTGCATCTATTGAGATGATCATATTTTTGTCCTTGGCTCTGTTAATAGGGTGTATTATGTGTATTGATTTGCATGTGTTGAACCATCCCTGCATCCCTGGGATGAATCCAACTTGGTCATGGTGTATAATCTTCTTGATGATTTGCTGCATTCTGTTTGGCAGTATCTTATTGAGGATTTTTGCATCTATGTTCATTAGGGAGATTGGCCTGTAGTTTCTTTCTTAATTGGGTCCTTCTCTGGTTTTGGTATCAGAGTAATGCTTGCTTCCAGGAATGAACTTGGGAGCATTGCTTCCCTTTCAATTTCATTAAAGAGTTTGAGAAGTAGTGGTGTTAGGTCTTCCCTAAATTTCTTTTAGAATTCGGCAGTGAATCAGTCAGGGCCTGGGCTTTTCTTTGTTGGGAGGTTTTTAATTACATCTTTGATTTCATTGGTTGATATTGGTTTATTTAGGATTTTTAAATCTTCTTGATTCAGCTTTGGTAATTCATAAAACACAGCATTTTTAATAGCTGTAAAGGTAAGATACATAGATATGAAAAATTACTCCAACACAGTCATGATCTGCACACTGAAAACTATAAATATTATGGAAAAAATTGAGAGAACACAGACAAATGGGATACTATCCCATGTTGACTGGAGGAATTAATATTGTTAAATGACATTCTAACAAAGCAATTTAGCAGCTCAATGTAATAATCTGTGTTTTAAAACTTGGGATGGACTTAAAGGAAATATGAATAATAATCTTAACATTTGAATTGAACCACACATGGCCCCAATACCAAAAGAAGTCTTAAATAACAACAGAGCAACAATGACAACAGCAAAGCCAGAGTTATCACACTACCTAACTTGAAAAATATATTTTCATGCTATAATAACCACAACAGCATGGTCCTGGAACAAAAACAGACACATAGACCAGTGGAACAGAACAGTGGGACCAGAAAACAATCCATGCACCCAGAGAGTGCTGATTTTCTACAAGATTGACAAGAACACAAAATGGGGAAAAGACAGTGTTTAATATGTAGCTCAGGGAGAGTTACATAGTCTTAGGTAGAAGAAAGATACTAGACATTTACCTCTTACTAGGAATAAAAATCAATTTATAGTGGATTAAAACCTAAAATCTGGGCATTGAAATTGGTAAAGAGGTCATCAGATTATTTCTATTTGCTCAGCTTTATTGTAGCACTATTGACAATACTGAAGAAATGGTAACAACAAAGTGCTTATCACCTCTATATGGATAGAGAAAATGTGGTAACTACATTTTATATACTACAGAATACTAAACCACCATTAAAGAGTAAAGCCCTATCATTCATAATCACGTAGATGGAAGTGAAGATTGTTCTGCTAAGTGACATAAAGAAGGCACAGAATGACAAGAACCAGATGACTTCCTTCACATGTGGAATCCCAAAAAGTTAATGTCATAAAAGTTGAGAGTAGAATTCTGTCAGCAGAGAATCAGAAGTACAGAAGAGAGGGAGGGAGAGGGAGAGCCTCACTGGAGATGACTGCTAGTAACCTCTGTACATGGAAGTTAGCAACTGAGGGAAAGTTTCAGAATTCCTCTGGGGTTCCCAGGCTTGCATTGCTATTGTCTCTAAAGTTGAGGTGACAATTGCATTCTGTGGGGGGTGAGGTCACTGAATCACAAAGCTTGGTCACAGGGTCTGGCTGCCTCCCCCCACCTCCATGCTGGCTGCCCGGGTCTGCACACTGAGTCTACCATCCAACCACAAAGAAGGAGTGAGGGGAGCATATTCAGCTTCCTTGGAGAGGCCCGGTGTGTGAGGGAAGGGGGTCTATTGGAGCCGCAGAGAGTGTTCGTGTCAGGAAAACGGGTTCTTCCAGGTGGAAACAAATCCAGGAAGGAAGTCCTGCAGGAAGGAGGAGGAAGTCCTGAGATCTGAGTGAGCTGGGCCTGTAAAGAGTGAAGGCTGTAGGCCTCAGGTCAGTCTCCACCGCTCCCACTCTAACCGCATGAAAGCATCACTGATGTCTCCTGAATTTGGTGTTTATTTCAAGAGATGAACAAATTAGACTTCAAAGTGTTTTGGGCTTGCGAAGTCAGTCTAAAACCATTCTACTATGTTGTTGTCTATTATAAGAATCACAGACAAAATATTTGGGGTTACTAGAAGTGCGTCTCTGAATTGCCACGTTCACGGTAAAGAGCAGAACGGACCTGTAGATCCATCTAATCCCACGTAGACACCGTGTCTGACTAGCAGAGCAGTGGCTGGGGTGGAGGCCCTGTCCCTGACTCTGGGCCCGGGAGCCCCGCGGTGGGGATGTAAATGTGTCTCGCGGAAACACTGGAGCCCTCAGAACCGCTGTGAGACTGCTCTGCCCCCGGAAGCCAGAGCGTCTGCATTTCAGGAAAGGACCCCGTGTGGCAGGTTGAAGTGTGTCTCGTGATATTTTCTCTGCTTTAAACATATTTAGGTCTCGATCCCAGTACTAAATCTACAATTTCAATTGTATATACAATGTCTTCCACATTAAATATAATGTAGCATATATATTTTAATATCTTTAACCAATTACATTTCATTTATAGATTCCCTTAGATAATTAAAAAAATATATATATGATATCAGGTTAAGTAATAAATAGATAAGTGTATGATTCCAAAACTTAAAATTTCATTTTTCCTTATACTATCTCGTAATGCATTAGGTTTTCATATCCTAGTTTATGGAATAGCATAATATTACTTAATAATTTCTGTGATAGAATTTTTTTGATATACAAGCAAATAATTTTAAACTCAAGGCATTCTAATATTGAGTCAATCTTTCTTTGATTAAATCCAACCAATACAGGGAAAATCTTTATGATATTAAAGTGCATCCAGTGCATACTCATATTATTTGCATGTCCAAGTTATATTAATATTTGACATTGCCCTAGAATAAATATCAACTCCAATTGGCAAAATTGTAAAATAGATTTCTATGAAAGTAAAACAAAATGAGCAGGCATAGAAACTAATGTGAACACAGATCTGCATCATGAGAAGCACAGCGGACCGTCCCTCAGTTTAGCACAGGGTCAGGACACCGTCTCTGTGACCAGCTGGGCACAGTTCAGTCCCCCTCTGTCCCTATCACGGGAACCAATTTAATCGAATCTATACAAAGCTTCCTCCTCTTTCACATGAAATGAACAGTAGCTCCTGCCCCAGAGATCTGTGAGGGTTAAAGCTCAGCTTTCATATCACATTGCACACGCGATTTAAGAGTTAAACACTCAGCCCTTTGAAGAACCCTAAAGCAGGGAAACTTTCATTCCTGTCCCGCGTGAGCAGCAGCAGTGCAGCGGCGCGTGTGGGGTCTCAGCCCGGGCTCACGCTCTCACGCAGCATCCTCTGGCTCTGAAGACCCGCGTCCACAGTGGGAACTGAGATTGGCCTCCAGGGACCTGGGATCGCCACGGCCTGCTGACCACGTGCTGTATTTACAGTCCTGGAGCGGTGGCTTACACGGGGCTGGTGTCCTCCAAGTGTCCGCTGTGCCTAAAGGCTGGTTCCTGGTGTGGTGGGGAGGGGAGGTGTGGACACGCAGGAAGGACTTGGGTCATCAGAGGGCAGTGGAGGGGGGGGGCGCTGCTCTACAAGCCTCCCTGTCCCTGTGCTACCTTTTGGAGTGAAATCTTTGTTCCTGCGCCCCAGGCATCATGAGCTTCCTCCTGCTGCCATCACCAGAGGCCAAGCCAGTGGGGCCCCCAGATCTTAGACTCTGAGCCTGAGAAGCTGCAAGCCTGGTGAGCCTCTCCTTCACACACAGAGCCTGCTTCACGGTCCGTGATGGCGAGGCAGACCTGACACACGCACTGATTATGCCAGGTGCAGTGGTGCTTGTTTGTAATCCCAGCTACTCAGGAGGCTGAGGCAGGAGGATAGTGACTTCCAAGCCAGCCTTGGTAACTTAGTGAGACCCTGTAAAAAAAAATATGTAAAATGATGGGGAATGTAGCTTAGTGATAAGACTGGCCCTGAGTTTCCTCCTCAGAACCACAATCAAACAAGCCAAAGCAAACTACTGATCATGTTTGTTACTCCTGAAGCAATAATATTGAAAATGTGCACATTAAAAATTTAAAAAATAGCCAGTAAAAATACTGACAAAGTCCTTTTTGTTAGTCATTTTATGTTTATTTTCATACTATTCATTTGATCACAATTTCATGATATGTATTTTTTAAAAATCTTGACATTTAAGTTATAGCTCCAAAAATGTTAAGTATAGTCAATGTTTCCTCTGAAAGAAACACTTAGCTTGTTTCTGTAAGTAAGAATTATTCTATAATAACAATACTATACTGGAGTTTAAATTTACCAATTTTGGGGGGCTTTTCATCACACCCTATTTTTTTATCCTTTCTATCTTAAATTTTCATGTGGTATTTTTTCTAATTCCATATTTGAACCTTTCACTTTGGATGGTATATACTCAGGATCTTGTATTTTCTAATCTAGAAATTACACTACACAATGGAAACAAAACATAACGTAATATTACTTAGTTTTTTTAAACTCCACCTAGGAAATATAGGTTCGGCATTATAGTTTTTCCCTTTTTTCAATAGTTTCTCATGATGATTTTTTAAATATATATTAGGAATATGTTTATAGACAATATATATGTAGTATATATATACGAATATATATAGGATATTTTTACAGGATTTTATATATATAGGATATATATATATATATAGGAATATATATGTTATATATGTATATATATATATATAGGAATATATATATACAGTAAAAGTCTTCTACAATGGAAATTACAGAACACATAGAATGAAGCTAAAAATACACTATAAGGTGGAAAGGGCACCCATGTTCATGGATTAGCAGAATTAATATTGTAAAGATGGCTATATGTCCACAAGCCATCTATAGATCAAATGCAAATCTTATCAAGACAACAACACATAACATTATGGTCATGAGGTGCATCCATTTTCCTGCAGATGACTCAAGTGTATTCCTCAGAGTAGCATTCCACTGTGTATAACAGCCAAGGGTTTGTTTTCATCCATTTGTCAGTGGACATATATCAGCCTCTGAGTTTTGAAAAGGGACCAATAATATATGCTGAGAAGAAATTGTCTGTATAACATGTGGTGTTGTGAAAAATTGCTTTCCACATTCATGAGAACACATTTAGACCCATATCTCTCACCCTGTACTAAAATCAAATTAAAACAGATCAAAAACCTAGAGATAAAACAGAAACTCTAAATATGTTGGAAGTTAAAAATTGGTAAATCTCTTGGAAACAGGCAAATGTAAGGACTGCCAGAACAGAACATTTATTGCTCAAGATATAATCCCAAACATCCACAGGTCAGATTTTATTAAACCGAAATGCTTCTGCACAGCAAAAAAAAAAAAACTATCAGAGTTAAGGGAAAATTCATAGAATGGGAAAACATTCACAGCTAAGAAACTAGTATCTGTTATATATAAATAATTTCAACAATTAGACCCTAATACATAAAAGAAGAAATAAAAATGGGTCATTTAAAGAATAGACACTTTTCAAAAGAAGAAGTACAAATGTCTAATAATGAAACGATAAAAGTTCAACACCTGTGGCAATTAGAGAAAGGCAAATCAAAACAATATTGGGGGCGGTGAGATGGCTCAGCGGCTTAAGCGCCTGCCCTGCAAGTGCGAGGGCCCGAGTTCGACTCCCGGAACCCACATACGAAAAAGGGGCCGGTGATATCGCTCAGCGGCACGGGTGCCTGTTGGCGCGTGAGGTCCTGAGGTCGACCCCCCGGTACCCACAAAAAACAAAACAAAACAAAAAAAAACAATATTGGGATTCCATCTTATTCCAGTGGAAATGCTAGTGTCAAGGACTCATAAAAGAACAAATGCTGGCAAGGTTGTGGAAAATTTTACCTTTCCATAACGCTGATGGGAATACAAACTAGAACAGGCTCTAAGGGAACTTTGTAGACATTCCTCAGAAAACTAACACTGGAAATTCCATTTGACCAATTATCCCTTTTCTGGATATCTTGCTTAAGTTTTAAAGGCATCATATTACAATGATACATGTACACCCAAATGTATAGTGACCCAATCTACCATAGCTAAGTTATGGAAGGAGCCTATATAACCATCAAGAGATGAGGGGAAAAAAGAAAATGTGGTATTTATGCACAGTGGAGCACTACTCAGCCATAAAGAACGATAAATTTGAGTCATTTGTAGGAAGGTAAATGGATCATAAAGCCATAATGCTATGTGAAATAAATGAGTATGTGAATCTAACAATGAAGGTTAAATACGGCCTGGTGTCTCTCCAAAATAAGGAAAACCCCGCAAAAAATAAGTAACGTAAAGGGTGAATTCAAGGAAGTATAGTAGGACTTTTACTTTTTATTCACTTTAGTTTTTGTTCCCTTGATCTCTTCAGAAAAACACAATTATTTCACCTTTTCCTGCAAATCAGCTTATGTGTATCTTGAGTCCTAAGAAAGCAAAACTAAACCAAAACTCCGTCCTGTCAGGACCCTTTAAAATAATGTGAATGAATGAATGTGGGAGGTGTTGGGGGTGTGGCTAGAGAGCTGCAGTGAGGGCTGGGAGTCTGGGCATGGCCTGTTGCTAGGAGCCGAGTCAGTAGGCCAAGCCTATGGGCTGCGATTGGCTGAGCAGCCGGGTGGGCGGGGTTGCTTGCTTGGTGAGAGGCCTTGCTTGAACAGAGTGGGTTCTTTCCATTGTGATGGCGAGGTTGACCAGTAGGATCAGGCACCAGGAGCACATCAGAGGCAGCAGTGGGGACAGTGTTCACAGCGGTGGCCAGCAGGGGCTTGGTGTAGAGCGGAAAAAGCATGTTGCTGGAAGAGAGTGAGGCCTCTTTGGTGGTGGTAGCAGTGGGACCATTAGGGACACAGCCAGGAGTTAATCAGAGGCAGCAGTGGAGACGGGGGTGACAGCTGTGTAAGGTGGGGTCTTGCTGGAGAGCAGAGGAAAGCAGGAGAAGGGGTGGACTGCCTCTGGCTACTGTGCCGGGGACACCCACCCCAACTCCCTAACCCCCTAACCTTGGGCTTCCACACCTCTTGTACCCGTCCAAAGTGGCCTCAGGGACCCTGGGCCTGGCCCAGGCTCTGGCCAATGAGCTGGTGCCTGTGATGGGGGTCTTAGCCCTTTCATCTCTACTCTTTGGGTATGTTGTATTTGCATTTTTATTTGATTCTAGGAGTTTTCAAATTTCTTTCCTTATTCAGTGAGTCATTGAGCATTCAAAAGTGAATTGTTCCACCTCCATGTGTTTTCTTGCTGTTGATTTTTAATTTCATTCCAGTATAATCTGATAAGAGGCAAGAAATTATTTAAATTTATGGTGCAAAATATGATCTGTTTTGAAGAATATTCCACGAGATGCTGAGAAGTGTAATCTATTGTTGGCTGCAGTGTTTTGTAGAAATCTATTAAGTCCCTTTTATCAGAGGTGTCATTTAACTCACATTTCTTTGTTGAATTTTTGTCTGGATGACGTATTAGTAGAGCAGAGTACTGCTTTAGGACCTATGTATTCTTCATTTCGAGTAGTGCTTATGAAATTGAGTGCACCAGTGTTCAGTTCATATGTATTTACAATGTTGTATCTTCTTGATGGATTGTTCCCATTATCAATATGTGGTGACCTTCTTTGAGACAGGATCTTGCAAAGCTGCTAAGTTGCCCACATTGGGCTGAAACTTGTGATCCTCTTGCTTTAAGGTTTTACAGTGCTGGGTTTGCAGGCATGTGCCACCATGTTTGGCTACACTTTATGCTCCAATAAGTAGTTATAATGATTGCCTCCATTGCTCTTTAAATATGTATTGGGAAATTGCATGTTTACCATGATAGGGGTTTAGAAAGTCGTGCTCTGGATAGTAGAGGCATACCAGAGTTAAATAAACAACAGAACATTAACTGAAAATGATTCTATATATTTCTGCATGACACACCATTTAAGGGAAGAATTACACTTCAGGGGAAGACTCTTAGTTGTTCTGCACTAAAGGGATGGAAATTCCTCAGGCCCAGGCTCCAACATGGCTGTTAAGAAGGGCAGACAGAATTGAAGGTGGGGCTGGATATGCACATAACTGTGATGATAGAGGAGAATGGGTGCAGAATTCCAGGCAAACATGGAGACTGAGTTTTAGAGAGAGGTAGGATTAGGGCTGTGGAATCCATGGGGATTATTAGAGTATTTACCCAAGTCAGAATGAACAGGGTGACAGCATCCAAAATATATCTCCCCAGATGACTGATAAACCTCACTGTAACTTGGGCAGCTGTGTCCACCAGAGTGAAACAAGTCTGTGTACCTACTCTCAGATTCCCAAGCATGTTGGGATTATTCCTCAAAGATGTGTAAGTGATGTCTGACAACAGCGAGGTCAGGGTGTGTAGATTAAGATTTGGATGGGTGCTAGTAAGCAGGACTCTAGCAAAGCACATTTCTTGAGGTTCTAGCAAGCTTCTGGCTGCTTACAGCTTGACCTCATCAACTCAGAAAGTCATTTCTTCATTGAAATGTCAATGTCAGTTTGGCATTCCCTGACCATTCCTCCTCCAGTCAGGAAGAGTGTGAACCACAAACAAACATGTAGGTATCTTAATTCTGTCTACTACAGCAGGTTCATTAACAGGATAGTGAAGGCCTCGCTCCCACTCTCACACACAATTTTGAACAGGGATTTTTCTCTTGTTCTCAGGAGTCTGTATATTACACCCCCAAATTAACGTTCCATTTCCAGGCATTCTCTCAGAAGACCCAAGGTCTGAATCTGACATAAAAGGCCTTGCTGTTTTTATCACTCTTGGAAAAAAGAGCTTGAAAGTCACATGTGATTGTGCAGCCTCCCCCTCTCCTCAAGATCTACCCAGACAATGCGAGGGACACAGGAATTTATTGCATGCACAGATTTGTGTACAGCTGAAGAAGTTCACCGGTGCATGCCTGGATCTTCCAATATGTACTTCCAGTGAAACGACTCATCTGTGCTTCAGAAAGTGCATAATACTAGCAAGGAAATTCAGCTGTCCTTTCATATAGGAGAGAGAGAGGGGGAGAGGAGGAGAGAGAGAGAGAGAGAGAGAGAGAGAGAGAGAAAGCTCTCAAGACTCAGTATCGGAACTTACGAAGAAAAATGAAACAACTATTTTAATATGAGCAGAGTTCACTTTTCCCTTTATGCTAGAAAAACCATTGATTTTTGTAAATGGGAAATCCTATGACAGCAATAGGGTCTGTGGTGGCTTGGTGTTGGGGGACTGGTGCAGACCAGGGGAGAGAAACACCGGAAGAGACACCGCCTCACCTGGTGCAGGTGACAGCAAGTGAAAACATGAGATCCAAATATTTTCAGAGGAAAACATTTTTTCTCTATTGGAGAAAAATATACAAATTCTTAACCTACTACATAACGATATTCCTTTTATTTTACTTTTACAGTTTCTGTTGTTAGTCATGTTTGCAGTGCACAGTGGTCACCTTTACCTTGGGAAGTTGGATATGTGCATAACTCATCCTTTTTTTTGTCCTCTACCACTCCCAACCCTCCCTGCCTCTTCCAACTGTTAGTCCCCTTTCCATTTACAAAAGCTGTATTTCCATTTTTTTCACAGCCAAATGCAGCTTCTATTTACATTTCTTCTTTCACATTTTTATTTTTATTTTATTTTATGCTTAATTACAAAAAAAATCTCAGAAACCTAGAGAGTAAAGACAAAAGTATCATGAACACTATGCCTCAAATTTGACTTCTCAACATTTTTTTGGAGATGCCTTGAAAATGTGCTTTTTCAGTTAAAAAAATAGTGTATGCAGTGACTAATAAAACTTTTGGATTATTTACTTAATGCCAGTCTCTAATTAAATGAAAATAGCAGTGGTTTGTGAAATATATTAATGCGGGCAGACGTTTCTTTGCAAAGGCAAGGACAGCGAAGACAACGCAACCATTGAGCACAGCGTGGGGACAGCCCTCCTGAGCTCAGGCCCAGGCCAGCTCAGGGTGCTTCTGCTGTGGGAATTTGTGTAGGGGGCTTGCAGGTGAAGGGGACAGGGCAGTGTGGACACTAGAAAGCAGCACTGCCAGGCCCCAGGTGAGGTCTGGTGAGCTCTGGCTTTGCTGCTCCTGCCCAGCATCTTGAAATATCAACATACCACAAATTATTTGCTTGGGGGAAAGGAAATTTTATAGTCTAATAAGATTACTAGTGTCTGTGTGTCACTTTTGTATCAATGTAAATTTAAACAACTGTTAATCCCAATCAGGGTAAGATGGGGACAGTGTATATATTTACTTTTCTTTGAGCCCAAGTACATGGTCACTTTTCCAATGGTTTCATGGTATATCATGAAGGTGTCTTGATAAGAGACTTTCATTCCATATACATAAACCGTGTTAGATGTAGTGAGCAAACTTGTTTTTGACTTATGTCCTTATTGCTCATTCACACTGGTACTGATACGGGTACAAGGATATCCACATGGACTTCTCAGGAAAGGGTTCTAGATGAGATGTTGGGCGCAGATGGGATGGGGCCAATTGCATCCTGCATAGGGGAGATTTCAGCCGTATAGAGAGTCCAGTGGTGTCATTCTCTAACTTCTGCAGCATACAGAACCCCGTGGACAAGACCAACAGCAATGGACCCCAACACTCTCTCAGTGGAAGAGGGGAAGCAGTTCTTAAAACAATATGGGATCCCACAGTATGACGTAAGTATCAAAGCAGAGAGAAGAAGAAAGTAGAGTCAGCTTGGGGTCAACTCCGAGGCGGGCTTTCCTCCCATGACTAGGGGAGCACTTAATACACACTTTATACACAGGCGCTCATCGGTACCATGGGCATGGAGTCCATCAGGATGGACAGAGCCTAGTATAACTGTGGAAAATCCCCAGACCAACCTGGGAGCACAGCTTTGTCCTTAATCTTTTCAACTTTCACCATGGCCCCATTTGGAGGTCACCACCAGACTTTCTGTGGCCTGTAGAGCAGGAGAATTTTAGATTGATTACTATGGCATCAAACAGATCAAGAGATTGGAAAGCCATTCGTCTTCTCTTATCCCAAGGCCTCGTCCCATCTGCTGAACTGAAGCTGTAGCTATTGCTCTTTTCCTTTTCTCAGATTGATGTGATGACAGGGAAATGGGAAGTTGTTGCTTCTGTGGAAGTCCTGCTGCGGTTTCCGCTGATGCCCGGGGAGGATCCTACAGCCCGCTGTGTATCGAATAAAAAATGTCAGCCTGCAGCGGAGCAGCCTCACAGCATCTCCCAGAGGCTCGGAGTCCAAAAGGAGAGGTAGGGTGAATATCAGGAGTGCTGTGGGTGTGGCCTTGAAGTTTACTCTGTGGGACACAAGGGTTCAGATTTCGTCTGAACATGCCCTGGGGCTTCTGCCTCTGTCCCTCACCGTCAAGCAGACTTTTAGAGCTGATTGAATGGCGTGAGTTCGTAGACAGGTTTAACCTGTTGCTGTAGCTTTGTACCTGACTGTGCGGAAACTGCCATGTGTTTGTACAGGTCCCTTGTGAGATGTCACAAGTGCTCGGTAGGTCTTTACGTATTGGATTTGATAAATATTCTTAGAGGTGTTGAGCTTGGAGAGAATGGCTGGGAAGAAGTGCAGAGGCTGAATGCAACGATATAAATCTACTTTCACCATGTGTAAAACTGATGGCGTTTTTTCAGGCAGGGTCCTATTGTACGAGTGACTACTTGATGAGAGAGGATCACAGACTCAGTTATCGGGGCTGAGGATACCAGATTCTAATGGCTGTGACTGAGAGTCCAGTGAGACCTTCTCAGCCCTGCTCAGGGAAGGAAGCACATGAAGGACTTGGCTTGTGTCTACGTAGTGCTTTTTCTTTCTTATGACTAGGAAATCTGACCATCAGCCAATGAGCAGGGCTGACCAGAAGCCCCAGCACATGGAGCAGATGCCGGGTCTTTAGACTCCTCAGCGGGCTCAAGCACCTCCTGAGAACAAGGTCCTGAAGACGCAGCAGAGGAGACCTGTGAAGCCCAAGGTTCTCCCAGCAGAGTGGGAGGGAACCACAGTCAGTGGATACTTAGGAGTGTGCAGAACTAAAGGGGCTTCCCGTACCCCCGAGTGTGGGTTTGAACGTGGCACCTGTGTCTGAACTGATAGTTTTTTCTAATCCAAGGCCAGTGTGGCTTGTGCTATCCTCGCCTAGCTGACTGGCCCATTCAGAGCTTTGAAGGATCAGTCTCGATCCTTATTTAGTGTTATGTTGGGGCTCACGTTAGTTCAATACTCAAACTCTTCCTTACTGTTGTCACCTTTGCACACCAAAGTCCTTCATCCTGAATCTCTGTGTAAATTAGGCTCGGGCAGGACCACAAAATCTTGAACTTGGTAACTCATACACATGTGTCTAGGTGACTTCTCCCATTGGAGAGCCAAGTGCCAAAATCTGTGCTTCCCTGATTTAGAAAGATTACCATGATTGCTACTGACTCACTGACCAGCCCCTCTTTTACCTACAGGTAAAATGCAAGGACTGTGGAGCCTTTGGGCACACGGTGAGGAGCAAGAGATGCCCCATGAAGAGCTGGAGTGGGACCCTGCCTTTCCAGCCTTTGGGCGCCGATAAGGAGAAGGAGAACCTGAATCCAAGGAAGCCTCAGCAGCTTCAGACTCCTGGACCCATTAGCCACATGGACAGAAAGAAGAAACAAAGTCCAAGGTGAGGATCCTACAGGGCAGAGTGTGCTAGAGCCCTGGAACCTGAGGAGGCGCTGCCTCCACCTCTACTCCGTCTGTGCAGACATCACTAGCACAGTGAGGGAAACTGCGTGGAGCAGACAGCAGCCCCACCTCTCAGGGCCCCTCACTGATTTTGGTGCTGAGAATCACTAGTGGGCAGGGGCTGTGGAATGTCTCAGAATGCCGCCCGTGGGAGGCTGTGGAGCAGCTGAGTCTTAATGGGAGTATACAAGGCTGAGTGCTTTGTTGGGAGGGGGATCTTCCTGGAGGTGGGGGCTGCTTCTGAGACCGAGAAGCATGGGAAAAAGCAGGCTGGGTCCATGGGGGCTTGAGTGTCTCCCTCTCCCCCACACAAGGGCCAGGACCTGGCTTCGACATTGTTGCTGCTTCCTGTCACCCATGTGTGCAGGAATTGGATCCCTTCCTGACAACTAACAGCATCCATCCTGCAGGCAGGAGGAGCTGCAGACAGAGGCTGAGCCACTGACACTGCCCAGCTGTTCCCACAAGATGGCGTCCAGAAGCTGCATGGAATTATGGGAATCTGGTCCTTTTCTGAGGGTGAGTGGCACTGGGCTTCCCTGCTGTGGTTCTTACCTGGGTCCCCTCATAGATAGGACTTCTGTGCCCCTCATGTGGGGATTATGGTAAATCCTAGGCTTACCCATAGGAGTCCTGTTTCTCTTCTACAAGCCTTAATTTGAAAATTTTCTGCTGTTTTTGAGAAGTTGGCCAGCAAATGCTAGTGGAAACATTCTTGTGCATGTGCAAAGTGTTTTATCAAATGTTGTCGCCCATCCTATATCCAGCCATGGCAACTTTCACTAAAAGTCCCGAGTTGCCCTTCAAATGGTCTTTGTCATTTGTACGTTGTTGGGAAAATACTTTGTGTCCTTCACCTTAAGAGCTGACAATACGATGAACCCAAAATGGAAATATCTGATAAAGAAGCAATCAATTTTTCATAGAAATCAGAATGATATTGTATTTTTTCCTCTGCTGCCATTGAGTGAGAATCTCCCTGTTTTTTTTTTTTGTTGTTGTTTTTCTTGTTTCTGTTGTTTGTTTGTTTTTGTCCATCATGGGAATTGAATCCAGGGTCTTTTCACTAAGCTAAATACCCAGCACTTTTTATATTTTTGTTTTTCATTTGGAGCCAACGTACTTCTAAGTTGCTATTTTGCTCAGAATTTGATCAAACTATTCTCAGAGTGCTGGGATTACAGGCAGGCACTACTGTGACTTTCATGTAAAATTTGATTCCACACGCACATTCTCATTTTACAGGTTTGTTCTTTTTAAAAATCCCAATTTGGATGAAATCTTCTCTGCCTTTTCCAGCTCAGCTCTCGAAGTTCCCGAGTAGAAGGATGGTGGGAGGATGGAGAAATAAAGATAAGAGTCAGAATACAGAAAGCTGACGTCTGGCAGAGCCCTCTCTGTGGATGGGAGGAAAGGAACTGCTCAACCACCAGAGAGCATTTATTGTACTCTGGGCAGGTTGATGTCATGTGACACCCTCTGCCGGGCAACCTGCCTGCATGGAAGCCTAAGGGCTTGGTGCTCTCTGGAGTGGAGCAGCTTGCTCACGCGGCTCGCCTTGGGAGCTCTTTGTTCTTGGGACGGCCTTGCTCCAGCCCAGCACCTGTGATGATCTCCAGCTTCAGCCATTCCCCACGCTTGTCATGTTTACTTCCTGTTCGTTATATTAGTGTGTGATGTTTTGCTTTAACCCATTCACTTTTTGTTATCTTTTCCATTCAGACATGGTTGAATAGGTCAGCTTTTATACAATGAGATGATGCTGTTCATGGGCTGACTAATGTGAAGTTTCCTTTCCTACAGAAACCTACTAGGCCACAGCCTGTCCCAGTCCCCAAGAAGAGGTTGTCTCCGGGCCCTGTTCCCAAGGGGGCAGCCCCCATCGAGACACCTGATGTGAGGTCATTCTGCCCTGTGCACTCTTACAACAGGAGACCCGAAAGGAGCATCTGCGGAGCAGACGAAGGCCGAGAGGTGGATCACCCTGCGTCCTCAAATTCTCTTTCCAAGAACTTCTTCCAGGCACCTCTTCTGAGCTCCAAGCCAACTGACTACAGGCCTGTGGGGTGCTCTGGTGATGTTCCTCAGCATTTTAGGAAGGCATCTGCCCTGGGTCATGCCCTTGACCGCCACGCACACATGAAATGTCCTCATGTGGATTCAAAGAACATTTCAGCCTGTGTTAGGCAAAAGTGCAGCCGAGACTCCAGGGTCAGAATCCAGGGAGCAGGCAAAATGCCTGTTCCATCCTGACTCATCAAAGAAAGGAAGCTTCACCTTTCCAACCTCCCAGCTGAAGACACAGTTACCTGGTCGGGGGACCGTGCAGCTTCCCCAGCTGCCTGAAGGACCCCAAGCGTAACGTGCAGTGTCCAGCCACTGAAAGAAGACTCAGCGTCTGCCCTACTCTTCTTGTCTGAGCCCTCTTCACCCCACAGCCAGGACTGTGCTATGTTCCAGCATCTACCTTCCAGACAAGGTCCAGTCAAACTCAAGGAAACTGGCTCCATGAGATGGGAAAAGGGTTTGCAGAATTCCATTACCCAAATGTTTCCTACTTCTAATCTTACTGTGAAGTGTACCCCTGTTTACCAGAGTCCTCACGTATTAAATGAGGGCCAAGTTCCAGGTGTCCTGTATGAGGGCCATCTGGCTTCTTCCTCATCTGCGGAAGTGAGTGGGAGTGAGATCTCCTGACCTGTGGGGAAGATGCAGCATCAAGCCTCGTGTGACTTGGATGTGACTGAGAGACGAAGGAGTGGAAAGGGGCCATCAACAACTATGTCCCACGCACCGGTACTTCCTGGGCTCTGGTGTTGGAAAATTGTAGAACCCGTCATAAAATTAGAGATAAAGTATTGAAATTTTGTGAATTATGCTGTGCTTAAAATGAGTCTGTCTTGGAACATTAGACATAATTATATGCCATACTGGGTTAACATAAGCCAGTAAGATTACACTATAATATAAAGAGAAAGCTATGAAATTTGTGTCTTGAGAAATGAGTAAAATATTGGCAACACTAGAAAAGGGAACAGCTGAGCCACGAGTGATGGCAAAGCTCTACAATCCCAGTTCTGTTGGACGACGAGGCAGAAGGGCCCCAAGCTTGAGCGCATCCTGAGCAACACAGCCCTTTGTGAAAGCCTGTCTGAAGATAAAAACGAAAGTGGTCTGGAGAGGTACCTCAGCAAGAAGGCCCGGGGTTTCTTCCCAGTAATGAAATCCGACCAACCAACCACCCAAAGAACAAAGATCTGTCTCTTCTCAGAAAACTGCAGAACTCTGCATCTTTTTGACAGCTTTTTCCTTGGAATCTAAAATATTTTCTCTGTGGGAGTGTGTTAAATTTCATGCCCTCAGCAAATTGAGGAAATGAGGAAAATTCTTCAGGTATTTTGTTTTTCTGTTGAATTTAATCAAGTACTTATAGATTTTAGCTCTATACCCTGTAAATGAGTCCAGAGTATAGAAAAAGGCAAGGATTCAATTTATTGAAAGACTCTCATTTAATATTGAATTCCACTGAGATAAGAGTTTCTTAGCTTATCTTTGAGTGGTGACAGCAGCATGGCCAAGGTGGGAGTTTCTGCAAGGGTTCAGTGAGTTATGTAACATTCTCCAATATGAATGCCACATGGCTAATAACATCTTTGTCATTATTATCATCGCACCTCAGGTAAACAATTGATATCTAAATTTTAAGTTACATTTAAGTGATAAGCTTATATACATTTAGCATTGTAATTTTATTATTGAAAGTTATTGCAAAATTACATTTGTTAATTTCTCTCAATAAGAATAAAATTTTCTGCACTATGACATGTTCCACATGTGGTTTTATTTTCAGACCAATTTCACTCTTTTTATAAAATGACTAATGGATCCTATTTTATTCTTGCCAATTTCAGATAGAGGAATACACACCCTGCTTCTACTGCATCACACGAGTTCTTTTGTAAGGCCTCACAGTCATGAGTATTTCAATGTTTTACTAAGTGTGAATGATATTTTGTGATATCCACAAGAGTCGCGGTAGAAAAGTACCTGGCATCGGTAGATGTCATCTCACTCTGCCTGCATTGTGGACATTGGCACCTGGCGAGTGTCCAGTTGTGGTCGTTCCCCTGGCTTCTTCCTCTGAAAGATGTTTGCAGGTCTCTGGAGCTGGGTTAACACCACCCTTGTGGTCCGGACATCTGTTCGCTGTTGTTATCACAGACTCTGGGCAGTGCCTGGTGGAGAGGACACCTGACATCGTGATGCTGTGAACAACAGAGTCTTCAGATTATAGCTGGATAGAACCTGAGCTTCTGCACAGCTTCATTTCTTCCTCTAGCTTCTCGTCTTCTCCGCGCCACCTCATCGCCATGTTGCTCAGGGTCTATGTCAGTGGCTGGTTAATCCACCACTGTACCCACCTGCGCTCTGGCCGCCCCTGGCTGGTTCTTTGGGGCTCTCTGTGAATAGCGATCCCTTTATATCTCCATGAAATACTTTTTGGCTTTTGAATAGATCGTAGTTTCTTATTTCTTTGTATGACATTTGGTTGTTTTCTTTCCCTTCTCTTTTTAATTATTTCTTTTACTTGATTAGAAAGTGGACTTATAATAAAATATAATCCTGGAAATCACCTTTTTCCATTTCTCCCCAAATCGCCCATTCTTTGTTTACTTGATTGCTGTTTGGTTTTGTTGTATATTTTTGTACCCCGTGGTGACCAACCTGAGGTGTAAACCTGAGGTCTTCTGAGGTCTTCATGGTGTTTTATTGTTGACCTTTTCATACATAACCACGTTCTCAATTTCCTTAAGTATGCAAGCACGTTTAAATACTGTGGATCCTGAATGGTTCCCTGACAGGAGTGGTAAAGGAAGGAAGTAGGAGTCAGCAATAAAAGAGGGAAAGAGAGACACTGGCCTTTCAAGTCCCAGAGAAGTGGCTGGTGGTGCTGTGAGGAGGGGTGTGACCGTCTCCCAGCTGCTCTGGCAATACCTCCAGGTCTAGAAGAGAGCAGTCAGAGCACAGTTCCCTAAGAGTCAAGCCACAGCGATCTCGAGCCCTCATGATTTGTGTAAGATGAGGGTGGGGCTGTTCCAGGAGCACATATGCACGGCAATGTGTCATGAAGAGGGAGACTGACAGATGCTACTGTGCTAAGAACTGGCGGTGCCAGAAATTTGCACTGATTTACCATCCCAGCTTTGTCTTGGAAGTCACAGGCCTTCAGTGTGCTCCACGGTTCCACAGTGCTCGCTCTAGACAGGTTCTGACTGTGTGGTTCCTACCTACTGGCTGACAGATTCCTCATGCTTCCAACTCCGCCATCTTCCCTGCATCCTCCTCTTACTGCAGAGTTTTAGCATCGTGACTGCTCCTGATTGTATGGCTCAATCTCTGATAAAAGAAAGAAGTAAGGAGAATTAGAATGAGCAGGAGACTTGACACAAAAGCCAAATCCGGGGGGAATTCATGTTAACCTGGGTGAAGCAATGGCCAGTGAGAAAAATAATCATATGCAATATTTTCAAAATAAATTGAAATTTATTACTAGCTTAAAAAAAGAGACTCAAATCATCACCAATTCTTAACAAATTGATTATGAGTGGATTGTGGGTGAAAAATTTAAAGGTATAATTTGATGGCTTAAAGGAAAATGAAGGACACTATCTCAGAGGTCTTATAATAAAAACAATTTTTAACAAAACAAAATTATTAGTCATAAATGAGGAAAATTCAAATGATATTTTGGGGAATATTGGAACATCTCTTGTGTTGCAATTCATACAAGCATTTGGGGAAACTGCCAACATACATAAAGCTGAGCATGTGTAAGCCGAGAACTCCGATTCCAGCAGAAATCCATGCTAGTACCATTCAACATTTTGAGGAATCTACAGGCCAGCGCTTATCATCACACTTCCAGTCAAAAACCTTCACATGTTGTATTTATCGGTTGTTGTTGCTATAACAGAAACACTGAGGTCTTGGTGCATTGCAAAGGAAAGAAAATTATTCAGACCACAGTTCTGGAGATTCAAGAGTATATTGCCAGGATCTTCTCGGCTCTGATGAAGGCCTCACAGAAAATGAACCACAGTGCTGGAAGCACGCCCAGAAGAGATCCCATGAGGAGACAGGAAGCAGGAGCTGCCACGTCGGAATTTGGTTTTAAGCAAACCATTGTCTGAAAGTTAATACGCTCCGTGAGCTCAGCATTAATCCCTTCCCAGGGCAATCACTGCACGAGGTAACACAGGACCTTGATACATTTCTGAAAGTTTGCACCTTCCAAATGTCATCCCGTTGGAGACAAACGTTCCAACACATGAAGCTTTGGGGTCAAATCTCTCTCTGTCTCTCTCTCTTCTTTTTCTTGCACATGGCCTCACTTCCTAGTGTAGGTGGGTCTTGAAGTCACTATGTACCCCAGGCTGGCCTCCATCTCCCAGCAATCCTCCTACCTCCGCCTCCTGAGTGCTGGGATTACAGGTTTGCACCCCCACACCTGACTTGTGGAGAAATCTCTAACCATGTACAAAGTACAGGACATTTCCACCAAGACAGGCATGGTAAATATGTCACTTTTTATTAACAGTTAAATTCTATCACGAACAACATGGAAAAACAGACAATCTTAAAACATGGATTTTAAAAGAACAAATATAAGAGATTTCATGATGAATGATTTCATTTATGTAAAGTACAAGGGAAGGGAAAGTAGTCTGTGCTGTTAAATGTCACAGTAGTAGTCACTCTTGAGGACACTAATTGGGACAGGATCACCCATCTTAGAGACCCACAGTAGTGCTTTCCTATAGAGGGGTGGAGTGCAGAGGTGTGCTCTGCTTGTGGAGTTTCATTGCGCACAACCTGTGTGACTTGCATACAAAAATGTTTTAAAGATACGGTAGAGTAATTTAACAGTCAGTGGTGTGAAAGAAAACATATGAGTATCTAATGTTATAATTGTCAAGGTATTAGTAAAAACATTAAGTAACTGTATATTCTGATTAGTTCTTAAAAAGATAAACTAAAGTGGCTAGGAGTGCATTTCGGTGGTAGGGCACTCGTAGCATGCATGAATGAGGCATGTATTTAATTCTCCTCCCCCAAAAATGTAGCATTATGGAGGTAAATTAACACAGTAGGAATCGAGAAACAAAATACAACAGGGGTTACGGTGACAACATGGGTTGATGATTACTGCTCAAATATGTCCATTGTGATATAAAATTTATTACTAATTTCAGTTGCTAAAGTGAAATATTGACTAAATTCTCTTGAATTTTTTTTACAGCACACATAGCTAAGATGCAAAGCATAAAAGTAGATAAACAAAAAATGTGTTATATTTCATTGTTAGTCCACCAGAATATAAGAATATATAAAAATGTATATTATATTTTAAAGTAGCTTATCTTTGTTGTAACTAGTGTTATATTTAAATATGAAACATGTTTGTTACAGAGATTTTTCCAGAATTATTGCTTGACGAATAATAAATATAATGCAAGTAGTATGTATGTGCACATGTTCATGCCTGCAAACACACAAATGAATATGCACACATAAATATCTGTTATAAAAACATATATCTACAAATCTCTATCCCCATGTGAAATGAATATATCAGTGCTTACAATCCTATGAGATGACTGAAAACAACTAACAATTGCTGGAAACCTTACAATTTACATGTTCCTCATATGAATAGGAGCTTTTGTATTCCTTATGTTGGCAAAACAGCATGTGCATAAACTGGAGTCACGGCTCAGGAGCAGAAAGGGGCTGACAGCTGGGAAAAAGCCAGAAACTATTGTACATGTGCTCACCAGGAACCAGGTGGGGTTATAAGTAAAAGACAAACACATCTGAAAGATGCAGGAAAGTGTGTAAAAAGAGACATAGGTGCTGACCAGGAGAAGGATGGTTTTGGTAGCTCTGGACTCAAGAGAAGATCCGGGGCTGACATGAGTCCTGTGGATGTGTCTCATCTGCTGCTTGTGCCTGTACAGGATGGAAACCATGGAGCTGCTGGTCCAGAGCATGAGCCCCACACACAAAGCATCGGGGAGGAACAGCAGGGCTGCACATAATGACTCTGTGGTTTTGTCATGACGAATACTGGAACAGTACCCATGATATTTTAGGCTTGTGAGGTTTTTCTTGCTCCAGTTCCCAGTGATGTACATGAGAAAAATAACATTTACAAGGCTGTACAGGGCCCACATCAGGCACAAGGAGGAGCCAACGTACTTGGGTGCTTTCACTTTAAGCCCTGCCCACCTGGAGTCCATGGGGCTGATGATGATGGCCTGGAAGACACTCAGGAAACAGGTGCTGCCAACGGACCCACCCCTGCTTATCCTGTGCAGATAGAACAGTACTTTGCACCCCACATCACCGAGGGAAACTTGCCAACCAAAAGCTGCCATGGTGTAGGGCACTCCTCTAACCAGGAGAGTTAAGAGGTTGGCTACAATCAAGTGCTTAAGAATCAGGTCCGTGCACCTTAACCTGCACCTAGTAGAGTAAAGGACCAGGTAATGGTAGAGAAGAGATGAATTGCCCAGAACTCCAATCACAGTCTGTGATAAGAAGATCACTCCTATAACCACTTCACTGGCTGCCATCCTGCCCATTTCCTGTTGTCTGAGTGGAGGAACCTGCAAGGGAAGATGAGGTATGGGTTGCATATTCCAGGCCACGTGAACCAATGGTCTCCACCTGCCACTGTGACCACTGAGAAGTATCTACTCAATGTTTTCTTCTCTGAGAGGTCGCCAAGAGTTGATTTACATGTTTAAAGAGGTCTAATAATGTATAAATTCCTGCTAGGAAGGCGGCAGCCATGATGACTAATTCCTTTTTGACCATCTATGATGCAGTCATGACTAAGGCTTTAAGTGTAAAGATGAGGAAATCTTAGGCAGATAGAGGTTAAGTATTTGTCTAAATTCATACCTTGATTAGAGCTGGGGAGGGCCTTGCCCCTGGCTGAGTGATGGCATAGAGAACCTTCACATTTTCCTGAAAGCTGTTTCACTGGGTCTTGAAGGAATCCCACATTACATTTTTTTTGTATATGTACCTATTATATTTTTTCATAATATTTAATGTTGCATTTCCATTCGCTTGTGAACATTTATACTATTGGGCAGCAGCAGTTATGAGTGAACGTTTGGATATCTTAATGCGCTGAGGGAAGTTACTGCACGGGGAGCACCTTCTTGATAAGCTATGTGCAGCGAGGCAAAAAGCCTTGGTGCTGGGAGGGCTGCTGAGACTCACTTGGCTTCAGGTTCTGGACCAAGCACAATGACTCCTTATACAGGAATCATTCAATAACCATGTCATGTCATGTACTCAACTTTGGGTAGTAACTTCAATACATGCTGAAAGAATGCAGAAGAGCAACAAACTCTTAATGCCAGATCATTTCCCCGTTTACTACTGAGTGCCAGAGTTAAATGAAGATATTAACAGGGAAACCAGATTTCTGCACGGTATTGAAATAGAATACACATATGCAACATGGCAAAGCAAGAAACGAACTTATTTATTTAAAAATTAAAAGAGTAGATTTGGGTTTTTGGGGGATATTAGTTTAATATATATTTTAATATGAATTTTATTGTTTAAAATAGTTTTAGGTTTAAAGTTAATGTTAAGGGACAATACAGAGATTCCCTCTATATGCACACACCCCACCCATAAAATTCCCATAGCAGAGCAGCTTAATATTTACAGTTCATGAGAATATTTTTCAATATTTGCAAATGAGATTGCATATTACTGCAAGCTGCTCTCACAAAGGCACAATGATTATGCTAACTTGTTTTTTAAATGTTGCTACCCTAACTTTCTGAGAGAAAACACACATAGGACACTCAACAAACTGAATATTTTTAGAAGAGATACAATCGCTTCCTCCATTATTGTACGTTACATGCATAAGTAGAGAAAAACCTTTCTATTTGTGCAATTGCTTGATTCACTTTTTCTTCAGGATTGGATTAGTCTTGTGAATTCATCTTACTCTTTATTTTATAGATATGGAGGTGTTACAGTGTTATAATTCTGAAAAATTTGCATATGATTTCTTAGGCTGACCAACAATTTTTAAATTATTTTTCTGTTTAAATGATGGCCTCAATATTTGCTCTTGTCCCCTATTTACATTTTTAAGGACAAATTTCTGACATTTAACTGGCAAAAATTGCACATGTCTGAGGTATACATTGCAATGATGTGATATATGTATACGTTGTATTCCATTACCACAAGTTCATAATACATCCATCTTCACACATAGTTTGCATTGCATGTGTGTGTTATGTGTGTGTAGAGGAAACCAAAAACCTCTGCTTTCATCAATTTCCAGGTAAATAATACAGCATTATTGACACATTCCCTCTTCTACATATTAGATGGCCAGATATTTTTCCCCTTATAATTGAAAGTTAGTATCCATGAGAACAAATTGGCTAAGTATGGTAAATACCAGGCTGCACTGTTACTTAGATTACTTAGCTACACAATCACTGCCAGTGCAGAGCACACTAATTTAGAAGCCGTCAGGGACTGGCACAGGATTTAGAAATTGCATTTCGTTTTACTCCCTGAGCCTGTTACTCAGGAAAATGTCTGATTCTTGTGTGACTTTGGCATTCAGTCAGGCTCAATCCAGAATCCCTGAGTCTGGATCCTTTAGCCAGACTTCATTTTAGTTTTCCCCTACAAACTCAGCCTCTCAGATTGCAACTGGAAATACTCACCAGGCTCCTTCTTTTTGCCGGGTTGGGGATCTCAGTGTGACGGTCTCCAGTCTCTATGACTGAGATAAGTGCTGCAGGGAGGTGAGTAGTTCCTGAAATATGGGCCTGTGATTCGGTGACTTCACCTCCCCTCAGACCTGTAATTATCACTTCATCTGTAGCAGCAATGGGTGTGCAGGCGTGGGGAGCTGAGATCAGTTCTGAGAGCTACTTTTCCCAGGTGATGGTTGTCAACAACATTCAGGAGTTTCTTGCTAGAGTCTCTTAAGAGAATACCAGAGTGTTGGGAGAGGCTCTTCTCCCTGATCCCTGCAGGGAGACAGGTCCCTCATAAAGTGGGGAGCAAATGCTGAGTCCTACATGAGTGAGATCAGCAGTGAGCCATGCATGTCATTGTAATCTTTGCTTTCCTCAAAAATTCACTTTTTAAAAACACAAATCTAGTTTTTCTACCCAACTCTTTATCTATCTGACTGCGTGGTTCCAGGTTTTATGTTAGTAGCAGAGCAATGGAAGGAGACAAAATATCTGGGCAGGATTTTAAGAGACACAAGTAAAAAGAACATGATTCTCACAATTTTGAACATCTCTAGACCCAGCTACACCAATAATCCCATCAGTTAGGACTTTGTAATCCAACTGAATGCCAAAGAACATTGAATTAGTATTGAAATTTTGTAGGGAAATCTACTTTCCTAACATCTACCCTTATTAGTGACTAAAGAGAGAGAAGAGTAGTGTCCATGAACAAAAGAGAAAATGTTTTAAAAACATCCTTTACATTTGAACACATCAGGTAGTTTGAGAGGCAGATTCTTATATTTTTTTAATCAGGCAGACAAACCTGTCTGCCTTGCTTCAGAGCTTCCAGTCACCAGAGTTCTCTACACAAATTTCTAATGCTGAGTTTTCAATGAAGAGTGCTTTTGGCTTTTGTCATTAGAAATAGAAATCATTACTTTTTTTTGCATTTATTCATTTATTTACTCAAAAAATATTGAAAGAGCATGTGCCAGACATTTCGCTGGGAAACCATAGTAAGCAAAGAAGGAATGCATCTTCCTCTTGACAAGCTTGCATTTTATTTTTATTTATTTATTTTTTTAGAAGTCCGGAATTCCTGGATGTTCTCCTCTTTATTTATTTATTTTTTATTTTTTTATGTGGGTACCAGGGATCAAACTCAGGACCTTGCACTTGCCAGCAGGCTTTTGTGCTGCTGAGCGATATCACCGGCCCCTTTTTTCTTTGTATGCGGGTTCCAGGAGTCGAACTCAGGACCTCATGCCTGCCAAGCAGGTGTTTATGCTGCTGAGCTATCTCACTGGCCCGAAGCTTTCATTTTAGTGGGAGACCCATAGAAATCATGACTCGAAAGATGTTTTACATGTACACACACACACATATATAATTTTGTATATTTCTTCTCCCATCTCCCCAAATATTCCACCCATAGATTAAAGCCATAATTAATGGCCACACTTATGCAAACACATTTTCAAATTTGCACACATGTGTGAGAGTTTGAGCTGTAAGGAAAAAGTGGAATTGAAGCACTGCTGGTCTCATCCAGTAGAAATACTGTTACAGTTTAACACAAAAAAACCATAATTTTTATACAGTATTAAAAACATCCACTGGCAAAGAAATCAGGAAAACAATTCCATTTACATTGGCTTTGAAGAGGAAATGAAATTTTTGGAGTCAACCCCACTAAACAGACACAAGAACCTGCAACAGTAATTCCAAATCTTTGTTTTCATTTTATCCTTTTTTTTTTTTTGTGGGTACCAGGGGCTGACCTCAGGACCTCACGTGTCAGCAGTCGCCCATGCTGCTGAGCGATATCACCGGCCCTTTTTTTGTATGTGGGTTCCGGGAGTCGAACTCAGGACCTCGCGCTTGCCAGGCAGGCACTTATGCTGCTGAGCCATCTCACTGGTGCTATTTTATCCTTTTTAAAAAATTATTTTTCTGTTTTTCTTTCCTTCCTTTCCCCCTCTCCTCACCCTAGTTCCTCTTTCCCTTTGAAAAATTTCTTCCCATTTCCCAATATTTGGATTCTTATTTGCTCTTTCAGTTTCTCACACCAGAGAGATAATGAAAGCTTTGTAAATAGGGAGGGGAAAAGGGGGTGAAGGGAGGAGAGGAGATTGGGAAAAAAAGAGGAATCAACGTATGTCATGTACAGGTACAAATTCCCTATGCATATGATCATTATGTATATCTAAAATGTACCAATAAAATTAATTAAAAAATAATTATATAACACATAAGAACAAAGTTGAAAAAGACACTAGAAAATGAAGAGAACGCTCATGTTCATGGGTCAGCAGGAATAATATTGTTAAAATGACTGTTGCCAAAAGCGATCTATAGATTCAATGCAATCTCCCTCAACATATCAATAAAATTCTTAAAGGAATAGAAAAATACCCTAAAATTTTCTGGAAACACAAATTAACCAGAAAAGACAAAGCAATCTTCATGAAAAAGAATGAATGAAGCTTGTGGTATCACAACACCCAATTTCAATAACTACAACATAGCCATTGTAGAAAAAAGTATGGTACTGACAGAAAAGGCATGGGGACCAATGGAATAGAGTAGAGAAATAAGTGCACGCAATCACTGCCATCTGATTCTTGCCAAAGAAACATGTATTAGAGGAAATATAGCAATTTTAATAAATGGTGCTGAGCAAGGTAGATATCCAGGGGTCCAAGGTTAAAACTAGATCAGTTTTAAACCACTACAAAAATATTTTACAAAAAATGATAAAATTTCAGATATGAAATATTGAAACTGCTAGAAGAAAATATTGGGGGAACACTTGAACACATGGACACAGACAAAGACCATCTGAGCAAAACTCTACTAAGAAAAATATATTGAAAATCACCAGTTGGACTGTGCCAGATAAAAAGCTGCTGTACAACACAGGAAATAATTATCAGTGTGAATGGACATCCTAGAGAATGGGGGAAATCCTGATCCCTCTCCTCCCACAGATTAATATCTAGACTATGTAAAGAACTCAAAAAAAATTAAAACTGATAACCCAATAATAAATGGGCAAATGAACGAAAGAAACATTTCTCAAAAGAAGTACAAATGGCAAATATGTACATGAAAAAGATAACTTTCAGCCTTTTTAAAAGATTTTATTATGTACATGAAATAAAATATTAGTTTACTTGTTTTGGATATTTTCATTGCCTGTTGTGATTTTAGCTGCATTGTTTCATTTTGTTGTGGGTTATTCTCTAACATTGCTATACAAAATTCCATTTTCCAAATAGAAAAGAATTAAATTCATCAGTCCACTAAGAATCTTCATGTGAGTGGTTTTGTTTAGAAGCTACTATGTAGGAGTTGTACTGTTATAAAAATTCTAGAACTTTTGGTGATATCTGTTAAGTTTACATACATATCTTTTAAGTTTATAAATGATAATAGAATTGTTGGGCCACAGGTAACTATCAGCTCAGTTTTGTTAGCTGTTGTAGAATAATTCTCAAGAGACATTTTAAAACAATTTTCACATCTCACAGTCCATAAGATTCCTGATTTATCCACACTCTGAAATCTTGGTCATTCTGTCATTTTCATTTTTGTCTTGTTGGTATGTGATAGCTTCTGGTGGCAGATATATTTGTATTTCCTTGATTACTAAGATATTTGAACATCATTTCACAGATAGACATTGTATAGCAAGCTATAAAAATGCTTGTATTATTGAAAGAGTACAGTTAATTATCTTTGTAGTCTAGCGTTTTAAAATACTGTTTGTTTTCTACCAGCTCAGTAAGATTCAAATGTCCACATTGCCCATTAAAAAAAGCATTGGATTTGGACAAATCATTAACCTCCGTATGCCTAAGTGATCCTTACCTTTTCGAACAGTGTCTTGTGTTCCTTAGAGTTACAAAGAATACAGAAACTCCTACATATATAGACTTATTACACTGATTATTTTTATTGCTCTGTAAAGACTTTATGTTTAACTCTTGGAAGCCTGTAAATCAAATAAGACTTTAAGCATTATTTCTAGGTAGACTTAAGGTAATTAGAAAATATTTGCTTGCAGTCGACATAATGCCTGTGGTCCATGCCTCGTATTCCCATGCAGGATTCTGTGCCGCAGAAGATGGATGTTGGTCACTGGGAACTGACAGAATCATCACCAGGGGTTTGGCACTAGGAATGATCATTTTATTACAGACTACAGCTGGAATTCTAGAGAATTTCTTATTTCTATATCATTATCTCATCCTTTGCTTTATAGGATGGAAGTTGAGGCCCACAGATTTGCTTCTCAAGTGTGTGACTGCAGCCAACATCTTAGTCATTCTCTCTAAAGCAGTCCCCCAAACAATGATAGATTTGGGGTGGTCATGGTTTGTGTCTAGATCTCCCCCCAAAGCCTCATGAACTTTTATATGGGCTTTTTCAGTGGTATCTGAATCTAGAGTTTGCGATTGACTTATGGTTTAATGCTGGCATTAAGGGTGCTGGGATAAAGGGTGGGTGATTGCTGGATCAGTCCACTGATTGGTTTGCCCCCTCCCTAAACCCAGCAGTCTGGATAAGATAAAATGGGCAGAAAGAGGCTGCTTTTCCCCTTTTGCTCTTGTTGCTTTTGCTGTCTTCTGCCACCATCATGAGTTGCTCCTCTGCCATGTGCCATCCTGCCTTAGAGCCAGCCAATTATGGACTGAAACTTCTACACACTGTGAGCTAAATAAACCTTTCTTACTTTAATCTTGAGCGCCAGGTATTTTGTCTCAGCCATGAGAGAAAAGTAACTGAGACAGGTGTTGATATAGCTCCCTTACAATTTTGAATGCAAATTTGTTTTCTGTCTTCACAGAGTGGGCAGGGATATGTCCTCTGACATCACCTGTCCCTTCAGTGTCTTCAATTCCATCATGATCAGTCCTTGGAACTCTAGTTGGGCAAAGCTTAAAGGAAAAGCTTCCAAGCATACTCAGCTGGAGGATAAACATGATGCTAAATGTTATGGTTCTTGTGTATGCAGCTGGCAAATTAGACAACAAAAATATCATGAAGAAAATTGACTATGGCTACTGTTTCATACATCATGAAAATATGGTTGAAACATTGTATCTATCCCTGTTATTTTTTCATGATTTTTTCTGCTTGGGGTTTATGATCTTAGCCAGTTTGAGCCTGTCAGACTGATGGAAGGTTTGTCATCTGATCTAGGTTGAAGATTTTGAGAGTTCTTATCTTTAGCCTGAATGAGCATTTATTTTTTAATGTCCATAGCCCTCATACATTGCATATTGGTATTTGGCCAGAGGGTATGGTTGTCTATCAGACTGGATTTTCTTGTGGATATCAGGTGGTTCTTGTGCAATGAAGGCCGCATTTAACATCTGTAGATTTTCTGGGGCCTCAGGGTCAAAGGGGTATAGACTCTGTAGGCTTTATAGAGTCTCTCATAAAAGTTGAAGGGTTTTTATTAGGCTTCTGGGTAACAGTGCTAACTTTTGACACATTGATGGGCTTTTTGCCCCCCTCTTTGATGTCTTTGAGAAGTGTGTGACTGTATTGCTTTGTTTATTTTTGCTGGGGTGTTGTAATTCTAGGTGGGGCAACATTTGGGAAAGGTGATGGCAACCCATCTGTCAGGGCTGACAGTCCCTGGAGGAACCTTTTCCTTTAACCAGTTTTTTTTTTCCTCTCAGTCAGAATGTGGCAATGTGTCTGTGTTTAACAGAGTCAAAAGGAGTTGCTGACAGTCATCTCAGGTGGGCATTAGATGATGCCATCTGACCAGGACAGGCATGTAAGGGTAGCTGTAAAGCAGAAGGCTCTGGGGAGAGGGCCTCTGTGGCCAAATGCAGTCAATGACTGATTGGACTCTCCAGAGTTACACAAAAGGACTAGAGGCTGGAACTGGTTTAATTGCCTGGAAGTGGATTTTATCTATGGCTAATCATTAAAAAAGCAAAGGAAAAAAATCACATCATCTTTCCTTTGCATGTGGCCCCTAGTCACCTTCTTTCTACCTAACATTTCAATATAATAAGGTAAATAAAAAAGTATAAAGTGAAAGGAAGCTTAAATATAGGCAAAAATATGACCAGGAACTATGCAGTACTCGTGTGGATATAGTATATTCAACCCCATGTAATTAATGCATGTTAATAAAAAATAAATAAAGAATAAATGAAAATTGTATAAAAATATTTAATAATGCTTGACTCAGTTTTTGTGCAGAAAGGATGACCGAGAACAACGAGGAATGATTTTACCCATGGAGCCAAGAAATAAAACTTTCTCTACACAGGTCACTTGAAGATTTGTGGACCTAAGTCCCTCTTGCACTGGAGAGAGCCACCTTGTCATAAGAGAGGGAGGACATAACTACTTTTTAATTTTCCTGCATATTAAAATATGTATGCATACATATAAATGATTATATTCTAATATTTATTCAGATTATAAAGAAATATATGATTCCTGGAAGACATTTAAGAAGACGGCAGAAGTCTACTTTGGAAATTGATGTTCCTCCATATTCTCAGACTTTAGAGAAAGTCCACAGTTCACTATTCTATCTTGCTAGTTCCTTTCCTACCCGTTGTAGTTCTTCAGTGCATTAATAGAGTATGTGTATCATGGCCCCTTCAGCTCATCCTGATGAATCTGGGAAATGGGATGCCTTTGATCCCCAGTCAAGAGCTGTATCTTGTCCCGAATAGTCCAGGGTGCCCCATTCAAGGTGAGAGGGATCTTCTTGTCCTCCAAACGTCACCAGCAGGGAGCTGGAACAGATTCCATCTTACCCTTCAGAGGAGGCTGAAGCAACTCCTTAATCTGGACATGGGTGTCATGGTCTGGATAGAAGAGCATGTGTGATCCAGCTTCAGAAAAGATGACGTGGGTGTTCCATGTGGCTACAGTGTAGGAGGTTCCCATCAAAAATCCTGAACAGGAGCTCTATGGGCTGCTCACAGGTCAATGGAGAATGTGTGTGCTGGACTTTCTCCTGGAGCATGCCCTGAACAGAGCACTGTGTGCCCGGGGAGGACATAGGGTTTTCCATATTATTGGTTACTGGAGTCCTGGTATTTGGACTGGGGATTATGTTGTAGCAACCATAACATTACATGAAGTAAATCAGAAACACAATCTTATGTATTTCATGGCTTTCTTATATGAGAAATCTAACATGTAAATAAAGTGCAAAATAAAAGATAGATAATAGGAAGTAGAGAGATGGATCTTTGGTGTATGGGAAGGGAATCGAGAGATGGGGGAGGGACATGAGCTAAAAAGGAGGGAACTGTGAAGTGTTGTGTATATGCACCAAGTCCCTATGACGATGTGCAAAAATGTATATATAGATATATAGATATAGATGATATAGATATAGATATATAGATATAAATATGTAGATACAGATATATAGATATGGATACAGATGATATAGATATAGATGATATAGATATAGATCTTTCCAAGAGAAGTAGGGAGGTGAGGGAAGGGGTATAAAAAAGAATTAAGAAATCTTATGTACACATACTAACTCTGCATGATAAATGTAACCATTATGTACTACAAATGTATGAATAAGAAAACTCAACAACAGCAGGTACGTGAATGTGTTTTTACCACTATGTATAAATTCTTAAGTCTCTCCCTCTGTGATCTGCATGTAGATTTAGGGATTGCCCATTTTAAGGATGTAATAGGTTAATAGCTAACTTGAAAAGTAGCTCTGTGTGTGTGTGTGTGTGTTCATGTACAAACGTGGGTCAGGGACAAAACAGAATAATGGAAGGAACCAAATTGAAGATCAGTTTCTATAACAATCAAAAGTGTTGGTTTGCATGGTGATATCTTACATTTCTAAATTAATTACAAATTACTGATCATTTAGGAATATAGAGGTTTGTGGTAATTGCATGAAGTGAGTAGCACTGATTTATCTGATGTCTTATTCTAACTAAAAGAATGGTAAAAATCAGCTGTGCATGGTGATGCATGCCTGTAATTCCAGTACAGTAATTTTTGGGAGGCAGAGGCAGGAGGATCATTTGAGGCCAGCCTGGGGAACTTGGTGACATAATGAGAACATGTTAAAAAAAAAAAGAAAAAAAAAAAAAGAAAAGAAAGAAGGGTAGGATTTTAGGATTTCTGTTAAGAACCTGGTCTTCTTTCATTTCAGATGGATGGACTATTTTATATGGTAATTTTTGATGGGTATTTTACTGTTTACTTCTCAGCACTAAGAGGAGTCAACATTGAAAATACCTGGTCCTACACAATGTCCAAGCCACCTACTTTGCCAAATTAATTGCTACTTAGTTGTGCAAATGAGTCTAATGATTTTTTAATATAAATTATTAGCATATTGTTCTACCCTTCCTTCAAAACTCTCAGTAAACTTCTCTCAGGTATTTAGTCTGACTCTGCATTTGCTCACATATTAAATGACAGTGTAGCCAAGTGGCCTGAGGTTTAGAAAAGAATGAAATTTTGTCTCCAGGCCATGCAGAAGAAAGAGCCTTTCCCAAAGACTGCAGCAGTATCTTAGGGATACTAACTAAAAACTTGTAATTGGATTTGGTAATTAGCAACCAGGAAAAAAGGTTTTCAGGAACCCTTGACTGTCCCAAAGACTGCACTGCAGTGTTGCAGGTGGTGACAACTGTGAGGTCACAGACTCACAGATGCATACTCCAGGTCTGATCACCCCGCCACCACTGAGTGTCAGAATCCTCATTATCCACCACAGTTGTGGAAATTGGAAAGAGATAGGTGATTTTGTCTTATTTCAGCATCCAAGACAGAACCAAAAGGTAAGTAGATGGATCAGCAGTTTGGCCAAGTGAATATTCTGAGGAAAGTGGTTCTTCTAGATTTGAAATATCCCCAGTGTCAAGGACACATGGAAGGGAAGAAAATTTCTGAAACTTAATCTGAGCTAGGAAATTACGGTGGATCCGGTGTCCCCCACAATACAATCTCTGGCTATTACTAGTGCAGCTTAGTATAATCTACAAAGGCAGTGTTGCTATTTAATGCAAGTGATAATGAGCCCTGGAGTTTAAGTATGTAAGGACTGTAGCTTAAAAATCAGTGTTTTGACCAGCCTACCTCATTGGAATTATAGAGTGGATTTGTTATATTACAAGAATTGGTCTGTGATACTCTATGGTTTAACAGAGTGGAATAAATCTATGATAATCATGTAGTCTAGGGCATAAGTGATATATCTGAGTGTCAGTGGTAGGAATAGAAACATTTCCTTTGATGCTGGTTTCTGAAGTGTATAACAGAGACAGTAAATGTGTTTCTACTGAAAACATGTGTGGGCTGAAGATTAAGGTGCGACTGTTGCCCTTGCAGTTATGGAAACAGCACATTGGAGAAGATGTCTTTAGAATTAAGGCTTTAGAGGTGTTATGGTTTGTGTCTGGATGTCCTCACAAAGCCTCATGCAGTCATGGGGGGTTGCTTTATGGAGGTAGCTGAATCTCCAGTCTGTGATTGATTCATTGTCTAGTGTGGGCATTATGAGCGTGAGTACTACACCCACCCTAGGGTGGGTAGCCTACATACAATATAAAGGACAGAAAGAGTCTTCTCTTCGCACTCCTCCCCCTTTGCTCTTGTTACTTTTGCTGTTTTCTGACACCATGAACTGTTAATCCTGTGCCACACGACCCTGCCTTGGAGCCAGCTGATTATGGACTGAAACCTCCACAAACTGTGAGCTAAATGAACCTTTCCTTCCTTCATTTTGGGCATTGGGTATTTTGTCTCAGCAACGAGAGAAAAGTAACCAAGACAAGAGGTATCTCTCAGGCTGATAGGTATCTTGTGATATGTTCTCTGATCTTCAAATTTTGTCGTAATGATCCTATACTCTATTATTTCTATTTATGCAATGTACATTTCTCACTTTATGTCTTTATTTCTCACTATATGTATTTTACATATCTATATTTAGCAATCATTTTTATTTACTTCATTAAACCAGAGATTAAAAGGACATGATATATGATTCAAAAATTTTCTTGGTTTAGTTTTATCATGTACTACTGTATTTCTTCATTATTTCTAGTGCTATTGTTTATGGAACAACATAATATGATTAAATAATTCTCAAGAAATATCATTTTACAGTTTCTTCTGATGTAAGAACCAATGTTATTTTGTAATAACATACAGACAATCTTGCATTCACCAAATCTAAGCAGTCACTGTGTTGGGATGTGTAGTACAAAATTGCACTCATCCTGCCATCTTCCTAATGACCTCTAAATCTTTGTTCATAATTGATACTGTTGTGTAGGATAGATCTCTGCACATAAATACAGATATTTTACAGCAAAAACTATGAAATATCATCATCTTGGATAAAATGAGAAAGTGTAAAATGTTAACCTGAGTAGATCGGCACTGTCTGAAGAATGAAGCTACCGCATGTTCTTGGACTAGCATTGTGATCACACGCTCTGTGAGTTACTACTCCTGGCACTGTTAAGTCTCACCTCCGCATTCAGTAGGGTGTGAATTAGACAAATTAACCTCTCTTTGGAAACAAATGTCCTCATTTTTAGCATGAAAATACAGTGACTGCCTCATAGTTAGAATTGTGAAGAAAAATAAGTTACTGTGGAATTCCAAACATTGACTTATATATACACTATCAAATAACCTTAAGATTGGGTAGTCAATGCTGCAAACTTCCTAATGAAATAAAATCTTTTTGTAAGCTGGGCGTGGTGGTGCATGCCTGTAATCCCAGCACTCAGGAGGCTGAGGCAGGAGGATCACCATGAGTTTGAGGCCAGCCTGGGCTACAGAGTGAGTTTAAGGCCAGCCTGAACTGTAGAGCAAAACCCTGTCTCATAAAAAAAGACAAAAAAATCTTTTTGGAAATAGTTCCTAAGACTTCACAAACAATAGGAACAAAATAGTGGACTTTGGTTGAAAAATAAATATAATTCTTTTTTTTTTTTTTTTGTGGGTACCGGGGGGTCGACCTCAGGACCTCGCGCGCCAGCAGGCGCCCGTGCCGCTGAGCGATATCACCGGCCCCTTTTTCGTATGTGGGATCCGGGAGTCGAACTCAGGCCCTCGCGCTTGCCGGGCAGGCGCTTAAGCCGCTGAGCCATCTCACCGGCCCCAATAATTCTTGATAAATAATACATAATAACAAATGTCCATTCCAAGAGAATGATGGTATAAAAGGGAGCAGAATTTTGAGGGGGATTAATGGCAATGTGTCTATACAATAATAAATATATTTTGATTTGAAAATTCATATTTTTCAATCACATCTTATATAAAAAAGAACAAGACAACACAGTAGGTAAGAAAATGGGAAAATTACAAAGATATCATGTAGACAGGGAGAGAGGTTTGATTTTGAGTTGGTCACACTCTGGACTTTTTTTTTTTTGTGGGTACTGGGGGTCGAACTCAGGACCTTGCGTGCCAGCGGGTGCCCATGCTGCTGTGCGATATCACCGGCCCTTTTTTCTTATGTGGGTACCGGGAGTCGAACTTAGGACCTCGCGCTTGCCAGGCAGGCGCTTATGCCGCTGAGCTATCTCACTGGCCCTGGACTTTCTAATGGGCTGCTAGTCATGTTCAAGGAAGTATCTAGACAGAATGTGTTTCTGAGCCTAAGCATATCTACTGTGGGCTGCATTTGCTGAAAAATAAAAATGGAAGTGGCTGACAACTGGATAAACCCAACCCAGGGGCCATTGTGGCTTAGAATAGCTACAGGTGATTTATGGATTGGGTGGGGCAGACATGAATCCCCATGATAGCTAGAAGGACAATTTGTCTATCCCCAGGCAATCAACCAGCCAAGTACTAACCAGACCTGACCTTGTCTATCTTCCGAAGTCAGAGGAGATCAGGCATGTTCAGGGTGGTGTGGCCTTAGAGGCAAATCTGAGGTTAAGTTTCTGCTCCAACAGAATATGGCCAGGCTGGAGAGGATGATGATGAAAGATCTCAAAGTAGGGAGGTATGGGCAATGGCTTCTCCTTATGAAAAAGGCCAGATGCGCTCTTGCAGGCAGTTGCTAGAACACTGGGAAGAGCAGACACTTGATGTTTCAGATGGCCAAGCTGTGATGGCACTTGTGGAAAGGAGGCTCTGCTAATGTCCTGTAGGAGTAATTACACTACCTATATCTTTGGAATGCTGGTTAGCTCTATATCTTCCAGAAAAAGAGCTTCTACATTGAGCTGGTAATGATGCAGGGCTTCTAACCAGTGTCTCCAGAGGAAGCCATAATCCCATATATCACCAGAGCAGCAGCCAGAAGATATTTATTCCTTGTGCAGAGAAGGTCAGCTGCCCCATATCAGCTTTAAAGCAGTTACAGAACAGACTTTTGTCCTTCAGCCCCCTTAAGATTACAGAGGATGAAATCTCTCAGGAGGGAAATGAAATAAACAAGAAGCACCTGATTCTCTCATTTTCCCCCTATCGGCTGGAGGGGATGATGGTTTAACCAGCTGTCTTCCCCTCCTCCTTGCTTCCCTTTGCTCCCCCTTGTACCCCAATGGATTTGCTTCAGTGTCTTCCTGGCTACTGAACCACCATTCTCCACTCCAACATGAGTGCAGCCGGATAGGCAGCAGTTATGCCCCTCCTCCATGCCTAACGCTTTAGAGTATATTGTTGCCCTTTTGAAGAAGGGAGGCAGCACCTTGGAGTGCCAAGATCAAGAAGGATGGATCTGGGCCCCCTATTTACATACCCAACATTTAAAGCAATCTTTCCGCCCTGACTATCACTGAAAGAGAGCTACAAACTGCTATATAAACAGCATTCTCCAGCTACTTGGCTTTTAGTCTAGGAGGGCTCTCTCCCCTGTATTGACCCCCCAGTGGTGCACCACATGCCTTGGTAAAATACACTGTCACTTTGGTGGTCCTCTAAAAAAATAACCTGAAGTATACTCAGTATTTGAAAAGATACCCAAATTAGTAAGTAATCAAAGGAATGCGAATAAACCACCACCTAAACCCAGGACACACTAACAAGGAGACCACCATGAATTGGATATAAATTGCGTCATGTTGGGAGGAATTGATAAACGAGGATGCCATATACCGCTGGAGTCTGTGAAACTTAGATTAAAAATTCCATTAGAAAAATATGTACATTTTCTAAGGTGAAACAAATAGATGAAAAGGTACCCTGACTTAATTGATTGGAAGAATTCACATTGCTAAACCATTCATAATACCCAGAAGAGTCTACAGGTTGTATGTGATTACAATTAACAAATCTATAACATTCCTCACAGCACTAGACAAAACAATCTTAAAATATTTATGGAACCAGATCACATTCCAAATAGCAAAAAAATTTTCAGCAAAATGAAGAAAGCTGAAGACACCATCCTATCTGACTTTAAAATATACTGCATGTAATAATTAAAACAGTGTGAAATTGGCATTAGCAAAGACATAGACTAGTGGAAGAGAAAAGAGAACAAATACAAATCAACACATTTGGAGTCAACCAATGTTCATGGAAGGGATTTGAAACATATTTTTGTGTTCCATATATCTCACTTATTTGTATGTTTATTTCTTTCCCTATATTTGGGAAGTTTTCTGCTATTATTTCTGTTTTTTTTTTCTTTTTCATTTTTTTTTTTGGCTTTTTGAGACAGGGGCTTCATATGTAGTTTGAGCTACCCTTGAACTTACAATGTAGCCCAGGCTGCCCTTGAACTCATGGGAATCCTCCTACCTTAGCCTCTCAAGTGCGGGGATTACAGGCATGGGCCACCATGCCTAACTCTGCTATTATTTCTGTAAACAGGGATTTTAATGCCATTTGTGCTGTCTTCTGACTTTTCACTAATTCCAATTAGTCTTAAATTGGTCTTATTTGCATCACATAGCAGACGTTGGATCCATTTTTCATTGTCTTTGTTGTTTTTAAGGTGTCTCAGAGTATATAGTTACTGGCATCAGCCCTGTCTTGTAGTTTCGACACTCTGTCCTTACACTGGTCACTTCTGCCCCGTCCTTTCAATAGAATTTTTAATCTACTGTATTTCTGTTTGGTACCCATTCAGGGACTCGAATCCTTTGATAAACTGCTAAGTTAGTTGATAAATCCTCCCTAACGTCCAGTATGGCCTTGAACAAAATGCAGAGTAACCAATTTCTTTTGAACTCAGTTTCCTGGGAGCCAGATAAATACATAATTTCCTTTAAACCCTGAACACACAAAGCTACCTTTTGAAAATAATTTCCTGTGCTCTGCTTATTTATAGAAGACCAAGACGAAGGAAGCACATTGGACTTATTTTCCCTCTTGGATATTCACCAAGAGATTTTCAAAAATTATTACTTCCAGCTGGGTATGGGGGTGCATGCCTGTAATCCCAGCACTCAGGAGGCTGAGACAGTAGGATCACCATGGGTTTGAGGCAAGCCTGGGCTCCATAGTGAGTTCAAGGCCACCTTGGATTACACACCTTGTCTCAAAAAATTATTTCCAATAAACATTCTCCTAAATTCCTCCTTTTGTCCTCAAGTTTATTATTCAATTTTGAAGGACAAATAACTTTGATTTATAAAAATTTAACTGTTTCATTAGCTGACCTAAAAAGTGGCAGTGTATGTGTGTGTGCATGTGTGTGAGTGTGTGTGTATGTGTGTGTGTGAAGACAGATTAGGAGGAAACACAATAATGGAAGAGACCAAATTAAGGATTAGTATCTTGGACAATCACGAGGATTGCTTTGTATGGTTAAATCATATATTTCTTCTTTAATTACAGGTGACTGACAATTTGGAAGTATAGAGGATGGAAGTCAATGTCCTATGAGGTTGAATGCAATGAGTAGTACTAACTTACCTCCTGTCTAATTCTAACTAAAATGGTAGATCTTAGTGTACTGAAAGGCTGAGGCAGGAGGATGCAGAGTTCAAATCCAGTCCAGGCAACTTGGTGACTTAGCAAAACCCTGTGCAAAAAATGGTAGAATCTCTCTTTTCAACATTTGACAATTCTTTTTTTTTTTTTTTTCTAAATGAGAGCTTTCTAAAAGTGGGATTTTGATGGTATTGTTGTATTTACCTTCTTACCACTAAAGGAGTCAACATAGGACAAATAAATGGTCCTACAAAATTTCCATGTCACCCATGGTGCCAAATTCTTTTGCATTTACTTGTGGAATTGATTCTAATGATTTTTCACATAAATTATTATCTTCACTTTCTACCCTTTCTTTCAAGCTCTTGGCAAGTTTCTCTCAAGCTACTGGTCAGACTCAGTATGTGCTCACATATTAAACGATGTAGACAAGTAGCCTGAACTGTAAGAAAGAACTAAATTTGGGTTCTAAGAAAATTACCAGAGAAGGAGAGAATCCTGTGAGCTCTTGGTGCTTTTCTGACAGTTCCCCATGTCAGATCTCATTCTTTCCTGCTCTCTGGTACTGGGACCTCTTTGCCTCAAGGGATCATGGAAAAATACATTCCTTTCTAAAGACTCTACTGTCTCTTAAGAGATACTAAGTAGACACCCGTAATTGGCTTCTGTAATTAGCACCTGGGAAAAAAGTTTTTGAAGGACACTCGACTCCCCTAAAGTCTGCACTGCAACGGGGCAGCTGGAGTGATAATTGAGTCTGTGGGGAGGTGAGATCACATATTCACAAAGACTTATCTCGGTTCTGATTCCCTCCCCCACATAGGCTGTGTTCCAGAATCACCACACACTGGCGTCACTCCCCGCAACTCAGGTGGGACGGGGGAGTGTGTCATTTTCCAGTAGCAGAAGCAATGTCTGAAAGAGAAGATGGAGCAGCAGCCTGGGTATGTCAACATTCTGAGAAAAGTGGTTCTTTTGTGTTTGTAAAGATCCAGTGCCAAAGACACAGGAGGGAAAAAATCCTGAAATTTAACATGAGCTATTTCATTGAATCGAGTCCCATATTCTTTCACAATCCAATCACTGAGTCTTTCCAACACAGTTTAGTACAATCAACAGTGACACTGATTGTTGCTGTTTTTTTTTTTTTTTTTTTGTGGGTACTGGGGTTCGACCTCAGGACCTCGCGCACTAGCAGGCACCCGTGCTGCTGAGCGATATCACCGGCCCTTTTTTTCGTATGTGGCTTCTGGGAGTCGAACTTGGGCCCTCGTGCTTGCCAAGCAGGCGCTTACACCACTGAGCCATCTCACCAGCCCCCTGATTGTTGCTGTTTAATGCAAGTGGTAGTGAAATCTGGATTTTAGGTGTATGAGGATTGGAGCTTCAGATTCAATGGTCTAAGCAGCCTACCTCAGTGGAATCATGATAATTTTACAGATTAGATACTTGCATTTGATATACGCTTGTAATAAAGGGTAGAACAAGTTTATCAGAATCATGCAGCCCAGTGCAAAGTGTCTCTTTTGAGTGGCAGTGGAAGGAAGACAGACATTTCCTCAGACTCTCCGCGTGTGAGTGTGTGATGGAGGCAGTCACTGTGTCTCATGAGGATGCGTGTGGGCTGGAGGTTATGGTAAGACTGTTTTTTCTGTAGCAGTTAGGGATGCGGCACTTAAGGGGAAGTGCCTTAATAATTGTGGGTTACGGGACATCCATCAGAGCCAAGTGTATCTTATATATTCTTAACAATCCTGTACTCTTGTATTTCTATACGTACAATGTACATTTATCGTCATAGCAGATATTTCACATACATATCTTGCATTTTAATATCTGTCTTAAATCATTGCTATTCACTTCATTAAACCAGAGATTAAAAGTACATAATTCAAAATTAGTATTAATTTATTTTATGCCTATGCTACTTTACCAAGTGCTTATATTTAAGTGCCTATTTATGGAAGAACATGTTATGACTAAATAATTCCCGTGATTGTGTCATTGTACTTTTGCTTCTGACATAAGACCAAATGGAGTTTTCTGTTGTGTTCTAATATAGATGTATTTTTTGATACAGGATTTTGCTATGTTGTCCAGGCTGGACTTGAGCTCATTAAATAGCCCAGACATGCCTTAAACTCATTGTGAGCTCCCTGCCCCTGACTCTCAAGTGCTGGGATTTCAGGTATGCACTGCCACATCTGGCAATCTTGAAATCTTGCAGGGATGTGTAGTATAAAACTGCAGTTATTACCCACACATTTTCTATGACCTCTCAATCTTTGGTCACTCTTCATATTAGATTGTAGGCTAAAGTTTTTGCATAAATGGAAATATTTTACAATCTAAACTATGAAATAAAACATTACCCATCTAATATAAAATACTCATCTAGTATAAAAATTAAAGTAAATAGATCTAGATTATTTGAAAGTAATGCTACCTCATGTCCTTGGTCTAGCATTTTGTTTAAATGTAGGATGTTTTATAACACCTGACATCTTCGAATCCCCATTATGTACCTTTGCAGAGTCTGAATCATGCAAGTCACCTAGCCACTCTGCATAAAATGTCATCATTTTTATCATGAAAAAAGTAACAGTGACTCTCTCATTGGTTTGTGGATATTGAAGATACCAGATTTCACCGTATGAGTTCGTACATTATAAATTCATTTTCAGTTTCTGCAGTCAATGCTGGAGACTTCCAGGAATAAAAACCTTCATTTCCATAGTTCTAAGTATACACTATCAGCAGGTAGGGAATTTTGGATCTCTTGTGACATAAAAAAATACAGCCCATACTTCATGTTCCCAAGCAAAATCTTCTGGCTCTGAAGACAAAGATCAGTCACTGAGACAGGCTGAATGGCCTCCCGTAATGTAGCAATAGGAGTGGTCTGCTTCTCTCAGACTCTCATTGGAACACTGGGGAATTTCTCTTTTCTTCACCACTATACCTGTCTTCATTTCACTAAGAGCCGATTAAGATCCACAGATCAGATTCTCAAGCACCTGGTTGTAGCCAACTCCTTGGCCATTCTGTTTAGAGGAGTTCCTGACACAATGGCAGCATTTGGGTTGAAAGACTTCCTCAGTGACCTTGGATGCAAACTTGTTTTCTACGTTCACAGAGTAGGCAGGGGTGTGTCCACTGGCAGCACCTGCCTCTTGAGTGTTTTCCAGGTGATCACAATCAGCCCCGGGAACTCCAGGTGGGCAGAGCTTAAGGTTAAAGCTCCCAAGTACACAGGGACCTTCAGTATGCTCTGTTGGATCCTCTGCATGCTGGTAAATACAATTGTGCTTCTGAATATGAGTGACAAAGGGAGTCATAAAAACATCACATACAAAGAAGAGTTTGGAGACTGTTCTTGTGTTTCCCAACAAAAATCTAGGAAACTCCTGCATGCAGCACTGCTGTCATTGCCTGATGCTTCGTGTGTGGGGCTCATGTTCTGGGCCAGCAGCTCCTTGGTGTCCATACTGCACAGGCACAAGCAGAGAATGCGGAGTATTCACAAGAGCAACATCCCGCATAGATCCTCCCCTGAGACCAGAGCCACCAGAACCGTCATTCTGCTGGTCAGCACCTTTGTCTCTTTTTATACCCTGTCCTCCATTTTCCAAGCCTCTTTAATATTGTATAACAACCCTAACAGGTTCCTGGTGAACGTGGCTGCAGTGGTCACCGGATGCTACCCAGCTGTCAGCCCTCCTCTGCTCATGAGTCAGGACCCTAGAATGTGCAGAGTTTCCTTTGCCTACGTAAGGAATGCAAAATCATCTGTTATGAAAATTATGTAACCTGCACATTTTTGAAAAATTTTCAGTTCATGTCTATTCAGTGCATGGGAGCATCAGTGACATAATTATGAGGCAACCCCATTCAAAATGAGTGTTAGAGAAACTTAATGACTTCTGGCAATAATGCACAGTAAATATTAATTGAAATTAAAATTGTTCAATGCTTCTGTAAATAAGTCTCTCACATTTCTGATGAGAAACTATCACTTTCAATACATTCTATTTTTCCTGTGTATGTTACTGCTCTTTGCTCTTTAAGAAATGTAATCCTATGCAAGAATACAGTGATTTTCTCCCACATTAATTGAAAAATATGTAATATTTTCTATAAAATTTTGATCAGTAATTTATTAAGAATGTGTACATTTATCCAGGATATTTGCTGGGCTGTACAACTATCAAATGCATCATAAGCGAGCTTGTTGAAGCTGTGTGGTTGGGGCATGGAATTCTTTGTATTTTCTCACTACTTTATAAAAGGCAAAAGATTTATACAATCTGAAGAGAAACCAAATTCTTCTCACTACTTTGCAGCTTTCAAGATTTATTTTTGTTTTAAGGGTAAATTGAATATGATAAAATTTAAATCTGAAAGAAATACCTTCGGAAAAGAGTGGGATTGGACTGGAAAACCACAGACATCATTTGTTGTTGTATGGTTAGGGACTGGCATACATTATACCATACATGGAGATAATTTTATTCTAAAAGTATTTGGATATTCTCTTTTTACTCACTGTCACCTTTTATGCTGTATGAAGGAGAAGTTCTCCACTACCTTTTCTCTTTCTCTTTGTCTGCCCTCTTCTTCAGCAGTCCAACTTATAAAACACCACAGTCCAATTTTGTGTCTAAATGTTCAGTAAGCCCTTTTTACTCACAATATCAATGATTTCCAATATACAAAAAGGAAAGGCAAACATTGTTGAGATGCAAATGCATGGGTTTTTCAGTTCTCTTTGTAAACCATGTCAGCCCTGTTCCAGAATATCATTTTAACCATAGTTGTAAAAAAAGAAACTCGAAGATAGTTGTTGAGTCTCTCACAGGCACAAACACTAATTTCCTAAGCAGTATTATGAGGATAATGCTCCTGTCTGAGGAAAAGTTAGGACAGAATTTCTTGCAGTGCATGTTGAGAGATAGGAATTTTCTCGCTGGAACTTTTTCAGCTTTAACATAAACCTGGGATTGCAGCAGTGACCTGGTCCTCTTGCATTGTGTTTATTTATCTTGTGCCTGGGAAGGGAAGAGAGAGACACATTTGAGTGTCCAGCTCTTGCTACCTGGTAGGAAGGAAGCAGTAAAGCTCTCCTGTCATACCCAGGTGTGTCATGACAACTATTTATTTGGTATATGTTTATAATACATAATAATTGCATTCATTTAGGTGAATGTCTACACACACACACACACACACACACACAATCTTGAATATGTTCACTTCCCTCTCCTGATTTTCTTATCACCTTCCCATCTCCAACAAATTTATCTCACTGTTTTCTAACAGATGTCCTTTATTTTAGTCTTTATTTTTTTATATTTTGGGATGCCATATAGGAGAAATCATGTGATATTCAGTGATGTATCTGACTTGTTTCACATAACATGGTTTCAAGATCTATCCATTTTCCTACAAAGGAGTTGAATTTGTCCTGTTCGTGTCTGAATAGTACTCCATGGTGCATATATACCACAATTCCTTTACACATTTTTCTGTTCAAAAGCATCTAGGTTGTTTCTTTGATATTGCTATTGTGAGTTGCACTGCTATAAGTATATGCACATGTGTATCACTATATTATTATATATCTCTCTTTTGGGAAAATATCTAGGAGAGGTATAATGAAATATCTAGGAGGGTCAAATGAAATTTCTATTTTTGATGTACCTCCATACTGATGATGTATCTCCATACTGAATTCCATATTAATTATACTAGTTTACATTTGTCCCAACAGCATGGAAGATTCATTACCACTCACCCTTGGCAGCATTTGTTTTTATCTTCTTGATGATATCCATTCTTACTGAAGTATAATGAATGACAGAGGTGTTTTGATTTACATTTCCTAATGGATAAAGACACTAACATTTTTCATGGGCTTATTAGCCTACAGTACTTATTTTGAGAGATGTATTTCACTTCATTCACCCATTTCGTGACAGAGTCTAGTGTTTCTTGTGGGTTTATATTTTGAATTCCTCATATATTTTAGGTATTAGTATTCTCTCAGAAGAGTAGTTGCCAAAAATTTTCCCCACAAGTTGTTAAATCACTCTTGCTTATTTTATTTGTCCCACAGAAGATTTTAGTTGATATATAAACACTAGGAATATACCAGTGGTGGTGAACCTATGACATATGTGTCATTCTTTTAAGACAGAAGATGCTAATGCATGAGTTATTTTTTCTAAACTAAAACCTGAGTAATCAGATTTAAATGGCACTTTGTGATAATTAAGTGGGTTTTGGGTTGTAGGTTAGGCACTCGGTCTCTGGAAGGTTTGCCATCACTGAACTAGATCAATTATAAGCAATGAACTAGAGGCAGCAATAAAGATCCTGTCTCCTGTGAAAAGCCCCGGACCCTATGGATTCTTCACTTAATATTACAAGAACTTCAAGGAATAACTAACATCAACACTTCTCAAAATATTCCATGAAATTGAAAGGCAAGGGACACTGTCAAATTCACTCCTTGAATCTAACTTTACCCTGATACCAGAATGAAATTCAAGAGAAAATGAAAACTATATGCCAACTTCCTTAATAAGCTTGGGTACAAAAATCCTGAACAAGATTCTTGTAAACATAGCGAAACAAATAATCAAAAATCATATAACATGATCAAGTTGTTTTCATCTGAGGTATGCAGGGATGGTTCAATATACATATATCAAAAAATGTAATACATCATAGAAACACAATTAAGGATAAAAATTCCATGATGTTCTCAACAGATACAGAAAAAGCCTTGACATAATCCAACATGCATTCATGACAAAAAATCCTGACAAAAATAGCTTACCTCAAACTGATAAAAGCCATTTATGACCAGCCAACAATGAACATGCCAGTAAATGGGGAATAACTGATAGAATTCTCCCTAAAATTAGTAGCAAGATAAGGGTTTCCACTCTCATGACTCCTGTTCAGCATCCTACTCAAAACTTCATCTGGAGCAACCAGGAGAGAGAAAGAACTAAAAGAGATATGACATGATGCTTTATATTGAAGGTCTAAAAACACTTCACCAGAAGACACTAAACACTAATACATTTGGCAATGTGACACAATAAAAAATCAACACAAAAAAGTTAATAGCATTCTTGTACATCAACAATGAACTCTCCAAGAGAAAAATTAGAAAACAATACTATTCATTATAGCTTCAAAACAATGAAATACCTGTGAATTAACCTAACCAAGAAAGTGAAAGACATTTATTAAAAAATGATAGTGCTCTGAAAAAGGAGACTGAAGAGGACATTAGAAAATGTAGACATCCCCTGTTATTGGATAGGCAAAACCAATATGTGCTCACTGTACCCAAGATGATCTCTAGATTTAATTTTGATTGCAGTTATAACCAAAAGGAGGATAAGCATTCTTAACTGAAGTGAAAAAAAAAACTCTTAATATTTATATGTAGTGAGAAGGTACCCAGAATTGTCAAAGTTACTTTAATCAGTAAGGACAAAGAAGGAGGCATTAAATTCCATTAAATTTTGTGGTAAATTATACCACAAAACTATAGTGATCATAAAAGCATGGTACTGGCACAGATCTAGACATGTGGATCAATAAAATGGGCTTGAGGATGGAGAAAAAATTCTAGGCGCCATTAGCGATATAATTTTTGAGAAAGGGGTCAAAAATATGTGCTAGAGAAAAGATGGTTTCTTTAACAAATGGTGGTGAGAAAACTGGTAATCTATCATGCAGATGAATAAATCTAGGTCCGTACATCTCACTCTGTAGTAAAATAAGATCAAAATGGATGAAAGACCTAGATATTATAGCAAAAATACTGAATCTGCTGGAAGAAATATTAGGTAAAGCTCTTGAAGACATAGATATAGGTAAGAACTTTCTGGACAGAGCCTCAACTGCACAATAGATTATATCAAGGATCTACAAGTGGGATTGTATCAGATTAAAAAGCTTCTGCACAACAAAGGAAAGAAAGAACAGAGTGAAGAGACAACTTACAGAATGGCAAATACATTTGCCAGCTACTTCTTAGGCACATGACTAATGTCAAGAATATATAAAGAACTAAAAATATTACACCCACCAAAACAAAAGACTCAGTTAAAAAAAAGCCAGTTGAGATGAATAGACACTTCAGAGAATAAGAAGTACAAGTGGTTAATAAGTACATGAAAAATTGTTCAGCATATTTATCCATCAGAGAAATGCAAGACCAAACAACAGTGAGATCCCATTGTGCTCCACAAAGAATTGTATAGAAATTAACAGTCATACCGTTTTGGAAACATTAAACTTAATTTTTTCCATTCACACATGGATAACAGACTCTACAAAATATGTAAGTGCTTATCTATGTGTGTTTGATTATGGAAAGTAATAAGATATTTTGTAAATAATGAAAGAACAAAAATGGCTATCATTCAGAATTCAAAATCAACAAATGGTGAGATTGTGAGGAAAAAACCCTTCTACATTGTTGTAGTGTAATCTAGTACAAGTATGGAAATCAATATGGAGATTCCTCAAAAAATTAAAAATAGAAATTCCGTTTAGCCAGCTACACCCCTTGTGGTTTTTATGCTGAAAGTGTTAAAGGGATCATAAGGGAGTAATACATACATACCCATATTTATAGCAGTAGAATTCATAATTGTTGCAGTGTGTGACTGTGGTGTGCAGAGGATGAAAAATTATTTGGGGTCCAGATTTAGTTCAATCACCAAGAGGCCCAGAGAGGCTGATCCAAAATCTCAGGAAAATATAGACATCTGCAGATATTTATTTGTAACTGCATGAGACATGAGAACAAAGACATAGAAGAACAGCATTTGCAACATTCGTATAAGAGTTTTGGTCAGAGGACAGGAAAGGAGTGAAATGATTTGCTATGTGATATATGTCAACTTAGTTTAAGCAATCTTATCATGGCAGAAGGGACACAATGGCCAAAGCAAACATCTCTGAGAATAACTTGCTTTTAGTTCTCTTGACTGTTGTCCTACAGACTTGCTCTAAACTTTAACCGTGTGCCCCAGAAGTCTGGGAACTATTGTTCCAAGGTCCCTTCCTTATTGTACTCACCACAATCACTCCTTTGGCCAGAGTCTCCCACACATAAGAGCTAAATTTTGGAAGAGGCCTACCTTTCCATTAACAGAGGAATAAAGAAAATGTGGGTATATACATAATAAAGTACTAGTCAACTGAAAAGAAAGATAAAAATTAAAATATAAGTAATTTATAAGAAAATTGACGCATCTCAACACCATAATGCTAAAGGGGGAAAACCCAGATAGGGGAGGTTTAATATCACATGGTTTCTCTTCCATGAGAAATACACGAATAAAGAACAAAATTAAAGGTAGTCTGGAATGGGTGCAGAGGGGAGGACAAGGAGGAGAGTAGTAAAATGACTAAGATGCAATATGTATATATGCCAGTTTTCCAAGATGGTTGTAATTATTATTCATCACACACAGATACAATTAAGTACATGCATATGTGTATATAATAAAATTAAATATTTAAAAAACTATATTTTGAACACATGGCTTTGTTGTTACATTTTTAGGTTACAGGCAGAGTAGACTTAGTAAAATTCTTAGGGTCTCTAAGATTTCCAGAACATTAAATGACTACTTCATTCTAGCTTTGGAACTCTTCCTTGGCACTGGCTTCCAGTTTCAGGCTGTTTCATCTACACTGAAAATCTGTAGGTACTGTGGCTATGTTTATCCATGATTTTACTTAGATGTAGATAATTTATTCAGCTCCCATGGCAGCACTTTGCACCTTTATATTATTATATTATGGGACAATTCCTTTCCTTAAGCCTCATGAACCATAGATTCAGCATTTCCCCTCCAGATTCTTTGCATTTTCTACCCTTCGTAGAATTAAAGAGGATATTGCTTTGGATTAGGTTTTGGTTTAAGAGAATATCATGGCTTTTAAAATCTTTTATATAGATCACTAAAACTATCTCTATGTCAGGAGCAGAGTTTTTTTTTTTACTTTCTTTTCATTCTTATATTCACTGCATAGAACATTTCATCTCCTACAAAAACTTTTCCTTTGCATTCTCAATTTGGCTGTTGGGTGTAAAAGACCTAGCTTCTAGTCTATGTTAGTGTTTGGCATTATTTCCTTACTAAAATTAATCGTTTGTAGCTTTTGGTTTAAAGTTGAAGATGCAAAATTCTTTCACTTGAAAACTTAGTGCTTATGTAGTGTTACTGACTGACACAATTTCAATATTCTTGTGTTTTAGGGACCAGGATGACACAAAGATGGGAGAGAGATGAGCAGAATGCTATTGGGTGAGCAGTCAGAATGGGCATTTACGAAGTTTATGTGTCAGTTTATATGAAAACAGTTTGCAGTGCCTCAAAATGATTAAATAAAAACATGAGAGATCACTCAACATAGATTATCATAATAGATACAATTATAATTACAAAATTGAAATATTCCTATCATTACCAAAAGTGTAGCACAGAGGTGCAAAGTGAAAATATAACATTGGACAAATGGTACTGATATACTGCTCAACTCAGTGTTGCTGCAAACGTTCATTTTCTAATAAGAAAATCCAGTATCTTCAAAATGCAATGCAGAAAATCACAGCAAAATGATATATACTCTCTCTATACACACACAGATTGTTACAGTCTGGTATTTGATCAGATTATAAAGAAATGCATAACTTTTATAAGGCACTTAAAAACTTTGAAGGTCTGCTTTAGAAGTTTATATTTATCTCCAACTTTAAAACTAGGGACAACATACATGTCACCATTCTAACAATAAATATATTAAGTCTGTGTCTCATCTATCTCAGGTTCTGTAATTTACTAACATACTATGTTTGCAATAATCTCTGCAACAGGATCTGGAAGAATCTGAGAAGTAACACGTGTTTCTTCTCGTTCTAAAACCCGAATCTTCCACTGCACAGGATCAGGGCACCTATGACGCATAGTGAGTCAGATCCTCTGATGTTCCAAATATCTCTTTCCTGAGAAAATGATGTAGTCCCTTGAGTCACCGGTAAAAGGTACAACATACTCCTTGGTTGCCAGCTGAATTCTAGCGAATTCAGTGTTGGTGTTGGAGATGACTAGGACCGTGCAGGTAGACATGGCATGGAAAGGCTACACAGAGTCCTTGAGGCCATGGGGGTGTTCCTAGCACTCTGTACCTGCTGTGCCCACACCTATACTGTGCCTTGAGTGGTGGCATTGGCCATGGTCCAGGAGATGGATGTGGGCTATTCTGTAGTGTGTTTGCTGGTTTCCTAGTATTTGGATGAGAGACATCTACTGCAGCCATTCTGCAGGCACTTGAGTGTGCATTTACACTTATATATAAGTACTTGGAGTGCTTGTGTGTGCATTTGTGTGTGTGCATCCATGTGCATATGAAGTGTGTAGGGATTGTCCATCATTAAGCCCATGACTTGGTGAGTAGAAATATTTGAGGGAGAAAGTAAAAGAATTCAATATTGCACCGGGATGAAATTAAGTATTTCTTCAAACATCCAGAGGAGTGGCTTATATGCCTTGTCATGGCTTGTGTCTAGATTCCCCCCAAAAGCTGCATGCAGTCACACAATGGTCTTTTTCAGAGGTGGCTGTATCTACAGTGTGTGATGCTGGGATTGATTTATGGTACAATGCTAGGCTCAAGGGCACTAGGATTAAGCGTGTGAGTGCTACTCACTCTCACTAGTCTGTTTAAGATAAAAAGGGAAAAAAGAGCTGTGATTGTCTCTTGCTTCTTGCTTTTGCTGTCTTCTGCCACCATGAACTGCTTCTTAGCTTGCCAAGCCACTCCTTGGATCCAGTCAATTATGGACTGAAACCTCTACAAACTGTGGCTAAAAAAATTTCTTCCTTTAACTTCAAGTGTTGGGTATTTTGTCTCAGAAATGAGAAAGTAACTAAGGCAGAATTTGGTACCAGAGAAGTGGTGTTATTGCTGTGATATTACCTGACCACGTGGTCCAGTACCCTTTGGGAATGGCTTGTGGAAAAAGTTTGGAAAGGTTCAGAGATGCCACTTGAGAAAGTAGAGCTAGAGTGCCTTAGGCTGTACTTGATGGGAGATTCTGGTCAGAGCTCAGAAGACCAGAATGCTGATAGAAATTCTGCCAGTAAAGATCAGGCTCAGGAGGTTTCTGCTGGGAAGAAGGATTTCACTGGATATTGGATTCTAGACGATGTGTGTTATGCCTTGGCAGAAAGTTTACATTTGGTGATGTCCATAGATTTGCCTGAAGCTGAGATTAAGGGTGGAAGACTAATCTGGCAGAAGAAATTTCAAGGCAGTCTAATGTTGAGGAATTGGCGTGGCTACTGTTGGAGCCTTTTAGCCAGATTTATGTTGATAATCAAGAACAAAGAGCCCAGCAGAAGTATTTAAAACATTTTGAGTTTGGGCAGAAAGGAAGCTCCAGTAGAGCTGTGGACTGCAAAGATAGAGCCGAAGAGATCTTGACTGCTGAGGAGGAACAGAAGAATTGAAAAGATGGCCTGAGGGCATCACAAGAAGCAGCAGGACTCTACCCTTTGCAGCCTTGAAATTGCCAAAGTGAAAGACTTTGCTTTGAGAAGAGAGCCCCAGAGCACCATATTCCAGAATAGCAGGAGCCTAGGGAAGTTTTTCCTCAGAATTTGTTTCATAGGCACTCAACCCCTACAGCCAAGAAAGCAGGAATCCTGGCTACTGCTCCAGCTGGCAGCAGACCTTGGCATTATCCACGTGGTGCTGGTTTTAGGTGCATGGAGAATGGAAGAGTTGTGGGGTCAGGAAGGCTTCCACTCAGATTTCAAAATAAGGCCTGGAAGGCCAGGCAGTGTGCCCCTGAAATGGAAACGTGTGAAACTGTGAGTGTGATGCTGAAACTTCAGTGGAGACTGCAGAAGTGTGGAGAAGACAGGAATATGGATCATCTGAGGAAACTGCAAGGAGGGAGCAGAGCCAGCCCGAGAGAAGCCGTGGGAGCTACAGCCACCGGCAGTGCAGTAGTGCCGTAGTGATGGAGCCACCCAAGTCCTTTGGGGTTCACAAGTTGCCCCAGATGGCCAGGGATGCTGGAAGTGGTACTGTGGGATTTAATGTTTGCCTGCTGGATTTTGGACTTGCTTTGATCTCATTCCCTTGTATCCCTGTTTATAACTTTTGGAGTGGAATTGTCTGTCTTGTGCCACTGAATGTTGAAAGTATTTAATATTCTTTTTATTTGTAAAGGGGCTCACAGCTAAGAGTTTGATTTAGATCTCAGAAGAGACTTTGGACTTGGATTTTCAGCAATGCTGAAAGTGTTACAACTTTGGCAACTCTTGGGGATGGACTAAATGCCTTTTGTGTAAAGGGAAATGCATGAGTCAGCTGGACCTAGAATGTGTGAGGCTGGAATTGATTCATGTTTCAATGCTAGGATCAAGGGCACTAGGATTAAAGGTGTGAGTGCTACTACCCTACATAGTCTGGATAAGATAGAAGGGATAGAAAGAGCTGTGGTTGTTTGCTGTGTCCAGCACAACTTTTGAAACTCCAGAGGGAGGATGGCAGGGGATGAAGAAGACAGGAATTGATATACAGAAAGCTGTGGTCAGGGGGAGCCATCACTCCTGATGGTGGAAAGGAACTGCCCAGTACCTGAAGTACATTAACTTATACAATCAGCATATGCATAAGTTCATGGAGAGTTTAACGGGAGGGTAGAATCTGGTATAGGAAGAATATTTAATCTTCAGTAGAACAGCATGCCTTGATGCCTTCACAGGGAACAAGAGGAAACTGTCTGTATTATCTCAAGCAAAGGTCAAGTCACTATGTGCATCGGCTCCCTGAGCTGTGCACACTTCTCATGGGGCCCTGCCAAACTAATGAGAAGCACTGGCCTTGCCCTAGGTACCCAAGGTACAGACAGCTTCATCCCCAGAAGTTGTCCCTTATTGTTTTGTTACCTTTTGCCCGCCCTGAGCTGTTCCTCCTTTGTGATGCCACCGTGCCTTGGAGCCAGCCGATTATGGAGTGAAACTTCTACAAACTTTGAGCTAAATAATTTTTTCCTCCTTTAACTTTGGGTGTCAAGTATATTGTCTCAGCAACAAGAAAAGTAACTAAGACATGCCTACATCTTATATTTTGGTATTAATTGTGAACAACTGAAAATTTCTGAAGTAGAGAGAATGGTGGTAAACACTCCAAGAGGTTGAATTGGGTAAGTGAAATTGACATATCTGATGTATGATTTTGAAGAAAAAATGGTAGGACCTCTCTGTTCAGCACCTGATCTTACTTTTAATTTGGTAGCACTCTTGTATAAACTGCTTCTTTGATGGGTATGGTTATTTTAATGTATAGGAATGCTACTGAATTTTGAGTATTGACTTTGTATCCAGCTATGCTACTGAATTTTGTTTTTAATTCTAGAATTCTTTTGGTGGCATTTTTGGGTTCTTCTATATAGGGTATCATGTCATCCACAAATAATTATAATTTAACTTCTTTCTTTCCTATCTTTATTCCTTTAATTTATCTCATTTGTCTAATTGCTCTGGCTAATGTTTCCAGAACTATATTGAATAGGAGTGGTGACAGTGGACATCCTCGGCCTTTTCCTTATCTTAGAGTGAGAACTTTCATTTTTTGGCCATTCAATATGATGTTGGCTGTTGGATTGTCATAGATGGCTTTTACCAGATTGAGATGAAGTCCATATATTCCCATTTTCTGTAGAGTTTAAAAAAAATGAATAGGTGTTGGACTTTGTCAAATGTTTTTTCTGCATCTATTGAGATGATCATATTTTTGTCCTTGGCTCTATTAATATGGTGTATTACATTTATTGACTTGTGTATGTTGAAACATCCCTGCATCCCTGTGATGAATACTACTTGGTCATGGTGGATAATTGTCTTGATGATTTGCTGCATTCTTTTTGCCAGTATCCTATTGAGGATTTTTGCATCTATGTCCATTAGGGATATTCACTCATAGTTCTCTTTCTTGGTTGGGTCCTTCTCTGGTTTTGTAATCAGGGTAATACTCACTTCCAGGAATAACTTTAGGAGTATTGCTTCCCTTTCAATTTCATTACAGAGTTTGAAGGTAATGATATTAGATCTTTTCTAAATTTCTTGTAGAATTCAGCAGTGAATCCATCAGGACCTGGGATTTTCATTGTTGGCAACTTTTTAGTTACATTTTCAATTTCATTCACTTATTTTGGGTTAGTTAGAAATTTTATATCACTTATTTATCTTTGGTAATTCATATATATCCAGGAATCTGTCCATTTCTTTTTCATTTTTTTTAAATTTAAGTTTGTTGGTACAATTTAGATATGCATAATGACCACATTCATTATAGGGTATTTATATCTGTACATGATATATCTTGATTTCTTTTTTCATTTTATTTTTTCCTAGTCCCATCCCTTCTTTTCAAACCCCCTTCCTCTCCCTGCTCACAAAGCTCAGTTTTTCATTTTATCCTTCTTTTTTCATTTTTCCGTTCCCTTCCTTCTTTTCCCCTCCCCCTCCCTATTTCCCTTGTCCTTTTGAACAGTTTCTTCCTATTTCACAGTATCTATTGTACATTTATATGCCCATTCACATTTTCTGTTTCTCACACCAGAGAGATAAGGTGATATTTACACAAGTATGTCTGATTTCTTTCACTTATGGTCTCAAGGCCCATCCATTTAGCTATAAATATCTCAATTTTATCTTTCTTTATGGCTGAGAAGTACTCCACTGTATTAAAAAGCCACATCTTTTTTATCCATTCATTGGTTGATGGGCATTTGGGTTGCTTCCAAGATTTAGCTATTACAAAGTGTGCTGCTATAAACATGGGTGTGCATATATCTCTGTGGTATGATGCTTTTAATTCTTCTGGGAAGATACCCAGAAGGGGGATATCTGGATCAAATGGGATTGCTAATCCTAGTTTTCTGAGGAATCTCCACACTGATTTCCACAGTGGTTGCACCAGACTACACTCTTACCACAAATGAAGTGCTCCTTTTCCTCCACAGCCCTGCCAGGATTTATTATTAACTTTTTTCTCAATAAAAGCCATTCTTTCTGGAACGAGATAGCATCTCACATTGTTTTAATTTACATTTTTTGAAAGACAAGTTATGTTGAACAATTTTTCATATATTTATTTGCCATTTGTACTTCTTCTGAGAAATGTCTATTCATCTCATATACCCACTTTTGGATTGGGTCTTTGAATTTGGAAGGTCTGAGTTTTTTCAATTCTTTATATATTCTAGATATTAGTCCTTTTTCTAAAGAACAGCTGGCATACATTTTTTCCCACTGTGTGGGTTTTCTTTCAACTCTGTAGGTGATTTATTTTGCTGCACAAAAGCTTGTTAGTAAGATCCCAGTTGTTGATTCCTTGTGATAGTTCCTGTACAATTGGGGTTTTGTTCATAAAGGCTTTGCCTACACCTGTGTCTTCCAGAGTTCTACCCATTCTATCTTCCAGCAGATTCAGTGTTTCTGTTTTAATATTTAGATCTTGGTTCCATTTTGATTTTAGCTTAGCGCATGGTGATAGACATGGGTCTAGTTTTAGTCTTTGGCATGTAGAGAGCCAGGTTTCCCAGCACCATTTATTAAAGATGCTATCCTTCCAGGGCATGTTTTTGACCCCTTTGTCAAAGATCAAGTGGCTGAATGCTTTTGGATTGTTTCTGTATCTTCTAGTTTATTCCATTGATCCTCAGGTCTGTTTGTTTTGCCAGTATGATGCTGTTTTTTATCACAGTAGCTCTGTAGTATAATTTCAAGTCAGGGATTGTGTTGCCACTTGCCTTGCCTTTGTTGCCCAGAATTACTTTCACTATTCTAGGTCTCTTTTGGTTCCAAATGAATTTCAGGATTGTTTTCTCTAGTTCTGTGAGGTATGGTAATAGTATTTTGATTGGGATTACATTAAATCTGTATAGCAATTTTGGGAGTATGGCCATTTTCACTATGTTCATTCCTCCTAACCAAGAGCAAGGGATATCTTCCTATTTTCTGATATCATCTTTGATCTCCTTTGTCAGAGTACTGTAATTTTCCATGTAAAGATCTTTTAATTCCTTTGTTAGATTAATTCCTAAATATTTAATTTTTTGGAAGCTATTTTGAAGGATGTGGTTTCCCTAATTTCTCTGTCAATGTGTTTGTTATTTGTGTACAGGAATACTATTGATTTTTGAGTGTTGATTTTGTATCCAGCTACTCTACCGAATCTGTTTTTTTTTTTTTGTGGGTACTGGGGGTCGACCTCAGGACCTCGCATGCCAGCAGGTGCCCGTGCCACTGAGCGATATCACCGGCCCTTTTTTCATATGTGGGTTCCGGGAGTTGAACTCAGGCCCTCGCACTTGCCAGGCAGGTGCTTACGCTGCTGAGCCATCTCACCGGCCCTGAACCTGGTTATTAAATGTAGAAGTCTTTTGGTGGAATTTTTGGGATCTTCTATGTAGAGTATCATGTCATCTGCAAATAATAATAATGTAACTTGTTCCTTTCCTATCTTTATAAAAATTACTTTCTCATGTCTAATTGCTCTTCTGTGTTTTCAATCTTATTAAAGATTCTCAAAGTAGGTATTGATGATCTGGATTTCCACAGGATAGTTGTGACTGCACTCTTTGAATTTCTAATTGCATGAATTTGATTCTTTTTTCTCCTTCTTTTGACAAGGTTGTTTAAGGTTTTGCCAATTTTATTTAATTTTTCAATGAACCAACTTTTTGATTCATTGATGCTTTGAATGGTTTTCTTAGTCTCCATTGCATTAATTTCTACTCTGATCTTTATAATTTCCTCCCTCATACAAGCTTTAGGCTTCACTTCTCTTCTTTTTCTAGGAGCTTAAGGTTCAACATTAGGTTATTTCTTTGAATGTAGTCTTTTTCTCATATGGGAATTCACCACTATAAATTTCCCTCTTAGAACTGCTTGCATTGTGTCCCAAAACTTCCAGTATGTTGTATTGGCACTATTGTTTAATTGTAGAAACTGTCATAACTGATATATATTGACTTATCTTTGTTGTGTTATTTTCCTGTTGTTCATTCCCCCTCTCCCCCCCCAGTTAATTACTTGCCTTGTGTAGTGGACTCATTCTGTTGTGGTTCTCCTTCAGAATATTTTGAAGTGGGCTGGTGAGATAGCTCAGTGGCATAAGCACCTGCCTGGCAAGCACGAGGTCCTGAGTTTGACTCCCAGTACCCATTGTACAAAAAAAGGGCCGGTGATATCGCTCAGCAGCACGGGCACCTGCTGGTGTGCGAGGTCTTGAGTTCGACCCCCAGTACCCACAAAAAAAAAAGGAATATTTTGAAGTGCTAGTTTGGTGGTCATGCATTTTTTCAGGTGTTCTTTGTCATGGAAGTATCTTATTTCTCCATCAATTTTGAAAGATAGTTTTGCAGTGTATATCAGTGTTGGTTGTAGGATGTTTTCTTTTAGGGCTTGAAATACTTCACTGTAAGCTCTCTTTGACTTGAGGACTTGTGTTGGGAAGTCTGCTGTGATTCTGATGTGCTTTCCTTTAAAGAGATGTATTTCTTTTTTCCAGCAGCCTTTAATATTCTGTTCTTCTGTTGAATTTCTGGAACCTTGACTATTATATGCTTTGGAGTAGACTTTTTTTTTTGATCCTGGCTAATTGAAATCCTATGTGCCTCACTTATGTGTATGTCACATTCCCTTTCTATGCTTGGGAAGTTTTCAGCCATGACTTCTGTGTACATGTTTTTTTTTTTTTTTTTTTTTTTGTGTGTGTCATTTGCATTATCTCCTGCTTTTTCCTTGACTCCAATCAATTTTATGTTGCTTTTCTTTGCATTGGCTAGCAACTGTTGGGGTGATTTTTCATGGTCCCTTATTATTTTTTTTTTGTGTGTGTGTGGGTACCGGGGGTCGACCTTAGGACCTCGCATGCCTGCAGGTGCCCGTGCCATGGAGCAATATCACCAGCCCTTTTTTCATATGTGGGTTCCGGGAGTCGAACTCGGGCCCTCGCGCTTGCCAGGCAGGCGCTTATGCCTCTGAACCATCTCACCGGCCCCCTTATTTTTAAGAAATCATTCTTTTCATGATCACTTACTCAGTCCTGTCTTTTATATATGATATTCTCTCCTCACAATAGGTCATTCTGCTGCATATTGTTTTCATCTGTTTCATGTATTCCACTTTTTTCCTATATTGGATGTTTATGTTTTCCATCACTTTCTTAAGCTCTTTTTTTTGTTAATCTGTACCTGCTCCAGAGTCACTAAGCATGTCTTTCACTATGGTCACCATCTCTGTAGTCATTTGAGAAATTATTTCTAATTTGATTTTTTCTAGAATCTCAATTTTCTTCTTTGTTACAACTGCTGTTACCACTTAAGACAATCCAGGTGGGTGGTCTTCTATTAAATTGTTTGACCTCATTGCCTCCTGGGTTTTTCTTTGAGCTGGAAAAGCCTCATTGCCTCCTGAGTTTGTCTTTGGCAAGCTGGAAATTGGTGATTGCATTTTGCTTAAGCGTGGTCTAATTTTCTATTTTTTTCTGGTTTAATTTCTGGCTTGATTGTAATAAATTATTTATCGCAAGAAGCTTTATTGCCAGCATGTAGAACCCTTCAGAAATAGCTACATCTCAGAGATGTCTTCCATGTTAGCTGGCTTGTGGATTTTGAGTCTGTTGCAAGATCCTACCCTTTTAATTTATTGGGGATGAGAGATTGCTACCTATTTGGCCTACCCTGTGGTTCTTTGGCATTGAACTATGGTGTTGTTGATGACCCTTAGGCAATCTCAATCTTGGAATACTAGGAAGACAACTAATTAGAATAATTATGTCACCTTGTCTAAAGTAGTACAATCAGCAGTAACGATAGCATCAAACAATCCTAGAAAATGACAAACTGTGGTATCTATTGATTTTCCAACTTTAACTGTATGAACTAGATTTGTGGTTATATAACAAAATTAAAACAAAGAAGAAAATTGTATACAGTAAATATACCCTCAATATGGCAATGTTACCCTCAGGGGAGGAAATTTTAAATGGGTTCAGGATAAAAATAGAGAAATAGAAGAGGGAAGGAAGAGGGAAGGCTGGAGAACAATGGGAGATTATACAAACTTTGTAAAATTGGTGTAGAAGACAGGAGGGAAAGAGAGAAGAAAGAAATATGAAGAAAAGCAAAACAGAACAACAACAACAAACTAGAAACAATGTTCACACTCATAAAAATAGCAACAAACAAGAAAACAAGAAAACAAAAGCAAGATAAGGAAAAATTATGAAGAATAGAAATGTTCACTTTAAAGAGTTTCTGGTGTCACTGCTAGACAAATTGGGTAGACAGAGCCCAGATACATGCTGATTAATAGCAGCAAGCCAGCCATAGATTTACTTCAGAGTAGTGATAATCTCAGCAAGCCTGCACCTTTATTCTACTGAAGTTCAGGCTGGTTTCTGGCCGTGGAACCTGATTTGTTCAGCCTGCAACACTCTGTGTTCCTCTTGCTGATCTGAATTTGGCTCCACCCTAGCTTGAACTTGGCTATTTGATTGCCTGTTGACTTGAACTTGGTTCTGCCTTGCCCTTACACTGAGAGCTGTTGATGGAGCATTCAGTTCCTCTGAGTTCCCAGCTCAGTTGGCCCCTCTCCAAGATGGCTACCAGTCATTCACCTTCTGCTGGGGATATCTGAACCTGAATAACTCACCAGCCACTGCAGTCTGCTGTATCTTTTGCTCTGTTCCACTGGTGCATTTCTCAGTGGAGGACTTTGGGTTTGCCAGTAGTCGCTGTGCTTCTACGGGTTTAGCCTGCCTTTCTCATGCGGTGAGTCAGGGCTTAGGGAGAAAGTGCCACTTGCCACCTCCTTCTTCTTCTTTGAAGTCGCTCTTCACTATCTCTATGGGCTTTAATTATCACTTCTGATCCTTGCTGGGTCCCGGGGATGCAATTCCCTCCTTCTTCTCTTCCTTACTTTGCTGTATTCCTGTGTCTGGGCACTGTATCTCAGAGAAGCTGTTTTTCTGCTGTTAACCACCCCGCCATCTTCCTGGAAATCTCAGGTATGGTTCTCTTTAATGTCTCCCTACTAGAAATGTGAACATTGGTAAGTTATGTGGTCTACAAAATTTCTATATCATTTACATTTTCAAATTGTTTTCATTGTGCCATGACAATGATTTATAATGCAAATTATAAACCTCATGCTCTTCCTTTTCTTTATAGTTCTCAAAAAATTCTTTCAGGTTTTTGTTCTGCCTCTATTCCCACTCATTCATTAAAAGATGGTGCAGCCAAGTGGTCTGAAGTTTAGGGAAGAACTAAATTTGAGTTCTAAGAGTTTCTCAGAGAATCACAGAATCTCATGAGCATGGTATTTTGTTTCCAGGATTCCACATGTCAGACCACAGTATTTCTTGCTCTCTTCCATGTGAGTCCTCATTTGCTTCAAGGGGTCCTGGGACAAAAGAGCCTTTCCCTGATGTCCAACTATCTCTTAGGTGAGAGTAACTAGAAAGTTGTAATTGGCTTTGATAATTACCTCAAGTGGGAAAAAGTTTTTGATGTATCCTTGACTCCCCCAAAGACTGCACCGTAATGGTGCACGTAGAGTAATGATTGTGTTCTGTGGGGAGGTGACATCACAGACTCACAAACACATATCTCTGGGCTGATGTCTTCTCCAACTCACACTGGGTTTCAGAACAGTCGTCCATCAGCCCTGGTAACTCGATGGAAGCAGGTAAGTGTGTCGTATTTCAGCATCAGAGGCAGTTAGAAAGGTGAAAAGATGAATCAGCAGTTTGAGTAAGTGAACATACTGGGGAAAGTTTTGGGTTTGAAATAAGTCCAGTGTCAGTGACACGCAGGAAGAAAGTGTATGTTCTGAAGCAGAAGCTGAGCTTAGAAATAGAGGTATGTCCCACATTTCTCCTGCATCCAATCACTGAGTTTATTGATGAAATTTACGATAATACACACTGACAGTGATGGTCAGTGCTTAACAAAAGTAACAACAAAACCTGGATTTTAAGTGTTTACAGACAGTAGCTTCAAAACTAATGTTTTGACTAATTTACCTCATTGGAATCATAGACCAGATTTTAAGGAGTATTAAATGTTTGCACATGACACTTCTAAGCTTGTAAGCAGCAGTAGGATAGACCTCAGGAATCATGTAGTCCAGTGATGAAGTCTTTCCTATTAATCTCAGCAGCAGGAATAGAAATGTTTCTTCTGACTCTAGGTGAATGAAGCATATAATGGAGACAGTAAATGTGTTTTGCTGAAAACATCTGGGGCTGATGATTATGTGAGGTTGCTTTTCTGATTGCTAGAGGAATTGCTGATTCCTCTAGCAATCAGAAAAGCAGCACTTAAGAGAAGGTGTCTTATAAATTGCGGATTTCAGAGGCATCTATCATGCTGAGTATATTTAGGAAATATACCCAAGAGTCCCATACACTACTATTTCTATTTATATGATGCACATTTATCACTTTACAGCTTCTATTGTACACACGTCTTGTATTTCATTGTCATTCTCAAACTATTTGTGTTTACTTTGTTAAATCAGAGATTAAAAACAGATAATTATAAAATGGAAATTCTGTGTTAGTTTCTGCCTACGCTATTTTATCAGGTGTTTATATTTAAGGACATATTGTTTGTGTAGCAGTATTATATGGTTGAATATTTTCATGACAGCTTCATGCACTTTGGCTTCTGACATGAGGCCAAATGAGGTTTTCTGTTTTCATCCTAATAGAAAAGTAATCTTGGAATCCATCAAGGATGTGTAGCATGAAATCATGATTTATAGCTCACATTTTCTGATGATGTCCAAATCTTTGTTCATAATTGATTGATTTGTAGAAAATAGCCTTGCACATAAATGGATATGTTTTACAACCAAAACTATGAAATAAAATATCACCCACCTAAAACAAAACGAAAAGGTGTAATAAATTACATTGAGAAGATCAGGATTATTTGAGGAAAAAACTACCTCATGCTCTTGGACTAGCACTGTGGCTAAAAGTAATATGATTTAGTATTCCTGCCATCTCCAGGTCCCCAAAACATACAAATAGCATGTGCATCTGTCAAATTACCTAACTATTCTCTGTAGAAAATATCTTTAACTTTACCATGAAAATACTCACTGTGGCTGCCATATAGATTTGTGAAGAACAAAGAACATGCCATGCATTCTTTAACACGGGTTTATACACTATTAATTCACTTTTAGTTCCTACCTTTAATGCCAGAAACTTATAGGAAGAAAACCTTCATATAAATAATTCTAAGTGTACAGTAACCTTAGATAGAGAATATTGGACTTCATTTCATGTGATAAACATAGCTCATGCTGCATGTTTCAATGCAGGAATTTCTGTCTCTGAACACACATGTCACACGCTGGATGTGGGTGAATGGCATCCAAAGATTTGGCAATGGCACTGGTCTATTTGTCTCACACTATCATTGGAACACTGGGGAATTTCTCTCTACTATACCACTATATCTTTCTTTATGTCACCAAATGCAGATTAAGATCCACAGATCAGATCCTCAAGCAGCTGGTTTTAGCCAACTCCTTGGCCATTCTGTTTAGAGGAGTTCCTGAAACAATGGCAGCATTTGGGTTGAAAGATTTCCTCAGTGACCTTGGATGCAAACTTGTTTTCTATGTTCACAGAGTAGGCAGGGGTGTGTCCACTGGCAGCACCTGCCTCTTGAGTGTTTTCCAGGTGATCACGATCAGCCCAGGGAACTCCAGGTGGGCAGAGCTTAAGCTAACGGCCCCCAAGTGTATAGGCATCTTCAGTACCCTCTGCTGGACCCTTCACATGCTGTTAAACACAGTTGTTCTTATGTACATGACTGACAAATGGAGTCATAAAAACATCACATACAAAAAAGAGTTTGGATACTGTTCTGGTGTTCGGCACCAAAAAGCTAGGAAAATCCTGTATGCAGCACTGCTGTCCTTCCCTGATGCTTTTAGTGTGGGGCTCATGCTCTGGACCAGCAGCTCCTTGGTGTCCATCCTGCACAGGCACAAGCAGAGAATGCGGCGTATTCACAAGGCCAACACCCCACATAGATCCTCCCCTGAGACCAGAGCCACCAGAACCGTCATTCTGCTGGTCAGCACTTTTGTCTGTTTTTATACCTTGTCCTCCATTTTCCAAGCTCTTTTTATTCTCTATAACAATCCTAACAGGTTTGTACGGAACATGGCTGCAGTAGTCACTGGAGGTTACCCAACTGTCAGCCCTTTTCTGCTCATGAAACATCATCCAAGCATATCCTGCCTCCTCCTTGCCTGTGTAAGGAATAAAAAATTCTGTAATGTTATGAGGAGCATGCAACTTCCCTAATGTCACAAGAAACACGTGCCTTACATGATTCTGAAAAATTCTTGGTTGTTTCTCAAGTCATGCCCTGAGATCATCATAAACATAATTATGAAACTATTCCACTATAAGGATGGTGATGAAAATAAGTGGCTTCTGACCAATAATGCAAAATAAATATTAATACGAATTAATAATGAAATAATATGTAATGATTATGTAAGTAAGTATTGCTGTTGGTAGATGACAAGTTCTTACTGTCAATACTTTATTTTCCCCTGGAAGCAAATGATTTTTCCTTGTAAAGAAATTTTCGTATGTTAAGACCACAGTGTTCTTCTGCATTTATTGAAAAACACGTCACCTTTTAGCTTTAATATTTTGATCTGTAACTTATTTTGATCTATAATTTATCCAGTCATGCAGGACTGGATGATGGTGGAGTTATACAAGAAATCATATGTATCATAAGCAGTGAGTTATTTAATCTAGGTGGTTGAGGCATGGTATTCATTATATTTTCTCCCTACTTCATAAGATTTTAAGACTTATTTTATTAGAAGGGTAAAGTAAAATAAAGTAAAAATTTAAACCTAAGAAAAGAAACAACAGAAAGTTGTATGTTGCAGTGTAAACGATAGACTTAGTTTTTCATTCCATAGTTAGCAATTAGTATTTTTTTTCCATACAGGTAAATTATTTTATTCTAAAAGTATTTGGACATCCTATTTCACTCACTCTCTCCTTCCTTCCTGCCCCAGGTGAGGAGGGTCCAGCAGTTTCTCTCCTCCTTTTCTTTTCTGGTCTTTGGGAGTCCCACAGCATTAAAATCTTGAGGCTGTTTTTGATTCTAAACCTTAGGAAGGCCTTATTGCCTCACATTTTCAATGGTTTCCTACATAAAAGGAAAGGTAAACTCTGTGGGATGCAAATATTTGTGGTTCTTTCAGTTCTTTTTATGAATAACAACAGCTCTAATCCACATATCACTTTAGTAATAGTGGTAAACCAGAAAAACACTGAATGATGATGGAAGTCTGTCTGTCTGTCAGTCTGTCTGTCTGTCTCTGGAAACAGAGTAATTACCTGAGTGTGTCATCAGAATAATTCTTTCCTCAGAGGCAAAGAAGGGGCAGGTTTGCTTGCAGTATGTGTTGAAAGACTGCGGCCTCCTCGCTGTAGCTTGGTAATCCATGACACCAATCTGTGAGTGCAGCACTATTCTGGGCCTCTTGCATTGTCCCTTTGGGTGCTGGGGAGAGGAAGGGACTAGACAAACATGTGACATCTTCAAACTTTTGCTAAGAGGTGTGAAATAAATAACGAAGCCTTTTTTTGTCAAATCCATGAGTCTCATGGTTTCTTTGAGGGTGCTTTAAACTTGCAGGCTAACATTGTGATTTTCCAATAGTGTGCAATTTAAGAGTCTTCACATTTCCTGATAGTTTTAGTGACCAGGATGGATGACGAGACAAACATGGGTTTCTGGAAAAGGGAAGGAGAAGGACTCTTCCTGGCCTTTCACAGGGGTGAGGAGAAGACTCAGGAACAGGAGAAAGTTTCTGTTTCTGCTGGTGGTTGAGGTTGGAGTGAGAGACTGTCACTACGCTACCTGTAAGTGAAGGTGTGTGTGAGACACGGGATTAAAGGAGGCTACCCTAACGAACTCTGCTTTTAACCATTCTCATGCCTTAAAGATGGAGGGTGATGGCGTCCTACACTGATAGAGTTTTGGGTTAAACAATGACCTTGTGTGTTCATTTGGAGAGCTGCAAGCATCCTGCTAGAAACTGAAAGGAAAGACAGGTGGCTAGTCCCCTGCTTACTAGAGTGAGTCACTCCCTTTGTACTCCCAAATTCTCTGTTCTCCTTCAGCAGCTTCGGTGCACAATCTGAACACACTTAGAATTTGGGGGAGAGAAGGGAGTCAGGTATCTCTAGGGCTTTAAGTACATTATATTATGCTGAGGTCTTTATGCTGAGGTTTATCAATCCTCTAGGAGGTATGCATTAGACACTGTTGCTCTTTGCACCCTGAATAGTGTAAATACCTCAGAAAATCTATCTGGATTCTGCAGTCCTAAATCTGTCTCATTGTAAGTTTCAATCTCAACTCTTGTGGTATTGATCCTGCCCCTATTACTACCCTGACATCACATGTAGGTTCATCTCTAGGCCACGTTCACTCATCACTCCCCTGACCACCTCATTTGAGCCTGAGATTGGCCAGCCCTGTAGTCAAACCGCTTAGCATCTGTCCCCAAACTGCACTCCGCTCCTTGCATGCTGCATTTTGGGGAAGCTACTAGAAACCTTTCAGGTTTACTCTCTTTGATTACTTTAACTCAGGAATACTTTAGTTCACCAGATTTTAACCTTCCTCAATTGATTTCTCAGTCCACCTGTTAGCACAACTTCCCAATTACTTATTAAAAAATCAAATAGATGCTGAGATGGCTCAGCGACATAAACGCCTGCCTAGCAAGCATGAGGCCCTGAGTTTGACTCCTGGTACCCACATAAACAAAGAAAAAAGGGCCGGTGATATAGCTCAGTGGTACAAGTGCCTGCTGGCAAGTGAGAGGTCCTGAGTTCAAACCCCAGTACCCACATAAGAAAAATCAAATAGAAAAATAAGGCTAGGCGTATGGCTCAGTGGTTTAGTGTCTGCCTGGCAAGTGCAAGGTCCTGTGTTCGAGTCAGGGTACAAAAAAAAAGAGAGAGCAAGAGAGAGAGAGAGAGAGAGAGAGAGAGAGAGAGAGAGAGAGAGAAATAAAACACTTTCCAAATTTGTAAAAAATCAACATGATCATACTTGAACTTTTCTAATTTTATAGGGCCTTTTTCTCAGATGAGAATACGAAGTAATGTTCCCATCTCATTCCCCCTCCATATGCATATGTGTGCGTGTGTGTGTGCACATGTGTATATTTTTTATATCTAGGAAGACAATTCCACTCACGAGATTGATACAAAGCTAAATAAAGCTCAATATCTCTCATCATCAAGGACGTGTAAACTGTAAAAAGAACCTAAGCAAACCAACTGTGGAAACTTTCAAATTTCATCATTTGACCACGTTGGATTCATCTGCAATGTGAGGGGTCTCATGCATCAGTCACACTGCAACTCTTGTGAGGGTGGAACCACACAACGTCCTGTCAACATTCACAGAATTAGTGTGTGAGAACACTCATCAATCATCTATTTTGTGGAAGTCTTAGTGAAGTAGGAGGCGGCAGGGGACACCTCGAAAACTGAAAGGCAAGTAGAGATGCTTAAACCATATCGCCGAAGACCAGAACTTTACAATGAAAAGGCACACTGTAGTGAGATGTTGAAACCAAATTTGAATTATCCTCAAAGAAAATTCAATTTCTGTTTACTCTTGCAGTGATTCCCAGGATCTTTAAGGACACATGGTTGAAAAGCCATACACCTACACGGCGATTGTATAGTGTGCTATAGTCCCACTTGGGACGACCCAAATGGCCTTTCATTACTCCTATTGCCCAATTATGACCAGAAGATGTTTGGTGAAATGGTTGAAGTGCTCGCCATTCAGACCATGGGTTTCAATATAGCAGTGCTTTAAATCCAGTTAAGTTGCAAAGTGGTCAAGTATATAGTTTCAATGGATCAACTTCATGGTGTGTAAAATTTCAGTAAATTCACTAGCAAATGTAATAAAACTATCAGATCAATCTTAGATATACTTAAAGATATGAAATAAGACAGAGATTCCACTCATGACCTAATATAATGACATGTTCCTTAAACCATACAAATTCCTTGTAACTTCTTTAGCTAAGGAAAGATGTAGGTGCCCTCACACGGACTTAATTGTGTCATACACATAAAAAGAGGCCAAGGAAGTCATGTGCAGATAAAAAATGAAATACACAATCACTTAAAGTAAAAACCTAAAATAGCACAATATTATCTCATCATTATGTGACTAGTAAATAATTGAACAAGAAATTCTGAGATCAGTGGTCACATAGTTTTTTTTTCATTTCTACTTCATGAAACTAAAATACACATACATGAAGAAGGATTCTAAGATGCCAATAAAAATATAAATGGAAAATATCCTGCAAATTAAATGTAGAAAATTTATGTTGAACCAAAATTATCTTCTATTTTTACATTGATTATATTTCATTTTAGAAGTTTCATTTATTCAGATAGAAAATATATTATTTTGTTATATTTATTTACACATATTAATTGTGCACATTAATGTGTTTCTCTGTTACATTCCCATAAATACATAAATACATGTATTATGCTTTGATCATATCAACATTTCCTTGTAACTTCTATTTGCTTTCCCTGTTTTTTTTTTTTTTGAGATTTTTGTATTATTTATTTATTTTTAATTAATTGTATTGGTACACTTTAGATACAGATCATGATCACATTCATTATAGGGAAATTGTACCTGTACATGATACATCTTGCTTCTTCTATTTTTCCTATTCCCCTCCCCTACCTTGAACCCCTCTTCTCCTCCTTATTTACCAAAGCTTTGTTCCCATTTTTCCTTCTATTCACCTCTTTTTTCTTGTCCCTTCTTTTCTTTCCCCCTCCCTCTCCCCTGTTCTTTTCTTATTTGAACATTTCCTTCTCATTTCCCAGTATCTATTATACATTTTGACCCTTATTTATTCTTTTGGCTTCTCACATCAGATAAACAATGTGGAACATGTGTGCCTGGTTTATTTCACTTGAGTATGGTCTCAAGGTGCATCCATTTACCTAGAAATACCTCAAACTTATCCTTCATCATGGCAGAGTAGTACTCCATTGTATAAAAAAACACATCTTTATTCATTCATGTATTGATGGGAATTTGGGCTGTTTCCAAGATTTAGCTATGACAAATTTGCCACTATAAACATGGGTGTGCATATATCACTGTGGTACGGTGTTTTTAATTCTTTTGGGAAGATCCCATGAAGGGGACTAGGTGGGTCAAATGGAACCTCTATTTTTAGTAATTCGAGGAATCTCCACACTGATTTCCACAGTGGCTGCCCCAGTCTACACTCCCACTCACAGTGGATAAATGTTCCTTTTTCCTCACAGCCCCTCCAGCGTTTGTTATCGGTTGATTTATTGATAACAACCATTCCTTTTGGAGTGAGAGGTAGTATCAGTATTGTTTTAATTTGCATCTCTTGCATGACCAGGGATGTTGAATATTTTTTTCATATATTTATTTGCCATTTCTACTTTTTAATCTGAGAAGTGTCTATTCATTTCAGATGCCCATTTTTAGATTGGGTTTTTAAATTGGGTGTGGTCTGATTTTTTGAGTTCTTTTGATATGTATTCTAGATATTAGTCCTTTGAGAAACAGCTGACAAAATTTTTTTGCCACCCTGTGGGTTGTCTCTTTAACCTGTTGGTAGTTTCTTTGCTGTACAAAAGTATTTTTCTTTTTCTTTTAATAAGATGGGATCCCAGTTGTTGGTTGTGATACTTCCTGTGAAATTGGGGTTTTGTTCATAAAATCCCTTTTCCTATATTAATGTCTTCAAGAGTTCTACCTATTCTCTCTTCCAACAGATTTAGTGTTTCTGTTTTACTGTTTAGATCTTTGATCCATTTCAATATTAGTTTAGTGCATGGTGAAAGATATGGGTCTAGTTTTAATCTTTGGCATAAACACAGATAATTTGATTTCCTCCTTTCCTATTTGTATCCATTTCTTTTCTTTCTCATGCCTAATTGTTTTGGCTAAAATATCAGGAGCCAAATTGAATAAGAGTGGTGAGAATAGGCACTCTTTTCTTGTTATTTATTCTACAGGGAATGCTTTCAATTCCTACCCATTTAGGATAATGTTGACTACGGGGTGGTCATGTGTAGCCTTTATTATGTTGACCTATGATTCTTCGATACATAGTTTTGGTTTTATCATGAAAGTGTGTTGAATATTTTCAATGGATTTTTTCTGCATTGTTTTCAATGACAGTGTGATACTTGTCCATGATTCTAATTATGAGCTAAATTACATTTGATTTCCATATGTTGAACCTGTCCTGCATCCTTGGAATGGAAGCAATCGATCATTATATATAATCATGTAAGTGAGGCAAAGAATATAATTTGCAAGTATTTTATGGAGGAATTTCTATTTATGCTCAAGTACTGTGATCTATAGCATTTTTATTCCCTCATCATATTTCGGTAGCAGTGTAATTCTAGCTTCATAGAATGAATTCAGAATCGTTCCTTCCCTTCCTCTTTTATACATTTTGGAGCACTGCTGTTACTTTGTTCTTAAAAATCTGCTAAAATTCACCTATGACTCCTCTCACCATGTTTTTCTCTCATGTGACTTTTTTATTACTACTTCAATCTCATATCTTATGATCCACTTATTTTTAACTCCTTTTGGCTCAATTATGCTAGGTTAGATGTGTCTAAATATTTGATCCATAGATGTTTGTTAAGTCTATTTAGTCTATAATGAAATTTAACTCTGAAGTCTAATTTGTTGATTTCTTTGACTGGATGATTTGTGTACTGGATGAATGCGATATTGAAATCAATTATTGTTTTGAGTTCTATCTCTCCCTTTATGCCAGTCATGTTTATTTCATCAAATTGTGTGCTTCAATATTTAGGGAATATATATTTGTAATTGTTGTATCATCTCTCCAAACTGTTCTTTTTATGAACACATTGTGATAGTCTTTGTCTTTTTTGAGGGATTTTGATTGGATGTATGTTTTGTCAGATATGTGTACACTTCTTGGAACATCACTTCTCATTCCTTCACTTTCAGGTTGTGTATATATTTTTACTGGTGAGATGTGTTTCTTACAGCCAGCCAATTGTTGGTTTTCATTTTTCAGTACAACCAGCCAGTCTATGCATTTTAATTGGAGAATTACAATGACATTCAAAGATTTTATTGAAATGTATGTTCTCGTTCCCATCATTTTAATTGTTTTTCTTCTGGTTGTTTTGAATAATTTGTGTTCCTTTGTAACTCTTTTCTTCTTAGATGCTTGAAGTTTTACTGTATTGATAACATTTGATTTTTTCCTAACTTGAATTTGCTTATCTATTCTTCTAGGGTGATTTGTTCTTTCCCATGCTTTCATGATTGTGTTTAGTTTTCTCCCTTTTCTGGGCACAGGATTTCCTTGTGTATCTTTTTTTGAGTTTTAGAAATAATATTTATTTAAAAAAATTTAATATGTCCATTACAGGAAACAAAAACACAAGAAGCCAAAGAAGAAAGTCATTTGCTGTCATAAGCAGCTTAGTTGGATGTGTCCTTGTAGGTCTCATGTGTCCCACACAACATGCCTTTTTGTGTGACTGAGATTGTACACTACCTTGTACAATCACACAAAGCATGGGTGTCGTGCTTTTCCACACATCATGAACATTCACCAGTTCAAATCCCTGAAGCTACTAGAGTATTTCTGGTAACCAAGAATACATTGGATTGACTCAGTCCAATAGAAAAAAATTGTAACCCTGAGTTGCTGGGGGACAAAAATTTCACTGAAGACAAAAATGGCAAAGGCCATTAATAGAAGTACTGGCAGAATTAAAGTACTGCAGTCCCTTAATGCTCAATTTAAAATGAGTCATAAAGCAACAGAGTACATCAAGCGTGCTTCTGAAAGTCATTATTGTAGATAGCTAAGTTAGATAGAAATATTACAGGCAGTCAGACAGGGCTAGGCCCTTGGGGGAGTCAATTCACAGGATAAGAACACATTATAACTGTGGCTGCAGGCCTATCTGTTGGAGGCCAGGCCTCAAGATAAAAAAGGGAATGACATACTCCCCAGGATATAAGACAATTGGTGTCACCTGGTCCAATAAAGTCTAGACAGACATCAATCACCCCGGTGGGTGGCCAAGACCCCTGATCCATCCCTTCCTAAAGAAGGTCTTTGTTCTTTCCATGTACACTTGCTATGTGATCTGCTTTCCCATTGGATCAATATTACCTAAGGAGCTGTATTTGTAATCTTATTGGTTGATCATAGGTTTGACCCAAGTTGTATCCCCCTCACAATTTTGCTCTATAAAACTTCCTTGAGAAGTGGGCTCATTGGCAACCCACTTTTGGGTCCCTTCCTGTCTCTCAGGAGCTATCTCTCTCAATAAATATTTCCTACTGTTAACCTCTGTTGTTCCTTAGAATTCATTCTTCAATTTTGGGGAATATGAACTTGGCATATCTGACATCTAGCAGGTTGGGAGTGATATTTATTTCCCCTATATCATTATAAGATCTGTAATATTAAGATATTAACAAAAAGGTATGTTCCCACTGAATTATTAATGTAATCCCATAGTATAGCTAGAAGATGCGCCCACATCAATGGCGTCGACCAGAATGTAAATCCAACACACTCAAGACATGTCTCCTGATGTGCTTCTTTCCACCCCTGTGGTGCCAACCAAATAACAAATCCTGATTCACACTGCCCAGAGGTGATGTAACATTTTCAAAGCTGTGATGCAATTTTTCTGACAAATATAACAAAAAAAAAATTCCTAACGAGAAAGAAAATATGGCATTCCATATCAGTATATTTGAGTTCCTATCAAGTATATGTAAAATTCATATGAAATGCTGGTAACTCGACGGTACAATTTTAAAAAAGAATACGCAAAATCTTCTTTCTGTGACTGATTCCTCAACCCCCACTGCCCAGGGTCTGGGCCTTGGAGTCTTGGAACTGAGCTCAGGGACTTGCCAAGTGAAAGGGGGTCAGAAATGGAAATTACCTTCTGCAGGGAGCTGCCCTGACATTGCTTATTCCAACAGGCAGTTCTCACCTCACATTCTGGTCTACCAGGATACTCTCCCCGCACAGGCACAAAGAGCTTTTTGATCTGAGCTGGTTTCAAATTGGAAACATCTCAGGTTCCCGTAGAAGTACCCTTCAGGACTCTATTCTTTGGTTTGAAAACACAATTTAAAACAGGCACGAAGCAGCTCTACGTGAAGCCAGACACAAACATCGAAACGCAGTCGCACAAGTACCGCTGGTTTATCAAAGCAAACAGAGGACCGGGAAGCTTGGGAAGACCAGTAACAGCCCGCTCTCGCTCCACTCCCGCGCCTGCGCGCTTCCCCTCAGGCGGAACCAGTCCTCCAGGTGTAGCCAATGGCAGACTGCGGCCCCGCCCCCTGGCCCTTCCCCGCCCCCGCCTTGGCCCCGCGCCGGCGCTGTACGCCTTTCTCTTCTGCGCGTGCGCAGTTTGCTGCAGCCCGGGAAGTGATTCTGGCTCAGCCACTCACCCACTGAGTCCCGTGTTTCTGATTTTCTGTTTCAAACCCCCTCTCCCGGTCCTGGAGCCCCCGTCCTACCCACCCGGGTCCTGGGGTCTCTGCGGGCGTTAACATCACGGCATCCGCCTTCCCGTTCTTAGTGAGTGCAGCGCTGTGGTAGACTTCCGAGGGCTGGCAGCTTCGCTGGGTCCGGGGTACGCGTGGGTGTCGGGTTGAAATCACCCTCCTGCCTGCACTTTGCGGCCTTCTGCCCTCCTGCAGAGCCCTTCGCGTGGTTTTCTTACGTCACCCCCTTCCCTGCGCTCCACTGTCTTCATCCCCGATCCAGGGGCGCTGAGCAGGGCTGTCCTCTGCATGGGTTGGGGTTTGCAGGGCCGGGCTGTGACTTGCGGGGCTGAGGGCCCAGCCCAGACCCCGGGGCAGCAGCGGATTGTGTGGCTTCAGGAGGAGGGCGGGGGCCCTGGTGAATCTCTGTGTCCCCAAATCCCTCCTGTTGCCAGGCAGTGAAGGACCGTCTTCTACATGGTGAGGTCTCTGTGTGCTTCTGTCGCAGGAAGTGGGCAGTTTGAATCTTAAGCGTTAAACATCTTCTTTTGAACACTCCCGAGTGACTTCTTAAGACTGACCTTACCTGAGAAAGAAGCCCGCAGACAGACAGGAAAGAAGGAAGACAGAAATGGGCCTTTTCCTTAGGCTTTTGGAGAGAATGAATGAATTCTCCAGGGAGGAGTAGGAATGCCTGGACCCTGCTTTATACAGGGAGGTGATGTTGGAGAGCTATAGGAACCTGGTCTCCCTGAGTGAGGTCGGGATCTTCCCTGTGTATCTTTGCGTTTGCCTTTGTCAATCTTTGGGGAGCCTGCTTCACTGAGTTTCAGATCCTTCCTTTTAAGGGAGAAATGGAGACCTTGTCGATTCTAAAAAGAAAGGCTTTTAGAGTGACACCTGGACTGTACCTTTCCCCTCTCTTCAGATGATTTCCCCAGTTCATGCTTGATTAGTGATGCTTCATAAAGCCTTAAATCACATTGCTTTGTAGCAGTGTTTAAATATATTGTGTCTGATTCCTTGGTCTTCCTCTTGTGTTTTTGACTTCATTCTTCTTTGCAGGTGAGCTAGATATCTGTATATTTAAAGTATTTCTGAGCATTTAAAAGACAGTCATTGAACAAATTGTTGAAATATTCCCAGACCTGTATATGATGTCCTTTCTTGTTGACTGAACAAAAGGCCGGGGATTGTATTCCAGAAAAGCCATAGTTCATCATGTTCCTTTTTTCTTAAAAGCAGGAATCTTTCTCTATGATTGGAGTATTATCTCTCTTTTGGAGCAAGGAAAACAGCCCTGTACCATGGAAAGTGAAGTGAAAATTACAGTTAGGTAGGTAGGAATGTGACCAAGGTATGGATACAGGTAAGAGCTCAGATGAGGGTAGAGGAAGCTGTTATATTACATGTTGTTTGGGAAACCCTCCACACATGAGAAGTCTGTGGGAAGGGAAGATCTTATGAGCTTTCAAAGGAAACCCTCCCTTCCTATCACCACCCTGTTCTGCAGACCTGTATATTTACTTTCTAGTCCACTTGCATTTCTTTACCTTCTGCAGAGACCAAGGCAGATCTTCATTTTGAACTGTAACACTCTGTTATGTGGTTCCTGTGACCTCTTTGGTTTATTGACTTTGAGAGGGGTGGAGAGGTTTATTTCAGAATGCCCCACCTGCCCTTCTGGTTCTTCTTTCTGTACTATTGGATCCTTGATTCGAGGTTCTAAGATCAGGATCTACCTGGTTTTCATGCTCATTTCACATACTGGGAGATCCCAGGAAATCAGTGGTTATCTTTTGGCTTTGTGGAATGTCATATTGTCTCTTGAGGGAACGGTGGCAGTGTCACAATTTCTTTCCAGGACAGGGTGGCAGTGTGATCAAATATAATCTTTGCCTTGGAGGTGACAGTCACAGGTTTACAAATTTATCCTGAGGAGAATAACCTCATACCTGAGAAGCTGTTGACCAAACTCTTGTTCATGTCTACTTGTTCATCCCATGTACACACCATTTTTCATTCTCCATCCCCAAATATGGCTTTGATGTAGCACGTTGAGGAAATGTATTAAGTTAAGAGTAGTCTTCATTCAAAATGGTTGAGATCAGAAATGTTTTAGATTTCAGGTTTTGAAGGATTTTGGAATATTTACAAAGATGTTAGATGTTGACTGTATTTCACCTGGGTTAGAGATGCTCAAACTTTGGAATATTTGAAGATTTTTAGATTAGGGATGCTTAACCTCTATTATAAATGAAACTTAAAAATTTTAATCATTTGTTCCATATTTTTGATGGCCATCAGAATTTTGGGTTTCATATCTATAATTTGTCTCTTGGGTTGGGTGATAAGTATATTTTATGTATTTTACAGGATTTTCCTCTTTTATGGTTTCCTATTTGAGAATTATGACTCAGCATCAGTTTCTCCAGATCTTATTCAAACTCTGGAATTTTATAAAAACATTCTTAGATCCTTTCTGTGTTAACTGATTTGGTCCCTACTATTAAAGTATCTTACCCAATTGACTGGAATTTTAAAATTGAGAATTATTGGATAACTTGAGAATGCAGATATTTTGTGAACTCACCATGTTCATCTCAGAAATGCCATTATAGGCAGTCTTTGCTTAAGGACTGGGATAATTTCTAAAAAATTCATTGTTAGGCAAATTTGTCATTATATGGACATCATAGAGTGTATTTGCACAAACTGAGACACTTGCGGTGTCACAAAGTGACATAATCTCATGTGACCACCATTACTTAAATGAAGGAAAACCTTACATGGTACATGGCTGTAAATAGATTTACCAATAATTACGATGTAAGATACCTTGCTTTTTCTATCATATATTTTTTCTGAATAGGACTTACTGAGTTTTATTACTATTTTGTTTGTTGGTATAAATGTTCTTTTCTAATAATCTCATTGTCTGGACTCATCATTTATCTCCTGGTTTGCTAAATGAATATTTAGGTATCTCATTATATTTCGTGGAGAATCTATTCTCTTCTGTTCCATATACATTGTTAGCACTGTGGCTTATACCACTTGTGTATTACACTTAAAATTCAAAAGAATATATGTTAATCTTCCAATCAGGTGTGTTAAAATTCTTTATTTTCCTGATTTTGCTATTTATATTTTGAAATTATGAATTATTTATTTACTAGGTAGGCTAGTAGATTATTTGCCATTATAGTAGTATAGAGTGCACTCCTTTAGTTTTTATTTTGGGAACAGTAATTCTGCATGAAATATGCATTGATTCTTTTTGACTTCTAATATGAGAAATACACATGTCTACTACCAATTGGTATGTGATTAGGGTACCGAAAAAAGATAATTCTTGATTTAAGGCCTATATAAATTTTCATATTTTGAGTGGTTTGGTCATAAAGTACTGGAAATAGACTTTTCTAAAAAAATTTTTATGTAAGTACTTCATTCACACTTTATTGAGGAATCCTATGTTCTTTATATTTTTAAACATTTGCAGACTGTAGGTGAGAATCTTCCTACCTCTGTTCCTTATAAATATTGCTTGTAATATTGTATGTTTTTCAATATAAAATACTCACTTTCCATTTCTACTTAATAGGAAACCTGAGGATTTTTATATCTTTCAGATACTTCTGTTATATATGCTGTCAAGAAATTATCACCAAAAAGTATCTTAAAAAAGGAGAATTAATGCAAACATCGATGTTGGAAAGACATGAAAGAAATGATATTGAAGATTTTGATTTCAGGCAAGTGAAGCAAAATGCACATGAGTTTGAGAGTCAGTGGGGACATTGTGAAAAAATTACAAAGCATTGGTTGTGACTCATAAAATAAATCCCATTGGTACAAGAGATCAGCCACATTACAGGTTCTGGAACAATGTCTCTTCAAAGCAGAAAGCTTCTGTAAGGAAAAGTATCTATTGGTATTATAAACAGAAGTCATATATGAGACATTTGTTAAAACAAAAAATATTCTGTGCAGGATACAAGTATATGAAATGGTTTGAAAATAAGATTGGAGTAAGCTTTCAGTCGTATATGGCTAAACTTGAGAAACTTGAAACTGAAGGAAAATTTATGAATGTAATTGTGGTGGATTAACTAATGGTCAACTAATAACACCCAGCTGAACTGAGTCAGCGTGGTGCTGGGTGTGGAGGGCCCCCCTGAGGATTGTTGCCAGCGACATAAAAAGAGAACTGGAGGGGAAGGTGGTGCTGTTGATTCTCCTGTAGAAGCGTGTCACGCTGGCTTTCCTGGTGTGAACTCGGCTGTTCTCATCGTAGAGGAGCTCGGGTCCTCAGTGTCACTGAGGACGGCTGCAGTTCTCCTTGGGGGAGCTCTGGTCCTTACTTTGAGTGTCGCTTCCTGGCTGCAGTGCAGATCCCTGATCCTTCATCCTGCTGGCTCAGACTTTATAGCTTCCACCACCGACCTTTGGGCCTTCCCAGTGCAGATCCTTGGTACAGACTTACGTGAGACATTGTCGTGTGCTCTGGGCCTCCAGCTGGACTCGTGGAGGACATCGCCATGGGCTCTAGGTCTTCAGCTGGACTCATGCAGGACACTGCTGTGGGATCCAGGCCCTCAGCTGGACTCTTTAGGGCTTTATTGCGTGGACAGGTCTCGTGCACTCTTTCGCATTTGACTATTTGGGTGAATATTATAAAATAATCTTATAAATTGTGTGCCCTGTATTAAATCTTTTCCCTTGTAAACCCTGACTACAACAGTAAACAACTTGAGAAATTTATCACTAATCATTGTTCCTCTGCTTCACCATTTCAAAGAATTCCCCCTTGTGTCAAAAACAAAGTTACTGACAAATATAGGAAATTTTTAATGCATCCTTATATAACATCAGAAAACGCATAGTAGAGAAAAACCTTACAATGCCTGCGGGAAGGCTTCTAAAGAAAGCTCAAACCTTACTATTCATCAGAGAGTTCATTCTGGCCAGAAACCTTACAAATGTAATGAGTGCAGTGAAGCCTTTACCCAGGTTGCAAACCTTACTAGACATCAGAAAATCCACACCAGAGAGGAAGCATACAAATGTAGTGTTTGTGGCAAGGGCTGTAGTCCAAACTCAAATCTTATAAGTCATCAGAAAATTCATACTGGGGAGAAATATTACAGATGTAATCGATGTGGTAAAGCCTTTCCTGAGCGTTCAAGCCTTGTTTGACATAAGAGAATCCACACTGGAGAGAAGCCTTACAAATGTAATGACTGTGAGAAGACTTTTAGAGGAAGCTCAATATCACTAATCATCAGAGAATTCATTCAGGACAGACCTTACCAGTGTAATGATGATGCTTTAATGTAATGTAAATGCTTTAACCACATCTCACACCTCAGAAGGCACCAGAGAATTCACACTGGGGAGAAGCCATATAACTGTAATATGTGGGGCAAGGCATGCAGTCAGAATTCAAACCTGGCCATTCATCAGAGAATGCATACTGGAGCAAAACCTTAAAAATGTAATGTGTGTGTAAAGCCTTTGTGGAATGTTCAAGCCTTACTCAACATAAGAGAATCCACAGTGGAGAGAAGCATTACAAATGTAATGAATGTGGCAAAGCCTTTATGCGATTTGCAAATCTTACTAGATGTCAGAAAATGCATGCTGTAAAGCTAATGTATATGGTAAATTACCATTAGGGTGGTATGGTATAAATTTGAGTAAGATCATAGTGAGTGGAAGATAATAAGTGTAGAGCTATCATCTGTCATCATGATCTGTTAAAGCCTCCTTCCTCAGATTTGTTCGTATCTCAGATTGTTAGGAAGGATTGCTCTACTAATTTAATCACGAGTCAGAAATAGACTAATAAATCAAGAGACTGACTCACAGTTAGAGGACGATAGGTTACTGGGGACTGTTTCTGTGGTACAAATACCAGAGATGATGTTTACCCTCTCATTTGGAAGAAATTGCTGTTCTATAGCAAATGAAAAATTCATCTTAGTTTTGAAAACTAAAGATACCAATTACACTAGGCCCACTACAATGGCTTTTTTTTAAACCCTCTTTCAGTATCAGGGATGAAACCCAGGGGTATTTTACAACTGAGCTACATCTTCAGCACTTTTTATTTTTTATTTTGAGACAAGCCCTGCTGAGTTGCCTAGGCTGGCCTTCAATGTGCATTCTTCCTGCCTCAGCCTCCTGAGTAGCTGAGATCCCAGGCATGTAGCACTGTGCCCCACAGTTTCTAATCTTGTATTTTTTTCCTTTTTTTTGTGGTTCTGCAAATTGAATATAGGGCCATCATCCTGAGCTATACCCCCAGCTCTTTATGTTTTTTTATTTTGAGACAGAGTCTTGTTAAATTGCTAAGTTGCCCATGTGGCCTGGAACTTGCAGTCTTCTTGCCACAGCCTCCCAGAGTGTGGGGATTATGGGCATGCCCCGCTGTAACCTTTTCACCAAGAACACTCTATTATTGAAAGCATGCCACCAACTTAAGTAGTTCTTTTAGGTTTTCAATCAAGGAATTTTAATCGTTCAGTCAGAGCTTCTAATTAGCATGTGATAACCAAGTTACAACTTTATAATGTGAGACCTTTGTTTAACCTGAACATTCTAATTGAGGGGATTTGTTGGGCATAGACTGGTAGTAACGTGTCCCTTTGCTAAACATTTTACAATATAAATCACAGTTAATGAAAATCAGTAATATTTCATAAATCTGAAATCAGTTCTATCAACCCAGGAGTATATCAGCTCATTTGTTGAATGGTATCTGTGTAGATTCAGCTTGACTTTAGCCATCTAGATTTGTAACCACCATGATTGCCCTGTAGTAATACTAGTTGGTTTTTTTTTCTGCAGTGTCCCAGGCACCTATAAACAGGAAAAAAACCCAGTAGAATATTATGTGGAGCTTTGCAATCAGACACGTGCCGGGAATTTGAGTGCCTCTTTGACATTATTTTCAGATAAACTAGGCACATTCTGGCTCGAACGGATTCACTTGTGTCTAATCATAACACCCCTCTTTATAACCCAGCTGGTCTTGGTGCTGAGCTTCTCTGATTTCCCCAATATTTTGCACTCTGTGCAGTCCTAGTTGTGTCTGCCTCTTCTGTGTCTTCACATCTTGGTACCTGTTCTCATGCACTAGAACTGAGTTGTCCCAGGACAGTATCCATGAAAATTTGTTTCCACAGTGCCATTTAATACACACGTTAAGTAATAGGTGCACACACATTTATAATTTACACTTACTCTCTCCACACTCTATCCCTTGGGTATTTATGTTTTGGTAAAGAGAATAGCAGAGCAGTGCAACGTCAGACTGTACTTTCCTAGCAGCTGCTTTACAGTGCATGAATATAAACCGTGTGATTACATTTCTGCACACCATTTTTTGTGCCCAAATAAGATGCATGGCTTGCATTTATATGTAATAACTTGATTTACATGTAGTGAAATCAATGAAATGTACTGAGTATATGAAGATTGTTGAGGTATTTTTTAAGTCAGAAATAAATACGAATATTTTTACTCCTCTGGCCTTCAACGTTCAACCCTTGGGAATAATTAGAAAAGGATCAGTGTCTTGGTTTCTGGGTTACCCGTTGAGAATGAAAAGACACATTTAAGGTGTATCTTTAATTATGTATTGATCCCTTGAAACATTTTAGTTAATTTATACTTCCGGCTTTGTGCAGAAGTGGAATGGACTTGCATCCAAAATTTGGCCCATATATTCAGTGTGCTGGGGTTACATACACTGCAGTAGTGTGTGGAAATACTTAGTTCATATTGAGGTGTTCTGCAGTGAGCAGGGCAGTCTTCTCACGCTGTTCAAAAAGCAGTGTCAAAGAGTAAAGAAATGTTACAGGGCTTTCATGGTGGTGAATGGATGGGCTTTAGGTGAGGCTACTTACTGTGGTTTAAACTTCCCACCAGTGCCAAAGGAGGCAACACACGGGGTTTCCCACCAGTTTGCCAGATGTCGACAAGAAGAGAAAGAGGGATCAGTGAAGCTCAAAAGCTGTTAGTGGATAAATCCAGTACCAAAAATGAAACCAATGATTCCACATTGAATACTTAATCCTAAATTTGTACTTGATGAAGAGACTTTTTTCTCATGCTAATAACTGTACACATTGTTTTTGCTGAGTACATATCAACCTTTTATGGAATATGATTGTAGAAAGTGTAATGCTATTCAGATGTCCAGATAAATTGGGATAATTTTACAGTATAGTAAGTGCCTGACTTAACGAACATTTGAGTTGGAAACTTTCACAGAGATGAATGGATCTCGCATTAAGAACATTTGTAGGTAGGAACAAGTCACAGAAGAGCTCAGGTGTCTACCAGACATTGTCACAGTTGTGCTGCTGTGTGCTTACTGTACAGTGCGACAGGGTACAGTCCTACAGCACTGTCAGGGACTTACTGTATTTTTGTGTATAAGACTCACTTTGTTGGACTTAGGAACGAATCTGACTTATGAATGTCCAATGCTTGTCTTCTTGTTTCTCCCATTTCAACTTAATTTGTAAGACTTCATGTCTCACATTTCCTTTAGCTTCCTTTTCAATTTTATCTATTATAAAGACTAATTCAGTTTTTACTGTAAAATATTTGACTGTATACTTAAACTACAAATCATTAATTAGGATGAAGTCTCATTTTATGCACTAAATGATGTGGTAGATGCCATTTGCAAAAATAAATTATACATAGTTTTATTTTGTAAGGTCTGATAGTCCCTGCATTCTACAGCTGGATTACTGATGTCTGTGGCAAGCTGGGACAGTCTGTTTGCATGGAGACATCACTGGTTCCAAACTGGATGGCCCTGGGGGGCAGGTGGTCACGTGGACCTGCACACTGTGGGAACCTGGTTCAGAGGCCTTGGGCGGGCACAGCTCACAATAGGCCTAGGAGTCCACACTGCTAGATATTATAGTTTATCAAATAAAGCGGAAGACTCTCATGCTTAGGTCAAAATCTCCCAAATTTTTTATGTTGACACTCATATTAGAAATAGTTTCTGTGGGTCAAATGGAGGCCATAGAATAACAACTTTGAGTCTCTTCTGTACACGTATTGAGATGTGGGAATCCTTGTATACAAACAGTGGGAATATAAATTAGAAATCAGTATAGAAGTTTCACAAATTAAAAATAGAACTGCCATGTTACCTGGCATGTGAGATTCTGGGTATATATGTAAATAAACTGATTTTATATTGCTCATTTTACTGAACCATTATTTATAATATTCAATACTATATAGGAAAAACCTGTGTCCATCAATGGAAGAGTGAATGATGGTATTGAGATATATATATATATATATATATATGAATATTATTTAGCCTTAGAAAATAATCTTGCCATGCGTGACAACATGAATGAATTTTGCAGTTGGAATCCTAAGTGCATAGGCCAAAACAAAAAAGACAAATACAGTTTGAACTCTCATATGCGTAATCTTCATTCAAAACATAAATGTAGAGAGTACAACCATATTTATCAATGGCTGTGATATGATCAGAAAAAGAGATATTGGTCAAAGTTTATAAACTTGAAGTTCTGGAGGATGAATAGGTGTAAGTAATATACAGCATGATGACTATAATTAACAATAATGTAATTTATACTGGAAATTGGTAACTGTAAGTTTCAGGGACTGTTATAAAACTGTTAACTATGTGAAGTGGTGGATATGTTTGGTTGATTTAATAATCTTCACAATATACATACTTCACAACAGCATGTTTTACAATCACATATACACACAATTTTAAAAACAAATTGAGACCATACTCATAAAGGAAATAAATCAGACCCATGTGTGTAAACATCATATTGTCTCACTAGTGTGAGAATATGAAAGCAGTAAACAAGATTCAAAATGTACAGTAGATATTGTGAATAGGGAAGAAACTTCAAAAGAAAAAACTGTGATGGGAGAAGGGGGGAAAGGAAGGAAGGGAAAAGGAAAAATATATATACACAAGACAGTTAAGATAGTTATACAGCTGGTTTCTCTTGGTTCATTGAGGGGAGAATTTTGTGATAGTCATTTTCTGGACAATGTTTCATGCCTATATCTTGTACTCTGAACAACTACTGTGAATATAACAATGCACGATGTTGATTATTGTTACTCTCCTACTAGCCTGTTTTGAAACTCTGTTTTATTGTTATTTTTTTACTTTTTTCTGTTTAAAAAAATAATTGGGGAAACCTCTCAAAATGAATAAATGAACAAATGCATGAGAAAATATCTATAATCCATTATAAATTATGAGTCATTTCAATACAATTTATAATGAACATTTTGACCTACAGGAAATTTTCTGTTGAATACATTGTTGAGCTATTTTTTTATGACTTTAAGTTTATATTTTCCTTTAGTCACAATATTAGGAGCTCTGTTTCTCCTTTACTGAAAAGTCCTAGAAACAAATGTTGCTGTTCCTGGGTATAAAATAAGTGAATAATTAAGTAAGTAAGTAAATAGCTTTTGGTTTGCTTAAGGTTTATATTTTATATGATTTGAGTTTTAGTGATTTCTATCCATATATTTATTATTTTATTCCTTCTGCTTGCTTTGGTATTATTTTGTTCTTTTCTTGTTTCTTCAGCAAAGACCACAGAGAATTTGCTTAAAATTCTTCCTCTTTTCTAATACAAGGCTTTAGTGGTAATATGTTTTATTCTGATACTGCTTTAAAGTATTTTTGTCATCCCTTTTGAAGTCCTTTGTTAGATTATTAGCTGTAATTCTTTTTTACTTTATAAGTCAGTTTGGGGTTAATATTATCTATCTCATTTGTATAATACATGTATATCATATTTAAATTTCATGTTTAGAAAATCTCTTACTTTAAAATAAACTTATTTTATAGATTTTAAGGATATTAAATAATATATTTTCATTCCTGGTCTTTATGTCATTATCATCATGATTTATTTCTTATAATTTTGAATTTGTGTTTCAGTAGGCTCTCAGTACTTCCATATAATACCACACAGGTATTCTCACGGATGTTTTTGATCTGACTCATGTTCTGTAGGAAGAGCAGTGTGGGATATTTTACTTTTCAGGATTTTTAGTGTACATCTAGTTTTTGTAATAAAAATGGTATTTAACTTTCTTCTCAGAACAAAATATGTTTTATCTTCCTATGAAAGAATATGATTTTATTTTGTCCTTTCTTTAGTCCTATTCATCTGTTTGTATAATTATTGTTAGTTCTTCTTAATAATGCCATTTGATATTTTTGTTATATTTACTTCTACTACTATTTTACAATTTATTATTTGTAACCTGTTTTCAATTGGAAAAGAGTCATTATGTGTGTAGACTATGGGTTTTACTCCAAAAGACGCAATAGGCTCATTTTCAGGGGATGTCGCTGCTAAAATCATTATAGAACTTGTGTTCTGGTTAGGCCTTATTTTGGGGGAAACATGGTTCATATATAGACAGAGTACACCAAAAAATGTATACACAGTTCAGCAGTTCACCATACTAATACATGTCTGGAAGCTAATAGCCACCGCTGTATGCACCTCTTGTAATTGTAGAGGCCAAAAGTAACTTCCTTAATCTCATGATATCTCAATAAATTTAGTAGTAGAATATTTACATTTTTTTCTTTTCCTGATGTATACATTTTTGGTGGAATATATAATATACATAATGTATATAATCGAGATGGATCGTATATGCGCACACCTCTATCTGTCTATCTGTTAAAATTGTGTGGATTTATCTCTTGTCCTCTCATGGTAAATGACCCTCTATAACGGCTCCAATCAAGCGGTAAGACCTGAGGGAATGTGGGGCTCCGGTGTTCTTTGTGAATTTAGTGCTTACTCATCGCAACTCTACTTTTGAATGACTGTGCACAGAGTTGCACAAATAGCCTCTCCTGGATTTGGGTATCCGCTGTGGTGAGATGCTCTTCACTGCACTCTTCCCTGGGCTGCCCTGGGGTCTCTCCATATCTCTGCTCCTAACATTGTTGAAGGCGCATAGGAGACTGGAAAAGCACAGAACGCGGTCAGTGGGGCCAACAGTTTCCCGCAGGAGCTCAGGATCCAGAGGGACCCACGTGCTTTCCTGCCTGTCCCGCAGGCTCAGCCGCCACTTCTTCTGCCTCCGTGTGACAGCGTCTACCTGGGGAGGATGGAAAGCAGGCGCCGCCAACACAGGCTCCTCTGCTCCTTGGAGGTGCTCACCACAAACAAGAACTTTTAATTTTTTCTGGGAATTTGGAATAAGAAAAACTTCTCAGATAGACAACACCAGAGGCAACAGTGTCATTGACACTGCGGAATTGACCATGTGTGTCCTGTGGGGAGGTGAGGTCACGTGATCATCTGCGTTTATCTCTGTGTCTGGCCTCCTTCCTCTCTCATGCACCACGGCCGTGTGTCTGTCACACTGAGGTCACCATCCTGGTTGAGGGAGAGGGACAGGTGAGTTTGCTCACAGTCTGAGAGGCAGAGTCTGCTACAGAAGCCGGAACGACAGATTCTTGGAAAGTGCTCTTGTGTAAGGACGGATTGTCTGGGGTACAGGCCGATCTCCACCAAAGCCACGCGGACAGGAGGAGCAACTCTTGAGGCCTGGGCAGAGCTGTGGGCAGGGACGACAGGGCCAGGACTCCGTGCTAGGTCCTGGTGACTGCTGTGTGCTCCGGTGTAGCCCTCACTGCTCGTGATTGCTGCAGCTGGATGCAAGCAGAATGAAGTCTGAATTTCATGGTGGGTAGGATGTTAATTTGGAAATTAATTCGTTTCAGAGGTATCATAAAGTAATCGTGGAGAAATTTTCATGGATTGTTTTCCATCAGTTCTGTGCATCTGTTGATGAATAGGATGGAGTTCACAGAATCTTCTGATTGTTTGGAAAACTTGACTACTTGTTACTGAAATGAAATTATCTCTCTCCAGTGTGATCGTGATGTCTGTACTGAATGAGAAATTATATCTCTTCATGAAAGTGTTAGAAGTCTGTTGATATCGGAGAGTTTCCCTTCCTGTAGTTAGAAAAAGATGCTTCCGAAGTAGCACCATACAGTTGAGAGTGAAGGATTATAGAAAAAAAGTACAGCACTTTATACACATGATGCTATGGCTTGCATTTTTATTTTACATAGCTTTTGCATTTTAATATCTTTTAAAAGTCATATGAGATATAGGTTGTTTTTTTCTGAATAATCGTATCCTCACTTAGAAGCATTAAGTTAGTTTTTTAAATATTTTACATCCCATAGTTGAGAATGAACCCCAATGTTGTACTCTTCTAGTAGGCAATATTTAAAATATAAAGTGTATATTTTAATTGCTTTCCTAATATTCATCCATACTCAATAAATACACCATAGCTGAAGAAAATGCCAGATATATCTACATTTCATTAAGTCATCAGAGTCATTATTCCTATAATATTTTCTATGTAATAAAACTTGACAGTGGAAAATCCAACATTCAAGTGCATAAAACAAAACGAGTTTAATGTAAGAGGAGATACGGAGGTACCTCGGTTCATGAACTTAATTTATTTTATGATTTTGGGGGAGATGGCTGCTTTTGTCTGTGTGTGGGGAATACTGCCACAGTTGTGTTTGTCACCTTATGTGGAGTTTGTGCAGAGAAACAAAATATTGTCGAATGTTTTTGTTTGGGAACGAAATTGACAACAGAAGCATTCGTGAACTGAGGTGCATGTCTGTGTATTGTTTAAAAATCACAAAAAGGAGGTGGGATGATGTACCAGAACAATGATACAGCAACCAGGCATCTGTGGATTGAAGCTAGACTACCAATTTTTATGTGAGTCACTAACTACCTTGTGACTAAATTCTCCTGGATTGTAAGAAAAACACCCAGTAGTGCCTATGTCTTATGGATGTGGATATTAAAGTAGTTATATAACATGTTAGCAGTGATCTATATATTGTAATTACTGTACAAAAAACACATGAAACTTGGGAACTATTCTAACTAAAAAGAAAATCTCTATATCTCTAAATTTCTATATCTCTAAATTTCTATATCTCTGTATCTCTATATATGTATCTCTCTCTCTCTCTCTCTCTCTCTATCTATCTATCTATCTATCCATCTGTCTATCATCTATCTGAGAAAGAAATTGCCAGAGGGAAATGTCATGATAAAGGGAGAATTTCATATATAATTCTATATTAACTAATGTCCACAATTCATGTTATCACGCAGCAGCCTCTGTTTAAGAATTTGAATCCTGAGCACAGTAAATGACAGAATGGCCTCTGGGGGTGTTTATATTGCGATAATCTTCCTTGTTCAGATTGCCATTGGAACCCTGGGGAATCTCTTTCTCTTAGGTAAATATGTATTTCTTTACCTCAGTGGATGTAAGACAAGATCCATAGATTTGATTCTTATGCACCTGATTGTGGCCAACTTCTTGGTCATTCTCTCTAGAGGGATCCCAGAGGCCATGGCAGCTTATGGGTTGGAAGACTTCCTCAGTGATTTTGGATGCAAATTTGTTTTCTATGCTAGCAGGGTGGGCAGGGGTGTAGCCTTTGGCAGCACCTGCCTGCTGAGTGTCTTCCAGGCCGTCACCATCAGCCCCAGCAACTCCAGGTGGGCAGAGCTGAAAGTGAAATTTCCCAAGTACATAAGCACCTTCACTATCCTCTGCTGGGTCCTGCACTTGTTGCTGAATATTAGTTTCTGTGTGAGTTTGACTAGCAGGTTGAAAAACAAAAACATCACAAATAAAATAGACTTTGCTTACTGTTCAGATCCACGTACCACGAAAGGGATATACACAGGACATGCAGTGTTTACTGCCATCATTGATGTTTTGTGCATGGGGCTCATGCTCTTAGCCTGCGGCTCTATGGTTTTCATCTTATTTACACATAAGCGGCGGGTCCAACACATCCATAGGACCAGCAACTCCTTCAGATCCTCTCCTGAGACCAGAGCCACCCACAGCATCCTTATCCTGGTGAGCATCTTTGTATTTTTCTATTTCCTCTCTTGTATCGTGCAAATATATGTGACTTTTTTTAATCATTCAAGAATCTTACTGTTCACTCTTTGTGCTTTTGTAAGTGCATGTTTCTCAACTCTCTGTCCCTTTGTATTCATGATTTTCGGCCACTATGTATCTGGAATCTGCTGTGTCTACTCTGAAGGGAACAGAGTCATCTAATTGCAAGAGAAGCAACACATGCGCTGTCTGGTTTTCACTGTGTTGAATCACTGATGAACTCAACTTTCACTAAATTGCACCCAAAGGCAGAAGATGTGGCCTTAAATCTTAATTTTGCTTCTTTAAGTCTTGTGTTCTTGAGTTGACTGAAAGGAATCCCTGCTCATTCCTGCCTCCCCTGTTCTTCAGATATTCTTATCTAGAAACTACCTACAGCCTTCTTAGTGGCAGAAAGACTACAGCCTTCTGTTTTTCAGTGACCACAGCACCCAGCGGGATATGACCCTCTCCTCAGGAACTTTCTCTGTCTTGGAGCCTCAGTGGAGACTGTCTGTAAAATACTCCTAAGTGTGGATCATGTCGGTGTTTGGATGCACAATGAAAACCCTTTTACTTCCCAAAATTTGGTAACCTGAACTTGCATGAATTAAAATTTTTGCTGAATTTTCATTTTAAACTTTTGAAGTCTCAATTCCAGGAGGTGGTCTTGGCTCACTCCCTGTGTAGTCTCGTCTCGCTTCTAATTTGTTTGACCTGAGACCTGCTGGCCAGTGTGTTGGTGGGTGCTTGTTGCTGTCTGTGCTTCCTCCACTTCCAGCCTTCCGTTTCTGATCTACCATCTGTGGAGACGGTGGTACCCACACTGACCTGAATCCCACAAGCAGCTCTCTCCACGCTCGGAGTGCCTGGGGAGACTCATCAGCTCTCGGAGGTGTTTCCAGAGATTCCCTGCATTTGCTGCAGGTTTGTGGCAGGAAGCAAGAAGGACGAAGGTTATCAGGAGCACAGCAGGGCAGGTCTCCAGGACCCGAAGAGTGTGGGGTGGGACAGTGCACGGGAGGTGCAAGAAATAGAGGCGTCAGTGCTGGAGTCTTTACCTCCTTCCCTAGTTACCACCTGTGTTCAGAATTTCCCCCTTTTACCTTACTTTACAATCAACTTTCGAATTTGCAAATCATTTATTTTAAATGAATTTTTTTACCTTACTAAGGTGTAGCTTTATTTTCCTTTCAGGTAATGTCACTTTAGTTTAATAAAAATAATTATTCCTCATAGTTTACACTATTATGTGTATTATTATAAAATGTTTTATGAGTAAAATCACACATATATATAATCCGTATAGATTAGAAATGGTTTCGACTTCTAATCATTCATATTTTATCTCCAGGCGTAGCATTTTTGTAAAATTTATATTGTAATAAAATTGGAATGTAGCATCATGCTTTGTAAATATGCTTTTTATATACTTTTATATTATTGATGAATATTGAGTAAGATATTCAGTTTCAAGGTATTTATAGAGATGATTACATTTAAATCTTGATTATAACTAATCATGTAACTAGTGCTTTAAAAATTGTATTGTGTTTAGTATAATGTAAACATCAGATTTTGTTTGCCTAGTACCAAGACATTTCTAGCATGAATTGTTTCTTTTGTCTGGGAGTGACTATGACTATATGTGTGAATATGCATCCATGTGTTTGTGTGTTCTTCTTTTCCTCCCTGTCACTGTGCATTTGTGAGTGAGTTCTTACATGTCCCTGTGAGAATACGTGTGTGTGAAATTGATCTCTTCATCCTGACATGTGGGTCCTATACTGCTTACCAGGGAATTACAGGAGATCATTTTATTTGAAGACAAACTGACCCTGAAGGGGATTGAGTCAAGACACTCCTTTTAGTATATGTGCTGCCGAAGCAAGCACATCCTAGTCTTTTTTTTTTTTTGTGGGTACCGAGGGTCGAACTCAGGACCTCGCACACCAGCAGGCGCCCATGCCGCTGAGCGATATCACCGGTCCTTTTTTCGTATGTGGGTTCTGGGAGTCGAACTCAGGACCTCGTGCTTGCCAGGCAGGCCTTTATGCTGCTGAGCCATCTCACCGCCCCCCTAATCTTTTAAAGTATATCCTTAATTGAACTTTTTAAAACTTAAAGTCCTTTATGTTAAATCATTTAAGAGACTGTGTGTCTTTAGATAACTCTATTAAGGGTAAATGTAAAAATAAGATGTGTTAAGAACCTAGGTAGAAAACCAAAGAGATAGAGACAGTGTAGTAGGAAGACTACACATAGAGAAGAAAGGAGGGGTGGGGGAGTAATGTACAAAGATAGGGAATAAAGAAGCAGAAGGGGAGATGGAAATAAATAGAAGGACATGGGAACCTGGAGTGAAGGTGGAGAGGAAGAAATAAGAATTTGTGTGATTTGAGAAGGGAACATCACAGAAGGAAATGGGGAAAATGGAATCAGAGCCAGGAACCAGGACAAAAAGGCTCACAAAGGATGAAGAAAGAAAAAAGTGTGCATACGAATGGAGAAATGTAGAAGGTAACAAAGAGAAAGAGGGTTGGGGATGGGGGAACAGAGAGGAGATGAGTAAAAACGGGGAAGAACACTGGGGGATGGGGATTGCAAAACGAAAAAAATGAAAGGAAATAAATGACATTGTTATGTGAAACAGGGAGAAGGCTAAGACAGAGAACACCTGGAATCAGGAAGAGATTTTTGAAATGAGGTAGAAGAACCATAAAGAGGGAAGGTAGAAAGAAATGAAGGGAGACTAGACAGAGGAGAGAGTGAGAGCAGAGGAACTGTGGGGAGGTGTGGAGGAGGAGAGCGCAGTAGAGCAGGAGAGAGAGGAGAATGGTGGAGATCATCAGTGCACAGGAGTCAAAGGGCAAAGAAGTCTGAGATGCAGAAGAATAGGAACGAGATGGGAAATGTTGAGTGGGAAAAACACCACACAGTAGAAAAGAAAATATACAGGCAGTAAAGGGGAAGGGGAGAAATCCAAGGACACAGTAACAGTGAATAAACAGAAACTTCAAAGTGGTGAATGACGTGGGAAAATTATTAGGGGAAGAAGAGAGAAAATTTAGGAGCACTGGAAGGTGAGGTGGTGGAAAAGATAGAGTCATAGCTGTAGGAGGATTGGACACAAACCAAACAGCCATGGAGAAGCTGATAGGAGAAAATGTTGAAGGAAAGAAGAATACCTAAAAAGAATTAGTCACTGATTATGTTGTTGTAAAATATATTTGATATAAAAACCACCACTAAATTATCTTTCCCCCCATCCTATGCATTTGACTCATCTAATGTACTTACTATCAATTTCAGGAAAATATTTTAGAATTCTACTTGTTTTGCTATGGTGTAGGTTATTTAAAGATGAATTTTAAAATCCTGAGCGGTTGAAATTTTCTTCTTTTAAAAATTTGCCTTTTAGATTCATTGCACTGTATTCACAAAGTATACAACAGTGTTAAGTTTTGTTTCCCTAAAATCCGTATATTGCTGTCTATTCTTCCAAAGCCTCATGCAGTCATGGGGGCAGGCTTTTCAGAGGTGGCTGTATCTAGATTGTGCGGTGCTGGGAATAAGTGTGTGTGATTAGTAAGTCAGTCCACTGATTGGCTTGGCATAGTTCTGGCTAGGATTAAGGGTATGAGTGCTACATCTGCCCTAGGGTGGGTAGCCTGCATGCAATATAAGGGACAGAAATAGGATTGTCCTTCCCTCCTTTGTTGCTTTTGCTATCTTGTGGGCACCATGAAATGTTCTCCTCTGTGATGCCCCTCCACCATGTACCACTCTGCCTTGGAACCAGCTGATTATGGACTGAAACCTCTACAAACTGTGAGCAAAATAAACCTTTCCTCCTTTAACTTTGGGTGTGGTGTATTTTGTCTCTGCAAGAAAAGTAAGACACAATGTATTTACAAAACATACAACATTGTTGAATTTTTTTTTCCTAAAATCCACATATTGCTGTACTCCCTAAAATCCATTAACTAATGTGGGAGTAAGGTCCTTGCAGGTGGAAGGCATTAAGATGAGACTGTGCTGAGGTAGAATCAAACCTTAGACAGTATGATGGACTGCAGGAAACAAATCACAGGAAAAAAAACACAAAATTCAGGAGCATTTTTATTCTGCAAGAAAACTTACTGAGCTGGAAATCAAGAAGTTAACCTCATCCACAATATCTACAAAAAATAAATCAAATAATATATACCTAGGAAAGAATGCAAGGATGTGAAATCTTTGCAATGATAATTGCAAAGCAAAGATGAAAGAAACTGAAAAGAATTTAAAATGGAAAGGTGTGTCATGGAGAGGTTCTTTTCTGCTTGTGTATTTTGGGGTTCTGAGCATCCATTTAGTTGTGCACCCCTATCATTCCTTAGATTTGGGAAACTTTCTGCCCTACTTTCAGCGAATTCATGTTTTATACCATTAGTCTCTGCCTTTACGCTTTCCTCAAAGCCAATGATGTTTGTGTCTGTTCTTTTGGATTCACCTAGGAGTTCTTGGTCGTTGTATGATTGTCTCTTGTTGCTTTTTTGGTTATTACTGAATAAATGTCCTGCTCACAATCTCACCCACAAGTCCTGGTGTTATATCTTCTGGTTGATCTTCTGTGTTGCCAAAACTTTCAATCAAGTTTTTCATTTCCAAGATTTTTGCTTCATTTCTTTTTATTACTTCTAGTTATTTGCTGATGTGGTCTTTCATATATTGCATTTTCTTTTTAACTCATTCAACTCCTTATTTGTATACTTTTAAGCTCATTGATCATCTTAGTTATTGATTTATTTGACTGCTTATGTGATCATCTTAGTGACTGATCATCTTAGTATTTTGTTCAATCATCTTAGTAATTGATTCATTTGGCTGCTTGTTTTTTGCTCTTTAATCTCTTCAATCATTTTAACTATTAGTTTTTTACACAAAAATTAATTAAATATTGTATGGTTTCCCTTATGTGACAAATGTGAAATATAAATGAATAAAAACAAAAGAGAGATGACAGGAAACAAAACAGCAGACATTTTGGATATTGGGAAGGGGGTTGTGGAGATAGAGAGAAAGTTAAAGTGATAAAAAAATGACCATGATATGTATTGCAAACATACTCTCATAAAAATAAAATGATAGAATAGAAAGAGCATAAATTTCCATGAATTTGCAGAATCACTGTTTTTTTAAAATGTTGATACTACCCAAAGTGATTAACAGATTCAAAGCCATTTGCATCAAAATAGATCTGTGTCTTAGTTACTTTTCTCCTTGCTGAGACAAAATACCCAACACCCAAAGTGAAAGGAGGAAAGGTTCATTTAGCTCAGAGTTTGTAGAGGTTTCAGTCCGTAATCAGCTGGCTCCAAGGGAGGTGGCGTGGCAGAGGGGCAACCGTTTACAGAGGCAAAAGATATCAAAAGCAACAAGAGAAGAAAGAAAGAGACAAGCCTCTTTCTGTCCCTTATATTGTATGCAGGGTACCCACGCTAGGGCGAGTGTAGCGCTCACACCCTTGATCTCAGCACTGGAACCATGAATCAATCACAAACTAGATTTGGCCTCCTCTGAAAAGCTCACCGCCCCATGACTGCATGAGACTTTGGGGCGGCATCCAGACACAAACCATAACAAACTGTCAATCTTTATTTAAAAAAATCCAAAATTTATATGGAACTGCAAAATGCACCAAATAGTGAAGGCATAAGGAGATGAATGGATAAAGAAATAGTGATATATATATATATAGTGGCTTATATATTATTCAGCCTTAAAAAGATAAAACCCTAACACTTGTAGCAAGAAGAACCCCAGAAACTGGAAGATATTAATTTAACTGAAATGAACCAGACACTGAAAGAAAATACAGTTTATTCCTTATTATTTGTGGAAGCTAAAAAATATTGATATGAATAAATAACATTGTTTCCTTGGTGCTAAGAAGAGTAGGGGTGAAGGGTGAGAGAGGAAGTTGCTAACAGGTACCAAAATCGAGTTAGGACAAATAAGTCATGGTGTTTTACAGCACACCACGGTGACTACAATTTATGATATTTATTATGTATTTAAGGTAGCTACTGGACAGGAACTTGAAGACACAAAAATAAAGATAAGGTTAATGAGATAGGCTAATTTTCCTAATTGTATTATGACACTGTATATACATATATTGAAATATCACACTATGCCTCATAAATTTGTACATTTATGTGTTAAAAAGAAAAAAATGTAAAACAATCAGTATGCAATTGGCTTAAAAGTAGACACATGGAAGGATGGAACAGAACAGAGAGCCTACACATAAACATGATATGTGCTAAACTAATTTTTGACAAAGAACTCAGGTATACATGATAGAGAAAGAACCATTTCTTCAATAAATGGTATTGAGAAATCTTCATACCTATATACAAAAGAGTACACTGGGCCATTATTTAATGCCATAGATAAAAAATAAACTGAAAGACTAATTTTTAATTATGTGCCTGGTAATTTTCTTTCTCTCTACAGCCCTATGGTGGAATTAATATAGGCACTACAGGATTTTTTTTTTATAATAGCTAACACTGCATATATTTCTGTATTGCCTTAGTTTCTTAAATTTAATCTTCATGTGTCTTTATACTTAAAGTTAACTCACTAGTCAGTGTTCCTATGGCTGAGACAAAATATCTGACATCCACAACCCAAAGGAAGAGAGGTTTAATATAGTACCTGGTTTGGGGGGATTCATTGCATAGTTAATTGGCTCCAGGGTAGAAATGGCATGGTGGAAAAGTGTGGTAGAGGAAATCTAATCAACCCATTGGAGCCAGAAGCAGAGATAATGAAGGAACCAAGGACAAGACTACCACCTTCCTGCTTATGCTTCCAGTGGCCTGCCTTTTGTGAAGATGCCCCATTTCTGAACAGATGAGACTTATGGGGGACACTGTAGATCTAAGGTATAACATTCCACCCCTAGCACCCCAAAATATCATATCCATCTCATGCAAAATGCATTTAGTCCATCTCTAGTAGTAACCAAAATCTTAATGTTTTCAGCATTTGATGGAGGGTCTAAATCTAAAGTCTCTTCTGAGACTCAAGGCAAACTCTTAGCTGAGAATGCCTGTAAAAATAAAATGCATTGTTAAATACTTCCAACATACTATGGCACAGGGTAAACTTGCCCATTCCAAAAGGGAGGAATTTTAGCAATAGAAAGGAATTGAACCAAGGCATGTTTGAAAACCAGCAGGGCAAACATTAAATCCTATAGCTTCATGTCCAGCACGTGGGTTGGATTGTGGTGAGATGTAAGCTCCAAAAGGCTTGGTCAGGCCAGTTTCAGCCCACATGGCCTCTCTCTGGGGCTGGCTCTGCAGCCGCCTGCAGCTTTTCTCAGCAAATGTTCCAAATTGCCGGCATCTCCAACTTCCTGTGGTCTCCAGTGCTACACTGTTTTTACAGAGGTTAGTGACAGGACTCATGTTCTGTAATATGATCCCTGTGGGATGTTCCATTTTGTTGGGTTTTTTAATATATATCTCTGTTTTTCTACTAATAATTGAAATTACATTTGTAATTTCCTATGGAAGAGTATGATTTATTGCCATTTTCATCCTAAATTATCTGTATATATAATTATAAATCTTCCTCATGTTACTATTTCTGATTTTTGCAATATTTATATTTTATGATTTATTATTTATAACCTTCTTTCCATTGTAGAATTATAATTGATTAGTTTTTAATGTTTGTAGGGTATGATCCATAGTTTCATTTTATAGACCATTGGGTTTTTAAAATATATTTTAATAAATATTTCAATTCTTTCTTTACATTGTTGGATATATATATATATATATATATATATATATATATATATATATGTATATTACATGGCCCCACATGCCTGTCAACTTGAGGTCACCATCCTGGCAATATGATGGAGACAGGTGAATGTTTTGTGTTTCAGTCAGAGGCAAACCCTGAAAAGATGCAAGAGCAATAGGCACTGTCTGGAGATGGTATTTTTCTCTGGTAGAGGCTGATCTACACCAAAGACACACAGAAAGGAAGAACTATTCCTGAGAGCACGGAGAGAGACTGTGGACAGGAACTGTGGGACCAGGAGCCTGTGCTGAGCCCTGGTTACTCCTGACATGTTCTAGGGTGTCTCTGGCTGTTCATGATCTTACTACCTGTGTACAAGTAAAAATTAAGTCCTATTGTTAAGTTAGGACTCTAATTTGAAAATTAATTCGACACTAAAGACACCTTAGAGAAGTCAGGGAAACTTCCAATTTTCACATTATTTTTCCACATAATTCTGTGCACATGTTAATGAATACAAAAGAGTTTCTTTTTTTTTTTTTGTGGGTACCAGGGGTCGAACTCAGGACCTCACGTGCCAAGGCGCCTGTGTCGCTGAGCGATATCACCAGCCCTTTTTTCGTATGTGGGTACCAGGAGTCAAACTCAGGACCTTGTGCTTGCCAGGCAGGCGCTTACACTGCTGAACTATCTCACTGGCCCCAAAGGAGTTTCTTGAGTCATCCAATTCTTTTTTTTTTTTTTTTTTTTTTTTTTTTGTGGGTACCAGGGGGTCGACCTCAGGACCTCACGCGCCAACAGGCACCCGTGCCGCTGAGCGATATCACTGGCCCCTTTTTCGTATGTGGGATCCGGGAGTTGAACTCGGGCCCTCGTGCTTGCAAGGCAGGCGCTTATGCCGCTGAGCCATCTCACCGGCCCGAGTCATCCAATTCTTTACATCAACTTTCAAGGAGATGCAGAAATTATGAAATGATGTTCCTCTACTTTGATTGTGATGTGCTTGATTGAGTCAGTAATTATATATCTACTGAAAATGTGTCGAATACATGAAAATATTTGATACTGGTGTGCAGATTCTTTCTTGAACCTACCAAAAAAATCAGTAAGGTCTCCAGCACTTGTTATGGGTACATATGGTATAAAGTTTTTTGTTTTCAATTTCACTGTTGTCCTTTGTGTCTGTCTTGCTGGTCAAATTTTCCACACATGAGCCTTTGATGCCCGTGTCCATTTCACATCCTTGTGTTGTATTTTAATCTTCTCCAAATCACCTAAGAAATAGAACTTCATCTATTTTTCTCAAAAACTGAATATAATATATATTTTATAAAGGATTATTTAATTTTGATCTTCAAATATCTCATTGCTATTTACATATCACCTCTCATGCTTAGGACACACTCTAATATTTTTCTGTATTTCATGTTCCTCATACTTTTGGCAAGAAATTATATGAGTGGTTCTGTTCATATCCTAATGTTTATCCACATTCAATAAGCACAACTTGCATATTGTATTCATGTTTATTAAGACATCTAAAACTTTGTTCTTTGTACTTCAACATATTTTGGTCACAGAATAACAATTAGATAAAAATGGAAATGCATAATAAAAATTAAAGATGAAGCAGTTTTAGCATTCAGTAGTACCTTCTATGATGGTGTAAGGTAACATGGATATTGTTACAAGTAGGCTATTCTAGTTCAAACAGACACTTTATGAACACTTAGTGAGTTACACATAACATCTTTGTGGCTCAATTCTCCTGAAAAGTAACAGAAGAAAAATAGTGACTGAATCATACTGTTGTGGACTAGGCTTGTTATTATTATGTAACACATTGGTGACAGTAGCCTGTACATTGTATGGAATCTTGGAAGGAACTCCAAACTTGGAAAGTATCAGAAAAAAGAAAATGTAATTAAGAAATAATAATAGAGGAGAAATTTTAATTTATCAATTAAAAACAACATAAAGCTCATGTGACCACTACTTAAGAACGCAAATGGTACCATAGAAAATGATAGATGGCCTCTACAAATGTAAATATTGCATTAGATTTTTCCTGATTGTCATGGTAACCTTGGGTAATCTCTCTCTTAACTCAGTATTTATACTTTTACTTCAGTGGATACGAGTCAAGGTTCACAGATTTGACTCTCAGGTACATGACCATGGCCAACTTCTTGGTCATTCTCTACAGAGCACCCGAGAAACCATGGCGGCTTCTGGGATGGAAGACTTCCTCAGTGATATTGGATGACAACTTGTTTTCTATTTTCACAGGGTGGCCAGTGGTGTGTGCCTGGGCAGCACCTGCCTTCTGAGTGTCTTCCAGGCCATGACCCTCAGCCACAGAAACTTCAAGTGGGCAGAGCTTAAAACAAAATCTCCCAGAAAGATGAGCGTCTCCACTGTCTTCTCCTGGGTCCTGTACATCCTGCTGAATCTCACTTCATCTGTGAGTGTGACTGCACTTGTAGAAATAAAAATATCACAGATAAAATAGACTTTGCATGCTCTTCTGCTCCAGATTATTAGAAAGTTTCATATTCAGCAATGACAGCACTATTCTCCATCAGCGATGCTCTGTGTAGAGGATTCATGCTTTGTTCTAGCAGCTCCCTGACTCCCTTCCTGTACAGGCACAAGCAGTGGGTCAAACACATTCATAGGACCAATGTCACCTCTAGACACTCCCCTATGACCAGAGCCACCCACAGCATCCTTGTTGTGGTGTACACGTGTGTGAACTTGCGCATCATCACCTTCTCCATCCATATGTGTTTGGCTGTTTTTCATAATTCCAGGTCCTTAGTTTTCACTGTTGCTTCCTTAACAAATTGCTGTTTCCCAACTCTCTGCCCCTTTGTGCTCATGGGCTGTGATCACAACGTATCCATATTCTGCTGCATCTATTGTAGAAGGAACATGCACTCACTTAAATCTTGCATTGTCTTTTTTCCCACTTTCAAGTCATTTATTCACTCAAACCCCACAAAAGCTCTCCAAAATGCAGAGGACCAGGGCTTTTCTCTCCACTCGGCTTCCTAAATCTCTCCTTTCTGTATTGACAAAGTCAAGTTCCCATCCAACATATCTGCTTCCTGCAGCACCTGAGATGTTTTTGTCCTTGTCATCCTCAGCCCTCTGGTTTATACCCAGTCCTTTATAAATGCTCAGCATGATGAGACTTTCACACTACATTAGTTGGGTCTTATCATCCTTATAAATGCCATCCATGTGTTGAAAGTCTCATGGGAACTCTAATAAAATTTTCCTAGATGTGTATCATCTCTGGACTCTATAATCAGTACAGCAAGAATACTTCAGAATAACGAGCATAATTTCTAGCAACAAAATTAAATGGAAATCTGAACTACGAGCTAAGCAAAGATGCAGAATACGACCTTCTAAGCTTTGTAAGATCAATACTGGGAGAGACCGTTTGGGAACCTGTGCAGTCTCTCCCTGCTCCTTATTTGGTAGACGTGAGGCGCGTCTCACGGTTTGCCCTGGGGGCCCTTGTGGTCTGCGCTTCGTTTCCAAGGTTCAGTCTTCTGACCACTGCTGTGGTGAGATGGTGCCCTAGCTGACCCGAATTCCACAGCAACTCTGGCTCTGCTCTGTGTGTCTGGGGCCACCTGTAGCCTTTATGCTTTAAAATATATATATACTAAAATTTAAAAATTCAACATATTCTGCAACTGTAATTAATAGAAACTATTATTTAATATCATTGTTGAATTTTGTTTAAATATATGATTATAGTTATTTGTGTCATTTTGTTATATTCCACATCTTCATTATACTTGCCATTGTATAACTGTATGATGCTCTTTGTGTTTAGAATTATATTTTAAACTTCATGTTTTGTACCATTTACACAGAATTCTTCTAATGTATCAGTTGTATGTGTGTTGTGTGAGTCTGCATATGTGTGTATGTCCATGGATATGTGTTTGCATGTGTACTTGTGTGTGTGTATGTAGGCGGGCATCCACCTGTCCACTTGTTGTGTACTTGAGTTCCTCACCGTTAGTCCCTGAAAACAGGGATATTACACTGAGAATCGCATACAATATTTCTGCCCTGTATTTTCATTCTGCTAAAATAACATAACTCAAATGGATCTAAATATAACCTTAAAAATTATCAAAATTAAAAATAAGGTGAATTAGCAAATTAAGTCACTGAAATATAAACAACATGAAACACAGAAATCATGATGAATGTAAAACTGAGTTTAAGAAAGATGAAAAAATGGCCAACTTTAACAGTTCTGGGTTGGCTGATCCTCTGTGGTGTGTTCTTTGGCACCTCTTATGCACCTACCCCATTCCACTCATCTCTCTTCTGGAGCCCCTGTGCAATTCCCAACCCTGACTCTTTAGCACACCCCAGGGAAAAAAAGTTAAGAAACCTCAGGGAAGATCCACTTCAGAAAGCCTGGAGGCTCCCCACACACAGAGCATGGACAGAGCTGTTGTGGATTTTGGGTCAGCTTGGGACCGTCTCCTAAAAACAGTGGTCAGGAGACCTGACCTTGGAATTGGAGAGAGCAGAGACAGCAAGGGGCACCATGTACAAACTGTACAGAAGATCTCAGATCCACCGAATTAGGAACAGGGAACATCTACGGACAGTCTTCCAAGCGGTTCCTCCTGGTATTAAACTTCCAAAGTTTCAAAGTTCACATTGAGCATGTTTGTTTGGCTCATGTGGCAGGTTCTCTTTTGATTCAGTTACTAGAAAGTGTTCTCATTCGTCCTCTGCATTGAGAGATGTTGCACATACAGGAGAATTTTGTTGAGAGCATCAACTGCAACTCTGACTCATGAATGATATTAATAAGGAGATTATCACACCCTCCTCCTGGGATATGAAAGTCTCACCGTGTTGAGTATTTGTAGAATGCTGAGTGTGGACAGGAGGAGTGCTTCTTTATGGAGGAAAACAGCTGAGGTGTTTCGGGAAAAGATAGGCTGTACCAGAAATTTATTTCTTCAAGTCAAGAAAGATTTAGCGGCATGAAGAGTTGAGCACGAATACTTTGCATTTTGGGGGAATTTGGTGGTGGTGGTGGGAGTCCATCGATGATTCAATGCAGTGGAAAAAAAGATGGTACATTGTTATTTTTGTTTATTATTGACTTAGATAACTCTTCATTTCACAGGTTTTGGATACACTGATCACATCTCACGAGCACAAAGGTGCAGACAGTTGGGAAACAAGCATCCATTGAGGCAGCGAGAGCAAACACCAAGGAGCTGTGATTGTGATAAAAAGTCGAATACTTTTCAGTGATGGTGGAGAGGAAATAAAAACATGGAAAATTGCTCACCAGGATGAGGATGCTCTGGGTAGCTCTGATTCTGGGGCGAATCTGGAGATGCTGTTCTCACAGATGTGTTGGCCCTGCTGCTTGTGCCTGAACAGGATGAAGAGCACAGAGCCAATGGCTAAGCTCATGAGTCCCATGTACAGCAGGTGAGTTCTGGAGATAAATGGTGCAAATACTGAATGAAAGACTCTCTCACACCTGTAGAACAGAGCCCCAAGTCTATCCTCTTTGTGATATTTATAGCTCTCATTTGCTAATCAAACTCACGGGAAGACCATGATTCAGCCCCAACTGCAGGCCTGGCACAGGACAGTGGAGGCACTCATGTACCTGGGAGTTTTCACTTTTAGCTCTTCCAGACGGGAGATCCTGGCAGTGATCGTGATGGCCAAGAAGACACTGAAGAAGTAGGTGTATTAAAAGACACCCTCCTGCCCTCCAGAAAGCAACTTTGCATCTAAAATCGCCAAGGAAGTCTTCCAACCCAGACTCTGCCAGGGTCTCTGGGATTCCTCTGGACAGAATGAGCAGTCTTCCCTAGTCAGGTGCTGGAGGATGAAATCTGTGGTCTTTGACCTGCATCCACTGAAGTAAAGGAGTAATTGCCGACTTCAGACAGAGAGAGGGACAGAGACAGTCCCCAGGGTTCCAATGACAATCTGGACAAGGAAGACTATACCACCATGCACATCTATAGAGACTCTTCTGTCATTTTCTCTGCCCAGTACTCCTATTCTTAAGCAGAAGATTCTGCACAGAAACATGAATCGTGTGGGTTTTTTATTACAATTAAATTTAAGTTCTTTTACCATTATTATTTTCTTAAACACATTTTCTTTCTTTTTTTTTGTGGGTACCGGGGGTCCACCTCAGGACCTTGCATGCCAGCAGGTGCCCGTGCCACTGAGCGATATCACTGGCCCTTTTTTCGTATGTGGGTTCCGGGAGTCGAACTCAGGACCTCGTGCTTGCCAGGCAGGCGCTTATGCCACTGAGCTATCTCACCGGGCCCTAAACACATTTTCTTTTGATCAGCTATCTCCTAAGTTTTTGTGTGTCTTTATAGAGTATATCCCATATATGCACCACTATCACTAATATACTCCACTTCCTTTTTATTCTAGGATAACTTAGTCACAGGGATGTAGGTAACTCACTTAAATATTAATAGAGCCTGGCTTGAACCAGAATATCCTTTATGGAATGACACTGGTGCTACTATTGTACTATATTACTTTAGTTCATTGTTTATGCCGTTAAAAATATAAATGAATGTATAATGTGTGCAGCAGTAAAAATAGTTATATTTTTTGTTTGATTAGGTATATTCCCATAGTTATCTAAGTATTAGTTCACCATTCTGTATAATTTGAACAGTAACAAAGAGGCAGAAGTATAATAAATATATGCTTTTGAGTAATTTATCATATCCACCATGGGTTTAGTGAATGTTGAAAAATAGTGGGAGAGGAACAGAAGAAGTACTCCTATAATTTCTTGACAAAACTGCACAGAACATGATTTACAGAAAAATGTTGGGGTCTATCCTTTGCTCGGGATATGACACATAAATAATGATAAAAACTTTTAGAGAGGAAGCTAAGTTAATCCCTTTTAAGGGTTATATACTTATTGCTCAGCATTTGAGACATATTACATGAAAGTACATATTGCATGATTTGTTAAAGATTAAAATTTAACACAGGAGTTAAAATGGACTTTAGGCCCCATACGATCATGTGCAGGGAAAATCTGAGCTGGGCATGGTGGTGCCCGCCTGTAATCCAAGCATTCTAGGAGGCTGAGGGAGGAAGATCACAATTTCAAGTCCAGCGTGGCAACTTAAAGATGTAGTGAGACTCTGTTTTATTTATTTATTTATTTTTATTTTTGTGGGTACCGGGGGGTCGAACTCAGGACCTTGCGTGCCAGCAGGCGCCCGTGCCACTGAGTGATCACCGGCCCTTTATTCGTATGTGGGTTCTGGGGGTCAAACTCAGAACCTCACACCTGCCGCTGAGCCATCTCACCAGCCTGAGACTCTTTTAAAATTAAAAAATAAAATCAAAATGGGCTGGGGTGTAGATAGGTGTGAAGGCTCTGGGTTTATTCCCAAGTAGCACCAAACCCAAAACAGAACAAAACCAAACCAAACAGAAACTTTGATATAGAAGAGAGATACAAAGTATATTATTAAATCTTTCAGTAGAAGAAAATATTACATCATTATTTAACCATAAAATGCAGAATTTCTTAATGTTTGGTTCCATAATATAGAGAAAATTGCACGCAGATGTCAATGCTAGATTGACATAGTTAGATTTTCATCTACACTTTATATTTTTTGTAGAAATATGATGACTCAAATTTCACAACCAAAAAAAGATTCACTTAAGCATTTACTATTGCTTGAGCTTTTATGCAGGGAAGTGGGTGACTAAGTTAGCTCCACTGCATTCTACAAGTGCACATTTTATAATATTTTATTCAAGATGGCACTAATCATGAAAATTCCTCTGTGGTACCTTAAGAGACAAATTAATTTGCAAATTGGAGTCCTACACTCCTGACAATCAGACTTCTTTCCTGTTGCCCCGAGCCCCAGCCATCACGACCAGCAAGGGTGCCCTGACACCCATCAACTGTCACCGGGCTCAGCACGGAGTCTGCTCCCTTGGTGACTGTACCTCAGCTCTGCCCAGGCCTAAGGGGTCCCTCATCCTTTCTGAGTAGCTTTGGTGCAGATCAGATCAACCCTACAATCAGGCCTTCTCCTGACAACAGCTCTTTCCCAGGACCCTGGTGTTCCTGCTTTCCTTGCAGACTCTGCCTCTCAGACTGAAACACACACCTGTCACCTCCCCACTACCAGGATGGTGACCTCAGGGTGACAGGCACATGGGCCATGGTGTGTGTGGGAGGAGGAGGGCAGACACAGAGATAAACAAGGATGATGCTTTGTCTCCTCTCCCCACAGGACAGAAAGGCTCAGCTCTCCTGCACTGTCAACAACAGTGCGAGCTCCAGAGTTGGGTATGCGAAAACTTTTTGTAAATTCCAAATTCCCAGAAACAATTAAAAGTTCCTTGTTTGTGGTGAGCATCTCCAAAGATCAGAAGAGCGTGTGGTGGAGGCGCTCACTCTCCATCTCCCTGGGCAGAAGCTGCGGGGAAAGTGGAGGCTGAGCCTGAGGGAGGGACAGGCAAGCACGTTGGCCCCACTGGGTCCTGGGCACTGTGAGAAGTTGTTTATTCCACAAAACTGCTTCCCCACTTTCTCACAGACTCCTAAGCTGCACCATCAGTGATATTCTGATTACAGGTGTGGAAAGATGGCAGGATGTGCCCAGGGAGGAGGGAGATGAGTGCCATCATGTCATGAAGCCATATACAAACCACTGGAGAGCATTGTGTGACTCTGCAAGCTCACAGGATGGTGAAGTTGAAATGAGCGCTAAATTCAGCAAGAACACTGGGGACCCACATTCCCTCAGGGATGTAGGCTTTCACTGGAGGCATTAAGAAGGGCCATCCACCCTGGAGAGCAAAGCGGATGAGTCAGCACAGATTACATGTGGGGACGTGACATGTGCATCCTAAAGAATGCATGGAAATTCCTACTGCAGTGGATGAAACAAATAACCCAAAGGGGTGTAACGTGAACCTACAGAGCATAGCCCGTGTACATAAATCTCCAGTCATTTACAAGTTGCAATGGAAGGGAGGTTGCGGCTAATTAGTTATGAAATATAAATAGAAATAAGTATGGCAAAATGTGAGAAGCTTATTTTAAAAAGAACTGATAAAGCCTATATATGCAAATAAATTATGTTTGATCAAAACACAAAATGATATTACAGAAAGATGAAGTTTTTTGTTCTTGGATATATGTTTAACAAGAAAAATTTATAAAAATTTAAGAACATGCTGTTTTGATTTATATATACGGACTGAAATTATTGTTTAATCAAGTAAACTTACATATACATCACATTGCATAGATACTATTCAGGGCATGACAACACCTGACATCTATTTAGTTAACAGTTTTTAGTATAAAATATAATATTATCATGCTGTATGTTATTAGATCTTTACAACTATTCATCCTACACAATTGTAAGTATGAACTTATACAGACATCTTTTTTTGCCATAACACAGGCACTGGTAACTAAAGTTCTACTTTCTGCTTTTATATATTTAACTTTATAAAATTCTGCATATGTTTGAGGTTATACAGTATTTGTTTTATTTATTTTTACTCTGTGTCCAAGGTTCATCACTATAAACGTGAATGGAAGCATCCTTTTTCTAAGGGTAATTAATACTCACATCTCATATATGTATATATATCATACTTTTACCATGCATGTACCTGTTGATGGATGAAGGTTTTTTCTGAATCTTGCCTAATATGAATAATGAATAATGTGACCATAGACATGGGCATAAAAACTCATAAATACAGAAATTATTTTATTGACATACTATCCCAGAATCTCCAATGTTAGATTCTATGTTAGTTCTACTTTAATTTTTGAGGAATATCATATTTTTTCCCACAATGGCTGTACTAATTTACCTTCCCATTAATAGTGTAGAAACCATACCTGTGCAGCAAAGGTTGAAAGTCAGCCACAAGTAAACAACATTTGTTTTTGCTTTTGAATCTGTTGCTCTTTATTTAAGCATCTTTCTTTTGTTTTTTTACTCACAACATTGTTTGTAATATGAATAAGAGTCAAAATATAAATTTGGAAGTCTCTTTGGGGGGCGGCACTGGACTTGGAAACCAGAAGTGATCTCCCATGGAGCTACATCCCCAGCCCTTCCAATTCTTTTGAGACAAGGCCTTGCTAAGTTGCCCACACTGGCCTCAAATTGTGGTCCCCAGCCTCAGCCTCCAGAGTATCTGAGATTGCAGAGCTAAATTTGTAAGTGTTTACCTGAGTATCAGAATGATCCACTTATTTTAATGATTCATAAAATTTCCACTCCTCTGTCTTCTAGGAACTGTGCTCAGTGGAGTGCCCTATGAACCAGGGTCAGCTCCTCTAGGCCAGCAGTTTCCCCATAATGTGCTTGTCCAACTGACCACCTGTCCCTCAGGGACATGCTATTTGCCACCTCTAACCTGGTGTTTCAGTGAATGCAGCTCTGCCTTTTCAACCTCACAGGATAGCAAGGCCAAATACAGGGCTCTATTCTACAAGACATTTTTTATCCAAATATTCTCCACCTTATCTTGGAGATGCCCACAGTGAGACAGAGACATACGACATTTCATACTCCATACTCCTAACAGCTCTCTCCTATTTTTCAGAACTTGAGTGACCTAGAACCCAGATGTTCAGAACACACACTGAAGCTCTTCCTGGCAGCTTTGGGTGGCCTCAGAACTTATACCTCATCGAGTATATGCAGGAAAATCCCTGGCCTCCTTCGCATTTCCACCTCCTTCCATCTAGTTATGCAGGTATAAATCAGTAGTGTATTGATACAATGCCATTGTACTAAGTGAAAAAGAAATCAGGAAGACATCACCATTTTTAATAGCTGCAAATGTAAGATACATTGATATAAAAAATTACCCTACTGGGGAATGAACAGTGCACAGAAAACTGTAAATATTAAGGAAAAAATGGAAAAAACCCAAACAAATGGAATACTATCCCATGTTGATTGGAAGAATTAATATTGTTAAACCACAATCTACCTAAAGCAGTTTAGAAGTTCAAGGTAATGTGTGTTTTGAAACCTGGGATGGTCTTCAAGGAAATATGAATAATAACCTTAGCATCTGAATTGAACCAAACATGACTCCAATACCAAAAGAAGTCTTCAACAACAACAACAACAACAACAACAACAACAACAACAACAACAGAGGTATCACACTACCTGATTTCAAAAATATATCATCAAAGTATAATAAACAAAACAGCATGGTACTGGGGTAAAAACAGACACATAGACCAATGGATCAGAACAGAGAATCCAGAAATCAATCCATGCATCCAAAACCTGCTGATTGTCTACAAAGTTGACAAGAGTACAAACTGGAAAAGACAGTTTTTAATATGTGGCTCAGGGAGAGTTACATAGTCACAGGTAGAAGAAAAACACTGGACACCTCTCACTAGAAATAAAAATCAATTTACAGTGGATTAAAAACTAAAATGTGAGCATCGGAATTGGAAAAGAGGTCATCAGATTGTTTCTACTTGCTCTTCTATATTGTATTCTAACTTTAACTGCATTATTAAGTGCTGGAAACCTCATGTTGGAAATTCACGAAAGTTTCCTGAAATTTGTTTTCCCATTATTTAAAAAGGGATAGTAATATTTTGCTTAGCATGTGCATTCATTCTCAGAATGAAACCAAATAGTATATATGAAAGTCCTTTATTAGCCCTAGAGTGCATTTATGTTGAAATACCAGAAGGTTTATTTCTATGTATCACTGAGATTAAGTCTTTCTAGAGGTCAGACATTAGAGGATGAGGCTGAAGGGAGCTAATTGAGTGAGAAAAATTTTCCTTGGCCCAGGCCATTCAAGAGAAAGGCAGCCTAAACTGCTTCTCATCTGGGGCTGCCTTGCTCTGTCTGGCTCAGCAGAAACAATTTCAAAATCCAGGACCTCTAGGAGAAGAGGAGAATACAATAGGAATGGAGAAGTAAAGGAAGAGAAATTTCATCATTCAATAATTTTCTTGGGGTTCTAACAAGTGTAAGTAGAACCATCTTACTTTCCTAGCATGCTTTCCGACACCCCAGTGTATTTCTGAACAAGGTTTTGACTGGGAATTTCATGTACAAAGGACAACTCTTCTAAGGAGTTCCACACATAAAGAGTAACATAAAGTTAATTGAATATTTTTATTTCATGTATCAAGGGTTCTGCTTAGTATTATTTATCTACATCAATTCAAAGTGCTGTTTGTGGAAACTAATTTCATAGAAATTAGTTTTGAAAACTTCAACTTTTCCAATATATATTGTTAAACAGAATCATGATAGAAAATCTAATGTTACCAGCAGATTCCCAAAGTGCTTTCTCCATACATATGTAAATTTTTTTTTTTTTTTTTTTTGTGGGTACCGGGGGGTCGACCTCAGGACCTCGCGCACCAACAGGCACCCGTGCCTCTGAGCGATATCACCGGCCCCTTTTTCGTATGTGGGTTCCGGGAGTCGAACTCGGGCCCTCGCGCTTGCAAGGCAGGCGCTTACGCCGCTGAGCCATCTCACCGGCCCCCATATGTAAATTTTTAAAAAAGAAGTACATACATATTCTGAGAATGACTTTACAGCTTCTCAAAAGGAAATATTTTGGCTGATATGCACCAGTTTTTCTGCTATTTCTTTCGGGGTGTTATATGAGGATCATCAGAAACTTATTCATTCACTTTAAGAATCCCATTGAAGATTTTAGTTTTAACTTGATGAGCAAATTCAAACTATTTTAGCTTCATGAGTTAATTTTAAAAATAATCTCAAGGACAAATGCATTTCTAAAAATTGTAGTGCAGGATAATGTTGTGACTAAAAAATGTTCTTTCTTTTAGGTTGATTTTAAATGTTTCAGTTTAATTGTGTGTGAGTGTTTGTGTGTGTGTGTATGTGTGTATCTGTCTGTGTGAATGTAAGGGATAGAGAAAGACAGAGAGAGAGAGAGAGAGAGAGAGAGAGACAGAGAGATAGACACAGCCATAGAGAGAGACATGGACACAGACACATGGAGAGAAATACAAAGGGACATATTTTGCCAGACCTAAATTGTATAGTTCTTCCCTCAATTCTTGATGCACTGATTTTATCATATACTCTTCTCGACAAAGAATTTCTCACAGGATCAATGGTAAGGAATTAGTATCTTTACCACAGTCAGCTCAAAAATCACATCAGAAAGACTATCAAATTATGTATGTATGCTAAGAGAAATAAACTATTCCAGTGCTCTGCAAGCCTGCTCTTTTCCTAGTTGAGAATCATGTACACTAAGAGATACTTATTTTATTTCAAACTAAAATTCTGTGTGTTTAGTGATTTTTGTACTTCTTGGCAAGCTATCCATGTGTCTTTGCTATTGGGGGCAACCTTTCTTGCTTGGTTTTGTGTCTTTTATATTTGATTTATATTTTACTCATATTTCAACAGGGAATGGACAGGTGATCTACGAGCACAGTGGAGAAATAATGCTATTTTGTGGGGTGAAACCTGGACTTTTAAAAGTCTTTCAAATCCTAACAAATGTCAGTCATAGTATTTCCTAAATGGTTTTATATCTGACTTTAGAGATTAATGACAACTGAATCATCTCAGGATCTGCAAAAAACAAAATCATGTTTTCCTCTGCCCATTGGTCAGATACATCATGAATGCAATTAGCAAACATGGTGTAAACATTCTGTCCCCATTGTGTTGTGAAGTCATTTGTAATTATTGTAATTACAATTGTAATAATTGTTATTATTCTTTACTTTAGAAATTAGCCATCCTTCCCAAGTATTTGTCTTGTTTTTAAAATTCATTTTAATTTTAGATCTCTTGATTCCAGCATAAACACAACTATATCACCTTTTCCTCTAACTCAGATTATGTCTATCTTCAATCCTAAGAAAGCAAAACTAGGAGTATGGCCATATTCACAATGTTGGTTCTTCCTATCCATGAGCAAGGGATATCTTTCCATTTTCTGATATCCTCTTTGATCTCTTTTCTCCGAGTTTTATGAATTTTTTTCTAGATCTGTGAGGTATGCTAATGGTATTCTGATTGGGATTGCATTAAATCTGTATAACAGTTTAAGTACTTCAAAGGATCAACAACTGGGATCTCATCCTATTAAAAAGTTTTTGCACATCAAAAGCAATCATCAACAGAGTGAAAAGACAACACCGAGATTAGGAAAAAATTTTAGCCAACCGTCCCTCAGAGAAAGGACTTCTATCTAGAACATTTAAAGAATTGAATAAAACCAGGCCCCCAAATTCAAAGACCCAAACCAAAAATGGGCATCTGAGATGAATACACAATTCTCAGATGAAGAAATACAAATGGCAAATAAATATATGAAAAAATGTTCAACATCATTGGTCATTCAAGAAATGCAAATTAAAACAACACTGAGGACACGGTGGCAGCTGGCGCCCAGGGAGCCCCCACGGAGGATCCTGAGACAGCGGCGGGGCAGGGGAGCGGCGGAGAACGGCGCTGACCGGCGGATTGAGATTGACTAAGGGACACAGAAAATACAGTGGCACAGTACCAAAGAATCAAGGACTGGGCCAAACAGGTAGCAACTTCGCATACCCAACGAATTGAAGAGGTAGGATCTGGCAGAAAGCTCAAAACCTAAAAGCAAGCTCCACTTGGAAGATACTGCAGAGAAGTAGTCATCTTCTAAAGATCTTAAACACTAGCAATAAAGTAACCTACTATAGGTAATTTGCAAACATCACCCCAGGAATTAAAGAAAGAAAAAATGAGACGACACTTAAACAAGATGCAACCACACACATCCAATTCACCAAAGGCAAACCTAGGGAGCAACGAGGTGGGACAATCCGAAAGCCACCCACCTGGCCTATCTGAAGTGGTAACAACAAAGCAACTGAATGAGGTTCTGGAAAAAATTAAAACAGAAATAATCTCACAGATAACTGCAGAGATAATGTCTACAATGAAGACCATGCTTAAAGACACTATAGCTGATACAGACAAAAAAATAGATGAACTTAAGAAAACTATAGAAACCATGAATGCTCAGCATAGGAAAGAAATGGAATCTATAAGGCAGATTCAAGCAGATATCCAAGAGATAAAAAATTCCATTGAAAGTATTTGTAGCAGAATAAGCCAATGCGAGGACAGGATCTCAGATATAGAAGACAGGCTTGCAATTAGTGATCATGAAATGGAAAAATTCTTAAAAATAGCAAGGGACCATGAAAAATCAATTCAGCAGCTGCTAGATGACTCAAAGATAAACAACTTAAGAATAATTGGAATAAATGAAAAAGCAGGAGATAGCATCAACAACATTAAAACCTTGTTCAAAGACATAATCAGGGAGAACTTTCCTGGAAGAGAAAAGGAATTTGACACCCCTATAAGTGAAGCTTTTAGAACACCAACTAGACATGATCAAAAAAAAACTTCAGCCAGACATATTATAGTCAAGATCCCAGAAATTCAACAGAAGGGCAGAATCTTAAAAGCTGTTAGGGAGAAGAGACAAATCACCTATGAAGGAAAACCCATCAGAATCACAGCTGACTTTTCAGCACAAACCCTCAATTCAAGAAGAGCTTGGAATGATGTATTGCAAGCTCTAAAGGAAAATAATTTTCAGCCCAGATTGATGTACCCTGCAAAACTATCTTTCAAAATTGATGGAGAAATAAAATACTTTCATGACAAAGAACATCTGAGAAAATTTATGACCACCAAACCAGCACTCCAAAATGTTCTGAAGGACATTCTAGAAAGAGATAGGAACCCCAACAGAAGGAATCCACCAGGCAGGGCAAATAATTAAATAGCCGGAAAGCGGAAAAACAAAGAGTGGGAACCAACAACAGGAAAATATCATGACAAGTCAATACATATCAGTTTTAACCATCAATGTTAACGGTCTTAATTCACCAATCAAAAGGCACAGACTGGCGAAATGGATCAAGAAGCAAGATCCAACAATATGCTGTATACAAGAAACACATTTAATTCAGAAAGAAATTCATAGACTGAAAGTCAAAGGATGGAAAACAATACTCCATGCCACAGGAACCCAGAAAAAAGCAGGGGTAGCTATTCTTTTTGCAGACAAAGTGAACTTCAAGCCAAGAAGGATTCAGAGAGATAAAGACGGTCATTACATCCTTGTAAAGGGAACAATCCAAGAGGAAGAGATAACGATCATAAATATATATGCATCAAATACCAATGCACCCAGCTATATAAAACAAGTACTAAAGGACATGAAAAATCAAATAAGCACTAATACAATTATATTGGGAGATCTCAATACTCCACTGTCACAAAAAGATAGATCAACTGGACAGAAAATCAATAATGAAATAGTAGAACTGAACCAAACTTTTGAACAAATGGACTTAGTAGATGTCTACAGAGTGTTCCATCCCACAACATCAGAATACACATTTTTCTCAGCTGCACATGGGACGTTCTCCAAAATAGACCACATACTAGCTCATAAAACCTGCTTAAGTAAATGCAAAGGAATTGAAATTATCCCATGCATATTATCAGACCATAGTGCAATGAAATTGGAAATCAATGGCAAAAGATCCCACAAAAACTCCCTAAACACATGGAAATTAAACAGTATCCTCCTGAACAACCAATGGGTCACAGATGAAATTAAAGAAGAAATTAGTCACTTTCTACAACTGAATGATAATGACAGTACAACATACCGGAACTTATGGGATACAATGAAAGCAGTCCTAAGAGGGAAATTTATAGCATTAAACACTTATATCAGGAAAATAGAGCAAGCGCAAATAAACAACTTAAGGGTGAACCTCGAGCTTCTAGAAAAAGAAGAGCAGGTTAAGCCAAAAGCCCGTACAAGGGAGGAAATTATAAAGATCAGAGCAGAAATTAACGTATTGGAGAATAAAAAAACAATACAAAGAATCAATGAAGCAAAAAGTTGGTTCTTTGAAAGAATAAATAAGATTGACAAACCCTTATCCAACCTTATTAAAAAAAGAAAAGAAAAGACTCAAATCCATGCAATTGAAAATGAAAAGGGTGATATCACGACAGACCCTGCAGAAATCCAGAAGATCATCTATACCTATTTTGAAAATTTATATTCTACTAAGATGGAAAATGCAGAAGAAATGGACAGATTCCTAGATTCGTATGAATTACCAAAGCTGAATCAAGAAGATTTAAAAATCCTAAATAAACCAATATCAGCCAATGAAATTGAAGATGTAATTAAAAACCTCCCAACAAAGAAAAGCCCAGGCCCTGATGGATTCACTGCCGAATTCTACAAGAAATTTAGAGAAGACCTAACGCCCCTACTTCTCAAACTTTTCAATGAAATTGAAAGGGAAGCAATACTCCCAAATTCATTCCTGGAAGCAAGCATTACCCTGATACCAAAACCAGAGAAGGACCCAACTAAGAAAGAGAACTACAGGCCAATCTCCCTAATGAACATAGATGCAAAAATCCTTAATAAGATACTGGCAAACAGAATCCAACAAATCATCAAGAAGATTATACACCATGACCAAGTTGGATTCATCCCAGGGATGCAGGGATGGTTCAACATACGTAAATCAATAAATGTAATACAGCATATTAACAGAACCAAAGACAAAAATCACATGATCATCTCAATAGATGCAGAAAAAGCTTTTGACAAAGTCCAGCACCTTTTCATGATAAAAACCCTACAGAAAATTGGAATAGAGGGTCTTTATCTCAATCTGGTAAAAGCTATCTATGACAAACCAACAGCCAATATCATACTAAATGGCCAAAAACTGAAAGCCTTCCCTCTAAAATCAGGAACAAGACAAGGATGTCCACTGTCCCCACTCTTATTCAACATAGTTCTGGAAACTTTAGCCAGAGCGATTAGACAAGAGAAAGAAATAAAAGGAATAATGATCGGAAAGGAAGAAGTTAAATTATCATTATTTGCAGATGACATGATACTCTACACAGAAGACCCCAAAAACTCCACTAAAAAACTGCTAGATTTGATAAGCAAATTCAGTAGTGTAGCTGGATACAAAGTCAATACTCAAAAGTCAATAGCCTTCCTGTACACAAATAACAAACTTACTGAAAGAGAAATTAGGGAAACAATACCTTTCACAATAACATCCAAAAAAATGAAATACCTAGGAATCAACCTCACGAAGGATGTAAAAGACCTCTATACTGAAAACTACAGTACTCTGAAAAAGGAGATTGAAGAGGATATCAGAAAATGGAAAGATATCCCTTGCTCCTGGATAGGAAGAACCAATATAGTGAAAATGGCCATACTTCCAAAATTGTTATACAGATTTAATGCAATTCCAATCAAAATTCCAACAGCATATCTCACAGAATTAGAGAAAACAATCCTAAAATTCATTTGGAATCAGAAGAGACCTAGAATAGCAAAGGCAATTCTGGGCAACAAAGGCAAGGCAGGGGGCATCACTATCCCCGACTTGAAATTATACTATAAAGCTACTGTGATAAAAACAGTGTGGTACTGGCAAAAAAACAGACCTGAAGATCAATGGAACAGATTAGAAGATGCTGAAACAACCCCAGACATACTAAGCCACCTTATCTTTGACAAAGGTGCCAAACACATTCGCTGGAAGAAAGATAGCCTCTTTAATAAATGGTGCTGGAAAAACTGGCTCTACACATGCCGAAGATTAAAACTAGATCCATATCTTTCACCATGCACTAAACTAAATTCAAAATGGATCAGAGATCTAAATATTAAAACAGAAACATTAAATCTGCTGGAAGGTAGGATAGGTAAAACCCTTGGAGACATTGGTGTAGGCAAAGACTTTATGAATAAAAACTCAACCGCACGGGAACTATCCCAAAGAATCAATAACTGGGATCTCATCTTATTAAAAAGCTTTTGCACAGCAAGAGAAACCACCAACAGAGTGAAGAGACAACCCACAATGTGGGAAAAAATGTTTGCCAGCTGTTCCTCAGACAAAGGATTACTATCGAGAACATATAAAGAACTCAAAAAAATCAGACCTCCCAAATTTAAAGACCCACTCCACAAATGGGCATCTGAGATGAATACACATTTCTCAGATGAAGAAATACTAATGGCAAATAAATATACAAAAAAATGTGCAACATCACTAGTCATTCGAGAGATGCAAATTAAAACAACACTGAGATACCATCTCACCCCAGAAAGAATGGCTACTATTAAGAAATCAACTAATAACAAATGCTGGAGGGGCTGTGGGGAAAAAGGAACCCTTCTTCACTGTTGGTGGGAGTGTCGACTGGTACAGCCACTGTGGAAGTCAGTGTGGAGATTCCTCAGAAAACTAGGGTTGGAGGTCCCATTTGACCCAGCTATTCCCCTTCTGGGCATCTTCCCAGAAGAATTAAAAACATCGTACCACAGCGATATATGTGCACCCATGTTTATAGCAGCACAATTTGTAATAGCCAGATCTTGGAAACAACCCAAATGCCCATCAACTGAGGAATGGATAAGAAAGATGTGGTATTTTTATACAATGGAGTACTATTCAGCCATAAAGAAGGATAAACTGGAGACTTTTATAGGTAAATGGATGCAACTCGAGAAAATACTCATAAGTGAAATAAACCAGAAGCACATGTGTAAGCATCGTATTATCTCTCTAGTATGAGAAACTGAAAGAGTACATAAGATCCAAAATGTACAATAGACATGGTGAATCAAAAAGAAACTGGTCAAAAGGAAAGAGAGACTGGAATAGGGAAAAGAAAGAAGGGAAAGGGAAAAAAAATGGTATATATATATATATATACAAGATGGTTAAGATAGATACACTACCATTTTTACTTAGTTCATTGAAGAGTAAGGTTTGTGCCAATAATGTTTGGACAATTGAATGCTAATGTCTGGTGTCCTGAATAACTAACTTAAAGATAGTAATACGTAATGTATTAACCATTGTTACCCTCCTATTATGTTTGTTTGAAAATTTGTTCTTCTTTTGATTTGTTTTGTTTTTTCTTCTCTTTAAAAAAAAAAAAAAAAAAAAACACTGAGATGCCATCTCATCCCAAAAAGAATGGTTATCATCAAGAAATCTACCAATAACAAATACTGGAGGGGCTGTGGGGAAAAAGGAACCCTTCTCCACTGTTGGTGGGAATGTAGACTGGTGCAACCACTGTGGAAATCACTGTGGAGAATCCTCAAAACACTAGGATTAGCAGTCCCATTTGACCCAGCTATTCCTCATCTGGGTATTTTCCCAGAAGAATTAAAAACATCATGTCACAGTGATATATGTGCACTCATGTTTATAGCAGAAAACTTTGTAATAGCTAAATCTTGGAAACAACCCAAATGCCCATCAACTGAGGAATGGATAAAAAAGATGTGGTATTTTTATATGATGGTGTACTACTCAGCTACAATGGAGGATAAACTCAGGACTTTTATAGGTAAATAGATGTAACTAGAGACTATACTCGTAAGTGAAATAAATCAGACCCGCATGTGTAAATGTTGTATTATCTCCCTAATGTAAGAAAATGAAAGAGTAAATAAGATCCAAAATCTACAACAGGTATTGTGAAAGGGAAAGAAACTGCTCAAAAGGAAAGAACAACTGGGATGGGGGAAAGGAGAAAAGAAGAAAGGGAAAAGAAGAAAAAAAATATATATATAAATACAAGATAGCTAAGATAATTATACTACTAATTTCTATTAGTTCATTGAAAAGAATGTTTTGTGCTTATATTGTTTGATCAATTTTGCATGCCTATATCTTATAATCTGAGCAACTACTTTGAAGATAACAATATGCAATACATTAGCCATTGTTAATTTCCTATTGTTGTTTTGAAATTCTGTATCATTTTTACTTTTTTCTCTTTAAAACAAAAAGAAAGAAAGCAAAACTAAACCAAACATTTCTCTATTAGGATTGTTTAAATTGAATGAATGAATAAAGGAATGGACAGGACTAGGTCCAGAAGGAGCGGCCTAAGGGCTGTGGTCAGGGCCAGTCCCCTAGGCTTGACTTGTTGCCTAGAAGCTTGTCAGGGAGACGTGCGAGTGGCTGTGATTGGCTGAGCAGTGGGCTGGGCGGGGCTCCATGCTCTGGGCAGCCATGTTGCTCAAAGAGAGTGAGGCCCCTTTGCTGGAGGTAGCAATGGGAGGAATAGGGACCCACATCCAGGAGTTAATCAGAGGCCGCAGTGGAGACAGGGGCAACAGCTGTGGAAGGCAGGGGCTTGGTGGAGAGCAGAGGACAGCAGGAGATGGGGCTGACTGCCTCTGGCTACTATGCAGGGAACATCTACCCCCAATACCTTAACCCACTTCCTCCAGGCTTCCACATCCCTTGCACCCCACCCAAAGTAGCCTCAGGGTCCCTGGCCTGGCCCAGGCTGTGGCCAGTGAGCTGATGCTCAGTGAGCTGATTGTAATTTCATTCCATTGCAAGCTCATAAGATGCAAGAAATTATTTAAATCTATTTTACAAAATATGATCTATTTTGAAGAATATTCCGTGAGGTTCTGAGAAGAGTATGTACTCTGTTGGCTACAATATTTTGTAGAAACCTATTAGTTCCTTTTCATCAGTGGTGTGGTTTAACTGAGATTTCTTTGTTGAATTTTTGTCTGGATGATCTATTAGTAGAGCAGATGTTGAAGTCACTCACTATTATCGCTTTAGGTCCAATGTATTCTTTATTTTGAGTAGTATTTATGAAATTGAGTGCACCAGCATTCAGTTCACATGTATTTACAATTGTTGTATGTTCTTAATGGATCGTTCCCTTTATCAATATGTGGTGACCTTTTTTGAGACAGGGTCTTGTAAAGCTGCTAAGTTGCTCACACTGGGATAAAACATATAATCCTCTTGCTATAAGGTTTTACAGTGCTTGGTTTGCAGGCATGTGCCACCATGTGTGGCTACATTTTATGCTTCAATAAGTAGTTACAATGATTTCCTCCATTGTTCTTTAAGTATATATTGGAAAATAGCATGTTTGCCAAGATAGGGATTTAGAAAATCAGACTCTGGATAAGTAAACAACCAACTATTAACCTGAAATTGTTCTATATGTTTCTGTGTGGTACACACCATTTACAGTTCAGGAAAGACTCTTACTTGTCCTGCACTAATGGGATGGAAATTCCGCAGGCTCAGGGTTCAACATGGCTATTAAGAAGGGCAGAGAGAGTTGAAGGTGGGGCCAAACATGTGCCTAAATGTGAGGATGGGGGTAGACTGGGGGCAGAATTCCAGGCAAACATGTAGACTGAATTTTCAAGAGAGGTAGGATTAGGGCTGTGGAATCCACGGGAATCATTAGATTTTTTACACAAGTCGGAATGCAATGGGTGACAGCATCCAAAATGTATCTCCCTCTGTAGCAGAAAATGCCCCCCAACCCAGTGCACTTCCATTGCCCTGGTGATCATTCCTGTTGCAGTTCCAGTTGCTTCTGTCTCAGAAGTGGCTCGTCATTTGTGATGCATATTATAAGAACCAATCAAAGCCAGCTAAGTACTCTACCTCTGTACCTCCCCTTTGGAACCTCATAAAAACCTCCCTCCCTGGGCCTTTGAGGCCCAATATTTTGGGAATGATCTCAGTCAGTGCCCACTGACATAAAATAAATCTGCCTCCAAATCCTGGGTGTTTTCTCAGTGTCTCTGTTGCTCTAGTGTCTGGTTTGCTGCCAGGGAGGACCGAATTTGTTGACCTCTTTGGTCACTGCTCGTGGCCCTCGCAGATGGAGCAAGGCCCTGTCCGGGTCCCTGTGGGAAGGCGGGCCCTCAAGATTTCTCAAGTCCCCTTGGAGACCAGGAGGAGGATTCCTGGCTTCCTGCTTGAGTGGATCACATTGGACCCCAAAGGAGGAAGACACAGTCAGTCAGTCTGTCTGTCTGTCTGCCTGCCTGATTGCAGGGAGACCCCCAGGGACACTCCAGTTAGTCGGTCGGTCAGTGCTGGTCAGCTGGAGTAGGAGAGATTCATCACCTCTTGTGAGGACCAATAATTCTCTGAATTATTTACCATTTTACTGAGGAATCAGGAAAAGCAGTTCACTGTGGGATTTAATAAGTAAAATCAACTGTTGTCAAAGCCCATGTTTATGTATGTATATGAGTATGTGTTTTCATCCTAATAGAGATCACTTTTCTCTTATATGTTGGAAATCATTGATCCTGTGAGTGCAAAAGGCCTCCTGAATATTTTGACTCAAAAATGGACCTGAATATTTGGTGCTGTGAGATGGGCAAAGACCAGGAAAGAGGTGGAGGTGAAAGAAGTGACAGGAGACTGGGTCACCCAGATCAGCAAAGAAAGAGAGATGAGTGAAAAAATGATAGCTAAATACTGTTAGAACTATTTCTTTTTACCTGTGTAGCTGAAGCCTCCACCCCCAAAAACATAAAAAAAATCCCTAAGAACAAAACAACAAAATAACTTCTACTTTTATACAATCATAAGCCACATTTTTGTTGTTTTTCACTCACATATAAGTTTTTATTTCATTTTATTTTATCCTTTTAATAAACTTAATCTTAAAGTCTTACAAAGATGTGAGAAAATCAGATGAATACCATGGCTCAACCATCAAGATTTAACAAGTCACTGCTTTTGATTCATATGATTTCTGTTCTAACCCCACTGTCATCCAGACCTGCATGAATACATAACCTCCTAATGAATTGCTGATCAAAATATTAAATATAAAATATGACATTTTTCAATAGGAACACTGTTGCTTTAGCCTAGGAAAATATTCTGTATTTCTGAATAAAGAAAAATCATTCATTTTCAATAAAGTATTGGCATTAAAAGATTCACATCAAGACACACTGTGATACTTATTTACAGAGTCATTACATAATATTTCAATAATTGGTATTAATATTTATTTGTCAATATTGGTCACTTACAATTGATTTTCATCTCCACTCTCTTGGAGTGGAATGGTTTCATAATTATGTTTATGATACTCTCAGAGAGTGAATTGAACAACTGATTATTTTCCAAAACCATGCATAATACATATTCCTCATTATTTTAAGAAATTACATGCTCCTCCTAACAATACAGGCTTTTGTATTCCTTTCACAGTCACAGAAGAGACTGGACTTGCTTGGGTAATGGTTCATGAGCAGAAATGGGCTGACATTTGGGTAACCCCCAGTGACTACTGCAGCAACATTCATGAGGAACCTGTTGGGATTGTTATATAAAGTGAAAAAAGCTTGAAAACTAGAAGAGAGGGTATAAAAGTGGACAAAGGTGCTGACCAGGAGAATGATGGTTTTGGTGGCCCTGTCTTCAGGGGAGGGTCTGCGGGGCATGTTGGTCTTATGAATATGCCTCATTCTCAATTTGTGCCTGTACAGGATGGAAACCATGAACCCGCTAGTGCAGAGCATGAACCCCCCACACAAAGCATCAGGCAATGAGAGCAATGTTGGATGTAGGATTTTCCTAGATTTTTGTTGGGAAACACGAGAACAGTATCCAAACTCTTTTCTGTATGTGATGTTTTTGTGGTAACATTTGTCAGTAACATACATAAGAATAATTGTGTTTAAAAGCATGTGGAGGATCCAACAGAGGGTAATGAAGATGCCTATATACTTGGGGGCTGTTAGCTTAACCTCTGCCCACCTGGAGTTCCCAGGGCTGATCGTGATCACCTGGAAAACACTCAAGAGGCAGGTGCTGCCAGTGGACACACCCCTGCCTACTCTGTGAACATAGAAAACAAGTTTGAATTCAAGGTCACTGAGGAAATCTTTCAAGCCAAATGCTGCCATTGTGTCAGGAACTCCTCTAAACAGAATGGCCAAGGAGTTGGCTACAACCAGGTGCTTGAGGATCTGATCTGTGGACCTTAATTGGCACTTAGTGAAATGAAGACAGGTATAGTGGTGAAGAAGACAGAAATTCCCCAGTGTTCCAATGAGAGTCTGAGAGAAGCAGACCACTGCCATTGCCAAATCTCTGGAGGCCGTTGAGCCAGGTCCGGTGTGTGATCTTTGTCTTCACAGCAGAGTTTCCTGCACTGAAATGTGCAGAATGGCCTATATTTATCACAAGAACTGAAATCCAATTCTCTACCTGTTAGTGGACACTTAGAGTTATTTATATGAAGGTTTTGTTAATGCAAGAAGTTTCCAACATTAAACTAGGGACTGAAAGTAAGTTAGTAGTACAAAAACACTTGTTAGGGAATCCCTGGCAGGTTACTTATTCTTTACAAGTCTATGAGGCTGGCACTGTGATTATTTTCTTTGTGAAGAAGAGCATATTTTCCTAAGAGGAGAGTTGCAGGATTTGCCTACTTCCAATGCTACTTAGGTGCGTATTGGGACTTGAAGCTGGCAGGGATGGTAAATTATATTACATTTAACCTCAGTGCTAGTCCTAGAGCATGAGACACTTTTTGTTTGAATAATCTGGATCTATTTAAATTTTTTTGTACCTTGTGTTTTCATTTATATGAATGGTATTTTTATACTTTTGTCTGCAAAATTTTCCATCTATGCCAATGTTTATTGTATGAATCAATATCAATTCTGAGAGAGTTTAGAATTCTCTACAAAATGTGGGGACACAGATTGTAATTCCATGCTACACATCCCTACTAGTCGGATTACTTTCCTTAGGATGACAACTGAAAATCCTATTTGGTCTTAAGTCAGAGGCGAATGTTCTGTTACCATTATTTAATCATATTATGCTCTCATAAATCTTGCATACTTAAATACAAGCACATGATAATATTTTCAAAAGAGGGACCAAATATACATAAAATTTCATGCACACACTTACCTTATTTCAATCTCTGAATTAATGAAGTGACAAAAATGATTTAAGAGAAATATTATGATACAAACTTGTATGCGAAATAGATGCTCTATACTGAAAAAATGTGCGTTATATAAACAGAAATATTAGAGTACGCTACACTTATATTCACAAATTCATTTCTGCATGATAGATGTCTCTGAGACCTGTGGGTGGTTCTTGCCTAACTGCTAGGATGAAAGGAGGCCTCATAACAATCATCAGCCAGACATTTTCAGCAGAGACGCACTCTCTGTCTGCACTCCATTCCACTGCACTCCACAGGAGGAGCCTGCTGCCTCCTTCAAGTGCCTAAAGTCAGAGGAATCATTTCTACTCCTGCTGCTGAGATTCAGACACAACACTACCATGCTGACTACAGAAGCGTTTATTGCACGCTCAGATGTGTTGTGAGCAGATGCGTAATAATGTTGAAAATTGAGTCTCTGAGTCCAGTCAGAACATAGCTTTTTGAGATATGGTTCTTGAAATCCAGGTTCCATTATCACTAGTGTTACACACCACAAATTGGTGTCACTGTGAATTCCCCAACATTTCATTAGGAAGCTCAGTCATTGGATTGTGGAAGGGTGTGACACCCACCTCTGTTTCTTAGGTCATCTCATGCTTCAGAACACCTGCATCCCTCCCACGTGTCTGTGGCTCTCGGCCCATCTCAAACCCCAGTCACTTTTCTGATTGTATTTCGTACCCAGACTGCTGATCCACCTCCTCGCCTTGCAGACTCTGCCTCTGATGCTGATCTAAGACACACTCACCTGCCTCCATCCAGTTACCAGGACTCTTGCTGATGGATGATTTCTCTGCTGCCTGGTATGTTTTTGGGAGAACTGATCACACCTGAGATATGTGTTTGTGAGTCTGTGACCTCACCTCCCCACAGAGCACAATTATCACTCCACCCTCCCCATTACAGTGCAGTCTTGGGGGGAGTCAAGTGGCCCCCAAAAACTTTTTTTCCAGTTGGTAATTACTAAGGCCAATTACAATTTTCCAGTTACTCTCTCCTAAAAGACAGTTGCAAATCTGGGAAAGGCTGTGTTATCTTCTGACCCCTTGAGGCAAATGAGGACTGAGGGAAATGAGAACTCAGATGGAAAAGAGCAAGAAATACTGAGGTCTGACATGTGGGGTCTTTTGTTTCCCTGTTTTCTCCCTCAATGAGTTTGTTATTTGTGTACAACCATGCTATTGATTTTTAAGTGATGACTTTTTATCCAACTACTCTTCTGAATTTGGTTATTAAATCTATAACCCTTTTGGTGGAATTTTTGGGTCTTCTATGTAGAGTATCATGTCATCTGCCAATAATAATAATTTAATTTATTCCTTTCCTATTTCTAGTCCTTATATTTCTTTCTCATGTCTAACTGCTCTGGCTAATGTTTCCAGAGCTATATAAAATAGGAGTGGTGATAGTGGATATCCTTGTCTTGTTCCTGATTTTAGAGTGAAAGGTTTCAGCTTCAGATTATTTACTTTGCTGTCAGCTGTGGTTTGTTATGGATGGCTTTTATTAGATTGACATAAAACTGTCTATTCCAAATTTCTTTAGGGTTTTTATCATAAATGGGTGATGGACTTTGTCTAATGCTTTTAGTGAATCTATTGAGATGATGTGAGTTTTGTGACTGGCTCTGTTGGTATGGTGTATTACATTTATTGACTTGCATATGTTGAATCATTGCTGCATACCTGGTATGAATCCTAGTTGGTCATGGTGTATAATCTTCTTGATGATTTGCTGCATTCTGTTTCTTACTGAGAATTTTTGCATCTATGTTTATTATGGAGATTGGCCTGTAGTTCTCTTTTTTGGTTGGATCCTTCTCTGGTTTTAGAATGAGGGTAATACTTGCTTCCAGTGATGAGTTCAGGAATATTGCTTACCTTTCTATTTCATTAAAGAGTTTGAGGAGTAATGGCATTAGAACCTCTGTAAGTTTCTTGTAGAACTCAGCTGTGTAGCCATCAAAACCAGTGCTTTCCTTTGTTGGTATGTTTTTAATTGCATTTTCAATTTCAATGACTGATAATAGATTATTTAGAATTTTTACAGTTTCTTGATTCAGCTTTGGTAGTTCACATGTATCTAGCAATCAGTCCCTTTCATCTGTGTTTTCTATTTTATTAAAATAAAGATTCTTGAAGTAAGTATTGATGATCCTCTGGATTTCTGCAGAATCTGTTGTGACTTCACCTTTTTCATCCTAACTGCATGAATTTGAGTCCTTTCTTTCCTTTTTTTGATAAGGTTGTCTAAGGGTTTATCAATTTTATTTAATCTCTCAAAAAGCCTCCTCTTCAATTCATTGATTCTGTGTATTGTTTTCTTTGTCTCCAGTGCATTAATTTCTACTCTGATCTTTATTTCTTCCCTCCTATGAGCTTTGACCTTGACTTGTTCTCCTTTTTCTAGAAGCTTGAGATTGAACAGTAGGTTATTTATTTGAGCTCTTTCTGTCTTCCTGATATGAGCAGTCCCTAAAAATTTCCCTCATAGGGCTGTTTTCATTGTATCCCATCAGTTCTGATATGTTGTTTTGGCATTATCATTTAGTTGTAGATATTATTTAATTTCTGCTTTAATTTTTTCTGTGACACTTTGGTTGTTCAGTAGGGTGTTATTTAATTTCCTTTATTTATGGAGTTTTTGTGGTTTCTTTTGCTGCTGATTTCCTCTTTCATCGCACTACGGTCAGATAACATGCATGGGATAATTTCATTTCTTGCACTTACTTAAATATTTTTATGGCCTAGTATGTGGTATGTGATGGAGAACATCCAATGTGCTCAGTGTTGTTTTAATTTGCATCTCTCGAATGAACAGTGAGATTGAACATTTTTTACCATATTTATTTGCCATTTCTACTTCCTCATCTGAGAAGTGTCTATTCATTTCAGATGCCCTTTTTTGGATCATTGGGGGGGTCTGATTTTTTAGATTTTATGTATTTTAGATAGTCATCCTTTGAGGAGCAGCTGGAAAAATCTTTTCCCACACTGTGGGTTTTCTGTTCACTCTGTAGGTGGTTTCTGTTTTTATTTTTATTTTTTTATTATCTTGGCTTTTATTTTATTTTATTTTTTTATTTTAAAGAGAAGAAAAAACAAAACAAATCAAAAAAGAACAAATTTTCAAAACAACATAATAGGAGGGTAACAATGGTTAATGCATTACGTATTGTTATCTTTAAGTTAGTTATTCAGGATACCAGATATTAGCATTCAATTGTCCAAACATTATTGGCACAAACCTTACTCTTCAATGAACTAAGTAAAATTAGTAGTATATCTATCTTAACCATCGTATATAAATGTATTTATGTATTTTTTTTTGTGGGTACCGGGGGGTTGACCTCAGGACCTCGCACGCCAGCAGGCGCCCGTGCCACTGAGCAATATCACCGGCCCCTTTTTCGTATGTGGGTTCCGGGAGTCGAACTCGGGCCCTTGCGCTTGCTGGGCAGGTGCTTAAGCCGCTGAGCCATCTCACCAGCCCTATCATATATATATAAATACAATTTTTTTCCAATCCCTTCTTTCTTTTCCCTATTCCCCCATCCCAGTCTCTCTTTCCTTTTGACCAGTTTCCTTTTGACTCACCATGCTTATGGTACATTTTGGATCTTATTTACTCTTTCAGTTTCTCATACTAGAGAGACAATACGATGCTTACACATATGCGTCCGGTTTATTTCACTTATGAGTATTTTCTCGAGTTGCATCCATTTACCTATAAAAGTCTCCAGTTTATCCTTCTTTATGGCTGAATAGTACTCCATTGTATAAAAATACCACGTCTTTTTTACCCATTCCTCAATTGATGGGCATTTGGGTTGTTTCCAAGATCTGGCTATTACAAATTGTGCTGCTATAAACATGGGTGCACATATATTGCTGTGGTACGATGTTTTTAATTCTTCTGGGAAGATACCCAGAAGGGGAATAGCTGGGTCAAGTGGGACCTCCAACCCTAGTTTTTTGAGGAATCTCCACACTGATTTCCACATTGGCTATACCAGTCAACACTCCCACCAACAGTGAAGAAAGGTTCCTTTTTCCCCACAGCCCCTCCAGTATATCTTATTAGTTGATTTCTTGATAATAGCCATTCTTTTTGGGATGAGATGGTATCTCAGTGTTGCTTTAATTTGCATCTCTCAAATGACTAGTGATGTTGCACATTTTTTTGTATATTTATTTACCATTTGTATTTCTTCATCTGAGAAATGTGTATTCATCTCAGATGCCCAATTTTGGAGTGGGTCTTTAAACTTGGGAGGTCTGATTTTTTTGAGTTCTTTACATGTTCTTGATAGTAATCCTTTGTCTGAGGAACAGCTGGCAAACATTTTTTCCCACGTTGTGAGTTGTCTTTTCTCTCTGTTGGTGGTTTCTCTTGCTGTGCAAAAGCTTTTTAATAATATGAAATCCCAGCTGTTGATTCTTTGTGATAGTTCTTGTGCAGTTGAGTTTTTATTCATAAAGTCTTTGCCTACACCAATGTCTTCAAGGGTTTTACCTATCCTACCCTCCAGCAGATTTAATGTTTCTGTTTTAATATTTAGATCTCTGATCCATTTTGAATTCAGTTTAGTGCATGGTGAAAGATATGGGTCTAGTTCTAATCTTCGGCATGTGTAGAGTCAGTTTTCCCAGCACCATTTATTAAAGAGGTTATCTTTCTTCCAGTGAATGTGTTTGGCACCTTTGTCAAAGATTAGGTGGCTTAGTATGTCTGGGGTTGTTTTAGCATCTTCTAATCTGTTCCATTGATCTTCAGGTCTGTTTTTTTTTTTTGCCAATACCACACTGTTTTTATCACAGTAGCTTTATAGTATAATTTCAAGTCAGGGATTGTGATGCCCCTGCCTTGCCTTTGTTACCCAGAATTACTTCGCTATTCTAGGTCTCTTCTGATTCCAAATGAATTTTAGGATTGTTTTCTCTAATTCTGTGAGATATGCTGTTGGAATTTTGATTGGAATTGCATTAAATCTGTATAACAATTTTGGAAGTATGGCCATTTTCACTATATTGGTTCTTCCTATCCAGGAGCAAGGGATATCTTTCCATTTTCTGATATCCACTTCAATCTCCTTTTTCAGAGTACTGTAGTTTTCAGTGTAGAGGTCTTTTACATCCTTTGTGAGGTTGATTCCTAGGTATTTCATTTTTGTAGATATTATCGTGAAAGTTATTGTTTCCCTAATTTCTCTTTCAGTAAGTTTGTTATTTGTGTACAGAAAGGCTATTGATTTTTGAGTATTGACTTTGTATCCAGCTACACTACTGAATTTGCTTATTAAATCTAGCAGATTTTTAGTGGAGTTTTTGGGGTCTTCTGTGTAGAGTATCATGTCATCTGCAAATAATGATAATTTAACTTCTTCCTTTCCAATCATTATTCCTTTTATTTCTTTCCCTTGTCTAATTGCTCTGGCTAAAGTTTCCAGAACTATGTTGAATAAGAGTGGGGACAGTGGACATCCTTGTCTTGTTCCTGATTTTAGAGGGAAGGCTTTCAGTTTTTGGCCATTTAGTATAATATTGGCTGTTGGTTTGTCATAGATAGTTTTTATCAGATTGAGATAAAGACCATCTATTCCAATGTTCTGTAGGGTTTTTATCATGAAAAGGTGCTGGACTTTGTCAAAAGCTTATTCTGCATCTATTGAGATGATCATGTGATTTTTGTCTTTGGTTCTGTTAATATGGTGTAGTACATTTATTGATTTATGTATGTTGAACCATCCCTGCATCCCTGGGATGAATCCAACTTGGTCATGGTGTATAATCTTTTTGATGATTTGCTGGATTCTGTTTGCCAGTATATTATTGAGGATTTTTGCATCTATGTTCATTAGGGAGATTGGCCTGTAGTTCTCTTTCTTAGTTGGGTCCTTCTCTGGTTTTGGTATCAGGGTAATGCTTGCTTCCAGGAATGAATTTGGGAGTATTGCTTCCCTTTCAATTTCATTAAAAAGTTTGAGAAGTAGTTGTGTTAGGTCTTCTCTAAATTTCTTGTAGAATTTGGCAGTGAATCCATCAAGGCTTGGGTTTTTCTTTGTTGGGAGGTTTTTAATTACATCTTCGATTTCATTGGTTGATATTAGTTTATTTAGGATTTTTAAGTCTTCTTGATTAAGCTTTGGTAATTCATATGTATCTAGGAATCTGTCCATTTCTTCTGCATTTTCCATCTTAGTAGAATATAAATTTTCAAAATAGGTATAGATGATCTTCTGGATTTCTGCAGGGTCTGTCGTGATATCACCCTTTTCATTTTCGATTGCATGGATTTGAGTCTTTTCTTTTTTAAATAAGGTTGGATAAGGGCTTGTCAATCTTATTTATTCTTTCAAAGAACCAACTCTTTGCTTCATTGATTCTTTGTGTTGTTTTTTTAGTCTCCAATATGCTAATTTCTGCTCTGATCTTTATAATTTTCCCCCTGTACAGGCTTTTGGCTTAGCCTGCTCTTCCTTTTCTAGAAGTTTGAGGTTCACCATTAAGTTGTTTATTTGTGCTTGCTCTATTTTCCTGATATAGGTATTTAATGCTATAAATTTCCCTCTTAGGACTGCTTTCATTGTATCCCATAAGTTCTGGTATGTTGTACTGTCATTATCATTCAGTTGTAGAAAGTGTCTAATTTCTTCTTTAGTTTCATCTGTGACCCATTGGTTGTTCAGGATGGTGCTGTTTAATTTCCATGTGTTTAGGGAGTTTTTGTGATTTCTTTTGCCATTTATTTCCTATTTCATTGCACTATGGTCTGATAATATGCACAAGATAATTTCAATTCCTTTGCACTTACTTAAGCATGTTTTATAAGCTAGTATGTGGTCTATTTTGGAGAACGTCCCATGTGCAGCTGAGAAGAATGTGTATTCTGATGTCGTGGGGTGGAACACTCTGTAGACATCTACTAAGTCCATTTGTTCAAAAGTTTGGTTCAGTTCTACTATTTCATTATTGATTTTTTGTCTAGTTGATCTGTCATTTTGTGACAGTGGAGTATTGAGATCCCCCAATATAATTGTATTAGTGTTTATTTGATTTTTCATTTCCTTTAATACTTGTTTTATATAGTTGGGTGCACTGGTATTTGATGCATATATATTTATGATATCTCTTCCTCTTGGATTGTTCCTTTTACAAGGATGTAATGACCGTCTTTATCTCTCTGAATCATTCTTGGCTTGAAATTCACTTTGTCTGCAAAAAGAATAGCTACCCCTGCTTTTTTCTGGGTTCCTGTTGCATGGAGTATTATTTTCCATCCTTTGACTTTCAGTCTATGAATTTCTTTCTGAATTAAATGTGTTTCTTGTATATAGCGTATTGTTGGATCTTGCTTCTTGATCCAATTTGCCAGTCTGTGCCTTTTGATTGGTGAATTGAGACCATTAACATTGATGGTTAAAACTGATATGTAGTGCCTTATACTTGTCATGATATTTTCCTGTTGTTGGTTCCCACTCTTTGTTTGTTTTTCCCCTCTCCCTCTATTTAATTATCTGCCCTGCCTGGTGTATTCCTTCTGTTGGGGTTCCTCTCTCTTTCTAGAATGTCCTTCAGAACATTTTGGAGTGCTGGTTTGGTGGTCATAAATTTTCTCAGATGTTGTTTGTCATGAAAGTATTTTATTTCTCCATCAATTTTGAAAGATAGTTTTGTGGGGTACATCAATCTGGGTTGAAAATTATTTTCCTTTAGAGCTTGAAATATGTCATTCCAAGCTCTTCTTGACTTGAGGGTTTGTGCTGAAAAGTCAGCTGTGATTTGATGGGTTTTCTTTTATTGGTGATTTGTCTCTTGTCCCTAACAGCTTTTAAGATTCTGCCCTTCTGTTGAATTTCTGGGATCTTGACTATGATATGTCTGGCTGAAGTTTTTTTTTTATCGTGTCTAGTCTGGGTTCCATAAGTCTCATTTATATAATGATCAAATTGTTTTTCTCTTCCAGGGAAATTCTCCATGATAATGTCTGTGATCAAGGTCCTAATGTCATTTATGCTATCTCCTGCTTTTTCATTTATTCCAATTATTCTTAAGTTATTTATCTTTGAGTCATCTAGAAGCTGCTGAATTGATTTTTCATGGTCCCTTGCTATTTTTAAGAATTCTTTTCTTTTCATGATCACTAATTGCAAGCCTGTCTTCTATATCTGAGATCCCATCCTCACATTGGCTTAATCTTATACAAATACTTTCAATGGGATTTTTGTTCTCCTGCATATCTGTTTGAATCTGCCTTATGGATTCCATTTCTTTCCTATGCTGAGCATTCATGGTTTCTATAATTTTCTTAAGCTCATCTATTTTTTTTTGTCTGTATCAGCTATAGTGTCCTTAAGCATGGTCTTCATTGTGGACATTATCTCTGCAGCTGTCTGTGAAATTATTTCTGATTTAATTTTTTCCAGAGCCTCATTCAGTTGCTTTGTTGTTACCACTTCAGATAGGCCAGGTGGGTGGCTTTCAGATTGTCCCACTTCATTGCCCCCTAGTTTTGCCTTTGGTGAATTGGATGTGTGGGGTTGCATCTTGTTTAAGTGTCATCTCATTTTCTTTTCTTACTTTAGTTTAATTCCTGGGGCGATGTTTGTAAATTATCTATTGTAGGTTACTTTATTACTAGTGTTCAAGATCCTTAGGAGATGACTACTTCTCTGTAGTATCTTCCAAGTGAAGCTTGTTTTTGTGTTTTGAGCTTGCTGCGAGATCCTACCTCTTCAATTTGTTGGATATGAGAGGTTGCTACCTGTTTGGCCCAGTCTTTGCTTCTTTGGTAGTGTGCCACTGTATTTCTTGTGACCCTTAGTCAATCTCAATCATGAAATATCAGGAAGGAAATCTGTTTAGAACAATTATTTCACTTTTGGCTATAATGGTACCTAAAGTATCAAACAAAGCCTAGAAAATGACATACTGAGCTAATCAGTTATTTGCCACTTTTAACCATATAAAGTAGAGTTGCGGTTATATAACAAAATCTAAAACACACCAGAAAAATTATATGCAGTATACAAGTCCTTAATATGTCAATTTTGCCCTCAGGAGTTTAAATTTAAAATGAGTTAAGGAGGAAATAGAGTATTGGGAGAAGAGGAAGGAATTAGATATAAGGTTGGAGGACCAAGAAGGATCCTGCTAACATTGGGAAACTGGTGCAGAGGACTGGTGGGAAAAAGAGAAGGAAGGGATAAAAGGAAGAACAGATCACAACCACAATCAGAAAGAGGTTAGAGGCTCTGTTTACACTCATATAAAAACCAGAGAGAATAATTAAGGAAAGAGCAAATAGATAAACAGAAACAAAAGTGAAGACAAAAACAACAAAACAAACAAACAAAACAAAAATAAAACCCCACAAAAAACCCCTTCACCAGAACAAAAAACAAATGAGAGATAAAAAAAAAATAAATGAAAAGAATCAGTTCCAGGTGTTGACTCTGCTGTAGGCAGGCACCGTATGGTGAGAGTCCTGTTCCGTGCAGGTCCGTCCCAGTAAGCCAGGAGCAGCCCTTTGGCGCTGCAGTGAGCAGAAGCATTTACTCTCAGGCAGAGACCAGTCTCGTTGGCCTGCCACCATGAGCGCATTTTCCGCGGGCCTGAGAGCCAAGGAGCCACGCTGAGTGCCAAGCCTGAGTCCCGAGCGCTGTGTTTTGGCACCACGCTGAGTTTCACCGTACCCCCTCACAATGGCGCCCGGCCAGTCGCTCTCTGGCATGGGACAGCTGTGCCTGAGAGACACTCACCGCCAACCAGCGCAGTCCTCTGCTGCTCCCTCGCACCGCTGTTCCCTTGCACCACCGCTGTCTCGCGATCCTCCGCGGGGCCTCTTGGGGGCGCCGGCTGTCACCATATGTCCGCAGATTTGAGCTTCTGGCGCACTGTGGTTCCTGGGACAGGGAGAAGGAGCTGCAGTCTCCTCCTTCTTCTTCATTGAAAGTGCCCTTCACTGGCACCCTGAGTCCCGAACTGCACTTCAGAACTTTCCTGGGTCCAGGGGAGGCACCTCCCTCCCTCCTGTGCTCTCCCAGTCACTGTATTCCAGTGGTCCAGTGGCAACTTTTAGAGAGTTTCGCTGCCTGCTTCTTACAAATCCGTCATCTTTTTCCTCTCCTTGGTTTCTGTTTTTAATAAGATGAGATCCTGATTGTTGATTCTTTATGATAGTTCCTGTTTGATTAGGGTTCTGTTAAGAAAGTCTTTGCCTACACCAATATCTCCAAGGGTTCTACCTATTCTATCTTCCAGCAGATTTAGTGTTTCTGTATTAATATTTAGATCTTTGGTGCATTTTGATTTTACTTTAATGCATAAAGAAAGATATGGGTCTAGTTTAATCTTTGGCTTGTGGAAATCCAGTTCTTCCAGCACCATTTATTAAAATGGCTATCTTTCCTCCTCTGAAGGTGTTTGGCCCATTTTTCAAAGATAAAGTGGCTGAGTATGTCTGGAGTTGTTTCTACATCTTCTAGTGTGTTCCATTGATGCTCAGGTCTCTTTTATTTGCCAGTACCGTACTGTTTTTATTACAGTGCCTTTGAAGTTTAATTTCAGTTCAGGGACTGTGATCCCTTCTGCCTTACCTTTGTTGCCCAGAATTGCTTTTGCTATTCTAGGTCTTTTCTGGTTCCAAATGAATTTTAGGAATGTTTTCTCTAATTCTGTGAGGTATGGTATTTTGATTGGGATTGCACTAAATCTGTATAACAGTTTTAGGAGTAGGGCCATTTTCACTATGTTGGTTTTTCCTATCCATAACAGAGGATATCTTTCCATTTTCTGATAACCTCTTTGATGTCCTTTTTCAGAGTACTGTGATTTTCAATGTATAGATCTTTTTTATCCTGTGTTAATTTGATTCTTAAGGATTTCATTTTTTAGATGCTTTTGTAAAAGTTGTGGTTTCCCTAATTTCTCTCTCAGTGAGTTTGTTGCTTGTGTACGGGAAAATGCTATTGATTTTTGAGTGCTGGCTTTGTATCCAGCCATGCTACTGAATTTGTTTATAAAATCTAGAAGTGTTTTGGTGGAGTTTTTGGGGTCTTCTATGTAGAGTAACACATCATCTGCAAAGAATGCTAATTTAACTTTTTCCTTTCCTCTCCTTATTCATTTTATTTCTTTCTCTTGTTTAACTGCTCTGGCTAATGTTTCCAGAACTATATTGAAAAGGATTGGTGAAAGTGGATATCCTTGTCTTGTTTGTGATTTTAGAGTGAAAGCTTTCAGTTTTTGGCCATCTAGTATGATGTTGGCTGTTGGTTTGTCATAGATGGCTTTTATCAGATTGAAGTAAATACAATCTATCCCAATTTTTTTGCAGGTTTTTATTTTATCATGAATGGGTTTTGGACTTTATGAAAGGCTTTTTCTGCACCTACTGTGATGATCATGTGATTTTTGTCTTTGGTTCTTTTAATATAGTGTATTACATTTACTGATTTACATATTGATTGCATCTCTGGGATGAAACCTACTTGGTCATGGTGTATAATCTTCTTGATGATTTGCTGATTCCTGTTTACCAGTATCTTATTCAACATTTTTGGGGCTATGTTAATTAGGGAGATTGGCTTTGGGTTTTCTTTTTGGTCGGGTTCTTCTCTGGTTTTGGAATCAGGGTAATCCTTGCTTCCAGGAATGATTTTGGAAGTATTGCTTCCCTTTCAATTTCCTTAAAGAATTTCATTAGCATTAGTAGCATTAGTTTTTCTCTAAATTTCTTGTAGAATTCCACCATGAATCTGTCAGGGTCTGGGCTTTTCTTTGTTGGTAAATTTTTAATTACATTTTAAATTTCATTGGCTGATATCAGGTTAGATAGAAGTTTTATGTCTTCTTCATTTAGTTTTGGCAATTCAGTTGTGTCTAGGTATCTGTCCATTTCTTCTGTGTTTTCAATTTTATTAGAATATAGGATCTTGTAGTAGGTATTGATGATCTTCTGGATTTCTGTAGGATCCATTGAGAGTTCCCCCTTATCATGCCTAATTGCTTGAATCTGTGTTTATTCTTTCCTCTTTTTGATGAGGTTAGCTCATGGTTTATCAATTTTATTTTTTCTTTCAAAGAACCACCTTTTTGATTCATTGTATTGTATTCTTAGTATCAATTACATTAATTTCTACTCTTATCTTTATAATTTCCTCCCTCATTTGAGCTTTTGGTTTGATTTCTTCTTCTTTTTCTAGAAGTTTGAGATTCTATATTAAGTTATTTGAGCTCATTCTGTTTTACTGATGTGAGAGTTCATCGCTATAAATTTCCCTCATAGGACTGCTTTCACTGTGTCCCATAAGTTCTGGTATGTTGTATCAGCTTTATTGTGTAATTGCATGTACTGTCGTATTTCACCTTTAATTTTCTTGTGACCCATTGGTTGTTCAGAGGGGTGTTGTTTAATTTCCATGTGTTTATGTAGTTTTTGTGGTTTCCTTTGTTGTTGATTTTGTTTGATTGCACTATGGTCAGATAGTATTCATGGGATGATTGGTTTTGTGGGCTAATTTGTAGTCTATTTTGTAAAACATCTCATGTGCAGCAGAGAAGAATGTGTATTCTGATGTTTTAGGGTGGAACGCTCTGTAGACAACTACCAAGTCACAGGCTTGGCTTAATTCTGGTATTTCTTTGTTGATTTTTTGTCTAGTTGTTCTATCTATTTGTGAGAGGGGAGTATTAAGGCCCCTACTACAATTGTGTTAGTGCTTACTTGGTTTTTCAACAAATAATATTTGTTTTATGCAATTGTGTGCACTGGTATTTGGTGCATATATATTTATGATTGTTATTTCTTCTTCTTGGAGTTTTCCCTTAACAAGTATGTAGTGACTTTCTTTGTCTCTTTTGATCAGTTTTGGCTTAAAGTTTACATTGTCTGCAAACAAAATAGCTACTCATGCTTTTTTTCTGGGTTCCTGTAGCATGAAGAATAGTTTTCCATCCTTCAACTTTTAGTCTATGAATTTCTTTTTGGGTTAAGTGTTTTTCTTGAATGCAGCACATTGTTGGATCTTGTTTCTTTTTTTTTTTTTTTTTTTTGTGGGTACCGGGGGGTCGACCTCAGGACCTCGCGCGCCAGCAGGCGCCCGTGCCGCTGAGCGATATCACCGGCCCCTTTTTCATATGTGGGTTCCGGGAGTCGAACTCGGGCCCTCGCGCTTGCCGGGCAGGCGCTTAAGCCGCTGAGCCATCTCACCGGCCCGGATCTTGTTTCTTGATGCATCCTGCCAGTCTGTTTTTTATTGATTGGTGAGTTGAGACCATTTACATTGATGGTTATAACTGATATGTACTGACTTACCTTTTTCACGTTATTTTCCTGTTGTTTGTTCCATGTCTCTCTCCTTAATTGCTTGTCCTGCCTGGTGGCCTCTTTCTATTGGTATTCATGTATTTGTGGTCATTGTTATCTCTTCCTAGTATATCCTTCAGAGCATTCTGTAGAACTGGTTTGATGGTCATAAATTTTTTCATTTGTTGTTTGTCATGGAAGTATCTTATTTCTCCATTGATTTTGAAAGACAGTTTTGTGGGGCACATCAATCTGGGTTGAAGATTGTTGTCTTTTAGGGCTTGAAATACCTCACTCCAAGCTCTCCTTGATTTGTGGGTTTGTGCTGAGAAGTCTGTTGTGATTCTGATGGGTTTTCCTTTATAGATGATTTGTTTCCTTTCTCTTGCCACTTTTATTATTCTGTTGTTGTGCTGAATTTCTGGAATCTTGATTATTATGTCCCTTGTTGTAGATTCATTTTGGTCATGGCTATTTGGAGATTTATATGCTTCGTTTATTTGCATGTCAAATTCTTTATTTGCGTTTAGGAAGATTTTTGCCATTATTGCTGTGAAGTAATTTTTTTATGTCTTTTGCACTGTCTCCAGCTTTCTCACTGACTCCTGTCAATCTTATGTTGTTCTTCTTTGCTTCATCTTGTAGCTGTTGGATTGATTTTTCATGGTCTCTTGGTATTTTTAAGATATCTTTTTTTTTTCATGTTTGTTAGCTGCAGTCCTATCTTCTGGATCTGGTATTCTGTCCTAGTGTGCATTCAATCTGTTTCATATATTTCAGTGGAGGTTTTCATCTCCTGGACTTCTGTTTATATTTGTTTCATGGATTCTATTTCTTTTCTATGTTGGGCTTTCATGGTTTCCATCATTTTCTTGAGCTCTTCTATGTTTTTTTATCCATGTCTGCTTTAATATCATTCATTTTGATCATCTTTTTAAAAAAATTTTTATTTTAAAGAGAAAAAATAGAACAAAATTTCAAAACAACATAGTAGAAGGGCAGCAAAGTTAATACATTGTGTGTTGTTATCTTTAAATTAGTTACTCAGAGTACAAGATATTGGCATTCAATTGTCCAAACAACATTAGCACAAACTTTTCTTTTGAATGAACTAAGAGAAATTAGTAATATATCTATCTTAACTATTATATATATGTGTGTGTTTTTTCTTTTTTTGCTTTCCCTTCCTTCATTTTTCCATTCCCCAGGTTCTCTTTCCTTTTGAACAGTTTCTTCCTGTTTTACAATAGCTATTGTACAATTTGGATCTTATTTACTTTTTCAGCTTCTCACACTAGGGAGACAATACAATGTTTACACATATGCAGCTGGTTTATTTCACTCATGAGTATGGTCTTGAGTTGCATCCATTTATCTATAAAGGTCTCCAGTTTATCCTTCTTTATGGCTGAGTACTACTCCATTGTATAAAAATAGCACATCTATTTGATCATCATTTCTTTTTGCACCTTAAAGATTATTTTTTCTATAGCCTATTCCATTTGTTTTTTCACTTCTGTTGCTATCATTTCAGAAAGTTCCAGTGATTGGCTTCTGATTTCCTCTATCTTATAGTGCTCTGGACTTGTTCTGGGTGGGTTGGGGGTCTTGGGTTGCATTTTGCTTCTGTGTCTTGTAGTTTTCTGTTTTCTATTTTTTGTATTTTTTTGTTTTCTGTTAATGCTTGTAGATTTCTTATGGTAGATAGCTTTATCCCTAGTATTGAGACTTCCCTAGCAAATGGCTATTCTTCAGGGATGTCTTGTACATGTAGGTGGTTCTTGGTCTCTGTGTTTATCTGAAGAACCTACATTCCCAACATGTTGAAGATTAGAATTTGTTACCTATTTGGCTCAGTACCCAGTCCTTTGGGACTGGACTATGGTGATGGTAATAATCCCATACAATCACAGTGTTGTCATACAGGACAGAAAAAACTGATTATAGCAGGTATGGTATCCTGGCTAAAGCAGTACAGTTAGCAATAACAACAGTCTCAATCACAGCCTAGCTCCTGACAAACTGTGGTAACTATTAGCCTGATACCTTTAGCCATAGAAAAAAATTCCATAGTTATATAACAGAATCCAGCATATACCAGGAACTTGTATGCAATGATTTACACTTCAGTGGAGTGATTTTACCCTGCTGCAGGGGGTGATGAAGCAGGATGGGTGCAAGACAGAGAGATGAATGAGATGCAAGACAGTAGGAGCAAGGCTGGAGGGCAAAGGATGATCACCCAAGTTTTGGTAAACTGGAGGATAGGAGAGGGAAAGAATGGAAGAGAATGCAGAGGAGTATTGTAGTGAAACAGGCAGAGAAGAGACAGTTCATTCACAGGAAAGTATCATAAAATCAAGCAATATAGTTGGTGAAAGACAGAAGACAAGGAGATGAGAACAAAAAGGAAGGTAGTAAATCTAAGTCATTAAAGAAAGAGAAAAGAAAAAAAGAGAAAAAAGAGACTAAAACCAGAAAACATATATAACCCTAAAATATAAAACAAGACCAAATTAAATTAAATTAAAAAAGATCTCAACTGGACAGAGAAAGGAAAACCAACGAAACAAACATAGAAAAATAAGCCAAGTAAAATTCCTCTGGTGTTCACAGTTCTGTGGTATGTCCAAGTCTGATCTTAGAAATGTGTCGTATACTCCAGCCAATTTTGCAGTGGGATTTTTGCTGGATATAGAGCTGAACTTGGCCTCTGGACATGGGGGCTGGTGTTGGTGTTCTGTTGCTGGAGTTCTCCCCAGCCCTTTGATATATATGTGAAAGAATGGCAGCCCCACCTGCCCCCTTCTATTCCATCTGTCTGTGTGCCAAAGCACAGTGCTGGTTCATCTGACTTAAAAACTGCTAGTGTGTGTGTCCACACCTGGGCCTCAGTGGGGGTCCTCACCTGAGGCAGTCCGGCTGTGTGTTCATGCCCCCATCAATGCCACTGCCTTGGTGGGTTGCCAGGAGTCCTGTGGTGGGCCAGGCTTGTGTGGGCGCACCTCTGCCACCTCTGGTGCCTTGGTCTGTACCTGTTTTCTACCTTCAGTAAAGGTACACTTTCACTGCCTTTAACAAATAAATAACAGAAATTTATTTCTTACAGTTCTGGAGGATGGGATGTCCAAAGTTTTGGCAAACACCATGCTGAGGTGGACTCTTTTTCTTCTGTCTGGATACATTTTGGTAAAGGGAGGTGAAGGTAAAGACCAAGCAGAGATGAAAAGAAAACAACACTCTGACACATGCAGCAGAAACAATTTTCATAGGGATAAAAACATTTTTAAGAGTTAAATGACTCACAAGCACTAACATGAGCCAGGTGTGTTGGCCCATGTCTGCAATCCCAGGTGTCAGGGAGGCTCAGGTTAGAGAATGCAAGTTTGATTGCAGCCTGAGTAACTTAGTGAGTTAGCAAGACCACGTCTCAAAATAAAACATTAAATACAATCATTAGGAATAGTTCAGTGGGGGAAAGCACTGGAGTCAATCACCAGTACTGCAAAAAAACAAAACAAAACAAAACAAAAATAACAAAACCAAAACTACTACTGAATATTATCAGTATATGATATGGAAATTATGTCAAAAGAGAAAAATAACATTTAAATTAATTTATTTTTTCTACATAATATTTTGTTATATTTTATAAGAAAATATTGTATAGTTTAGGTTTAAAATATATATGGAAATTATATAGACCAAAGCTATATGTAAAACAAATGACCTCATCTGCCTGAGATTTAATATTGTATAAGATCAACTGAAAACTAAAAATGGAAGAAAATATTGAGATGAGGAAACATCTCTTACTGTTTTCAGTAAGCTTTCTTTGGCTTTGACATTTCATAACATCTCACTCCTAAGAATGCATAAATGATTCAGAGAGAAATGAACAAATAGTGGATGAAAAATAGATAAAATGACCTGAGGGACAACTACAGAACCCTCTGGCTGCTGGATACACATTCGCTCAGCAGCACTCAGAACATTCTCCAGGATGATGATATGTTGGGTCACAGAACACATCTTAACACATCTGAGAAGTTATAAATGATAAAAAGCAGGATCTGGACCAAAATGGTATAGCTCTAGAAATCAATATCTATAGGAAATTCATAAATCTTAAGTATACATGCAAATTAAACAAGATGCTAGTGAATGATTGATCAATCAATGAAGAAAATACAAGGGAATTTAAAAAATTCTCTACACAAATGAATATGGATAAACCGAATAGCAAAATTTCTAGAAAGAAGAAATTTTTCCTTGAAATAAACACATACAAAAACTAAAAAAAATTATTGACAAGGGAATGAAACATTGCAGTTCTATAACCCTAAAACAGCACAACATACCCAACATACCAATTTTTAAATTTGAATGTCTGCATTTTAATTTATTATAAAAGCACATGTGAAATTATGTAAAAACTTCTTAAGGGCAGATATAAAATATACATTTGATATAATTTAAAATTTGTATAAAGACAGTATTAAATTTTACTAACATTCATGAAACATTTCTTAAAGAGAACATACAGAGAAATAAAGCTTTTAATTTCATGAAATAACTACATCATTAATGTTTTTATTATGATAAAATAGCAATGACTGAAAGGAATCTGTGGCTAACCTTAATAAGTTAAAAAAATTTATATACATCAGCAAATTACCTACTGAAATATACATAACATGAAACCTGAAATCATTATTAATATGAAATCTAGGTTCAAATATAAAAAGAAGGATTGGCATTGATTCAACACATTACAAGTAGGAAATATCTATGTAGACAGGTTTAAAATGGAGCCTGCATTTAAACTTTGAAGGTTTAACAAAGACAGATTTGTTTATTTATTTTTGGAGGACCAGGAATCGAACTCAGGACCTTGCACTTGCTGGGCAGGTGCTGTGCCACTGAACTATATCCCCAGCCCAACAGTTTTAAAGGTAATATTCAGCACCTTTGTTTAGCTCATGTTCAGGTTCCCCTTCTCTTCAGTTACTAGAAAGTGTTCGCATTGTTCCTGCAGGTACGAGGAGTTGCACACACAGGAGGATTTCATTGAGAACTTCAACTCCAGTTCTGATAAAAGGGTAATGTTCATAAGAAGATGCTCACGCCCAGCTCCTGGAGTGTGAACATTTCATCACACTGGGTGTTTATAAAGTCCTCAGCTCAGACCACAGGAGGGTCTTGGAGTTCATGGATGAAAACATCAGAGGTGACTCAGGGAGCAGGTAGGCTGAACAGGGACTTCATTTAGTCACTCAGGAAGGAGAGGCTCACAGAGCAGGGTGGAGAACTGAGCCTGAAACTTTTGCCCTTGGGAAAATGTGAGGACGGTGAGTCCAGCGATCCGTCAACACAGTGAGAACAAATGATGCTTGCTTTTTCCTGTTGACATTAGATGACTGTGTGTTCATTTCAGTGTACACACAGCACAGTCTGGACAGTGTGGTCACGGCTCATGAGCACAAAGAGGCAAAGAGTTGGGAAACAAGCGTTTATTAAGGCAGGAACGGTTAGCAGGGAGGGGCTGTGATGCTGAGAAAAGGTCAAACATATTTGTACAATGGCAGAGAGGAAATAGAAGGATGGGAAGGTGCTCCCCGGGATGAGGATGCTGTATGTGCTCTGGCCTCTGGCGAGGATCTGGAGGAGCTGTTCCATCGGACCTGGTGTTTGTGCTGCAATAGGATGAAAACCATGGCGCCACTGTTAAGAGTATGAGCCCCATGCATAGAAAATCAGGGCTGGAGGTAATTGACATGGATTATAAGGCTTTCTTCTCACCTGGAGAAGAACAGTACCCTAGGACTACATTCTTTGTAACAATACGATGCTTACACATGTGCGTCCGGTTTATTTCACTTATGAGTATTTTCTCGAGTTGCATCCATTTACCTATAAAAGTCTCCAGTTTATCCTTCTTTATGGCTGAATAGTACTCCATTGTATAAAAATACCACATCTTTCTTATCCATTCCTCAGTTGATGGGCATTTGGGTTGTTTCCAAGATCTGGCTATTACAAATTGTGCTGCTATAAACATGGGTGCACATATATCGCTGTGGTACGATGTTTTTAATTCTTCTGGGAAGATGCCCAGAAGGGGAATAGCTGGGTCAAATGGGACCTCCAACCCTAGTTTTTTGGGGAATCTCCACACAGACTTCCACAGTGGCTGTACCAGTCGACACTCCCACCAACAGTGAAGAAGGGTTCCTTTTTCCCCACAGCCCCTCCAGCATTTGTTATTAGTTGATTTCTTTATAGTAGCCATTCTTTCTGGGGTGAGATGGTATCTCAGTGTTGTTTTAATTTGCATCTCTCGAATGACTAGTGATGTTGCACATTTTTTTGTATATTTATTTGCCATTAGTATTTCTTCATCTGAGAAATGTGTATTCATCTCAGATGCCCATTTTTGGAGTGGGTCTTTAAATTTGGGAGGTCTGATTTTTTTGAGTTCTTTATATGTTCTCAATAGTAATCCTTTGTCTGAGGAACAGCTGGCAAACATTTTTTCCCACGTTGTGGGTTGTCTTTTCACTCTGTTGGTGGTTTCTCTTGCTGTGCAAAAGCTTTTTAATAATATGAGATCCCAGTTATTGATTCTTTGGGATAGTTCCCGTGCAGTTGAGTTTTTATTCATAAAGTCTTTGCCTACACCAATGCCTTCAAGGGATTTACCTATCCTACCTTCCAGCAGATTTAATGTTTCTGTTTTAATATTTAGATCTCTGATCCATTTTGAATTTAGTTTAGTGCATGGTGAAAGATATGGGTCTAGTTTTAATCTTCGGCATGTGTAGAGCCAGTTTTCCCAGCACCATTTATTAAAGAGGCTATCTTTCTTCCACTGAATGTGTTTGGCACCTTTGTCAAAGATAAGGTGGCTTCAGCTGGGGAATTTCTGAGCTGACTGTGATGGCCTGGAAGACACTCAAGAGGCAGGTCATGCCAAAGGACACACCTGTGCCCACCCTGTGAGCACAGAACACAAGTTTGCATCCAATATCACTGCGGAAGCTTCGCAACCCAAAAGCCGCCATGGTCTCTGGGATTCCTCTGGACGGAGTGATCAAGGCGTTGGCTTCAGTCAGGTGCTGGAGGATCAAATCCGTGGATGGGGACCTGCAGCCAGTGAGGTGCATGAACAAGTACTGACTTAAGAGGGACAGATTCCCCAGGTTTCCACTGATGATCTGGACAAGGAAGACTGTGTCCATTTCACACTCATGGAGGCCATTCTGTCATTTTCTCTGCTCAATATTCACAATCTTTTGCAATGTATGCACACTGTTACTAATGTGCTGCATATTAATAACAAAATTAAATCACAGAACACCAGTGTTCACACACAGTTGTTATCGTTCTTTTCCACTCCAGAATAATTTGGCCATGGGATGTCAATGCCTCACTGAAATATTAGTAGCATGTGGCTTTTAACCAGAGTGGCTGCTTGCAGTGACATTGCTGCTCCCACTGTGCTATGAATTAGTTCATTCTTTGTGTCCTTTAAAAATGAAAATGTACATATCATGTCCCAAAAATGAGAATATTTTTTTCATTTTAATTGCCTATATTGGCATCATATCGAAATGTTATTTGCTGTCCAATATAACTTTAACAATAACATGTGAACATTTAGATGTATAAAAAGTGTAAGTTCATTGGGTAATTCATCACATCCTAATTGAGTTTACTGAATATGGATCAACATTAGGATAGCAACAGGTACACTCACATGATTTCTTACTAATACTAAATCTCAAATGAATTATAGAGAAAATGTTGGGACCTTTCCTCTGCTCTAGATATGTTACATAAACTTTGATAAAATTTTTAAGAAGAAACTAAATTATTCCTCTTTGGGGATTGTATATCTATCTATCTATCTATCTATCTATCTATCTATCTATCTATCTAATCTGCTCAGTGTTTTATACATAATAAAGCACTTATATGTTTTATACATAATAAAGCACTTATATGTTTTATACATAATAAAGCACTTATATGATTTTCTTAAGGATAAAATACAACATGAGGAGGTAAAATGGTCATGGACTCCACAGGACCAAGTACAGTGAAAATTTGAGTGAGACGTGGTGGCACAGGCCTGTTCTGTCAATACTCTGGGAGGCTGAGGTATGAGGATTGCAAGCTGGAGCCCTGCCACACAAATTATGAAATTAGCAAGACCTTTTCTCAAATAAAATATATAAAATGACTAGGGATGTAAGTCATTCCCAAAGCCTTAGTTTCATGGAATAGAGACACAAAGCACCTAAGAAAACCTTTTAACCAGAGAAAACTATTGCCTCACTTGTTTAAGTAAAAATTGCTGAAATCCTCAATATTTGCCCCTGTAACATAAAGAAAATTGAATGCCAGTATCAACAAACCACTCAGATTTTCATATATTGTATATATTATTAGTAGCCACATAATTAGTGACTCACTTAGGCTCTTGCATCCAAGTTAGAGAAAGACTCGTTTCATCAATAAATACTCCTTGGCTTGCTATGCAGAGATCTGGGTGACTCAAGTTGCTTCACTGTATCCAAAGTCAAGTGCACAATTAGTAGAATTTTATAGCGAGTGGTACGAACCTGAAGATTCCCGTGATTTCTCTGAAGTAGCTTAGGGATGGATGAATTTGCAGTGCATGATTAAAGTCAAACTTGTTTTGTGCTGCATTTTGCTCCAGTGATCATGACCAGCAAAGGCTGCACTGGAGCACGTCAGCAGTCGCCGGGGCTCACCCCAGGGTCCTGGGCCCCCAGACTCTGCTCCCAGGCTCTGCCCAGGGCTCAGGATTCACTCCCGTCTGCGTGTCCATCCTGTAGGTCAGCCCCTGCTCCAGAGGACCGCTCCCTCCTGCAAGAGCACTTTCCCAGAGCCCGTGCTCCTGCCTCTCACCCTGAAGGAGAAATCTCTCACCTGTCTCCTTCCCTGTGCAGGGCTCGTGACCTCAGGGAGACAGGCACAGGGGCCATGGTGATGTGGGATTGTGGGGAGACAGATAAACCTGGGCGATGCTGGGACCTCACTTTCCCACAGGACCAGATCAATCTCTTCTCTCTATTGTCAGTGACAGTGCAAGCTTCAGAATTGTGTGTCTGAGAACTTTTCCTTAATTCCAAATTCCCAGAAGCAATGAAAAGTTTCTTGTCTGCAAGCCTCTCCAAGGAGGAGAGGAGGGTTTGGTGGCGGTGCTCACTTTCTATCCTCCCTAGGTAGACTGCTCTCTAAAGGGGGAACCAGGAAAGTGGAGGCTATGTGGGACAGGAAGGTAGGTGGGCCCCAGTGGATCCCGAGTCCCTGTGAGAAGTTGTTCATCCCACAAACCTTGTCCTCTGCTTTTCCAGTCTTCAGGACTGAGTCTCTGATGATGTGATTTGAGGTAAAGAGGGAGACCAGGGTGGCCAAGGAAAGTGTAAATGAGGATCATCATGCCAAGAACTGACTCTAAATCGATTAGGTGCCACTTGTGCATCTCTGTACAAATTAACTGGAACATGTAGTTGAAATGCCAAAGAAAAAATACTGGTGGCTCACAGTTCCTCAAAGATTTAATACTTTATTGGAGACATAATTTAGGGTCATTCTCCATAGAGAGTTTAAAGAGTATAACACAACAGTTTTATACATACATTATGCATATATTATATATGCATTATACATATATTTCATTGTATATGTCATTATAGTATTATACATATATTATATACATATAGCATTATATATTATATGTTACACAGAATCCAAAAATAATTGCACACATCAGAAAAAAACTTGTATAAATATTTTAATAGTGAGTTTATTGAGCCATCATGAGATTAATACAAGTTACCTTCAGCCTCTACAATAAGAGGTGCTCAGCACACACACCAGGCCCCAGGTCCATGTGTGCACACATGACTTTGGCGGGTGGAATAATCAGCAAGACCAGCGATGTGGAAGCGTCTGAAGCAGCAGTGGGGAGCATGCAGTGGGACTCTGGAGAACTCCACCAACGGAAGACCCAGCCCCCCACATCCGGAGCCAAGATCAGCTCCACACCCAGCACAAGTCCCTTGACAATCTTGGCTGGAGTACACAGCACATTTCTGGGATCTGACATGAACACTACCACAGAACTGTAAACACAAGAGGTGTTTTACCACTTTTATTCTCCCTTGTTTGTCTGATTGACTATCCATTTCCTGTCTGGTTGGATGTTGACTTGTTTTGTCTTTCATTTTGTGTTTATTTTTGTCTTTAGGTTGTTTTCTTTTTTTTTCCTCTCTTCTCTTTCTCTGGTCTCCTTTTTCTTTCTTTTCTTCTTTTCTTTTTCATTTTCTTCTCCTTCTTCCTTCTTTTTTTCACTGTTGAGGTTTCTTACCTTTCTTTTTCATTTTCTTCTATTGATCCTCTTTATCTTCTCAACTACTTCTGGAATTAAAACTTTCAAGTGAGTAAACATTGTCTCTTCCCTTTCTGATTACTCCTTTGCATTCTATTTCATTGTTTCCCTCCTTGTCTTCCAGTTTCCCAAAACTCAGTGACCATCCTTTGACCTCCAGCCTTGACTCTAATATATTTGACTTCATTCATCAATTTAGCCTGTCCAATACACATCTTAAACCTCCACCCCCAACAGAAGGATAAAATCACTCCACTAAGGGGAAAATCAGTGCACACAAGTACATGGTATGTGTTTGGTTTTGTTATATAACTGTAGAGTTTACTCCTGTGGTCAGAGGTAGCAGGTTAATGGTTAGCATAGTGTGTGAGTAGTTAAGCAGGACTTGAAATTATTGTTATTACTAATTGTACTACTTTAGCCAGTATGTCATACTTGTTATAATCAGTTTTTCTCCCCTCTATGATAACACTGTGATTGTATGGGGTCATAATCAACACCACAACCCAGTACCAAAGGATTGGATGCTGAGCCAATTAATAACTTTACATCCTTTACAAATTGGGAAGGTAGGTTCTTGGGATAACCATGAAGAAACACCTACATCTAGAGGACATCCCTGAAGAACAGATATCTCCTAGGGAAGCCTCTATACTAGGGATAAAGCTATCTATCATAAGAAATTGGCAAGTATCAAGATAGAAAACAATGTAAAATTAAAAAGAGAAAAGAGAAAATGACAAGATGCAGAAGCAAAATGCAACTCCAGACCCCCAGCTCATCCAGGACAAGCCTGGAACACAATTAGAAAGATGAAATTAGAAGCCAAACACTGGAACTTCTGAAAAGATAGCAACAGAAATAAAAAAAGAAAAACAAGTAGAAAAGACTATAGAGAAAATAATCTCTTAGGTATAGAAAGAAATGATGCTTAAAATCAAAGATATTAGAGAAGACACACATAAAAAATAAATGAGCTTAAAAAATGATGGAAAGAAAAAGTGCCCAACAAAGGAAAGAAATGGAATCCATGAAACAGATCCAAATAGAAATCCAAGAGATGAAAAGCTCCATTGAAAGTATATGCAACAGAATGAATGAAGGAGCAGATAGAATATCAGATCTTGAAGTCAGAATTGCTGTTAGTGATCATGCCAAGAAAGATATCTTAAACATAGCAAGAGGCCATGAAAAACCAATCCAACAGCTACAAGATGAACCAAAGAAGAATAACCTAAGATTGATTGGGGTCAATGAGAAAGCTGGAGACAGCACAAATGCCATAAAAAAGCTCTTCACAGAAATAATGGCAGAAAATTTCCCAAGCATGTATAAAGAATTTTACATACATATAAATGAAGCATATAGACAAGACAAGACCAAAATAAAACTACACAAAGATGTATAATAATCAAGGTTCCAGAAATTCAGCACAAACACAGAATAATAAAAGCTGTTAGAGAAAAGAAAGCAATCACCTATAAAGGAAAGCCCATCAGAGTCTTGGCAGACTTCTCAATACAAACCCTCAGGTCAAGAAAAGCTTAGAGTGAAGCATTTCAAGCCCTGAAAGAAAACAACTTCCAGATTGATGTACCCTGCAACACTATCTTTCAAAATTAATGGAGAAATAAGATACTTCCATGATAAAGAACAGCTGAAGAAATTCATGACCACCAAACCAACCCTACAAAGAGTAGTGAAAATTTTCTAGATAGAGAGAAAAATGAAGACAATTCCATGAATAACAACAGAAAGAAACCACCAGGCAGGGCAAGAAATTAAACAGAGGGGAAAAGCAGGAAACCAACAGCAGGAAAAAATCATGACAAAGATAAGCCAGTACATATCAGTTATAACCATCAATGTTAGTCATCTCGATTCAACAATCAAAAGAAACAGACTTGCAGAGTGAATCAAGAAACAATATCCAACAATGTACTATATAAAAGAAACACATTTACGTCAAAAGAAATTCATAGACTGAAAGTCAAAGGATGGAAAACAATCTTCCATGCAACAGGAACCCAGACAAAAGCAGGGGTAGCTATTCTGTTTGCAGACAATGTGAACTTCAAACCAAGAATGATCAAAAGAGATAAAGAAGGTCGCTACATACTTGTTAGGGGAAAACTTGAAGAGGAAGAGGTAACAACCATAAATATATATGCACCAAATATATGAGCCCCCAACTATATAAGAAAATTGTTAATAAACACGAAAAATCAAATAAGCAATAACACAATTGTAATGGGATACCCATTGTCAAAAATATAGATCAACTAGGCAACAAGTCAGCAAAGAAATATCAGAACTCAACCAAACTTGTGAATAAATGGACTTAGTAGATGTTTTCAGAGTGTTCCACCCAACATCATCAGAATACACATTCTTCTCAGCTGCACGTGGGATGCTCTCTAAAATAGACCATATACTAGCTCATAGAACATGCCTTAGTAAATGCAAAGGAACTGAAATTATCCCATGCATATTATCTGACCATAGTGCAATGAAATTGGAAGTTAGTGGCAAAAGAAATTGCAAAAAACGGGGCTCTTATTCTCTCCTCATGTCAACATGGCTTTAATTTGAAGAAATAATGTGGGAATGCAGAATTTAAACAATATTATTTGTGTGTGATTTCCTTAGTATCATTTGAAGCTCAGCTTTAATTTTGATTGCTTCCCGAAGAGGTAATGTATACTGAAATTTTATTTTTCTCAATCAAAAGTTTTTGTCTTTAAAATAAAATAATGCTTTAATGAAATACATGTTATAATTTTCATGTTAGTATATATTTGTGTTTCTTTTGTATATAACAACATATACACTGTGTTGTTTTTCACAACACACACCACTCAGTTTTGTGTACGTTAGTATTTATGTGATTTCATTCTCAGGAGAGTACTCCTAATTCTAGTTGCATTTACCGCTACAGTGTGTTCTGTGTTTTAAAATCTAACACACATACATAGAATTACACAAAATATATTGTTCAGTTTAAAAGGTTGGAAAACTGAATATCTTTCAGTTACTGGCCTAGTCAATAGGGGAATATTTGTAACACCCTAGAATACTCCTGTTCATTTCTTAGAATAAAAATGTATTTACAAGCTATTCTGCTAAGTCTCTTTATTTCTTCCCAGATATGCTATATATATTATATTGCTGAGAATAAATATTACCTTTGGTAAAGAATTATATCTCAAAATGTCCTTGTTGATTTCCATGGTTACCTGGCGAATTCCAGCAAATAAATTGAAATTACACCTTTAGAAAACAAACTGGTTTAATTTGCTGTTTGAGTCTGAAAACTCTAAATTCCTGAGAGATTTCTCAAGATGGGCAATCCTAGTGATCATTTTCTTCATTTTCTCTTGAATTCTTTGATATTTCTCTTAATCTTTCCTTGAGGGTGTTACACAGCAACAATACAGCCTAAGTTACAAAGTAGACTCAGTAACAAAAGACATGAAAGTTAGATGATATAAATTGGGTCATTATGAAAATGTTACAAAACCACACATAATCTTACATAAATTTGCCTAGTTTAGAGCTTTATATTTTGATTCTACTGTAAAAACCACAATTTAGTTCCAACTGACAATGTTTGAAAGAAATCTACATATTGATAATGAAGATTTGAAACCCTCAACCCAGAGCCCTTTAACCTTCTATGTAGAAGTTTTCTTTTCTCTCTCCATTTGGAAAGACAATTTTTCTTTATATAATACTTTTTTTTTCAATTTCATTTATTCAGCACATTGAATATCTCATCTCCCCTATCCTGAAAGGCATTTTTATCTTTCTGCTGGTGTCTGCTTTCAGTATTCTAGTAGTGCTTTTGGTCTTTAATTATGTCACTTGTACAAATTTTCCCTGTTAGTTGTGCTTTCTTTTCTCATGTTATTCAGTGAAAGAAAACAAATATACCAAATTAAAATTCTGCAAAGGACAAAGACATTTCTCAGAGAAAGATACAATTGGCAAACTGGTATATGAAGAGACTGTTCTAAGGAAAAGAAAGCAAAACAATTCAGTTCAGTAATCATCAGGAAAATGTAAATTAAACCCATGATTGGACATAACCTCATTTTAATGGCTGCAAAGGAAAAGGACATAATATTGAAAAGTATGTGTCAGAAAGTTGGTCCTTACACACTATTGGTGGAATGTTAATTATAACAACCATGGTGGAAAATAGCATGGAAGAGTCCGAAGAATTTAAAAATAGAACTACCATATATTCTCTCAAACTCACTACTCTAAGTACATACATGGTGTGATAGAAATATAGGATGAGTGTTTACATTTTAAAACATTATTAGAATAAAAGACACACAGCCACAGATCCTCTGAAAATCTCCTCCTTCCCTTCAAACCCACTTACCCCATTCCTGCAACTTTTAGAAGGAGTTCTGGAATTTCTCTTTCATGAGTTCTTTAAAGGTGTGATCAAAAATTAGTTGAATGCTGCTGCCAACTGCCGTTCTACTGTAAAGCAGGTTTTTAAATATATTCCAGCCTATCTCATCCACTTTATTCTCTGGATCTTGTACAATGCAACCCCTAGCTCTTCCCCTAAGTCAAAATGACCAGAATAAGTAAATGCTTTGGGTCAGTTCTGGACATCAAGGTGATCATAACAGTGCAACTAGAGACACTCATGAAAGAGGACTTCCAAAGCTTCACAAAGTGGCAAGAAAGAATAGGTTTGTTTGAAGCATGGGGACATATTTTGCAGTGGACTAGTAGCAATGTATTATACTCTAGTAATTTTATTTTATTTTAACATTCATTCTACTTTTACATCACATCTCTTATCTGAAAGAAAATCACTCGTGATGTTGACGTGATACCTGCACTTCCATGATTCCTGCAGTGTTACCCACAATGACTAAGAAACATAATCACCCTAAGTGGCCTTCAGTGAATGAGCGGAAGACGAAAATGTGGTATGTGCACCCACTGCAATGTTGTTTAGTCTTAGAATGCAGACCTGTCTGCATGACGTGATGAACCCCGAAGACATTGTGTGAAGTGAAAAATCCAGGCACAGAGAGACACACACTGCATGACCCCATGTATATTTGTAAAATAAAACAATTGAGGCTGGGCGTGGTGGCATACACCTGCAATCCCAGCAGTTGGGAGGCTGAGGCAGGAGGATCACTGGGAGTTCAAGGCCAGCCTGGGTTATAGTGAGTTCAGGATGAGCCGGAAACTCATAGTGGGAACCTGTCTCAATAAAATCAAAACAAACAAACAAAAAATCAACTCAGAAAAGTAGAATATTAATGATCAGTGTTTGGTGTCTGGGGTAAGGGGAGATGTTTGCTCTTCATTTGTAGAGATTAATTTAAGGGGTTTACTGAAAAGAATTATGACAGTCAACACCAATGTTTTGGATTGTTGAAAATGACTAAGGTAGTATATATGGAGTGTTCTCATTCCCAAAATTTTGTGAGATGGTGTATACATTAATTATGTCACTAAAATATTCCCAAAACATTCCAATCATATATGTATGTTAAACCAACATGATATATGTATGTATACACACACACACACATATATATACATACACACAATTTCATTTACCAGTTAAAATTGCAAAATTATACACCGTTCACTGTGATTCCTTCATCTGTGAGTTAACAACATTCTCCTGCACCATTTCAGTCTCTGTCTGCCTGGAGGTGTTATGGTAAAGGAAGTTTTTCCAAAACACTGAAACTTTCTCTCTTCAGGGATGCCCATAGAAACTTTTAATTATTTCTGAGAAATGAGAACTGCACCCAAGGTTTTTGAAACAAAATTGTTTTGTTTGTTCTGTAAAACATCTCAACTTTATGATGTTTAGCTGTCATCGAAATTACAGGTGAACTTCGAATTGCATTTCTGTGGGGACGGAGGACACCGAGTCTCTTGTTCTGCAGGCCCCCTTGCCACACAATCTGGGTGGTAATGCTGTCACCTTCCCCTGGTGCCCTGCATGCAGGATGGTGCTGGGTGAGCCCTTTCTATCCCAGTCTGGCAAGTGGAGTCTGCAAGAGAATGACTCGCACCAAGTCCGAGTCTGGGTAAGTCATCAGCTGTGGAAAAGCGATTCATCTGGGCTGCCAGGCGCACAGGAGGGAGGGATAATGGCTGTGGGAGTTTGTTCCAAGCAGCAATGAAGTTTGATATCTAGGAGCCTTGTGATTTTGATTCAGTAGTCCTTCTGCGATTCAACCTGTTCTACAGAGATCATAGAGAAAGTCATATAGTGGTATTATTGCTTCAGTAAAAGTTCTGTGTTTGTGATAAGGAGTGTGATGGAGTTCACTGAATCCGCCATATTTCTGCAGAACAGAGTGAAAAAGCTTCAGTTGATATCGTCTGGTGATTTTTCTCTCACTTGGGTTTTAAAAATTTCCTGGGAATAAATGGGTCTCTGCAAAAACACATAGACATAGTCTTCTGATCAACATGGGACAGTTATCCTTCCTAACGCTGGGGAAGCTGACATCCAAGGAAAGTGAACTATAAACTTGAGGGATTCAGACACCAGCATGTTTCAGATTCAGCTGTGACTTGGGACATTTTATCAGGTTGTAAAACTTCTAATTTTGTTTTCAAGCTGTTGTTTGTGTATCTGCCGTATGGATGTACCAGTCTGGTCTCTCAGAATTCCAATTTCTATTTTTCTTTTTTATTTTAGAATCTTTCCAAATGTACTTACTACCTTCTCTTTCTTTTCCTAAAATAAGAAACATTCAAATTTATGGTACCTAATGAAGATTAATTCATACAGTGCCAGAAAAATAGTGTATCATCAATATAATCTAGATTTTAAACATATTTAGGAGAAGCTTAGAGCAAAGCCCAGTATCACTTATGATATTATGCTAGCTACTAAAAAATTGCACACAGTGTATGTGAGTATGTCAGAGCCAATTTAAATGTTGTTTCATACTCAGTAAAATCCGTGTGGTTGAAAGAAATTGCAGAGCACATCACTATTTTATTAAAACATGAACCCTGATTCCAAAGTAATATAGGTGCATGGAAAAAATATTTTCACATGAATTAGAATTTATAATAAGCAAACTTAATCATTCAGCAGATTTCAAACACAAAATACACAGGAAAGTAAGGTTGGCAGTGAGGTTAAGTCCTCATCGCTGCTGATACTTAGATGAAACATGAATTCTTTGTGCTAGATTGATTTGTGTTCAAAAGTAAAATATTCTTAGGTCTGAATACATCATGTGGTGAGTATTAAGTGAAAATCGATAAGCATTTAATCATGGTGAGCCACAAATTGGTAAATGCTGTATAAGAAAACACCTAAGCTTTTGGAAAACTCTTAATAAGAAAAAATTATGTGTCTTAGGAATAAATGCACAAGAATGTTAATGTGAAGTAAAGAATTTTAAATTACTTTTCTATGAAATACCTCCTAATTTATCTTTCCTTGTGGAATACCATATTTTTCATGTTTTTGTTTAGTCCTGGACAGTAATAGAATGACTTCCATTAATTTGATATTTGGAATAATCTTCCTGTCCCTCCTTGTCATTGGTACCCTGGGGAACTGCACACTGCTCAACCATTATGCCTTCATTTACTTCAGTGGACGCAGATTAAGGCCCACAGATGTGATGCTCAGGCACCTGACAGTGGCCAACCTCTTGGTCATTTTCTGCAGAGGAATCCCAGAGATCATGTCAGATTTTGGGTTGAAACACTTCCTCAATGACGCTGGATGCAAACTCATTTTCTATGTTCACAGGGTGGCTAGAGGTGTGTCTCTCCGCACCACCTGCCTGCTGAGCATCTTCCAGGCCATCACCATCAGCCCCAGGAGCTCCAGGTGGGCAGAGCTGAAAGGGAAGGCCCTGAAGTGCATTGGGCCCTTTAACATCTTCTGCTTGGTCCTGCACATGTTTCTAAATATCAGAATTCCCTTGATTATGACCTCCACAGGGGACAAGGAAAACATCACAAAAGATATAGATTTTCAGTACTGCTTGGCTGTGCCTCATGACAAAGACCTGGGCTCAGTGTTCGCAGCGTTAATATTCTCCCATGACATTTTGTGTTTGGAGCTCATGGTCTGGGCCAGTGGCTCCATGGTTTTCATTCTGTACAAGCACAAGCAGCGGGTGCGCCATATGCAGAGACACAATGTCTTGTCTAGATCGTCCCCTGAGACCAGAGCCTCTCACAGTATTCTGACCCTGGTGAGTGCCTTTGTATCTTTCTATACTCTGTCTTCTACTGCTCAAATTTTGCTTTCTCTTTATGGTAATGTTACTTGGTGGCTGTTCAAGATATCTGACTTAATCAACACTTGTTACCCAACTGTGAGCCCCTTTATTCTCATAAATCGTGAACGCTCTGTATCCTGGCTCACCTCAGAGAAGTGAACAAACATCTCAACTAATCAGACATGACAATTTACCTGCTTTCCATGTGTTCAGTCTTTGTTGCATGCAAATGTCATGGGACTTTGAGAAAAATTATGAGCCCATCTCTTTGGAAAGAAAGGTGCAAATAAACTAAAGCTTCTCTCTCTATAGTGTATAGTCATTAATAGAAACTTGAAATCAATTCAGTTTAAATGCTTATTTTGAAATACTTATATCACTTACTGTTTAATTTTTAGTTTTTAATGTTTCTTTAATTTTATGTGCTTATTTTCAGTGCATGAAATGTATTTTTCTACACTCAATAGTTTTCAAAGCTTTTACCATATTTTTTCAGTGTGATTAACATGTAAATCATTGATATTGATGGTTTAAGTCAGTTGTGTCTAATTTAATGTATATATATATATATTTTATGTGGGTACCAGGGGTCAACTTCAGGAGCTTGTGCTTGCCAGCAAGCGCTTGTGCTGCTGAGCGATATCAATGGCTCTTTTTTTCCCTTTATGTGGGTACCAGGAGTCGAACTCAGGACCTTGCGCTTGCCAGGCAGGCGCTTATGCTGCTGAGCCATCTCACTGGCCCTAATTTAATATTTTTAATTCTCTGTTTTCTCTACACCTCCAGGATTCTGGTAGTATATTGTAGTATCTCAGATCCAAATTTTTATTTCATATTTTTACTTCTACATCATGACTTCTAATCAAGTAATTATGTTTAAAATTTGTTTTAGTTTTGACACAGTTACATGTGTTAATTCACAACTATTGTATTCTGGTATGAGTAACATACAAAAATGTACAAATTTTTATGTGTTAACTTAACGTGCTTTGTGGTAAGTGAACACTGAGAGCACCATTATTAAAATCAATCCCTTTCAAATCTGAAAGTGCCTGTGATCTTGCATTAACGTCTGCATGGGAGCAAAATTTACCATGTGCAAAAGAAGCAAAAGCAGGAACATCTTCTTTGGGGGGAGCTAAGAAATAGTTTTGTGGGATGTATGTGTTTCATTTGTCTCTATATTTCCTGAAAAAGAAATTTCTTTTAAATTACAAATTGGTGATGTGAGTGACTGTGCGTTATTTCTCTGTTCAGATGCATCAGGCAACGTAATTTCTATACTCTGGTCAGTATCTGCTCTTTTCCTCAGATGAAATATCACTGTGAGTTATAATTGTGTGTCTTGAATTTTTACACTGACAACGATAAATTGTAGACCTTACCAAATTGTAGACTGCGATTCAATGAATCTGTGCTTGGTCCTTAGTTGTGGCATTTGTTAAAAGCTCTCTCATGATGCCCATGCCCCAAATCCTACATATTTTAATAGGAGAAAGGTGAGTAATGAAGGAATAATTTACGGATGTCTTTAAGATCATAGAGTTTTACAGAATTTATAGTTTGTTCCATATTAGCAGGAGCAGCAATGCTGGGGATGTGGCTCAGGGGTAAAACATGTGTCTGATATGAGTGCGGAATGGGACAGAAACCTACAGAGCAGAGCTGTGTTTCATAGCTCTCCTGTGAACACCAGTGTCTCCAGCAGACAAAGCAGAGAACCTTCATTCTCCAAGCTAAGGTAGTAGCCAGGAGAAATTCAGAAAGAAAGCTTGCTTTCTGCCTATTGAATGCTAGGCTTATGCACATCACTTGGTAAATCTCCCCAAGATATGCGTTAATGATGAGAAAAACAGTGATGTCTATAGTGTCACAGCACCATAACCACGTGAATGAGTCAGCCTCAGCACTCACGGGACACATTGATAGCAGGTGTCCATGAGTGCTGAGAGATACAGGACCACTGCTGTAACATTAGTGGCCAGAAGAAAACAAAAGATGTCAATCGTAATCTTATGTGTCAGGAAAGACATCAGTTTTGTGGAAAGTTCCAGCAACATAAGGTTATCCTGTTGTGAAGTCACTGCTGTGTTTCAATGTTTAGTGTTTCCTTGGATATGAGAAAATTTTCCCTAATTTTGTGTTTTTCCATTTCTGAGTTATTCTTGGCAATGAATGCAATCTGTTTCCATGAGTGTTTTCCAAGGCTGAGTTCAAAGAGCCGATGGAGCATGCTCCATGCTACACATTCACTTCTTCACTGTTAGCCAAGGCCCCACGTCCATCTCCAGTGAGATTTCAGTGTCCATGTATTCCTAAGTCTGTCTGCCAACACGGGAACATGTTCCAAATCACAGGTCATGAATTTATGGTGAGACTTTTTCCAGACAACAAGAATCTGGGGAAGACAGGATGGAGAAGGGACACTACTGCATAGGAAGAAGTATTTCATATAGTTAAACTCAGCTGTCAAGAATAGAAAAAAGAATCATTGAAAACAAATTTATTAGAAAAGAACAACAAAGAGAGGTAAAAATTTAGAAATTCTAAATTTTAGAGGAAAACTGGACATGGATCTTGACGTGGGACATATTTCCTTTAAAACTATCACTTTCTTTATTTCTCTCTCATGCAAGATTACCTTGACAAATCACACTTTTGTCTTAGCATTCTGGATACAAATACATCATGAAATGTTCTTCACTGGAAAAATGACCCTCTATATGGAGACCAAATTATGAGTGTCCCAGTTCCTGCCTTCTGGTGTCTTCATTTGCCAGCAATATCAAGAATTTCTGCAGAACTGTGAGCATGGGATGCGCTGATTTGCCTGTACCAAGCTCAGGCTGAGTTGGTCTTCTTTGCTTCCTTGTGGTTTTGGTTCAACTCAGCTGTAATGGACACGGGCAGAAGACTTTATGGATAACCCTGGCCTCATGATATTACATTACCTGGGCTAGTTAATTAAAGCAACACTGAAGCTTCTACTCAGATTTCTATCCCCATTTGTATGGGGAAGGACCATTGAAAGTACTCAGTGTAACTGGCCATGGGATTCCACTTATGCCCTGGCTGAGAACCAATAAGAAAATCACTGCCTCTAAAACTTCCAAATCCATGTAAATCATTTATATCTCTGTGCCACTCCAAGAAATTGTGATTTTGTTTGGAGTGAAGCCCATGCATGGGACCCTTTATTGAACCTGTTAGTTGGTGGAGATGTTGCTCACCCTACTTCCTTGTCAGTAGAACTGAGCTAAAGAAAGCAGGCACAGCACTCAGGGCCCAAACGTTTGCACCTCTTTTCAGATCAGTCACACTGATCCTATTAGTTCCCAGTGCGGACCACAGATCACAGTCCTGAAAGAATATAGTCCTTGCTACCCCTTTAAGTTCTAGTTTTAATAACTTTTAGTAGAAAAGGATGTAATCTATAACTGTGTAAGTCTGCTTTTGCAAAATAGCCTCAATATATTTATAAATGCAATGTTTATTAAACATATTCTATATGACTAGAAGGATGGTATGGTGCACTCTGCTCAAAATGACAAATATATTCTGACATGGACTTCAAAATATAGTGGGAAGTGGATAATAAAATGTCTCATAATCACCTCAGGAACTGAAGGGTTTGGATCTCCCATCCTACCTTTTCTTTCTCCTTCTCACCGATTCAAACTTCTCTGCAGAGAATGAGACAAATGACACTGATGTGAGGACTGAGAAATAAATGGTGTACAAGTAGCTCAATTTTATCTTGTAATATTTTCTTATTTGTTTTTCGATTGACCCAATATTGTACATATATAAGAGGTAGTGTTTGATATTTTCATTCATGTTTTTGTTGAGTTCTGACTGACTCAAGTCCATTAGCATATCTGTTACCTTTATGATGAGTATGTCCAAATTCTACTTTTCTAACAATTTTGAAGTATGCAAGGTATTAGTGTTAATTGTATTTGCCTTGTATCATAGAAGACCAGAAGTGAGTGCTACTATCATAAAATAACATTGGATCCATTTATTACTTTCCCCATTTCTCTCCAGCTTTGATAAACTTTATTCTCTCAATTCATGAGATGAAGTTCTTATATTCTGGTTATGAATTAGAATATGTGGCATGTGTTTCTCTCTGCTTGAGTGTTTTATGTAAAATGTCCCCCCTGCCCATTTGTGTTGTTGAAAATGTCAGGATTGTATGCGTGGTTATGGTGAGAAAGCATTTCATTACAGATGTGTTCAACAATATCTTCATTCATTCATATGCTGACATTTAGAAATGTCATATATGCTAATTATTGTGAATTGTGCTGCCATAAGTATGAGAATATAGTTGTTTTTTATATATTTATTTCATTATATTTGTATATACATGATATATTTATTTCATGTGTATATGACTGAATTGCTGGATCCTGTGGTGGTTCTTTTTTTTATTTTATTTTTTGCCATTTTTCATCTCCTTTTGTCCTTTTTACTTTTTTTTTTTTTGTGGGTACAGGGGGTCGACCTCAGGACCTCGTGTGCCAGCAGTCGCCCGTGCCACTGAGCGATATCACCGGCCCCCTTTTCTCGTGAGTTCCAGGAGTCAAACTCGGGCCCTTGTGCTTGCCAGGCAGGCGCTTACACCACTGAGCCTTCTCACTGGCCCCATTTTTACTTCTTAATGTGATTTTACTTTTAATCAGTATGTTTACAGTTCATAATAATTACTTTCATCTTGTGGAATTGGTACATACACATGTTGCCCCTTGATAATTTTCACTGCTTTCCCCCACTCCCTTCTTCCTCCCAAGCCAGACCCCTTACCACTTCCCCAAGTTCAGCTCTGCATTTCCTACCATCTTGTTTTCTTCTGCTCTTCAAATTGTTAACAGTTTATGTCTTTCATTAGAGAAACGGTGCATCCTGTGGATATTACCACTCTGTGGATGACTTATTCCACTAGTACTAAGGTCTCAAGATCTATGTATTTTCCTACAAAGAACACAAATTAATCCTGCTTTGTGGTATTTTTTTTATCCATTCATCTGTTGAAGGACATACAGGACACGCACATAATTTACCTATTGTGAATTGTGCCGCTATAAACATGTGTGTGCATGTATTTCTGTAGTGTGATGAATTCAGCTCTTTCACAAAGATTGCCAGGAGAGAAATAGCTGTGTAAAAATGAATTTTCTATTTGAGAAATCTCCCTACTGATTTCCAAAATAGTTGTATTCATTTACTTTCCAACAGACAATATAAAATGCTTTCTTTTCCCCACAGCCTCACTAGTACTTACAGTTTTTTAAGTTCTCAATAATGGGTATTCTTAGTGGAGAAAGGTCAAATCTCAGTGTTGTTTTGATTTACATTTTTTTTTTGTGGGTACCAGGGGGTCGACCTCAGGACCTCACGCGCCAGCAGGCGCCCGTGCCGCTGAGCGATATCACCGGCCCCTTTTTTCGTATGTGGGTTCCGGGAGTTGAACTCGGGCCCTTGCGCTTGCCAGGCAGGCGCTTAAGCCACTGAGCCATCTCACCGGCCCTGATTTACATTTTTTTATGTCCAAATATTGTGCACATATTTTCATGCATTTATTTGCCATTTTTTTTGACATTTGTATTTCTTCTTCTGAAAATGCCTATTCATTTCAATTGCCCATTTTTGGTTGTATCTTTTATTTTTGGTGGCTGATTTTTGAGTGCTTTAAATATTCTAAATATTAGTCTTCTGTGTAAGGTCTAGCTGGTAAAATTTACTCCCATTTGTTTCATGGATGATTACAAATAGAAGAACCTTGTATTACAGCTATTATTTTCTTCTTAAACATATTTCCTTTTGTTGAGATATTTCCAAAGCTCGAAGTACTTGTTTCTAGAGCATGTAGAATATATGGACCACTGTCAGTACTGGGTTACATGTTAATAACTAACTGACTTTGCATAGCATCATGATTGAATCACCACTATAATCCTTCCTTTACTTTCCAGTAAAACTTAGCTAAAGTGACTTGAGTCCCTCTCATGCATATTAATAGACTCTGGTTTCAAATCATAAGACACTGCTTGTCACAACATTGCTGTTACCTCAGAATATTATAGTTAGTATTCTAGGTATACTAGATTAGCTTCTCTCACTGATTGTATTCTTGAAAATTAAAAACATATGTACATCTGGTTAAACACTAAAAATGTTTTATTTTTAATTTTAATTGTATATTCCCATTGCATTTTAAATGTTAATCCATTAACTAATATAAGTTGAAGAATAATAGGTAAAGTTTGAGAAACCTAAATAAATATGGCAGCATTGACTAACTGACGATACCCAAGTGAGGTTCACTGAATCTGGTAAACATTAGGATAGGAGCAGTAGCCCAAATATCCTTTCTTGTCAAGTACAGAGAACATGGATTATGAAACCATTATTAAAGCTTCTTCTCTGCCTGGGCCATGATCTGAAAATAGTGATGAGATATTTGTGGAGGAACCTGAATTATCAATTTTAATTTCTTCAGTATTTTAGGAAAAACTAAATATGTGGGACATATTACTTGATTGGGAAAAAAATATCACACAAAGATATAAAATGAACATAAGCAACATACAGTCATGTGCAAGGAAAGTCAGACATGGAAGAGGGGCATGGAGTGCCTTATTGAAAATGTAACCAAAGAAAATCCTACATCCTATGATTACCCATTTATATATGCTGAAATCCTCAGCATTCCTGTAATGTCAAAAGAGAAAATTGCTCAGCACTATCAACAAACCACCAAGATTTTATTTATTCTGTATCATATTCTTAGTGATGAAGTAATTACAGATTGAATTAAGCAGATCACATCCTGGGTAGCATAAGGTTGCTTCATTTTATCTATGGCTACTTATTGAATTTTAATCAACAATTTGTATGATGCAAAGCAATACATCATATGTAAGGTGAGTTCCAAGTATTTGTAGAGAACAGTGATTCATAAAGTGTCTCTGCTGTTACTCTCTGAATCTTTGGAAGAGAGATTCAGTTCCAAATTCCAGTGCTACACATCAAAAAATTCAGACGCTGATTCTGCTCACACCCAGCTGCAGTGACCAAGACCCCTGAGAGTTACATAGGAACATGTCACCATCAGCATGTCTCACCCGTGTCATCTCCCCCATTCCTGTGCACAATATATATCCAGCTTCTTCTCTGCTTGGCTTTGATGAAGATCGGCCTCTGTGCAGGGAAGACACCATCTCCAGAGAATAGCACCTCCCCTGGACCTGCTGCTTCTGTCCCGCACAGACTCTGGCTGTTGTAGTGGGATAGAAAATATTCACATGTCTCCCTCCACTCAGGCTGATGACCAGGGGGTGACAGGCATATAGGGCACTGCACACTGGACCTAAGGGATGAGACACAGATGAACGTGAGTGATGCTGTGACCTCACTTCTCAAATTAGAAATTTCTAGCTCTATTGTGGTAATAATGACAGTGCAAACTTCAGTGTGTGTGTGTGTGAAAACATTTCCTGAATTCCAAATTCCCAGAAAATGAAGTTTCCTGTTTCTGCTGAGCACCTCCAAAGAGCAGAGGAGCGTGTGGTGGAGGCACTCAATGTCCATCCTCCCTGGGCTGATGGTGTCTCCCAGGGAGGCCACAAAGAAAGTGGATGCCTGAGTCTGAGGGAGCGACAGCAAAGCCTGAGAGTCCCACTGAGCCCTTCGCTCTTGAGAGAATTTGTTTGGTTTAGAAATCCAGTCTCCCAAACTGCACCCAGGTGTTGGAGTAGGATACAAGAAAATATCTCTCATTTGGTTACAGCAAAGTACAAAGAAAGAACACAAGGAAGGATGCATAGAAGGAGAGGAGGGGAGGGATCTCTTGCAAATGGAAAGCGGTCCAGGAGAGTGAGGGAGAGGGATGAGTGGGAGGGGAAGGGGAATAAGTAGATTAAAGCTATGCCATGCACAGGAACCTCATAACCTCAAAGAATGTAAGCATTATGTGTCATAAACAAGAAATAAGATTAATAATGTCAACAAGAACACAAATGGGAAAAGGGGATTTAGAGGAGGAGCGATGGAAGGGGATGGGGAAAAAAAGAAACAATCAGAACAATGAAAAATAGATTTAAGCTGTGTTACATACCAGCCTAATAAATCCTCTCTCATAATCCCCTCTCTATGGGTACAGCTTGTGTACACGTACCATCTCCCAACGATTATTCTAAAATACATGTACAGTGTAAACTGCATGCCTGGATTGTAAATGTATAGCAGATTAGGAAAACATGTCTCTGATTTCATCTATGGAGCTGTCCTGAGAAGATTCACATAAAGGCCAAGGAATGAGGAAGGAAGGAAGGGAGGATCCACCCTGACTGTGGAGGGCTGCATAACAACAGGATTGCAATCCAGATAGAATGAAGGAGAAGACACAGAAGAAGTTGACTTGCATAGCAAAGCTCCATGCGGCTCTGTGGATCGCCTCCTCTGCTACAGCGATCCTTTGTGCACATCAGACAATAGCTGCTTCAGCCTTTCCACCTGGATTCACACCAGTCGCTCTCTGCTGAACTCCATACCTTCATCTGTGAACTGGTGCTCTATCCTTGATCCCTGTTATTTTGTGGCTTCCAGCTTCTTGGACTGAGCAGCTCTGGATCCTTAGGTTCTACATGATGGAGATGTTCATTGAAAATTATCCCTTCTCCGACCCTGTAAGCCTAGTAAGCCCCCTCTCATAATCATATAATAAAATAGGACAGGATGGCATTATATAGAATTGTATGCATAGTATGCTATTGATTTTTTTCCTCTTGAAAACCCTAAACAATGCAGAATTTGGTTTAGAGAGTGATTCTAGAGAAATGGAATAGTAAGGATGCATTTTCTTAATTGGTTTAATAATTCCTGTGATTGGCTCTCTAATTTGATAATACCTAAGTTTACTGTGGTCTCTCTTTCGATGACGTAGAGAAGACTGATGGCGCATAATGTGAAGTGTTTAAAGCAATGCACAACTTAGAAGTGAAAGGAATGTAGTGATTCTGCAGGTGATAATTCGGGCATTATTGAATAACTGAGAAGTATCATGATTTAGACTATTTGCTCTTAGCATCTCTGCAGAAAGTAATAAAGGAGCAAAATTTTATGAAAAATTCGATTTCCCAGCTTCAGACATGGGTAAACGACTTAAAGCCTTCTACCTACGTCCTGAAGGAAAATCTTCTCTCCTGCAGTCTTAGAGCTGAATTGCTCAAAACAAAGCACATGCCCTCATCATGCCATTGCTGTATTACAGCACAAGAGAACCCCTCAGCTTCAAAGAGTTTACAGTTAAAGTGGGGCTGCTGATCAGAATAGAAGAGGATCTGGTAAATAGGGAAGATGTCGCAGAGGACTCTGATGCGACCTGGGACATTCAGCTCCAATACTCTATGTGTTCCACAAAACACACTTTGTGCTCTTGATCTCTCCACCTCTGAGTGATGGAACTGATCCTGTGCTGTCTCTGGAAACAGTAATGACCTTTCCAGATGCATTTACCAAGAAAAACAGCGACGATGCTTCTCAGAACTTATCCCCAAAACACACGTTAGCCTCTAAGCGTATGACCTGCTCAAGTCCAAGAATGCTCTTAGGAGGTGAGGCACTCTAGGTGACCCATGAGAAGGCACACAATATGCGTTGAGTTCCTAACTATTACTAGCACAGGTTGAGGGAACAGGTGTGCCAATTTTAAGGGTATGAGGCAATGATCACAGAACATTAAACTGAATGGCTGCAGTTCTTGATATGAGACTATTAAGTCGATATTGTACATTTATTGTCACCCATCATGGAACTGAAAAAGCTGTAAGTAGTTTATTTGTTTTGTTGGCTAAAATCTGGGTCAAAAGATAGCTCACTGTGAGCAGGTTGGGGATGCCTGTTATTCCTTCGGTTACAGTTGATGAGGGTATTGAAGGCTCAGGGAGATGTGAATGCTGGAGAGGATTTGCCAGGGACAGCTCTTCCCTTTATACTGCAAGGGTTCAGAAGATGTCCCCTCCACTATGCTTTAAGGGGCAGTTTTGTGAGGCGAGCACCAGCATCCATGAAGTTCTCCACCACTGTTCTCTGCACGTCAGATTTTACAGTGGGGCTGTAGGCACCCAATGGGGAAAATTAAATGTGATGGGTGTGAATGAATTTTGGGGTGGCAGGTGCCAAGTTGCAATACTCAATCACCAGAGGTATGGTGGACCTAGTGACTGTAATGGAAAGCAAGAGCAAAGCAATGGTTGGAATGTTCTGACCCATGTAGACCTGTGGTACTGTCTAATCAGTCATGGTGCCTTCAGAAGTGAAATAGATGGGATACCTACTGAGCTTTTATTAGATTTGTAAAAATAAAAATTTCAGGGTGAATGAACAAGAATCTGCCTCGAATTGTAAAATAGAGTAAAATTGCTCCTCAACCAACTCCCAGACTTCAATCAGCTTACAGACCCACCACTCCTTGAATAAAAGTGTGGCCCTGTCCCCTTGAAGGAGGACATAGAGGCTCCCAAAATGTCTTACTGTTCCTCCTTCTTCCGTCTCCCAGAGAGACATACGATCTTCTCCCAAAGTAAGGATGCCCGGGGACAGAAAATGATCAGAGGATTGCAGAATAATGAACACTGGGTATAAACTAACACTGATTTCAGGACATTTAAAACATTCTTGTGGCCCTCTAATAGTAGGAGGAAGAGTCCATGGAAGTGAGGTGAACAGGGGAGTTTTACACCTACCTGACGCACAGTAGGAATATTATGTCCCCAGCGGATGCTGTAGTTATTTCCCCAGACACTGAATGCGTAACTGGGGAGGTAAGCTTAGTAATCAGCAGAATCCCTACAACAGTTCACTAACCTTTGGGGTATGATTTGGGTATGAATTTTTGGACAGTATGAGAAGATTCTGTTCAAATTTGAAGTGTTTCTCAAAGAAGGAATGTGTATTTGAAGTTTCTTTTTCAGACATCCTAAGAATTTTGGACCTTAAAATAATATATTTTCATATTTGTATTATTAGATATTTCCTTTTATTTCATATACATATCAAACATATTTTTCTTCTGTCTTCCATAACCATATAACAGTCCTGCTTCTTCACTAATATTTATGACTTTATATCTAAGAAATGTATTTTGAATTCAAACTGTAGTTTTATATGAATCCCTATGGTGTGTGCCTCCGTATTTTAAAATCTACCATAAATATAGAGAATTGTACAAGATATACCGGATAATTTGAAACATTGGAAAATTTCATATCTTTTCAGTTAGCAGCCAGTTGTATTAGACAAATGTGTACAAACCTCAAAACCTCCCATGCATTACGTGCAATAACATCATAATGCCAAAAATAAGCATTTTTCTCATTTTTTAGTGTTTCTTTGCTTTTCTTGATATGAAAGGAAGAGTGACAAATGTGGTTAGCTTTTCTTCTAAAAAATTCATTATTTTAATACTGAGTATTAACACATTGAACTCACGTCTTCCATACTGAGTTGCATCCATCTCCTCTCTGTTTTAATTTTGGGCAGCTTCTCATCGAGTCTCGAAGTTATCCAGGCTGGTCTCAAAATCTGGTCCCTCTGCCTCCATTCATAAGTGGGGTTACAGGCAAGCCCACTGCGCCCAGCTCTTCTGAAATTTTATATAAGTGAAATAAAATATCATAAATTACATATAGCTGCATTTTTAAAATACAATAATTATGATTCTACCCATATTTTCAAAAATTTACCAATCTTTTTGTATATCTTGCAAATTATGATTTTTTAAAATGTACCTACCCATTATTTTTCCTTTTTCATTCCAAATATGTCACACCTGTGTCATTTCTGAGAACACATATGAGCTTTGGTCAATCAATTATATCTCATATATCCTTAATGATTTGTATGGTTACCTGACTAAGCCCAGTTATTAAATGAAAGACACATGTGTAGAAAACAAAATGGTTTCATTCACTCCTTTATTCTGAACATTCTCAATCACAAAGAGCCACCTCTGGACAGGAAAACCCATTATATAATCTCTTCATTTTCTGTCCTTCTCAAATCTTGGGTAGTTTTCTTCCTGTCCTCAAATGGGTTTCTAATTCACCAATATATGTATAAATAAACGAGTAGGCTCAGTTTCAAAAGAGATGAAGTTAGTGGATATAATTGTTACTCTTACAAAATTTGCTACAAAAACATAAGTCTTAAAAACTTTGCCAGGTTAATAATTTATGTTTTTATTCCAGTTCATTTAGATTCACATCATAGATCCAGTTTTTAGAAATATTTGAAAACATCAGTCTCCATTTTCATAATTAGAATATAAAAATATCAATGTCCATTTACTATTTATTATCTGAGAATTTCTCTTTCATTAATGAACGACAGTTTTTCTACATAAAGTGTTTTTGAATGGGAGTTTTATCATTCAGCTCTTTCCATGTACCACTGTATCTACCCTGCAAGGTAATTTGTGTGTGTGTGTGTGTGTGTGTGTGTGTGTGTGCTGAACACGTACCGATAATTGTTCAGCACTCTTTTTGTCGATCTCTTCGTTTTTCTCAAATGTAGAATTCTTCCATGACAGTTTGTCTGCTTTTTTTCAAGGTGACCATTCTAAGAAACGCACTTGTACCAACTACTCCCCGGGAAGAATGTAATCATTATGTGCCGCAAGCATGTGCAAATGAAAAACAAAAATTGAAAAAGTTAAATAGAGTACATAATATTCTATTAATAAATAACCCAAAAAGAAATTGGCAAAGGCTGAACAGACATTTCTCAGAGAAAAAAGTGGTCACCCGGTGTAGGAAAAAATGTTCAAATTCGTAAGTCACTAGGAAATGCAAATTCTAGCCTCGGAGAGATGTCACATCATAGATGATCAAATGGCTCTTGAGGTGGCTGGGATATGGCAAAATGTGAATCTGCAGACACTACTGGTGGGAATGTAAACTGTTGTTACTGTTGTGCAAAATAAGAGGGAGATTCCTGAAGAAATTAAGAATAAAACTAGCATATAGACTGCCAAGCCTGCTGAGGATATATCTAGAGGAAGTTAAATCAGTATGTTGAAGTGATAGCTACACTTCCCTGGTTGTTGTAGCATCCTTCACAATGCTTAGGATATATAATGTAATTAAGTGGCCATCAATGGATGAATGAATAAAGACAATGTAATATGAAGGTACACTGAAAAACTACTCCATCTCTCTGGGTGTGGTGGCACATGCCTGTAGTCCCAGCACTCAGGAGGCTGAGGCAGGAGGATTACCACAAGTTCAAGGCCAGCCTGGGCTACCTAGAGAGTTTAATGTCAGCCTTAAATACATAGTGAAACCCTGCCTCAGAAACAAAGCAAATAAACAAAGAAACAAAGAAACAAAAACCAAAAAAAACTATTCTCTCTTAAAAAGTGAGGACCCATAATTGTGAATAAGGTAGGAAAACAGTGAAGATTTTATATTAAGAGAAATTATCCAGGCACAAATGAAGAAATGCTACATGATCTTATGTGTATGTGGAATATAAATCAGGTGCCCTCAGAAAAGCAGAATGTTGGTCACCAGTGAGTAGGGCCTGGGGCGTGCAAGGCAGATAATCAGCATCTCCTTGCAGGTAGTAGTAAATTCTAGGGATGTATTTTAGATCATGGTAATTATAGTCACTAACAATGCTGCATTCTTGAAAATGGCTAAGATCATATTCCACTGTTGTCACACACACAAATGTGTATATATAACCTATGTGTATAATTCTATATCTGTAATTACATGTAATTTCTATGCTTATGTTTATGTATTTTAAACCAATATGTATATGAAAACACACATATCTATGTGTATTTATACATCAGTTACAATTGGGGAAAATACACAGGCTTCACTGATTCTTCTTCATCTTTCAGACACCAAAGTTTTCTCCTTGCACCCTGTGGGACCCTGCTCCTGCGGCTGTGGGGCAAGGATTCTCCAAAGCGCTCAAACTCTCTGCATGGAGATGCCCACAGAAACTTCTAATTGTTTCCGGGAATTGGGATCTGGAAAGAACTTATTTGTTTCTTCAGTTTTTCCTTACAGTGATCTCTACAGCCTGAACATGAACATGCACCGGCATGAAAATTACAGGTGAAGTGGTAATTGCGTTGCAGGGGGAGTTGAGATCACACAACCACGACCCATATCTTGGGGTCCGGCCACCTCCCTCCCACACAAGCGGGAGGTTTCATGACTATCACCCGGGCCTGCTGCTCGAGAAGCAGGTGTGTACTGGGTGAGTATTTTCTGTTCTAGTCTGTGAACTAGAGGCTGTGAGAGAAAGCTGATTCAGGGTCTGTGTTTGGGTGAGTCCCCATGTCTGGAAAAGAGGTTCAGCTGGGCTGACAGAGACGCACAGGGAGGAAGGAGGGTTCCTGAGGCCCAGGCTGAGCTGTGCACAGAGGCTGGAGGTCTGAGGCCCCTCGGCGGCCTCTCACTGCTCCCCACGTGCTTTCGCATAACCAGCAGGGAAGATGGTTGTGACGACTGCTCCAAGCAGTAATGTCGCCTCATTCAGAAGATCCGTAAGATTCCAGTCAGGAAATCAGTCTGCTGTTCACAGTGCTGTGTAGAAATCCCAGGGAAACTTACATCACTTGCATTCTTGCTTCAGTAAACGTTCTTGTGCTGGAGGAAGTTGAACGAGCAATTTCCTGTATAAGCACTGTGTTCAGATGGCAATTTCTGTTTTGTTCCCATTTTTCTCTCACTGGGGTTGAGGTAATGAATGGAGATGGTTTCCAGACCTTTCTGAAAATATTCGTAGTCTACTGACCATGTTGGACAATTTTTCTTTTGTTGTTCGGGAAGGTGATTTTCACAAAAATTTAACTTAGTAGTTGAGTGATTTAAACTGCAGAGAAATTAAGGAAGCAAGTTGTTTCTGATTCAAATGTGTCTTGTTACATTTGTCAGGTTTAAAAACTTTAATGTCATTTTGTGATTACATGTGTTCATGGGCCATCACCATGTGTGTGGTATGAAGACTTGAAATACTGTTTGTCATACATGATGTACTTTAGCATCATTCTCAAATGACATTTTACTACTTTAGTTATCTAAATTAAGAAAAAACAGTAAGCTATCTAATGGAGGATTATTCAGTTTCTATGATTTAAATTTCATATATAAAATACTACCTTAGAGAATAAAATCAATATTAGATGTAATTTCTATTTTAAGTGATATTAGAAAAAATATTGTTGCTATTGTAATATTGGTCCATGTTTATTAAATCCAAATTGGTTATAAGAGATAACTTAGTCTGTCATTAATTTTAAAGACTTGTGAATATTCCCTTAGGAGTGATTTGGTGGTATAAATAAAACATTCACCAGGAATGGGGATTATCATAGTCCAACATTTGTATAAGGATATCTCAAATGTGACAAATTATATATGTGGCTTCTAACGTCACCACCACTCTGACTCTGTGATAATATAGCACAGAAGTAAGCACAATGTCACTGAAGCCTGGCTGACACATCCAAATATCTTGCTGACATTTCAGTGACTCACACACCTCTTTACTAAACGTGCCTTTTCTTGAAGGCAGACATGATTAGGTCCTAACGCATTGTGTTGTGAGGCCTAAGGATGCTGTAAGCCCTGATGCACTGTGATCCACACATTTAAAATGCTATGTAATGGAAAGGAGCATTTAAGATTTAAAAACACAAAGTACAGAGCTACAATAAAAATTTAAGGAACATAAATGTGCATAATTTTGAATTAATTTTATATGAAATATTTTCCCCACAACATATGTTTCTATACAGAATCCTACATTTTGGAATGTTGATATGAGTCCTGCACAATTGAAGAATGACATCTATGGATCTGAAATGCGTAATCCTCTTCCTTTTTCCCATTGTCATTGGAAGCCTGGGAAATTTCTCCCTTTTATGGCATTCTCTCTTCCTTTCTTTGAGTGGATACAAGTCTAGGTCCACAGATTTTATTCTCAGACACCTGACAGTGGCCAACCTCTTGGTCATTCTCTCCAGAGGAATCCCAGAGACCATGGCAGCTCTTGGGATGGAAAACTTCCTTAATAGTTTTGGATGCAAACTGGTTTTCTATGTTCAAACGGTGGGCAAGGGTGTGTCTTTCAGCACCACCTGCCTGCTGAGCGTCTTCCAGGCCATCACCATCAGCCCCAGGAGCTCCAGGTGGGCAGAGCTGAAAGTGAAAGCTCTAAAGTGCACTGGGCCCTGTACTGTCATTTTCTGGGTCCTGCACATGCTGCTAAACATCAGAGTTCCTATGCTTGTTAGTGACAAAGGGAACAACACAAACCTCACAAACACTATAGATTATCAATTCTGTTCAGCTATAATTTCTGGCAAGGATAAAGACTCCATTTTTCTGCCATTGACATTATCACATGACATTTTGTGTTTGGAACTTATGATCTGGAGCAGTGGCTCCATGGTTTGCATTCTGTACAGGCACAAACAGAGAACACAGCATATTCACAGACACAACACCTCCTCAAGATCTTCCCCCGAGACCAGAGCTTCTCAAAGCATCCTCCTCCTGGTCTGTGCCTTTGTATCCTTCTACACCCTGTCTTCCATCACGTATGTTTGGTTTTCTCTTTATGACAAAGCTGCCTGGTGGCTGGTTAAAACTTCTGCCTTAATCCATGCTTGTTTCCCTACTGCTAGTCCCTTCATTCTCATGACTCGTGAGCAGTGTGCGTGCAGGCCCGTGTGGAAGAAGTGAACATGCATCTCACCTCATCAGACATGCGAACCAGTCTTTTCATGTCTTCAGCATTGCATGCACTCATCCGTCACAAAGCCCAAAGCACAATTATGAGCCAGTGTTACTGCAGAGGTAGGTGTAGAATAAAAGTTAAAAATATTTTTGTAAGGAACAGTAATTCACAGCAATTCAAAGGAAATACTTTTAAATATTTATGATTAACATAATTTTATTTTTCACTGGAAGGTGTTTGATTTCTTTATTCTTTCTTAGTGCCTGTCTCTCTGTCTGTGTTCTTTCTTTGTACTTGTCAATTCTTTGTTTTCTGTGTGGAATAGTTTTCTTTACAAGTCTCAATTAATTATAAATCTTAATTCACTTTTGTCAGTGAAATAGATGTACATGTATAATTACTATATATTTAAGTGTGTTTCAACTCTTTTAATATTCTTTTATTACTCCCTCATTTTACAGGTTTGGATTTCTGTCATTTATTCTTGTATGTCAGATCCAGGTTTTTATTTTATAGTACAAGTACAATCTCATGACTATTTTTTTATAAATAATTATTTTAAACATTCATTATTGTTTATGACAGTTATCTATATTTATTACATTTTTAAAAATGATCTTGATTCAATGTAAATGTTCTGTCCACAGTTTGGAGATGTAGCTTAGTGGTGGACCCTTTCTTGGCACAGGTAAAGTCTTGGCTTCAACCCTAGGCGCTGCAAAACAAAATGTAGTCATGTGACAAAGACAAGAGCTGAGGAACACAATCATTGACTTTTAAGCTACTTTACTGTGCCACGAATCACATTCAAAATCTGAATGTTTTAATGTGCCTAACCAGATGTACTTTGAAATAAATACACAGAGGACACCATCTTGAAAATCAGTGCCATTCCAATTGGAAACTATGCATAATCTTGTTAATTTGAGTAGAGGAGCTCAATTTAGACCTGTGGACAGAAGAGAAATGCAATAAATCTTCACTTTGATAACAAATGTTTTCTGTTAGAGTGTGTGTATTTTCTTTGATTTCACATTCGTATTCAATGTGAAATGGGATGGAAAACTTGCAAAGTCTTGCAGTTTTGTGACGTCCGTTACCAAACATCAATGCTGTATTCAGACACTTCCGACATTGCAAATCCTCTGCTAATTCTGTGTCTGCTCCCTCCTCTCTCTCTTGAAATGAAGATCTCATCTAAGTGTGCAGTCATCACACGGTTGGTATTACAGAGACCTTCAAACACCAAAATCTATGCCAAAAATTACACATCACCTCCAATAGATCCTTCTTGACCTGTGTTCACCTTTTTCCTTGGCTTTTCTCCTGCTTGTGGTAATAGCACATAACATCTACCACCGTGGCAAACTTTAACTTTTGCGACGTGGAGTTTCTAATTATACACCATACAATATTCTTCAGAAATTGTATTGGATATCTTTCTCATTGTCAGTCGGGACCTCTTGTTTTCTCTCACCCTCCATTCCCCCAGAAACCAGTATTCTGTCCACTTCCGTAAGTTTGATCATTGTATATTCTACATCCATGTGAGGTCACCAAAATTCTATGCCTGCTTTATTTTGCTCAGTGTAATGGCTTTGAATTATCTTATGTCTTTGTTACAGGGCTTGCTTGTCTTCTTAGGCTGGATATTAGTCAGTTTTACATGTAGAACACATTTTTCTTATCACCTCTCCTTCAGTGAACACTTAGATGGCTTTATTGTGTTTGTTTTTGTGAATTATCTTGTGATGACATTAGAATAAAAGTATCTGTTTGAGATCCAAATTGTCATTCCTTTAGATATACACCAGGAGCCTTGATTGCTGCATCGATCTCCAGTAACATTTTTAATTTGGGCAAAAAGTCTCTGTGGTTTTCCATTGCAGCAGCACTGATTTAAATACCCCCAAACTCCACCCAAGTGCTATGTGCTCCAGTCCGCTGGCTCCCCTGTGTTCCTGTGCTGACCCGTTGTGTTCTTGGAATTGCCATTTTTCCTCTGTGTGGGACTGGCTAAGAGAGGATAAATAAAAGCTTTATGAAGACTATGGATTCTGCTGTGCTCCCCGTGGAAAGGCCGTGGAGCCCCTGCTGAGGTGACTGCTCTCACTCCTCCACATTCTATGTGGTGATCATGACCTGGGCCAGTGGTTCTAAAGTGTTTATTTTTTACCGATACAAGAGCAGGTCATGCATCCATGGGAACACTCTGAACCCCAAATCCTCTCCTGCGTCCAAAGCCACCAAGTCCCTCCTTTCCTGCACACCTGATGTCCTTTTCCACTCCCCAATTCATCCTTCATGTCTGTAGGTTCTCTTTAGTGTGCAAGACCTGTGGTCATGGGCATCTCTGGAAGAAGCCTGCTGGTTCCTCAGCCCTTTTGGTCCACAAGTGAGGAGACTCCAGTGAGCAGAATCTACACTGCCTGGATAAGTAACAGAACACCTCTTATTCTTTAATAGATATCACCATTGTTATGGCTTGTGTGTAGATGTCCCCACAAAATCCTATGTGGTCATAGGTGCGGTTTTCAGAGGTGGCTGAATCTAGAATGTGTGTTGCTGGAATTAAGTGTGTGATGATGGGATCAAGTGTTTATGATTACTAGTTTAAGTCCACTGATTGGTTTGGCATAGTTCTGGGCATGGATAATGGGGAGGCTCACCAAGGGTGTGAGTTTTACCTGCCTTAAGGGTGTGTAGCCCAGATAGAATATAAGGGACAGAAAGCAGGTCGCTGCCATTGCTTGCTGCTGCTGCTGCTTCCTTGCTGCTTTGTTCTTCGGCTGCCCTCCTGTCTTCTGCCCACCATAAACTCTTTCTTCTCTGTGCTGCTACTCTGCCATTCCACGCTGCCTTGGAGCCAGCTGACTATGACCTGAAACCTCTATAAACTGTGAGTTAAATAAACATTTCCTCCTGTAACTTTGGGTGTCAGGTATCTCGTCTCAGAAATGAGAAAAATAACTAAGACAACCATGAAACTAAAAAACAAAAACAAAAACAAACAAAGAAAAAAACAAAAAGAAAAACAAAAAACCCAACTGCATACTTTTTACGTGAATTTTTATGCTGATAAAACCGGGCCATTGTCAGCTATCTCCCAGTACCCAGTACCAGTACCTCGCCTCAGGGAGGAACTGCTCTGTTGAGCTCTGAGGGCAGAGCTCTTTTTTCTCTTCTGCAGTTGACTCATATATCAAACACCAGGAAGACTACTGTATGTGGCTTTTAATTTCCCTATGTGGTTTGAAATTTATCTGTATTTTTGCATGTTGTTTCAGATATTTTATGGCACTGAATTCTGTTTTTCTCATGCATCTGTTATTTATTCGTTAAAAATTTTCAGGACTGAATCCCACTGTGAATATATCAGAGAGCTGGTCATTCTCACGTTTATGGACTCATGTTTTTCCTTTGATGCTATGGGTTGTAAACTCTAAAATATGTGTTTGTGCCACATGCGCAATTTGTACTGCACATATACGCAGTGGTGTAGTGGCTGCATTAGTCTTTATATTGCTTTAGCTTTAGGTGATACTGCCAAAAATATTTATAAAATATTTGTAACAATTTTCTCACTTTCTAGCAACATGTAAGTTTCCTAGTGTATGTATATCCTTGCAAAGACATTGTTTTAGGTTTATTCTTCTTGTTGCTGTAGGAATACATGAGGACCTGTTTTCATTTCCCTGGTTACTAAGGAAGCTGAATACATTTTTACATGTATTTATTCACTTCATCATGTCTTCTAGGAAGAGTCTGTTATTTTCCCATTATGTCATGGTTACACCTAATTATTCTTACTGGTTTTAGGATTTCTCTCTATACATGAGAAAAAGTTCTTCCCTGGTTCATTATTTGTCTTTCTCCATTTCCTCTCTGTCTCTATATTTTAATAAGTAAAAGTTATTAATTTTAATATTATGTGATTCACCATTTCACTGTGTATTTTGAATGATTCTTGTTCCATTTCAAGCATCTGTTCCTATGTCAAGACCACAGAGATGTCATTCCATAAATTTCTCTAAAAATATTATGATTAGTATTTAAAATTAATATGAGCATCTCATTCAGAATCAATATTTTCTATGGCTAGTGATGTAATTTTTTTAGAACAAGGTAACAAATTTCAGTTCTTTCAGAAAATGTCTTATTGCTTCTTCCCATTTGCTGTTTTCTTTCACTTCCTCATCCAACTTAACCTCACCACACACTCAACACTGGCTTTTCTATGAAGACTGTATGTAATTTCTTTTCATTGTTTCTGTGTCTTTTGGTTTGTAGCCATGTCATAGCTGGAAACATTCAAAGTTACATTTGGAATGGAAAATCTTCAATGAGCCCTATTGGTTACTAGAGAACTCATTTCCATTATATAAATATAAATGTATGTTATTTATATGTATATGTGTACTTGAAAATATCAACAAAGATTTAATAAGTTGCAAGTTTACCATATGATATTTAGATATTTGCATGTATTGTGTAGTGATCTTCAGTGAATTTCATGAACACACCTCACACATGTTATAGTCCAAATTCATCAAATAATCACATGGAAGAATTCTACATGTTCTTTCTTCTAGCCAATTTAGTGTTTCTGTTTTAATATTTAGATCTTCATTCTCTTTTGATTGTAGTTTTGTGCATGGTCATAGACATGGGTCTAGTTTTACTCTTCAGCATGTGGAAAGCCAGTTTTTCCAGCACCATTTATTAAAGAGGCTATCTTTCTTCCAGTGAATGTTTTTGTTCACGTTGTCAAATATAAGGTGGAGTGTGTTTGGAGTTGTTTCCACATCCTATAATCTTTTGCATTGATCCTCAGATCTGATTTATTTTTCTAGTACCATGCTGTTTTTATCACAGTAGCTCTGTTGAGTAATTAGAAGTCAGGTCTTGTGATGCCCCCTGACTTGTCTTTGTTGCCCAGAATTGTTTCTGCTACTCTAGGTCTCTTCTGGTTCCAAATAAATTTTAGGAAAAATATCTCTCATTCTGTGAGGCACACTAATGGTATTTTGATTTGGATTGCATTAAATTGTATAACAATTTTGGGAATATGGCAATTTGTATTATGTTGCTTCCTCCTACCCAAGAGCAAGGGATATCTTTCCATTTTCTGATATCCTCTTCGATCTCCTTTTCCAGAGTACTCTTGTTTTCAATGCACAAATCTTTTACTACCTTTGTTAGATTCATTTCCAAGTATTTCATTATTTTCTCTGCTATTATGAATGATGCAGTTTCCCTAATTTCTCATTCAGTGAGTTTGTTATTTGTGTACAGGAATGGTATTGACTTTTGCATGTTAAATTTGCATCCTGTTGTGCAACCGAACTGGTTATTAAATCTAGAAGTCTTATTGTGGACTTTTGGGGTGCTCTATATAGAGTATCATGTCATTTGCAAATAATGATAATTTAAATCCTTTCTTTCCAATTTTTATCACTTTTATTACTTTCTCTTGTGTAATTACTCTGGCTAATATGCCAGAACTATATTGAATATGAGTGATGATAGTGGACATCCTTGTCTTGTTCCTGATTTTAGACTGAAAGCATTCAGTTTTTGAGCATTTAGTATGATGTTGATCATTGTTTTGTCTTAGATGGCTTTTATCAGATTGAGATAAAGATGATCTATTCAAATTGTTTGTAGATTTTTTTTAATCATGAATGGGTGTTGGACTTTTTCAAAAACTTTTTCTGCATCTATTGAGATAATCACATGGTTTTTGTCCTTAGCCTGCTTGATATGGTGTATTACATAAATTGATTGCATATGTTGAACCATCCCTGAATCCCTGGAATGAATTCTACTTGGTCATGGTGTATAACCTTCTTGATGATTTGATGTATTCCATTTGCCAGTATCTTTATGAGGATGTTTGGGTTTATGCTCCTTAGGGAGATTGGCCTATCACTGTCTTCTCTGGTGGGAACATTCTCTGGTTTTGGTATCACGGTAATACTTGCTTCCAGGAATGAATTTGGGACGATTGCTTCCTTTGCAATTTCATTAAAGTGTTTGATGAGTAATGGCATTGGATTATCTCTAGATTTGTTATAGCATTCAGCTGTGAATCCATCAGAACCTGGGCTCTTCTTTGTTGGTGATTTTTAAATTAGATTTTCAATTTTATGGACTGATATTGGTTTATTTATAATTTTTATATCTACTTGATTCAACTTAGGTAATTGATATGTACCTAGCAATCTGTTCATTTCTTCTGTGGTTTAAAGACTTCATGAACAAAACCTAGATGTCATGGGAAATACTACAAACAATAAACATCTGGGTTCTCATCTTATTAAAAATCATTTGCACAGCAAAAGAAACCTCCAACCAAGAGAAAAGACAACCCACAGAGTGGGAAAAAATCTTAGCCAGTTTCTCTTCAGAAGAAGTACTAATATCTAGAATATATAAAGAATACAAAAAAATAATGAGAGCACCCAAATTTAAAGTCCCTGTCCATAAATGGTCATCTGAAATGAACAGACACTTCTCAGTAGAAGAAATACAAACACCAAATAAATACAGGAAAAAATGTTCAACATCACGGATCATTCAAGAGATGCAAATTAAAACAACACTGAGATCCCATCTCCCTCCAGAAAGAATGGCTACTATCAAGACATCAACCAATAACAAATTCTGGTGGAGCTGTGGGGAAAATGATCACTTCTCCACTGTTGGCGGGAGTTTAGACTGGTACAACCACTGTGGAAATCAGTGGGAAGATTCCTCAAAATCTAGGACAAGTGATCCCATTTGACCCAGCTATTACCATTCTTGGTATCTTCCCAAAATAATTAAAAGCATCATACCACAGTGATATAAATACACCCATGTTTATAGTGGCACGGTTTGTAATGCTGAATCTCGGAAACAGCCCTTATGCCCATTATCAGATAAATGCATAGAAAATGTGTTTTTTTAATACAATGGAGTACTACTGAGTCATAAAGAAGGATAAACTTGAGACATTTCTAGGTAAATCGATGGACCTTGAGACCATATTCTTACATGGAATACATCAGACAAATGTGTAAATATCACATTGTCTCTCTGGTATGAGGAGCTGAAAGTGTAAACAAGATCCAAAATGTATAATAGGTATTGTGAAATAGGAAGAAATTGTTCAAAAGGAAAGGAAATCTGGGTGGGGGAAAGGAAGGGAAAAGTGAAAAATGAGAAAAATGGTAAAATGGAAACAAAGCTTTGTAAAGGAGAGGAAAACAGGTTGAAGGGAGGGGAGGGGAATGGAATAAAAAAGGAACTAAGATACATAGTGTACACGTACAAGTTTCCTATGATGAATGTGATCGTTATGTATATCTAAATTGTACCAATAAACTTAATTTTAATTAATTCCCATTAAGTCTTAATTTCCAATGGAATACTATTGGGAGCAGTGTGTGGGGGAAAGGAAAGGTTAGGGATGTTCCACACCCAAGAATGGGATTAGTGTCCATGTGCAGAGAGCATGAGGAATGAACCCAGCCCTTCCTGCCTGTCCACTGTGAGATGCACAGCTCTCCAGGTGCCTCCGTGTATGCACAGGCTGGACTCTCATGAGGGCTGGATGGCAAAGAGAAATTTCACGGGGAGGTGGCAGAGCCAGTGCAAATCCAGGAGACTTACAAATACATGGAAATTAAACAAGAGGCTGCTCGGGGCCAGTGAGATGGCTCAGTGGCATAAGCACCTGCCTGGCAAGCGCGAGGTCCTGAGTTCAACTCCTGGTACCCACATACAAAAAAAGGGCTGGTGATATCGTTCGGTGACATGGGCGCCTGCTGGCATGCAAGGTCCTGAGTTCGACCCCCGGTACCCACACACACACACAAAAAAGATGAGTCAGCAATGTAAAGTTAGACATGTAATTAACATAGAAATAGAAATCATTGTCAATGGGTGGGTTAGTTTAGAAAGATTAAGAAATGTGTTGATGATGACAGGTCTGGGTTTGCTGATCCTTGGTGATGTGTTCCTTGTCACTCCGTATGCACTGCCCCATTCCACTTACCTGGTTTCCAGACACCCAGAGGCCTTTGCTGGTGGAATCCCAGGAAAATGTCCAACCCTTACTCCTTAGTGCACCCCAGAAAAATGGTGACAAATCTCGGTGGAGGTCCACACAAAAAGTCGAGACTACTCAGGTGCACAGAAAATGGAAAGAGGTTTAATGGAATTCAGGTCATCTTAGGAAAAATCTCCTCAACAATATGGTCTGGGGACATGATTTTGGAAACGGAGAAAGCACAGACAGTAAGGGCCACCCACACAAGACCTGTGCCACGGTCCTCAGATCGAGCACATGAAGTACAGATTACATTCTGTAGACAGTCTCCCCACTGGCCACCTGGTGTTTAATTTCCAAAATTTTAAAGTTCATATTTAGCATTTGTTTGACTCATGCTTCAGGTTTCCCTATGATATGGTTACTAGAAAATGGTCTCAGTAATCTCCCAGGTTGAGAGATGACACACATGCAGGTTAATTTTACTGGGAGTTTTAAGTACAAGTCTTACTCACTGATGAAATCTATACGATGCTCACACCCAGATATTGGACTATGAAGCTTTCTTCAGGCCGAGTGTTTATAAAGCACTGTGTGTAGATTAGGGGAGTGATTTGGGAATTATGGATGAAAAATCCTGTGGTGTTGCAGGGAAAAGATAGGATGGGATATTCAATTCTTTAAGTCAGAAAAGACTTAGAGAACAGGGTGTACAAGTGAGCTCGAATCCTTTGGATTTCAGGGGAATTTAGTTGTGGACTGAATCCACCAATGATTCAGTGACATGAAAAATTAATGGTTCATTTTATTTCTATTTTTGTATTGAGAATGGATAGCTCTGATCCTCTTGCAGCTCAAACAGCAGATTCTGGGCACACTGTGATTCAGGCTTTTGAGCACAAAGGGGCACACAGGAGAGAAATATGCACTCAGTAAGAAGCAACAGCGAACAGTAGCTGTGATTTTGAGAAAAAGGCAAAGGAATTTAGATGATGGCAGAAAGGAAATAGAAACATGGAAAAATATCAACTAGGATGAAGATGCTGTTGGTAGCTGTGGTTTCTAGGAAGAACTAGAGGAGATGTTGGCAGTACAGAGGCATTGACCCTGCTTATGCCTGAAAAGAATGGAAGTCAAGAAGCAACTCGTCAAGACAATGAGCTCCATGCACACAAAATGAGTGGGGGAGATAAATGCTATGATTACTGAATATAAATCATTCTCCTAAACTGGAGAAGGGCAGTGCACTAACTCTTCTTTCATTTTGATGTTTCTAACTCTCCATTTGCCAGTCAAACTCACAGGTAGACCAAGACTCAACACCAGGTGAAGGGTGCAGGAAAGGTCCGTGGAGGTGCTCATGTAGCCGGGAGCTTTCACTTTAAGCTCAGCCCACCTGAAGATCCTAGCCCTGATCACGATGGCCTGGAAGACCCTCAAGAGGCAAGTGCTGCTGCAGGACACACCCCTGCTCACCCTGTGAATAGAGAAAATCACTTTTTTTCCAAAATGAAGGCAACCAAGAGTTGCCATGGTCTTTGGGATTCCTGTGGAGTGAATGACCAAAGAGTTGAAAACATTACCTAAGGATCAAGTCTGTGGACCTTGACCTGCATCCCCTGAAGTAAAGAATAAGAGCTGATTTAAGACAGGGACATTCTACAACATCACAGTGACAATCTGCACATGAAAGTGTATTCCCTTGCACATTTTGGAGGCGCTTCTGTCATTTTCTCATATTCACATTCCTACGTAGCATTTTCTGCATGAAAACGTAAGTTGTGTGTGGGTCCTTTGTTTAGAGTCAAATTTAAAATTCTCCTCTTACCTTTATCATTTCATAAAATGTATTTTCTTTTGTTGTTACAGTTTCCAATTTGGCAGGTTTCTTTGTAGAGCACATACAACCTAAGGACTAGTATCAATAATATGTTACATATTAACGACAAAATTAACTCACACATCAACATGGGCAGTCATTGTTATTCTTTTCCACTCCAGGAGAATTTAAAAACAGGAATGTTTGTGAGGAATTTAAATATTAGTAGAGCCTAGCTTTGAACTAGTGTATCCTGTGTGTAATTACATTGGTCCTACAGTTGTGCCATATTATTTTATTCCATTGATTCTATCCTTGTCTTAGTTACTTTTCTCATTGCTGACACAAAATACCTGGCACCCAAAGTTAAGGAATGAAAGGTTTATTTAGCTCACTTTTTGTAGATGTTTCAGTCCATTATCAGCTGGCTCCAAAGCAGGGTGGCACATGGCAGAGGGGCAACAGATCATGGCATTAGAAGACAGCAAAAGCAATGAAAGAGAGTCGGAAAAGGGTGAAACAAGCCTCCTTCTGCCCCTTTTATTGTATGCAGACTGCTGGGATTAGGGTGGTGCCAATCCAATCAGTGGATTGATCCAGCAATCACCTGCCCTTAATCTAACACCCTTAACCCCAGCATTACACTGCAAATCAATCACAAACTCCAGATTCAGCTGCTTCCAAAAGCCCCATCTAAAAATGCATGAGTCTTTGGGGGGGCATCTAGACACAAACCATCATAGTACTTGAAAATAAAAGTGTGTGTATAATGTGTCCACCACTAAATTCTGTATGTTTTACTTTGATTAGGTATTTTCCATTGTTATCCAAACCTTATTCCACTAACCATTATAATTTGAACAACACTGAATGAAAATTTATCTTATGTTTTATGTTTAGATGTCCCCTTAAAGACTCACTTAATCACAGAGCTTTTTCATAGGTGGCTGAATGTAGAGCATGTGATGCTGAGATTAAGGGTGTGTGACTAGTAAATCAGACCACTGATTGGTTTGGCATAGTTCTGGTGAGTGCTACATCCACCCTAGTTTGTGCAGCTTGCATACAATGTAAGGGACAGAAAGAGTCTTGTCTTCCACTCTTTACTTTTGCTGTCTTCTGCTGCCATGAACAGTTGCCCCTCTACCATGGGCCACCCTGCCTTGGAGCCAGCTGAATCCTCTAGAAAGTGTGAACTAAAGAAACCTTTCCTGCTTTAATTTCGGATGTCACTTATTTTGCTTCAGCAATGAGAAAAATATCTAAGTCTGAGAATTTGGTACCAGAGAACTGGGGTCATTGCTATGACTACACCTGACCCTGTGGTTCAGGAGCCTTTGGGAATGGCTTTTGGAAAGAGTTTGGAAAAGTCTGGAGTTGCTGGCTGAAAAAGTGGTGCTGGAACACGTTGGACTGTATTGTATGGGACATTCTGGTCAGAGCTCAGAAGACCAGAAAGCCCATAAAGACCGGGCTCAGGAGGTTTCCGCAGGGAAGAAGGACTGCGTGGCTGGTGGACTACAGACGATGTGTGTTATGGCTTCGCAGACGGTTTGTCTGCATTTCCCTTGAGTCCAGAGACTTTCCGAGACTGAGATTAAGGGGAGGTGGACGGATCTTGTAGGAGAAATGTCAGGCAGTCTAATATTGAGGTTGTGGTGTGGCTACTGTTGGGAGCTTTTAGTCAGATCTACATTGAGAAGAAAAAAAAATCCCACCAGAATGATTAAAAATGCTGTGAGTTTGGGCTGGTGAGATAGCTCAGCGGCACAAGCACCTGCTGGCAAGCGCGAGGTCCTGAGTTCGACTCCTAGTACCCATAAAAAAAATGCTGTGAGTTTGACCAGAAAGGAAGCTCCAGTAAAGCTGTGGAATGCAAAGCTAGAGAGGAGGTGATCTTGATTGCCGAGAAGTAACAGGAGAAGAGAAAAGATGGCCTGAGAGCATCAGAAGAAGCAGGTCTCCACCCTTTGCAGCCTCAAAATTGCAAAAGTGACTGCCTTGAGAAGAAATCCCCAGAGTACCATGTTCCAGAATGGTGACAATCTAGAGAATTTGTCCCTCAAAATTGGACTCAGAGTGCTCAGAAATCCCAGCACTCAACCCCTGCAGCCAAGAGAGAGGGAATCCTGGCTACTGGTCCTGCTGGAGGCAGACCTTGGCATCATCCACGTGATGCTGGTTTTAGGTGTAAGCGGAGTGAAAGATTTGTGAGGTCAGAATAGCTTCCACCCAGATTTCAGAGGGCCTGGGAGGTCAGACAGTGTGCTCCTGAGAGTGCAGTGTGTGAAGCTGTGAGTGTGAATCTGAAGGTGCAGTGTAGACCCGAGAAGTTTGGAGGAGCCATGAACACGAACTGTCTGAAGAAAACTTCAAGGAAAGAGTAGAGCCAGGCCAAGAGGGAAGCCTTGGGTGTTACAAACGCAAATAGTACCATAGGGGTGGAGCCACAAAAGCCCTTTGGAGGTCACATCTTACCTCATATTGTCTCAGATGCAGCACATGGAACTACAGGACTTAATGTTTGCCCTGCTAGTTTTCAGACTTGCTTTGTTCCCTTTCCTTTGTATCCCCGTTAGTAACATTTGGAATGGAAATGTCTATCTTGTGCCATCGGAATTGTTTTTCTTTTCATTTGTGCAGGGGCTCACAGCTAAGACTTTGCCCTAAATCTCAGAGGAGATTTGGGACTTGGACTTTTCAGCAATGCTGAAACTGTTGGGCCTTTGGCAACTCAGAGATAATCTAAAAGCCTTTTTGCCTAATGGGATGTGCATGAGTCTTTGGGGGGCCAGGGGTGGAATGTTATCTTTTGTGTCTAGATGTCCCTCAAACCCTCACTCAGCCATAGGGCTTTTTCAGAGGTGGCTAAATCTAGAGTGTATGATGCTGGGATTAAAGGTGTGTGATTAGTAATCGGTCTACTGATTGGTTTGTCATAGCTCTGACTAGGTTTAAGGGTGCAAGTGCCACATCCACCCTAGGACAGGTAGCTTTCATATGATATAAGGGACAGAGAGTCTTGTCTTCCCCTCTTGATGCATTTGTTGTCTTCTGCCTCTACGCATGGTTGCCCTTCTGGCATGTACCACCCTGCCTTGGAGCCAGCCAATTATAGACTGAAACCTCTACAAACTGTGAGCTAATAAAAAGTTTCCTCCTTTAATGTTGGAGGTCAGGTATTTTGTCTCAGCAATGAGAAATAGTAAGTAAGACAATTTGGAAGTAGAAAGAAATGAATGTTCTTTGAATCTTTTACCATATCCTAGTTGGTTTTAGTGATTGTCGGTAAATATTAGGATAGGAATAGAAGGAAACACAGAATTCCTTGCCAAATCTAAACATGACATAATAATAGAATAATGTTGGGGTCTGTCTTCTTGTTGGAAGATCATAGAGTGGTACTTCAATTCACAAAATTAATTCTTTTAATGATTTTGGTCAAAACCTGAATTAGATGCAAACCAAATCAAATTCAGTGGTTAGGTTCAAAGTTGACCTTATGCGGAAATGTGATTCAGTTCTCATCCAATTTGGTTTGCGAGCAGAAACTCTGTACGTACAGAGAAAAAAAATTAAAAATTAAATTAAATTAATCCTTTATGAAGTACATATGTATATGTTCCATATTTTGGGTGCTAATTAAACTACTTAGTGTATAATTTGGTTGAGGTTAAATCCAACGCAAGGAGGATAAATGGGTAGAGGCACAGTATGTCATGTGATGGGGAAATTCGAGCTGGATGTGGTGGTGCTCACCTTTAATCTCTTCACTCTGCGGGGGAGGGTGATGCAAGCTTGAGTCCAGCCTTCGCAATTTAGTGACTTAGTGAAACCTTTTCCAAAATTAAAAAAATCAAAATAGACTGATAATATAGCTCATTGTGAAGGCTCTCGGTTCATTCCCCAGTCATGTCAAACAAAACAAAACAAAACAAAACGAAATGAATCGAAACAAAAAGTTCCACATCAATATCAACAAACTACAAAGATTTTTATGTACTCCATATATTTTTAGTAAAGATCTAGTGACCCACTTAATCTTGTTACTTCTAAGTTAGACAAAATATCATTTCACCAATTACTACTCCTTGATCTTTTATGAAGAAAATTGAGTAACTAAATTAGATCCATTGTATTCCATACAGGTATACATTTTTATTATTTCATTAACTACAATTTATGATAAAAATTTCTGTGATTTTTCTATGATAACTTAAGAGATAAATTAATTTGCATATTAGAGTCTAAAACTAATGTAATCACACTTAAATCCTGTTTGAGCCCTGTTTTAGCAATCATGACCAGCAAGGTTACACTGAAATGTATCAGCTCTGTCCAGGCCTAAGGGGTCCCTCATCCTTTCTGAGCACCTTTGGTGCAGATCAGATCAACCCTACAAGCAGGCCTTCTCCTGACAAGAGCTCTTCCCCAGAGCCCTGCCGTTCCTGCTTTCTTTGCAGACTCTGCCTCTCAGACTGAAACACACACCTGTCACCCTCCCACTACCAGGATGGGCCATGGTGTGTGTGGGAGGAGGACGGCAGACACAGAGATAAACAAGGATGATGCTTTGTGTCCTCTCCCCACAGGACAGAAAGGCTCAGCTCTCCCGCACTGCCAACAACAGTACAAGCGCCAGAGTTGGGTATTCAAAAATCTTCCCTTAATTCCAAATTCCCAGAAACAATTAAAAGTTCCTTGTTTGTGGTGAACATCTCCAAAGATCAGAAGAGCGAGTGGTGGAGGCGCTCACTCTCCATCTCCCTGGGCAGAAGCTGCGGGGAAAGTGGAGGCTGAGCCTGAGGGAGGGACAGGCAAGCACGTTGGCCCCACTGGGTCCTGGGCCCTGTGAGAAGTTGTTTATTCCACAAAACTGCTTCCCCAGTTTCTCACAGACTCCTAAGCTGCACCATCAGTGATATTCTGATTACAGGTGTGGAAAGATGGCAGGATGTGCCCAGGGAGGAGGGAGATGAGCGCCATCATGTCATGAAGCCATATAAAAACCACTGGAGACCATTTGTGTATCTTTATTGCACTTTTATTATGCATGTACCTGTTGATGGACAGAGTTTTTTTCTGAATCCTGCCTAATATGAATAATGAATAATGTGACAATAGGCATGGGCATAAAAAACCTTATAAATACAGAAATCGTCTTTTTTACATACATTCCCAGAATCTTAAATATTGTATTCTATGTTAGTTCTACTTTAATTTTTTGAATAGTCTCACATTCTTTTCCACAATGGCTATACTAATTTATCTTCCCATTGATTGTGCACAAATAATACCTGTACATCAAGTTGAAAGTTGGGCCACAAGTATACATTATTCATTTTTTACTTTTTTATCTGTTGCTCATTTATTTAAGCATCTTTCTTTTGTTTTTATGCACAACATAGTCATTGCAATAGAATAACTGTCAAAATATAAAATTAAGGGTTTTTTTTGGGGGGCAGTACTGGACTTGGAAACCAGAAGTAATCTCCTACCGAGAAACAACCCCAGTCCTTGCAATTCTTTTAAGACAAGGCCTTGCTAAGTTGCCCACACAGGCTTCAAATTGTTGTCCCCAGCCCCAGCCTCCTGAATATCTGGGTTTACAGGTGGGTGTTAACACAGCTGGCTAAATTTGGAAGTGTATTACCTGAGTATCAGAATGATCCTTTTAATTTAATGATCCATAAAACTTCCACTCCTATATTTACCATGAACTGTGCTCAGTGGAGTGCTCTATGAACCAGGGTCAGCTCCTCTAGGTCAGCAGTTTCCCCATAATGTGCTTATCCATCTGACCAGCTGTCCATCAGAGCCATTTGGTTTGGCACCTCTGATTCGGTGTTTCAAAAAGTGCAGGTCTGTTTTTTCAACCTCACAGGATAACAAGGTAAAAGACATTTTATATCTGAATATTCTCCACCTTAACTTGGACATGTCCACAGTGAGACAGAGATATATGACCTTCCATATTCCGTGTTACCAACATTTCTTTCATCTTTTCCAGAAGTCCAGTGGGCCAGCCTCCAGAAGTTCAGAACACACACTCAAACTCTTCTGGGAAGCTTTTGGTGGCCTCAGAACTCACCCACTCCGCCTCCCTGTGAGGAATCCCTGGGCTCCTTCACCTTTCCAACTCCTTCCATCTAGATATGCAGGTATAAATCAGTAGTGTTTCTATACATTAGCAATTGAATAAGTGAAAAAGAAATTAGGAAAACATCCCCATTTTTAATACTTTCAAAGGGAAGATACATAGATATAAATAATTACCTTAATAGGGGAATGAACTGCACAAGGAAAACTGTAAATATTAAGGAAAAAATTGAAGAGAACACAAACAAATGGAATGCTATCCTATATTGATTAGAAGAATTAATGTTGTTAAAAGACAACCTACCTAAAGCAATTTAGAAGTTCAATGTAATGTGTGTTTTAAAATCTGGGCTGGTCTTCAAGGAAATATGAACAATAATTGTAACATTTGAATTGAACCACACATGGCCCCAATACAAAAGGAAGTCTTCAACGACAACAACAAAAGCCAGCAGTATCACAATACCTGACTTCAACAATATATTATCAAGCTATATTAACCAGAAGAGCATCGTACTGGACCAAAAACAGACGCACAGACCAGTGGAGCAGAACAGAGGGTCAAGAAATCAATCCATGCACTCAGAGCCTGCTGATTTCCAGCAAAGGTAAAAGACAGTTTTTAATATGTGGCTCAGGGAGAGGAACATAGTCACAGGTAGAAGAATGATACTAATACTTACCTCTCACTAGAAATAAAAATCAATTTACAGTGGATTAAAAACTAAAATCTGGGCATTAAAATTGTAAAAGATCTCATCAGACTGTTACTATTTGCTCATCTTTAGTGCACTATTCACAGTACTGAAGAAATGTTAACAACTGAGCTATCACTTGCTGTATGGATGGAGAAAATGTGGTGCATACACACTTTATATACTACAGAACACCATCCCAGCATAGGAGAGTGAAACCCTGTCATTCACAGTCACATAGATGGAAGTGAAGATCATTCTGCTAAGTGAGGTAAGGGAGGCACAGAAAGACAACCAGAAGATTTACTTCTTATGTGGAATCTAAAAAAGTTAATGTCACAGAAGGTGAGAGTAGAGCGCTGTCACCAGAGAATCATCAGTGCAGAGGAGAGGGAGGGACAGGCAGAGTTTCACTGGAGACCATTGCTACTAACTTCTGAACATTCAAATTAGCAAGTGGGAGAGAGTTTCAGAATTCCCGTAGGGCCCCCAGGCTTGCATTGTCATTGTCTGTAAAGTTGAGGTGATAATCAGTCTGTGGGGAGTGAGGTCGCTGAATCACAAAGCTTGAGCTCAGGGTTCAGCTGCCTCCCTCCCACACCCACGCTGGCTGCCCGGGTCTGCACACCGAGTGCGCCATCTCGGCGCCAGAACGAGTGAGGTGAGCGTTTGCAGCTTCCTTGCAGAGGCCGGGTGTGTGAGGGAAGGGGGTCTATTGGAGCCGCAGTGAGTGTTTGTGTCAGGAAAACGGGTTCTTCGAGGTGGAAACAAATCCAGGAAGGAAGTCCTGCAGGAAGGAGGAGGAGGTCCTGAGACCTGAGCGAGCTGGGCCTGTAAAGAGTGAAGGCTGTAGGCCTCAGGTCAGTCTCCACGCTCCCACCCTAATCGCATGAAAGCATCACTGATGTCTCCTGAATTTGGTGTTTATTTCAAGAGATAAACGAATTAGATTTTTAAGTGCTTTAGGCTGGCAAAGTCAATCTAAAACCATTCCACTATCTATTTTCTATTATAGGAATCACAGAGAAAATATTCGGGGTTACTAGAAGTGCGTCTCTGAATTGCCACGTTCACGGTAAAGAGCAGAGCGGACCTGTGGATCCATCTAATCCCACGTGGACACCGTGTCTGACTAGCAGAGCAGTGGCTGCGGTGGAGGCGCTGTCCCCGACTCTGGGCCCGGGAGCCCCGCGGTGGGGATGTAAATGTGTCTCCCGGAAACACTGGAGCCCTCGGAACCGCTGCGAGACTCCTCTGCCCCCGGAAGCCAGAGCGGCTGCATTTCAGGAAAGGACCCCGTGTGGCAGGTTGAAGTGTCTCCTGATATTGTCTCCGCCTTATAAATATTCAGGTATCCTTTCAAACAATTTCAAAAGCATAGGGGAACTAGGGATGAGGGATGGGAAAGGAAGGAGGGGAAAAGAAAAATGAGAAAAGAAGGATGAAATGGAAACAAAGCTTTGTAAATAAGGAGGAGAAGGGGGTTGAAGGGAGGGGAGGGGAATGGAAGGAGGAAAAAAGAGAAATCAAAGTATATCATGTACAGGTACAAATTCCCTACGATGAATGTGATCGTTGTATTATCTAAATTGTACCCATAAACTTAATTAAATTAAAAAAAATCAGGTATCAATCCCACTACTAATTCCTCCATGATTTCATTTGTATATACAATGCCTTTCACGTTAAATATTACATAACATATATTTTAATATCTTTAATGAAACATCCTTGATAGATTCTCTTAAATAGTAAAAAATAGATAAGTATATGATATAAGGTTACATAATATGTAGATAAGGATATGATTCCAAAATTTTAATATTCGGTTTTTCCTTTTACTATCTTGTCACACATAAAGTTTTCATATCCTAGTTTTTCAGAATAGCATAATATTACTGAATAATCTCTTTGATATGTATCTTTGCAGTTTTTTTTTTACATACAAGCAAATAATTTTAACCTCAAGGCATTCCAATATTGAGCCAATTTGTCTTTGATTAAGTCCAACCACAACAGGGGAAATCTTCATGGTATTAAAGTACATTCAGTGCATATTCTTATCATTTGGATCTCCAAGTTTTAATAGTATTTGCTGTTGCCCTGTACCCCAACTGACAAAACTGTGGAATAGATTTCCATGAAAGTAAAACAATGTGAGCAGACATAGACACTAGTGTCAGCACAGATCTGCATCATGAGAAGCACAGCGGACCGTCCCTCAGTTTAGCACAGGGTCAGGACACCGTCTCTGTGACCAGCTGGGCACAGTTCAGTCCCCCTCTGTCCCTATCACAGGAGCCAATTTAATCGAATCTATACAAAGCTTCCTCGTCTTTCACATGAAATGAACGGTAGCTCCTGCCCCAAAGATCTGTGAGGGTTAAAGCTCAGCTTTCACATTACATTGCACACGCGATTTAAGAGTTAAACACTCAGCCCTTTGAAGAACCCTAAAGCAGGGAAACTTTCATTCCTGTCCCGCGTGAGCAGCAGCAGTGGAGTGGGGCGTGTGGGGTCTCAGCCCAGGCTCGCGGTCTCACGCAGAATCCTCTGGCTCTGAAGACCCGCGTCCGCAGTGGGAACTGAGATTGGCCTCCAGGGACCTGGGATCGCCACGGCCTGCTGACCATGTGCTGAATTTGCAGTCCTGGAGCTGCGACTTACACGTGGTTGGTGTCGCTGTGCCTAAAGGCTGGTTCCTGGTGTGGTGGGGAGGGGAGGTGTGGACACGCAGGAAGGACTTGGGTCATCAGAGGGCAGTGGGGGGGGCTGCTCTACAAGCCTCCCTGTCCCTGTGCTACCATTTGAAGTGAGACTTTGCTCCTGCACCCCAGGCATCATGAGCTTCCTGCTGCTGCCATCACCAGAGGCCAAGCCATTGCAGCCCCCAGATGTTGAACTCTGAGCCTGCGAAGCTGCAAGCCAGGTGAGCCTCTCCACACACAGCCTGCGTCGTGCTCCATGAAGGGGAGGCAGACCTGAGACACACTGATTATGCCAGGCACAGTGGTGCGTGCTTGTAATCCCAGCTACTAAGGAGGCTGAGGCAGGAGGATAGTGACTTCCAGGCCAGCCTAGGTAACTTAGTGAGATCCTGTAAAAAAAATTAAAATGATACGGAATGTAGCTCAGTGATAAGGTTGGCTCTGTATTTCCTCCTCGGAACAACATAAAAACAAACAAGAAAAGCGCACTACTGATCATGTTTGTTACCCTTGAAGCAGTAACACTGAAAATGTGTACAATTAAAAATTTAAAAACTAAAAGTACTGACCCACTCCTTTTTCATTAATATTATTTTATGTTTATCTTCATACTATTCCTTTGATTATAATTGCATGATTTGCATTTTTATTTATTAATATTGATATTTAAATTATAGCTCCAAAAATGTTTCCAATTAAATGTAGTCAATATTTCCTTTTAAAGAAACTTATATGGGCCGGTGAGATAGCTCAGCGGCATAAGCACCTGCTTGGCAAGCACAAGGTCCTGAGTTTGACTCCCAGTACCCACATTAAAAAAAAAAAAGGAAACATATGACTTTCTCTTTGTGAGCAAGAATTAGTCTATCATAACAATACTATACTGGAGTTTAAATATACTAATTTATTTTGTGCTTTTCATCACACCCTGTTTATGATTTTAACCTTTGTATTTTAAATTTTCATGTGGTATTTTTTGTAATTGCACATTTTAACATTTTACTTTGTACAGTGCATACTCAGGATCTTATTTTGTCTAATCTAGAAAATACACCACACAGTGGAAACGAAACATTATGTGATGTTAGTAGTTTAAACCCCAAGGAAATACAGGTTCAACATAATTGTTTTTCCCTTCTTGCAATAGTTTCTCTGAATGATTTTTTTTTTTTATTTTAAAGGTACATACACAGGTTACAAGCACATGGCTCAGTGGGATTTCATAATATGAACACTTCTTTGCTTTCAGCTTCAAGTTCACGGGACAGATTAACCTTCATGCTCCGTGAGTCCCATGACCATTCCAGCCCCTGCTTTCTCAGCTCAGCGCAGCACTATCCCAACATCAAGGAGAGCAGATCACTTCCATCCTGTTGTGGTTTATATGAATGTAATTATGCAACATCTATTCTTTAGTATTTGGATTTTTCATCCCATATATTATTAAAGAAATAATCTGTTTTGTTGCATGTTTTCACAGATCATTGATTAGAATTTCTGTGTATCATTGGATTGTGTGAATAGCTGAAAACTGATTTTGAATTTGGCTACTAATGTCCATGTGTGTTTATTTTAGAGTAGGGTTATTACAAATAGCACTGGTATGTAAAATCTAGAACTTGTGTTTTTGAAACACATGCACAAATTTCTGTTGGTCTTATAAGTAGAAGTAAAATTGTTGGTAGATGTGTTAAGATCTTTCCAGCTTTAGTAGACACTAACAGTTTCCTAGAGTCTTTGTATTTATGGACAAGACCAGCAACAGGGTATGAGAGTCCTGGCATATCAACATCGTTTTGCAAAGTTAATATTTTCTACTACTTTTATGTTAGCTTACCAGTTGTTATACAATGCTAAAAAGTAGTGGTATTATTTTCTTTTTCCTGCTAATTACTTCTACTCTGCAACTGACCATAGGCCATTGGGTAGCCTCTTTCTTAAGCCTGTTTGGTTCAATTTGCACATATTTTTCTATTGTGTTGTCTGCATATTTGTTAATCATTAGTAGTCATTTATAGGTACTAGAAATGAGTTCTCTTTCTCTTTTGATGAGGTGAAACTCTTATCTTAAAAATAACTGTGTGGCTGTGTCACACCTTGTGGTTAATTAATTTTTGTAGTGTTTAAATAATCTTTTCATACACTAAGACTACAGACTTAATATTTTGATCAGCAGTCTATTTAAAATCCCCTTTCAGTGTGGTGTGGACTGTGATTAGGAATATATTTTCTTATTCACGAATTCAAATTTTTTCTGAAAATGCTTTATGCTCTGCTTTCTGTACTTACGTGTTTCAAATATGTGGATCTAGCAAACATAGCCCAAAAATAGTTTCTAAAACTTATAGGAACTAAATAGGTGCAGATGTTTTTATTTTTAGTATTCCTAAACTACACACTATAACTGCTGTATATATAGCATTTACATTGTCTCAGGCATCATAAGTAATCTTGAGGGCATTTAAATGTAGGAGAGGCTGTGCATAGGTTATATGCAAATATTTTGCCGTTCGTCTGTGAAAACTCTTGATCCACTGAGACTGGTATCCTGATATCAAGCTATTGCTCTCTTATGCTTTCCTTCCATTTCTCACCATAGCTTCACTCAGGCTAATACCAGATCAACCTCAGCGTGGAGCCCTCTCCTACTTCCCTCCGCCTGTCCTGACTCTGATGTCTCCAGGAATCCCAAAGCACCATACAACCAAGTGGAAGTTTTACTATTCCAAATCTCCAACAGGATGATGATTCCTGCATCCTCATAGCAGAATGGCGTCTGGGGACTTGGCCATAGGAATGACTTTTCTCACTCAGACAGTCACTGGAATCCTAGCTAATGTTGTTCTTCTGTCCCATTACCTCTTTCTCTGCTTCACTGGATACAAGTTAAGGCCCACAGATCTCATAGCTGAGCACTTGACTATAGCAAACACCTTGATCATGCTGTCTAGGGGAGTGTCACAGACAGTGCAAGCCTTTGGGGTAAAGTATTTCTCTCAAGTTACTAGATGCACAGTTCTTTTGTCTGTCTACAGAGTGGCCAGAGGTGTGTCAGTTAGTACAACCTGCCTCCTGAGTGTCTTCCAGACCATTAAGATCAGCCCCAGGAACTCCAGTTGGAAGCTGCTTAAAGCTAAACTTCCCAAGCACGTTAGCTTCTCTATTTTCCTCATTTGGATTCTCTGTATGTTGGTAAATTGTATTTTTCCATTTTATAACATCAGCAAATATGGCAGCAAAAATATCACTAAGATAAAAGATTTTGCATACTACTCTTCTATTTTTAGAGACAAAACCACAGAGGCATTGTATACAGCATTCGTGTTATTCCCTGAAATTTCATGTTCAGGGCTCATGATCTGCTCCAGTGGTTCCATGGTTTTCATTTTGCACAAGCACAAGCAACAGGTCCAACATATCCGTAGGACAAATGATTCCCACAAATCATCCCCTGAGTCCAGGGCCACCCAAAGTGTCCTTGTCCTCGTGTGCACCTTTGTCTCTTTCTACACCCTCTCCTCATTCTTTTATGCTTGTGTTGTGGATTTCAGTATTCCTAGTTGGTGGCTCATGAACACCTCTGCCCTGTTCTCCACCAGCTTCCCCACTGTCAGCCCTTTCGTTCTAATGTGATGCAACTCCACTGCATACAGACTCTGGTTCAAATTCTCAAATTCTTTCAGGAGCACGTAAAGTGCAGGGTTTTGCACAAAGGTGAGTGGTTGAGACACTGAGTATCCCTTAGAGAGGCAGAGAGAGAAACTGAAGGAGGCTTTGGGTGCAGCCAGTAGTAGAGTTCTGTTCTAGGGTGCATGAGGCACTGAGTTTGATTCACAGGGCAGAAACAAAATGGGTAAAATAAATACAATTTAAAATTTAAAAATAAATTTAAGGACAAAGACACCAACCTCTAAGGGGGACCCTGGTGAGTTTGGGGGTTTCTCAAGCTGGGTCAGTGTGGAACTCTCAGGTCAATGCGGCAGACTGGGCTGATCCTTCTGCACAGCATCCTGCTGAAAACTGCCCTAGAATGTTTCGGGAAGGAGATGAAACAGGTTTGGTGACAAACACTGGGTCATATTAATGAGTGTCTGAGGGGAGTGCTGCACTTGTAGAAACACTGGATGGAAGACAAAACAGTGCACAAATGAGTGGTGAGTATTGCTCGGAGGCCCACCCTGTCGGTTGTCAGCTGCCTTCATGCCTTCTTGGTGGTGGTCCCAAGACTTACAGCTCTGGAGCAACATCTTTTCATGGCTATTTGTGTAGAATGAGTCTTGGAAGACAGAGACAGCTCCACTTACTGGCCCAGAGGGTAGATTTGCTAATTGTACAAGAAAACAAAGATGTCTCAGTCCAAGGCAGTTTGGGACAGGTTTAGAGGAAATTTCCCTAAAAGACTGGAGGTTCTTGTGCTTGGATTCTTTACAGATGTCACAAATTGGCTGCATGAGCAACATCCAGATAGAGATGGAAATGTATATAGTGGCATTTAAGTGTACCTGTTGTCTTCAGTGAGATGCTGAAGGAAGGCTAACGCACTCTCCAAAGAAAGACATGCAAGGGTGCTCAGGGGAAGATACACACTGAGGGAGAAAACTTATCTGTAACGCAGTGAAGTGTCGACTGGGGAGAAGGGAAGGGAAAAGCCAGTGATGAGCTGTGCCGAGGGAGAAAGAAGGGCAAGAACCTGCACCAACTGAGCGGCCCTAAGTAGTCTCTTTGTCTTACTTTTAAACTGTTTTTAAGAAAGTTCGTGTGTCCCGCTGAGGCTTTTCCGTGAAAATGAATTCTTTCGTGCACACAACGACTGTGGCTTGCTTTTTATTTCTGTGCTTGTTAACACAGAGTTGGACTCTACGAAGAAGGCTGAGTCAGGCTCTGCGTGGTCAGGCTCTGCATGGCTGTGCATGTGTGCAGGGCCCTGCGTAAGCCCAGGGGTCTGTGCGTGTCCAGCAGAAATTATCAAACGTGTTAAACTTAGAGTCTAGGCTTGCAGACATAAAAACTGCTATTTCTAGTTTCGTGGAATCTTTTCACTTGCATGACTATCTTGTTTCACACTTTCACTTTCAGCCTATGTAGGTCTTTTTTTTTTTTTTTTAATGTGGGCACCAGGATCGAACTCATGACCTCGCGCTTGCCAGGCAGGCGCTTATGCTGCTGAGCTATCTCACCAGCCCCCTATGTAGGTCTTTTAAGATAACATTTTGTAGGAAGCATAAAGTTGTGTCTTGTGCTTTTTAAATTCTGTGGACCTAGTTGACATCTTTTGATGGGAGGGTTAGGTCATTTACAGGTAAAGTAGTTCTTGCTAGAGAAGGAGTTAGTATTGCTATTTTGTTTATTGTTTTCTGGTTGTTTTTATCAACTTTGTGTTCTTTTTTTCCTCTATTGATGTCTTCCTTTGTGATGTGATGATTTTTCATGTGCTTCCATTTTCCTTATCCTATTTTTATCTGTGACAGGTTTTTACAGAAAACAATTTCTAGTTATAGCAGTCTGATTTGGACTTAAAGCAGCTTAACTTCAATAACATACCAAAGCTCTACACTTTCAGTCTTTTTCCTTCATTTAATGTTGCTAATAATACATACTACCGTATATGTGTATTGGGTTCTTTACTATTTCCATATATGCATACAGCATACACTGATAAAAATGAACCACATTTTAAACCCCACACCCCACCTTGACACCCTTCACAATTATTAGTAATCACTACTCTACCTTTAGATTGACTTCTGCTACCTTGCACATATAACAGAGAATATATGCTGTATGTCTTTTTTGTCTAGCTTATTTCACTTAAGTTAGTGTCTTCTTATTCTATTTATTTTGCTGCAAAGACCAGGATTTTATTCCTCTTTATTCCTGAGTGATACTCTGTCCTGTAAACAGATCTCATTATATTTATCCATGCATCTGTTGGAGGGCACCTTAGCTATTTTGAGTGCTGTTGGTATAAACATTCATTTCCTTTGTATTTGATATCACGATTTACATATTTTATGTTGAAAAACTATAAGGAAATATGCACAGACCTGTTTTAATACTTTTTTTTTTTTTGGTGTGTACCAGGTTCGAACTCAGGACCTCGCGCTTGCGAGCAGGCGCTCGTGCCGCTGAGCGATATCACCGGCCTTTTTTTCCTTTGTATGTGGGTACCGGGAGTCGAACCCAGGACCTCGCGTTTGCCAGGCAGGCGCTTATCTCACCAGCCCAATACTTTTGTTTTTTAACCCTTATACTAGAGTTAAAAGAAATTTACAAAGCACTATGACATTATTAGAATATTATGCATTTCAGTTTATATCTACCTTCAGCATTAAAATGTACACTTTCACAGGTTTTCATGTTAGTAATTATTGTCTTTTTAAGTCGAATATCTCTCTTTAGCACTTTTTGTAAGGCAAATCTGGTTGGAAACTAACCAGACCATTTTGTTTCTCCCATTTTGTTTCTGTGGGAGCTTTTCATTTTGTACTCTATTTTTCCCTCTTCACACTTTGCATATTGTTCTGTCTACAGTCTTAGCTTCCTTTGCATTTTCCTTTCAAACTTTTTCTTTATTCTTGCTCTGTCCCATGCCATCTCTGTTTTCCTGTCTCTTTGGTTGAGTGTTTACCTCCCTCACTAAACTCCTCTCCCTTCTGTAGGTCCAGCTCTCCATCTGTTCTTCTTTCTGGTCAGTCTTCTTGCGCCTTTTTCACACTGTCGTTGACGTTGCTCTGTGTCTTCTGAATTGTTAACTCCTCCTTTGTCTCACAATTTGGCAAGGACACATGCATGTATATTAACAAATACACGAAGAAACATGAACACATATGTTCATGTATTTGTTTATCCATCCACAAAGATGTGAGTGAATTAAATACACACACACAGACATGTTCACAAACAGGTGGACAGATAGCCACACACGTAACTATAAATATTAACACAAAATTGACCCCCTTAGAAAGGTTCCTTCACATATTGTGAATAAAAACAAAGTAAAAACTCTGGATACCATAAATAAGAGTATCATAGTATTATAAAAGTACAATTTTTAATAAATATATTAAAAGTAATAAAATTGTGTATACAATGCCATAAGCTAACTGGTCTACACAACATAAATAGGATATTGAAAAAAATAAAAACGCAAAACAAGAATAACTAAAATAGTGTGCTATATTCTAATTTCTAAGGATCCAATTATAGACTGTAGAGGAAGTAGGGGTCTGATTTAAGTAAATAATATAAATAGCAGTTAGACAAGGAATACACCTTTTGTAGTCCTTTGCAGTGGTTACTTCTAATGATTTACTCATGTTCATATTATTTTTTATTAATATCTATAATTCCAGAGAGAATGTAAAATATATGTAATATGTAGATTTCTGCTATAAAAATAAATATTTACCTTAAGACATCCACTAATATAAATTAAATAAAATACATGTAAGATGGTATAAAAAAATGAAAAATCTGCATTTCTCACATACCAGAGAAAAAAGGAAGAGTATCAAGAGATGGACGGAGGTAGAAGGGAGGGGAAGGAAAGGGGGAAAGAAAAGGAATGAAGATGCCTTATATATATGTACCCTCTCCCACCAAGAATGTATACATTATGTACTACAAGCATGTCATAATAAAAGTTAAAAAATAAAACATCTGAAATGTGAATGATGTAAAATCACAGTGTGCTATAATAAAAAGTTCAAAAGCATGGTTTTAAGAAATAAATGGTGCTGCCCAATCCTGATATGTTGGAGCTCCTTGCTCCTGCCTTTGTGTCTTCCTGGGCTTCTCCCCGTATTTTTTCTGTTCCAATTACCCTCTTCCTGGAGCCCAAAAGCGCTGACACCTAGTGGAGCTCCCAGCCCTCATTTTTGGTAGAAATACTGGACAATATTATGGGAAGAGTCAGGAAAGTTTTACTTCAGTTAGTAATATGGCTGCCCCAGACACGTAAAGCGGGGACAGGACTGTCACTCAGGTCAGTATAGGAACCATCTAACGAAGATGGTGCTGGGAAATGGGACTTTGGGCTGGAGAAGATAGAGTAGTGACAGTAGTAGTGACCCTAAACCATCAGCACAAAAATAGAAACATGAAAATCAAGGCAACAGATGCCCCCCAAAACTCTTAAATCCCTAAAAGCTGATCTCATACACACTGAAGTGGAGGAACTCAAATCAAAACTCATAACAATGGTTAAAATGATTGAGGAGATGAAAGAAGAAACAAAAGAACAAATCCATATAATGTTCAGTGAGCTCAAAGTAGATGTAATATATGGGAAATAATTTCATTAATAAAATGTTCAGTGAGCTCAAAGAAAAACTAATTGAAATAAGCAAGATGATACAAGACATGCATGGTCACTGAATGCAATAGCTCCAATAAAGTTAGGATATATACAAATGCACACACACACACACACACACACACATATATATATGTATACACACACACACACACACATATATCTCAGGTTGTAAAAGACTTCTATAAGAAATTACACAACACCAAAGAATGAAACAAAAAAACCACTAGAAGTTGGAAAGGGCTCCCATATTCATGGGTTGGCAGAATTAATATTGTAAAAATGGCCATATGTCCAAAAACAATCTATAGATTCAATAAAAAATCTTATCAAGATGACACTCATTACATTATGGTTATGAGGTGCATCCGTTTTCCTGTAAATGACTCAAGTGTATTCCTCAGAGTTGTATTCCACTGTGTATAAATGCCCAATGGGTTGTTTTCATCCATTTGTTGATCAACATATATCAGCCTCTGATTTTTGACAAAGGGACCAACAATATATGCTGAGAAGAAATGTTTAACATATGGTGTTGAGAAAAATAGCTTTCCATATGCATGAGAATGTACTTAGTCCCATATTTCTAACACAGTACTAAAATCAAATTGAAATGGATCAAAGACCTAGATACAAAAACAGAAACACAAGATATGCTGGAAGTTAAAATTGGTAAATCTCTTGGAGACATAGGCAAAGGTAAAGACTGCCAAAACAGAATATTTATTTTATCCAACTAAAATTCTTCTTCACAGAAAAGAAAACTAACAGAGTGGAAAAAAATTTATAGAGTGGGAAAACATTCTCAGGTACAGGACTAATATCAAGTATATAAAATAATTTCAACAATTAGACCTAATAAATAAAAGAAGAAATAAAAAACAAGTCATTTAAATAAACAGACGCTTTTCAAAAGAAGAAGTACAAATGTCAAATAATGCTGTGATAAAAGCTCGATATATGTGGCCACTAGAGAAAGGTAAATGAAAACAACATTGGGATTCCATCTTATTCCAGTGGAAATGTTACTATCAAAGACTCAAACAAAAACACATGCTGGAAGGTTGTGGACAATTTTACCCTTCCGCAATGTTGACGGGAACATAAACTAGAACAAGCTCTATGGAAACTTTATAGACATTCCTCAGAAAACTAACAATGGAAATTCCATTTGACCAATTATGCCTTTTCTGGGTATCTTCCTTAAGTTTTAAAGGTATCATATTTCAACGATACATGCACACCCAAATGTATAGCGGCCCAATCCACTATAGCTAAGTTATGGAAGGAGCCTACATGGCCATCAAGAGATGAGGGGAAGAAGAAAATGTGATATTTATGCACAGTGGAGCACTACTCAGCCATAAAGAATGATAATTTTGAGTCATTTGTAGGAAAGTGGATGAATCCTAAGACCATAATGATATGTGAAATAAATGAGTATATGAATCAGACAATGAAGGTTAAATATTGCCTGGAATCTCTTATATGAGAACTTTCCCCTATAAGCGATTTAAAGGGAGAATCCAAGGAAAGACAGTAGGACTTTTGCTTTTTATTCACTTTAATTCTTGTTCCCTTGATCTCTTCATAGACGCACAATTATTTCACCTTTTCCTGCAACTCAGCTTATGTCTATCTGGAGTCCTAAGAAAGCAAGACTAAACTAAAAATCCGTCATGTCAGGACCCTTCAAAATAATATGAATGAACGAATGTGGGAGGTCCTGGAGGAGTGGCCAGAGAGCTGCAGTGAGGGCTGGGAGTCTGGGAGTGGCCTGTTGCTAGGAGGCAAGTCAGGAGGCCAAGGCTGTGAGTTGTGATTGGCTAAGCAGCCGAGTACTTGGGGTGCTTACTTGGTGAGAGGCCTTGCTTAAACGAAGTGGGCTCCTACCAGGGCGATGGTCAGGTCGACCAGTAGGACCCGGCACCAGGAGCACATCAGAGGCAGCAGTGGGGACAGTGTTCACAGCGGTGGCCAGCAGGGCCTTGGTGGAGAGCAGGGAAAGCAGGCAGAGGGGCAGAGAGTCCTCAGGCTCTTCTGTGAGGACCCACTCAGACCAAGCTCCTTCACCCTGGCCAATGCAGATTCAGGGACCCCAAGCCCTGGCCCAGGATCCAGCAGAGGAGCTGATGAGGGGCACGCCCTCCCCAGGCACCTTCAGTTTCACTTTCTGGCTCCCAGATGCACGTGGATCCTTGCTCACAAAGGCCTCCATCCAGGATGTCTTAGCTCACAGCACAGCCACCCAAAGACACAGCCGCATGTGTCTTCAGAGCAGCTTGGGACAGGACAGGGGCTAAAGATGGAGCCCAGGGAGGACGAGGGCCTGCTGAATGTGTGGGGTCGTGGGTTCTATGGAAGAAACAAATAAAAGAAGGACTGTGATAAGGCTGGAGGCAGGGAGTCAGGGTGGCCAGGCGTTGCCAAGGTCTGGAAGCTATGGCTGACCCGTGGCTAGGAGCAGGGTCAGGAGGCCATAACGAGGGAGGTGACGGACCAAGCTGCATGGTGGGCGGGGCTCTAGACCTGTGATGTTGGTGAGGTGGGAAAGGAGCGGGCTGCAAAGGTGGAGTTGGCCTTGAGGACCAGGAGGGATAAGCGCCAGGTGCTAATAGGAGGCTGCAGAAGCGTGGACAGGAGTTACGGCAGTGACCAAGCAGGATTTGGGGGGAGGGCTGAGGATACAGGAGGCAGGAGAAGACAGCTGGGGCTGTTGCGGGGACCCCCATGGCCTCAGCCGCCCCAGGCTATGGTCAGTGAGCTGGTGTCAGCAATCCTAGGTCCTGGCATTTTCATTTTCACTTTCTGGGTTCGGGAATGGTAATGGATCCTTTAATCAAAATGTCGCCACTGAGGCTGTCTTGGTCAGCCCACAGCCACTGAAAAAACAGGAGGGGGGCGGGGCTCTACTCATCAGCGGCATCCACAGGAGCATATGCGGGACCCGGGGCTTGGTCTGAGAGACCCTTCACTGCGGGATGTGACTTGGAAGGCTCCTGCTGTCAGACCTTATGTGGGCCAGCACTTACAGACTCCCCAAAGAATTGGATGCTACGATCGATGAACTTTAAAGTTTAACTTTTATTTTAAGTTAAAAAGAAGTACTCAAGAAGTGGTGCTCTGAAGAAAAGTGAAAATAATTCCTGGGTAGGCCACTGCAAAACGAGAGGGCAGTCGCTGGAAGTCAGTGAGTGCCTTCCTTTGTATCCTGTTCTTAAGTCAGATCAGGGCTGTGATTTGAGAGCTCTCCATGACTGGCAGGTCACTTCCTATTGTCCAGCCTCCTTACCATGCCCTAATCTCTTCCTTCAGTGCCTCTCGGTCCTTGGCTATAGCCTGGAGCCAACGTCATGATATGACCATCCTTTCGTGTTCTTTTCTGGAGCAGGAATCAAAGAAAGAAAGAAAGAAAAGAAAGGAGAGAGGAGGAGAAGAAAGGGGAGAAGAGGGCAGGACAAGAAAAAATAAAAAAAGATAAGAAAAATTAAAGGAAAACACAGAAAAGTGGTTAATTTATTAACTATACTTTAGTAAAAATCAGGTAAAGAACTCTAGGCTAGCAGTAGGAATAACTGTATTCTAATTTTAACTACACTATTAACTACTAGAAACCTCATGCTGGAAATTCACAAAACTTTTCTGAAATTTGTTTTCCCCTTAGTTACAAAAGGATAATAATATTTTGCCAAGTATGTGCATTCCTTCTCAGAAAGAAACCAAATAATTCATATGACAGTCCTTTATTGTCCCTAAAGTACCATATATGTGGGAATACCAGAAGTTTATTTCCACCAAGATTAAGTCTTTCAAGAGGTCAGACATTAGAGGAGAGAAGATGAGACTGAAGGGAGTTAATTGAGTGAGAAAATCTTTCCTTGGCCCAGGCCCTTCAAGCGAAAGGCAGCCTAAACTGCTTCTCATCTGGGGTTGCCTTGCTCTGTCTGGCTCAGCAGAAACAATTTCAAAATCCAGGACCTTTAGGAGAAGAGGAAAACACAATAGGAATGGCAAAGTAAAGGTCAGGAAATTTCATTCTTCAGTAATTTTGCCTGGGTTTCTACCTAGGGTAAATAGAACCATCTTACCTTCCCAACATGCTTCCCCACACCCAGATATATTTCTGGAAAAGAAGTTTTAGACTGGGAATTTCAAGTACAAAGGGCAATGCTTCTAAAGAGTTCCACACGTAAAAAGTAAGATTTTGTTAATTGAATATTATTTTGTATGAGGTATCAAGGATTCTTTTAAGTATTATTTATCAGCTCAATTGAAACTGCTATGTATGTGGAAATAAGTTTTGACAAATTCAGCTGCTTACAAAATGTATTTTTATATACAATCATGATATAAAAATCTAATGTTACTAGAAGATACCCAAAGTGCTTTCTCAATATATACATTATTTCTTTTTTAAAAAAAGCATGTACATGTTTTGACAGTGATTTCTACAACTCCTGAAACAGAAATAATTTGGCTGCTATGTATTATTTTTTCTGGTTTTTCTTTGGGGGGTTGTTGTATGAGGATTGTCAGAAATTTATTTCATCTCTTTAAGAGTCCCGTTGAAGATTTTAGTTTTAAACTGATGAGCAAATTCAAACTATTTTTGCTTTATGAGTTAAGACCCAGCTATTCCCCTTTTGGTATCTTCCCAGAAGAATTAAAAACATCATACCACAGCGATATGTGCACCCATGTTTGTAGCAGCACAATTTGCAGTAGCTAAATCTTGGAAACAACTCAGAAGGCCATCAACCAAGGACTGGATAAAAAAGATGGTTCTTTTCATACAATGGAGTAACACTCAGCCATAATGAAGAATAAACTTTAGACTTTTATAGGTAAATGGATGCAACTTGAGACCATACTCAAAAGTGAAATAAATTAGACTCACATGTGTAAACATCATATTGTCTCCCTGATGTGAGAAACTGGAAGAGTAAATAAGGTCAAAAATGTACAATAGATATTGTGGAATGAGAAGAAATTGTTCTAAAGGAACTAGGATGGGGGAAAGGGGAAAGGAGGGAAAAGGGAAAAAATGCTAGTTAGTTATACTACTAGTACTAGTGTGTCTTATTTCATTGTAGAGAAAGGTTTGTGCTAATATTGATTGGAGAATTTTTTTATGTCCATATCTTTTACTCTGATTAACTACTTAAAAGATAACAACATGCAATGTATTAACTATTTTTATTCCCCAGTTATTTTGTTACAAAATTTTGTTTTACTTTTTTCCATACAATAAAAAATTAAAAATAAACAAAGCAACTTGTTGTTAACCAAAAATAAAAAAATAATAATTCCAAGGACAAATGCATTTTAACATAATGTAGTGCAGGATAATGTTGAGACTAACAAAATGTGCTTTCTTTTAGATTAATTTTAAATCTTTTAGCTTAATCGTGTGTGTATGTGTGTATCTGTTTGTGTGAATGTAACAGAGAGAGAGAGAGAGAGAGAGACACACACACACAGACACAGAAACGGAGGGAGACATGGACACAGAGACAGACAGAGAAATATAAAAGGTCATATTTTTCCAGACCAGAAATAGTATAGCTTTCCCCTGTATTCTTGGTGCATGGATTTTATTATATACTCTTGCTGATAATGAATTTCTCAGAGGATCAATGGTTAGGAATTAGCATCTTTACCACAATCTGCACAAAAATCACATCAGAGTGACTGTCAAAAATATGCAAAGATGGGCCAGTGAGATAGCTCAGTGGCATAAGCGCCTGCCTGGCAAGCGCGAGGGCCCGAGTTCGACTCCCGGAACCCACATACGAAAAAAGGGCCGGTGATATCGCTCAGCGGCACGGGCGCTGCTGGCGCGCGAGGTCCTGAGGTGGACTCCCGGTACCCACATTAAAAAAAAAAATGCAAAGAGAAATAAACTCCATTCATTCCGGTGCTCTGCAGGCCTGCTCCTTTCATGTTTGAGAATCATGTACACTAAGAGATATCTATCTTATTTCAGATTAAAATTTTGTGTTTTTAGTGATTTTTGTACTTCCTGGCAAGTTATCCATGTGTCCTTACTGTTAGAAGCAACCTTTCTTGATGGGTTGCTTGCCTTTTATATTTTGATTTATGTTTTACTCATATTTCAGCAGGGAATGTAGGACCACATGATGTAGGACCACAGTGAAAGAATGAAGGTATCTTGTGGCGTGAAAACTTGACTTTTAAAAGTCTTTCACGTCAGAGCAAATGACAAAAATCACAAAACAAATGTCATTCACGGAATTTCTTAAATGTTTAATATCTGACATTAGAGGTTGATGACAACTGAATCACCTCAGGCTCTGCAGAAGAGTAAAACAAGATCATATTTTCTTGTGCCCTTTGGTCAGATACATTGTGAACACGACTAGAAAACTTCATGTAAACGTTCTGTCCCCCTTAAGTTGTAAAGTCATTTGTAACAGCTATTATTCTCTACTTTAGATGTTAGTCTTCTTTCCTACTTGTCTTGCTTTTAAAATTTATTTTAATTTTAGATCTTTTGATCCCTGCATAAAAACACATATATGTAGCCTTTTCCTCCAACTCAGATTATGTCTATCTTGGGTCCTAAGCAAGCCAAACTAAACCACACATTCCTCTATTAGGACTGTTTAAATTGGAGGAATGAATAAAGGAAGGAACAGGGCTAGGTGCCGGAGTGGCCTGAGGGCTGTGTTCAGGGCGGGGCCACTAGGCTTGGCTTGTTGTTAAGACGCTTGTCAGGGGGCCATGGCAGCTGCTGTGATTGGCTGAGCAGCGAGCTGGGCGGGGCTCCATGCTCTAGGCCGCCAGGTTGCTGGAAGACAGTGAGGCCTCTTTCATGGTGGTAGCAATGGAAGGAATAGGGACTCATAGCCAGGAGTTAATCAGAGGCAGCGGTGGACATAGGGGTGACAGCTGCGGATGGCAGGGGCTTTGGAGAGCAGAGGACAGCAGGAGATAGGGCTGACTGCCTCTGGCTACTGTGCCGGGAGCACCCACTCCCAGTACCTTAACCCCCTTAGCCCGGGCTTCCACACCACTTGCACTCCCTCCAAAGTGTACTCAGGGCCACTGGGCCTGGCCCAGGCTGTGGCCAATGAGCTGATGCCTGCCATAGGGACCTGGATCCTTTCATCTCTACTCTTTGGTTGTGTTGTGTTTGCATTTTCATTTGATTCTAGAAAATTTTAAATTTCTTTCCTTATTTCTTCAGTGAGGCAAGGAGCATTCAAAAGTGAATTGTTCCAGCTCCACGTGTTTTCTTGCTGTTGAACTCTAATTTCATTCCATTATAATCTCAAACTGCAAGAAATTATTTAAATATATGGTGCAAAATATGATCTATTTTGAAGAATATTCTGCTGGATGCTCAGAAGAATGTGTACTCTGTTGTTGGCTACAATGTTTTGTAGAAATGTATTAAGTCCTTTTATCAGTGTATAGTTTAACTGAAATTTCTTTGTTGAATTTTTGTCTGGATGATACATCAATTGGTAGAGCAGATATCAATGTCACTCACTATTATTATTTTAGGACTTATGTATTCTTCATTGTGAGTAGTGTTTATGAAATTGAGAGCACCAATGTTCAGTTCACATGTATTTACAATTATTGTATCTTCTTGATGGATTGTTCCCTTTGTCAATATGTAGTGACCTTGTGGGACAGAGTCTTGCAAAGCTGCTAAAGTTGCCCATGTTGGGCTCAAACTTGTGATCCCCCTGCTGTAAGGTTTTACAGTGCTGGGTTTGCAGGCATGTGGTACCATGTGAGGCTACACTTTATGCTTCAATAAGTAGTTGTAATGATTGCCTTCATTGCTTTGTAAATATGTATTGGGAAATTACATGTTTACCAAGATAGGGATTTGCAAAGTTGGGCTCTGGGTAACAAAGGCACTCCATAATTAAATAAACAACAAAAAGTTAACTTAAAATGATTCTATATGTTTCTGCACAATACACCATTTAAGAACAATTACGGTTCAGGGAAAGACTGTTACTTGTTCAGTACGAATGGGATGGAAATTCCTCAGGTGCAGGCTCCAACATGGCTGTTAAGAAGGCCAGAGAGAATTGAAGGTGAGGCTGGATATGTACATAACTGTGATGATGGGATAGATTGGGTGCAGAATTCTAGCCCAGCGTGTAAACTGAATTTTCGAGAGAGGTAGGATTAGGTCTGTTGCATCCACGGGGATTATTGGAGTATTTACCAAGTCAGAACACACTGGATGACAGCATCCAAAACTGGTCTCCCTAGATGACTGATAAACCTCACCATCACTTGGGCAGCTGTATGCACCAGAGCTAAACAAGTCTGAATACCTACTTTCTCTCAGATTCCCAAGCATGTTGGGATTATTCCTCAAAGATGCGTGAGTGATGTCTGACAACAGAGAGGTCAGGGTGTGTAGATTAAGATTCGGATGGGTGCTAGTAAGCGGAACTCTAGCAAGGCACATTTCTTCAAGTTCTAGCAAGCTTCTGGCTGCTTATACCTCGACCTCATCAACTCAGAAAATCATTTCTTCATTGAAATTTCAATGTCAGTTTGACATTCCCTGAACATTCCTCCTCCAGTCAGGAAGAGTGTGAACCACAAACAAACATGTAGGTATCTTAATTCTGTCTACTACAGCAGGTTCATTAACAGGATAGTGAAGGCCTCGCTCCTACCATCGCAGACAAATTGGAACAAGGGTTTTTCTTTTGTTCTCAAGAGTCTGTATTTTCCACCCAAAAATTTAATGTACCATTCACAGGCATGCTCTCAGAAGACAAGATCTGCATCTGACACAAAAGAGCTTACCATTTTTGTCACTCTTGGAAACAAGAGCTTAGCAGTCACGTGTGATTGTCCAGCCTCTCCCCTCCCCTGGATCCACTCAAAAACTGCAAGCAACAGAGGAATTTGCTGCATGCACAGATTTGTGTACAGCTGAAGAAGTTCCAAAGTAGATGCCCGGATCTTCCAATATGTACTTCCAGTGAAATGACCCAACTGTGCCTCAGAAAATACATAATGCTAGTGAGGAAATTCATCTGTAATTTCACAGAGGGAGAAAAAGGAGAGAGAGAGAGACACAGACACAGAGAGAGACAGGGTGAGACGGAGACAGAGAGACAGAGACGAGAGCTCTCAAGACTCACAGTATTAGAGCTTATAAAGAAAAATGAAACACAACTATTTTAACGGGAGCACAGTTCACCTTTCCCTTTATACCAGAAAATCACTGATTTTGTAAACCAGAAAACCTACTGAAAATTTAGACAGCAATAGGGTCTCCAGTGGCTTGGTGCCGGGGCATTGGTGAAAGCCAGTGGAGAGAAAAGGAGGGAGAGACCACTGGACACCGCCTCGCCTGGTGCAGGTGCCAGCAAGTGACAACATGAGATCCAAACATTTTCAGAGGAAAACATTTTTTCTTTATTGGAGAAAAATGTACAAATTCCTACCCAGACCACATAGCAAACCATTTCCTTTTATTTTATTTTTATTGTTTCTGTTGTTAGTCATGTTTGCAGTACACAGTGCTTACCGTTATCGTGGGAAGTTGGATATGTACATAACTCATCTTTTTTTGTCCCCTGCCACTCCCAACCCTCCCTGTCTCTTCCAGTTCTTAGTTCCCTTCCCATTTAATTTTTTCTTTGCAGCCAAATGCTGCTTATATTCTCTCTCATTTATATATGTATTTTATCTTATTCTTAATTTCAAAAAAACTCAAAATCCTACATAGTAAAGATGAAAGTCTAAGGACCCCTATACCTCAACTTAAACAAGTGTCAACACTTTTTTGTGATGCCTTAAAAATGTGTATTTTCTTGGTAAATCCATGAATGCTGAAGGAATTGTGAAGTTTCATTTTAAAGAATCAGGAGAATATATATGTGGTCTCAGAATAGAAAAAAATTCTTAAACAAGAAAAAGCATTTGCTGTATAGGAGAAAGTTACAGATTAGGATGTATCAAAATTAAGAGCTTCTCATCAAAAGATGAATGGACTTAATTATGTAATCACTTCCATGTTAAATGGCTTCTGATATTTACTGTTCATTGTTTGGTCAGAAATCCTTTCACTGCTTCACCACTTTCTTGTAGCAGGAACACGCATGACTGAGCGTATGGAACACTCAGGGTCTTAGTAACAAAGAAATGTGCAAAAGCATGCAAGTTATACGTTCCTCATAAGACTAGCATTTTTCTATTCCGTATTGAGCCAAAGCAGTGCCAGAATGCGCTTAAGTCATGGCTCATGAGCAGAAAAGGGCTGACAGTTGGGTACCATCCAGAGGCAATTGCAGAAGTTTTCACCAGGAACAGATTAGGATAATTATATAAATCCAAAAACATTTCAAAAACAGAAGAGAGTGTGTAAAACAAGCAAAGGTGCTCATGATGAGAAGGATGGTTTTGGTGGCTGTGGTCTTGGGGCGAAGACTGCGGTAAAATATTGGTCCTATGAATGTGTCTCATCTGCTGCTTGTGCCTGTACAGAACAGAAACCATGCAGCTGCTGGTCCAGAGCATGAGCCCCACACAAAGCATCAGATGATGACAGCAGTGCTGCATGCGGGATTTTCCTGCTCCATTGGTGATAAACACTAGAATGGTATCCAAACTCTTTTATTGTTTATGATGTTTTTATGGCTCCATTTGATAGTCATGTACATAAGAACAATTGTGTTTACCAGTGTGTGGAGAATCCAGCAGAGGGTCCTGAAGATGCCCATGCTCTTGGGAGCTCTGAGCTTAAGTCTGGCCCACCTAGAGTTCTTGGGGCTGGAGCATCATCAGGAAGACGCTTGAGAGGCAGGTGCTGCCAGTGGACACATCCCTGCCTACTCTAGATAACAAGCTTGCATCCAAGGTCACTGAGGAAATCTTTCAAGCCAAATGCTGCCATTGTGTCAGGCACTCCTCTAAACAGAATGGCCAAGGAGTTGGCTACGACCAGGTGCTTCAGAATCTGATCTGTGGACCTTAATTGGCACTTAGTGAAATGAAGACAGGTATAGTGGTGAAGAGAGAAATTCCCCAGTGTTCCAATGAGAGTCTGAGAGAAGCAGACCACTGCCATTGCCAAATCCCTGGAGGCCATTGAGCCAGGTCCGGTGTGTGATCTTTGTCTTCCCAGCAGAGTTTCCTGCACTGAAATGTGCGGAATGGCCTATATTTATCACAAGAACTGAAATCTAATTCTTTACCTGTTAGTGGACACTTAGAGTTATTTATATGAAAGTTTTATTAATGTAAGAAGTTTCCAGCATTAAAGCTAGGAACTGAAAGTGAGTTAATAGGATAAAAACATGTGTTAGGGAATCCCTGGCAGGATCTTTATTCTTCACAAGTCTACGAGGCAGGCCTGTCATTATTTTCGTTGTGAAGATGAGCATATTTTCTTAAGAGAAGTGTTGTGGGATTTGCCTACTTCCCATGCTACTTAGGTGGGACTTGAAGCTGGCAGGGGTAGTAAATCGTATTTCATTTAACCTCAGTGTCAGTCCTAGAGCATGAGACACTTTTTGTTTGAACAATCTGGATCTATTTAGTTTATTTATTTATTTTTTATATGCAGATACCAGGAGTTGAACTCAGGACCTTGCGCTTGCCAGGCAGGCACTTATGCCGCTGAGCTATATCACTGGTCCTAGTTTAATTTTTTATATCTTGTGTTTTTGTTTATATGGATGGTATTTTATTTTATGCTTTTGTTCTCAGAATTTTCCATCTATGCCAATGTTTATTGTACAAATCAGTATCAATTCTGAGAAAGTTTAAAATTCTCTACAAAATATGGGGACACAGATTGTAATTCCATGCTATACATCCCTACAAGTCGGATTACTCTTCTTAGGATGATAGCAGAAAATCCCACTTGGTCTTAAGTCAGAGGTGTATGTTCAGTTACGGTTATTTAATCATATTATGCTCTCTCATAAACCGTGTGCACTTAAAAACAAACACATGATAATATATTCAAAAGAGTATCCAAATTTACATAAAATTTCATGCATACACTTCCTTTATTTCAATCTCCGAATTAATGAAGTGACAAAAGGATTTAAGAGAAGTATTGCTATACAAACTTGTGTGCAAAACAGAAGCTATAAACTGATAAATGTGCATTATATAAATAGAAATAGTACAGTGCACTATACTTACATTCACAAATTCATTTCAGCGTGATAGATGTCTCTGAAACCTGTGAATGCTTCTTGCCTAACTCCTATGATGAAACCAGGCCTCACAACAACCATCAGCCAGACATTTTCAGTGGAGATGCACTCTCTGTCTCCACTCCACTCCACGCCACCGGAGGAACCTGCTGCCTCCTTCATGTGCATGGAGCCCAAGGAATCATTTCTACTCCTGCTGCTGAGATTCAGATGCAACACTACCATGCTGACTACGGAAGCGTTTATTGCAAACTCAGATGTGTTGTGAGTAAATGTGTAATTAGCTTGAAAATTGAGTCTCTGAGTCCAGTCAGAACATTGGTTTTCAAGATACAGTTCTTGAAGTCCAGTTTCCATTATCACTTGTGTTACACACCACTGTGAATTCTCCAACATTTCATTAGGAAGCTCAGTCATTGGATTGTGGAAGGGTGTGACACTCACCTCTGTTTCTTAGGTCATCTCATGCTTCAGAACACCTGCATCCCTCCCACGTGTCTGTGGCTCTCGGTCCATCTCAAACCCCCAGTAACTTTTCTGATCGTGTTTCAATACCCAGACTGCTGATCCACCTCCTCGCCTTGCAGACTCTGCCTCTGATGCTGATCTAAGACACATTCACCTGCCTCCATCCAGTTACCAGGACTCTTGCTGATGGATGATTTCTCTGACACCGGCGTGTTTGTGGGAGACCTGACTATACCTGAGATACGTGTTTGTGAGTCTGTGACCTCACCTCCCCACAGAGCACAATTATCACTCCACCCTCCCCACAGTGCAGTCTTTGGGTGAGTCAAGTGGCCCCCGAAAACTTTTTTTCCAGTTGCTAATTACTAAGGTCAATTCCAATATTCCAGTCACTCTCTCCTAAGAGACAGCTGCAAATCTGGGAAAGGCTCTATTATCTTCTGAGCAATGGAAGCAAATGAGGACTGAGGCAAATGAGAACTCAGATGGAAGAGAGCAGGAAATACTGAGGACTGACATGTGGGGTCTTTTGTTTCCCTGTTTTCTCCCTCAGTGAGTTTGTTATTTGTGTACAACAGCGTTATTGATTTTTCAGTGTTGACTCTGTATCCAGCTACTCTACTGAATCTAGTTATTAAATTTATAAGTCTTTTGGTGGAATTTTTGGGTCTTCTATTTAGAGTATCATGTCATCTACAAATAATGATAATTTAACTTATTCCTTTCCTATTTTTATTCCTTATATTTCTTTCTCATGTCTAATTAGTCTGGCCAATGTTTCCAGACTTATATAAAATAGGAGTGGTGATAGTTGATATCCTTGTCTTCTTCCTGATTTTAGAGTGAAAGCTTTCAGTTTTGGATCTTTTAGTTTGCTGTTGGCTGTTGATTTTTTCATAGATGGCTTTTAATAGGTTGAGATAAACATTAATCCAACACATTAGAAGCAGAAAATGTCTATGTAGACTGGTTTAAAAATGGAGCTGGCATTTAAACTTTGAAGATTTAACAAGCAAAGATCTAAAGTTGATACTCAGCATCTTTATTTAGCTCATGTTCTGGTTCCCCTTTGATTCCATTATTAGAAAGTGTTCTCATTAGTCCTACAAGTTGAGAGAAGTTATACACACAGGATGATTTCATTGAGAACTTCAACTCCAGTTCTGATACATGGGTGATGTTCATAAGAAGATGCTCATGCCCAGCTCCTGGAGTGTGAACATTTCATCACACTGGGTGTTTATAAAGTCCTGAGCTCAGACCACAGGAGGGTCTTGGAGTTCATGGATGAAAACATCAGAGGTGACTCAAGGAGCAGGTAGGCTGAACAGGGACTTCATTTAGTCACTCGGGAAGGAGAGGCTCACAGAGCAGGGTGGAGAACTGAGCCTGAAACTTTTGCCCTTGGGAAAATGTGAGGACGGTGAGTCCAGCGATCCGTCAACACAGTGAGAACAAATGATGCTTGCTTTTTCCTGTTCACATTAGATGACTGTGTGTTCATTTCAGTGTACACACAGCACAGTCTGGACAGTGTGGTCATGGCTCATGAGCACAAAGAGGCAAAGAGTTGGGAAACAAGCGTTTATTAAGGCAGGAACGGTTAGCAGGGAGGGGCTGTGATGCTGAGAAAAGGTCAAACACATTTGTACAATGGCAGAGAGGAAATAGAAGGATGGGAAGGTGCTCCCCAGGATGAGGCTGCTGTATGTGCTCTGGTCTCTGGCGAGGATCTGGAGGAGCTGTTCCATTGGACCTGGTGTTTGTGCTGCAATAGGATGAAAACCATGGAGCCACTGTTAAGAGTATGAGCCCCATGCATAGAAAATCAGGGCTGGAGGTAGTTGATACGGATTATAAGGCTTTCTTCTCACCTGGAGAAGAACAGTACCCTAGGCCTACCTTCTTTGTAATATTTATGGCTGTCCACTTGCCGACCACGTTCCCAGGAAGACTGAGATTCAGCAGCAGCAAAGGCAGGACCCAGCACAGGGCAGTGCAGGAGCTCACATACCTGGGAGCTTTCATTTTGACTCTGCCAGCTGGGGGATTTCTGAGCTGACTGTGATGGCCTGGAAGACACTCAAGGGGCAGGTCATGCCAAAGGACGTACCTGTGCCCACCCTGTGAGCATAGAACACAAGTTTGCATCCAATATCACTGCGGAAGCTTCGCAACCCAAAAGCCGCCATGGTCTCTGGGATTCCTCTGGACGGAGTGATCAAGGCGTTGGCTTCAGTCAGGTGCTGGAGGATCAAATCCGTGGACGGGGACCTGCAGCCAGTGAGGTGCATGAACAAGTACTGACTTAAGAGGGACAGATTCCCCAGGTTTCCACTGATGATCTGGACAAGGAAGACTGTGTCCATTTCACACTCATGGAGGCCATTCTGTCATTTTCTCTGCTCAATATTCACAATCTTTTGCAATGTATGCACACTGTTACTAATGTGCTGCATATTAATAACAAAATTAAATCACAGAACACCAGTGTTCACACACAGTTGTCATCGTTCTTTTCCACTCCAGAATAATTTGGCCATGGGATGTCAATGCCTCACTGAAATATTAGTAGCATGTGGCTTTTAACCAGAGTGGCTGCTTGCAGTGACATTGCTGCTCCCACTGTGCGATGAATTAGTTCACTCTTTGTGTCCTTTAAAAATGAAAATGTACGTATCTGAGAATGTAACACTGAGAATATTTCTTTCATTTTAATTGCCTATATTGGCATCATATCAAAATGTTATTTGCTGACCAATATAAATTTAAGAATAATTTGTGAACATTTTGATGTATAAAAAGTGTACATTCATTGGTAATTCATCACATCCTAATTGAGTTTATTGAGTATGGATCAACATTAGGATAGCAACAGGAACACTCACATGATTTCTTTTCTTTTTTTTTTTTTTTGTGGGTACCGGGGGTCGACCTCAGGACCTTGCATGCCAGCAGGCACCCGTGCCGCTGAGCAATATTGATGGCCCTTTTATCATATGTGGGTTCCAGAAGTCGAATTCAGGCCCTCGCGCTTGCCAGGCAGGCGCTTACGCTGCTGAGCCATCTCAGCAGCCCTCACATAATTTCTTACCAAAACTAAATATCACACTAATTATAGAGAAAATGTTGGGACCTTTCCTCTGCTTGGGATATGTCACATAAATAGTGATAAAATTTTTAAGAGGAAACGAAATTATTCCTCTTTGGGGATTGTGTATATATATATATCTGCTCAGTGTTTTAGACATAATAAAGGAAACTACATTTACATGATTTGCTCAAGGTTTAAATACAACACAGAGAGGTAAAGTGGTCATGGACTCCATAGGACCAAGTACAGGGAAAATTTGAGCGAGACGTGGTGGTGCAGGCCCGTTCTGTCAATACTCTGGGAGGCTGAGGTATGAGGATTGCAAGCTGGAGCCCTGCCACACAAATTATGAAATTAGCAAGACCTTTTCTCAAATAAAAAATATAAAATGGCTAAGGATGTAAGTCAATCCCAAGGTCTTAGTTTCATGGAGTAGAGACACGAAGGACCTAAGAAAACCTTCTATCAGGAGAAAACATGGCCTCATTTGTTCAAGTAAAAATTGCTGAAATCCTCAATGTTTGCCCCTGTAACATAAAGAAAATTGAATGCCAGTATCAACAAACCACTCAGATTTTCATATATTGTATATATTATTAGTAGCCACATAATTAGTGACTCACTTAGGCTCTTGCATCCAAGTTAGAGAAAGACTCGTTTCATCAATAAATACTCCCTGGCTTGCTATGCAGAGAACTGGGTGACTCAAGTTGCTTCACTGTATCCAAAGTCAAGTGCACAATTAGTAGAATTTTATAGCGAGTGGTACGAACCTGAAGATTCCCGTGATTTCTCTGAAGTAGCTTAGGGATAGATGAATTTGCAGTGCATGATTAAAGTCAAACTTGTTTTGTGCTGCATTTTGCTCCAGTGATCATGACCAGCAAAGGCTGCACTGGAGCACGTCAGCAGTCGCCGGGGCTCACCCCAGGGTCCTGGGCCCCCAGACTCTGCTCCCAGGCTCTGCCCAGGGCTCAGGATTCACTCCCATCTGTGTGTCCATCCTGTAGATCAGCCCCTGCTCCAGAGGACCGCTCCCTCCTGCAAGAGCACTTTCCCAGAGCCCGTGCTCCTGCCTCTCACCCTGAAGGAGAAATCTCTCACCTGTCTCCTTCCCTGTGCAGCACTCGTGACCTCAGGGAGACAGGCACAGGGGCCATGGTGATGTGGGATTGTGGGGAGACAGATAAACCTGGGCGATGCTGGGACCTCACATCCCCACAGGACCAGATCGATCTCTTCTCTCTGTTGTCAGTGACAGTGCAAGTTTCAGAGTTGTGTGTCTGAGAACTTTTCCTTAATTCCAAATTCCCAGAAGCAATGAAAATTTTCTTGTCTGTGGCGAGTGTCTCCAAGGAGCAGAGGAGCGTGTGGTGGAGGCACTCACTTTCCATCCTCCCTTGGTAGACTGCTCTCTAAAGGGGAGCCCAGAAAGTGCAGGCCACGCCTGATGGGGGGAGAGGAAAGCACGTGGCCCCTAGTGGATCCTGAGCTCCTGTGAGAAGTTGTTCATCCCACAAACCTTGTCCTCTGCTTTTCTCATCTGCAGGACTGTGACTTTGATGGTGTAATTTGAGGTATGGAGGGAGGTCAGGTCATGCTAAGGAAAGTGTGAAATGAGGAACATGATGCCAAGAACTGACACTAAATCCATTAGGGTCCACTTGTGCATGTCTGTACAAACTAACTGGAACCTGCAGTTGAAATGCAAAGGAAAAAATACTGGTGGCTCAAAGTTCTTCAAAGATTTAATACTTTATTGGAGGCATTATTTAGGGTCATTCACCATAGAGTGTAAAGTTGTAATACAGCAGTTATATATATATATATACACACACATATACATTATATATACATTTTATATACATATATTTATATATATAATGTATATATTTATATATACATTTATTATATATTTATTATATATTTATTATATATTTATACATATATTTATATATATATACTATATATATATTTATATAAACATACATTTTATACAGAGTCCAGCAACAAATGTACTCATTAGGAAAAAACTAGTATAAATATTTTAATAGGAAATATATTGAGCCATCATGACAGTAATACAAGTTACCTTTGCCTCTATAGTTAGAAGAGGTGGTCAAAGTGGTGGCCATTAGCTTCCAGACATTTATTATTTTGGTGAACTGCTGAAATGTGTATACATTTTTTGTTATTATATATATATATAATATTATTACCTAAAGTGAAAATCTCATTTAATATCTGGCAACTGTGGCTCCTACGCCTCTCATGAACTGTGTTCAGTAGAGGCCTCTGTGTGCCAGTGTCTCCTCCTCTAGGCCAGCAGTTGCCCCAGGGATTCTTGTCCACTGACCACCTGCTGCTCCTCAGGGCATTCTATGCAGCACCTCTGACTTAATGTTTGAAGTCTTATGTTGGTGGAGATACCAAGTAATCCAGCCATAGGGTGCTGGAAATATCTTTACATTGCAGGAGAGTATGGCAAGTGACAGGGCTCTGTTCTGCACATCTGCATGACATTTTATATCCAAATATTCCTAAATTTGTTTCAGAGATGACCACAGAGATCATAGATCTAAGGGCATCATACTAATAAACTTCTCTTCCTTTTTCTACAACTCCAGTGACCCAGAGTCCAGGAAGTTAGAACACACTCAAGCCCTGCCTGAAAATTTGGGTGGGCTTGGAGCTCAGATCTGGCCAACTACATGTAAGCAGAAACCCATGATTTCACTCATAAGACCACTTTATATCTAGATAGGCAGAGCTTACCCACATGTCAGGAGCATCTCTTGATAAAGAGAGTAAAGGTCAAAATTAAGGTTGAGAGAAACCGATGAGGGAAGGTACATATTTATGCAGTTTGGTCATAGAAGCTCCAAGCATCCTTCACTGCTGAGCTTATGCAGGAAAATGTATCCTGTTTAGATTAAGGTCACTAGTTTTGAGATGCTTCCATGGAGTGAAATCCACAATCCTTCTGAAGGGAAGTGTGATGATTGAGTTGTCTTGGGGGAAGGATGGAGAGATGGTGAAGAAATTTGAAGTGTTTTCTGCCTTTGAAGCTCATGAAACTTTCAGGAATGTCTGGCTTTCTTGTGAGTTATTTCTTTCTTGCCTCCAAGGGAAGAAAAATTTTGCATTCTTCAGTAGCATTTTGTCTATGACTTAATTCATGTTACCTGTAATCCCCAGAAGTCAATTATCAGGAAATTGGACCTCTGCTTCCATAATGCCATTTACTAATTTTTCCAGTTACAGTGGTGCCTTGGTTCACAAACTTAGTTCTTTCCATGTTTCTGTTTGTGAACCAAAGTGGTCATGAACCAAAACAAATTTTCCTATAAGTTTCAATGATCAAATGATGTTAAAGCATTCTGACCCCTACGAATGTGGTCGCATCTGACTGGTCGTAAACTGAGTCAAATTTTCCTTTAAGGTTCAATGTAAATGAGGTTAATTTGTTCTGAACCATATGTGTTTTTTAACCACAAAAACATGAAACAAAGTGCAGTACAGTACAGTACAATACATTATGGAGAGAGAACACTACACTTGCTTGAGACAACTTCTCATGTTGAGGACAGAAGGGTGGGTGAAGGTTTTTGTTTGAAGGGAATGTCCCCCTCTGCAAGAACATCTGGGAGATCTTCAGGGGTTTCCTCTCCTCTTTGTCTTTTAGCTGCAGGGTCAATTTTGATGAAAAAATCTCTCTAATGTCACTTGTTTTTTCTGTGCTGCATAACACAATAAATGAGAGACCATGTTATTGTTCACCAGATTCAATACTCTGCTATAACAGTTATGGGGGGTGGTGCTTCTTGAAGAAATCCTGGCATGTGTTTCATTTTTCCATAATGGGCTTTATCACATCACTGCTGACTTCCTCCCTATCTTCCTCTTCCTCAGTGGATGCTCCTCAACAAGCGCCTTCTGCAGCTCACTCTGGAGTTCAGCAAGTTCTCTATTGCCAGCTCCTCCTTATGGTCCTCAACAAGCTCCTCTGCATCAGCACCACTGATGTCCAGATCCATGCTCTTGCCCATGGACACAATCTCCTCCACTACCTGTGCATCAAACCCTTCTAAGTCACGTTCGGTGACACATTCTGGCCACCGTTTCCACCAGGCTGAGTTTAAGGTCTTGTACATGACATCTTCCCAGGCTTTGTCAATGAGGTTGATGCTTGAAATGTTTCTTCCAGAACTTTTTCAGAGTCAAGGACATCTCTTCAGTGACATTAAAACATCCGATGTAGAGTGCCTTTGTGTACAGCTTTTTGAAGTTGCAGATCACTTCCTAGTCCATGGACTGCAGAACAGATGTCATGTTGGGGAGGGAGAAGGACTTTACCTTGGTGGACATCAATATCATCCACCAAGGCTGGACGGTGTGCATGACATTGTTCATCAGAAGAAGGCACCTTTTAGGCAGTTGCTTGTCAGGAAGATATTTCTTATGGTGGGTGTGAACACTTCATGCAGCCATTCCATGAACAATTGCCTTGTACCCCAAGCTTTCACATTGGTCCCCCATATGACAGGCAGCCTGGCCTTGTTCAATATTCTGTTCCTTGAATGCATGAGGGGTCTGGGAATGGTACACCAGTAGTGGCTTAATCTTCAGATCAGCTCTTCCATGCATGCACAGCAAAAGGGTCAATCTGTCCTTCTTGGGCTTGTGCCTCTGCAATGCCTTTTCCTCCTGTATCATGTAAGTTCCGTTCAGCATCTTCTTTCAGAAGAGCCCTGTTTCATCACAGTTGAACACTTACTGAGCAATGTATCCTTCTGCCTCTAAGAATTCCATGAATTCTTTCTTGTAGACTTCTGCAGTGGCCTTGTGAGAATGGGAGGCCTCACCATGTCTTATCACACTATGGAGGCTACTTCTCCTGTGGAAATAATCAAATGACCCTGTACTGGTTTTTAATTCATCACTTGTTGTACACTTGCTTTCTTACATCAAATCACTGTGCAATCTCCTGGCTTTTGCACACATCATAGCTTTACTAATGCGATCACCTGCCAGCTGTTTCTCATTCAACCACACTAACAAAAGTTTTTCGACCTCTTCCAGCACTTGTGTCCTCTGCTTGGTTAGCATTGTTACTTCTTTTGCCGCATCCGCTCCTTTGACGGTGTCTTTATTCTTCAAAATAGTTGAGATTGTCGACTTTGCCATGTTGTTCTCTGAGGCCAGATAAAGCACACAAATATCACACAAATGCTTTTCTACAACTTCATTCATTTCAGTGATTATTTTCTTCAAAATCTTCTTCTTATTATTATTACCCTGCACTTGCTTGTTACCTTCATTATTGCTCTGCATATTCTCGTCACCTTCAGTACCACTCTGCAGTTTCTTTTTACCACTATACTTGCTCTGCACTTTCTTTGGAGCCCTGCCGGATTGAATAAGACTGTACAGTAAGTTGATGACTTGAAAATAAGGGGAGGGGAGAAATATCTCCATTCTTTGTATATAAAAAGTACTCATCAGTGTAAAGTAGTCTACTATAAGATGTGAAATATAAACCACATGGTAGTCAGAAAACAATTATGAGATACACAAATATAGAGAAAGGAATAAAAAAATTAGCAGAAAGAAAGTCATCAAATCACAAATAAAAAAAGGAAGAAAAGAATGAAGGGTCACAAAACAACCAGAAAAATTTAACTAAATGGCAGGAGTAAGTTCTTGCCTATCAATGACTGCATTGTCAGTGAATAAAATCAGTAGTTGAAAGACATAAACTGGCTGAATGGAGATTAAAAATAAGATCCAAATACATCTTGCTGATTAAAGACTCTTGCTAGCATTAAGAACACTCATAAACTGAAAATATAGATGTGGAAGAAAATTTTCCATGCAAACAGTAAAAAAAGAGAAAGGCCTGTGTTTAAATAAGATAGAATAGACTTCAAGTCACAAAGTAACATAACAGAAAAGGAACATCCATATTTATAAATAAATGGCTCCAACCATCAAGAAGATTTAGAGCAGTAAATTCATATGAGCCAAACCTCACAGCGCTTTTAGAAAAAATAAAATGCACTTATATAAACCTAATATAGTACACACAATGTCCATATAAGGAAAACTACAAAATTCTGATTAGAGAAATCAAAGACGAACTAAATAAATTCAGAGATAGTCTATATTCATGGATAGGAAAACTCCATATTTTCAAGATGCAGTTTTTTGCAAATTGACATACAGATTGTCTTATAACTTTCTTAAAATTCCATCAAATTATGTCTGCAATACTCACAAACTGATTTTAAAATTTTTCTTTCTTTCTTTCTTTCTTTCTTTCTTTCTTTCTTTCTTTCTTTCTTTCTCTTTCTTTCTTTCTTTTTCTTTCTCTCTCTCTCTGTCCCTTTCTTTCTTTCTTTCTTTCTTTCTTTCTTTCTTTCTTTCTTTCTTTCTTTCTTTCTTTCTTTTTCTTCTTCTTTTTTTTTTTTTGAGACAGGTTTTCACTCTATAGCCCAGGCTGGCCTCAAACTTGCAGTGATCCTCATGCCTCAGCCTCCTGAATTACAGGCATGCACCACCATGCTTGGCTTGATTTTCAAATTTATACAGGGGAGCAAAAGTGCAAGGGTAGCCATAAGAATATTTAAAAAATCACAGAAGTTTCAGGACCATGAAGGGCAGGAATAATCAAGATTACCTGAGTGGTCAGTCAGGGTTGCACGCCAGATATGGTCCCTCCCAGCAGCAGGCCTTCCACAGACAGCATCGGAAGATGGACTCCTCCTTGATCAACCCCAAATACTCAAACTTTACACAGTTTATCAGCTTCAATCAGTCCTAATTTTTCCATCATCCCCTCCTCTGTTCCAGTTGCCATCATCCTTTATCTCTCCTAGTGACCTTCATCTTGTGTATTGAGAGAGACTGAATAATGGAGTTGAACAAATTAGTAATTATTTGTAGTGTAATTGAAAATTTGACGTGAGCTCGTATTTTATATTTATAAACTGACTATTGAAGAAACCAGCATGAGTTACAAAATACTCAGCAAAACATAAGTGCCGATGACTGTGGCAAGCAGCAGTCAGGGCTCCTGAGCTGAGCAAGGACCGCTGACTCCTCTCTGAAGGATTGACTTTGTAAGCTGTTGGATCCTATTGCTTTCATTTTTGCACCTCTCTGATCTCCCAACTAAAGGTCACTTTTTCTATTTGTACATCTTGTCTCTACTGGTGTTCAAAATGAAGAAAGTACATGTTCCTTCAACATTTTCTTATTTTCTAGAATTCCAAAGAACTCATCAATGGAATATTGTGGAGTATTGGGGTTGTGGGCTTCCTTTTACTGTATGAGTTTGAAAACTTTTTCTTTGTTACTTTGCTTTCCCTGCTTGTAACTTTTCATGTCAGTGGTGTGGCTTGGAGATAAGAAGACTAGAAGAGCATTCTGCTGTGCAGCAGAGGAACTTCCTAGAGGGGAGCAAAGGCGAGGGACGCGGGAGCCTCACTGCAGTCCCATGAGTGTCAGACCTCAGCGTTTCCTTCTGGTCTCCATCTGAGACCCTGTCTGCTCCAGAGCCAGTAAGAGGAGGAGCTTTGCCAAACACTTCAGTAGTCTCTTCGGAGATGCTAACAGACTCAGCTGGTTTTAGTAATTAGCAACTGCAAAAAGTTTTTCAGCAATGTTCTCAATTCTCCAAGCCTCTGTTGTCACTGGCACTAAAGATGAAACAATAATGACTTTTGTGGGGAGGTGAGGTCACAGAGTGACAGTCTTTTTACTGCAGAGGAGAAACACACATTTGCACCTTAGCTGGGAATGACTGTCACAGCGGGCGGCAGCAAGGTGAGTGTTCACTTCAGGTTGAATCAAAAGGTATGAGAGACACAGGCATTTCAGAAGTCTTGATTTAGGATCATAATGCAAAATATAGTTCTTTGTGTTTAAGACCGAGTCAGTGCAAAACCACACAGGAAGACACAATAGTTACTCTAGCACGAGTTGAGCTAGTAAGGACAGATGGGTGTCATAGGCATTCCACCTGGCTCACAAATGACTCCAAATGAAAACCAGTGTGATCCCTGCTGAGAGGGATTGGTGATCTTTAATAAAACTTGTGATTTGAGTTTATAAACTTGAGTTTGTAAGATACACAGTACTATGTCCTTACACTTGTTTATTTCAATTTTGCATGTGTGTCTTTAGTATATCTTACAAATCTCAGCTTGTTGCTAACAGTTTTGTGTGCATCAAGTGTTAATGCATGCATAATTATAAGATTTAAAATTAATAATGACTTACTTTCTATCACTACATTGACCCTATATTTGTGCTTCATAAACCATAGTTTAGGGAATGCAATGAGATTGTTCAGTGATTCTTGCCATAAGTAATATTGTACTGTTGTTTCTAGCATAAAGAATAGTAAATCTCCCTGGTGTCATTTTAATACTGTACACCTCCTAAAGCCACTGAACTGACCTGGACAGAGCACAGGTCCTGTGTATGACACAGCCCTCAGCACATCTGTGTAGTCTAGGGTCGCTAAATCATTGGCTTGTACAATAAACCACTTGACAAAATTGAAACCCATTACAAATGCAATTTGACATACCACATCACCAATCTAAAATAAAAACAAAACTAAATTTTAACTGAATTATTCAAAGAAAGCAACTCATTTTATTTGTTACTGTGCCACACTGAAAATGGTTTGTTTTCACAACCAACATCCCTAGCTTAAATTCTCCATTTTGCTCCCCATCTGGGTGTGGGTTTATGAGAATAAGCTTTGTGTCTCTGTTCTCCAGCTGCTCGTGCAGTGTACGTGCTGCTTCGTCTGTGCGTGCAGCCCCTGGAAGCACACTAGTAAAAGAAAACCACAGGTTTCTCTGGAGGAGAACTAGGAAGTAAGTTTGTTCTCTCTTACTTTTGTTTGACATGCTTAATGGAAATGATAATTAGATATCTCTGAAAAATCTGTAATCTAGTCATCAAGGTGGGAAAACTGAATTTGATGATGTTAAAGAAGGAGAGTTCTAAGAAAAGTTAATGTAATAATTAAGGAATTTTGGGCTGGTGATATAGCTCAGTGGCATAAGTGCTTGCCTGGCAAGAGCGAGGTCCTGAGTTCAGTTCCGGTACCCACATTAAAAAAAAAAAAAAAAAGGGAATTTCAACTGCAGGAAAATGAAGCAGGTAAAACTGTTCCAGATGCAAATGAGTCTTGTGATATTGTGTCAGGTTGCAAAATTGAATGCTGTCTTCAGGCTCCAGTGCACCTTTCTACCATACAAATGCAGAAGAGTTCACGCTTATCTTGCATTTTACATTATTCGGAAATCACACATTACCATTATTTTATTTTTCCACATACGAAATACACAGTTACATATTATCTAATGGAGATTAGTTTCTATCATATTTTATTACTTATTTAAGTTCATATGCCTTACCTAGACCCAAGTCTCACGTTATTCATAATATTTGCAACAACTACCCCATATTATTCAGAATATTTGTACTAGGCACCACAGAAACATCGTTCTCTCCATTCGAATCTTAATATTGGTTTGTGTTTATTAAATCTAATTTGATCATAAATAATTGCTTAGTCCAATATTTTGAATCTTCATAATACTTTTTTTTAAAAGAAATATTTTCACAAAAATATAAACTATCACAATCAGACTTATTCATTAAGCAGATAGCAAATATAAATCTTATACACATATTTGGAATATCAAATAACCCCCATCATAGCTCTCTAATACTGCAGCACAGAAGTAAGTATATTATTCCCACCTGACTGCCAGTTCCAAACCTTGTCTTTGTAGGCATTTACATGAGTCACTCGATCTCTGTTTTGCTAAGATCTCTGTGTAAAAGAAAATGTCCTAAATAATCATGTTGTACTAAGTTAGAAGAGTAAGTGACTAATTTGAGGGACCAAATTTGGAAAAGAAAACCCTTAATCAAAGAAAATACACATTATAAATAATTTATAAGGAAAGCTACCAGTAAGTAAAATGTTTTAAATTTAATTTTCTGTAAATTTCTGAACTCAAAACTTGTCTTTCCTTACAGAATCCTGTATTTTTCACATTTATACTAAGTCCTGGAAAATAAGAGGTTGACTTTCATGGATTTGAAATTTGAGATAATATTTCTTTTCCAGATTGTCATTGGAACCACAGGCAATTTCGCACTCTTATATAATTATATCCTCCTCCGCTTCAATGGATACAGCTCAAGGTCAACAGATTTGTTTCTCAGACACCTACTAGTGGCCAACTTCTTGGTTATTCTCTCTAGAGGGATCCCAGAGACCATGGCAGCTTTTGGGAAGGAACATTTCCTCGACGATCTTGGATGCAAATTTGTGTTCTATCTTCACTGGGTGGGCAGGGGTGTGTCCATCGACTCCACCTGCCTCTTGAGTGTCTTCCAGGCCATCACCATCAGCCCCAGGGACTCCATCTGGGCACAGCTGAAAATGAAAGCCCTAACATACATGGGCCCATCTATCACCCTCTGCTGGGTCTTGCACCTGCTATTAACTATTAGACTTCCTGTGCTTATCATTGATAAAAGGAACAAGAAAAACTTCTCAAAAACTATTGATTTTCAGTATTGTTCAGTAATGCTTCCTGAGAATGACACAGGCACAGTTTTTGCAGCATTGACATTATCCCATGACATTTTGTGTTTAAAGCTCATGATCTGGGCCAGTGGCTCCATGGTTCTTATTCTGTACAGGCACAAGCAGCGGGTCCAACATATCCACAGGCACAGCTCATCTAGATCTTCTGCTGAGACCAGGGCTTCTCAAAGCATCCTTGCTCTGGTGAGTGCCTTTGTGTTCTTCTATGCCCTGTCTTCCACCCTTCATGCTTGCTTTGCTCTTATTGATAAAACTGCTTTGTGGCTGGTCAACACCATTACCGTAGTCAGTGCTTGTTTCCCCACTGTCAGCCCCTTTATTCTCATGAGTCGTGAATGCTGTGCATCCAGGCTCATCTGGAAGAAGTGAACAGATTTCTCAACTCATCACATGTGTACTTTACCTGCCTTCTGTGCATTGAGTAACAGGTGTACATGTTTTACACAAAGTTGATAGCATCATTGTGAACCTTTCTTATCGCAGAGAGAGATGTAAATAAGACAGGTAGAGCTACATGGCTATAATTAATAATAACTGATAGTAATACTAAATGAAACCTGTTTTAATATTAATTTTTATACAATTTTATTTTGTTTGAGTTTTTTCTGTCTGATTTATTTTTCTATATAAAATGTATTTCAGTGCTATCTTCACTAATATAAAATTTCACTCATTTTTACTCAAGTCAATTGATGTATATATCATTTATTGCAATATATTAACTCTGTTTTATCTCATCAAAATGCTTTTATTTCTGTCTTCACTCTGTACACTGGTATCCTTGCTATCATCCACAGTGTCATATCCAAATTGTTTTTTTACATTTTTATGTCATAAATATCATAACTACTTCATTTGAATAGTTACTTTAAAATTTCTTGTCCTATACCATATTTATCAACAATTATTAACTTTTAAATTTCTTCTTGTGATTTGATCGATATACACAATCTTGATTTTTAATGTCCTTGTAGAAGTGTGCATCTATGTAATTTTGAGCAAATTAATTGTCATGCAAATGTGAAACTATCTGTGGTCTTTTCTTAATGTACATGGAAAAAAAGCGAGAACTTTTGTCAGAGGCAGTAATCATTTCCTGTTGAGTGTGGGTGTCTCCTTTGCCTTCACTATTCCTGAAAATGAAATCTCCTGTAACTATAATATTGTGAAGGGTTGGCCAAGAATTGTTGCCTTACTCAGATTCTTCAAACCATGGAATTCTATACCCCATGCAACATTATTTCATCCTTCCTCCTCTGATGTGAGGATCTGATCCATGGATGCTGCCACACACTTGCTACTAAGGGGCCTTCCAAAGACAACAACATCAATGCCGTGAATGTTCCGGTCACCTACAATAGCTGCCTCCTGAACCCTGTGCTTCGTTTTGATTTCCATATTTTTTCACTTTTTGGGGGAAAAGCATTTAATATAATATCTATCCTCATGGCAACTTTTACTTGTAAAACACAGTCTTCTCAATCATAGGCCAAGTTAGTAGTTTCAGGAAATTATCTTGGCTAACTGAATGTTTTTTTCTTCAATCATTTCTTCCTGTTTTCTCCCTGCTGCCAACTCCTGGAAGCCACTGCTCTTTCTGCTTCCATGCTGGACAATTTTATATTCCATGGAAATGTGAGATCACACAGCATTTGTTTTTATTTTTGTTTTCAATGGCTTTATTTTACTTAGCATAAGATCCTCCAGGATATTTCTTGTTTTTAAAAATGGCCAGATTTACTTCTTTCCTAAGTCTGAGTATTAGTTATATGTACATTGTATACTTCATGCATCTGTTCCTTAATGACTTTTGTATTCCTCCCTTGTCATTGCTATTATGTTGAACAGCAGATGTCCCATTCAGATCCAAATTTCAATTCCTTTTGATATATACCAAGAGGTTCAATTGCTGGATCATATGGTAGGAATATTTTTCATTTTTTTGAAGTGCTGTACTGTTTTCCGTAACACTTGCAACAATTGCGATCCCCATCAATGGCACTCCAGGGCTTTTTTTTTTCCTCCAAAACTTCATCATCCCTTAAAGTCCCTTGTCTTGATCGCAGCCTTCCTAACAGCAGGAAATTCATATCTCATTGCAGTTTTGTCTAGGATTTTCTCCCTGGTTGTTAGTGATGTTGATAGCCTTTTTCATATACTTGTGGGTAATTTCAGAGTCATGGGAGAAGAAAGTTCCACTCAGTGCCATTGTCCATTTACTACTTCAGCTATTAGATTATATTTTTCTTGCATTTACTTTTGTTAGTGACCTATAGGAGTATCATATATTTTGATATTATTACTTATATTTTTATATTGCTATATGTAATAATATATATTCTAACCATTGTCTTTCATTCTGCAGGATACCAATTAATTTTTAAACATAACAATTTGAATGTGTTTAAAAATGTTGTACAAATACTTAAAATATTTAACATGGTAATTTTTGTGTCCTTTGGTTCTGACCACAGTTAGAATTTTAAAAATACCTAAAAATACAAAATTGTAAAAGTTTATAAAATACACTTGCAAATCCCAAAAGACCTTCTCTTGCACAAGATGATATAGATTCATCAATAAATATGTGCTGATTAAGACATTAGTATGAGCAGTGCCTTAGATAGGATTCCACATCATCCAAGAAAAAAAGCATAGAATCCAAGAACAAGATAAAGGTAACATTTCTACAGGCAACCAGACATAAAATCTTATTGGTAATATACAGATGTCTGGTTCCTAATTTATTTTTTCCTCACATTGTCTTAAATTGTACACTGTTGAAATAGTCATCCAAATAATAATGTCTATAGGTTAAAATCCAAAGTCATAATTCACTGATTTGAGGAAAACTTCCTTAATAAATCAAACTCAGAAATATGGAATTCCAAACCAAGAGTGAGACTAATTTTAACCTGCAAAACCTTGTAGCCACACATGTTTTATTGAAAGTGATCCATCCTGATACCTATAATTTTGAACTGTGATTCTGCACCCAAGAAGAGCAGATATTAGAATACACTGTGTGCCAGGAAAATGTTACAAGCCTGCAGCATAATCGTTCATAAAATGCTCTGTGAACAAACTCATGTACTGGAGTATTGAAGTGATATTGGAGAAACTGTTTCATGTTGACATTTGTACAAGAAAGTGTTTGAATTCAGAGGTCTGTGATGGATGCAGGGAAGTATATTTCCCACTGTGGCAGCACAAGACATAAACCTACACTTCTCATGAATCATTTTCAAAGGAACAGAGCTTTGCAAACCACATTCGTGTCTGGCTTACTCCTTGACTTTTGGGCCTCATACCTGGGTCCTCTTGTATTTATCCCTACCTACCTGGCTGTCTGGCACCTGTCTCTGCTCTCTTCATATTCTGGGGCTCTCTTCGTTGCTCCACATGTGTAATCAGATATGACTTAGAGACAAAAATTATCATTTATTAGAAAAAGTCTCATGACTTGCTGGGGAGTTTGTAGGAAGTACATAGATTTCAGCCGCAGCACTGTTCTCCATAGAAAAGAGAGACTGTAATAGAAGACTCTAGAAAATTATTTCCCAAGTAGTATTCCCTGGCCAACTCTTCACAATACTTAAGAAGCATTTTCAATGTGCAGATCTTCAGCTTCACTTTTAATTTTCACTGAGTACCCCCAAAAATGGTAGAAATTGAACTTTAAATTTTGGGCCAAAAAATTATATTCTACTGAATTTCTGGAACTAGCATTAATGTAGATTGATGGATCCTTATCACTTTGGGAAGGAAAATGTAAGAACAACATAAAAATCATTAAATTGTTCTTTTGTACAGGAAGGAACTCCCAGGTTTATTCTGTTTAAATCAGGGGTATGAGACTCATTCATGCAAACATAAGCTCCTATCAAATGTTCTGGGAAGGAAGGCAATTAATTCTTGATTTTTCCCTTAGAATTATATACACAGATACTCTCCCCCACCAAGAGCAATTTCCTCTGGTTTTCCAACATCACCTCCCTAAAAAAAGTGCTTTGAACAGGGGCCAGGCCTTTCCTCTCCTCCCGGAGGATTCCAGAGCCACCTCTGTGAACATCAGAAAACTGGGGAAAAATTAACACTCTGACCACGAGTTCAAGTCCAGAGTTCTTTATTTGCCAAGACATGGAAATTGTTCTGATATAGATGAAAGAAGTGAATTATTCAAAATAGACTTTTTAATAGAGTAAAAGTTTCTAATGTATTCTCTGAGTGTGTGGAAAGAGAATGGCATGGGATCATCAAAACTAGTATATGTAATATACTAGTGGGATACAGACATGTGTACTTTGAGTGGTAGGTTCACATCATACAGGATCAATTGTATACACATTCCAGATGGAAATGAAATGGTGAATAGAAGTCTATTCATCTCATTTGACATGTAAAATAATGAACTGTCGGTCTTGCTGAGGTAGAGGCAATGATTTAGTGGGTTCTGTTGTTGTATCATTTCTGATGGTCTCTCTGGTTATGCCAATGCCTCAGGTCCAATGTCCTTACTTCTGAGTAGGAAGAGGTAGAACCATAAAGGAGAATTCATAGATGACTTCAAATTGAAAGAGATATATGTAATTTTTGCTTCCTCCATAGTAGTGAAAATAGACTGTATATAGCTCAAGTCGTGGAAGGAAGGAGGGATTTGCTAGCTCAGGACTCAAGGGAGGATTTAGGGGACAGATTGTTCTCATGGATGCGTGACCTGCTCTTGTGTTCGTAAAGAATAAAGACTTTGAAATCACCAGTTCAGGTCATTGAGGAGTAATGGTGGTCACGTCAGCAGGGACTCCCCAGGCTTTACTCAATGAACAGCAAAACAGAATCCACAGTCTTTGTGAAGTTTTTTTCCTCTCTTAGCCAGTCACACACAGAATAAAAATGATATTTCCCAAAACAGCAAGGGTCAGCACAGGAACACAGAGGAGCCAGCAGACTGGAGCGATAGCACTTGTGTGGTGTTTGGGGGTATTTAAATCACTGTTGCTGCTACAGAAAACTATAGAGATTTTTCTCCAAAAATAAAAACAAGTGTTCCTGTCATTCGATGCAGCAATCCAAGCTCTTAGTATATATCTAAAGGAATGAAAATTTGGACCTCAAAGAGATACTTTTATTCTAATTTCATTAAAACATAATTCACAATAACCAACACAAGGAAGCAATCTAAATGGTCACTGAAGCAGAGATGATAAGGGAAATTTATACTACATTTATAACTGATTAGTATACAGCCTTAGAAGATAAGAACATGCTGTAACAGACAAACACATAATGTAATTCAAAGACATTACACTAAGCAAAATAAAGCAGGCACAGAAATGTTTTAAAAATGCTGTGTGACCTCATATGGATGTAGAATACACAAAGACCAAACCTACAGAAGAGGAGAGAATACTGGTTTCCAGGAGATGGAGGGTCAGAGAAAACAGGACATCCTGACTGAAAATCAGAAAGATATCCCATACAATTTCTGAAGAATATTGTATGGTGCATAATTAGAAATTCCACACTGTGTAAGTAAAAGCTTGCCATGATGGTAGATCTTATGTGCTATTACCACAAGAGGGAGAAAAGCAAAGCAAACGTGAACACAGATCAAGGAGGATCTATTGAAGGTGTTATATAATTTTTGGCATAGATTTTGGTGTTTGAAAGGCTCTTCAATACCAACCATGTGATGACTACACACTTAGATGAGATCTTCATAGCAAGGGAGAGACACGGCAGGAACAGAGGATTTGCAATGTCTGAAGTATCTGAATACAGCAATGATCTTTGGGAACACACTTCACAAAATGGACAGGTTTTCATTGAATAGAAATGTGAAATCAAAGAAAATACACACACTCTACAGGAAACATTTGTTACCAAAATAAAGATATATTGTTTTTCTCTTCTGTATGCAGTACTAAATTGAGCTCCTCTACTCAAGATTACAGATAGATTCCAATTTGAATGACACTGGTTTTCAAGATGGTGTCGTGTGTTCTCATGTCCAAGTACATCCAGTTATGCACATTAAAATGTTCAGATTTTTGAATGTTAACCATGCCACAGTAAAGTAGCTTAAAAGTTAGTGACTGTGTTCCTGAGCTCTTGTCTTTGTCTCATGACTACATTTTGTTTTGCTGATTGAAGCCAACACCTTAAATGGGCCAAGCAAGGGGGCTACCACTGAGCTACATCCCCAAACTGTGGATGAAACTATTACAACAAAACAAGGTCCTTTAAAAAATATTTGTAGATAACTGTCATAAACAATACTGAATTTTTAGAACAATTATTTAAATAATACCATCATGAGATTGTACTTAAAGTACAAAATATAAACCCTGATCTGACATACATGATTAAATGACAGAAATCCAAAAGTTTAAGGAGGAGAGAGTAATAAAAGACTATTAAAAGAATCAAAACTCACTTAAATATGTAGTATTTATATATATATATTATATATTACATATTACATATATTACATATATATTTTATATATGTCACATTGACAAAACTAAATAAAAAATTTTAGTTAACTGAGATTGGTAAAGAAAAACATTCCATACAGAAAACAAACATGGAGAAAAAGAAAGAAGACAGACAGAAAGAAAGAAAGGCAGTGGTTAAGGAGGTCAAAATCCTCCAAGTGTAAAATAAAATTATATTAACCATAAATATTAAAATTTATTTCCTTTAGAATTGATCTCAATTACTGATAAATATAAAAATATCTCTATCATCTTTACATCTACCTCTGCAGTAACACTGGCTCAAAATTGTGCTTTGGGCTTTGTGATGAACTAGTACATGCAGTACTGAAGAAACAAAAAGTAGCCTTATTCATACGTCTGATGAGGGGAGATGCACTTTCATCTCTTCCACACAGGCCTGCACACACACTGCTTATGAGTTATGAGAATGAAGGGACTAGCAATAGGGAGACAAACATTGGTTAAGGCAGAAATTTTAATGAGCCACCAAGCAGTTCTGTCATAAAGAGAAAACCAAACATTCATAATGGAAGACAGGGCGTAGAAGGATACAAATGCACAGACCAGGAGGAGGATGCTTTGAGAAGCTCTGGTCTCGGGGGAAGATCCTGAGGAGGTGTTGTGTCTGTGAATATGCTGTGTTCTCTGCTTGTGCCTGTACAGAATGCAAACCATGGAGCCACTGCTCCAGATCATAAGTTCCAAACACAGAATGTTGTGTGATAATGTCAATGCAGCAAAAATGGAGTTTGTGTCTTTGTCAGAACTCATAGGTGAACAGTATTGAAAATCTAGTGTTTGTGATGTTTGTGTTGTTCCCTTTGTCACTCACAAGCATAGGAACTCTGATGTTTAGCAGCATGTGCAGGACCCAGCAAATGATGGTGCAGAGCCCAGTGCACTTTAGGGCTTTTGCTTTCAGCTCTGCCCACCTGGAGCTCCTGGGGCTGATGGTGATGGCCTGGAAGATGCTCAGCAGGCAGGTGGTGCTGAAAGACACACCCTTTCCTACCACTTGAATATAGAAAACTAGTTTGCACCCAACATTATTAAGCAAGTTTTCCATCCCAAGTGCTTCCATCGTATCTGGGATTCCTCTGGAGAGAATGTACAAGGAGTGGGCCACAGTCAGGTGCCTGAGAATCACATCCGTGGACCTGGACCTGCACCCACTGAAGTAAAGGAAGATAAAGTGACATAAAAGTGAGACATTTCCCAGGCTTTCAAAGACAATGGGGAAAAGTAAGAGGATTACAAATTTCAGATCCACGTATGTCCTTCTTCTACTGTGCAGGATTCATATCAACACTCCAAAATACAGGATTCTGTACAGAAAGATAAGTTGTAGGGAAAAGATTTCATACAAAATGAATTCAAAATTATGCACATTTATACTCTTTAAAATTTTATTTCAACTATATATTTTGTGATTTAAAAGATTTTAAATCTTAAATGCTCCTTTTCATTATATAGGATTTCAAATGTATGGTTCACTGTGATTTATGGCTTACCAATTCTAACGTACTTAGGGCTCACAACATGATGGGTTAGGACCTAATTATGTTTCTCTTGAGGAAATTGCATGGTTAGCAAAGAGAAGGTATGTTAGTCATTTAAATGTTAACAAGATATTTGGACCTGTGAGCCAAGCTTCAGTGCCATTGTGTTTATTTCTGTGCTGTATTATCACACAGTCATAATAGTGGTGATGTTAGATGTATATGTCATATTGAAATATTTGAAATATTCCTATAGAAATGTTTGTCATATTTGAAATATTCCTACAGAAATATTTGACTGCAATAATCCCCATTCTGGGTGAATGTTTTATTTATACCACAGAATCACTCCTAAGGGAATATTCAAAGTCTTTAAAATGCATGATGGACTAAGTAATTTCTTATAACCAATTTGGGTTTAATGAACATGGGTCAATCTTATGATAGCAACAAAATTTTGCCAATATCATTTAACATAGGAATTACATTGAATATTGATTTTATTTTCTAAGGTAATACTGTAGGTATAAAATTTAAGTCATAGAAACTGAATTAACCTTCATTAGATAGCTTACTATTTTTTATTATTTTATAAAAATAAAGTAGTAGAATCTCATTGGAGAATGAGGATAAAGTACATCATGTATGACAGATGGAATTTTGAGTCTTTACACCACACACATGGTGATGGTCCATGATGACATAGGGACTCAAAATGATGTAAAAGTTTTCAATGCTGACAAATATAACAAGACATGTTTGGATCAGAAACAACTGAGCCACCTTAATTTTTCTGCAGTTTGAATCACTCAACTATTAAGTTAATTTTTTATGGAAACCGCCTTTCGAATTGACAAAAGAAAAATCGTCCAACATAGACAATAGATTAAAAATATTTGCACATTGACCTAGAAACCATCTAAATTTATTACCTCAACCCCAGTGAGAGAAAAATCGGTACAAAACAGAAATTGCCATCTGAACACAGTGCTTACACAGGAAATTGCTGGTTCGACTTTCTCCAGCACACTCATTATCACAAACGAGAACTTTTACTGAAGCAAGAATGCAAGTGATGTAAGCTTCCCGGGGATTTCTACGCAGCACTCTGAACAGCAGACTGATTTCCTGACTGGAATCTTATGGATCTTCTGAATGAGGTGACATTACTGCTTGGAGCAGTCATCACAACCATCTTCCCTGCTGGTTATGCGAAAGCACGTGGGGAGCAGTGAGAGGGCAGTGAGGGGTCTCAGACCTCCAGTCTCTGTGCACAGCTCAGCCTGGGCCTCAGGAACCCTCCTTCCTCCCTGTGCGTCTCTGTCAGCCCAGCTGAACCTCTTTTCCAGACATGGGGACTCACCCAAACACAGACCCTGAATCAGCTTTCTCTCGCAGCCTCTAGTTCACAGACTAGAACAGAAAATACTCACACAGTACACACCTGCTTCTCGAGCAGCAGGCCCAGGTGATAGTCATGAAACCTCCCGCTTGTGTGGGAGGGAGGTGGCCGGACCCCAAGATATGGGTCGTGGTTGTGTGATCTCAACTCCCCCTGCAACGCAATTACCACTTCACCTGTAATTTTCATGACAGTGCATGTTTCACGCCATAGAGACCACTGTAAGAAACAACTGAAGAAACAAATAAGTTCTTTCCAGATCCCAATTCCCAGAAACAATTAGAAGTTTCTGTGGGCATCTCCATGCAGAGAGTTTGAGCGCTTTGGAGAATCCTTCTTCAACAGCTACAGGGGCACGGTCCCATAGGGTGCAGGAGAAAACTTTGGTTTCTGAAAGATGAAGAAAACTCAATGAAACCTGTATTTTCCTCAATCGTAATTGATACACAAGTATACATACATATGGATGTACTTTCATAAAAATATTGGTCTAAAATACATATACATAGGAATTATATATAATGACATATATGTACATATAGATTCTGGTTTATTTACACATTCTGTTTCTCACACCAGAGAAACGATGAAATATTTACACATTTGTCTGATTTATTTCACTGAAGACTATGGTCTCAAGGTGGATCCATTTACCTAGAAGTGTCTCAAGTTCATCGTTCTTTATGGCTCAGTAGTACTTCATTGTATATAAAATCCGCATCTTTTTTATACATTTAGGCATTGATTGGCATTCAGGCTATTTCCAAGATTTAGCTATTACAAACTGTGCTGCTACAAACATGGGTTTGCATATAATGTGGTATGGTATTTTTAATTGTTTTGGGAAATCACTAAAATGGTGAATAGGGTACTTGTAATTTTAGTATTTTGAGGAACCTCCACACTGATTCCCACAGACTACACTCCCACAAACACTGGAGAAGGATTCCTTTTTCCCCAAAGCCCCACCAACATTTGTTGATTTCTGGATAATTGCCATTCTTTCTGGAGTGAGACGGATTCTCAGTGTTGTTTTACTTGGCATCTCTCAAATTACCACTGATGTTGAACATTTTTTTCATATTTTTATTTGCCATTTTTAATTCCTCATCTGAGAAATGTTTATTCATTTCAGATGCACACTTCTAGATTGGGTCTTTAAATTTGGGGAGGTCTCACTTTTTCTGCTCTTTGTATATTCTAGACATTAGCCTCTGTCTGAGGAACAGCTGACAAAATTTTTTTGCCACTACTAAGGTACTGTGATAAAAACAGCATGGTACTGGCAAAAAAACAGACCCAAGGATCAATGGGATAGATTAGAAGATGCAGAAACAACTCCAAACATACTCAGCCACCTCATGTTTGACAAAGGGCCAATAACACATTCACTGGAAGAAAGACAGCTTCCTCAAGAACAGTTGCTGGAAAAACTGACTTTTCCACATGACAAAGACTCAAATTAGACACATATTTTTCACCATACACTAAACTCAAATCAAAATGGATCAAAGATCAAAATATTAAAACAGAAACACCAAATGTGCCCAAAGAGAGAACAGATAGAGAGAAAACTCTTGAAGACATAGGTGTAGGCAAAAACTTTATGAACAAAACCCCCATTGCAAAGGAAACATGACAAAGAATCTACAACTGGGATCTCAAAAGAATCACCAACAGAGTGAAGGGTCTTCACTTTTCAAGATGGAGTAGTTTTGCAATGTACCTTCATATCACATTTTCTTTATTCATTCATCCATTGATAGCCATTTAATTACATTATATAGCCTAGGTATTTTGAGAAATGCTACAATAATTACAAGAGTGTAGCTATCACTTCAAAATACTGATTTATTTCCTCTAGATATATACTCAGATTAGCTGGTTGGATCATTTATATGGTAGTTCTATTTTTAATTTCTCCATGAATTTCCCTTCCATTTTCCACAATGGCAAGAGTAATCTACATTCCAACAATAGAGTCTGAAGATTCATGTTTTGCCACATCCCATTCAACACTTGAAGTCTTTTATGCTTGCTCTCAACAGCCATTCTAACACATATGTTGTGCTATCTCAGAACAGACCGTGGATAAGAACTATCCAAGATTTGAAAAGGACAGAAAGTGAAGAGATTACATAATAGATTTTCCTGTCCTGAGATAGCTCTTTGAGATTGACAATGTTCAGAATAAAGGAGTGAATGAAACCATTTTGTTTTCTACACATGTATTTTTCACTTAATAACTGTGCTTAATCAGATAAAGATAAAAATCATTAAGAATATTCTGGGGGCCGGTGAGATAGCTCAGTGGCATAAGCGCCTGCCTGGCAAGCGCGAGGGCCCGAGTTTGACTCCCCGAACCCACATATGAAAAAAGGGCTGGTGATATCGCTCAGCAGCTCGGGTGCCTGCTGGCACGTGAGGTCCTTAGGTTGATGCCCGGTACCCACACACACACACACAAAAAGTATATTCTGAAGCATGATTGGTTGACCAAAGCTCATATCTATTCTCAGAAATGACATAGGTGTGACAAATTTAGAAAGAAATAAGGATAAAATGAACTAGTACATTTTAAATAATCATACTCTGCAAGATATACAAAAGTTTGGTAAATTTAATAAAATATGGGTGCAATCACTATATTTTGAAAATGCTGCTATATATAATTTATGACATATTATTTCATATATAGAAAATTTCAGAAGACCTAGCTGCAAAGGACTTGCCTGTAACCCCACTTGTGAATAGAGGCAGAGGGACCAGAGTTAGAAAACAGCCTGGATAACTTAGTGACTCAGTGAGAAGCTGCCCAAAATGAAAATAGAGAGGATTTGGATGAAGCTCAGTATGGAAGCCCTGAGTTCAATGAGTTAACACCCACTATTAAAATAATGATTTTTTTTTTCAGAAGAAAAGCTAACTACATTGGTCACTGTTCACTGCATATCAGGAAAAGCAAAGAAACAATTTGAAGTGTGAGAAATGCTTATTTTTGGCATTAGGATGCTATTGCAAGGAACATACAGGAGATTTGGAGGGTGGTAAATATTGCTCTGATTTATCTGGCTGCTAACTGAAAATATATGAAATTTTCCAGTGTTATAAATTACATGGTATGAAGTGACAAAAAAAAGTGAGAAAAGAAGGAGAAATTGGAAACAAAGCTTTTGTAAATGGGAAGGGGAGGAGGGTTTGAAGGGAGGGTAAGGGAATGAGAAAAAAATGAATCAAGTTATGTCATGTACAGGTACACATTCTCTGTGATGAATGTGATCATTATATATATCTAAAATATACCAATAAAATCTGATAGAAGAAAAAAATTACATGCTACTCCTTGTACAATTCTCTCTATATGGTAAATTTTAAAATACAGAGATCTCCACGTGAGAGACTGCAGGTGATTTCATCCGTGTTGCCATGTCCCCTGCACAGGCCTAGTGCACAGTGGGAAGCCCTGAAGATCCTGCACCAGAAATGGAGTCAGTGACCTTTGATGATGTGGCTGTGAACTTCACCTGAGAGGAGTGGGTTTTCCTGGATACTTCCCAGAAGGATCTCTACAGAAATGTGATGCATGAAACCTTCAGGAATGTGGTCTCTGTAGAAGTCAGATTCTGGAGCATGAAATGTAAAGAGGAAGGTAGTCAGTATGGAAAAAATCTTCAGATCTCCATATCTTCAGTCTCTAGATCAGACTATAAGAAAACTGAAATACATCCGTGTGGAAGCCATGTGTGTAAGGAACTCTTCATTGACCATTCATCCCAAAACATGCCCTCAGACCTTAGAGTGGACACAAATGATATGAGAATCAAGAACATGTAGAAAAGCCATGTAAATACATATGGCATGAAGAACCCTTTACCCTTCCCTAGAGCTTTGAGAAGCTCAAAAGAACATACACTGGAAAGAAATCACATGAATGTAAGCAATGTGGGAAAGACTTCAGATATTCCAGTTGCCTAAAGAAAATTAAAAGTTCACACTGGAGAGAAACCCTATGTGTGTTTATGTAATGTAGGAATGCCTTCATTCACTTCAATGCTCTTCATGTACATGAAAGAACTCAAAATGGTGAGAAACACTACGTGTGCAAAGAATGTGGGAAAACATTTTCACATTGCACTTCCCTTTAACTTCCAGATGAATTCACACTGGAGAGAAACCTTATAAATGCAAGGAATGTGGGAATGGGAAAGATGGCGGATTTGTAAGAAGCAGGCAGCAAAACTGTCTAAAAGTTGCCATTCCAACACTGGAATATAGTGGCTGGGGGAGCACAAGAAAGAGGAAGTGGCTCCCCTGGACCCAGGAAAGTTCTGAAGTGCAGTTCAGGACTCATGGAGCGAGTGAGGAGTGATTTCAACAAAGAAGAAGTTCAAATCTGTGGACATAGTGACAGCTGGCACCCGCTGGGGCTTCCATGGAGGAATGCGAGACAGTGGTGGTGCAGGGGAGCAGTGGAGGACTGCGCTGGCTGGCGGTGAGTGCCTCTGAGGCTCAGCCATCCCACACCAGAGAGCGACTGGCTGGGAGCAATTGTGGGAGGACAGGGCACTCAGAGCGGTGCCAGAACAGAGCACTCGGAACTCAGTGTGGCTTCACAGCTCTCAGTCCCGGGGAAAGTGTGCTGTTGGTGGCTGGTGAATGAGACTGGTCTCTGCTAGAGAGCTCAGGCTACTCCCCACTGCCCCGCCAAAGTGCTCCTGCTGGCTTGCTGGGACAGATCTGCACAGAACAGGATTCTGTCACCACACAGTGCCTGCCTACAGCAAAGTCAAAACCCAGAAGTGAAACTTTTTTTTTCTCTCTGATTTGTTTTTTGTTCTGGTGAAGGTGTTTCTTTTTTTTTTTTTTTTTTTTGTGGGTTTTTTGTTTGTTTGCTTGTTTTGTTGTTTTTGTCTTTGTTTTTGTTTGTCTGTTTGTTCTTTCCATCATTAATCTATCTGGTTTTTATATGAGTGTAAACAGAGCCTCTAATCTCTTTGTGATTGTGGTTCTGATCTGTTCTTCCTTTCATCCCTTCCTTCTCTTTTGCCCACCAGTCCTCTGCACCAGTTTCCCAATGTTAGTGGGATCCCTCTTGGTCATCCAACCTTACATCTAATTCCTTCCTCTTCTCCCAATACTCTATTTCCTCCTTAACTCATTTTAAATTTAAACTCCTGAGGGAAAAATTGATATATTAAGGACTTGTATACTGCATATAATTTTTCTGGTGTGTTTTAGATTTTGTTATATAACCACAACTCTACTTTATACAGTTAAAAGTGGCAAATAACTGGTTAGCTCAGTCTGTCATTTTCTAGGCTGTATTTGATGCTTTAGGTACCATTATAGAGAAAAGTGAAATAATTGTTCTAAACAGCTTTCCTTCCTGGTATCCCATGACTGAGATTGACTAAGGGTCACAGAAAATACAGTGGCACAGTACCAAAGAACCAAGGACTGAGCCAAACAGGCAGCAAATTCTCATGCCCAACAAATTGGAGAGGTAGGATCTTGCAGCAGGCTCAAAACCCAAAAATAAGCTACACTTGGAAGATACCACAGAGAAGTAGTCATCTCCTAAGGATTTTAAACACTAGCAATAAAGCAACATAGCATAGGTAATTTACAAACATCACCCCAGGAATTAAACTAAAGAAAGAAAACAAAATGAGACATAACTTAAACAAGATGTAATCCCACACATCCAGTTCACCAAAGGCAAACCCAGGGGGCAATGAGGTGGGACAAACTGAAAGCCACCCACCTGACATCTCCGAAGTCATAACAACAAAGCAGTTGATGAGGCTCTGGAAGAATTTAAATCAGAAATAATTTCTCAGATAATTGCAGAGATAATGTCCACAGTGAAGACCATGCTTAAGGACACTAGAGCAGATACAGACAAAAAAATACATGAGCTTAAGAAAATGATGGAAGCCATGAATGCTCAGCATAGGAAAGAAATGGAATCCATAAAGAAGATTCAAACAGATATCAAGAACAAAAATTCCACTGAAAGTATTGGTAGCAGATTAAGCCAATGTGAGGACAGGATCTCAGCTATAGAAGATAGGCTTGTGATTAGTGATCATGAAAAGAAAGAATTCTTAAAATTAGCAAGGGACCATGAAAAATCAATCCAGCAGCTGCTAGATGATGCAAAGAAGAATAACTTAAGATTAATTGGAATCAATGAAAAAGCAGGAGATAGCATAAATGACATCAGAACCCGGTTCACAGACATTATCACAGAGAATTTCTCTGGTAGAGAAAAAGAATTTGATGTTCAGATAAATGAGGCTTATAGAACTCCAGCTAGCCATGATCAAAAAAAAATCTTCAGCAAGACATATCATAGTCAAGATCCCAGAAATTCAACACAAGAGCAGAATCTTAGAAGCTATTAGGGTCAAGAGACAAATCATCTATAAAGGGAAGCCCATCAGAATCACAGGCGACTTTTCAGCTCAAATCCTCAAGTCAAGAAGAGCTTGGAATGATGTATTTCAAGCTCTAAAGGAAAATAACTTTCAACCCAGATTGATGTACCCCACAGAACTATCTTTCAAAATTGATGGAGAAATAAAATACTTCCATGACAAAGAACATCTGATAAAATTTATGACCAAAAACCAGCACTCCAAAATGTTGTGAAGGACATTCAGAAAGAGATAACAAGGACTACAACTCCAGGAACCCCAACAGAAGGAATCCACTGGGCAAGGCAAATAATTAAACAGAGGGAGGGGGGAAAAAGAGGGGGAACCAACAACAGGAAAATAACATGACAAGTATAAGTCACTACATATCAGTTTTAACCATCAATGTTAATGGTCTCAATTCACCAATAAAAAGGCACAGACTGGCAAAATGGATCAAGAAGCAAGATCCAACAATATGCTTCATACAAGAAACACATTTAATTCAGAAAGAAATTCATAGACTTCAAGTCAAAGGATGGAAAACAATACCCCATGCAACAGGAACCCAGAAAAAAGCAGGGGTAGCTATTCTTTTTACAGACAAAGTGAATTTCAAGCCAAGAATGATTCAGAGAGGTAAAGACGGTCATTACATCCTTGGAAAGGGAACAATACAAGAGGAAGAGATAATGATCATAAAGATATATGCAACAAATACCAGTGCACTCAGCTATATAAAACAAGTATTAAAGGACATGAAAAATCAAATAAGCACTAATGCAATTATATTGGGGGATCTCAATACTGCATTGTCACAAAAAGAAAGATCAACTAGACAAAAAATCAATAATTAAATATTAGAACTAAAACAAACTTTTGAACAAATGGACTTAGTAGATGTCCACAGAATGTTCCAGCCCACAACATCAGAATACACATTCTTCTCAGCTGCACACGGGATGTTCTCCAAAATAGACCACATACTATCTCATAAAACCTGCTTAAATAAATGAAAAGGTTTTGAAATTATCCCATGCATATTATCAGACCATAGTGCAATGAAATTGGAAATCAATGGCAAAAGATACCACAAGAACTTCCTAAACACATGGAAATTAAACAGCACCCTCCTGAACAACCAATGGGTCACAGATGGAATTAAAGAAGAAATTAGACACTTTCTACAACTGAATGATAATGACAGTACAACATACCGGAACTTATGGGATACAATGAAAACAGTCCTAAGAAGGAAATTTACAGCATTAAATACCTATATCAGGAAAACAGAGCAAGCGCAAATAAACAACTTAATGGTGAACCTCGAATTTCTAGAAAAAGAAGAGCAGGCTAAGCCAAAAGCTCGTACAAGGGAGGAAATTATAAAGATCAGAGCAGAAATTAACGTATTGGAGACTAAAAAAAAATACAAAGAATCAATGAATCAAAGAGTTGGTTCTTTGAAAGAATAAGATTGACAAACCCTTATCCAACCTTATTAAAAAAAAGGAAAGAAAAGACTCAAATCCATGCAATTAAGAATGAAAAGGGTGATATCACGATGGACCCTGCAGAAATCCAGAAGATCATCTGTACCTATTTTGAAAATTTATATTCTACTAAGATGGAAAATGCAGAAATAATGGACAGATTCCTAGATATGTATGAATTACCAAAGCTGAATCAAGAAGATTTAAAAATCCTAAATAAACCAATATCAACCAATGAAATTGAAGATGTAATTAAAAACCTCCCAACAAAGAAAAGCCCAGGCCCTGATGGATTCACTGCTGAATTCTACAAGAAATTTAGAGAAGATCTAACGCCCCTACTTCTCAAACTTTTTGATGAAATTGAAAGGGAAGCAGTACTCCCAAATTCATTCCTGGAAGCAAGCATTACCCTGATACCAAAACCAGAGAAGGACCCAACTAAGAAAGAGAACTACAGACCAATCTCCCTAATGAACATAGATGCAAAAGTCCACAATAAGATACTGGCAAACAGAATCCAGCAAATCATCAAGAAGATTATACACCATGACCAAGTTGGATTCATCCCAGGGATGCAGGAATGGTTCAATATACATAAATCAAGAAATATAATACACCATACTAACAGAACCAGAAACAAAAATCATATGATCATCTCAATAGATGCAGAAAAAGCTTTTGACAAAGCCCAGTACCCATTCATGATAAAAAAAAAAACCTATAGAAAATTGGAATAGATGGTCTTTATCTCAATCTGATAAAAGCTATCTATGACAAACCAACAGCCAATATCATACTAAATGAACAAAAACTGAAAGCTTTCTCTCTAAAATCAGGAGCAAGACAAGGATGTCCACTGTCCCCACTCTTATTCAACATAGTTCTGGAAACTTTAGCCAGAGCAATTAGACAAGAGAAAGAAATAAAAGGAATAATAATTGGAAAGGAAGAAATTAAATTATCATTATTTGTAGATGACACGATACTCTATACAGAAGACCCCAAAAACTCCACTAAAAAATTGCTCAATTTAATAAGCAAATTCAGTAGTGTAGCTGGATACAAAGTCAATATTCAAAAATCAATAGCCTTTCTGTACACACAAAAAAAATTACTAACAGAGAAATTAGGGAATCAATACCTTTCACAATAACATTTAAAAAAATGAAATACCTAGGAATCAATCTCACAAAGGATGTAAAAGACCTATACACTGAAAACTACAGTACTCTGCAAAAGGAGATTGAAGAGGATATCAGAAAATGGATAGATATCCCTTGCTCCTGAATAGGAAGAACCAATATAGTGAAAATGGCCATACTTCCAAAATTGTTATACAGATTTAATGCAATTCCGATCAAAATTCCAACAGCATATCTCACAGAATTAGAGAAAACAATCCTAAAATTCATTTGGAATCAGAAGAGACCTAGAATAGCAAAGGCAATTCTGGGCAACAAAGGCAAGGCAGGGGGCATCACAATCCCTGACTTGAAATTATACTATAAAGCTATTGCGATAAAAACAGCGTGGTATTGGCAAAAAAAAAAAAAAAAAAAAAAACCAGACCCAAAGATCAATGGAACAGATTAGAATATTCTGAAACAACTCCAGACATACTAAGCCACCTTATCTTTGACAAAGGTGCCAAACACATTCACTGGAAGAAAGATAGCCTCTTTAATAAATGGTGCTGGAAAAATTGGCTCTACACATGCTGAAGATTAAAATTAGACCCATATCTTTCACCGTGCACTAAACTAAATTCAAAACAGATCAGAGATGTAAATATTAAGACAGAAACATTAAATCTACTGGGAGGTAGGAAAGGTAAAACCCTTGAAGACATTGGTGTAGGCAAAGACTTTATGAATAAAACCTCGACTGCACAGGAACTATCACAAGGAATCAACAACTGGGATCTCATCTTATTAAAAAACTTTTGCACAGCAAGAGAAACCACCAACAGAGTGCAGAGACAACCCACAATGTGGGAAAAAATGTTTGCCAACTGTTACTCAGACAAAGGATTACTACTGAGAACATACAAAGGACTCAAAAAAATCAGACCTCCCAAATTTAAAGACCCACTCCAAAAATGGGCATCTGAGATGAATAAACATTTCTCAGATGAAAAAATACAAATGGCAAATAAATACACAAAAAATGTGCAACATCACTCGTCATTCAACAGATGCAAATTAAAACAACACTGAGATACCATCTCACCCCAGAAAGAATGGTTATTATCAAGAAATCAACTAATAACAAATGCTGGAGGGGCTGTGGGGAAAAAGGAACCCTTCCCCACTGTTGGTGGGAGTGTCGACTGGTACCACCACTGTGGAAATCAGTGTGGATATTCCTCAAAAAACTAGGATTGAAGGTCCCATTTGACCCAGCTATTCCCCTTCTGGGTATCTTCCCAGAAGAATTAAAAACATCGTACCACAACGATATATGTGCACCCATGTTTATAGCAGCACAATTTGTAATAGCCAGATCTTGGAAACAACCCCAATGCCCATCAGCCGAGGAATGGATAAAAAAGACGTGGTCTTTTTATACAATGGAGTACTATTTATCCATAAAAAATGATAAACTGGAGACTTTTATAGGTAAATGGATGCAACGCGAGAAAATACTCATAAGTGAAATAAATCGGATGTACATGTGTAAACATCATATTGTCTCCCTAGTGTGAGAAACTGAAAGAGTAAATAAGATCCAAAATGTACAAGAGATATGGTGAATCAGAAAGTAACTGGTCAAAAGGAAAGAGAGACTGGGATGGGGGAATGGGGAAAAGAAAGAAGGGAAAAGAAAAAAATTATATTTATGTATAAGATGGTTAACACAGACACACTACTAATGTTGCTTAGTTCATTGAAGAGAAAGCTTTGTGCCAGTAATGTTTGGACAACTGAATGCTGATATCTTGTGCCCTGAGTAACTAATTTAAAGATAACAATATGTAATATTTTAACCATTGTTACCCTCCTATTATGTTGTTTTGAAATTTTGTTCTTTTTTGTTTTTTTTCCTTCTCTTTAAAATAAATAAATAAATAAATAAATAAATAAATAAATAAATGTGGGAATGCCTTCAGGTCTTCATGGACATGAAAAAACTCACACTTGTGAGAAATTCTGTTTGTAAGGAATGTGAAACAACATTTTCAATGTGTCCTTCCCTTCAACTGCACAGAAGAATTCATCCTGGAGAGAAACCTTATGAAAGTAAGGAATGTAAAAAGCCTTCAGAAGCTCCAGTAGCTTTCAGAAACCTATAAGATCTCACAGTAGAGAGAAAACTTATGAGTGTAAACGATGTGGCAAAGCCTTCAGGTGCTCCATGTACCTTAAAGTACGTGAAAGAATTCATACTGGACAGAAAACTTATGTATGTCACTACTGTGGGAAAACATTTATTTATTCCATCTTCTTTGTGGTACACAAATAAGTCCACACTGGAGACAATCCTTATAAATCAAAGCAACGTGGAAAAGCCTTCATATGTTCCAGTCATCTTCACAGACATGAAATGGCTCACTAGAGAGTAACCCCATGTATATAAGTGAAGAAGCAAAGACTTTCATTATCCCCATACCCTTCAAATACATTAAAGAATCCATACTGGAGAGAACCCACATAAAGCTAAGCAATGTAGGAAAACTATTCATATTTTCCTACACATTGGAGAGACCTTATCTATAAGAAATGTGCTAGTGTTCAATTTCTCTAGTACTCTTTAAAAAAAGGTAAAATTCATAAAGGATACAGACCTTACATATGTGAGCAATGCAGAAAAACCTTCATTTGTTCCCTAAGTGCTGAAGAAAGGAATTCATGCTACTGAGAAACCCTCTACTATGTAAGTAATAAGGAAAACACTTCCAATATTCTAGATTCCTTAAAAAAACATTCAAGGCAGAGATCTTTTGTACATAAAGAAAAGCCTTAACTCATTATACTACTCTTTGAATACATTCCACTTGAGTTCAGTACATAAAAAGAAAAAATAAATATAGGATGGCAAAGCATTCAATATCATGTCTGTCTAAAACATATGAGAATGCATGGTGGAGAAGATTGGCATCATTGTAGGGTATGAGAAACCTTGGTTTTATTCACAGATTTAAATGAATAGAGTATGTAGAGAAACCCATTAAACATCATAGTTGTTCCAAAGTCTTTAGTATGCCCACATGAGAGAATTAAAATGGGGTAAAATCCTCTGTACTTCAAAAATATAAGTTTGCAGTAAAAACAAATAGTTTCAAAGACCAGTGAAAATTTATTATCCTATAAAATCCTAGGAATATAAGTACTACAATATGAAGAGACTGATGCAAAGTAATTTGGGTAAAGTTCACCAGAAGATACACTATCTGAAGGAAATGTAAAAGACTTACATTGTCCTTGTCACTGGCTCATTGTTAAAGTTCATCACTGAATCATACATGTTTCACTCTTGACAACAAACATAAAAATATATTTTAACAAGTATTGTTTAAGCAGTAAAAAATACAGAGACACACACTAGAGGCATTAATAAAAACATGCAGTTTAAATTAAATTAAAGAGACATTTAGAAGACAAGAAAGTCACAAAATGCAGAAGCAGGAATGGTATACATTGTGGAAGAGAGAAGAAAAATATGTTTGATATGTATATGAAATAAACAGAAATATTTAGTAATAAAATATTAAAAGGTAAGTATTATTTTAAGGTCAAAAATTCTTAGGACCTTTAAAAAGGAAAATCCAAGTACACATTTCCTCTGTGAAAAACACTTAAGGTTTGAACAGAAGCTTCTCATAGTATCTAAGACATCATGCCCAAATAATACTTTTGAAATTCTAAATTGTGTCATTAGTCCTTGAAAACAGAAAACCATGTGCAGATGACAAATCAACAGAGGTCCATTTGCATCTCATGGACATAGAGAAGGGACAGCTTGGCTAATTTAAAATACTTTCTAGGGCCAGTGAGATGGCTCAGCAGCGTAAGCACCTGGCAAGCGCGAGGGCCTGAGTTCGACTCCCGGAACCCACACAGGAAAAAAGGGCCAGTGATATTGCTCAGTGGTATGGGCACCTACTGGCCCGTGAGGTCCTGAGGTCGACCCCTGGTACCCACAAAAAAATGAAAAATACAAAAAAAATAAAATACTTTCTAAAATATTAAAGAAAGTATTGTGAGTAGATGTAAATTGCTGCATTTTGAAGATAAAAACACATCCTGACAGTTAACGGTAAATCAAGCAGACAAAATAAACATTGTGAATGTAAATGGTATTTGTAATATAGCAGTAAATTGAAAAGGTTCTAGTTTATAAATTGTAAAATATTAATAAAAATTCAGATCAGGCATGGTGGCCTACTGCTATAATCCCAGCACTTGGCAGGGTGAGGCAGGAGGATCTCTGTGAGTTTGAGGCCAGTCTGGGCTACATGAGTGAGTTCAAGGCCAGCCTGTAGTACATAGCAAGATCCTATCTCCAAAATAAATAAATATTCAAATGCGTGTTTCCAAAAATGAACCCACAATTATGAACACAAATTTTCTCAGTGAATTTGTGAGAATATGTACATTAATCTGTTATAGTAGCTGAAATTCCATCTCACTGAAAAAATAATGGCTATTATCAAGAAATCAACCAATATCAAATGCTGGCTGATGTGTAGGGAAAAAGGAACCCTTCTCCACAGTTGGTGGGAGTGTCGATGAGGGGAATCACTATGGAAAGCAGTGTAGACATTCCTCAAAAAACTGAAACCAGGTGTTCCATTTGACCCAGTTATTCTCCTTCTTGGTACCTTCCTGAAAGAATTATAACATCATACTACATCAATATATGCACACACATGTTTATAGCGCAACATTTTTTAATAGCTCTATCTTGGAGACAGCCCAAATGCCCATCAACCAGTGAACAGATAAAGAAGATGTTGCTTTTTTTTTTTTTTTACAATGGAGTTTTACTAATCCATAAAGAAGGATAACCTTGAGATCATTCTAGGTTAATGGGTACACCTTAAGACCGTATTTTTAAGTGAAATAAATCAGACATGTATATGTAAATGCTGCATTTTTCTCTAGTGTGAGAAACCAAAAGGTTAAATAAGAACCAAAAAGTATAATAGATATTGTGAAATAGGAAGAAAAATTTCAAACGGGAAAGGGAACTAGGGAAGGGGAAAGAGTAAAGAAAGGAAGGGAAAAGAAAACTAGAAAAAAGAAGGAAAAGATGGAAACAAAGTTTTTGTAAATAAGGAAGGAAAGAAGGTTAAAGGGAGGGTAGGGGAATGGGGAAAATGAAACAAGATATATCATGTTAAGGTACAAATTAGCTATGATGAATGCGATCATTATGTATACATAAAATGTACCAATAAATGTAATCAATTTAAAAAAATAAATCAAAAGAGGAAATTTTGTATAGAACATCACCACAAATAGAAACACCATATGCAGATGAAGGGAGACATGTAAAAAGCTAAGAATCACTAAATATATCCCCGCAACAACCAAAAGGTATGGGAGAGATTAAGAACAACATGCAAAACACTCAGTCTGGGATTCTAACCTCCAGGACTTTAGGATGTGGCTTTGTGTTTTTCTAAACCCACAGTATGTGTTCTATTCTCACTACAGCCTAAGAAAATGAGACACATTTTATATGATGAGAAACTTATGGTATGCCTTGAGATTTTCTGCTCTTTCAAGATGTAGTCAGTTCTAGTAAATTTGAGAAATATGCTTGAAAATATATGATTTTTTCCATTATGAAGTGCAGGTATGCCCACAGCTTTATTGTGTCAAGATTGTTATCAACGTGATTCACATTTTTTTTTTGTGGGTACCAGGGGTCGACCTCAGGACCTCGCATGCCAGCAGGCACCCATGCCGTTGAGCGATATCACTGGCTCTTTTTCCATATATGGGTATTGAGAGTCGAACTCAGGACCTCATGCTTGCCAGGCAGGCGCTTATGCCACTGAGCTATCTCACCGGCTCATGATTCACATTTTAACATTCTGTATATTTTGCAATTTATTTGACATGTTTTATTAGTGGTTAAGTGTATTTTCTACTGCCATTGCTGCTGTGAATGTACCTGCTTCTCTCATTCGTTGTCAGTTACTGATTTATATGTTTAAAGATTTGCCATGGGTTGAAGTTTGACCCACTCAGGGAAAAGATGAACTGCTGTTCCTTCCATACGATAAGAGTAATGTGTCTAGGGAGCTGAAAAAGTGAAGAGGAAAAGAGATGGAAAAGAAATAGCTTTGCCTTTTTCCCTGCTGGCTGGAGAAGCTCACACTTTGGTGCCTCCTCACTTCCGTTTGGTCACCCTCCACCCCCTGAATATGAATGGGAACAATCTGCCTCAGTGAGTGCAGCCATCCTTAAGGTTTCCGGATAGCTGCATCCTGGCTGCTCTGACCAGGGAGGCAGCTGAGCTGACAGCTAAGGTGCCACCCCTGCTCCCACTTCTCCAGGTGCTGCTGCCTCCTCCTGTCTAAATAAGTGTCCCAGAATCCATCCCTAGGACACAGATGAAAGGGGATTGATGCCAGTTGTTAAAATCCACAAACTCCCCAAGCCCCACTCATCCATGCCTAATGGGCTTGCCTGTGTGGAGATTCCATGAAAGCAGCAGCCCTGATTGCTTTCAACTTTTAGTACATGTTCCCAGTGCATCATGCTTATGTTCCACTTGGGGAATTGGTACATGTACTCAACACATTTTAACTATTTTTTTATCTCCCATCCTCCCCTCCCTCTTCCCTTCATCCATCTCTTGCTTCCTTTACTTTTCACAAAATATCTATCTTCCAATTTCCTATTTTCTATCTTTATTCTTCATTTATATTTTGGGTTTTTCATATAAGAGAAACTATGTAATACTTAAGCTTGTGAGTCTAATTTACTCCATTTAACATTTTCTTCTGTAGGTGGATTCAATTTCCTAGAAATGATGCAAGTTTATCCTTCTCTGTGGCACAGCAGTGCTCCTCCGTGTAGAATTAGGTTATTTTCTTTAGCCATTTCTTTATCAATGTGTCTCTTAGCCATGCCATTTTTCCTGAGTTGCAGCAGTCATTGAAGCAGTGCATTACCCCACTGTTTTGGGGAACTGCTACATGACAGCTGGGGCTGGCCTGGACAATGAACACTCTCCCTGGGGAGATGCCCGTCCTGACCATGGTCGGTTAAAATTAGGACAAGGCCATAACCAAATATTTAAATCAGCATAGTGGTGGTTACTGGTTTTGTCGATCAGCAGTGACCACATAAACTGATGGTGGCTGTCAGCATTGGCTGCAGTGGCAGAGACTGTGGCAGCATCCTAAGTGTCTTCCAGGATATCACAGTCACCCCCAGGGACTCAGTGTAGAGAGTGAGGCAAAAGCTCCCAAGTACATGAACAGATGCACTATCCTCTGCTGGTCCTGCACTTGCTGCTGAATCACCAGAACAGATACAATTGTAATTTAAAAAGTAAGATAGTCCTATCATTAACAAATTGTAACACTGAATACAAAGTTAACATATAACATCGAACAAGTGCTAATATACACACTCAACTCAGTGTTACTCAAACCATGAATTTGTAAAAAGATGCATTATCTTCAGAATGCAATGAAACAAACCAATTACAATGATGCACACTGCACATATGTAGTGGAATTGTTACAGTCTGATGTTTGGTCAGATTAGGAAAAATATGTAATTGTTTAGAAGCCATTTAAGAAACATCAATGGTCTAATTTGGAAGTTACCATGTCTGTAATTTTATAGCTAGCAACAACACACAGTTCACCATTCTGAGTATATATTTTAAGATTTTATCTCATCTACTTCAAGCTCTGTAATTTACTAACACAGTGTGTTTTTAATCATTTGTGCAAATGATCTGGAAAGATCTGAGAGGTAACATATGTTTCTCCTCAAGTCAAGACCAGATCGTCCACTGAATAGGGTCAGGGACACCTGTGATTCATGGTGAGTGTGTCCCCTGAAGTCCCAAGATTCTCTTGCCAGCAAAAATTCTGTATTCCCTTGTGCCACTAGTACAAGGTACAGCATACTCCGTGGTTGCCAGCTGTTCTAGGGAGGTCATTGTTGGAGCCTTGTGGACACAAGCCATAGGGATGATGAGTTGGGCCATGTGCATGGGCATAGAATGGGATGACCACAAAGAACCCCTGAGCTCTCATCCCCTGGGGCTGCTGCCAGGATGCCAAGGAATGTAGCTGCTGGGCTCACTCCTATACCGTGCCTTCAACAACAGTGTTGCCCACAGCCCACAAAGTAGACACGAGCTCTTCTGCAGTGTGATTTGCTGGTTTCCTAGCAGTATTTGTAATAAAGATATCTACTGCCACCTCTGAAGGCAATTGGGTGTGCATTTACACCTACGTATAAATTATTTGAGTGCATGTGTGTGTGTTTGTGTGTGTGCACTCATTTGTGTATCTAGTGTGTAGAGATTGTTCATCAATAAGGCTCTAAATCCATGACTTCAAAAGTAGATGTGTGGGGTGTGATTGAAGTGACAGAATTTAATACTGCCCCAGGATGAAATTATGAATTTCTTTCTTGGAACATCCAGAGTGTTAGCTTGTATGCCTACATCATAGATGGACTGATTGATTCCCAATGACTGAAAATTTAGGAAATATAGAGGATTGTCCTAAACACTCCGTTAGACTGAATGAAGTAGTGACATTGACTTATGTATGTTTTTGAAAAAAGGAATGATATCTTCCTGTTCAACACCTGATTTTCTTTTTAATTTAGATGAACTCTTTTTTTATTTTATGGAAAAAAGGTTAAACAAAATTTCATAAAATAATAGAATAACAATAGTTAATACATTTCATGTCATTATCTTTAAAGTAGTTGCTCAGGGTACAAGATGTGGGCATAAAAATTTCTTCTATTAGTGTCTCTTATTTCATTAAAAAGGAAGGTTTGTGCTAGATGAACTCTTATACATCCTGCTTCTTTGATGATTATGGTTCTCTTTAACTTGTCACCACTGAAGCTATGAACATTGGTAAAATACATGTTCCTACAAAATTTTCATGCCATCAACATTTCCCAATTAATTTTCATTGCACTGTGCCAATTATCCAATGTTTTCTCATTAAAGTTATAAGCAACATTTCTTCCCTCTCATTATAGTTCTTGAAAATTGCCTTTCAGGTTTTTGTTCTGACTGTATTCCTGCTCCCTCATTTAATGATGGTGCATCCCAGCAGTCTGAAGTTTAGAAAAGAACTAAATGTGGGTTCTGAGCTTATCAGAGAATCAGAGTCCCATGAAACATTGGTATATTGCTTTCAGGACCCCACATGTCAATCCTCAGTATTTCCTGCTCTCTTCCATCTGAGTTCTCATTTGCCTCAGTCCTCATTTGCCTCAAGGGGTCAGAAGATAACACAGCCTTTCCCGGATTTGTAACTGTCTCTTAGGAGAGAGAAACTGGAAAGTTGTAATTGGCCTTAGTAATTAGCAACTGGAAAAAAGTTTTTGAGGGCCACTCGACTTGCCCAAAGACTGCACTGTAATGGGGAGGGTGGAGTGATAATTGTGCTCTGTGGGGAGGTGAGGTCACAGACTCACAAACACATATCTCAGGTGTGATCAGTTCTCCCACAAACATACCAGGCAGCAGAGAAATCATCCATCAGCAAGAGTCCTGGTAACTGGATGGAGGCAGGTGAGTGTGTCTTTCTAAATTTTTTTTATTTTATGAAAGAAATTCATAACAAAATAACAGGAGATTAACAATAGTTATTAAATTGCATATTGTTAAAGTGTGTCTTGTATCAGTATCAGAGGCAGAGTCTGCAAGGTGAGGAGGTGGGTCAGCAGTCTGGGTATCTAAGCACAATCAGAAAAGTTGTTGTGGGTTTGAGATGGGCCAAGTGCCAGAGACACGTGAGAGGGATGCAGGTGTTCTCAAGCATGAGATGACCTAAGAAAGAGAGGGGAGTCTCACACCCTTCCACAGTCTAATAACTGAGTATCCTAGTGAATGTTGGGGGATTCACAGTGACGCCAATTGATGGCGTGTAACACAAGTGATAATGGAACCTGGATTTCAGGAACTATATCTCGAAAGGCAATGTTCTGATTGGATTCAGACACTCAGTTTTCAAGATTATTACACATCTTCTCACTACACATCTCAGCGTGCAATAAACGCTTCTGTGGTCTTCATGGTAGTGTTGCGTCTGAATCTCAGCAGCAGGAGTAGAAATGATTCCTCTGACTTTAGGCACTTGAAGGAGGCAGCAGGCTCCTCCTGTGGAGTGGAGTGGAATGGAGTGGAGACAGAGAGTGCGTCTCTGCTGAAAATGTCTGGCTGATGATTGTTGTGAGGCCTCCTTTCATCCTAGCAGTTAGGCAAGCAGCACTTACAGGTTTTAGAGACATCTATCATGCTGAAACACATTTATGAATATAAGGATTGTGTACTGTATTATTTCTATTTATACCATGCACACTTATGTGCTTATAGCTTCCATTTTGTATACATGTTTGTATCTTAATATTTCTCTCAAATCATTTTTATCACTTCATTAATTCAGGGATTGAAATAAGTTAAGTGTATAAAATTTTGTGTAAATTTTGTTCTTCCTTTGAATATATTATCATGTGTTTGTATTTAAGGGCCCATGGTCTTTGAGAGAGAGTAATATGATTAATGTAAAGGAACACTTGCCTCTGACTTAAGATCAAATGGGATTTTCTGTTGTCATCCTAAAAAAGTAATCTGACTAGCAGGGATGTGTAGCATGGAATTACAATCTGTGTCCTCACATTTTGTAGAGAATTCTAAACTTTCTCAGAATTGATATTGATTTGTAGAACAAAGCTTTGCAAAGAGACAGAAAACATTTACAAGCGAAAGTATAAAATAAAATACCAACCATAGAAACAAAAAGACAAGATATAAAAAATTAAATTATAGATCAGGATTACTCAAACAAAAGCTGTCTCTCAATATAGGACTAGCACTGAGATTAAATGAAATATAATTTACCACCTCTCCCAGCTTCAAGTCCCAATATGCACCTAAGTAGCATGGGAAGTAGGCAAATCCCACAAATCTCCTCTTCAGAAATTATGCTCATCTTTACAAACAAAATAAACACAGTGCCTGCCTCAAAGACTTATGAAGTATAAAGAACAGGCCAGGGATTCTCTAACATCAGTTTTTATCCTATTAACTCACTTTCAGTTCCTAGCTTTAATGCTGGAAACTTCTTATATTAATAAAACCTTCATATAAATAACTCTAAGTGTCCACTAACAGGTAGAGAATTGCATTTCAGTTCTCGTGATAAATATAGGCCATTCTGCACATTTCAGTGCAGGAAACTCTGCTGTGAAGACAAAGATCACACACTGGACCTGGCTCAATGGCCTCCAGGGATTTGGTAATGGCAGTGGTCTACTTCTCTCAGACTCTCATTGGAACACTGGGGAATTTCTCTCTTCTTCACCACTATACCTGTCTTCATTTCACTAAGTGCCAATCAAGATCCACAGTTCTGATTCTCAAGCACCTGGTCATAGCCAACTCCTTGGTCATTCTGTTTAGAGGAGTTCCTGACACATTGGCAGCACTTGGCTTGAAAGATTTTCTCAGTGCCCTTGGATGCAAAATTGTTTTCTATGTTCACAAAGTAGGCAGGGGTGTGTCCATGGGCAGCACCTGCCTCTTGAGTGTTTTCCAGGTGATCACGATAAGCCCAGGGAACTCCAGGTGGGCAAAGCTTAAGCTACCAGCCCCCAAGTACATAAGCATCTTCAGTACCCTCTGTTGGATCCTCCACTTGCTGTTAAACACAATTGTTCTTATATACATGACTGACGAACATAGTCATAAAAACATCACATACAGAAAAGAGTTTGGATACTGTTCTCGTATTTTCCAGCAAAAATCTAGGAAAATCCTGCATGCAGCACTGCTGTCATTGCCTGATGCTTTGTGTGTGGGGCTCATGCTCTGGACCAGCAGCTCCTTGGTTTCCATCCTGTACAGGCACAAGCAGAGAATGCGGCATATTCATAAGACCAACATCCTCGGTAGATTCTCCCCTGAAACTAGGGCCACCAAAACCATCATTCTCCTGGTCTGCACCTTTGTCTATTTTTATACCCTCTCCTCCATTTTCCAAGCTTTTTTCACTTTATATAACAATCCTAACAGGTTCCTCGTGAATGTTGCTGCAGTGGTCACTGGGGGTTACCCAACTGTCAGCCCTTTTCTGCTCATGAACCGTTACCCGAGCATGTCCTGTCTTTTTCTTGACTGTGCAAGGAATACAAAGCATGTAATGTTATGAGGAGTTTGTAACTTCCTTAATGTCAAGAGGAACATGTATTTTGCATGGTTTTGGGAAATTTTTTGTTGTTTTTAAATTGACTCCCTGAAAGCATCATAAATATGATTAGGAAAAAATTTCACTCTGAGGGAGTGGTGATGAAAGTAAATGGCTAGTGACCAATAATGACAAATAAGTCTTAAAACCAATTAACAATGAAATATTATGTAATGATTCTGTAAATAAGTATCAAAGTTTGTTGATGAGAATCTTTTTACTGCAATGCATAATTATTCTTCTGTACATAAATGTTTTTTCTTTGTTGAGAAATATTTTCCTAGGTTACGGCAACAGTGTCCTGTGTTTATTGAAAAACATGTCACCTTTTATATATAATATTGTAATCAGCAGAGCTTCCGTATTCATCCAACACCAGATGAGGTGGAGTTAGACCAGAAATCATATGCATCAAAAGTAGTGACTTGTGTAATCTTGGTGGTTCAACCATGGTATTAATCAGATTTTCTCAAAACTTTGTAAGACTTTAAGATTTAGCTTATTAAAAGGCTAAAATAAAATAAAAATTAAATGTGGGAAAAGAAACAACAAAAATGTGGGTTATGATTCTGTAAAAAACAGATTTAGTTTGTTGTTCTATACATAGGGATATTTTTATGTTTTGGGGGGATGGAGGTTTTGGCCACTCAGGTAAAAATACCTTATTCTGAGAATGTTTAGATCTCATCTTTTAATCATCTGTCTTTTTTTGTGTCCCAGATGAGCTGGTCTCCTGTAGCTTCGCTTACTCTCTACCTCTTTCCTGGTCCAGAATACCCTGGTCCATTTTTGAGTCTAAATATTCAGGAGGCCATTTGTATTCACAGGATCAATGATTTCCAACATATAAGATAAATATTATTTACATTAGGAAGAAAATACTTGAGTGTCTCTCAGATCTCTTTATAAACCATGTCATCTGTGATCCAGAATATCATTTTAAATGCAGTTGTAAAACGAAGTACATTGAACAGTGATTATCACCTCTGTCTGTCTCTTTCCTCTCTCTCTTTCTCTGTCTCTCTCTCTCCCCACCCCAGCAAAAAACAGGTAATATCCCTAGTAGTATCATGAAGAAAATTCGTTGAGGCAGGGTTGGGGCAGGTTTGCATGCACTACGTTGAAAGATTGTGTCCTCCTTACTAGGGCTGCTTTATTTGTGACACAAATCAGCGAGTACAGTTCATTCTGGCCTCTCCTATTGTCCCTGTAAGTGATGGAGAGGAACATGATGCACAAATAAATGACACTGGCAAGCTCTTGCTAACAGGAATGAAATAAGTGCCGGAGCCTTTCTTCACTAATCCACAAGTACTGTGTCTCATGTGAGGACCTGCGAAACTGGTAGGGTAATGCTTTTGTTTGCAAATAGTATGTAACTCAAGACTCTTCATTTTCCTGACAGTCTTAGAGACCAGGACGGGATGAAGAGACACACATAAATTTCAGACAAAGGGTAAGAGAAGGACTTTTCCTGAACTTTGCTAGGAGTGAGGAGAAGAATCCCAAGCACAACAGAAAATTCTCTGTTCAGCCAGTGCTTGAGGGTGTAGTGACAGCCTCTCACTATTCGAACTGTAAATGAAGTTGTGAGATATGGGACTGAAGGAGGCTACCTGAATGAACTAAGAGTTGACACTTCCTCATACCTAAAACAGGGAGTGTGAAGGAGTCCCATACTGACATAGTGTTTGGAGTTAAACAATGACCTCTCATGTTCATGTCCCTGAGTTCCAAGTAGCCAGGAACCTGCTAGAAACTGAAAAGAAATGTACCTTGCTGGTGCCCTGCTTATTCAAATGAGTCACTCCCTTTGTACTGCTGAATTCTCTGTTTTCCTTCATCAGCTTTGCTGAACAATCTGGACATACTTGGTATTTGGGGGAGAGAAGAAACCCAAGCATCTCTAGGGCTTTGAGTCATCTAGGAGGTATGTGTTAGACTCTCTTGTTCTTTGAACTCTAAACAGTGCAAATACCTCAGAAAATTTATCTGGATTCTGTAGTCCTAAATCTACCACATCATAAGCTTCAGTCTCAGGTCTTGGTATTGGTCCTGCCCATATTACTACCCTGTCATCACATGTAGGTTCACCTGCAGGCCACATTCTCTCATTGCTCTCACTCTGAGCACCTCAGTTGAGCATGAGACTGGCCATACCTGCACTGCAAACAACTTACATCCCTCCCCAGCATGCACTTCTGCTCCTTGCATGCTGCATTTTGGGGGAAGCGACTAGAATCCTTTTGGGTTACTTTCCTTGATTAATTTAACTCAGGAAAACTTTGGTGCTCCAGAGTCTATGTTTTCTCAATCTATTTCTTGGTCCACAGGTTAGATTATGGATGGAAATGTGTAGGCACATCATTGCTTCACAGGTTTTCAGTCTAAGTGGCTGGTGCTGTGGTCCGTGTCAACATCACAGCATGCTCTTATCACCTGCCGAGATTCAGCAGTGTGCAGGCCATGCCAAGGGGTGGAAAATTAGCCTAGAGCAGTGCTGCTGAACCTATGTCACGTGTGCTGCAGCAGGCTGTTTGGATCACTGAAAGCTCTGAAAAGTTCGCCACCACTGTCTTAGAGCTTTCTTGTCTGTGCACCCTGGACCACAGCGAAAGGTCCAAGGCTCAGCCTAACCCTGGGATGCCTCTGAAGTTAGAGGAGAAATCAAATCACCAACTCTGGGCCAGAGGAGGGTTTGGGGAACTGAATCATTTGCTAGCCTCAGCTCCAGTGTCTACAGGGGTGGCCCCGACTTGAAACCAGCCAGGGACAGTTCTGCTGCTCAGCATAGTGGATGAGATCACCCACTTCTGTGCCTGCCACATCCCTCGTTATCACTGCCTGAGCCTCTCCACATGGAAACCTCTCAGCGCATCTGTATCCGACACTCCCATGGCTGTCTTCTACCTAAAGTAGTACGTGACCCAGGAATCCTGAATTGTGACACCTATCAGGATCAAATGTATCTTGTGATATATTTTGAGGTCTTCAAGTGTTTTCATAGCAACCCTGCACTCTATTTTTTTCTATTTATACAGTGCATCTTGGCCATTTTACAGCTTGTATTTTACATACTTGGCTTATATTTCACATTTTACCAATCATTTGCATTCACTTCATTAAACCTGAGATTAAAAAGAAGTAAGTAAATGCTTCAAATTAATTACAACTCTACCATATGTTATTGTAACATGTGGTTGTATTTGAGGTACTTTTAAAGAACGACATAATGTGGTTAAGTAATTGTCATGACAGTGTCATTGACATTTCCTCATGACATCAGAACAAGGGTTTTTCTCTTCTCATAATGACGTACAGGTGATGCTGCACTCATCAAATGTGAACAATTGTGGTCCTGGGATATGCAGGGCAGAGATGCAGGCGGTGCCCCCACATCTCCGAAGGACTTCTAAATCTTTGTTCATAATTGCCATTGGTTTCTAGAATGAAGCTTTGAACATAGACGAAAATGTCTTACACCAAAAATTATGAAAGAGAATACTAATCGTCTAAAAGAAAATCATAATATATAAAAATTTAACTCAGTAGATCTGAATTACTTAAATTATTATGTAAGCTGTCTCATGTCTTTGGACTATCATTGCTATTGCATGTACTATGCATTACCACTCCTATAATCTCCACGTCATTACTATAAACCTTTGTACAGTGCAATTACACACATCACTTGACTGCTCTTTGCATAAAAGATATTCACCCATACCACGTAATCACACTTCTAACTTCATGGATTTGTGAAGAAGAAAGAAGCTACCACAGAATTCATAGCATGGACTTATGTAGTGTAAAATCACTTTCATTTGGACATTCAATGCTGAAAACCTTGAAGTGAAATAAAATCTTGTGTAAATAGTTCATAAGTGGGCCGGTGAGATGGCTCAGCGGCTTAAGCGCCTGCCCGGCAAGCGCAAGGGCCCGAGTTCGACTCCCGGATCCCACATACGAAAAAGGGGCCGGTGATATCGCTCAGTGGCATGGGCGCCTACTGGCACGCGAGGTCCTGAGGTCGACCCCCCGGTACCCACAAAAAAAAAAAAATAGTTCATAAGTGTGTATGAGTTGAAATAATGAATATAACCCATACTTCATGTTACCAAGTTGGGTCTCTGACACTTAATCATGATTTTCAACTTCAGTGGATTAGGAGGTGCCTAGCAGATTAGTAAAGCACACTTCTGTGGGGTTGATTTCAGAAATGAGTAGGAAGCTTGTGACTTCTATGCTCTTGTTTCCAAGAGTGACAAAAATTGTAATCCTTTTGTGTCAGATGCAGATTTTGTGTCTTCTGAGGGCATACCTGTAAATGGTATGTTTATTTTGGGGTTAGAAAATAAAGACTCCTGATAACAAAAGAAAAATCCCTGTTGCAATTTGTGTTAGAGAGTTGGAGTCAGGCCTTCACTATCCTGATGATAAAGCTGCTGTATGAGAAAGTGGTAAGATACATGCATATTTGTTTGTGGTTCACACTCTTCCTGACTGGAGGAAAAACGGTCAGGGAGTGTCAAACTGACACTGACATTTCAATGAAGAAATGACTTTCTTAGTTGATGAGGTTTAGCTGTAAGCAGCCAGAAGCTTGTAGGAACCTGAAGAAATAAGCACTTTAATAATCCCCATAGATTCTGTAATCCTAATCATACTGTTCCCTAAAATTCAGTCTCCACGTTTGCCTGGAATTCTGCACCCATTCTCCCCTATCATCACAGTTATGTACATATCCAGCCCCACCTTCAATTCTGTCTGCCCTTCTTAACAGCCATGTTGGAGCCTGGGCCTGAGGAATTTCCATCCCATTAGTGCAGAACAAGGAAGAGCCTTCCTCTGAAGTATAATTCTTCGCTTAAATGGTCTGTCATGCAGAAACGTAGAATCACTTTGAGTTAATGTTTTGTTGTTTGTTTAACTCTGGAATGCCTCTACTATCCAGAGCCCAAATTTCTAAATCCCTATCTTGGTAAACATGTTATTTACCAATATATATTTAGAGAGCAGTGGAGGCAATCATTATAAATACTTACTGAAGCATGAAGTGTAGCCACACATGGTGTCACAAGCCTGCAAACCCAGTATTGTAAAACCTTACTTAAAGAAAGAGAATCACATGTTTGAGGCCAATGTGTACAATTTAGCAGCTTTGCAATAACCTGTCTCAAAGAAGGTCACTACGTATTGATAAAGGGAAACAATCCATCAAGAAGATACAACAATTGTAAATACATGTGAACTGAACATTGGTGCACTCACTTTCATAAACAATATTCAAAATGAAGAATACATAGGTACTAAAGCAAAAATAATGGGTGACTTTAGTATCTTCTCTAGCAATAGACAGGTTATCCAGGAAAAAAAATTCAACAAAGAAATCTGAATTAAATGACACCACTGACAAAAAGGACTTCATAGATTTCTACAAAACATTGTAGCCATCAACAGAGTACACATTCTTCTCAGCAACTTATGGAATATTCTTCAAAATAGATCATATTTTGCACCATAAATTTAAATAATTTCTTGCATCTCATGAGATTATAATGGAATGAAATTAGAACTCAATAGCAGGGCAGGTGAGATGGCCCAGCAGCGTAAGTGCCTGCCTGGCAAGCGCGAGGTCCTGAGTTCAACTCCCGGTACCCACACACAAAAAAAGAACTCAATAGCAGAATGGGGAGCTGGAATGAGTCACTTTCGAATGCTCAATGACTCAATGAAAAAATAAGCAAAAAAAAATTTTAAAATTCCTAGAATCAAATAAAAATGCAAACACAACATACCCAAAGAGTAGAGATGGTAGTGCCCAGGCCCCTACCACAGGGGCCAGCTCATTGGCCACAGCCTGGGCCAGGCCTGGGCCCTTAGGCCACATTGGAGGCAGTGCAAGGGGTGTGGAAGGCCGAGGTAAGGGGGGTACTAGAGGCACTCAGCCCAATCTCCTGCTTTACTGTGCTCTCCACCAAGCCCCACCCCCCGCCATCCACAGCTCTCATTCCTGTCTCCACCACTATCAGATTAACTCCTGACTGTGGGTCCCCAAAGGTCCTATTACTACCACCACCGAAGAGGCCTCACTTCCAGCAACATGGCGGCCAATAGCATGGAGCCCCGCCCAGCCTGCTGCTTGGCCAATCACAGCCTCTCCCATGGCACCCTGACAAGCATCTTAGCAACAAGCCAAGCTTAGTGGCCCGGCCCTGACCACAGCCCTCAGGCACTCCTTCCGAACCTAGCCCTGTTCATTCCTTTACTCATTCTTACATTTTAAACAGTCCTAATAGAGAAATTTTTGGTTTAATTTTGCTTTCTTAGGATTGAAGATAGACGATCTGAGTTGGAGGAAAAGGTGATATACTTGTGTTTTTATGCCGGGATCAAAAGATCTAAAATTAACATGAATTTTAAAAACAAGACAAATACTTAGGAAAGATGACTAACTTCTGAAGTAGAGAATAATAACTATTACAAATGACTTTACAACTCGAGGGGGACAGAATGTTTACGGGAAGTTTGCTGATTGTATTCACGATGTATCTGACCAAGGGCAGAAGAAAATACGATCTTGTTTTACTCTTCTCCAAATCCGGAGTTGATTAAGTTGGCATCAACCTCTAAGGTCACATATAAAACCATTTAGGAAATCCCGTGACTGACATTCATTAGGATTTGAAAGACTTTTAGAAGTCCAGTTTTCACCCACAAGACAGCTCCGTTCTTCCATTGTGCTCCTAGATCGTCTATCCACTCCCTGTTGAAATATGAGGTAAAACATAAATCAAATATAAAAGGCACACAATCAAGCAAGAAAGATTACCCCTAACAGCAAAAAAATATGATAGCTGGCCAGGAATACAAAAATCACTAAAAACAGAAATTTTTCTTTTGATGTAAATTAGGTATCTGTAAGAATACACGATTCTCAAATATAAAAGGAGCAGGCTTGCAGAGCACCAAAATAGTTTATCTCTCTTTTCATACATACTTACTTTTGTCAGTCATTCTGATGTGATTTTGGTGCAGACTGTGGCAAAGATACTAATTCCTAATCATTGAGCCTTTGAGAAATTCATTATCAACAAGAGTATATGATAAAATCAGTGCACCAAGAATAGAGGGAAGAACTATACTATTTGTGGTCAGACAACATAAGTCCTTTGTGTTTTTCTCTGTGTGCCTGTGTCCATGTCTCTCTCTATATCTGTGTCTCTGTCTCTGTTTCTTTCTTTTTCTCTTTCTCTCCCCGTCTGCCTATCTCTTACATTTACACAGACAGATACACACACACACACACACACACACATACACACCCAGAAAGATTTGAAATTAACCTTAAAAAAGCATATTTTGTTAGTCTCAACATTATCCTGCACTACATTTTGTTGAAATGCATTTGTCCTTGAGATAATTTTTAAAATTAACTCATAAAGCTAAAATAGTTTAAATTTGCTCATCAGTTTAAAATTAAAGTGATGAAATAAGTTTCTGACAATACTCATATAATACCCCCCAAAAAAAACCCAGAAAAAGTCATATATATCAGCCAAATTATTTCCTTTTTAGAAGTTGTAGACATCATTGTCAAAACCCATTTATTCTTTTTTGAAAAAGAATTTATGTATGTATGGAGAAAGCATTTGGGTATCTGCTAGTAACATTAGATTTTATATCATGATTCTGTTTAAAAACATTTTGTAAACAGCTAAAGTTTTCAAAACAAAGAAATTTCCACATATGTAGCACATGTGTAGCATATGAATTGATGCTGATAAATAATACTAAACAGAATCCTCGATACATGAAATAAAATAATAATCGATTAACATCATATTACTCTTTACATGTGGAACTTTTTAGAAGCATTGCCCTTTGTACATGAAATTCCCAGTCAAAAACTTCTTTTCCAGAAATATATCGGGGTGTGGGAAAGCATGCTGGGATATCTGGAACCTCTGCAGTGAGCCTCCTATCTCTTGCCAGGTGTTATGGCATATGAAGAGAGAGAAAGAGCAAGAGGCAAAATGGTGCTGCAGGGGGGATCTGGGATGACCAGTTGTCCACAGGAAACAAAAGGCCACAGTGCAGCCAGAACCTCAGCATTTATTGATTGAGGAGGGGATTATAGATGGCTCAGAGCGTGGAGGTGGTCTTATGCTAAGCAGGAGCTTGCCCTGGAGTTTTTTTAGTTTTAGTAATCTTAGTCTTAGTCTTAATCTTAGCCTTAGCCTTAGCCTTAGCCTTAGTCTTAGTCTTAGTCTTAGTGGGTGGGAGAGGGATATCCCTATCCCTAATGGGATAATGGGAACTCTCAAATGGTGATACCAGAAATCCTAAGCCTCTGTTCATCCCTTAGGGAAGTATATAAAACCAGCCATTGTGAATTTGTGGGCCCCAACATATCCCCCCTTTTTATTTTTGTAATTGCAATTGAAACAGCATGCAGGCAATGATGGCCATCATAGCAAAAAAATTATTCTCAACAGTTTGTGGAAGGTCCTGTCATGTCACCAGCATATGAGCCTCCTGTGTCATCTTTTTTAGTTGTCTCCATTTTATGGGTTTTGTAGCCCCTGTGGATCTCAGTACTTGTGGCATCAGATTTTTCACCAGGGTCATCCTCGAGAATGCTCACACCGGACGGCCAGAAGGGAACAGACTCCACCACAGGGCTGGGATTCTCTCTGCAGGGGCATCATCATGCTATCTGTATCAACCAACACCATTTCTGGGGTCTGATGAGAGTCGCCATCGGGCACCTAAACCCAGCATTCCGGTCATCCTGCAGCATCAGTTCTGTTTACCAAAAGTGGCCCACTAGGCACTCACATTCCACTCTCGGCTCCACACCAGCGAGCCAGGCATCTTACCCATTTAAAGTTTTTTTTTTTGTGTGGGTTCCGGGAGTCAAACTCAGGACCTCGCGCTTGCCAGGCAGGCACTTATGCTGCTGAGCTATCTCACCGGCCCCCTCATTTAAAGTTTGAGAATAGGTTGAGATCGTTGTGGCCCCAAGATCTGTAATCATTCCCTTTATGGAATAAAACTGTGCAATGGCTGGGAATGGGCCTGACGCTCCAACACCACCCATTTTCAGGGATAGTTGATTCGGCAGGTGAGTCGTTACAGATGCCTTAGTGGATTCTGACTTCCGTGGCCTGCACTCTGAGTCTACTGTAATCAAACTCCTTTTTGCTCAAATTCTTTCCACCCATCTTGATCCTTTGTCATGGCTTTCCTGGCAGCCCCAGGGCCAGTGGTCCCCGTGCCTGCATCCCCGCTATCTGGCCTGATGCTGGAGGGCCTGCCTTTGCCCTGCCTGGGAAGGTAAGATGGCCCTATTTACCCTAGGTACAACCCCAGGCAAAATTGCTGGAGAATTAAATTTCTCCTCCTTTACTTCTCCATTCCTATTGTATTCTCCTGCTAGAGGTCCTTGATGTTCAAATTGTTTCTGCAGAGGAGACAGAGCAAGGGAGCTCCAGAGGAGAGGCAGCGTAGGCTGCCTTTTGCTTGAAGGGCCTGGGCCAAGTAAATTTTATCTCACTGAATTAGCTCCTTTCATTCTCATCCTCTCTGTCCTCTAATGTCTGACCTCTTGAAAGACTTAATCTCAGTGATATATGGAAATAAACCTTTTGGTATTCCAACATATATGCACTCTAGGGCTAATAAAGAGTTTTCATATATATTATTTGGTTTCATTCTGAGAAGGAATGCACAAACTAGGCAAAACACTATTATACCTTTGGAAGTAAGGGGAAAACAAATTCCAGAAAAGTTTTGTGAATTTCCAGCGTGAGGTTTCCAGGAGTTAATAGTGCAGTTAAAATTAAAATATAATTATTCCTACTGCTAGCCTAGAGTTCCTTACCTGACTTTCACTAATAAATAGTTAAAAAATTAACCACTTTTCTATGTTTTTTTTTTTTTTTTGGTTTCTGTATTTTTTTTTTTTTTAATGTGGGTACCAGGAGTCAACTTCAGGACCTCCAGCTTGCCAGCAAGTGCTTGTGCCGCTGAGCAATATCACCGGCCCTTTTTTTCCTTTGTGTGGGTTCTGGGAGTCAAACTCAGAACCTCGCACCTGTCAGGCAGGCGCTTATGCCACTGAGCTATCTCACCGGCCCCTCTGTTATGTTTTTGTTTGTTTTCTTTTTTCTTATCTGCTGTGCTCTCCACTCTCCTTTCTTTTCTCTCCTTCTTTATTTGATTCCTGCTCCAGAAAAGAACACGAAAGGCTGGTCATATCATGACCTTGGCTCCAGGTTAGAGCCAAGGATGGAGAGGCACCAAAGGAGGAGATTAGGGCATGGCAAGGAGGCTGGACCATAGGGAGTGACCTGCCAGTCATGGAGAGCTCTCAAATCACAGCCCGGATCTGACTTCAGCACAGGATACAAAGGAAGGCGCTCACTGACTTCCAAGAACTGCCTTTGTGTTTTGCAGTGGCCCAACCAGGAATTATTTTCACTTTTCTTCAGAGCACCACTTCTTGAGTACTTCTTTTTCTTCTTTTACCTTTCTTTTTATCTTAAAATAAAAGTTAAACTTTAAAGTTCATCGATCGTGGCATCCAATTCTTTGGGGAGTCTGTAAGTGCTGGCCCACATAAGGTCTGACAGCAGGAGCCTTCCAAGTCACATCCCGCAGTGAAGGGTCTCTCAGACCAAGCCCCGGGTCCCGCATATGCTCCTGTGGATGCCGCTGATGAGTAGAGCCCCGCCCCCCTCCTGTTTTTTCAGTGGCTGTGGGCTGACCAAGACAGCCTCAGTGGTGACATTTTGATAAAGGATCCATCACCATTCCCGGATCCAGAAAGTGAAAATGAAAATGCCAGGACCTAGGATTGCTGGCACCAGCTCACTGACCATAGCCTGGGCGGCTGAGGCCATGGGGGTCCCCGCAAGAGCCCCAGCTGTCTTCTCCTGCCTCCTGTATCCTCAGCTCTCCCCCCAAACCCTGCTTGGTCACTGCCGTAACTCCTGTCCACGCTTCTGCAGCCTCCTATTAGCACCTGGTGCTTATACCTCCTGGTCCTCAAGGCCAACTCCACCTTTGCAGCCTGCTCCTTTCCCACCTCACCAACATCACAGGTCTAGAGCCCCGCCCACCATGCAGCTTGGTCAGTCACCTCCCTCGTCATGGCCTGCTGACCCTGCTCCTAGCCACGGGTCAGCCATAGCTTCCAGACCTTGGCAACGCCTGGCCACCCTGACTCCCTGCCTCCAGCCTTATCACAGTCCTTCTTTTATTTGTTTCTTCCATAGAACCCACGACCCCACACATTCAGCAGGCCCTCGTCCTCCCTGGGCTCCATCTTTAGCCCCTGTCCTGTCCCAAGCTGCTCTGAAGACACATGCGGCTGTGTCTTTGGGTGGCTGTGCTGTGAGCTAAGACATCCTGGATGGAGGCCTTTGTGAGCAAGGGTCCACCGTGCATCTGGGAGCCAGAAAGTGAAACTGTAGGTGCCTGGGGAGGGCGTGCCTGTCACCAGCTCCTTGCCTGGAGACTGGGCGAGGGCTTGGGGTCCCTGAATCCACTTTGGTCAGGGTGAAAAGGGCTCAGGCGGGATGGGCCCTCACAGAAGAGCCTGAGGAGTCTCTGCCCCTCTGCCTGCTTTCCCCGATCTCCACCAAGGCCCTGCTGGCCTCCACTGTGAACACTGTCCCCACTGCTGCCTCTGATGTGCTCCTGGTGCCGGGTCCTACTGGTCGACCTGACCATCGCCTTGGTAGGAGCCCACTCTGTTCAAGTAAGGCCTCTCACCAAGCATGCACCCCACCTACTACGCTGCTCAGCCAATCACAGCCCGCAGCCTTGGCCTGCTGACTGGATTCCTAGCAACCGGCCACTCCCAGACTCCCAGCCCTCACTGCAGCTCTCTGGCCACTCTTCCGGCACCTCCAACATTCATTCATTCATATTATTTTACAGGGTCCTGACTAGAGGGATTTTTGGTTTAGTTTTGCTTTCTTAAGACTCGAGATAGACATAAGCTGAATTGAAAGAAAAGGTGAAATAATTGTGCTTTTATGAAGAGATCAAGAGACCAAGAATTAAAGTGCATAAAAAGTAAAAGTCCTACTATCTTTCCTTGAATTCACCCTTTAAATTGCTTATAGAGGAAGGTTCTCATATAAGAGATTCCAGGCAATATTTAACCTTCATTGTTTGATTCATATACTCATTTATTTCACATATCATTATGGTCTTAGGATTCATTCACTTTCCTACAAATGACTCAAAATTACCATTCTTTATGGCTGAGTAGTGCTCCACCGTGCATAAATATCAAATTTTCTTTTTCCCCTCATCTTTTCATGGCCATGTAGTCTCCTTCCATAACTTAGCTATAGTGGATTGGGCCGCTATACATTTGGGTGTGCGTGTATCATTGAAATATGGTGCCTTTAAAACTTAAGGAAGATACCTAGAAAAGACATAATTGGTCAAGTGGAATTTCCATTGTTAGTTTTCTTTTTCTTTTTTTTTTTTTTGTGGGTACCGGGGGTTGACCTCAGGACCTTGCACGCCAGCAGACACCCCTGCCCCTGAGTGATATCACCGGCCCTTTTTTGGTATGTGGGTTCCAGGAGTCCAACTCAGGTCCTCGTGCTTGCCAGGCAGGTGTTTATGCCGCTGAGCCATCTCACCGGCTCCCATTGTTAGTTTTCTGAGGAATGTCTATAAAGTTTCCATAGAGCTTGTTCTAGTTTATGTTCCCATCAACATTGTGTAAGGGTAAAATTTTCCACAACCTTGCCAGAATATGTTTTTGTTTGAGTCTTTGACAGTAACATTTCCCCTGGAATAAGATGGAATCCCAATGTTGTTTTGATTTGCCTTTCTCTAGTGGCCACAGATGTTGAACTTTTATCATTTCATTCTTAGACATCTGTACTTCCTCTTTTGAAAAGAGTCTATTTTTTAAATGACCCATTTTTATTTCTCGTTTTATTTATTAGGGTCTAACTGTTGAAATTATTTATATATAACAGATACTAGTTCCTTACCTGAGAATGCTTTCCCATTCTATAAATTTTCCATTAACTCCGATAGTTTTCTTTGCTGTGCAGGAGCATTTTAGTTTAATGAAATCTGACCTATGGGCTTTTGGGATTATATCTGTTCTTGCAGTCCTTACATTTGCCTATGTTTCCAAGAGATTTATCCATTTTAACTTCCAACATATTTAGTGTTTCTGTTTTTTTTCTCTAAGTCTTTGATCCATTTTAAGTTGCCTCAAAGAATGAGAGAAAACTTTCCTAAAATTCATCTGGATCCAGAAGAGACCTAGAATAGCAGAAATAATTCTGGGCAACAAAGGCAAGGCAGGGGGCATCACAATCCCTGACTTCTAATTATTGAACAGAGCTACTGTGACAAAAAGAGCATGGTACTGGCAAAAAAAAAAAAAAAAAACAAAAAAACAAAAAAAACAAACAGACCTGAGGAACAATGCAACAAATTATAGGATGAAGAAATAACTCCAAACACACTCAGCCACCTTATCTTTGACAAAGGGGCCAAACGCGCTCACTGGATGAAAGATAGCCTCTTTAAAAAATGGTGCTTGAAAAACTGGCTTTCCAAATGCTGAAGACTGAAACTAGACCAATGTCTATGACCATGCACCCAACTGAAATCAAAATAGATCAAAGATCTAAATATTAAATCAGAAAGATTAAATCAGCTGGAAAAATATGTTGAACTCTTCAATATGAATTTTTTTTTTTTGTGGGTACCGGGGGGTCGACCTCAGGACCTCGCGCGCCAACAGGCACCCGTGCCGCTGAGCGATATCACCGGCCCCTTTTTCGTATGTGGGATCCGGGAGTCGAACTCGGGCCCTCGCGCTTGCAAGGCAGGCACTTACGCCACTGAGCCATCTCACCGGCCCTTCAATATGAATTTTTTATGAATTCAAACTGCAGCATGTATGAGGTGTGTTCATTACATTCATTGATGATCACTACACAATACTTGTAAATATCAAAATATCCCATTGTAAACCTGCAAATTATTAAATCTTTGTTGATATTTTCAAGTGCACGTATGCATATATATAATATACATTTATATTATGGAAATAAGTTATCTGCTAAACAATAGGGCTCATTGAAGATTTTCAAATCCAAGTGTCACTTTGAATATTTCCTGCTATAGCATGGGTACAAACTGAAAGATGTAGAAACACTAAGAGATTACACACAGTCTTCATAGAAAAGCCAGCATTGAATGCAGGGTGAGGTTAAGTTGGATGAGAAAGTGAAAGATGTCAGCAAATGGGAAGAAGCCATAAGACATTTTCTGAAAAAACTGAAATTTGTTACTTTGTTCTAAAAAAATTAAATCACTAACCATAGATCACATTTACTCTGGATGAGATGCTCATCTAAATTTTAAATATAAATCATAGTATTTTTAGAAAATACATGGAACAACATCTCTGTGGTCTTCAAATAGGAACAGATTCTTGAAATGGAACAAGAAGCATTCAAAATATACAGTGAAATGGTAAATCACATTATATTAAAATTAATAACTTTTATTTATTCAAGACAGAGATGGAGAGAAAATTCAGAAACACAAGTAATAAATCAGGAAAGTACTCCTTTCTGGTATATAGAAAGAATTTCTAAAACTAGTAAGAATAATTAGGTGTAATTATGGCAGGAATAGGAAAATAAAACAGACTCTTCCTAGAAGACATTAAGAAGTAAATAAATGCAAGTAAAAATGTATTCAACTTCCTTAGTAACAAGAGAAATGCAAACATATCCTCATATATTCCTACAGCATCAAGAAGAATAAACCTGAAGTACTAAGTTCTGGCAAGAATATACACACACTAGGAAACTTATATGTTGCTGGAAAGTGTGGAAATTGTTACAAATATTTTATAAAATTATTTGGCAGTATCACCTAAAGCTGAAGAGATAGCTGAAGAGATATAAAAACTAATGCAGCCACTACACTACTGTGTATGTGCAGTACAAATTGTGCATGTGGCATACACACATTTTCTAGAGTTTACAACCCATAGCATCAATGGAAAAACATGAGTCCATCAACATGAGAATGATGAGCTTTCTGATATATGTAAAGTAGAATTCAATCCTAAAAAATTTTAAGAAATAAACAACAGAAGCATGGGAAAAAAAGAATTCAGTGCTACAAAAGATCTGAAACAACATAAGTCTTCCTGGTGTCTGATATCTGAGTGAAGTACAGAAGAGGAAGAAATGCTGTTTGCTGTCAGAGGTCAGCATAGCGATCCCCCCTGAGGAGAGGGACTGGGAAGGTGCAGGAGGAGATATCAGTGATCTGAAAATGACCTGGGTTTGTCGGCATAAAAACTCATGTAAATAGTACACAGGCTTGTGCTTTGTTGTTGTTGTCATTGTTGTTTTGTTTTTGGTTTTGGTTACTTTCATGGTTGTTTTAATTACTTTTCACATTTCTGAGACAAGAAATCTGACACACAGAGTTACAGGAGGGAAGGTTTATTTAGCTCACAGTTTGTAGAGGTTTCAGGTCATAGTCAGTTGGCTCTAAGGCAGGGTGTTACGGCAGAGAAGCATCAACAGAGTAGAAGTTGTTCATGGTGGGCAGAAAAGTAGCAAGGAAGCAACAGCAGCAGCAAGCAAAGGCAGTGACCCTCTTTCTTTCCTTTATGTTCTATCCAGTCTACAAAATCTATGGCATGTAACACACCCAGGGTGAGCTTTCCTATTATCCACACCCAGAAGCACGCCAAACCAATCAGTGGACTAAAACCAGCAATCACACACCCTCTTCCCAGCAGCACATGCTTAATCACAGCATTACACACCCTAGATACAGCCACCTCTGAAACACCCCCTCTATGGCCACATGTGGATTTGGGGGGGACATCTAGACACAAACCATAAAAATGTTGATATCTACTAAAGAGCTGTGCACGTGTCTTTAGGTATTTTGTTTGTCTTTTGTTTGCTTTTGAGATGAGGTCCACCTACATTACCCAGGCTGGCCTTGAAATTTTCACCCTCCTGCCTCAGCCTCCTGGGTAATTGGCATTAGAACTGCACATCACCCAAACAGCCTGATTTTTAAAAGTATTTTAAACCCATGCAATTTTTTCTGGTACTGTGGATCAAACCCAAGACCTGGACCCTGCTTGGCAAGTAGTCTCCCACTGAGCTATAAGCCTTACTCCCTTTTGCAAAATTATATTTACATTGAAAGAAGTTAGACAGATTAATCTAACAGAGTTCACAGTTTACAAATATTACTTCACTTACCACGATAAGTAGTGTTTAAAAATAAGCTGTAATTTCTGGGCTTGGAACTATTAGGCAGTGAATGTATGACTTTCAATAAAAAAAGAAATGGAAAATTATGTGAAAATTACTATAAAAGATACTAAAATATAAAAAGAAAATGATGCAAGTATTATGAATTGCCCTTAGTTTTTTGATAAACCTAGTCCCAAATTATCTATTATTATATTCAACAAAATGACTAATTTTAACCTATTGAAAAATAATATTTGAATATATTTGTTGAGATTCTTCAAAGACATATTAAACCATACATTGATAAAATAGTGATGAAAATAAATTATTTAATTGGTACGGTATTCTTTCATTCTTGTGTCACTGTTAGTTTTTACATTCTTTTTTTTTTTTTTTTTTGGTGGGTACCGGGGGTCAACCTCAGGACCTCGTGCGCCAGCAGGCACCCATGCCACTGAGCGATATCACCGGCCCCTTTTTCGTATGTGGGATCCGGGAGTCGAACTCGGGCCCTCGCGCTTGCCAGGCAGGTGCTTACGCCGCTGAGCCATCTCACCGGCCCAGTTTTTACATTCTTAACATTCAATTTACCACTATTGCTCTCTGATGGATAATAAGCCTCATCTGCCTGATTGTCACACACTTACACGTGTATGTTCTAAGTTATATACAAATGCGTGTCTGCTGACAGTTTTGTGTAATGCAACTCTTCTGATTGTGCACACAGTTTCATTGAGTTGCGTGAATGCACAGCCAAACATCATACAGGTACACACAATTCAGATACTTCTAACAAAAAAAGGGATGTTCTGTTTCTTATCCAGGTGGGTAGATCTGCACACAGGAGTCTCCACACTTGAGAACCAGAAAGGCTGAGGAACCTGAAGGCTTCCTCTGGAGATGCCCATGAACACTGGACTTGGGTCACTAAAGAGACCCAACAGACATGGCATATGAATCAGGGAGTGGAAAAGGACATCAAGGTGTGCAGGGAAGGAGGGATTTGTTGGCTTTGACTCAAGGGATAATTTGGGGGTCAGATCATTCCCATGGACATGTGACCTGCTCTTGTATTAGTAAAAACTAAAGACTTTAAAATCACTGGTGCAAGTCATGAACACCACATAGAACATCGAGGAGTGATGGCACTGACCTCAACAGGGACTCCTCGGCCATTCCATGGTGAACAGCAAAACAGAATCCATAGTCTTTGTGAAGTTTTTGCTCCTCTCTTAGCCAGTCACACTCAGAGGAAAAATGACAATTCCCAGAACACAAACAGGTCAGCACAGGAACACAGAGGAGCCAGCGGACTGGAGCACATAGCCCTTGGGTGGAGTTTGGGGGTACTTAAATCAGTGTTGTTGCAATGGAAAACTACAGAGATTTTCCTCTAAGATTAAAAATTATTAATGCCATTTGATCCAGCAATCCAGGCTTTTGGTGTATATCTTAAGGAATGAAAATTTGGATCTCAAAGAGATACTTTTATTCTAATTTCATTACAACATAATTCACAATAACCAACACAAAGAAGCCATCTAAGTGTTCACTGAAGGAGAGATGATAAGGAGAATGTGTTGTAATGTATAAACGACTAATATCCAGCACTAGACACTGAGCAAACTCTGCAACAGACAAAGACATAATATAATTCAAAGACATTACACTAAGCAAAACAAAGCAGGCACAGAAATAAAAAAAATGCTGTGTTACGTCATGCGGCAGTAGAGTATACAATGATCAAACCTAGAGAAGAGGAAAGAATACTGGTTTCCAGCAGATGGAGGGTGAGAGAAAAGAAGTGGTCCAGACTGATGATGAGAAAGATATCCAATAAAATTTCTAAAGAATATTGTATGGTGTATGATTAGAAACACCACATCTTGAAAGTTAAAGTTTGCCATGATGGTAGATCTTGTGTTATTACCACAAGAGGAAGAAAAGCAAAGCAAAAAAGTGAACACAGGTCAAGAAGGATCTACTGGAGGTGATGTGTAATTTTTGGCATAGATTTTGGTGTTCTAAAGGCTCTTTAATACCAACCGTATGATGACTGCACACTTAGATGAGATCTTCATATGCAGGGAGAGAGGAGGGAGCAGACAGGGAAGGAGCAGAGGATTTGCAATGTCGGAAGTGTCTGAATACAGCAACGATCTTTGGAAACACACTTCACAGAATGGACAGGTTTCCATTGAATAGAAATGTGAAATCAGAGAAAATACACACACTCTACAGGAAACATTTGTTACCAAAATAAAGATTCATTGAATTTCCCTTCTGTCCACAGGTCTAAATTGAGCTCCTGTACTCAAATTGACAAGATTACATGTAGTTTCCAGTTTGAATGACACTGGCTTCCAAGATGGTGTCATGTGTGCACTTATTTCCCAGTACATCCAGTTACATACATTAAAATGTTCAGATTTTTGAATGCCAATCATGCCAGAGTAAAGAAGTTTAAAAGTTAATGATTGTAATCCTGAGCTCTTGTATTTGTCTTATGACTACATTTTGCTTCAAAGTGTTGATTATTGAAGCCAACATATTATATGTGCCAGGAAAAGGGTCTACAGCTGAGGTACATTTCAAAACTGTGGACAAAACATTTACATTAAAACAAAATCTTTCTTAAAAAAGTAATAACTCTGGATAACTCTCATGAACAGTAAGGAATTTTTAAACAATGATTTAAACAATATAGTCATGAGATTGTACTTGTAGTATAAAGTAAATATGTGGATCTGACATACAAGTATAAATGACCAAAACCCAAAACTGTAAAATGATTTAGAGTAATAAAAGAATATTAAAAGAGTTAAAAATCACTAAATATATAGAAATTATATATCTATATCTATCTATCTATCTATCTACCTATCTATCTATATATATTACAAGGACAAAAGTAAATAAAAATTTGTAATTAATTGATATTGATAAAGAAAAATATTCCATACAGAAAACAAAGAATGGAAAAAAACAAAGAAAGAAGACAGGCACAAAGAAAGACACTGAATAAGTAGGTCAAAAACTCCAAGTGTAAAATAAAATTATATTAACCATAAATATTAAAAACTATTTACTTTAGAATTGCTGTCAGTATCTCTAGCTATCATGTTTCCACCTACCTCCGCAGTAAAACAGGCTCATAATTGCATGTTGGGCTTTGTGACGGATGAGTGCATGCAGTGCTGAAGACATGAAGAGACTGGTTCACATGTCTGATGAGGGGAGACGCGTGTTCACTTCTTCCACACGGGCCTGCACGCACACTGCTCACGAGTCATGAGAATGAAGGGACTGGCAGTAGGGAAATAAGCATTGGTTAAGGCAGAAGTTTTAACCAGCCACCAGGCAGCTTTGTCATAAAGAGAAAACCAAACATACGTGATGGAAGACACGGCGTAGAAGGATACAAAGGCACAGACCAGGAGGAGGATGCTTTGAGAAGCTCTGGTCTCGGGGGAAGATCTTGAGGAGGTGTTGTGTCTGTGAATATGCTGTGTTCTCTGTTTGTGCCTGTACAGAATGAAAACCATGGAGCCACTGCTCCAGATCATAAGTTCCAAACACAAAATGTCATGTGATAATTTCAATGCTGCAAAAATGGAGTCTTTGTCTTTGTCAGAACTCACAGCTGAACAGTATTGAAAATCAATAGTGTTTGTGAGGTTTGTGTTGTTCCTTTTGTCACTAACAAGCATAGGAACTCTGATGTTTAGCAGCATGTGCAGGACCCAGCAAATGGCAGTACAGGGCCCAGTGCACTTTGGGGCTTTTGCTTTCAGCTCTGCCCACCTGGAGCTCCTGGGGCTGATGGTGATGGTCTGGAAGATGCTCAGCAGGCAGGTGGTGCTGAAAGACACACCCTTGCCCACCATTAGAACATAGAAAACCAGTTTGCATCCAAAACTATTAAGGAAGTTTTCCATCCCAAGAGCTGCCATGGTCTCTGGGATTCCTCTGGAGAGAATGACCAAGAGGTTGGCCACTGTCAGGTGTCTGAGAATCAAATCTGTGGCCCTGGACCTGGATCCACTGAAGTAAAGGATGATAAAATGACATAAAAGAGAGAAATTTCCCAGGCTTCCCATTACAGTGGGGAAAAGCAAGAGGATTACAAATTTGAGATCCACAGATGTCATCCTTCTATTGCGCAGAATTCATATCAACATTCCAAAACGTAGGATTCTGTACAAAAACACATGTTGTGGGGAAAATATTTCATGGAAAATGAATTCAAAATTACACCTATTTATATTCCTAAAAATTTTATTTGAACTATATATTTCGTGTTTTTAGAGTTTTTACATCTTAAATGCTCCTTTCCATTATATAGGATTTTAAGTGTATGGACCTCTGTGGTTTATGGCTTACTCTTCTAACATCCTTAGGCCTCACAACACGATGGGTTGGACCTAATCATGTCTGCCTTTAAGAAAAAGCACTTTTAGTAAAGAGAAGGTGTGTGAGTCATCTAAATGTCCATAATATATTTGGACCTGTGAGCCAGGCTTCAGTGACATTGCTTATTTCCATGCTGTATTATCACAGAGTCAGAGATGTTAGAATCCATGTATATAACTTGTCATATTTGAAATATCCTTATAGAAATTTTGGACTTTGATAATCCCCATCCTGTGTGAATGTTTTATTTATACCACCAAATCACTCCTAAGGGAATATTCACAAGTCTTTCAAATGAACAATTGACTAAGTAATCTCTTATAACCAATTTGGAGTTAATAAACATGGATCAATGTTATGATAGCAACATAACTTTTCACAAAATAATTTAACATAGAAATTATATATAATATTGGTTTCATTCTCTAAGGTAATACTGTACATATGAAATTTAAGTCACAGAAACTGAATTGACCTGCATTAGATAACTTACTGTTTTTTCTTAATTTAGAAAAATAACACAGTAAAATGCCATTGGAGACTGATGCTAAAGTACATCATGTATGACAGATGGAAATTTGAGTCTTCATACCACATGCATGTTGATGGTCCATGATGACAGGGAGTCACAAAATGACATAAAAGTTCTTAAACCTGACAAATATAACAAGACACGTTTGAATCAGATACAACTTGGCCACCTTAATTCTCTGCAGTTTAAATCACTCAACTATTAAGTTAACATCTTATGGAAACCACCTTTCCAAATGACAAAAGAAATATTGTCCGACACGGTCCATAGACTACAAATATTTTCAGAGAGAACTAGAAATTATCTCCATTTATTACCTCAACCCCAGTGAGAGAAAAATCGGTACAAAGCAGAAATTGCCATCGAAACACAGTGCTTACACAGGAAAATGCTGGTTCAGCTTCCTCCAGCACACTCATTACCATGAACGAGAATGTTTACTGAAGCAAGAATGCAAGTGATGTAAGTTTCCCGGGGATTTCTGCGCAGCACTCTGATTTCCTGACTGGAATCTTACGGATCTTCTGAATGAGGCGACATTACTGCTTGGAGCAGTCGTCACAACCATCTTCCCTGCTGGTTATGTGAAAGCACGTGGGGAGCAGTGAGAGGCCGGCGAGGGGCCTCAGACCTCCAGCCTCTGTGCACAGCTCAGCCTGGGCCTCAGGAACCCTCCTTCCTCCCTGTGCGTCTCTGTCAGCCCAGCTGAACCTCTTTTCCAGACATGGGGACTCACCCAAACACAGACGCTGAGTCAGCTTTCTCTCACAGCCTCTAGTTCACAGACTAGAACAGAAAATACTCACCCAGTACACACCTGCTTCTCGAGCAGCAGGCCCGGGTGATAGTCATGAAACCTCCCGCTTGTGTGGGAGGGAGGTGGCCGGACCCCAAGATATGGGTCGTGGTTGTGAGATCTCAACTCCCCCTGCAACGCAATTACCACTTCACCTGTAATTTTCATGACGGTGCATGTTCAGGCTGTAGAGATCACTGTAAGGAACAACTGAAGAAACAAATAAGTTCTTTCCAGATCCCAATTCCCAGAAACAATTAGAAGTTTCTGTGGGCATCTCCATGCAGAGAGTTTGAGTGCTCTGGAGAATCCTTCCCCAACAGCTACAGGGGCACGGTCCCATAGGGTGCAGGAGAAAACTTTGGTTTCTGAAAGATGAAGAAAACTCAATTAAGACTGTGTATTTTCTCCAATTTTAATTGATGCATAAATAAACAAACATATGTATGTAGTTTCATAAGCATATTGGTCTAAAATACATATACATAGTAATTATAAATAATTACATATACATATGTGCTACCATACATTTTTTGGTGAGAACAGTTAGATATGATCTTATCCATTTTCAAGAGTATAATATTGTTAGTGACTATGTAATTACCATGATTTAAAGTATGTCCCTAGAACTTACTACTACCTGCATAGAGATGACAAATATCTACCCAGCACCCCCAGGCCCTACTCACAGGTGATCAACATTCTGCTTTTCAGAGTGCAACTGATTTATATCCCACATACATATGAAATCATGTACTACTTGTTTGTCTGTGCCTGGATTATTTCTCTTAACATAAAATCTTTCCTGTTCATCTACCTTATTCATAATGGCAGGTTTTGACCTTTTTATAATTAAGTTTATTGGTACATTTTAAATATACATAATGATCACATGCATCGTAGGAAATATGTACTTGTACATGATATATTTTAAGTTCTCTTTTTTTCCATTCCCCTCCCCTCTGTTCCCCTCCATATGTACAAAAGCTTTGTTTTCATTTTATTCTTCTCTTCTCATTTTTTTCTTCTGCCTTCCTTCATTTCCCTGCCCTCTCCTTAGTTTCCCCTCCCAATTGAGCATTTTCTTCCTATTTCATAATATCTAGTATACATTCTGGTCCTTATTTACACTTTCTGTTTCTCACAGTAGATAATGTGATATTTATACATGTTTTTCTGCTTTATTTCACTTAAGACTATGGTCTCAAGGTGCATCCTTTACCTAGAAAGTTCTCAAATTATCCTTCTTTATGGCTCAGTAGTACTCCATTGCATAAAAATTCCACATCTTTTTATCCATTTATCTGTTGATGGGCATTCAGGCTATTTCCAATATTTAGCTATTACAAACTGTGCTACTATAAACATGGGTATGCATATGATGTGGTATGGTGTTTTAAATTCTTTTGGAAAGATACTAAGAAGAGAAATAGGGAACCTCTATTTTTACTATTTTGAGGTATCTCCACACTGATTTCCACAGACAAAACTCCCATCAAAAGTTTAGAAGAGTTCCTTTTCCCCCACAGCCCCACCAAGATTTTCTATTTGTTTATTTTTTGATAATTGCCATTCTTTCTGAAGTGAGATGGAATTTCAGTGTTGTTTTAATTGACATCTCTCGAATCATTGGTTATGTTGAGTATTTTTCGTATATTTATTTGCCATTTCTAATTCTTCATCTGAGAAGTGTTTATTCATTTCACATGCCCACTTCTGGATTGGGTCTTTAAATTGGGGGGGTCTGATTTTTTTCCAATTATTTGTATATTCTAGATATTAACCTCTGTCTGAGGAACAGCTGACAAAAATTTTTCCCACTACAAATATACTGTGATTAAAAACAGCATGGTACTGGCAAAACAACAGACCTGAGGATCTGTGGGATAGGTTAGCAGATGCAGAAACCACTCCAAACATACTCAGCCACCTCATCTTTGACAAAGGGCCTATTACACATTCACTGGAAGAAAGGCACCCTCCTTAATAACAGCTGCTGGAAAAACTGACCATCGACATGCCAAAGACTCAGATTAGACCCATGTTTCTCACCAAGCACTAAACTAAAATCAATATGGATCAAAGATCAAAATATTAAAATAGAAACACCACATTTGCCAGGAGAGAGAATAGGTAGAACTCCTGAAAACATAGGTGTAGGCAAAAACTTTATGAACAAAAGCCCAATTGCAAGGGAAATATTACAAAGAATCTACAACTGGGATCTCATCTTATTAAAAAGGCTTTTGCAAAGCAAATGAAATTACCAACAGAGTGAAGAGTCCTCACTTTTGAAGATGGAATAGTTTTGCAATGTACCTTCATATCACATTTCCTTCATTCATCAATTGATGGCCACTTAATTACATTATATATCCTAGGCATTTTAAGCAATGCTACTAGAATTATGGGAGCATAGCTATCATTACAAAATGATTTAATTTCCTCTAGATAGATACTCAGATTAGTAGATTTGATCATCTATATGGTAGTTCTATTTTTAATTTCTTCAGGAATTTCCCTTCTATTTTCTACAATGGCAAGAGTAATCTACATTCCCACCAACAGTGTCGAAAGTTCATCTTTTGCCACATCCCATTCAACACTTGAGGTCTTTTGTGCTTGCTCTCAACAGCCATTCTGACACATATGTTGTGATATCTCAGAACAGACAGAGGAAAAGAACTATCCCAGATTTGAGAAGGACAGAAAATGAAGAGATGATATAATATATATTCCTGTCCTGAGATAGCTCTTTGACATTGAGAATGTTCAGAATAAAGGAGTGAATGAAACCATATTGTTTTTCTACACATGTATTTTTCACTTAATAACTGAGCTTAATCAGGTGACCATAAAAATCATTAAGGATACTATGAGGTATAATTGGTTGACCAAAGCTCATATCTGTTCTCAGAAATGACATATGTGTGACATATTTAGAAAGGAAGAAGGATAAAATTCATTAGTACATTTTAAATAATCATACTTAGCAAGATACACAAAAATTTGGTAAATTTAAGGAAATATGAGTAAATTCATAATTATTATACTTTGAAAATGCTTCTATATATAATTTATGACATATTATTTCATATATGGAAATTTTCAGAAGATCTTGGTGCAAAGGACTTGCCTGTAACCTCACTTATGAATGGAGGCAGAGGGACCAGAGTTTGAGACCAGCCTGGATAACTTAGTGACTCAGTGAGAAGCTGCCCAAAATGAAAATAAAGAGGAGTTGGATGAAGCTCAGTATGGAAGCCCTGAGTTCAGTGAGTTAACACCCAGTATTAAAATAATAATTTTTTTCAGAAGGAAAGCTAACTACATTGGTCTCTGTTCACTGCATATCAAGAAAAGCAAAGAAACAATTTGAAGCATGAGAAATACTTATTTTTGGCATCAGGATGTTATTACAAGGAATGTACATTAGATTTGGGGGTTGTAAATGTTGTTCTGATTTATCTGGCTGCAAATTGAAAATACATGAAATTTTCCAGTGTTTTAAATTATGTACTGTGAAGTAAAAGAAAAGTGATAAAAGAAGAAAAAATGGAAAAAAAGCTTTTGTAAATGGGAAGGGGAGGAGGTTTTGAGGGGAGGGTAAGGGAATGGTAAAAAAAGAATCAAGTTATATCATGTACAGGTACACATTCTCTTTAATGAATGTGATTGTTATGTATATCTAAAATATACCAATAAAATCTCTTTGAAGCAAAAAATAATTACATGGTATGTTTTGTATAGTTCTCTGTATGTATGGTGGATTTTAAAATACAAAGAGCTCCAAGTGGAAGATGGCAGGTGACTTCATCCTTGTTGCAGTGCCCCCTACACAGGCCTAGCACACTTTAGGAATCCCCAAAGACCCTGCACCAGAAGTGGAGTTGGTGACCTTTCATGATCTGGTCATGAACTTCACCCAGGATTAGTGAGCTTGCTGGATACTTTCCAGAAGGATCTCTATAGAACTGTGATGCAGGAAACTTGCAGGAAAGTGGTCTTTCTAGATGTCAGATTCTTGAGAGTGAGTATAAAGAGGAAGGTATTCAGTATGGAAAGAAATCACCATATCTTCAGTCTCCAGATCAGACTATAAATAAGAAAACTGGAATACATCCATGTGGAAGCCAATGTGTGTAAGGAACTCTTCATTGGCCATTCATCCCAAAATGTGACCTCAGACTTTAGAGTGTACACAAATGATATAAGAATCAAGAACATGTGGAAAAGCCATGTAAATACATGTGGCATGAAGAATGCTTTACCCTTCCCCAGTGCTTTGAGAAGCTTGAAAGGACATCTACTGTAGAGAAATCACATTAATGTAAGCAATGTGGAAAAGTCTTTAGATATTCCAGTTGCTTGAAAAACATTTAAAAATTTACACTGGAGAGAACTCTGTGTGTATGTAATGTGGGAAAACCTTCTTTCACTCCAATGCTATTCATGTATATGAAAGAACTAAAAATGGTGAGAAACACCAAGAGTGCAAAAAGTGTGGGAAAACATTTTCACGTGGCACTTCCCTTCAACTTTCAGATGAATTCATACTGGAGAGCAACCTTATGAATGTAAAGAATGTGGGAAGGCCTTCGTGTCCTCTAGTGCTCTTCATGGACATGAAAGAACTCACACTTGTGAGAAGTCCTATGTGTATAAGGAATGTGCAATGACATTCTCAATGTGTACTTCCCTTCAACTGCACAGAAGAATTCATACTGGAGAGAAACCTTATGAATATAAGAAATGTAAAAAGCCTCCAGAACCTCCAGTAGCTTTCAGAAACATAAAAGAATTCAAAATAGAGAAAAACATTATGAATATAAACAATGTGGGAAAGCCTTCAGATGTCCCATGTACCTTAAAGTACATGAAAGAATTCATACTGGAGAGAAAAATTATCTATGTCACTACAGTGGGAAAACATTTATTAATTCTGGCTCCTTTATAGTGGAAGAATCACTTCACACTGGAAACAATCCTTATAAATCCAAGCAATGTGTAAAAGCCTTCATATGTTCCAGTCATCTTCACAGACATTAAAAGGCTCACTAGAGAGTAACCCTGTGTATATAAGCAAAGAAGAAAAGCCTCCCATAATTCCCATACCCTTCAAATACATTAAAGAACCCATACTGGAGAGAAGCCACATAAAGCTAAACAATGTGGGAAAACTATTCATATGTTCCAGTTCCTTTCAACTACACATTGGAGAGACCTTGTCTATAAGAAATGTGCTAGTGTTTGATTTCTCTAGTACTCTTCAAAAAAAATGTAACCATTCATAACGGATACAGATCTTACATATGTGACCTATGCAGAAAAATCTTCACTTGTTCTAAGTTTTGAAGAAAGGAATTCATACCACCAAGAAACCCTCTACTATGTAAGTAATAAGCAAAACCTTCAGATGTTCCAGATGCCTTTAAAAAATGAAAATATTAAGGGAAGATCTTATACACATAAAGAAAAGCCTTAACTCATCCAACTTCTCTCAGAATACATTCCATTTGTGTTCAATACATGGAAAGAAACACAAAATATAGGATAGTAAAGTCTTCATTATCATATCTGTCTAAAATGCATGAGAATGCATAGTGGAGAAGATTGGCATAACTGTAGGGTATAAGAAACCTTGGTTTTATTCACAGATTTAAATGAATAGAGTATGTAGAGAAATCCTTTAAATATAATACTTGTTCAAAAGGCTTTAGTTTGCCCACATGAGAGAATTAAAACTGGATAAAATCCTTTGAATTTCAAAAATATAAGTTTGTGGCAACAACAAATACTTTCAAAGACCAATGAAAATTTATCACCCCATGAAATCCTATGAATATAAGCAATACAGTATGAAGAGACTGATGCAAAGTAATTTGGGTAAAGTTCGCCAGAAGATACCCCATCTGAAGGAAATGTAAAAGACTTACACTGTCCTGGTCAGTGGCCCATTGTTAAAGTTCATCTCTAGATCATGGCTGTTTCACTCTTGAAAACAAATGTAAAAATACATTTTAATAAGTATTGTTTAAACAATAAAAATACAGAAATATGCACTATAGGGATTAATAAAAACATGCAGTTTGAATTATAAGTGAAGAAAGTCACAAAAATGCAGAAGCAGGAATGGTATATGTTATAGAAGAGAGAAGAAAAATATATTTGATATGTATATGAAATAAACAGAAATATCTATTAATAAAAAAATGAAAGGAAAGTATTATATTGTTTTAAGACCAAAAATTCTTAAGATTTTTTAAAAGGAAAATCCAAGTAGACATTTCCTCTTTGAGAATCACTTAAAATTTGAACGGAATCTTCTGATAGTAAATAGACATCATACCAAAATAATATTTTGAAATTCTAAATTGTTTCATTAGTCCTTGAGAACAGAAAACAATGTGCAGATGACAAATCAACAGAGGACCATTTGCATCTCATGGACATAGAGAAGGGACAACTCAGCTAATTTAAAATACATTCTAGAAGCTGGTGAGATAGCTCAGTGGCATAAGCGCCTGCCTGGCAAGTGCGAGGTCCTGAGTTTGACTCCCAGAACCCACGTAAAGGAAAAAAAAGTTTTGGTGATATTGCTCAGTGGCACAAGCACTTGCTGGCAAGTGTGACATTCTGAGGTTGACTTCCGGTACACACATAAAAAAAATAATAAGATAAAATAAAATACATTTTAAAATATTAAAGATTTGTGAGTAGATGTAAATTGCTGCATTTTGAAGATAAAAACACAACCTGACAGTTAATGGTAAATCAAGCAGCCAAAATAAATATTGTGAATGTAAATGGTATTTGTAATATAACAGTAAATCAAAATGGTTCCAGTTTATAAGTTGTAAAATATTAATAAATATTCAGGCCAGACATGATGGTCTATGCCTGTAATCCCAGCCCTCGGGAGGATGATGCAAAAGGTCTCTGTGAGTTTGAGGGCAGCCTGGGCTACATGAGTGAGTTCAAGGCCAGCCTGTAGTACATAGAGAGATCCTGTCTCCAAAATAAATAAACAAATAAATATTCAAATGCATTTTTCCCAAAATGAATCCACAATTATGAACACAAATTTTCTGAATGAATTTGTGATAATGTACATTAATTTGTTACAGTAGCTGAGATTCTATCTCTCTCAAGAAAGAATGGCTATTATCAAGAAATGAACCAACATCAAATGCTGCCTGGGGTGTGGGAAAAAGGAATCCTTCTCAGATGTTGTAGGAGTACAGACTGCTGGAACCACAGTGGAAAGCAGTGTGGACATTCCTCAAAAAACTAAAACCAGAGGTTGAATTTGACCCAGCTATTCACCTTCTTAGCATCTTCCTTAAAGAATTAAAAACATCATACATACCATATCGATATATGCACACCCAAGTTTAGAGTGACACAGTTTGTAATAGCTCAATCTGGGGGACAGACCAAATGCCTCTCAACTAGTGAATGGATAAAGAAGAGGTTAGTTTTTTTCTACAAAGAAGTATTACTAAGCCATAAAGAAGGATAAACTTGAGAAATTTCTAGGTAAATGTATGCACCTTGAGACCATACTCTTAAGTGAAATAAATCAGACACACATGTGTAAATACTGTATTGTTTTTCTAGTGTGAGAAACCAAAAGGTGAAATAAGGACTAAAAGGTATAATAGATATTGTGAAATAGTAAGAAAATGTTCAAATGGGAAGGGGAGCTAGGGAAAGGTAAGGTGTAAAGGAAGGAAAGGAAAAGAAAAAATAGAAAAAAAGAAGGAAAAGATGGAAACAAAGTTTTTGTAAATAAGGAGGGAAAGAAGGGTTGAAGGGAGGGTAGGGGAATGAGGAAAAGGAAACAAGATATATCATGTTAAGGTACAAATTAGCAACAATGAATGTAATCACTATGTATACCTAAAATGTACCAATAAACTTAATTAATTTAAAAAATGAATCACAACAGGAAATTTTGTATAGAACATGACCACAGATAGAAACACAATGTACAGGTGAAGGCAGACATATAAAAAGCTAAGAATCATTAAATATGTTCCTACAAAAACCAAAAGGTATGTGAGAGATTAAGAACAACATGCAAAACACTCAATCCGGGATTCTAACCTCCAGGACTTTAGGATGTGGCTTTGTGTTTTTCTAAACCCATAGTATGTGTTCTATTCTCACTACAGCCTAGGAAAATGAGACACATTTTATATGAGAAACTTACGGTACGGCTCAAGATATTCTGCTCTTTCAAGATGTATTCAGTTCTAGCAAATTTGAGAAATATGCTTGGAAATATATGATTTTTTCCATTATGGAGTGCAGGTATGTTCACAGCTATATTGTGTCCAGATTACTATCAAAATGATTCACATTTTAACATATTCTGTATATTTTGCAATTTATTTGACTTGTTTTATTAGCAGTTAAGTGTATTTTCTACTGCCATTGCTGCTGTGAATGTACCTGCTTCTCACATTACTTGTCAGTTACTGATTTATATGTTTAAATATTTGTCATTGGTTTAAAGTTTTTGTGAGATATTATCATCCAATTGACCCATTCCAGGGAAAGATGAACTGCTGTTCCTTACATCTGATAAGAGTAATGTGTCCAGGGAGTTAAAGAAGTGAAGAGGAAATGAGATGGAGAAGAAATAGCTTTGCCTTTTCCTCTGCTGGCTAGAGAAGCTCACACTTTGGCACCTCCTCATTTCCCTTCAGTCACCCTCCATCCCCTGAATATGAATGGGAACAATCTGCCTCAGTGAGTGCAGCCATCCTTAAAGTTTCCAGACAGCTGCATCCTGGCTGCTCTGAGCAGGGAGGCAGCTGAGCTGACAGCTAAGGTGCCACCCCTGCTCCCACTTCTCCAGGTGCTGCTGCCTCCTCCTGTCTGAATAAGTGTCCCAGAATCCATCCCTAGGACACAGATAAAAGGGGACTGATGCCGGTTGTTAAAATCCACAAACTCCCCAAGCCCCACTAATCCATGCCTAATGGGCTTGCCTGTGTGGAGATTCCCTGAAAGCCGCAGCCCTGATTGCTTTCAACTTTTTGTTAGTGCAGGTTTGCGGTGCATACTGGTTATGTTCCTCATGGGGAGTTGGTACTTGTATTCAACAGATCTTGTTTTTTTCATCCTCATCCTCTCCTCCCTCTTCCCTTCCTATATCTCTTGCTCCCCTTACTTTTCACAAAATATCTATCACAGAATTTCCTATTTTCTGTCTTTATTCTTCACTTATATTTTGGGTTTTTCATATAAGAGAAACCATGTAATATTTAAGCTTGTGATTCTGGTTTACTTCACTTAACATTTTGTTCTCTAGGTGGGTCCATTTTCCTAGATGCAAGTTTATCCTTCTCTGAGGCAGAGCAGTGCTCCTCTGCGTAGAATTAGGTTATTTTTCTTTAGCCATTTCTTTAACCATGTGTCTCTTAGCCATGCCATTTTTCCTGAGTTGCAGCAATCAATGAAGTTCTGGGGGAACTGCTACATGACAGCTGGGGCTGGCCTGGACAATGCACACTCTCCCTGGGGAGATGCCTGTCCTGACCACAGCAGGTTTAAATTTGGACCACTCCATAACCAAATGTTTAATCCAGAGTAGTGGTGGTTACTGGTTTTGTTGACCAGCAGTGACTGCATAAGCTGGTGGTGGCTGTCAGCACTGGCTGCAGTGGCAGAGACTGTGGCAGCATCCTAAGTGTCTTCTAGGATATCACAATCACTCACAGAGACTCAGTGTAGAGAGTGAGGCAAAAGTTCCCAAGTACGTGAATACATATGCTGCCCTCTACTGGTCCTGCACTTGCTGCTGAATCACCAGAACAGATACAATTGTAATTTAAAAAGTAAAATATGGGCCGGTGAGAGAGCTCAGCGGCATAAGCACCTGCCTGGCAAGCATGAGGTCCTGAGTTCGACTCCTGGTACCCACATACGAAAAAAGGCCCGGTGATATCGCTCAGCAGCACGGACGCCTGCTGGTGTGCGAGGTCCTGAGGTTGACTCCCGGTACCCACAAAAATAAATAAATAAATAAATAAATAAATAAATAAATAAATAAATAAAATAAAAATAAAACGTAAAATATTACTATCATTAACAAATTGTGACACTGGATACAAAGTTAACATATAACACTGAACAAACTGTAATATACACACTCAACTCAGTGTCGCTCAACCCATGAATTTGTAAAAACATACAATATCTTCAAAATGCAATGAAACAAACCAATTACAACGATGCACACTGCATATATGTAGTGGAATTGTTACAATCTGATGTTTGATCAAGTTAGGAGTGATACATAACTGCTTTTAAGGCATTTAAGATACATCTAAAGTGTACTTTGGAAGTTTATATTGTCTATAATTCTAGAGCTAGGGACAACACACAGCTCACCATTCTGAGTATATATGTTAAGATATTATCTCATCTACTTCAGGCTCTCTAATTTACTAACTCAGTATGTTTATAATCATCTGTGCATATGATCTGGAATAATCTGAGAAGTAATATCTGTTTCATCTCATGTCAAGACCAAATCTTTGGGCCAGTGAGATGGCTCAGTGGCATAAGCGCATGCTTGGCAAGCGTGAGGGCCCGAGTTCGATTCCCGGAACCCACATATGGAAAAAGGGCCAGTGATATTGCTCAGCGGCACCGGCACCTGCTGGCACGTGAGGTCCTGAGGTCGACCCCCAGTACCCACAAAAAAAAAAAAAAAAAGACCAAATCTTCCAGTGAATACGATCAGGGACACCTGTGATTCATGATGAATCTATCCTCTGAAGTACCAAATATCTCTTGCCTGAAAAAATTATGTATTCCCTCGTGCCACTAGTAGAAGGTACAGGGCCAGTGAGATGGCTCAGCAGCTTAAGCGCCTGCCCGGCAAGCGCGAGGGCCCGAGTTCGACTCCCAGAACCCACATACAAAAAAGGGGCCGGTGATATCGCTCAGCGGCACGGGTGCCTGCTGGCGCGCGAGGTCCTGAGGTCGACCCCCCAGTACCCACCAAAAAAAAAAAAAAAGAAGGTACAGCATACTCCTTGGCTGACAGCTGTTCTAGGGAGGTCATTGTTGGAGCCTTGTGGACACAAGCCATAGGGAAAGTGAGCTGGGCCAGGTGGATGGGCAAAGCATGGGATGACTACAAAGAACCCCTGAGCTCTCAGCCCCTGGGGCTGCTGCCAGGATGCCAAGGAATGTAGCTGCTGGGCTCACTCCTATACCGTTCCTTCAACAACAGTGTTGCCCACAGTCCACAAAGTAGACACGAACTCTTCTACAGTGTGCTTTGCTGGTTTTTTGGCAGTATTTGTAATAAAGATATCTACTGCCACCTGTGAAGGCGCTTGAGTGTGCATTTACACCTACGTGTAAATTCTTTGAGTGCATGTGTGTGTGTGTGCACTCATTTGTGTATCTAGTGTGTAGAGATTGTTCATCAATAAGTCTCTAAATTATGACTTCAAAATTAAAGATGTGTGGGGTCAGATAGAAGTGAGAGAATTTTTTTTTTATGTGGGTACTGGGAGTCGACCTCAGGACCTCGTGCTTGCCAGCAAGTGCTTGTGCCGCTGAGTGATATCACCAGCTCTTTTTTTCCTCCTTTATGTGGGTACTGGGAGTTGAACTCAGGACCTTGCACTTGCCAGGCAGGCACTTATGCTGCTGAGCTATATCACCGGCCCAAAGTGAGAGAATTTAATAGTGCCCCAGGGTGAAATTATGAATTTCTTTCTTGGAACATTCAGAGTGTTAGCTTGTATGCCTACATCATACATTGATTCATTGATTCCAAATGACTGAAAATTCAAGAAATAGAGAGTTAGGTACCAAACACTCTGGGAAAATGAATGACATGAGTGACATCGACCTATGTAAGTTTTTGAAAAAAGGAATGATAAAATCTTCCTGTTCAACACCTGATTTTCTTTTTTAATTTAGATGAACTCATATATCCTGCTTCTTTGATGGTTATGGTTCTCTTCACTTCTCACCACTAGAGCTATAAACATTCTTAAAATACATGTTCCTAGGAAATTTTCATGCCATCTAAATTTCCAAATTAATTTTATTGAGTTGTCCCATTGCTTCTAATGTTTTTTCATGCAAATTATAAGCAACATTTCTTCCCTCTCATTATTGTTCTTGAAAATTTCCTTTCAGTTTTTTTTCTGAGTATATTCCTGCTCCATCATTAAATTATAGTTCAGCACAGTAATCTGAAGTTTAGGGAAGAACTAAATGTGGGTTCTGAGGGCTTCTCATAGAATCACAGAATCCTGTGAAACTGGTATTTTGCATTCAGGACCCCACATGTCAGACTTCAGTATTTTCTCCTGTCTTCCACCTGAGTTCTCATTTGCCTCAGTCCTCATTTACCTGAAGGGTTCATGGGATAAAAGAGGATGTCCAACTGTCTCTTAGGAGAGAGTAACTGGAAAGTTGTAATTGGCCTTAGTAATTAGCAACTGGAAAAAGTTTTTGAGGGGCACTTGACTCCCCCCAAAGACTGCACTGTAATGGGGACGGCGGAGTGATAATTGTGCTCTGTGGGGAGGTGAGGTCACAGACTCACAAACACATATCTCAGGTGTGATCAGTTCTCCCACAAACACGCCAGGTGTCAGAGAAAGCATCCATCAGCAAGAGTCCTGGTAATTGGATGGAGGCAGGTGAGTGTGTCTTAGATCAGTATCAGAGGCAGAGTCTGAAGGCAAGGAGCTGGATCAGCAGTTTGGGTAATGAAACTCAATGGGAAAAGTTGTTCTTCTGGGTTTGAGATGTGCCCAGTGCCAGAGACATGCAGGAGGGAAGCCAAAGTTCTGAAGCACGACATGACTAAAGAAACAGCGGTGAATCTTACACCCTTCCACAATCCAGTAACTGAGTTTCTGCCTTAGTTATTTTCTTTCATTACTCAGACAAAATACCCAACACTCAAAATTAAAGAAGGAGAGGTTTATTTAGCTCACAATTTGTGAAGGTTTCAGTCCATAATCACCTGGCTCCAAGATAGGGCAGCATGGCCCAGGGGCAACTATTCAAGGCAGCAGAAGACAGCAAAAGCAACAAGAGCAGAAGGGGGGGAAGAGCAAGCGTCTTTTCCTCCCTTATATTGTAAGCAGGCTACACCCTGGGGTGGGTGTAGCACTCAGACCGTCTCCGTGCCCTCCTCTTGCACAGGCTCAGGGTGTTTACAAAGTGAGGATCCTGGCCCCTCAATGAGTCACTTAGTTGAGCTTCTAAACTTCTCAAGTTGACACCAAGTAAATACTCACCCCAGGACACCTCTTCTACACACTAGGACGTAGAACTTCTGCAATACTTAGTTAAGCTTCTAGACTTCTCCCGTTGACACAATGTATCACCCATTACAGTTTCCTAATGAAATGTTAGGGAAATTACTGTGACAACAATTGGTAGTGTGTAACACAAGTGATAATGCAAGCTGGATTTCAACAACTCTTTCTTGAAAACCAATGTTCTGACTGGACTCAGACTCAGTTTTCAAGCTTATTACGCATCTGCTCACAAAACATCTGAGCTTGCAATGAATACTTCTGCAGTCAGCATGGAAGTGCTGCATCTGAATCTCTGCAGCAAGAGCAGTAATGCTTCCTCGGACTCTAGGCACATGCAGGAGGCCGCAGGAAACAGCCTGGCCCATGACGATTGTGAGGCCTCTTTTCACCCTAGCAGTTAGGCGAGCAGCACTTGCAGGCTTCAGAGACATCTATCGTGCAGAAACACACCTGTGAATGTGAGAATAGCGCACTGTATTATTTCTATTTATACAATGCACATTTATCACTTTAGTTTCCATTTTGCATATGTTCATGTTGTAATATTTCTCTCAAGTCATTTTTGTCTCTTCATTACTCAGAGATTGAGATAAGGTAAGTGTATGCATGAAATTTCAAGAAAAATTGGTTCCTCCTTTGAATGTATTATCATATGTTTATGTTTAAGTGCCCATGGTTTATGAGAGAGCATAATATGATTAAATCATGTAATGGAACCCTCCCCTCTGACTTCAGAGCAAATGGGATTTTCCACTATCATTCTAAAAATGTAATCTGTCTTGCAGGGATGGGTACCATGGAATTACAATCTGTGCGCCCATATTACCTAGTGAATTCTAAAGTTTCTCAGAATTGGTATTGATTTGTAGAACAAAGCTTTACAAAGAGACAGAAAACATTTACAAGCAAAAGGATAAAATAAAATACCACCCATAGAAACAAAAAGACAAGATATAAAAAATTAAATTATAGATCAGGATTATTCAAACAAAAACTGTCTCATGCTCTAGGACTAGCACTGAGGCTATATGTAATATAATTTACCACCTCTGCCAGCTTCAAGTCCCAATATGCACCTAAGTAGCATGGGAAGTAGGCAAATCCCACAAATCTCCTCTTCAGAAATTATGCTCATCTTCACAATGAAAATAATCACAGGCCCTGCCAAATAGAATAATGAAGAGTAAAGAACATTCCACGGACTTCTTAACATTGTTTTCTATATTATTTACTCACTTTCACTTTCTAGCTTTCATGCTGGAAACTTCTTACATTAATAAAACCTTCATATAAATAACTCTCAGTGTCCACTAACAGGTAGAGAACTGGATTTCTTGCAATAAATATAGGCCATTCTGCACATTTCAGTGCAGGAAATTCTGCTGTGAAGACAAAAATCACACACTGGACCTGGCTCAATGGCCTCCAGGGATTTGGCAATGGCAGTGGTCTACTTCTCTCAGACTCTCATTGGAACACTGGGGAATTTCTCTCTTCTTCACCACTATACCTGTCTTCATTTCACTAAGTGCCAATTAAGGTCCACAGATCAGATCCTCAAGCACCTGGTCATAGCCAACTCCTTTGCCATTCTGTTTAGAGGAGTTCCTGAAACAATGGCAGCATTTGGCTTGAAAGATTTTCTCAGTGACCTTGGGTGCAAACTTGTTTTCTATGTTCACAGAGTAGGCAGGGGTGTGTCCACTGGCAGCACCTGCCTCTTGAGTGTTTTCCAGGTGATCACGATCAGCCCTGGGAACTCCAGGTGGGTAGAGCATAAGCTAACAGCCCCCAAGTATATAGGCATCTTCAGTACCCTCTGCTGGACCCTTCACATGCTGTTAAACACAGTTGTTCTTATGTACATGACTGACAAATGGAGTCATAAAAACATCACATAGAGAAAAGAGTTCAGATACTGTTCTTATGTTTCCAAACAAAAATCTAGGAAAATTCTGCATGCAGCACTGCTGTCATTGCCTGATGCTTTGTGTGTGGGACTCATGCTCTGGACCAGCTGCTCTTTGGTTTCCATCCTGTACAGGCACAAGTTGAGAATGTAGCACATTCAGAAGACCAGCATCCCCAGTAGATTCTCCCCTGAAACTAAGGCCACCAAAACCATCATTCTCCTGGTCAGCACCTTTGTCTATTTTTATACCTTCTTCTCCATTTTTCAAGCTATTATTGCTTTATATAACAATCCTAACTGTTTGCTCCTGAATGTTGCTGCAGTGGTCACTGGAGGTTACCCAACTGTCAGCCCTTTTCTGCTCATGAACCGTTACCCGAGCATGTCCTGTCTTTTTCTTGACTGTACAAGGAATACAAAGCATGTAATGTTATGAGGAGCTTGTAACTTCCTTAATGTCAAGAGGAACATGTATTTTGCATAGTTTTCAGGAATTCTCAGTTGCTTTTAAATTCACTCCCCAAGAGCATCATATATATGATTAGGGAACCACTGAACTCTGAGGGAGTGGTGACGAAAATAAATGGCTAGTGACCAATAATGACAAATAAATCTTAAGACCAATTAACAATGAAATATTATGTAATGATTCTGTAAATAAATACCACAGTTTGTTGATGAGAATCTTTTAATTGCAATATTTTATTATCCCTCTGTACATAAGGGTTTTTATTTTTTGAGAAATATTTTCCTAGGCTACAACAAGTGTTCTGTGTTTATTGGAAAACATGTCATCTTTTGTATTTAATATTGTGATTAGCAGTTTAAGAGCTTGTGCATTCATCCAGAACTAGATGAAGTGGACTTAGGCCAGAAATCATATGCATCAAAAGCAGTGACTTGTTTAATCTTAGTGATTGAACCATGGTATTAATCAGATTTTCTCACAACTTTGTAAGACTTTAAGATTTAGTTTATTAGAAGGATAAAATAAAAAATTAAATGTGGGAAAAGAAACAACAAAAATGTGGGTTATGATTCTACAAAAAAAGAGGTTTAGTTTGTAGTTATATACAAAGGATTTTTTTAATGTTTTGGGGGAATGGAGGTTTTGGCCACATAGGTAAAAATAACTTCTTCTGAGAATGTTTAGATTTCATCTCTTAACTCATCTCTCTGTGTGTCCCAGGTGAGCCAGTCTCCTGTGGCTTCTCTTCCCCTCCACCTCTTTCCTGGTCTTTGGCCATCTCACAGCACCAAAATACTCAGGTCCATTTTTGAGTCTAAATATTCAGGTAGCCTTCTGTGCTCACAGGATCAATGATTTCCAACATACAAGAGAAAAGTGATCTCTGTCAGGATGAAAATACTTGAGTGTTTCTCAGATATCTTTATAAACCATGTCAGCTATAGTCCAGAATATCATTTTAAGTACAGTTGTAAAACAGAAATCCTTAAACCATGATTATCTTCTCTCTCTCTCTCTCTCTCTCTCTCTCCATCTCTCTTTCTCTCTTTCTCTCTCCTTCTCTCCCTCTCCCTCTCTCTCTTTCTCTCTATCTCACTTGGGCAAAAAGAAAATTCTTCTGAGGCAGGGTTGGGGTCTGTTTGCATGTGGTGCATGTTGAAAGATTGTGCCCCCCTCACTTGAGCTTCTTTATCTGCAACACAAATCAGTAAGTGCAGCTTATTCTGGTCTCTTTCATTGTCCCTGAAAGTGTTGGGGAAAGGAACAGGTTGGACAAGCATATGATACTGGTAAGCTCTTGCTACCAGGAATGAAATAATTGGTGAAGACTTACTTTAAAAATCCATGAGTCCCTTGTCTTGTGTGAGGTCTGTGAAACTGGCAGGCTAATGTCTTGGTTTGCAAATAGTGTGCAACTCAAGACTCTTCACATTTCCTGACTGTCTTTTTTTTTTAGAGGAAAAAAAAACCAATAAAAACAATAGTACAAAATTTCAAGACAAGATTGTAGGAGAGTAACAATGGTTAGTGCATCACATACAGTTATCTTCAAAGTAGTTGCTCATATTACAAGATATAGGCATGAAAAATTGATCAAACAATATAGGCACAAATCTTTCTTTTCAATGAACAAATAACAACTTGTAGTATAACTATCTTAACTATATTGTATATATATTTATTTTTCCTTTTCCCTTACTTCTTTCCTCCTTTCCCCCATCCCAGTTTCACTTTCCTTTTGAACAGTTTCTTCTCATTTCACAGTATCTATTGTACATTTCAGATCTTACTTACTCTTTCATTTTCTTACACTAGGGAGACAATACGATGTTTACACATGTGAGTCTGATTTATTTCACTTATGAGTATGGTCTCAAGTTCCATCCATTTCCCTATATATATATCTCGTTTATCCTTCTTTACAGCTGAGTAGTACTCTATTGTATAAAAATACCACGTCTTTTTTTATACATTTCTCGGTTGATGGGCATTTGGGTTGTTTCCAAGATTTAGCTACTACAAATTGTGCTGCTATAAACATGAGTACACATATATTGCTGTGGTATGATATCTTTAATTCTTCTGGGAAAATACCCAGAAAGGGAACAATTGGGTCAGATGGGAACTCTAATCATAGTCTATTGAAGAGTCTTCACACTGATTTCCATAGTAGTTGCACCAGTCTATGTTCCCACCAACAGTTGAGAATGGTTCATTTTCCCCACAGCCCTGCTACATTTGTTATTGGTTGATTTCTTGATGATAACCATTTTTACTGGGGTGAGATGGGATCTCAGTGTTTTTTCAATTTTTATCTGTTGAATGACCAATGATGTTGAACGTTTTTTCATATATTTATTTGCTGGTTATATTTTTTCATCTGAGAAGTGTGCGTTCATCTCAGATGCCCATTTTTGGATTGGGTCTTTGAATTTGGGGGACCTGACTTTTTTCAATTCTTTATATGTTCTAGGTATAAGTCCTTTGTCTGAGGGACATTTGGCTAAAATTTTTTCCCACACTGTGGGTTGTCTTTTCACTCTGTTGGTGATTTCTTTTGATGTGCAGAAGCTTTTTAATAGGATGAGATCTCAGTTATTGATTCTTTGAAGTGTTTCCTGTGCAGTTTGAGTCTTGTTCATAAAATCTCTGCCTACCCCTATGTCTTCAAGATTTCTACCTACTTTCTCTTCCAGCAGATTTAGTGTTTCTGTTTTAATATTTAAATCTTTGATCTATTTTGACTTTAGTTTAGTGCATGGTGATAGGCACGGGTGTAGTTTTAGTCTTCAGCATGTAGAGAGCCAGTTTTTCCAGCAGCATTTATTAAAAAGGCTATCTTTCTTCCAGTGAATATGTTTGGCACCTTTGTCAAAGATAAGGTAGCTGAGTGTGTTTGGAGTTGCATCTGCACCTTCTATTCTGTTCCACTGGTCCTCAGATCTGTTTTCATGCCAGTACCATGCTGTTTTTATCACAGTAGCTTTGTAGTGTAATTTCAAGTCAGGGATTGTGATGCCTCCTGCCTTGCCTTGTTGCCCAGGATTGCCTTTGATATTCTATGTCTCTTCTGTTTCCAAATGAATCTTAGGAATGCGTTCTCTAGATCTGTGAGATATGTTAATGGTATTTTGATTGGTATTGCATTGAATCTGTATAACAGTTTTGGTAGTATGGCCATTTTCACTATGTTGGTTCTTCCTATCCATGAGTATAAGATATCTTTTCATTTTCTGATACCCTCTTTGATCTCCTTTTTCAGAGTACTGTGATTTTCAACATATAGATCCTTTACTTCCTTTGTGAGATTGATTCCAAAGTATTTTATATTTTTTGGATGCTATTGTGAAGGGTGTTGTTTCCCTAATTTCTCAGTGAGTTTGTTGTTTGTTTACAGGAATGCTATTGAGTTTTGAGTGTTGACTTTGTATCCAACTATGCTTCTCAATTTGGTTATTACCTCTAGTAGTCTTTTGGTGGAGTTTTTGTGGTCTTCTATGTACAGTATCATGTCATATGAAAATAATGATAGTTTAACTTCTTCCTTTCCTATCCTTATTCCTTTTGTTTCTCTCTCTTGTCTAATTGCTCTTGCTAATGTTCCAGAACTCTCCTGAATAGGAGTGGTGATAGTGGAATCCTTGTCTTGTTCCTGATTTTAGAGTGAAAGCTTTCAGTTTTTGTCCATTTAATATGATATTGGCTGTTGAGGGAAAGGCCATCTATTCTGATATTCTGTAAAGTTTTTTATCATGAAAGAGTGCTTGACTTTATTAAAAACTTTTTCTGCATCTATTGAGATGATCAAAAGAAACCACAAAAACTCCATAAACACATGGAAATTAAATAACACCCTCCTAAACAACCAATGGGTCCCAGATTAAAGAAAGGAAGAAATTAATATCTGCAACTAAATGAGAATGCAGATACAACATACCAGAACTTATGGGACAAAATGAAATCAGTCCTAAGATGGAAATTTATAGCAATGAATTCTCACATCAGGAAAACAGAATGAGCACAAATAAACAACCTAATGTTACACCTCAAACTTCTAGAAAAAGAAGAGAAAGAGAAACACAAAGCCCATACAAAGGAGGAAATTATAAAGATTAGAGCAGAAATTAATGCAATGGAGACCAAGAAAACAATACAAAGAATTAATTAGTCAGGGTTGGTTCTTTGAAAGAATAAATAAAATTGATAAACACTTAGCCAACCTTATCAAAAAAGGAAAGAAAAGACTCAGATTCATGTATTAAGGAATGAAAAGGGTGAAATCACTACAGATCCTGTGAAAATTCAGAAGATCATCAATACCTACTTCAAAAATATTTACTCTCATAGGATAGAAAACACAGAAGAAATGGACAGATTCCTAGATATGTATGAATTACCAAAGCTGAATCAAGAAGATATAAAAATACTGAATAACACAATATCAGTGGATGAGATTGAAAATATAATGAAAAACTTACCAAGAAAGAAAAGCCCAGGTCCTGATGGATTCACAGCTGAATTGTACAAGAAATTTAGAGAAGATTTAATACCAATACTCCTCAAAACTTTAATGAAAATGAAAGGGAACCAATTCTCGCTCATTCACTCCTGGAGGCAAGTATTACTCTGATACCAAAACCAGAGAAAGACCCAAACAAAAAAGAGAACTACAGGGCAACCTGTCTAATGAACATAGATGCAAAAATCCTGAATAAAGTGCTAGCAAGCAGAATACTGCAAATCATCAAGATTATACACCAAGACCAAGTGGGATTTTTCCCAGGAATGCAGGATATGGTTCAACATATGCAAATCCTGACAGTCTTAGTGACAGGATGGGATGAAGAGACAAACATAAATTGCTGGCAAAGGCATAGAGAAGGACTCTTCCTGAATTCTGCTAGGAGCGAGGAGAAGGTTCTCAAGCACAACAGAAAATTCTCTATTCCAAGCAGTGCTTGAGGGTATAGTGAGAGCCTCTCACTATTGGATTTGTAAATAAAGCTGTGAGGTGCAGAACTGAAGATGGCTACCTGAATGAACTTTGAGTTTACTCTTTCTCATGCCTTCAAGAGGGAGTTTGAAAGAGCCCCATACTGACATAGTGTTTGGGGTTAAACAATGACCTCTCATGTTCATGTCCCTGAGTTCCAAGTAGCCAGAAACCCACTAGAAACTGAAAAGAAATGTACACTGCTAGTGCCCTGTTTATTCAAGTGAGTCACTCCATTTGTACTGCTGAATTCTCTGTTTTCCTTCAGCACCTTTGGTGAACAATCTGGACACACTTAGCATTTGGGGGAGAGAAAATATGCAGGCATCTCTAGGGCTTTGAGTGTAGTTGCCTGTGACATGCTGAGGTCTATTAGTCATCTAGGAGGTATGCTTTAGACCCTGTTGTTCTTTGAACTCTAAACAGTGCAAATAACTCAGAAAATCTATCTGGATTATGTAGTCCTAAATCTACCACACTGCAAGTTTCAGTCTCAGGTCTTGGTATTGATCCTACCCATATTACTACCCTGTCATCACATGTAGGTTCACTTCCAGGCCACATTCTCTTATTGTTCCCAATCTGACCACTTCAGTTGAGCATGAGACTGGCCATACCTGTAGTGCAAACAACTTAGCATCCCTCCTGAGCCTGCACTTCTGCTCCTTGCATGCTTCATTTTGGGTTAGCCACTAAAGTCCTTTTGGGTTACTCTCCATGATTAATTAACTCAGGACAATTTAATGCTGCAGATTCTGTTTCCTCAATCTATTTCTTGTTCCACAGGTTAGATTATGGATGGAAACGTGTGGGCACGTCATTGCTTCAGTGGTGTTCAGCATGAATGGCTGGTGCTTTGGTTCATCTCAAGATCACAGCATGCCCTTATCAACTGATGAGATTCAGCAGTGTGTGGGCCATGCCGTGGGGCAGATGTTCAGCCCAGAGCAGTGATGGTGAACTAATGGCACCAGTGCTGCTGCAGGCTGTTTGGATCATTGAAAGCTCTAAAAGGTTTACCACCACTGTGCACCCTGGACCATAACGAAAGGTCCAAGCCTCAGCCTAACCCTGGAATGCCTCTGAAGATGGAGGAGAAATCAAGTCACCAAGCTGTGGGAGAGGGAGGCCTTTGGGGAACTAAATGAGTGGCTATGGCGGTGACTACAGGAGTGTCCACAGGGGTGGCCCCAATTTGAAACTAGCCAGGTACAGTGCTACTGCTCAGCACAGCGGATGAGATCACCCACTTCTGTGCCTGCCACACCCCTCTTTATCACTGCCTGAAACTCCCTAGGCATAAACCTCTCAGTGGCTCTGTCAGACACTCCCATGGCTATCATCTACCCAAGGTCGTGTGTGACACTGGAATCCTGAGTTGTGACTGTCCTGAGTTTTTATATCTCCAGAGAAGTTTAGTTTCCAGCAATAGAATCCATCTCAAAACATGACCAAGTAGGATTAATCCTGGGATGCACAGATGGTTTAACATATACAAATCAATAAATGTAATACACCATATTAAGAGAACCAAAGACAAAAATCACATGACCATCTCAATAGATGCAGAAAAACCTTTTGACAAAGTCCACCACTCATTAATGATAAAAAAAAACTACAGAAAATTGGAATAGATGGTCTTTACCTCAATCTGATAAAAGCCATCTACAACAAACCAAGAGCAACCATCATATTAAATGGTCAAAAACTGAAAGTTTTCACTCTAAAACCAGGAACAACACCTGTTCTGTTCCATTGGTCTATGTGGCTATTTTTGTTCCAATACTATGCTCTTCTGGTTATTGTAGCTTCATAATACCTTTTTGCATTCAGGTAGCACGCTTCTGCTGGATTTTTTGTTGATGTTGAAGACTCCTTTTGGTATTGGGGTCATGTGTGGTTCAATTCAAATGTTAAGATTATTATTCATATTTCCCTGAAGATCATCCCAGATTTTAAAACAGAGATTACATTGAACGTCTAAATTGCTTTAGGTAGATTTTGATTTAGCAATATTAATTCTTCCAATCACTATAGAATAGCATTCCATTTGTTTTTGTTCTCTTCAATTTTTTCCCTAATATTTATGGTTTTCCATGTGCAGATCATTCCCCTATGAGGGTAACTTTTTATATCTATGTATCTTACACTTGAAGCTATTAATAATGGGAGGGTGTTTTCCTGATTTTTTTTCACTTAGTCCATTGCTAATGTATAGAAACGCTACTGATTTAGACCTGCATTTCTAGATGGAAGGAGGTGGAAATGGGAAGAAGCCCAGGAGTTCTTCACAGGGGGTAAGTTCTAAGGCCACCAAAAGCTTCCTGGAAGAGCTTGAGTGTGTGTTCTGAACTTCTGCATGCTGGGTTACTGGAGTTCTGGAAAACAAGAACGAATTGTTGCTAATAGGGAGTATTAAAGGTCATATATCTCTGTCTCACTGTGGACATGTCCAAGTTAAGGTGGAGAATATTTGGATATAAAATCTATTTTGCCTTGTTATCCTGTGAGGTTGAAAAAAAAGACCTGCACTCTTTGAAACACTGAATCAGAGGTGCCAAATTGAATGACCCTGAGGGACAGATGGTCAGATGGATAAATACATTATGAGGAAACTGCTGGCCTAGAGGAGCTGACTCTGGTTCATAGAGCATGCCACTGAGCATGCTCATGGTAAACATAAAAGTGGAAGTATTATGGATCATTGAATTAAGTGGGTCATTCTGATACTAAGGTAAAATACTTCCAAATTTACCCAGCTGTGGCAACACACAACTGTAAGCCAAGATACTTCAAATTGGGAGACCACAATTAGAAGCCTGTGTGGGAAACTTAGTAAGGTCTTGTCTCAAAAGAATTGGAAGGGCTGGGAAAGTGGCTCGGGGTAGATTACTTCTGGTTTCCAAGTCCAGTACTGCCTCACCCCCAAAACTCCCAAATTTATATTTTGACAGTTGTTCATATTAAAGTGACAATGTTATGGGTAAAAACAAAAGAAAGATGCTTAAACAAATGAGCAACAGATACAAAAGAAAAAAATGAATGATGTATACTTGTGGCCCAACTTTCAACCTTTGACGTACAGATATTATTTGTGCCTGATTAATGGGAAGGTAAATTAGAATAGCCATTGTGAAAAAGAATATGAGACTCTTCAAAAATTAAAGGAGAACTAACATAGAATCTAAAATTTGAGATTCTGTGAGTGTATATAAATAAGAGTATTTATTAGATTTTTTATTCCCATGTCTATTGTCATATTATCCATTATTCATACTAGGCAAGATTCAGAATAAACCTTTGTCCATCAACATGTACACGTGTGATAATAGTGTGACATATATACGTATATTAGATGTGAATGTTATTTACCCTTAGAAAAAAAGATCCTTCCATTCATGATAACACTGATGAACCTTGGACACAGAGGACAATACGTAGAATTTTAAAAGGTTAAATATACAAAAGCAGAAAGTAGAACATTAGTTACCAATGCCTGGTTAATGGCAAAACAGATAACTGTTTAGGTTCACACTTAAAATTGTGTAGGATGAATAGTTGTAAAGCCCTAAAAGTACACCACATATAATATTATATTTTATAACAAATTGGTAACTAAATGTTAGGTATGGTCATGCCCGGAATAGTACCTATGTGATGAGAAAAATATGTGAGTTTACTTGATTAAATGATTTCAGACTGTGTATATAAATCAAAACAGCATGTTCTCAAATTTATGTGAATGTTTTTGTTAAAATTATATCCAAGAACAAAAACATCACCTTTCTATAATGTCATTTTGTCTTTAGATCACACCTAATTTACTTGCATATATAGTCCTCATTAGTTCTTTTTTATATAAACTTTTCACATTTTGCCATATTTATTTCTATTTATATTTCATAACTTAGTAGCCACAGCCTAACTTCCATTGTAACTTGTAAATGACTGGAGATTTATGTACACAGGTTACTCTCTGCAGGTTCACGTTACACCCCTTTGGGTTATTTCTTTCTTCCACTGTGGAAGGTATTTCCATTCATTCTTTAGGATGCACATGTCACATTTCCACATAATATCTGTGCTGGTTTATCCCATTAGCTCTCCAGGATGGATGGCCCTTCTTAATGCCCCCAGTGAAAGCCTACATCCTTGAGAGAACGTGGGCCCCCAGTGTTCTTGCTGAATTTAGTACTCATTCCAACTTCACCATCCTGTGAGCTTGCAGAGTCATGCAATGGTCTCCAGTGGTTTTTATATGGGTTCCTGACATGATGGCGCTCATCTCCTTCCTCCCTGGCACATCCTGCTGTCTTTCCACACCTCTAATCAGAACATCACTGATGGTGCAGCTTAGGAGTCTGTGAGAAAGTGGGGAATGAGTTTTGTGGAACAAACAACTTCTCACAGGGCCCAGGAGCCAGTCGGGCCAACGTGCTTGCCTGTTCCTCCCACAGGCTCAGCTTGCACTTTCCCCACAGCCTCTGCCCAGGGAGGATGGAGAGTGAGCGCCTCCACTACACGCTCCTCTGATCTTTGAAGATGCTCACCACAAACAAGGAACTTTTAATTGTTTCTGGGAATTTGGAATTCAGGAAAAGATTTTGAATACCTAACTCTGGAGCTCGCACTGTTGTTGACAGTGCAGGAGAGCTGAGCCTTTCTGTCCTGTGGGGAGAGGAGACAAAGCATCATCCTTGTTTATCTCTGTGTCTGCCCTCCTCCTCCCACACACACCATGGCCCATGTGCCTGTCACCCTGAGGTCACCATCCTGGTAGTGAGAAGGTGACAGGTGTGTGTTTCAGTCTGAGAGGCAGAGTCTGCAAGGAAAGCAGGAACGGCAGGGACCTGGGAAAGAGCTGTTGTCAGGAGAAGGCCTGCTTGTATGGTTGATCCTATCTGCAGCAAAGCTACTCAGAAAGGATGAGGGACCCCTTAGGCCCCGGGCAGAGCTGATATGTTTCAGTGAAACCTTGCTGATCATGATTGCTAAAAGTGGGCTCAAACAGGAATTAAGTGTGATTGTTATGAGGTTTAGACTCTAATATGCTAATTATCTCAAAGTATCATAGAAAAAAACCACAGAAATTTTTATCATAAGTAGCAGACAATGCAAAATAATATAAAATGTATACCTGTATGGAATAAAATTGATCTAATTTAGTTCCTCAATTTTCTTCATGAAAGTTTAAAGAGCAGAAATTGATGAACTGATAATTTCTCTAACTTGGATGTGACAAGATTAAGTGGATCACTATATCTTTACTAAAATAGATGGATTATATAAAATTCTTTGTACTTGTTGATATTGGTGTGGAATTTTTTGTTTTGATTCATTTCAATTTGTTTTGTTTTGTTTTGTTTTGTTTTGTTTTGTTTGGCAGCACTGGGGGAATGAACCCAGAGCCTTCACAATAAACTACATTTCCAGGCTATTTTCATTTTTTTAATTTTGCAAAAGATCTCACTAAGTCACTAAGTTGCCAAGGCTGGACACAAACTTGCTTTACCTCCTCCCTCAGAGTGCAGAGATTAAAGGTGAGCACCACCACACCCAGCTTGAATTTCTCCATCCCATGGTCATACTGTGCCTCTATCCATTTCACCTCCATGTGTTGGATTTTACACTCAACCAAATCATACACTAAGTAGTTTAATTAGGATCCAAAATATGGAACATAGAAGTATATACTTCATAAATAGGATAATTTTGTTTCCTTTTTAAAATTTTGTTTCTCTTTACGTGCAGTGTTTCTGCTCACAAACTAAACTGGTTAAGAACTGGATCAAATTTCCCCATAAGGTCAACATTTAACCTAACCACTGAATTTGATTCAGGTCTTTTCTAATACTGGTTTTGACCAAAATTGTGGAAAGAATTAATTTTGTAAACTAAGGTATCACTCTATCAGCTTCCGACAAGAGGACAGACCCTAACATTATTCTATTACTCATGTCATATGTAGATTTGGCAAGAAATGCTATGTTTCCTTCTATTTCTATCCTAATATTTACCAGCAATCATGGAAACCAACTAGGATATCAGAAATTACTCAATGAACATTCATGTATTCTATTTCTAAATTTTCTTAGTTAATATTTCTCATTGCTGAGACAAAATACCTGGTACACAAAGTTAAAGGAGGAAAGATTTTTTAAGCCCCCATTTTGTAGAGGTTTCAGCCCATAACTGGCTGGCTCTAAGGCACAGTGGCACATGGGAGAGGGGCAACCATTCATAAAGGCAGAAGACAGCAAAAGCAACAAGAATGGGAGACAAGACTCTGCCCATTAAATTGTAGGCAAGCTACCCGCCCTAGGGTGAGTGTAGCACTCACACCCTTAAACCTACCCAGAGCTATTCCAAGCCAATCATTAGACTGATTACTAATCCCACATCCTTACTCCCAACATCATACACTCTAGATTCAGCCACCTCTGAAAAAGTCCTTTAACTGAGTGAGGCTTTGGGGGACATCTAGAAACAAAAAAATATTCCACTCCTGAAGCCCCAAAGATTCATGCATATTTATGCAAAAGGCATTTAGTTTATCTTTAAGAGTTGCCAAAGTCCTAACAGTTGCAGCGTTGCTGAAAAGTCCAAGTCTCAAGTCTCCTGTGAGATTTATGGCAAATTCTTAGCTGTGAGCTGCTGTACAAATGAAAAGAAAATTAAACATTTTCAACATTCAATGGCATAAGACAGATGTTTCCATTCCAAATGTTACTAACAGGGTGATGCAAGGGAAGGGGACCAAAGCAAGTATAAAATCCAGCAGGGTAAACATTAAGTCCAGTAGTTCCATGTGCAGCATCTGAGACAATGTGAGGTAAGATGTGACATCCAAAGGGCTTTTGTGGCTCCACCATTATGGCATTATCAGTGTTTGTAGTTCCAATGGCTTTTCTCTTGGACTGACTCTACTTCTCCTTAAAGTTTTCTTCAGATGATGCACATTTATGGCTGCTCCAAACTTCTGGGGTCTCCACTGCACCCTTGGCTTCACACACTGCATTCTCAGGAGCACACTGTCTGACCTCCCAGGCCTTCTTCTGAAATCTGGGTGGAAGCTGTCCTGGCCTCACAACTCTTATTCTGTGTGCACCTAAAACCAGCACCACGTGGATGATGCCAAGGTCTACCTCCAGTAGGAGCAGTAGCCAAGATTCCCTCTCATAGCTGTAGGGGTTGAACACCTGGATTTCTGAGCACTCAGAATCCCATTCTGAGAACAAATTCTCTAGATTGTCACCATTCTGGAACATGGTACTCTGGGGATTTCTTCTCAAGGCAGTCACTTTTGCAAGTTTGAGGCTGCAAAGGGTGGAGACCTGCTTCTTTTGATGCTCTCAGGCCATCTTTTCTCTTCTCCTGTTACTTCTCAACAATCAAGATCACCCCTCTCTAGCTTTGCATTCCACAGCTTTACTGGAGCTTCTTTTCTGGTCAAACTCACAGCATTTTTTTATATGGGTACCGGGAGTTGAACTCAGGACCTCGCGCTTGCCAGCAGGTGCTTGTGCCACTGAGCTATCTCACCGGCCTTTTTTTTCCTTTATGTGGGTACTGGGAGTCAAACTCAGGACCTTGCGCTTGCCAGGCAGGTGCTTATGCTGCTGAGCTATCTCACCAGCCCAAACTCACAGCATTTTAAATCATTCTGGTGGGATTTTTTTTTTTCTTCTCAATGTAGATCTGACTAAAAGCTCCCATCAGTAGCCATGCCACAACCTCAATATTAGACTGCCTGACATTTCTCCTACAAGATCCGTCCACCTCCCCTTAATCTCAGTCTCGGGGAAAGTCTCTGGATGCAAGGAAAATGCAGACAAACTGTCTGCGAAGCCATAACACACATCGTCTGTAGTCCACCAGCCACGCAGTCCTTCTTCCCTGTGGAAACCTCCTGAGCCTGGTCTTTACTGGCTTTCTGGTCTTCTGAGCTCTGACCAGAATGTCCCATACAATACAGTCTAATGTGTTCCAGCACCACTTTTTCAGCCAGCAACTCCAAACATTTCCAAACTAGCTATTCCCAAAGTTTCCTGAACCACATTTCAGGTATAGTCAGAGCATTAACCCCACTTCTCTGCTACCAAATTGTCAGTCTCAGTTACTTTTCTCATTGCTGAGAAAAAATTCATGACATCCAAAGTTAAAGGAGGAAGGATTTATTTAGCTCACAGTTCATAGAGGTTTCGGCCCATCATCGGCTGTCTCTCAGGCAGTGTGGCCCGTGGTACAGGGGCAATTGTTCATAGCAGCAGAAGACAGCAAAAGCAACAAGAGGGTAAGACAAGACTCTTTCTGTCCTTTATATTATATGCAAGCTACCCAAACTAGGGGGGGTGTAGCACTCCCACCCTGAACCCTAGCCAGAACTATGCCAAATCAATCAGTGGACTGATTTACTAATCACACACCCTTAAGCCCGGCATCACACACTCCAGAATCAGCCACCTCTGAAAAATCCCTGTGACTGAGTGAGGCTTTGGGGGGGCATCTAGACACAAAGTATAACATAAATCTTCATTCAGTGTTGTTCAAATTATAATGGTTAGTGGAATAAGATTTGGATAACAATGGAAAAATCTAATCAAAGTGAAACGTAAAGAATTTAGTGGTGGACACTCCATACATACATTTTTAATTGTAAGGACTATGGTGGTTTGTGTCTAGATGTCCCTCAAAAGCAGCAGGCACTTTTAGCTGGGACTTTTTCAGGAGCAGCTGAATCTAGCCTTTGTGATCGATTCATAGTGTAATACTGGGATTAAAGGTGTTAGGATTAAGGGTGGGTGATTGCTGAATCAGTCCACAGATTGGATTGGCACCACCCTAATCCCAGCAGTCTGGATAAGATGAAAGGGGCAGAAAGAGTCATGTTTCCCCCTTTGTTGCTCTCTCATTGCTTTTGCTGTCTTCTGCTGACATGAACTGTTGTCCCTCTGCCATGTGCCACCCTGCTTTGGAGCTACCTGAGTATGGACTGAAACATTCACAAATTGTGAGCTAAATAAACCTTTCTTTCCTCAATGTTTGGTGCCAGGTATTTTGCCTCAGCAATGAGAAAATTAACCAAGACAAGGACAGAGCCTATGGACTAAAACTTTGCAATAACAAGAGGAGGAAAAAAGATGGCAGATGAGTAAGAAGCACGCAGAGAAACTCTCTAAAAGTTGCCATTGGACTACGGGAATATAGTGACCAGGAGAGCGCAGGAGGGGGGAGATGCCTCCCCCGGACCCAGAAAAGTTCTGAAGCGCAGCTTGGCCCCCCGGCACCAGTGAAGGGTACTTTTCAACAAAGAAGGAGCAGACCGTGCACGTGCACCTTCTACCATCCCAGGAATTGCTGCGTGACAGAAGCTCAAATCTGCGGACACATGGTGACAGCTGGCACCCAGGGAGCCCCCACAGAGGATCGTGAGACAGCGGCATGGCAGGGGAGCGGTGGAGAACTGCGCTGGCCAGTGGTGAGTGAGTGTCTCTCAGCCACAGCTGTCCTGTGCCAGAGAGCGACTGGCCGGGCGCCATTGTGGGGGGGTGCGGTGAAAATCAGAGCGGCGCGAAAACAGCTCTGGGAACTTGTGCTCCGGACAGGGCAGCGCAGTGCCTCTCAGCCCCACAAAATTGCACTGAGGATGGCAGGTGAACGAGACTGGTCTCTCAGCCACACCTGTCCCATGCCAGAGAGTGACTGGCCCGGCACCATTGTGGGGGGTGTGGCGAAAATCAGAGCGGCGCGAAACAGTGCGCTGACAGCGGCGGGCGAAGGAGACCGGGCTCCGCCTGAAAGTCCACACTCTGCTCACCGCCCGCCAGAGGGCGCCCCTGGCTCGCTGGGACGGACCTGCACGGAACAGGACTCTGTCATCACACGGTGCCTGCCTACAGCAGAGTCAACACCTGGAACTGATTCTTTTTATTTTATTTTATTTTATTTTTTCTCTCTCATTAGTTTTTTGTTCTGGTGAAGAGTTTTTATTTTTTATTTTAAATTTTTTTTTCTTTTGTGGGGTTTTATTTCTGTTTTGTCTGTTTGCTTTGTTGTTTTTGTCTTCATTTTTGTTTCTGTTTGTCTATTTGCTCTTTCCTTCATTATTCTCTCTGGTTTTTATATGAGTGTAAACAGCGCCTCTAACCTCTTTGTGATTGTGGTTGTGATCTGTTCTTCCTTATATCCTTTCCTTCTCTTTTTCCCACCAGTCCTCTGAACCAGTATCCCAATGTTAGTGGGATCCCTCTTGGTCCTCTAACCTTACATCTAATTCCTTCCTCTTCTCCCAATACTCTATTTCCTCCTTAACTCATTTTAAATTTAAACTCTTGAGGGGAAAAATTGACATACTAAGGACTTGTATACTGCATATAATTTTTCTGGTGTGTTTTAGATTTTGTTATATAACCGCAACTCTACTTTATATGGCTATACAGCTAAAAGTGGTAAATAACTGGTTAGCTCAGTCTGTCATTTTCTAAGCTGTGTTTGATGCTTCAGTTACCATTATAGCCAAATGTAAAATAATTGTTCTAAACAGCTTTCCTTCCTGATATTTCATGATTGATATTGACTAAGGGACACAGAAAATACAGTGGCACAGTACCAAAGACTCAAGGACTGGGCCAAACAGGTAGCAACTTCGCATACCCAACAAATTGAAGAGGTAAGATCTGGCAGAAAGCTCAAAACCCAAAAGCAAGCTCCACTTGGAAGATACTGCAGAGAAGTAGTCATCTTCTAAGGATCTTGAACACTAGCAATAAAGTAACCTATCATAGGTAATTTACAAACATCACCACAGGAATTAAAGAAAGAAAAAATGAGATGACACTTAAACAAGATGCAACCCCACACATCCAATTCACCAAAGGCAAACCTAGGGGGCAATGAGGTGGGACAATCTGAAAGCCACCCACCTGGCCTATCTGAAGGGGTAACAACAAAACAACTGAATGATGCTCTGGAAAAAATTAAAACAGAAATAATTTCACAGATAACTGCAGAGATAATGTCCACAATGAAGACCATGCTTAAGGACACTATAGCTGATACAGACAAAAAAAAAAGATGAGCTTAAGAAAACTATAGAAACCATGAATACTCAGCATAGGAAAGAAATGGAATCCATAAAGCAGATTCAAGCAGATATCCAAGAGAACAAAAATTCCATTGAAAGTATTTGTAGCAGACTAAGCCAATGTGAGGACAGGATATCAGATATAGAAGACAGGCTTGCAATTAGTGATCATGAAAAGAAAGAATTCTTAAAAACAGCAAGGGACCATGAAAAATAAATTCAGCAGCTTCTAGATGACTCAAAGATAAACAACTTAAGAATAATTGGAATAAATGAAAAAGCAGGAGATAGCATAAATGACATTAAAACCTTGTTCAAAGACATTATTAGGGAGAACTTTCCTGGAAGAGAAAAAGAATTTGACCCCCCAATAAGTGAAGCTTTTAGAACACCAACTAGACATGATCAAAAAAAAACTTCAGCCAGACATATCATAGTCAAGATGCCAGAAATTCAACAGAAGGGCAGAATCTTAAAAGCTGTTAGGGAGAAGAGACAAATCACCTATAAAGGAAAACCCATCAGAATCACAGCTGACTTTTCAGCACAAACCCTCAATTCAAGAAGAGCTTGGAATGACGTTTTTTAACCTCTAAAGGAAAATAATTTTCAACCCAGATTGATGTACCCCGCAAAACTATCTTTCAAAATTGATGGAGAAATAAAATACTTTCATGACAAAGAATATCTGAGAAAATTTATGACCCCCAAACCAGCACTCCAAAATCTTCTGAAGGACATTCTAGAAAGAGATAGGAACCCCAACAGAAGGAACCCACCAGGCAGGGCAGATAATTAAATAGCAGGAAAGGGGAAAAACAAAGAGTGGGAACCAACAACAGGAAAATATCATGACAAGTATAAGTCAATACATATCAGTTTTAACCATCAATGTTAACGGTCTCATTTCACCAGTCAAAAGGCACAGACTGGCAAAATGGATCAAGAAGCAAGATCCAACAATATGCTGTATACAAGAAACACATTTAATTCAGAAAGAAATTCATAGACTGAAAGTCAAAGGATGGAAAACAATACTCCATGCAACAGGAACCCAGAAAAAAGCAGGGGTAGCTATTCTTTTTGCAGACAAAGTGAATTTCAAGCCAAGAATGATTCAGAGAGATAAAGACGGTCATTACATCCTTGTAAAGGGAACAATCCAAGAGGAAGAGATAACGATCATAAATATATATGCATCAAATACCAATGCACCCAACTATATAAAACAAGTACTAAAGGACATGAAAAATCAAATAAGCACTAATACAATTATATTGGGAGATCTCAATACTCCACTGTCACAAAAAGACAGATCAACTGGACAGAAAATCAATAAGGAAATAATAGAACTGAACCAAACTTTTGAACAAATGGACTTAGTAGATGTCTACAGAGTGTTCCACCCCACAACATCAGAATACACATTCTTCTCAGCTGCACATGGGACGTTCTCCAAAATAGACCACATACTAGCTCATAAAACCTGCTTAAGTAAATGCAAAGGAATTGAAATTATCCCATGATTATTATCAGACCATAGTGCAATGAAATTGGAAATCAATGGCAAAAAAAATCACAAAAACTCCCTAAACACATGGAAATTAAACAGCACCCTCCTGAACAACCAATGGGTCACAGATGAAATTAAAGAAGAAATTAGACAATTTCTACAACTGAATGATAATGACAGTACAACATACCGGAACTTATGGGATACAATGAAAGCAGTCCTAAGAGGGAAATTTATAGCATTAAACACTTATATTAGGAAAATAGAGCAAGCGCAAATAAACAACTTAATGGCGAACCTCAAGCTTCTAGAAAAAGAAGAGCAGGTTAAGCCAAAAGCCCGTACAAGGGAGGAAATTATAAAGATCAGAGCAGAAATTAATGTATTGGGGACTAAAAAAAAATACAAAGAATCAATGAAGCAAAAAGTTGGTTCTTTGAAAGAATAAATAAGATTGACAAACCCTTATCCAACCTTATTAGAAAAAGAAAAGACTCAAATCCATGCAATTGAAAATGAAAAGGGTGATATCATGACAGACCCTGCAGAAATCCAGAAGATCATCTATACCTATTTTAAAAATCTATATACTACTAAGATGGAAAATGCAGAAGAAATGGACAGATTCCTAGATTCGTATGAATTACCAAAGCTGAATCAAGAAGATTTAAAAATCCTAAATAAACCAATATCAACCAATGAAATTGAAGAAGTAATTAAAAACCTCCCAACAAAGAAAAGCCCAGGCCCTGATGGATTCACTGCTGAATTCTACAACAAATTTAGAGAAGACCTAACGCTACTACTTCCCAAACTTTTTAATGAAATTGAAAGGGAAGCAATACTCCCTAATTCATTCCTGGAAGCAAGCATTACCCTGATACCAAAACCAGAGAAGGACCCAACTAAGAAAGAGAACTACAGGCCAATCTCCCTAATGAACATAGATGCAAAAATCCTCAATAAGATACTGGCAAACAGAATCCAACAAATCATCAAGAAGATTATACACCATGACCAAGTTGGATTCATCCCAGGGATGCAGGGATGGTTCAACATACGTAAATCAATAAATGTAATACACCATATTAACAGAACCAAAGACAAAAATCACATGATCATCTCAATAGATGCAGAAAAAGCTTTTGACAAAGTCCAGCACCTTTTCATGATAAAAACCCTACAGAAAATTGGAATAGAGGGTCTTTATCTCAACCTGGTAAAAGCTATCTATGACAAACCAACAGGCAATATTGTACTAAATGGCCAAAAACTGAAAGCCTTCCCTCTAAAATCAGGAAGAAGACAAGGATGTCCACTGTCCCCACTCTTACTCAACATAGTTCTGGAAACTTTAGCCAGAGCAATTAGACAAGAGAAAGAAATAAAGGGAATAATGATTGGAAATGAAGAAGTTAAATTATCATTATTTGCAGATGACATGATACTCTACACAGAAGACCCCAAAAACTCCACTAAAAAACTGCTAGATTTAATAAGCAAATTCAGTAGTGTAGCTGGACACAAAATCAATACTCAAAAGTCAATAGCCTTCCTGTACACAAACAACAAACTTACTGAAAGAGAAATTAGGGAAACAATACCTTTCACAATAACATCCAAAAAAATGAAATACCTAGGAATCAACCTCACAAAGGATGTAAAAGACCTCTACACTGAAAACTACAGTACTCTGAAAAAGGAGATTGAAGAGGATATCAGAAAATGGAAAGATATCCCTTGCTCCTGGATAGGAAGAACCAATATAGTGAAAATGGCCATACTTCCAAAATTGTTATACAGATTTAATGCAATTCCAATCAAAATTCCAACAGCATATCTCACAGAATTAGAGAAAACAATCCTAAAATTCATTTGGAATCAGAAGAGACCTAGAATAGCAAAGGCAATTCTGGGCAACAAAGGCAAGGCAGGGGGCATCACAATCCCCGACTTGAAATTATACTATAAAGCTACTGTGATAAAAACAGCATGGTACTGGCAAAAAAAAACAGACCTGAAGATCAATGGAACAGATTAGAAGATGCTGAAACAACCCCAGACATACTAAGCCACCTTATCTTTGACAAAGGTGCCAAACACGTTCAGTGGAAGATAGATAGCCTCTTTAATAAATGGTGCTGGAAAAACTGGCTCTACACATGCCGAAGATTAAAACTAGACCCATATCTTTCACCATGCACTAAACTAAATTCAAAATGGATCAGAGATCTAAATACTAAAACAGAAACATTAAATCTGCTGGAAGGTAGGATAGGTAAATCACTTGAAGACATTGGTGTAGGCAAAACTTTATGAATAAAAACTCAACCGCATGGGAACTATCCCAAAGAATCAACAACTGGGATCTCATCTTATTAAAAAGCTTTTGCACAGCAAGAGAAACCACCAACAGAGTGAAAAGACAACCCACAACGTGGGAAAAAATGTTTGCCAGCTGTTCCTCAGACAAAGGATTACTATCGAGAACATACAAAGAACTCAAAAAAGTCAGACCTCCCAAATTGAAAGACCCACTCCAAAAATGGGCTTCTGAGATGAATACACATTTCTCAGATGAAGAAATACAAATGGCAAATAAATATACAAAAAAAGTGCAACATCACTAGTCATTCGAGAGATGCAAATTAAAACAACACTGAGATACCATCTCACCCCAGAAAGAATGGCTACTATAAAGAAATCAACTAATAACAAATGCTGGAGGGGCTGAGGGGAAAAAGGAACCCTTGTTCACTGTTGGTGGGAGTGTCGACTGGTACAGCCACTGTGGAAGTCTGTGTGGAGATTCCTCAAAAAACTCGGGTTGGAGGTCCCATTTGACCCAGCTATTCCCCTTCTGGGCATCTTCCCAGAAGAATTAAAAGCATCGTACCACAGTGATATATGTGCACCCATGTTTATAGCAGCACAATTTGTAATAGCCAGATCTTGGAAACAACTCAAATGCCCATCAACTGAGGAATGGATAAGAAAGATGTGGTATTTTTATACAATGGAGTACTATTCAGCCATAAAGAAGGATAAACTGGAGACTTTTATAGGTAAATGGATGCAACTCGAGAAAATACTCATAAGTGAAATAAACCGGACACACATGTGTAAGCATCGTATTGTCTCTCTAGTATGAGAAACTGAAAGAGTAAATAAGATCCAAAATGTACAATAGACATGGTGAATCAAAAAGAAATTGGTCAATAAGAAAGAGAGACTGGAATAGGGAAAAGAAAGAAGGGAAAGGGAAAAAATTGTATATATATATAAGATGGTTAAGATAGATACACTACCAATTTTACTTAGTTCATTGAAGAGTAAAGTTTGAGCCAATAATGTTTGGACAATTGAATGCTAATGTCTGGTATCCTGAGTAACTAACTTAAAGATAATAATACGTCATGCATTGACCATTGCTACCCTCATATTATGTTGTTTTGAAAATTTGTTCTTTTTTTGATTTGTTTTGTTTTTTCTTCTCTTTAAAATGAAAAAAAAAAACTTTGCAATAACAACCTCATCCTAGTTGATATTTTTCTATGTTTCTATTTCCTCTCTGCCATCATCCAAATATATTTGGCTTTTTCTCAAAATCTCAGCTCCTAACTGTTCACTGTTGCTGCTTTAGTGAATGTACATTTCTCACCTGTGTGCCCCATTGCATTCAAAAGCCTTGATTACTGTGTACCCAGAATCTGCTGTTTGAACTTCAAGAGGAACAGAGTTATCCACTCTTAGTACAAAATTAAAAATAGAATGCACCATTTTTTTACTGCATTGAATCATTGGTGAATTGAACCCACAACTAAATTCCCAAAAGTCCAGAGAATTAGAGCTCAGTTGTACACCCTGATCTCTAAGTGTTTTCTGACTTGAAGAATTGAACTTCCCATCCAGCCTATCTTTTACCTGCAACACCTCAGGATTTTTCATCCATAATTCTCAAATCCCTTTTCTGGTCTTCAGCCAGCCACTTATAAACACTCAGCCTGAGTTAAGATTTGTAGTCCTATATCTGTGTATGACCATCTTCTTGTAGTTTCAAACTGTACTTGAAACTCTCAATAAAATTACCCTCTATGTGTGTCATCTCTCAGTCTGGGAAATTAATGAGACCATTTTCTAGTAACCAAATCACAGGGAAACCTGAAGCATGAGTTGAATAAATGCTAAGTATTAACTTTAAATTTTTGGAACTTAAACACCAGGTGGCCACTTGGGAGACTGTCTACAAGACGCATTGTGCATCTAATGTGCTGGATCCGAGGACCACAGCATGGCTTGTGTATGGGTGTCCCTTACTGCCTGTGCTTTCTCCATTTCCAAAATCATCTCTCCTGACCATCTTTTGGGGGAGGTTTTGTCTAAGATGACCTGAATTCCATGAAAACTCTTTCCACTTTCTCTGTACATGGGTAGCCTCCAGCCTTTCTAGTGTGGACCTCCGCTGAGGTTTGTCACCTTTTCCTAGAGTGTGTTAAGGAGAAAAGGCTGGACATTTTCCTGGGACTCCAGCACCATAGGCCTTTGGGGGTTCTCAAAAGCAGGTAAGTGGAATGGGGCAGTGCATAGGGAGTGACAAGGAACACATCACCATGGATCAGGAAACCCAGACCTGTCAACATCAACCCATTTCTTAATCTTTCTAAATTAAGCTACCCATTTACAATGATTTCTGTTTTTATGTTAATTACATTTCCAGTTTTATATTGCTGACTCATCTCAATGTTAAATTTTGTATCATGTTGAGGTGAACTTTATAACCCTCTGAGTTAGTGTTATTTTAGCATAATAAAACATGTATGCTGAAAATGATGGTGCAGGCTTGTAATCCCAGTGGCCTGGGAGGTGGAAGTGAGAGAATCACAAACTTGAATCCAGCCTGGGCAACTTAACAACTTAGTGAACCTGAAACAAAATTTTTAAAAATTTTGGATCTTATTTACTCCAATAGACATTGTTAAACAGGAAGAAACTGTTCAAAAGGAAAAATATTGTTTAGACAATTGAATACTGATATCTTGTACCCTAAATAAGTAATTTAAAGATAACAATATGGAATGTATTAACCATCGTTACCCTCCTATTATGTTGTTTTGAATTTTTTTCTATTTTTTTCTCTTTAAAATAAAAAAAATTTTTGAAAAGATGGTTGTCATTCCTCTGCACCAAAAAGAAAAGATAAGTGAGGTATAGCAATAATCCCAAATTCATCCCTGGAAGCAAGTATTACCCTGATACCAAAACCAGAGAAGGATCCAACCAAAAAAACAGAACCACAGGCCAGCCTCCCTAATGAACATACATACAAAAATCCTCAATAAGTAACTGGCAAATAGAACACAGCAAATTATCAAGAAAATTATACACCATGACTAAATAGAATTCATCCCAGAGATGCAGAGATGTTTCAACATATGCAATCAATAAATGTAATACACCATATCAACAGAGCCAAGGACAAAAACCATATGAGTATCTCAATAGATGCAGATAAAGCTCTTGACAAAGTCCAACACCAATTCATGATAAAATCCCTACAAAAATTGAAATAGATGTTCTTTATCTCTATCTGATAAGAGCCATCTATGATAAACCAACCACCATCATCATACTAAATGGTCAGAAACGGAAAGCTTTCACTCTAAATTCAGGAACAAGACAAGGTTATCCACTATCACCACTCCTATTCAATATAGTTTTAGAAACATTTGCCAGAGCAATTAGACAAGAGAAAGGAATAAAAAGAATAAAAATATTATAGGAAGTAGTTAAATTATCATTATTTGCAGATGATGTGATACTCTACTTAGAAGACCCAAAACACCACCAAAAGACTTTCAGATTTAATAAACAGATTCAGTAGCAGAGCTGGATACAAAGTCATCACTCAAAAATCAATAGCACTCCTGTTCACAAATAACGAACTCACTGGGAGAGAAATTAGCGACACTGTAATTTTCATAATAGTGCAGAAAATGATGAAATACTTAGGAATCAATCTAACAAAGGAAGTAAAACATCTCTACATTGAAAACTACAGTACTCTGAAAATGGAGAGTGAAGAGGATATCAGAAAATGGAAAGATATATCTTGCTCTTGGATAGGAAGAATCAGCACAGTAAAAATGTTCATATTCCCAAAATTGCTATAAAACTTAAAACAACCTAAATCAAAATACCATTAGCATGACTCACAGAACTAGAGAAAACATTCTTAAAATTCATTTGGAGCCAGAAGAGACCTAGAATAAACAAACAATTCTTGGTAACAAAGGCAAGGCAGGGGGAATCACAATCACTTACTTCAAATTATACAACAGAACTACTGTGATAATAGCAGGATGATACTGGATAAAAAAGAAAAAAAAGACCTGAGGATCAATGCAACAGATTAGAAGGTGCAGAAACAACTCCAAACACACTCAGCCACCTTATCTTTGACAAAGGGGCCAAACACGTTCACTGGAAGAAAGAAAACCTCTTAAATAAAAGGTGCTGGAAAAACTGGCTTTCCACATGTTGAAGACTAAAACTAGACCCATGTCTATGACCCTGCACAAAACTAAATTCAAAATAGATCAAACATCTAAATAGTAAAACAGAAACACTAAATTGGCTGGAAGAAAGGATATGTAGAACTCTTCAACATGAATATTTCATGAATTTGAACTACAGCATGTGTGAGGTGTTCATTAAATTCACTGATGATCACTACACAATACATGAAAATTTCAAAATATCATATTGTAAACCTGCAACTTATTGAATCTTTGTTGATATTTTCAAGTACACATATACGTATATATAACATACATTTATATTATGTAAATAAGTTACCTAGTTACCAATAGGGCTCATTGAAGATTTTTGATTCCAAGTGTAACTTGGAATGTTTCCTGCTATGGCGAGGGTACAAAGCAAAAGACATAGAAACGATCATAAGAAATTACACACAGTCTGCATAGAAATGTCAGCTTTGAGCGTTGAGTGAGTTTAATTTGGATAAGGAAGTCAAAGAGGCAGCAAATGGGAAGAAGCCATAGAGATTTTCTGAAAGAACTGAATTTTGTTACCTTGTTCTAAAAATTTTAAACCACTAGCCATAGAACAGGTTGATTCTCAATGAGATGCTCATCTTAATTTTCAATATAAATCATAATATTTTCTGAGAAAAACATGGAAAAACATCTCTGTGGTGTTGACATAAGAAAAGATTCCTGAATGGAACAAGAAGCATTCAAAATACATGGTGAAATGGTAAATCACGTTATATTAAAATTAATAACTTTTATTTATTAAAAGATAGAGACAAAGAGAAAATGGAGAAAGAAAAATAATGAACCAGGAAAGAACTCCTTTCTGTTGTATAGAACGAAGTCCTAAAACCAGTAAGAATAATTATGTGTAACCATGGCAGGAATGAGAAAATAACAGACTCTTCCAGAAGACATGATGAAGTGAATAAATACATGTAAAAATGTATTCAACTTCTTAGTAACAAGAGAAATGCAGGCATTTCCTCATATATTCCTACGGCAATGAGAAGAATAAACATAAAATAGTAAGTCTTGGCAAGGATGTACATACACTAGGAAATATGTGTTGCCAGAAAGTGTGAAGAGTGTTACAAATATTTTATAAAATTATTTGGCAGTATCGCCTAAGCTGAACAGACATAAAGACTCATGCAGCCACCACAACACTGTGTGTGCATGCAGTGCAGTCACAAACACATTTTCTTGAGTTCACAACCCACAGCACCAATGGAAAAACATGTGCGTCAACATGAGAATAACCAGCTCTCTGATATACTCACAGTAGAAATCAGTCCTAAAATATTTTAAGAAATAAATAACAGAAGTATGGGATAAACAGAATTAAATGCTATAAAAGATCTGAAATAACATGCACAATGTACGGAAATTGAAACCCACATTCAAAAGTCTTCCTGGTGTCTGATACCTGAGTGAAGTACAGAAGAAAAAGCAATGCTGCCTGCTCTCAGAGGTCAGCATAGCGATCCCCCCTGAGGAGAGGGAGTGGGAAGGGGCACGAGGGGATATCAGTGAGCTGAAAATGACCTGGTTTTGTCAACATAAAAACTCATGTATGTAGTATGCCGTTTTTACTTTTTTCTTTAATGGTTGTCTTAGTTACTTTTCTCATTTCTGAGACAATATACCTGGCACCCAAAGTTAAAGGAGGAAAGATTTATTTAGCTCACAGTTTGTGGAGGTTTGAGGTCATAGTTGGCTAGCTCAAGGCAGGGTGGTGTGGCAGAGAGGTATCAGAGAGAAGAAAGTGTTCATGGTGGGCAGAAGGAAGGAGGGCAGCAAAGCAGCAAGCAATGGCAGCAACCCTCTTCCTGTCACTTACGTTCTATCCAGGCTACACACACTTAGGGCAGATAACACTCATACCCAGGGTGAGCCTTCCCATTATCCACACACAGAACAATGCCAGACCAATCACATGAGGATTTGGGGGGACATCTAGACACAAGCCATAACTACTAGAGTTCTGCGTGTGTCTTTCAATATTTTGTTTGTCCTTTGTTGCTTTTGAGATGAGGTCCACCTAAGTTACCCAGGCTGGCTTCACGTTTTCATCCTCCTGCCTCAGCCTTCTGGGTAATTGGCATGACAGTTGCCCATCACCCACACTGCCTGAATTTTTAAAAAGTATTTTCAACCCACTCAATTTTTTTCTGGTACTGTTGATCAAACACAAGACCTGGACCCTGCTTGGCAAGTAGTCCCCCACTGAGCTATAAGCATTAACCCCTTGTCAGAATTATATTTATGTTGAAAGAAGGTAAATAGATCAATGTCACAGAGTTCACAGGTTACAAGTATCACATCACTTCCCTCGATAAATAGTGTTTAAAAATAAGCTGTAATTTCTGGGTTATGAACTATTAGCAGTGAATGTGCAACTTCCAATAAAAAAGTAAAATAAAGCATTATGTGAAAATTACTGTAAAAGATGCTAATATATAAAAGGAAAATAAAGCAAATATTGTGAAGTGCACTTAATTTTTTGATAAATCTAGTCCCAAATTATCTATTTTTATATTCAACAAAGTGACCAATATTTCCTATTGAAAACCAATATTTGGATATATTCAGTGAGAAACTTCAAAGACATATTAGGGGCCGGTGAGATGGCTCAGCAGCGTAAGCGCCTGCCTTGCAAGCGCGAGGGCCTGAGTTCAACTCCCGGATCCCACATACGAAAAAGGGGCCAGTGATATCGCTCAGTGGCATGGGTGCCTGTTGGCGCGCGAGGTCCTGAGATCGAACCCCCGGTACCCACAAAAAAAATACATGTTAAAACATTCATAGGTAAAATAGTGATGAAAATAAATTAGCTATTTAACTGGTATGGCATTCTTTCATTCTTGTATTACTGTTTTTTTTTAATATTCTTAACATTCAATTTACCGCTATTACTGTCTAATAGATAATAAGCCTCAGCTGACTGTCACGCACACATGCATGCACTAATTTTTATACAAATGTGAGTTTGCTGACACTTTTGTGTAATGCAACTCTTTTGATTGTGCACATGTTTTCATGGAGTTGAGTGAATAGATGACTAAACATTGCACAGGTACATACAATTCACGTATTTCTGACAAAACTATGAGATGTTCTCTTCCTTATCCAGGCAGTGTAGATCTGTACCCAGGAGTCTGCACACCTGAGGACCAAACAGGCTGAGGGACCTGAAGCTTTCCTTCAGAGATGCCCATGACCACCAGACTTGGGTCACTGAAGTGACCCAACAGGCATGAAGGATAAATCAGGGAGTGGAAAAGGACATCAAGGTGTGCAGGGAAGGAGGGACTTGGTGGCCTTGGACTCAGGGGAGGATTTGGGGGTCAGATTGTTCCCATGGACATGTGAACATTTTTTACTGCTTTGTATCAGTAAAAAATAAAGACTTTAAATTCGCTGGTCCAGGTCATGAACATCACATGGAACATCAAGGAGTGATGGCACTGACCTCAGCATGGTCACCTGGCCTTTCCATGGTGAACCGCAGAACAGAATCCATAGTCTTTGTGAAGTTTTGGCTCCTCTCTTAGCCAGTCACACGTAGAGGAAAAATGACAATACCCAGAACACAATGGGTCAGCACAGGAACACAGAGGAGCCAGCGGACTGGAGCACATAGCACTTGGGTGGTGTTTGCGGGTATTTAAATCAGTGTTGCTGCTATGGAAAACTATAGAGATCTTTCTCCAAAGTTAAAAAATATAGCTGCCATTTGATGCAGCAATCCAGGCTCTTGGTGTATATCTAAAGGTATGAAAATTTGGACCTCGAAGAGATACTTTTATTCTGATTTCATTTCAACATAATTCACAATAACCAACACAAAGAAGCCATCTAAGTGTTCACTGAAGGAGAGGTGATAGAGAACGTGTTGTACATGTATAACTGACTAATACCCAGCACTAGATGATGAGCAAACCCTGTAACACACAAAGACATGATATAATTCAAAGACATTACACTAAGCAAAACAAAGCAGGCACAGAAATAACATAAAAAATGTTACTTGAGCTCACATGGATGTAGAATATACACTGTGTAAGTAAAAGTTTGCCGTGATGGTAGATCTTATGTGCTATTATCATGAGTGGAAGAAAAGCAAACCAAAAAAGTGAACAGAGATCAAGGAGGATCTATTGGAGGTGTTATATAATTTTTGGCATAGATTTTGGTGTTTGAAAGGCTCTTTAATACCAACCGTGTGATGACTGCACACTTAGATGAGATCTTCATTTCAAGGGAGAGAGGAGGGAGCAGACAGGGAAGGAACAGAGGATTTGCAATGCCTGAAGTGTCTGAATACAGCAATGATCTTTGGTAGTGCACTTCACAAAACCGTGAAGTTTTCATTGAACGAAAATGTAAAATCAAAGAAAATACACACACACTACAGGAAACATTTGTTACCAAAATAAAGGTTTATTGCATCTCTCTCCTGTCCACAGGTCTAAATTGAGCTCCTCTACTCAAATTGACAAGATTACACGGAGTCTCCAGTTTGAATGGCACTGATTTTCAAGACGGTGTCAAATGTGTACTTATTTCGAAGTACATCCAGTTATGCACATTACGGTTCAGATTTTGAATGTTAATCATGCCACCGTAAAGTAGCTTAAAAGTTAACATTGTTTTCCTGAGCTTTTTTTTTTTTTTAATGTGGGTACTGGGAGTCGACCTCAGGACCTCGCGCTTGCCAGCAAGTGCTTGTGCCGCTGAGTGGTATCACCAGCCCTGTTTTTCCTTTATGTGGGTACCAGGAGTCTAACTCAGGACCTCACGCTTGCCAGGTAGGCACTTATACCGCTGAGCAATCTCACCGGCCCTGAGCTCTTGTATTTGTCTCATGACTACATTTTGTTGTGCAGTGCTGATGACTGAAGTCAAGACCTTACATATCCCAAGAAAGATGTCTACCACTTAGCTACATCTCCGAACTGTGGACAAAGCTTTTACATTAAAACAAGATTTTATTAAAAAATAATAATTGTAGATAACTGTCAAAAACAATAATGAATTTTTAAAACAATTATTTAAATAAAATAGTCATGATATTGTACTAGTAGTATAAAATAAATACAAGATCTGAAATACAAGAATAAATGATGGAAATCCAAAACTGTAAAATGAGGGAGTAGTAAAAGAATATTAAAAGAGTTAAAACTCACTTAAATATATAGTAATATACTTACTCACTTAAGTATATAGTATATATAGTAATACATAGTACTGTATATAGTATACATAGTAATATATATAGTAATATGTAGTATATATATTAATATATATAATTACCTAGTAATACAATAATGTATATATATACTACATTGACAAAAGTAAATTAAAATTTATAATTGAGACTGGTAAAGAAATACATTCCACAAAGCAAGCCAAAAATGGACAAAAAAAGAAAAAGGTAACACAGACAGGCAGAAAGGTGGGCACTGAATAAGGAGTTCAAAAACTTTCAAGTGAAAAATAAATTATATGAACAACAAACATTTAAAATTATTTCTTTTAGAATTGATGTCGAAAAAAAAGAATTGCTGTCAATTGCTGTTGATTATAAAAATATCTCTAGCTCTCATCTTTACACCTACCTCTGCAGTAAAAGAGGTTCAGAGTTGTGCTTTGGGCTTTGTGACAGATGAGTGCATGCAGTGCTGAAGACGTGAAGAGACTGATTCGCACGTCTGATGAGGGGAGACGTGTGTTCACTTCTTCCACACGGGCCTGCACGCACACTGCTCACGAGTCATGAGAATGAAGGGACTGGCAGTAGGGAAACAAGCATTGGTTAAGGCAGAAGTTTTAACCAGCCACCAGGCAGCTTTGTCATAAAGAGAAAACCAAACATACGTGATGGAAGACACGGCGTAGAAGGATACAAAGGCACAGACCAGGATGAGGATGCTTTGAGAAGCTCTGGTCTCGGGGGAAGATCTTGAGGAGGTGTTGTGTCTGTGAATATGCTGTGTTCGCTGTTTGTGCCTGTACAGAATGCAAACCATGGAGCCACTGCTCCAGATCATAAGTTCCAAACACAAAATGTCATGTGATAATATCAATGCTGCAAAAATGGAGTCTTTGTCTTTGTCAGAACTCACAGCTGAACAGTATTGATAATCTATAGTGCTTGTGAGGCTTTTGTTGTTCCCTTTGTCACTCACAAGCATAGGAACTCTGATGTTTACCAGCATGTGCAGGACCCAGCAAATGATGGTGCAGAGCCCAGTGCACTTTAGGGCTTTTGCTTTCAGCTCTGCCCACCTGGAGCTCCTGGGGCTGATGGTGATGGCCTGGAAGACGCTCAGCAGGCAGGTGGTGCTGAAAGACACACCCTTGCCCACCATTAGAACATAGAAAACCAGTTTGCATCCAACAGTATTGAGGAAGTTTTCCATCCCAAGAGCTGCCATGGTCTCTGGGATTCCTCTGGAGAGAATGACCAAGAGGTTGGCCACTGTCAGATGTCTGAGAATCAAATCTGTGGACCTTGACCTGCATCCACTGAAGTAAAGGAAGATAGAATGACATAAAAGTGAGAAATTTCCCAGGCTTCCAATGACAATTGGGAAGAGTAAGAGGATTAGAAATTTCGGATCCATAGATGTCATTATTTAATTTTGCAGGATTCATATAAACATTCGAGAATACAGGACTCTGTACAGAGAGATAAGTTGTGGAAAAAAAATTTTACATTAAATGATTTCAAAATTAAGCCCATTTATAGTCTGTAAAATTTTATTTCAACTATATATTTTGTGTTTTAAATGTTTTTAAATCTTAAATGCTCCTTTTCATTATATAGCATTTTAAATGTATGGATCACTGTGATTTATGGCTTACCAATTTTAATATTCTTAGGGCTCACAACATGACGGGTTAACACCTAGTTTTGTTTCTCTTAAGGAAAAAGCATGTTTAGTAAAAAGTTTATGTGACTCATCTAAAAGTGAACACGAGATTTGGACCTGTCAGCCAGGATTCCGTAGCATTGTGCTTATTTTTGTGCTGTATTATTACAGAGTTAGAGTGGTGAATCCATATATATATATATATATATATATATATATATATATATATAACTTGTCATATTTGAAATATCCTTATAGAAATGTTCAACTATGAGAACACCCATCTGTGTGAATGAGTTATTTATGTTGCAGAATCATTCCTAAGGAAATATTCACAGGTCTTTAAAATTAATGATGGACTAAGTAATTCTTATAACACATTGGGCTTAATAAACGTGGATCAATGTTATCATAGCAACAGAACTTTTGCCAATATCATTTAATATAACAATTATATATAATATTGGTTTTATTCTCTAAGGTAATACGGTATATATGAAAGTTAAGTCATAGAAACTGAATTAACCTTCATTAGATAGCTTAAATTTTCTTAATTTAGAAAAATAAAGTAGTAAAATGTTTTTGGAGAATGATGCTAAAGTACATTGTGTATGACCGATGGAATTGTGAGTCTTTGTATCACACACGTGGTGATGGCCAATAATGACAGGGAGTCACAAAATGACAGTAAGGGTTTAAAACCTGATAAATATAATAAGACACATATGAATCAGAACAATTTGGCCTCCTTAATTTCTCTGCAGTTCAAATCACTCAACTATCAAGTTAACTTTTTATCGAAACCACCTTTCCAAACAACAAAAGAAAATTTGTCCAACGTGGTCAATAGATTATGAATATTTTCAGAGAGGTCGAGAAATCATCTCCATTCATTACCACAACACCAGTAAGAGAAAACTCATTATAAAACAGAAATTGCCATCGGAACACAGTGCTTACACAGGAAAATGCTGGTTCAGCTTCCCCCAGCACACTCATTATCATGAACAAGAATGTTTACTGAAGCAAGAATGCAAGTGATGTAAGTTTCCCAGGGATTTCTGCGCAGCACTCTGATTTCCTGACTGGAATCTTACGGATCTTCTGAATGAGGCGACATTACTGCTTGGAGCAGTCGTCACAACCATCTTCCCTGCTGGTTATGTGAAAGCACGTGGGGAGCAGTGAGAGGCCGGCGAGGGGCCTCAGACCTCCAGCCTCTGTGCACAGCTCAGCCTGGGCCTCAGGAACCCTCCTTCCTCCCTGTGCGTCTCTGTCAGCCCAGCTGAACCTCTTTTCCAGACATGGGGACTCACCCAAACACAGACCCTGAATCAGCTTTCTCTCACAGCCTCTAGTTCACAGACTAGAACAGAAAATACTCACCCAGTACACACCTGCTTCTCGAGCAGCAGGCCCGGGTGATAGTCATGAAACCTCCTGCTTGTGTGGGAGGGAGGTGGCCAGACCCCAAGATATGGGTCGTGGTTGTGTGATCTCAACTCCCCCTGCAACGCAATTACCACTTCACCTGTAATTTTCATGATGGTGCATGTTCAGGCTGTAGAGATCACTGTAAGGAACAAGTAAAGAAACAAACAAGTTTTCTCCAGATCCCAATTCCCAGAAACAATTAGAAGTTTCTGTGGGCATCTCCATGCAGAGAGTTTGAGCGCTTTGGAGAATCCTTGCCCCACAGCTGCAGGAGCATGGTCCCACAGGGTGCAAGGAGAAAACTTTGGTGTCTGAAAGATGAAGAAGAATCAGTGAAGCCTGTGTATTTTCCTCAATTGTAATTGCCACATAAATATATGTATACATATGTGTGTACTTTCTTAAACATATGGTTCTAAAATGTACATACATAGGAATTATATATAATTATATATATATATTACCTTATATTTTTTGGTAAGAACAGTTAAATATGATCTTATCCATTTTCAAGAATATGACATTGTTAGTGACTATAATTACCTTGCTTTAAAGTATGTCCCTTGGACTTACTACCTGCAAGGAGATGAGGAATATCTACCCAGCACATGCCAGGCCCTAGTCACCAGTGATCAACATTCTGCTTTTCTGAGTGTAACTGATTTATATCCCACATACACATGAGACCATGTGGTACTTGTTTGTCTGTGCCTGGATAATTTCTCTTAACATAAAATCTTCACTGTTCATCTACCTTATTCACAATGATGGGTCTTAAATTTTTAAGATGGAGTAGTTCTTCCATGTACTGTCATATAACATTTCCTTTATCCATTCATCCATTGATGGCCACTTAGTCAGATTATATATCCTAGACATTGTGAACAAGGCTACAAGAATCATGGGACATCCATGTTTATAGCAGCACAATTTGTAATAGCCAGATTGTGGAAACAACCCAAATGCCCATCAACCTAGGAATGGATGAAAAAGATGTGGTCTTTTTATACAGTGGAGTACTATGCAGCCATAAAGAAGGATAAACTGGAGACTTTTATAGGTAAATGGATGCAACTCGAGAAAATACTCATAAGTGAAATAAACTGGACACATATGTGTAAACATGGTATCATCTCCCTAGTGTGAGAAACTGAAAGAGTAAATAAGATCCACAATGTACAATAGACAAGCTGAATCAGAAAGAAAGTGGTCAAAAGGAAAGAGACTGGGATGGGGGAATGGGGAAAAGAAATAAGGGAAAAGAAAAAAATTGTATATATATATAAGATAGTTAAGATAGATACACTACTAATTTTGCTTAGTTCATTGAAGAGAAAGGTTTGTACCAGTAATGTTTGGATAATTGAATGCTGATATCTTGTATCCTGAGTAACTAATTTAAAGATAACAATACATAATGTATTAACCATTGTTACCCTCCTAAAAAAATCATGGGAGTGTATTTGTCACTTCACAATAATGATTTAATTTCCTCTAGATACTCAGCAGGCTTGATTGTCTATATGGTAGTTCTATTTTTAACTTATTTAGGAATCTCCTTCCTATTTTCCACAATGGCAACAGCAATCTACATTCCACCAATGGTTTCTGAAGATTCGTGTTTTGCCATATCCCATTCAACACTTGAGGTCCTTTGTGCTTGTTCTCAAGAGCAATTCTAACAGGTATGATGTGATATCTTGCTGAGGTTTGAGTTTGCGTTTCCTAATAATTTACAATTTCAAACATGTTTTCATACATCAGTTGACCATTCATTTTCTCTAAGAAATGTCTGTTCAGTTCTTTGTCAACTTCTTATTTGGCTTGTTTATTAATAGAATATTATTCACTCTTTGTTTTACTTTTTTGACTTTTATTTTTTACCTATACCGTTTGGAGGACAAATGATTAATTTCTTCCTGGGGAGTAGTTGGTACATGTACATTTCTTACAATGACCAGCTTGACAAAAGCATACAAATTATCATGGAAGAATTCTACAAGTGATAAAAACAAACAAACAAAAAAGCCATAAGTAGAGTACTAAACAATTATCAATACGCATTCAACAAAAAGAAAAAACTACCTTGTAGGCCAGATAGGTAGATGTATTTAGAGTTAAAACTCCCAATCAAAAGCACTATCCAGGAACACTGATATTCAATAATGAAAAAGAATTTCCCAGATAATAAATGCTGAAGGGATAGTGAGTGTTTTAAGCCCTAATTAAGAAAATGGAGATTAGTGTTTTCAAATATTTTCACAAACTGGATCTATAATGCATATTTAACTGAACTGGAATAAAAATATAAATCTATAAAAGACCCTTGCAAAATTTTTTAGAAGACATGATTTCATAGCAAATTTTATGAGTAGCCATTATATCCACTAATTTCATCTCTTTTGAAATTGAGCCTACTCTTTTATTTATACATATATTGATGAATTAGAAACCCATTTGAGGACAGAGGAAGAAAACTATCCAACATTTGAGAAGGACAGAAAATGAAGAGATTATATAATGGGTTTTCCTGTCCACAGGTAGCTCTTTGTGACTGAGAATGTTCAGAATAAAGGAGCGAATAAAACCATTTTTTTCTACACATGTATCTTTCATTTAATAACTGGGCTTAATCAGGTAACCATACAAATCATTAAGGATATATAAGGTACAATTGATTGACCAAAGCTCATACGTGTTTTCAGAAATGACACAGGTGTGACATATTTGGAATGTAAAAGGAAAAATAGGGCTGGTAAGATGGCTCAGCGGCGTAAGCGCCTGCCTGGCAAGCGCGAGGGCCTGAGTTTGACTCCTGGAACCCACATACAAAAAAAGGGCCAGTGATATTGCTCAGCGGCATGGGCGCCTGCTGGCGCGAGAGGTCCTGAGGTTGACACCCGGTACCCACCAAAAAAAAAAGGAAAAATAATGCATAAGTACATTTTAAATAATCATACTTTGCAAGATATACAAAAAGTTTAGTAAATTTATGAAAATATGGGTAAAATCATAATTATTATATATTGAAAATGCAGCTATGTGTAATTTATGATATATTATTTCATTTATATAAAATTTCAGAGGAGCTGGGTGCAATGGGCTTGCCTGTAACCTCACTTGTGAATGAAGGCAGGAGGACCAGAGTTCGAGAACAGCCTGGATAACTTAGTGACTCAGTGATAAGCTGCCCAAAATAAAAATAGAGAGGAGTTGGATAAAGCTCAGTATGGAAGACATGAGTTCAATGTGTTAATAGCCACTATTAAAAGAATGATTTTTTCAGAAGAAAAGCTAACCACATTTTTCACTGTTTCTTACCTATCAAGAAAAGCAAAGAAACATTTTGAAATTTGAGGTAAATGCTTATTTTTTGGCATTATGATGTTATGATGTTATTATGATGTTATTACAAGAAATGTACAGGACATTTTGAGGCTGGTAAATATTGATCTAATTCAACTGAAAAGATATGAAATTTTCCACTGTTTTAAATTACATGGTTTATCTTGTACAGTTCTCTATATATATGGTAGATTTTAAAATACAGAGGTACACACTACGGAGGTTAATATAAACATGCAGTTTGAATTAAAAAGACATTTATAAGAAAAGAGAGTCATAAATATTAATGCAGACACAGGACTGGTATATGGTTATGGAAGAGAGAAGAAAAATCTGTTTGATACGTATATGAAATAAGAAGAAATATCTAGCAATACAAAAAAGAAAATGAAAATATTATATTATTTTAAGGTCAAAGATTCCTACGGTTGTTTAAAAAGAAAAACCCCAAGTACACATTCCCTGTTTGAGAAACACTTAAAATTTGAACAGAAGCTTCTCATAGTATCCAAGACTTCATACCCAAAAACTGCTTTTCAAATTCTCAATTGTCCCATTAGTCCTTCAGAACAGAAAACCATGAGCAGATGACAAATCAACAGAGGTCTTTTTTCATCTTATGGCCATAGAGAAGGGACAGTTCAGCTAATTTAAAATATATTTTAAAATATTAAAGAAAGAAATGAAAGAATTGTGAATAGGTATAAATTGCTGCATTTTGTGGATAAAAGCACATCCTGACAGTTAATGGTAAATCAAGCAGACAAAATAAACATTGTGAATGTAAATGAATTTGCAGTATAGCAGTAAATAGAAATGGTTCCAGTTTCTGCTTTGCAAAATATTAATAAAACTTCAAATGCATGCTTCCAAAAATGAATCCACAATGACAAACACAAATTTTGTGAATGAATTTGTGAGATTAGATACATTAAACTGTTATAGCAGCCTTATCATTCGGCGGTATTCAAGAGTTTTAGACCCCACAGGAAGTGAATTGCATGAATATATTCTAAATTATCCCAAGAAACATACAACACTAGTCTAGACACATAACACATAAAATAATTCATTGAAGTTTTTGTGGACATCTTTTAGTCCTGTAAATTCATTTCTCAAGCAAGAGTGTTTGGGGAGTGTGTTATTTAATTTCCATGACATAGTTTTATATATTTTGGGTTATCTGTGCTTGATGTCTCCTGTCCAGGTGAGCCAAAATATAAGATTTTGATCTTTTGTATATTTTTAAAATCTTGTTTTAGGCCTTAGAGTTCATCTATCAGGAGAGAAGTCCTCAAAATATTTATTCGGCTCTGTGCTTCCTGTCCTGTGGAGTGTTCCACTGATGCCAGTTAGGACTAATTGGTTTATAGTGTTGCAAAACCCTTCTTTTGTTAATATTCTTTCTCTTTCTATCATTCATTATTAATTTACTAAAGCCTCCCAGAATTGCTGTGACCTTGGGGCCATTTTTTCTTCAATATGGTCAGTAGTTTCTTTAGATATTGAGAACCTGGAAGAAAGGGAAGCTGCCCTCAGGCATGAGGGCACGGAGGAGCATGGTGGCTCACACACAATATCCCACGCGAGAAGCGGAAGCTAAGTGGGTCCCCAGAAGTCACTGAAATCACACCCACCTTGGCGAGCAGCTGCTTGCTGCATTCACAAGAAAACATATGAAGCTTTTTCCATGAAAGAGCAAGTGTCTTTTCTAAGTTTAGCAAAAGACACACAACTAGCTACAGAATTAGTGATTATAGTTACTACAATTCATTTACCCCATAGTTGATTTGTGAGCAAGCCTACTAAACAATTAATTGTATGTGTTCTTACACAATAATTACATCAAATTGCATTTATTATTGCTACAATTCAGCACTTATTATAAAAGCAGAATCTGGGTCTTAATCACAACTCTCTGTTCAGTAAGAGGCTCTCATCATTGCAGTTAAGATTTCTTTCACAGGATAGGCACAGCAATTGCACACATGTTTAGAAAATTGGTTCAACAGCACAAAACACCAGGTTGTAAATACAAGTTAAAATTGCAAAGCGAAATCCCTTCTTCCCCTTAGGATGGGATATTTCATTTTAGGAAAAATACACATGTACATCAAACAAGAAATAATTATTGTCCCTCACAAGAATTCTTGCTTTGTTTTTTGTATACATTCAAATTTTGCTCTCCCCTTCAAACTAATATATTATCACAGTAGTCTCAGATGTGAAAGACATTGATTTTGAGTAGTTTCATGAATCTGTACCAAGCTCCAAATATATTAAATATCTGCAGATTGAGTATGTTAATCATAGCACAATAATGCATTTTTAAATTTACCAATTGTTGATTAATATAAAATGTAATGAATTGAAGTCAATATTGAAGTCAGATACTCATGATGTGAAGGTATAAATGTAATATAAAATTTTTACATAACATTCTGGATTAGACCAATAAATCTAACAGAAAGAAAGGAATTAAAACTAAAAGCATACTGAAGGAGACAAACTGACTTAAATATATTACAATTTATGATATCTATTAATTGGACTGAGTAAAATTTTGCAAAGCATTTTTATTAGTGAAGACAGCATCGTGATACATGGTATGTATTAAAAGGAAGTAATAAGAGCAAAAACTTAAAATACAAAAAAAATTTATGAGGAAATTAACACTGCACCTGGCTTCATATTAGTATTAATTGTGGAGATGTAGCACTACCTGTTTCATTTATGTATCTGTCTTCCATAACACTGGTTCATAAAAGTGCTTGAGGTTAAGTGATATATGGGAGCATTCATGACTGAATATGTGAAAATCGCAAACATCCCACACATCTGAGCAGCTGAGAAATCTGCACGCTTCTTCCAGATGAGGCTGCACACACCACACTCATGACTCCTGTGAATACACGCACAAGCGGAAGAAAAGAAGCAGTGACTTATGCAGAAGTGTTGGCTGGCACCAAGCAACTTTATAAATGAGAGCAAAAGAAATTTGAAACATGGGAGACAAGCTAAGGAAGGATATGAAGGCTCTCGTAGGATGAGGACGCTTTGAGAAGCTCTGGTCTCAGGGAAGATGCTCTGGGTTTAGATGTGGTGGACCAGCTGCTTGTGCCTGCAAAGAATGCAAACCCCAGAGACTCAGGCAAGATCGCGTTCCCCAAACACAAAATGTCATGGGAAATATATATAAATGCTGCAGAATCTATACCCCCGCGTTTCTCAGGAACATAGGTAAACAGTATTCAAAATCTATAGATTCCATGGCGTTTTTGTGGTTGTCATAAGCATAGACCATATGCAGGATGTAGCAGAGGATGTTAGAGAGGCCAATATGCTTTAGGATTTTACTTTCAGCTCTGCCCAGATGGAGTCCCTGGGACTGATGATGATGTTCTGGAAGACACTCAAGAGGACAGTGTTGCCCAGAGACATGCCACTGCCCACCTCTGAGGATCGGGAAAAACTGCATCCACAATCACTGGAGAAGTTTTTTATTCCAAATCCTGCTGTGGTCCCAGATTCCCCTTGAGAGACTGACCAAGGAGATGGCCAGTCCAGTGCCTGAGAAACAATCTGTTGACCTTATCACTACTGAAGTAAGGAAGATAAAATAATAGAATTGTAAGAAAGGCCCTGGGACTCCAATGAAAATCTGGAAAAGAAAGTGATTATTCTGAATTTCACCTCATAGAGGTCGTTCTCTTTCTGTCTGGGATTTAACATAAACACTTAATGTAGAAGATTCTGTTTGGAAACTTAAATTGTGGTTATCTCTTCTAACTAAATACAGCAGGATTATTTAGAATCTAATAATGATTTCCTTTTACACATATAACTTAATATAAATGAGGTTATATGGTTCATTTAAATGTCATCAAAAACTAGACTTGGACCTGGCAGCCAGGCTGGAATAACATGCTGCCAGAGAAATGGTAACTGATGCTCAATATTCCAACAACGTGTACCACTTTCCATTTTTCAAATCTGCTTATTAAGTACAGTGATACCTCCACTGTGAAACAACTCCAAGCTCAAACTTCCCACTACTTAATCAACAAAGTTCAAAAGATATCTGCTCAGTGTTCATTACTCTACTTGATAGTCCAGCTGAAAATCTGACTTGAAAAATCCTGCACAGGTGCAGAGAGAGTCACCTCTGGACATGAAGTGGTGATGCTTCAGGCTCAGTGTTGCTCTCACCCAGGCAACATACGGAGCTGTGTTAGTGCATCAAACCATTCATCACGGTGTTTCGGTGCTTTCATTGCATAAAATATTGTACCCATGACTCCAGAGAAAGTTAGTGACACCAGCAGTAAAGCTAAGAGGAAAACTGTGAGAACCACGATGGAGTTAAAGAAAGTAAACATTGTGAAATTTGCTAAAGTCCTGGAAAAATGAATTTATAAGTATGATTTTGGGGCTTCAGGACTAATTATTCAGTATTCCATTTTTCTTATGGGAAAAATATGTTCAGTTTTGGAACTTTTCAGTGTTCACTCACAAATTTGGAATGAATTAAATTTGATAACTGAGGTATCACTATAACTATAATTGTAACAATATTCAATTTTTGTAGATATATTTCTTCCACAAAAGAAAATTACTAGTCAGAGAATATTTAATAGTGTATTAAATACACACTACAGAATTGCTTATGGCTAGATTAATTTTAGTAAATATGAACCACCAGTATGGTAGAAACAGAAAAAAATATATATTATATGTACAGGAAAAAATATAATAAAAAGAGCTTTACCCTAAGGTAAGTGATTTCAATTTAAAATATAAACTGTGTACATGTTCATATACATAGATATTAGATTTGTATATACATATGCACACATATATTCATATATATGCATAAACACGGGCTTTGAAAACAGTTGATATTATTTATTAAATCCCATAGTGAACTGCTTTTTCTGATTCCTCAGTAAAATGCTAAACAGTTCAGAGAATGTGTGTCTCTAGGGTTCTTTATGAATTTAACAATCATTTCAACTATTAGTTTATGATTCATTTGTTCAGAGCTGCAAAATTGGTCTCTAATAGTTTTAATTTCAGTTCTTTTCTCATGCTCAGATGATGTCCCTTGTTTCACTCCTCCTTTGCACATCCTGGGGTACCTCTATAGGTCTAACCCTAACACCCTTGATGGAGCAGTTTAAAAGACTGCAAAAGTAGACAATGAGGTTTTTGCAACTAACTTCTCACAGTAGTGCAGGATCCAGCGGGACACACGTACTTTCCTATCTGTCCCTAAAGACACAGGGCTCCATATTCCCCTTCCTCATTGCAGGACATCATCTGTACAGAGAAGATGGAGAGTGAGCAACTCCACTTCAGGCTCTTCTGCTAGATGCTCATCACAAACAAGAAACTTCTAATTGTGTCTGGGAATTTGGAATTAAGGAAAAGTTTTTAGATATACAACTTTTGTTCACACCACGGAATAACTCATCATTTCTACCCTGTAGGGAGGTGAAGTCACAGTTTAATCAACATTTGTCCCTGAGTGTAGTCCTCGCCCTTCCCTAGGCACCAACACCCATATGGCTGTCACCCTGATTTCATCATTCTGGCAGCAGGAAGGAGACAGAGGAGAGTTTCCCTTTTTAGTCTGCAAGGGGGAGTCTGCAGGAGGCACAGGAGAAATGGGTTCTGGGCCTGTGCTGTTGTGCGGGGCCAGTGCTTTTTGAGTGGAGACAGATGTGCACTGAGCCCCATGGACAGGACAAATGTGGAGATGTCAGAGCCCATGGATGGAGACTGTGGGACCACAACCCTGTGCTCCACCCTGCTGACTGCTGACTGCTGACGTTTTCCAGTGAACCCTTGCTGGTCATGATTGTTGGAGGTGGGTGCAAACAGAATCAAGTGTGAGCTCTGTGATGCATAGGACAATAACTTGGACATTATTCTGCCCTTAAAGATGCCACAGAAAAGTCACAGAGAAATTTTTGTTTTGATTAAAAAATGCATCGGTGCTTTGCTTCTACTTAAATTATGACACTGGTACATACCCATATTGAATCTTGATTATTTCTATTCCATTCCTCTCATCCTTTTTCTCCTCCCACCACATACCCTTCCCACCAATACAGTGTTTACCTCCATTTCTTGAAATGTCTCTTTTATTTGGTTCTTTAAATTATTTATATTTTCATTCTCTCACATCAGAGAAGCTAAGTTACTTTTAACATTTGTGTCTGCCTTAATTCACTTAGTATTATGACATTATCTCCTTCCAAATCAGGTGTGATGTGTCAGTTGAGTGAGTAACCCTATATCTGTGTAAAACTAGTTGAAGTAGGTTGGCACTGGGGGTACTTTCTTTCTTGAAGTTAAAGAAAGAGCATTAAAAATTCATAACTTCATACTTGAGGGTGAAAGGTGGCAGCAACATACTCTATGCATTGACTGGTATTGTATCAACCCTCTAATACTTTTAGTTTAAAGAGTGCTATAAAAATGTCATTCCCACTTCTCCTTCATTTCAACTGACTTCATACATTCACTTCAATGGCTTTGATTTCCATTTGGCACAGTTGCTTCAATCTTAATATCTTTTAAAAGTCACACAATATGTAGAGTATTTTTTTAGGAAATAATGAAAAGAGCAACATGCCTTCTCTAACAAATATTAACTTAGTTTATTCTCTAAATATCTTAGCACTGGAATTTTATACCTATGTTAAACCCCAATATTGTAGGAAGCTCACTCTTGTGCCATTTTTTTATTCGGGAGGCAGTATTACAAAAAAAATGAGATTCCTGTTTTGCTACTTTCTTAAGTTTCTTCATATGCAATTAATCCTGCTTAGTTAGAGGAAATAAGCAGATATTTCATCAAAATTTTCATTCATATACTATTTCCTGTACATAAAAAGGTGATAACAATGGATTATTGACATATTCAAAAGCATGAAATAAAATGAGTGAATGTAAAAAAATAGAAACATATGCTTGTATTATTTGAAGAATACAAACAGGGAAGTATGATTTTAAAAAAGCATAATAGTAATACCACTAATTCAGAAACACAGATACTCTGGAATGAATCCAAACTCTTATGAGTTAGTATGTGAATCATGAACCAGTCTGCGACTAAAATTTCTAGGAATGCAAAAAAAACTCAAATAGTGCCTAAATCATAAAAAGTGGATATTGAAGTAGTTATAATATGAAACATGATCATAACAGTGATCCATATAATGTAAAAACTCTTTGATAACCACTGGACACTTAGTAACTAAATCAACAAGAGGAAATACACATTAGAAATAAGCTGCTAGGGAAAATCACAGTAAAAGGGAGTTTCATGTATATTTTTACATGAAATAATATAATTCATGTTTTTGTACAAGTGTCTCCATTTACCGATATGAACATTGAACACAGAAATGACAGTAAGGCCTCCATGGATGTTAAAATTGGCATAGTCTTCATGGTCCAGGTGGTCATTGGAACTGTTGGGAATTTCTCTCTCTTCAGTCAGGATATATTTCTGTACTTCTGTGGATACAAGACAAGGTCCACGGACTTGATTCTCAGGCACCAAACTGTAGCCAACTTCTTGGTCATTCTCTCTAAAGGAATCCCGGAGACCATGGCAGCATTTGGGTTGGAGCACTTCCTCAGTGACTTAGGAGACAAATTTGTTTTCTATGTTCGTACCTTGAGCAGAGGTGTATCATTTGGCAGCACCTGCCTGCTGAGTGTCTTCCAGGCCATCACCATCAGCCCTGGAGACTCAAAGTGGGCCCAGTTCAAAGGGAAAGTTCCCAAGTACACGAGCATTTCCACCGCCCTGTGCTGGGTCCTGCAGTTGTTGCTGAGTTTCAATTTTGCTGTGGGTATAACTAGCAAGTTGAAAACCATAAACATCACAAATAAAATAGACTTTGTGTACTGTTCCAATCAACATTCCATTAGAGGGTTATATTCTTTAAGTATAGTATTGATCTCCATCAGTGATATTCTGTGTATGGGGCTCATGCTCTTCGCCAGTGGTTCCATAGTTTGTGTCCTGCACAAGCACAAGCACCGGGTCCAACACATCCATAGGACTAACAGCTCCTCCAGATCCTCTCCTGAGACCAGAGCCACTCACAGTGTCCTTGTCCTTGTGAGTGTCTTTATGTTTTTCTACATCCCCTCTGCCGTCATGCACATGTATCTGACTTTTTCTGGAAATTACAGCTCCTTCCTGTACACTCTTGGAGCCTTCATAAATGGATATTTCCCAACCATCTGCCCCTTCTTGCTCCTGAGCCGTGGTCACAGTGTATCCTGAATCAGCTGCATCTGCTGTGCAAGGAATACAGAGCCAAAGCCATCTAATCACAACAGGAAAAGCCTGTGCACTGCCTGCTTTTCAGTGCTGAGCTATGGATGGACTCCACCACCAAGGATTCTAAAAATGCAGAGGACATAAATTCACATCTTTATTTAGTTATTCAGTGTCTCCTAATTCATACTAGAACAATAAGACTTTCTATACATCTCTGCTCTCTCTGCTCCTCAGAGATTGTCCTCTAGAAGCCCACTACACTCTTCTCCACTTTAGTGCTTGTAGAACTCCATGGGGCATTACCATCTCCTCAGGATCTTTGCTCTGTCTTGGAGCCTAAGCAGAGCTGTCCACAAAATACTGCTGGGTGGGTGCCATGTTGCCTTTGAATGAACAAAAAAAGCCCCTTGTAATTACTAAAGCATGGTAACCTGAGCTTGCAAGAGTTAAAAATGCTGCTGAATTTTCTTTTGAGAGCCTTAGCTGTCTGCTTTCAGGAACTGTCTGAGGTCTGTTGCACAGGGTGTCCCTGGGTGCCCCTGCTATCTGTGCTTCCTGTGTGTGGACCAAGGTCTTTAGGAGGGGGTTCCCAAACTGATCTGAGTTCTAGCGCAGCTCTCTCCATTCTCTGTGTGTCTGAGAAGCTTGTTTTTCTGCAGTGGTTGTTCTCTGCGATTTCCTACATTTTCTAGAAGTCTGTGCTGAGAAGGAAGGGGCTGAAGGTCCTCAGGAACCCTACTGCACATGTTCCTAAAATCTAAGAATGAGAGCAGTCTGGGGAAGGCTCAGGACAGGTGACAAAGAACTTGTGGAGGAAGCCAGAAAGAAGACACGTCAGTACTGAGATTTTTACAGCTTTCGGTAAACAGGATTAATTCATAAAACTATTTCTTCCCTGACTTTGTCTTTCAACTTTTTACTGTGCTAAGTCAGTTTTTTTCACTTTTATAAAATTTCCTAAGTGTTTCTCAAGTTTTTAGTTGTACCTCTTTACAATAAGAAAAAATAAGTGTATACAATTTTTATACTCTGTATTTTTTATATATTGTTATAAAAATATTTTGAGTGTGAGCTAAATTACATGTTTTCTCAATATCCATAAATCTATATCTACGTCGATGTATCTATCCATACACTTTAGCAATATTTTCTATCTAGTATTGCACGTTTTTTATATACTGGCATTGCAATTTTGTAAAATACATATTGTAATGAAAATTACAACATGGCCTAACCCTTAATAAAAACCTCAGATTTTTTATATTAATAACAAATGCTGAGTAAGATATTCAGCTTAGAGGATGTGTTTATTAAATCTTTATTATAAAAAGATTCTTTGATATTAATAATGAATGCTGAGTAAGATATTCAGGTTAGATGATGTGTTAATTAAATCTTTATTATAATCATTATTTTATGTGTATATAGTGCTGTTTAAAATTAGGACATATGTAATATAGTGTGAATAATGTGATTTGTTTATTGAGGTCCAAGACCCCTCTGAGCATAAATTGTGTGTTTGCTCTCTGAGCATGACTATGTTTCCAAGGGAGAATATTCGTCTATGTGCTCTGTGTAAACATCTCTTCTTCACTGTCCCTGTTCATGTATGTATGTGTTTACATGTTTGTATGAAAGTCTATGTGGCTAAATTCGACCTCCTCATCTATACACACAGGACAGGCAGAGCCTATGTTTCTCAGGAGGGACTCACAGGAGATTATTTTCCTTGAAGACTAACTGATCCTGAAAAAGACAGAAAGAGAGCATATCTTACTTTTTATATCAAGTATCTCATTAAGTATTTTTTTATTACTTTGAGTTTATTGGTATTTCTGTTTAATCTATTCTGAGATTGTAGTTTTTGGAAATATATTGTAAGGGTAAATGTAAAACAGTGAGATATTTGAAGGATCCTGGGAGAAAACAAAGAAGAGTAAGGAGGTATATCATGAGAGACCACAGGCAGAAGGAAGGGATTGATAAGGAGAGGAGAAATATCAAAGGACCCAGGATATAGGGAGAGGCAGAAGAGGGGCTGGGAGGGAACAAGAGTGTGTGGGAACCCCGAGAGGAGCTGGAGAGGAAGGCAGATGTTGGAGGAGTGAGAGCATGAACATTGGAGAGAAAGAGGCAAAAATGAAATCAGAGTCAGCATCCAGGAAGTACAGGTGCAGGAAGAAACAGAAAGAGAAGGAAGAAAGGAAAAATTATATAATCAATACACATGAAAAAACACAGAGTAATGAGGAGACATGCTCGTGTGTGCATGCGTGTGTGTGTCTAGAGAGAGAAAGCAGTGTCGAATACAAACAGGAAGAAGAAATATTGACAGGCAAATGAAAAAGAGCAAAAAAGAAAAGAGAGAGAGAAAACAAGGACATCTGAAACTGTAAAAGGGGTAGAGAAAAACTGAAATCAGGAAGAAATTTGGGAGGAAGAATAATATAGAAAAATGAGGAAGAATACATTAAAAGGTAAAATTAGTCACAGAGTGGAGAGGAGCCAGTGGGGAAAAAATTGTGAGAAGAAGAGAAAGCAGCAGCCTGGGAAGAAGAAGAGTGCGAGAGAAGAGCAGAGAGGGGACCAGTTCAAACCGAGAGGTCGCCAAGGGCAAAGAACAGAGAAACAAGGAGAGTGTGGAGAAGACAGAGATGAGAAAACTGGAGTGGGACACACATCATGGGAAAGAAAATACACAGGGAGTCAAGAGAAGACAATAAATCCAAGAAAAGGGTGGTGGTGGGTAAAAGGAAAGTGGGGGCTTACACTGGGGAAAATTCTTAGGAGGAGAAGAGAGAAAATTGAGGAATATGAAGAGCAGTGATGAAGATAGAACCAACATTAGGCAGAATGTGCAGATGCCCAGCATGGACATAAATACTGTTACACCCATTTATGCCATCCTTCAAGGGTATGGTCATGTCTTCATGTGGTTTTCTCCTGCAGAGGGAGTGCCCATGTGGCCAGCCCTCCACAAACACCCTCACCACAAAGGTTAGTGAACTGTTGTAGGGATTCTGCTGATTACTAAGCTTACCTCCCCAGTTATGCATTCAGTATCTGGGGAAATAACCACAGCATCCGCTGGGGACATATTATTCCCACTGCGTGTCAGGCATGGTCTAAAACTCCATTGTTCACCTCACTTCTATGGACTCTTTCTCCTACTATTAGAGGGCCACAAGAATGTTTTGAATCTCCTGAATTCAGTGTTAGTTTATAACCAGTGTTCATTATTCTGCAATGCTCTGATCATTTTCTGTCCCAGTGTATCCTTACTTTGGGAGAAGATCATATGTCTCTCTGGGAGATGGAAGAAGGAGTAACAGTAAGACATTTTGGGAGCCTCTATGTCCTCCTTCAAGGGGACAGGGCCACACTTTTATTCAAGGAGTGCTGGGTCTGTAAACTGATTGAAGTCTGGGAGTTGGTTGAGGAGCAATGTTTCTGTTTTTACAATTTGAGGTAGAATCTTGTTCATTTGCCCTGAAACTTTTTTGCTTTTATAAATCTATTAAATCTTAGTAGCATCCAATCTATTTCACTTCTGAGGGCACCATGATTGATTAGACAGTGCCACAGGTCTACATGGGTCAGAACATTCTAACCATTGCTTTGCTGTTGCTTTGCATTACAGTCACTAGATCCACCATAACTCTGGTGACTGAGTATTGCAACTTGGCACCTGCCACCCCAAAATCCATTTACACCCATCATATTTAATTTTCCCCACTGAGTGACTACAGCCCCACTATAAAACCTAATGTGCAGAGAACGATGGTGGAAAACTTCAAGGATATTGGTGCTCCCCTCACGAAACTGCTCCTTTAAGCATAGTACAGGGGACATCTTCTGAACCCTCACAGTATAGAGGAAGAGTTGTCCCTGGCAAATCCTCTCCAGCATTCACATCTCCCTGAGCCTTCAATACCCTCATCAACAGTAACTGGAGGAATAACAGGCATCTCCAACTTACTCACAGTTGTTTATCTTTGACCCAGATTTTGGCCAACAAACCAAATAAACTATTTACAGCTTTTTCAGTTCCATGATGGGTGACAATAAGGCCATAATATTGGCTTAATGTTCCAATATCAAGAACTTCAGCCTGATTCGGTTTTATGTTCCTTCTACCATTGCTTCATGGTCATACCTCATTCCTCAGACTCTTCAAACCGTCATACCTCATCTCTCAAACTCTGCTAGGAATAATTAGAAATTTAAGACATATCGTGTGCCTTCTCATGGGTCACCTAGAGTGCCTCACCTCCTAAGAGCATTCTTGGACTTGAGCAGGTCATACACTTAGAGGCTAACATGTGTTTTGGGGATAAGTTCTGAGAAGCATCGTCGCTGTTTTTCTTGGTAAACGCATCTGGAAAGGTCATTACTGTTTCCAGAGACAGCACAGGATCAGTTCCGTCACTCAGAGGTGGAGAGATCAACAGCACAAAGTGTGTTTTGTGGAACACATAGAGTATTGGAGCTGAATGTCCCAGGTCGCATCAGAGTCCTCTGCAACATCTTCCCTATTTACCAGATCCTCTTCTATTCTGATCAGCAGCCCCACTTTAACTGTAAACTCTTTGAAGCTGAGGGGTTCTCTTGTGCTGTAATACAGCAATGGCATGATGAGGGCATGTGCTTTGTTTTGAGCTATTCAGCTCTAAGACTGCAGGAGAGAAGATTTTCCTTCAGGACGTAGGTAGAAGGCTTTAAGTCATTGATCCATGTCTGAAGCTGGGAAATTAAATTTTTTAGAAAATTTTTCCCCTTTATTACTTTGTGCAGAGATGCTAACAGCAAACAGTCAAAATCATGATACTTCTCAGTTATTCAATAATGCCCGAATTATCACCTGCAGAATTACTACATTCCTTTCACTTCTAAGTTGTGCATTGCTTTAAACACTTCGCATTATGCGCTATCAGTCTTCTCTACGTCATTGAAGGAGAGACCACGGTAAACTTAGGTATTATCAAATTAGAGAGCCAATCACAAGAATTATTAAACCAATTAAGAAATTGCATCCTTACTATTCTGTTTCTCTAGAATCACTCTCTAAACCAAATTCTGCATTGTTTAGGGTTTTCAAGAGGAAAAAAATTAATAGCAAACTATGCATACAATCCTATATCATGCCATCCTGTCGTATTTTATTATATGATTATGAAAGGGGGTTTATTAGGCTTAAAGAGTCAGAGGAGAGATAATTCTCAATGTATGTCTCCATTATGTAGAACCTGAGGATCCAGAGCTGCTCAGTCCAAGAAGCTGGAAGCCACAGAACAGCAGTGATCAAGGATACAGCACCAGTTCACAGATGAAGGTCTGGAGTTCAGCAGAGAGTGACTGATGTGAATCCAGGTGGAAAGGCTGAAGCAGCTATTGTCTGATGTGCACAAAGGATCGCTGTAGCAGAGGAGGTGATCCACAGAGCTGCATGGAGCTTTGCTATGCAAGTCAACTTCTTCTGTGTCTTCTCCTTCATTCTATCTGGATTGCAATCCTGTTGTTATGCAGCCCTCCACAGTCAGGTCAGATTTTCCTTTCTTTCCCTCTGCACTCCCTGGCCTTTATGTGAATCTACTCAGGACAGCTCCACAGATGAAATCAGAGGCGTGCTTTCCTGAACTTCTATACATTTTTCAATCCAGGCATGCAGTTTACATTGCACGTGTAGTTTAGAACCATCTTTGGAAGGGGGCAAATGTACATAACACTGTTAAATCTGTTTTTAATACTTTTAATTATTTTTTAACCCCATCCCCTTCTCTCCCTCCTCCTCTAAATCCCCTTTTCCCATTTGTGTTCGTGTTGACATTATTAATCTTATTTCTTGTTTATGACACATAATGTTTACATTCTTTGAGGTTATGCATGGCATAGCTTTAATCTACTTATTCCCCTTCCCAACCCCTCATCCCTCTCCCTCACACTTCTGGGCCCCTTTCCATTTGCAAGAGATCCCTTCCCTCCTTTCCTTCTATGCATCCTTTCTTGTGTTCTTTCTTTGTACTTTGCTGTAACCAAATGAGATATATTTCATTGTATCCTACTCCAACAGCTGGGTGCAGTTTGGGAGACTGGATTTATGAACAAACATATTCTCTCAAGATTGAAGGGTTGGGCCAGTGAGATAGCTCAGCAGCATAAGCACTTGCTGGCAAGCACAAGGTCCTGAGGTCGACTCCTGGTACCCACATTAAAAAAAAAGATTGAAGGGTTCAGAGGGACTCTCAGGCTTTGCTGTCGCTCCCTCAGACTCAGGTATCCACTTTCTTTGCGGCCTCCCTGGGAGACACCATCAGCCCAGGGAGGATGGACATTGAGCTCCTCCACCACACACTCCTCTGCTCTTTGGAGGTGCTCAGCAGAAACAGGAAACTTCATTTTCTGGGAATTTGGAATTCAGGAAATGTTTTCACACACACACACTGAAGTTGGCACTGTCATTATTACCACAGTATAGCTAGAAATTTCTAATTTGAGAAGTGAGGCCACAGCATCACTGATGTTCATCTGTGTCTGGGCCCCTTGGTCCAGTGTGCAGTGCCCTATATGCCTGTCACCCCCTGGTCATCACCCTGGTAGTGGAGGGAGACATGTGAATATTTGCTGTCCCACTACAACAGCCAGAGTCTGTGTGGGACAGAAGCAGCAGGTTCTTGGGCACGGACAGAAACCGTGCACAGGAAGGGGAAATAACACAGATGAGCCTTGCTGACTGTTGATGTTCCCATATAACTCTCAGGGGTCTCAGTCACTGCAGTTGGGTGTGAGCAGGACCAAAGTCTTTATTTGTTTATGTGTAGCACTCTAATTTGGAACTTAATTACTCTTCCATAGTATCAGAGAGTAACAGCAGAGACATTTTATGAATCACAATTTTCCACAAATACTTGGCCCCTGCATTACACATGGTGGATTTGGTTGCATCATCCAAATTTCTGATTTAAATTCAATGAGTAGCCATAGATAAAATGAAGTAGTCTTATTCTAACTTGGATGTTATGTGTTTAATTCAATCTGTAATTACATAATCACTAAAAATATGATACAGAGAATAATAAAATCATGGTAGTTTGTTGATACTGCTGTGCGATTTTCTGTTTTGACATTATAGGAATACTGAGGACTTCAGCGTTTATAAATGGGTAATCACAGGATGTTGGGTTTTCTTTGGTTACATTTTCACTGAGACACTCTGTGCCCCTCTTCCATGTCCGACTTTCCTTGCACATGATCCTAGGTTGCTTATGTTCATTTTATATCTTGTGCATTATTTTATTTTTTCATCAAGAAATATGTCAAAATGTATTTACTTTTTCCAAGTGCTGAAGAAATTATATGTTTTCCTGAGATTGATAATTCAGGTTCCTCCCCAAATAGCTCATCACTATTTTCATATCATGGTCTAGGCAAAGAAGAAGCCTTAATAATCTTTTTATTATCCATGATCTCTGTATTTCTGATAAGAAATGGTATTTGGGCTATTGCTGCTATCCTAATATTTACCAGATTCAATGAACCTCATTTCTATATCATCAATTAGTCAATGCTGGTATACTTATTAAGGCTTCTCAAACTTTACCTATTATTCTTCAACATATATTAGTTAATGGATTAACATTTAGAAGGCAATGGGAATATATAATTAAAATTAAAAATAAAACATTTTAGTGTCTAACCAGATGTACATATATTTTTATTTTCAAGAACACAATCAGTGAAATAAGCTAATTTAGTATACCTAGAATATTTAAAATAATGTCTGAGGTAACATCAATGTTGTGACAAGAAGTGTCCTATGATTTGAAGACAGAGTCTATTAATATGCATGAGAGGGATTCAAGTCACTTTAGCTAAGTTCTACTGGAAAGTAAAGGAAGGATAACAGTGGTGATTCAATCATGATGCTATGCATTTTAAGTTAGTTATTAACATGTAATCCAGTACTGACAGTGGTCCATATATTCTACATGCTCTAGAAACAAGTACTTCCAGCTTTGGATATATCTCAACAAAACAAAATAGGATTAAGAAGAAAATAATAGCTATGACACAAAGCTTTTCTATTTGTAATCATCCATGAAACAAATAGGAATAAATTTTTACCAACTACCCCTTACACAGAGGACTAATATTTAGAATATAGAAAGCACTCAAAAAATCAGCCCACCAAAATAAAAGATACAACCAAAAATGGATAATCAAAATAAGTAGACATTTTCAGAAAAAGAAATAGAAATGACAAAAAAATATAGCCAATAAGTGCATGAAAAAGTGTCCACAACCTTTGGCCATCAGAAAAATGTAAATAAAAACAACACTGAGGTTTGATCTTCTTCTAGTAAGAATAGCCTTTATCAAGGAGTTAAAAAAATGCAAGTACTGGTGAGGTCGTGGGGGAAAGAAACCATTCTACATTGTTTGTTGGAAAGTAAATGAACACAACCATTTTGGAAATCAGTAAGGAGATTTCTCAAATAGAAAATTCATTGGACCCAGCTATTTCTCTCCTGGCTATCTTTCTGAAAAGGTGAAATTCATCACACTACAGTAATATATGCACACATGTGTTTATAGCAGCATAATTCACAAGAGCTAAATTATGTGTGTGTCCTGTGTGTCCATGAACAGATGAATGGATAAAGAAAATACCACAAAGCAGGATTAATCTGTGTTATTTGTAGGAAAATACATAGATATTGAGACCTTAGTACTACTGGAATAAGTCATCCACAGGATGGTAAATATTGTGTGAGACATCCAAACTATTAATAAGTTGAGGAATGGAATAAAACAAGATGGTAGGGAATGCTGAGTTGAACTGTGGGGAAATGGGAGGGGGTCTGGGGTAGGAGGAAGAGGGGAGTGGAGGAAAGCAGTAAAATTTTTCAAGGTGCAACATGTGTATGTAACATTCCACAAGATAAATGTAATTATTATGTATTGCAAATACATACTGATAAAAAGTAAAATCGCATTTAGAAGTAAAAATGACAAAAAATAAAATAAAAAGCAAAAGTAGAACCACCACATGATCCAGCAAATCGTAGACTAGATTTACAAGATTATAGGAATGTTGTCTGTGACACCTTCATGCTGTGACAAAGAGTAGAATAAATGTACAGGAATCATGTAGTCTAGTGCAGAAGTGGAGCCTGTGAGTAGGAACAGAATGCAACAGTAGGAACAGGAATGTATCCTCTGCTGGTGGGTGAAGGAAGTGTGATGGAGACAATAAATGTGTCTCTCCTGAAAACATGTGTGAAAAAGATTGTGGTGACACTGTTTTACCCCTAGCAGCTAGGAAGGCCAAAGTTAAGACAAGATGCCTTTATAACTGTAGGTTTCAGAAGCATCTATCAGGATCAAATGTATCTTGTGAAATATTGCGAGGTCTTGAAATGTTTTCACAGCAATCCTGCACTCTATTTTTTTCTATTAATACAGTGCATCTTTGCTACTTTACAACTTGTACTTTATCCATACTTGGCTTACATTTTAATATTTTACCAAGCATTTACGTTCATTTCACTAACTCTGAGATTAAAAAGGGATAAGTAAATGCTTCAAATTAGTATTAATTACATCTCTACCACATGTTATTTTATCATTTGGCTGTATTTGAGGCAATTTCTAAGAACAACATAAAGTCTTTAAGTAATTGTCATGACAGTGTCATTGACATTTCCTCATGACATCAGAGCAAGGGTTTTTCTCTTCTCAAAATGACATACAGGTGATGCTGCACTCATCAAATGTGAACCGTTGTGGTCCTGGGATATGCAGGGTAGAGATGCAGGCGGTGCCCCCACATCTCCAAAGGACCTCTAAATCTTTGTTCATAATTGCCATTGGTTTCTAGAATGAAGCTTTGCACATAGATGAAAATGTCTTACACCAAAAATTATGAAAGAGAATACTAATTGTCTAAAAGAAAATCATAATATATAAAAATTTAACTCAGTAGATCTGAATTACTTAAAGCATTATGTAAGCTGTCTCATGTCTTTGGACTATCATTGCTATTGCATGTACTATGCATTACCACTCCTGTAATCTCCACGTCATTACTATAAACCTTTGTTCAGTGAAATTACACACATCACTTGACTGCTCTTTGCATAAAAGATACTCACCCATACCATGTAAATGATCACACTTCTAGCTTCATGGATTTGTGAAGAAGAAAGACGCTACCATGGAATTCATAGCATGGGCTTATGCAGTGTAAAATCACTTTCATTTGGACAATCAATTCTGGAAACTTTGAAGTGAAATAAAATATTTGTGTAAATAGTTCATAAGTGTGCATGAGTTCACATAATGAATGTAATCCATATTTCATGTTCCCAAGTTGCATCTCTGAATCTTGATCATGATTTTCAACTTCAGCTGATTAGGAGGTGCCTAGCAGATTAGTAAAGCATACTTCTGTGGGGTTGATTTCAGAAATAAGTATGAAGCTTGTGACTTCCATGCTCTTGTTTCCAAGAGTGACAAAAATTGTAATCCTTTTGTGTCAGATGCAGACCTTGTGTCTACTGAGGGTATCCCTGTAAATGGTACATTTATTTTGGGGTTAGAAAATAAAGACTCCTGATAACAAAAGAAAAATCCCTGCTGCAATTGGTGTGTAAGAGGGGGAGTGAGGCTTTCACTATCCCATTAATAAAGCTGCTGTATGAGACAGTAGTAAGATACATGCATGTGTGTATGTGGTTCACGCTCTTTCTGACTGGAGGAGGAATGGTCAGGGAATGCCAAACTGACATCGACATTTCCATGAAGAAATGACTTTCTGAGTTGATGAGGTCAAGCTGTAAGTAGCAAGAAGCTTGTAAGAACTTGAAGAAATGTGCCTTGCCAGAGTCCTGCTTACCAGCACCCATCCAAATCCTAATCTACACACCCCGACCTCTCTGTTGTCAGATATCACTTACGCATCTTTGAGGAATAATCCCAGCATGCTTGGGAATCTAAGAGAAAGCAGGTATTCAGACTTGTTTAGCTCTTGTGGATACAGCTGCCCCAGTGATGGTGAGGTTTACCATTCATTGAGGTGCTATGGCAACAGAAACGCCAAAACAACACCCAGGATTTGGACACAGATTTATTTTACATCAACAGGCACTGATCAGGATCATTCCCAAAACATCAGGCCACAAAGCCCAGGGAGGGAGGCCTTTATGGGGTTGCAAAGGGGGGTAGAGAGGTAGAGTACTTGGCTGTCCTTGGTTGTTACAATGTGCATCACAGTGACCAGCTATGCATCATAATACACAGCCATTTCTAAGAGACAGAAGTGACTAGAACTGCAACAGGAACGATCTCCTGGTCAACTAAAGTATTCTGGCTTCTACATTTACCCCCATCTTTTAGTTTTCCCAGAAAATCTTTGCTTGGCATATTACATGTGGTCTTCTCAGACAAGGCCCACCTAGAAGCAGTAACATTAGGGTTGTCAGTGATCCCAGCATGGGCCCTAGCCAAGGTCCCCAAGATTGTCTTATTACGGAGTGTTTCCCTAAGTTGCTTTTAGGAAGAGACGTAATTTATGCCTGTCTGTTCTGTAACATTACTCTGGCAAGGAAGTAAGGGAGTTAATCTGGTCTAGGAGAGTGTCCAATGTGTTTTGGATGCTCATCAAATCTTGGTCAAGTGTTTAATTGATTGTTCTATTCTCCTGGGGCAACCATCCATAGAGTTTAAGGCAAAAAACCACAGCTAGCAGGGAGCAGGGAAGCAAGGACTGGGGTAAGCAGCTGAAAAGACACAAAAATCAAGGGTAATAGGCACGGAGCAATCCTGTGAATGGTGACCTCAGGCTTCAGCCATGTGTGAACTGCTCAGTGACCAGAGCAGGGCTTTAAGTGTGTCGTCTCTTCAGAGTGAGCTGTCTGGTCCAGGTAAATTTTCCAGTGCATCGAAGGCTGGATTTCTGAAACTTGTAGAGGTAGTTAATATGCACCTGGGTTATATATGTGTGCAGGAGTGTCTACATGTACGGCTGGCAGCAGGACCCTACAAACTCCTGTTGTTTTTTCAGTGTGGGTAGGGAATGTCTGGGGCCAGCCTGAGTGGGTGCAGATGAACACTAACAGATATTTGTAACCTTACTATTTCTGTGTAACCTATCTATATATCTTTAAGTGAGGAGAGTCCACTATATTGTATGAGGTCAGAGCCAGTGACACAGACACTGAAGACTGAGCTCACTGCAGGGGTACAGGTGCCAGCTCTGTGGCTTGGGATTGCAGAACAAATGGTGAGGGCAGGTCTGGCTCTGATCTTCTGGGAGTGCCAGGTGAAGATTTTCTGTCTGAGGTTCATGCTTCTGTCAATCAGGTCACCAGAGGGGGCTTAGGCCTCTGGATTGAATTATTTTGCATTGGTGGCAGGTTTCCAAACAGAAGCAGGAAGAAGTAACAGGAGAGCTTTGGACAAAATAGTTTTGTCGAAGGTGACCACAGCATATCTAGCCTGTCAGACTCCATTTCTAACAGAGCTACTTCCATCCAAAAACAAGGGGTACTCAGCATCTGTCAGAGGGTTTATTTTTCAGTCATGGTCTGGTGAGCCTAGCTTGGTGGCCAGGCATGTGGCAGGATTGAGTGGTCCACAGTTATCCAGGAAGTCCAGTACAGCATGTGGCACTTGGACAGTTAGGTCTCGGCCTAAGGTGAGCTTGTTACCTTTCTTGATCAGAAGGACAGTGGCTGTTAGAGCACAGAGGCAAAGGGGGAAGGCATCCCTTAGGGACCAGGTCCAACTATTTGTACAAGTAGGCCACTGGGTGCTCCCAGGGGCTGACAGTCTGAGTAAGCATCATTGTTATTGTGAACTCAAGGATCCAGGTTTTATAGAAGCCAGTAGCTCCAAGGAAATTGTGGAGTTTCTTTTTTGTAACCAATTTCTGCTAGATATTGCAGCAGAGCTTTTGTATCTTTCTAGCAGGCAGCTTGGGTGTCATTAATCAGAAGTGCAGTGATATTTTGTGCCAGGAAACTAACGAGGTCAGCTGTGAGGGCTTCTCCAAAAGAGGATAAAAAAGTTCTTGAACTTCTGAGAGGTTGAGTCCAGGTCAGTTAACCTTTGAGTTCAGAACTGTGGTCTATACATTTAAAGGCAAAAAGGGGCTGGCTGACAAGAGCAAATAGAGTGTCAAGGAAGGCATTTTTTTTAGGTCAGGCAGGTGTGCAAGCAGGCTGTGGGTGGCAGAAGACTGAGGCAATGAATACAGAAGGCAATCACAGCCGAATTTTCAGCTCAGACATCCTGAACTGGATTTACAGGCAGGAGAGGTGTATTTCAACAGTTTGACCATCTATAATGCAGGCATGGGTGCCATGGATGGGACAGAGAAACAGACTGTGCCAGAGAGAAGGTGATGGGAATTTGACTAAACCTGTTGTCATAGCCTCCCCCAAAATAGTGGGAGAGTTCCCAAACCTTTGTGGTAATTGAGTCCAAGTGAGTTCCATTTTGTCTCAGGATCTTCCCAGTTGAAGGGGCTCATGGGAGAAACTTGCATACAAAGGAAGGCAACTTTTAAATCTAGACATGTAAACCAGGTGATATCTGGAGGTAACAGTCCAAAAAGAGTATATGGTTTGGGAACTGCAGATTAACAGTCTATCAGGAGCCCATATTGCTTTACGCAGCTTATGTGTGGCTGGATGCTTGTTGGCACTTCTGGTGACATAGGATATGGGAGCATGGTTGATGGCCAGTCCCAGAGAGAAGTCTTCAGCCCATACCTCTGGGAGGGAATTTTCAGAACTTCAGGATTGTGGTTATTTGTCTCAGGCTCATACAGGCACCATCTTCCTCTTGGGGAACAGAGTTGAAAATGCAGGGTTAAATGAGAGGGAGGCTGACTGTCTTGGTATAAAGGAGATAGTTGCTTCTAACTTAAAGGGGAGGTCTCTTCCCAGAGTGGTGCAGGGACTGGCTTATACAGGAATTCATGTTTCATAAGATGCCCTCCCAGGCTGCCAGTTTGAGCCTGGAAGAAGGGGTGAGAGGCAAAAGTCCCAGCTGCCCCGGTGATGGTAACTTTTTGACAGAGGGAACTTTTAAAGGCAGAGAGTTCTGTTCCATTGTCTACCAGGAAAGTCATAGATTGGCCCCCAATATGGACATGGAAGCTTTGGAGAGTACTAATTTTTTAATTTGAAGGAGCATTTATTTTTCAGTGTCCATAGCCCTTATATCAGGCTTCTGGGTAACAGTGGTAACTTTTGAGATATTGGTGGGCTTTTTGTTGCCCCTCTTTGATGTCTTTGAGAAGCACTTGACTGATTTTAGGTTTCTGGGTGGGGCAACCTTTGGGAAAGGCCATGGCAATTCATTTGACAGGGCTGACAGTCCAATTTTCCCTCAGTCAAAATGAGGAACTTAGAAGGAATTTCTGACCATCATCTCTGGTGGGTGTTAGATGATGCCATCTGACCAGGATAGGAAACAAAATGCTCTGGAGGAAGGGCCTCTGTGGCTGAAAGCAGGCAGTGGCTGGCTGGAGCTTGTTCAATTGGCTGGAAGTGATGAGTCAGGAATGGGCAGTGAAGCTATAGGTGTTGGCAGCAACTGTGACAGCCGATGAGGGTGCCAAGGCAGAATTCTCAAGAAGAATGGGCCTCTTTTTTCCTTTTTTTTCTTTGAGAGGTTTGATTTCATTTTTAACTCCATAATCTCAGAAAAGCCCTTTTCCCTGCAGTCAGGTACTGTGGGTTTTGACTAATTGGCTTCCATTTCTGACTTCCTATGTGTGTGTTGTGTGTCCTTGAACAGTGGCACAACAGACAAAGGGTGGGTACCCCTCAGAGAGAGACCATTCAGATGCCTGCCTGGCTGTACCCTTTATGGGGACTTAGGAACAACTTAGCTAAGCAGTATGCGAGGCCTCTGTTATGCCCTAAGTTGATTGCCACAGAACCCCAGGTGAGGGCCCAATCAGCTGCTTTAACCAGTGCTTCCCAGTCTTGGTGCACAGACGGAACAGTCTATTGCTTATGTCATTCATTCCAGTCACTTACACATTCATTCAACAGGCATTTAGAGGTTAAAACATTCCCAACCCCCTTCCTGACTAATGAGAAGTGATCCATCTCTCCTTCTGCTCAAGCTGAGCAGGACTGAGAGACTGACTAACTGGGGTGCCCCCCAGGGGCCCCCTGCAATCAGGCAGGCAGAAAGACAGACAGACAGGCAGACAGACAGACTGTGTCTTCCTCTCTTTGGGGCCCAATGTGAGCCACTCAAGCAGGGAGCCATAAACCCTCCTCCATACCTCCAAGGTGACTCAAGAAATCACAAGGGTGCACCTTCCCATTGGGAAATGGACAGGTCCTTGCTCCATCTGTGAGGGCCATGACCAGTGACCAAAGAGGTTAGCACAGTTGGTCTTCCCAGGCAGCACACCAGATACTAGGGCAACAGAAACATTGAAAAAACACCCAGGATTTGGTGGCAGATTTATTTTATGCCTATGGGCACTGATCAGGATCATTCCCAAAATATCAGGCCTTGAAGGTTTTTATGGGGTTACGAAGTTAGGTACAGAGATAGAATACTTGGCTGTCTTTGATTTGTTCTTTTAATATGCATCATAGTAATCAGCTATGCATCACAATGGCCAGCCCTTTCAAAGAGATGGAAGTAACCACAACTGCAACAGGAACTATTGCCTGGGTAACTCAAGTATACTGGCTGGGGGGGCATTTTCTGCTACAGAGGGAGATACATTTTTGATGCTGTAACCAGTGCATTCTCAGTTGTGCAAATACTCGATCCATGGGGAATAATCCCCATGGATTCCACAGCTCTAATCTTACCTCTCTCAAAAATTTAGTCTACATGTCTGCCCAGAATTCTGCCCCCAGTCTACCCCATCATCACACTTAGGCACATATCTGGCCCCACCTTCAATTCTCTATGTCCTTCTTAACAGCCATGTTGGAACATGAGCCTGAGGAATTTCCATCCCATTAGTGCAGAACAAATAAGTCTTTCCCTGAACTTTAAATGGTGTACTACAAAGAACCATATAGAATCATTTTGAGCTAAATGTTTTATTGTTTATTTAACTACAGAATGACTTTACTATCCAGAGCCTGCCTTTCTAAATCCCTATCTTGATAAACATGTTATTTCCTAATATATATATTAAGGAACAATGGAGGCAATCATTATCACTACTTATTGAAGCATAAAATGTAGTCAGACATAGTGGCACATGCCTGCAAATGAAGCACTGGAAAACTTTAAAGCAAGAAGATTACACGTTTCATCCCCATGTGGGCAACTTAGCAGCTTTACAAGATCACTACAAAGAAGGTCACCACATATTGATAAAGGGAACAATCCATTAAGAACATACAACAATTGTAAATACATGTGAACTGAACACTGGTGCACTCAATTTCATAAACGCTACTCAAAATGAAGACTACATAGGTTCTAAAGCAACAATAGTGACTTCAATATCTGCTCTACTAATAGGTCATCCAGACAAAAATTCAACATAGAAAACTGAGTTAAACTACACCACTGATAAAAAAGACTTAATAGATTTCTACAAAACATTGTAGCCAACAACAGAATACACATTTTTCTAGAATCTCACAGAATATTCTTCAAAATAGATATTTTGCACCATAAATTTAAATAATTTCTTGCATCTTATGAGATTATAATGGAATGAAATTAGAAATCAATAGCAAAAAAAAACACGTGTTGCTGGAACAATTCAATTTTGAATGCTCAATGACTCAATGAAGAAATAAGGGAAAAAATTTGAAAATTCCTAGAATCAAATAAAAACACAAACACGACACACCCAAAGGAGTAGAGATGAAAGGGACCAGGCCCCTATCGCAGGCACCAGCTCATTGGCCAGAGCCTGGGCCAGGCCAGGGGCCCTGAGGCCACCTTGGGTGAGGTGCAAGTGGTGTGGAAGCCTTGGGTAAGGGGATTAAGGTATTTGGGGTGGGAGTTCCTGGCACAGTAGCCAGAAGCAGTCAGCCCCATCTCCTGCTTTTCTCTGCTCTACATGAAGTGCCCACCATCTCCAGCTGTTACCCCTATCTCCACCATTGCCTCTAACTCCTGGCTATAAGTCCCTATTCATCCCATTGCTACCACCACCAAAGAGGCTTCTCTCTCTTCCAGCAACATGGCGGCCCAGAGCATGAAGCTCCACCCAGCCCACTGCTCAGCCAATCACAGCCACTCCCATGGCTCCCTGACAAGCATCTTAGCAACAAGCCAAGCCTACTGGACTGTGAGGTGGCTCAGCGGCATAAGTGCCTGCCTGGCAAGCGCGAGGGCTGGAGTTCCACTCCTGGAACCCACATATGAAAAAAGGGCCGGTGATATCGCTCAGCGGCACAGGCGCCTGCTGGCGTGTGAGGTCCTAAGTTCAACCCCCAGTACCCACAAACAAAAAAAAAAACTTTTCCAGAAATATATTGGGGTATGGGGAAGCAATCTGGAAAGGTAAGATGTTTCTATTTACCCTAGGTAGAAACCCAGGCAAAATTACTGAAGAATGAAATTTCTCCTCCTTTACTTCTCCATTCCTATTGTATTTTCCTCTTCTCCTAGAAGTCCTTAATGTTGAAATTGTTTCTGCTGAGCCAGACAGAGCAAGGCAGCCCCAGATGAGAAGCAGTTTAGGCTGCCTTTCGCTTGAAGGGCCTGGGCCAAGTAAATTTTTTCTCCCTCAGTCATCTCCCTTCAAATGCATCCTCTCTCTCCTCTAATGTCTGACTCTTGAGAGACTTAAGCCCAGTGATACATGGAAATAAACCTTCTGGTATTCCCACATAAATGGCACTCTAGGACTAATAAAGGGATTTCTTTTCCCTATTCCAGTCTCTCTTTCCTTTTGACCAGTTTCTTTTTGATTCACCATATCTATTGTACATTTTGGATCTTATTTACTCTTTCAGTTTCTCATACTAGAGAGATAATACGATGCTTACACATGTGCTTCTGCTTTATTTCACTTATGAGTATTTTCTCGAGTTGCATCCATTTACCTATAAAAGTCTCCAGTTTATCCTTCTTTATGGCTGAATACTACTAAATTGTATAAAAATACCACATCTTTCTTATCCATTCCTCAGTTGATGGGCATTTGGGTTGTTTCCAAGATCTGGCTATTACAAATTGTGCTGCTATAAACATGGGTGCACATATATCGCTGTGGCATGATGTTTTTAATTCTTCTGGGAAGATGCCCAGAAGGGGAATAGCTGGGTCAAATGGGACCTCCAACCCTAGTTTTCTGAGGAATCTCCACACTGACTTCCACAGTGGCTGTACCAGTCGACACTCCCACCAACAGTGAAGAAGGGTTCCTTTTTCCCCACAGCCCCTCCAGCATTTGTTATTAGTTGATTTCTTAATAGTAGCCATTCTTTCTGGGGTGAGATGGTATCTCAGTGTTGTTTTAATTTGCATCTCTCGAATGACTAGTGATGTTGCACATTTTTTTGTATATTTGTTTGCCATTAGTATTTCTTCATCTGAGAAATGTGTATTCATCTCAGATGCCCATTTTTGGAGTGGGTCTTTAAATTTGGGAGGTCTGATTTTTTTGAGTTCTTTATATGTTCTTGATAGTAATCCTTTGTCTGAGGAACAGCTGGCAAACATTTTTTCCCACATTGTGGGTTGTCTCTTCACTCTGTTGGTGGTTTCTCTTGCTGTGCAAAAGCTTTTTAATAAGATGAGATCCCAGTTATTGATTCTTTGGGATAGTTCCCATGCGGTTGAGTTTTTATTCATAAAGTCTTTGCCTACACCAATGTCTCCAAGGGTTTTACCTATCCTACCTTCCAGCAGATTTAATGTTTCTGTTTTAATATTTAGATCTCTGATCCATTTTGAATTTAGTTTAGTGCATGGTGAAAGATATGGATCTAGTTTTAATCTTCGGCATGTGTAGAGCCAGTTTTTCCAGCACCATTTATTAAAGAGGCTATCTTTCTTCCAGCGAATGTGTTTGGCACCTTTGTCAAAAATAAGGTGGCTTAGTATGTCTGAGGTTGTTTCAGCATCTTCTAATCTGTTCCATTGATCTTCAGGTCTGTTTTTTTGCCAGTACCACACTGTTTTTATCACAGTAGCTTTATAGTATAATTTCAAGTCGGTGATTGTGATGCCCCCTGCCTTGCCTTTGTTGCCCAGAATTGCCTTTGCTATTCTAGGTCTCTTCTGATTCCAAACGAATTTTAGGATAGTTTTCTCTAATTCTGTGAGATATGCTGTTGGAATTTTGATTGGAATTGCATTAAATCTGTATAACAATTTTGGAAGTATGGCCATTTTCACTATATTGGTTCTTCCTATCCAGGAGCAAGGGATATCTTTCCATTTTCTGATATCCTCTTCAATCTCCTTTTTCAGAGTACTGTAGTTTTCAGTGTATAGGTCTTTTACATCCTTCGTGAGGTTGATTCCTAGGTATTTCATTTTTTTGGATGTTATTGTGAAAGGTATTGTTTCCCTAATTTCTCTTTCAGTAAGTTTGTTATTTGTGTACAGGAAGGCTATTGACTTTTGAGTATTGACTTTATATCCAGCTACACTACTGAATTTGCTTATTAAATCTAGCAGTTTTTTAGTGGAGTTTTTGGGGTCTTCTGTGTAGAGTATCATGTCATCTGCAAATAATGATAATTTAACTTCTTCCTTTCGAATCATTATTCTTTTTATTTCTTTCTTTTGTCTAATTGCTCTGGCTAAAGTTTCCAGAACTATGTTGAATAAGAGTGGGGACAGTGGACATCCTTGTCTTCTTCCTGATTTTAGAGGGAAGGCTTTCAGTTTTTGGCCATTTAGTATAATATTGGCTGTTGGTTTGTCATAGATAGCTTTTACCAGATTGAGATAAAGACCCTCTATTCCAATTTTCTGTAGGGTTTTTATCATGAAAAGGTGCTGGACTTTGTCAAAAGCTTTTTCTGCATCTATTGAGATGATCATGTGATTTTTGTCTTTGGTTCTGTTAATATGCTGTATTACATTTATTGATTTACGTATGTTGAACCATCCCTGCATCCCTGGGATGAATCCAACTTGGTCATGGTGTATAATCTTCTTGATGATTTGTTGGATTCTGTTTGCCAGTATCTTATTAAGGATTTTTGCATCTATGTTCATTAGGGAGATTGGCCTGTAGTTCTCTTTCTTAGTTGGGTCCTTCTCTGGTTTTGGTATCAGGGTAATGCTTGCTTCCAGGAATGAATTAGGGAGTATTGCTTCCCTTTCAATTTCATTGAAAAGTTTGAGAAGTAGGGGCGTTAGGTCTTCTCTAAATTTCTTGTAGAATTCGGCAGTGAATCCATCAGGGCCTGGGCTTTTCTTTGTTGGGAGGATTTTAATTACATCTTCAATTTCATTGGCTGATATTGGTTTATTTAGGATTTTTAAATCTTCTTGATTCAGTTTTGGTAATTCATACGAATCTAGGAATCTGTCCATTTCTTCTGCATTTTCCATCTTAGTAGAATATAAATTTTCAAAATAGGTATAGATGATCTTCTGGATTTCTGCAGGGTCTGTCATGATATCACCCTTTTCATTTTCAATTGCATGGATTTGAGTCTTTTCTTTTCTTTTTTTAATAAGGTTGGATAAGGGTTTGTCAATCTTATTTATTCTTTCAAAGAACCAACTTTTTGCTTCATTGATTCTTTGTATTGTTTTTTTATTCTCCAATACGTTAATTTCTGCTCTGATCTTTATAATTTCCTCCCTTGTACGGGCTTTTGGCTTAACCTGCTCTTCTTTTTCTAGAAGCTCGAGGTTCACCCTTAAGTTGTTGATTTGTGCTTGCTCTATTTTCCTGATATAAGTGTTTAATGCTATAAATTTCCCTCTTAGGACTGCTTTCATTGTATCCCATAAGTTCCGGTATGTTGTACTGTCATTATCATTCAGTTGTAGAAAGTGACTAATTTCTTCTTTAATTTCATCTGTGACCCATTGGTTGTTCAGGAGGATGCTGTTTAATTTCCATGTGTTTAGGGAGTTTTTGTGGGATCTTTTGCCATTGATTTCCAATTTCATTGCACTATGGTCTGATAATATGCATGGGATAATTTCAATTCCTTTGCATTTACTTAAGCAGGTTTTATGAGCTAGTATGTGGTCTATTTTGGAGAACGTCCCATGTGCAGCTGAGAAAAATGTGTATTCTGATGTTGTGGGATGGAACACTCTGTAGACATCTACTAAGTCCATTTGTTCAAAAGTTTGGTTCAGTTCTACTATTTCATTATTGATTTTCTGTCCAGTTGATCTATCTTTTTGTGACAGTGGAGTATTGAGATCTCCCAATATAATTGTATTAGTGCTTATTTGATTTTTCATGTCCTTTAGTACTTGTTTTATATAGCTGGGTGCATTGGTATTTGACGCATATATATTTATGATCGTTATCTCTTCCTCTTGGATTGTTCCCTTTACAAGGATGTAATGACCGTCTTTATCTCTCTGAATCCTTCTTGGCTTGAAGTTCACTTTGTCTGCAAAAAGAATAGCTACCCCTGCTTTTTTCTGGGTTCCTGTGGCATGGAATATTGTTTTCCATCCTTTGACTTTCAGTCTATGAATTTCTTTCTGAATTAAATGTGTTTCTTGTATACAGCATATTGTTGGATCTTGCTTCTTGATCCATTTCGCCAGTCTGTGCCTTTTGATTGGTGAATTGAGACCGTTAACATTGATGGTTAAAACTGATATGTATTGACTTGTCATGATATTTTCCTGTTGTTGGTTCCCACTCTTTGTTTTTCCGCTTTCCGGCTATTTAATTATTTGCCCTGCCTGGTGGATTCCTTCTGTTGGGGTTCCTATCTCTTTCTAGAATGTCCTTCAGAACGTTTTGGAGTGCTGGTTTGGTGGTCATAAATTTTCTCAGATGTTCTTTGTCATGAAAGTATTTTATTTCTCCATCAATTTTGAAAGATACTTTTGCAGGGTACATCAATCTGGGCTGAAAATTATTTTCCTTTAGAGCTTGCAATACATCATTCCAAGCTCTTCTTGAATTGAGGGTTTGTGCTGAAAAGTCAGCTGTGATTCTGATGGGTTTTCCTTCATAGGTGATTTCTCTCTTCTCCTTAACAGCTTTTAAGATTCTGCCCTTCTGTTGAATTTCTGGGATCTTGACTATAATATGTCTGGCTGAAGTTTTTTTTTGATCATGTCTAGTTGGTGTTCTAAAAGCTTCACTTATAGGGGTGTCAAATTCCTTTTCTCTTCCAGGAAAGTTCTCCCTGATTATGTCTTTGAACAAGGTTTTAATGTCGTTGATGCTATCTCCTGCTTTTTCATTTATTCCAATTATTCTTAAGTTGTTTATCTTTGAGTCATCTAGCAGCTGCTGAATTGATTTTTCATGGTCCCTTGCTATTTTTAAGAATTTTTCCATTTCATGATCACTAATTGCAAGCCTGTCTTCTATATCTGAGATCCTGTCCTCGCATTGGCTTATTCTGCTACAAATACTTTCAATGGAATTTTTTATCTCTTGGATATCTGCTTGAATCTGCTTTATGGATTCCATTTCTTTCCTATGCTGAGCATTCATGGTTTCTATAGTTTTCTTAAGTTCATCTATTTTTTTGTCTGTATCAGCTATAGTGTCCTTAAGCATGGTCTTCATTGTAGACATTATCTCTGCAGTTATCTGTGAGATTATTTCTGTTTTAATTTTTTCCAGAACCTCATTCAGTTGCTTTGTTGTTACCACTTCAGATAGGCCAGGTGGGTGGCTTTCGGATTGTCCCACCTCGTTGCTCCCTAGGTTTGCCTTTGGTGAATTGGATGTGTGTGGCTGCATCTTGTTTAAGTGTCGTCTCATTTTTTCTTTCTTTAATTCCTGGGGTGATGTTTGCAAATTACCTATAGTAGGTTACTTTATTGCTAGTGTTTAAGATCTTTAGAAGATGACTACTTCTCTGCAGTATCTTTCAAGTGGAGCTTGCTTTTGTGTTTTGAGCTTTCTGCCAGATCCTACCTCTTCAATTCGTTGGGTATGCGAAGTTGCTACCTGTTTGGCCCAGTCCTTGATTCTTTGGTACTGTGCCACTGTATTTTCTGTGTCCCTTAGTCAATCTCAATCATGAAATATCAGGAAGGAAAGATGTTTAGAACAATTATTTCACATTTGGCTATAATGTTAACTAAAGCATCAAACACAGCCTAAAAAATGACAGACTGAGCTAACCAGTTATTTACCACTTTTAGCTGTATAGAGTTGCGGTTATATAACAAAATCTAAAACACACCAGAAAAATTATATGCAGTATACAAGTCCTATGTATGTCAATTTTTCCTTGAGGAGTTTAAATTTAAAATGAGTTAAGGAGGAAATAGAGTATTGGGAGAAGAGGAAGGAATTAGATGTAAGGTTAGAGGACCAAGAGGGATCCCACTAAAATTGGGACACTAGTGCAGAGGACAGGTGGTAAAAAGAAAAGGAAGGGATAAAAGGAAGAACAGATCACAACCACAATCACAAAGAAGTTAGAGGCGCTGTTTACACTCATATAAAAAACCAGAGAGAATAATGAAGGAAAGAGCAAATACACATACAGAAACAAAAACGAAGATAAAAACAATAAAACAGACAGATCAAAAATAAAACCCCACCAAAAAACAAAACAAAACAAAACAAAAACAAAAAAACCCTTTGCCAGAACAAAAAATAAATCAGTGAGAAAAAAAATAATAAAAAAATAAAAATAAAAATAAAAAAATAAATAGAATCAGTTCCAGGTGTTGACTCTGTTGTAGGCAGGTACCTTTTGACAGAGTCCTGTTTTGTGCAGGTCCATCCCAGTAAGCCAGGAGCGCCCTCTGGCGGGCGGTGAGCAGAGGCGCGTACTTTCAGGCAGAGACCAGTCTAGCTCGCCTCCACTCTCAGCGCCCTTTCACGATCCCTGGGCCTGAGAGGCTCAGCGCGCTGTCTGGAGCGCGGGTTCCCTGCACTGGTTCCCGCCGCTCTGGTTTTTCGCCACTCCCTCCACAATGGCACCGGGCCAGTCGCTCTCTGGCGCGGGACAGGTGTGGCTGAGAGTCCAGTCTCATTCGCCTGCTGACCTCAGCACACTTTCGTGGGCCTGAGAGGCCCCGCGCTGCCCTGTCCGGAGCACAAGTTCCCAGAGCAGTTTTCGAGCCGCTCTGAATTTCGCCACACCCCCCACAATGGCGCCCGGCCGGTCGCTCTCTGGCGCGGGGCAGCTGTGGCTGAGAGACACTCACCGCCGGTCAGTGCTGTTCTCCGCCACTCCCCTGCCCCGCCACTGTCTCAGGATCCTCCGTGGGGGCTCCCTGGGCACCAGCTGCCACCGTGTGTCTGTAGAATTGAGCCTCCGCGGTGCTGCAACTCCCGGGATAGTAGAAGGTGCGCGCACGCGGTCTGCTCCTTCTTTCCTTCTTCTTTGTTGGAAGTCACCCGTCACTGGTGCCAGGGGTCCCAGATTGCGCTTCAGAACTTCTCTGGGTTTCGGGGAGGCATCTCCCCACCTCCTGTGCTTTCCGGGTCGCTATATTCCCGTGTTCCAATGGTAACCTTTAGAGAGAGTTTCGCTGCCTGCTTCTTACTCATCCGCCATCTTGAGGTCCCCCCCCTCCTAAGGATCTTAAGCACTAGCAATAAAGTAACCTACCATAGATAATTTACAAACATCACCCCAGGAATTAAACTAAAGAGAAAAGAAAATGAGATGACACTTAAACGAGATGCAACCCCACACATCCAATTCTGATCCAGCCCGTGGATCAACTCGTGGGTCCCACCTGGAGGAGAAACTGGATGGGGGGACAGGGCAAGAGGAGAGAGAAATGGAGACAAGTTGACGGGTTCCAATCAAGTTTCATTTATTGAGGAAGTGTCTAAGGCACTTATAGAAATGGGGGCGGAAGCTCTCATCTCATGGGGAATGTAGTGAGCGCGGATAGGTCGTCGTCATTTCCGGATTAGGCTGGAGAGTATCATGGGAGATGTAGGCTGGTGCACCGGATGCCCTCAGGAGGGGGAGGCAACTGTGAAATTGTCTCATTGCTCCCTACATCTCCTCCCTTTTTAATTTATAAGATCAGGAGTATGGCAAGCCCTGTGAGGACAGCGCCTGTCTTAGGTCAAGGACTCTCCATATGAACCCAAACATGCCTTACCTGTCATGGGCATACAGGACAGCAATTGGTCCTGTGCCTGTCTTAGGCGGCTGATGGCATAACATATGTGTCCTAGTTGCCTGTCTCTGGCTGCCTGTCCGGTGCCTCAGGGCAATTGGCCTCTATCATCATATGGGCCATTTGTGGAGATTGTCTCTCGATAAGTTTGTTGATCTGCCATCTCCAACTGGTGATAATGTACCTGAATGGGCTTGGCCAGGAGCGTGTTAACCCTGTTGTTAAGGAGCGTCTTTAAATCAGAAATCCTCATTGTCTTGTTGATGATGACCAATGTAAACATATTACAATAATATATTTTGTCTAACAATTTTTGATGACCTATGAAAACCAGATCATTTAACACATTACTTTGAACAACAAGAAACTCTCAAATTATAATACAACAACAAACAATAAACAAAACATGTATTACATTTATAGAACCAATTTTAACATCATTTTGGCCAGCTGGCAACTTTTGGTGGAGGCATACCAGACAAACATTTTAAAAATCCAAAAATGCAAAAAGAAAATTTGTTGAGCTCAAATAGAACAGCTGTTTACAGGTTGGGCATGCAGAAAAACAAAACATGCAGACAAATTTATTTAAAAATCAGAGTGCACTCATATATATATATATTGGCCAAATTAAATTATAGTAACTCTTCTATAATTTTAGAAGTTTGTAATTACAAATAGACTAGTCAGAATTATTTGTAGGTCAATAGCAGAGATCTCTTATAAGAATTTGGAAGAAACAAAAATAAATTTTTTTATAAAAATACTGACAACTTTTATGTTTTTTCTTTATGTAGCTTTCAGCTCAGTCATCTCCATACTCTCTGTCACACACTCAAACCTTTTTTTACTCTATCAGTATTTTTTCTGTAAGAATATCATTTATATAAATTTCCTTTGATATATCTTTGTCAAAGCTTATTTCGACCCCTTGTTCCTGGGTTGTTACAATTACGCCCAGTTTCCACTAGCTGCAAATGTTGTAGCCATTGACGGAATGATGTATTTACCTTTGTCAAAGGATTGATGAAACCAGGCACATGGCATTGATAATCTGTGTCAATAACCTCACAAGGTTTAAAAGAGACGTGAGGTGTCCCTTGTTCTAACCAGGTTGTGCTGTCGAACTCCTTTTGATCACTCCAGCGAACTATTGACCATTTCCACGGTTGGTAGGGATCACCATTTGTCGGGAGTAATTGTGTCAAGAGTCCAATGATGACAGATAGTATCATCTGTAAGAGAACACTGGAGATTGTGCCTCAGGAGAGGATGTCATTCCTGGGCACTACACTGAGTATTTGGTGAAGGGTTGTCTATTTGTTTTATGAGGTGTTCAGGTAGCCATCTAGCCTCTTTTTCTTGTTTGGAATAAACACAAACTGAGCCTTGTCCCCAGATCAGAACAGGGTCGGGGCCATGCCATATGTTGGTCATTGGATCTTTCCACAGTACAGATGCAAACTGTGTTTGAGTTTGTGTATGCCAGAAACGAGATGCCACAGAGTTGCCTGAGGCATCCAAGGACAAAAAGTTTAAGATGAAGAGGGCATGTGAAAGGATATTTCTGGGAGATCCCCGGGTAGGGTACCATGTTCCCTTTTTTATTTTATCTATAGTGGACTTGAGAGAGCGGTGTGCACGTTCAACAATGCCCTGTCCTTGAGGATTGTAGGGTATACCTGTAGTATGGAGAATATTAAGGCACTTGCAAAATTGTGCGAAAGAGGTGCTGGTATAGCCAGGGCCATTGTAGGTTTTTAGTTGTTGAGGACATCCTAGAACAGAAAAGGCTGACAGCATGTGGGCTATAATATGTTTGGTAGCTTCTCCAGTCTGGAGAGTGACAAAGATGAAGCCACTGTATGTATCGATGATTACATGAATATATTTTAGGTTGCCAAAGTCATTGAAATGGGTAACATCCATTTGCCACAATGCATTAGAGATTAGACCTTTTGGATTGACTCCTAGGTGTTGGATAGGTAAATGAATAGCACAAGAGGGGCAATTTTTTATAATTTTTCAAGCTTACTCTGGGGTAATTTTATGGAGAAGGTGGAGGGTTTGGGCATTGAGGTGATGTAACTGATGAGTTTGTTGGGCCTTGAGTATCTTGGGGTTATCTGTGGGCTCAGAGCTGGTCATGAAGACCTGTATGCATGGTGGCAGCATCGGCCAAATGATTTCCTCGGGTGAGGGGCCCAGGGAGGCTGGAGTGGGCTCGCAGATGACCAATGAAGAACTTATGATAACGGAGCCATATAATATCTTGTAGCTGTTTAAACAAAGTTGCAGTTGGGGAAACATGATGGATAGTAGCAACTAGCAGCGGAACAGATTGAGCAAGGTAGGCACTATCAGTGAATAAGTTAAAGAGTTGGTTGAGGTAAGCAGTAAAAACTGCAATAATAGCCCATAATTCTGCCAGCTGGGCAGAAGAGGTGTCTGTTTGGAAGGAAAAAACATTGTCCTGAGCTACATAAGAGGCCTTGCCAGAGGAGGAGCCGTCAGTGAATATCACTGGGGCATCAGGGAGGGGCTGTGAAGGTGTGATCTTGGGGAATATAAATGGGTGATGGTTGGCAAAATTGATTAATTTATTTTGGGGGTAATGATTGTCAATGGTCCCTGAAAAGGAGGCTAAGGCGATGGGCCATGTCTCTGTGGTCTGGAGTAGCCAATCTACTTGATTTTTTGTAAAGGGCTGAATGATAACATCTGGTTTTTTGCCAAAATAACATTTTGCTTTTTTGCCTAGTATTATTAGGTCAGAGACTGCTTGGTAATAGGGCAGAAGTAGTCTTTTTGGGGAAACCGAGAGGTGGATCCACATAAGGGGAGCTCTTTGCCAGAACACTGCCGTGGGGCAGAGCTTTGTGTTAAAGATGAGGAGTTGTAAAGGTTTATCATAGTCTATGAAGGAAACAGACTGTTGAGCAATAGCCTCTTCTACTATATTGAGTGCCTTTTTAGCATTGGGAGTGAGCTCACAGGGGGAGGTTGGGTTGATGTTTTCTCGGAGGATCTCATAGAGGGGTTGTAAATCATGTTTGGTTAATTTTAAATAAGGTAAAAGCCAATTGATATCACCTAGAAGTTTTTGGAAATCATTTAATGTCCAGAGGTTATCAAGTCTTAATTGGGGCCTTGGAGAAAGTATTTGAGTACCCTGCAACTGAAAACCCAAATATGTATATGGGTCTGTGAGCTGGACCTTATCAGGTGCTATTTGGAGTCCAGCTTTTTGTAAGACAGCTTGTAGTTCTTGATAACATTGTAAGGTTTGGTTTTTATCGTTTCCTGCCAAAAGGATGTCATCCATATAATGAAGAATATATATTTTTGGCCAATGGTCCCTAACTGGTCAGCCACAAAAGCCTGACATAATGTAGGGGAGTTGGCCATCCCCTGAGGGAGGACGCGCCATTGGAATCTTTGCATAGGAGCCTTGAAATTAACAGCTGGGAGGCTAAAGGCAAAGTGTTTTTGATCTTGTGGATGTAAGGGAATTGAGAAGAAACAATCTTTGAGGTCTATGACAATTTTAAAAAATCCTAGGGGGATGGCACTAGGTGAAGGGAGTTTTTTTTTAAGCCCTGCAAGCAGCTGTATTGATTTGTGCAAAAAGGCCAGGATCATATTGCATTTGAGCTTCTTTTGTATTAAAATCTCCAGTTCCTGCTAGCATGGGAAGTGTCCAAGGGTTTTGCCTAGCAGCATTGTCTCTAGCTATGATTTCACATTGGTCTAGAAATTTAGATTTTCAAAGTAAATAATTGCCCCCAGAAAGAGTGGCTTTAGCTAAGTCCTTCCACTCATTAGGGATAATCCAACCTTGAGTCATAGAGTCAAAAACAGCAAGGGTGAAAGTGGCGGTAGGGCCTTATTGAGTGACTGTAGTTTTTAATTCTTTTAGGGCAGTCACTGTAAATGGCGTATGAGTCCTGACTACCTGTGGGGCCACTGGCGGGGCAGCGCCATCTTGAGTGGTGCCATTTTGTGGGGGCAAGGTGGTCTCAGTTACAGGGAACGCCATTTTGAGAACATTAGGCAGCGAACCGGGTGTGGGCGCCATTGTGGGGGCTGAATGAGAGGGACCCATTCACAAGGTTTGAAGTTGTAAAAGGAGCCTCTGCTTTTCCTGTTCAAGGTGGACTTGTTCTTTTAGATCATTAATTTTTGCCTTTAAGGTTAGAAGAGTAGAGGATGGGCCAGGCGGCTTTTGGATGTCAGACTGGGGCTTAGTTGTTAAGGTGGGAGCCACAAAAGGAGGGTTATGATAGGTAGCAGCCTCCTCTGCCACCTGAGACCAATCAATCTCTTGGAAGTCAGAAAGGTCAGGGTATATAGACGGGTATTGAGGAGGAGGCGTGGCAGCACCAAGTTCCAGGGAGCCATTTTGAGAGGGGTCGCCATTTTGAGGGTCCTCATGAGCCTCAGAAGGAGGAAGTGGTGGCGGGTCGCCATTTTGAGGGGGCTCTGGAATATCAAGAATCACAGAGCCAGGGGAACTGGGCTTAGGGGTAGGACTACGGGAGGAGCGCAATGCAGCCTCACCTTGAGAAAGCGTCTCAACGACTTGGGGATCTGAATAGCATTGAGTTAGCAGTTCTGAAATTAAAGTCCAATAGGCAAAAGTGGTCACTGGAAACTTTTTGGGACCAAAGACCCTATAAAAATCTTTGAGGGCATCTCCCACCCTATTCCATCGATTAATGTCAATGGAACCCTCTAGAGGGAACCAAGGGCAGAATTTATGTATGAATTGAAAATATAGAAATAAATCTTTAGTTGTAACCTTAATTCCTCTCACCTTGAGGGCCTTACTGAGGCTGCTAATGAACAACTCATGTTCACTTAATGCTTGACCCATGTCGAGGGGGAAAAGGAAGTGGATACCATTCACTTACCATGATTCAGGTGAGACGTAAGGTGGCCGTCTGCACGGATCACAGGGACGGAGTCCCAGAATGAGTACCTTGGCCAAGGCTTTAATGATGAACAGTCCCATTGGAAGACGTCCTCTCTGGGTGGGCCCCACGTTGGGCGCCACTTGATCCGGCCTGCAGATCAACTCGTGGGTCCCACCTGGAGGAGAAATGGGATGGGGGGACAGGGCAAGAGGAGAGAGAAATGGAGACAAGTTGAAGGGTTCCAATCAAGTCTCATTTATTGAGGAAGTGTCTAAGGCACTTATGGAAATGGGGGCGGAAGCTCTCATCTCACGAGGAATGTAGTGAGCACAGATAGGTCATCGTCATTTCCGGATTAGGCTGGAGAGGATAATGGGAGATGTAGGCTGGCGCACCAGATGCCCTCAGGAGGGGGAGGCAACCGTGAAATTGTCTCATCGCTCCCTACACAATTCACCAAAGGCAAACCTAAGGGGCAATGAGGTGGGACAATCCGAAAGCCACCCACCTGCCCTATCTGGAGTGGTAACAACAAAGCAACTGAATGAGGCTCTGGAAAAAATTAAATCAGAAATAATTTCACAGACAACTGCAGAGATAATGCCCACAATGAAGACCATGCTTAAGGACACTATAGCTGAATCAGACAAAAAAAATAGATGAGCTTAAGAAAATTATAGAAACCATGAATGCTCAGCATAGGAAAGAAATGGAATCCATAAGGCAGATTCAAACAGATATGCAGGAGAACAAAAATTCCATTGAAAGTATTTGTAGCAGATTAAGCCAATGTGAGGACAGGATCTCAGATAGAGAAGACAGGCTTGCAATTAGTGATCATGAAAAGGAAGAATTCTTAAAAATAGCAAGGGACCATGAAAAATCAAATCAGCAGCTTCTAGATGACTCAAAGATAAATAACTTAAGAATAATTGGAATAAATGAAAAAGCAGGAGATAGCATAAATGACTTCAGAACCCGGTTCACAGACATTATCATGGAGAATTTCCCTGGAAGTGAAAAACAATTTGATCTTCATATAAATGAGACTTATAGAACCCCGACTAGACATGACAAAAAAAAAAAAAAAACTTCAGCCAGACATATCATAGTCAAGATCCCAGAAATTCAACAGAAGGGCAGAATCTTAAAAGCTGTTAGGGACAAGAGACAAATCATCTATAAAGGAAAACCCATCAGAATCACAGCTGACTTTTCAGCACAAACCCTCAAGTCAAGAAGTGCTTGGAAGGACATATTTCAAGCTCTAAAGGAAAATAACTTTCAACCCAGATTGATGTACCCCACAAAAGTATCTTTCAAAATTGATGGAGAAATAAAATACTTTCATGACAAAGAACATCTGAGAAAATTTATGACCACCAAACCAGCACTCCAAAATGTTCTGAAGGACATTCTAGAAAGAGATAACAAGGACTACATCCCCAGGAACCCTAACAGAAGGAGTCCACCAGGCAGGGCAGACAATTAAATAGAGGGAGAGGGGAAAAACAAACAAAGAGTGGGAACCAACAACAGGAAAATATCATGATAAGTATAAGTCAATACATATCAGTTTTAACCATCAATGTTAATGGTCTCAATTCACCAATCAAAAGGCACAGACTGGCAAAATGGATCAAGAAGCAAGATCCAACAATATGCTGTATACAAGAAACACATTTAATTCAGAAAGAAATTCATAGACTGAAAGTCAAAGGGTGGAAAACAATACTCCATGTGACAGGAACCCAGAAAAAAGCAGGGGTAGCTATTTTTTTTGCAGACAAAGTGAATTTCAAGCCAAGAATGATTCAGAGAGATAAAGATGGTCATTATATCCTTGTAAAAGGAACAATCCAGGAGGAAGAGATAACAAACATAAATATATATGTATCAAATACCAGTGCACCCAGCTATATAAAACAAGTATTAAAGAACATGAAAAATCAAATAAGCACTAATACAATTATATTGGGGGATATCAATACTCCACTGTCACAAAAAGACAGATCAACTAGACAAAAAATCAATAATGAAATAGTAGAACTGAACCAAACTTTTGAACAAATGGACTTAGTAGATGTCTACAGAGTGTTCCATCCCACGACATCAGAATACACATTTTTTTCAGCTGCACATGGGACGTTCTCCAAAATAGACCACATACTAGCTTATAAAACATGCTTAAGTAAATGCAAAGGAATTGAAATTATCTTGTGCATATTATCAGACCATAGTGCAATGAAATTGGAAATCAATGGCAAAAGAAATCACAAAAACTCCCTAAACACATGGAAATTAAACAGCACCCTCCTGAACAACCAATGGGTCACAGATGAAATTAAAGAAGAAATTAGTCACTTTCTACAACTGAATGATAATGACAGTACAACATACCGGAACTTATGGGATACAATGAAAGCAGTCCTAAGAGGGCAATTTATAGCGTTAAATACCTATATCAGGAAAATAGAGCAAGCGCAAATAAACAACTTAATGGTGAACCTCAAACTTCTAGAAAAGGAAGAGCAGGCTAAGCCAAAAGCCCATAGAGGGAGTAAATTATAAAAATCAGAGCAGAAATTAGCATATTAGAGACTAAAACACAACACAAAGAATCAATGAAGCAAAGAGTTGGTGCTTTGAAAGAATAAGATTGACAAGCCCTTATCCAACCTTATTTTAAAAAGAAAAGAAAAGACTCAAATCCATGCAATTGAAAATGAAAAGGGTGATATCATGACAGACCCTGCAGAAATCTAGAAGATCATCTATACCTATTTTGAAAATTTATGTTCTACTAAGATGGAAAATGCAGAAGAAATGGACAGATTCCTAGATACATATGAATTACCAAAGCTGAATCAAGAAGATTTAGGGCCGTTGAGATGGCTCAGAGGCATAAGCGCCTGCCTGGCAAGCACGAGGGCCCAAGTTTGACTCCCAGAACGCACATACAAAAAAAGATCCAGTGATATCGCTCAGCGGCATGGGTGCCTGCTGGTGCGCGAGATCCTGAGGTCGACTCCTAGTACCCACAAAAAAACAAAAAGTATTTAAAAATCCTAAATAAGGGCCAGTGAGATGCCTCAGCGGCTTAAGCGCCTGCCCGGCAAGCACGAGGGCCTGAGTTCGACTCCCGGAACCCACATACGAAAAAGGGGCCGGTGATATCGCTCAGCGGCACGGGCGCCTCCTGTCACGCGAGGTCCTGAGGTCGACCCCCCGGTACCCACACACAAAAAAAATCCTAAATAAACTAATATCAACCAATGAAATCAACGATGTAATTAAAAACCTCCCAACAAAGAAAAACCCAAGCCCAGATGGATTCACTGCCAAATTCTACAAGAAATTTAGAGAAGACCTAACACCACTACTTCTCAAACTTTTTAATGAAATTGAAATGGAAGCAATACTCCCAAATTCTTTCCTGGAAGTAAGCATCACCCTGGTACCAAAACCAGAGAAGGACCCAACTAAGAAAGACAACTACAGGCCAATCTCCCTAATGAACATAGATGCAAAAATCCTCAATAACATACTGGCAAACAGAATCCAGCAAATCATCAAGAAGATTATACACCATGACCAAGTTGGACTCATCCCAGGGATGCAGGGATGGTTCAACATACATAAATCAATAAATGTAATACACCATATTAACAGAACCAAAGACAAAAATCATATGATCATCTCAATAGATGCAGAAAAAGCTTTTGACAAAGTCCAGCACCTTTTCATAATAAAAACCCTACAGAAAATTGGAATAGATGGTCTTTGTCTCAATCTGATAAAAACTATCTATGACAAACCAACAGCCAATATTATACTAAATGGCCAAAAACTGAAAGCCTTCCCTCTAAAATCAGGAAGAAGACAAGGATGTCCACTGTCCCCACTCTTATTCAACATAGTTCTGGAAACTTTAGCCAGAGCAATTAGACAAGACAAAGAAATAAAAGGAATAATGATTGGAAAGGAAGAAGTTAAATTATCATTATTTGCAGATGACATGATACTCTACACAGAAGACCCCAAAAACTCCACCAAAAAACTGCTAGATTTAATAAGCAAATTCAGTAGTGTAGCTGGATACAAAGTCAATACTCAAAAATCAATAGCCTTTCTGTACACAAATAACAAACTTACTGAAAGAGAAATTAGGGAATCAATACCTTTCACGATAACATCTAAACAAATGAAATACCTAGGAATCAACCTCACAAAGGATGTAAAAGACCTCTATACTGAAAACTACAGTACTCTGAAAAAGGAGATTGAAGAGGATATCAGAAAATGGAAAGATATCCCTTGCCCCTGGATAGGAAGAACCAATATAGTGAAAATGGCCATACTTCCAAAATTGTTATACAGATTTAATTCAATTCCAATCAAAATTCCAACAGCATATCTCACAGAATTAGAGAAAACAATCCTGAAATTCATTTGGAATCAGAAGAGACCTAGAATAGCAAAGTAATTCTGGGCAACAAAGGCAAGGCAGGGGGCATCACAATCCCTGACTTGAAATTATACTATAAAGTTACTGTGATAAAAACAGTGTGGTATTGGCAAAAAAAAAAAAAAAAAAAAAAAAAACAGACCTGAAGATCAATGGAACAAATTAGAAGATGCTGAAACAACCCCAGACATACTAAGCCACTTTATCTTTGACAAAGTTGCCAAACACTTTCGCTGGAAAAAAAATAACCTCTTTAATAAATGGTGCTGGAAAAACTGACTCTACACATGCTGAAGATTAGAACTAGACCCATATCTTTCACCATGCACTAAACTAAATTCAAACTGGATCAGAGATCTAAATATTAAAACAGAAACATTAAATCTGCTGGAAGGTAGGATAGTTAAAACCCTTGGAGACATTGGTGTAGGCAAAGACTTTATGAACAAAACCTCAACCGCACAAGAACTATCACAAAGAATCAACAACTGGGATTTCATCTTATTAAAAAGCTTTTGCACTGCAAGAGAAACCACCAACAGAGAGAAGAGACAACTCACAACGTGGGAAAAAATGTTTGCCAGCTGTTCCTCAGACAAAGGATTACTATCAAGAACATGTAAAGTACTCAAAAAAGTCAGACCTGGGCCGGTGAGATGGCTCAGTGGTGTAAGCGCCTGCCTTTCAGGCGCGAGGGCCCGAGTTCGACTCCTGGATCCCACATACTAAAAAGGTTCCGGTGATATCACTCAGCGGCATGGGTGCCAGTAGGCGCGCAAGGTCCTGAGGTCGACCCCCTGGTACCCACAAAATAAATAAATAAATAAACAAACAAACAAATAAATAAATAAATCAGACCTCCCCAATTTAAATACCCACTCCAAAAATGGGCATCTGAGATGAACACACATTTCTCAGATGAAGAAATACAAATGACAAATAAATATACAAAAAAATGTGCAACTTCACTAGTCATTCAACAGATGCAAATTAAAACAACACTGAGATACCATCTCACCCCAGAAAGAATGGCTGTTATCAAGAAATCAACTAATAACAAATGCTGGAGGGGCTGTGGGGAAAAAGGAACCCTTCTTCACTGTTGGTTAGAGTGTCGACTGGTACAGCCACTGTGGAAATTAGTGTGGAGATTCCTCAAAAAACTAGGGTTGGAGGTCCCACTTGACCCAGCTATTCCCCTTCTGGGTATCTTCCCAGAAGAATTAAAAACATCGTACCACAGTGATATATGTGCACCCATGTTTATAGCAGCACAATTTGTAATAGCCAGATCTTGGAAACAACCCAAATGCCCATCAACTGAGGAATGGGTAAAAAAGTTGGGGTATTTTTATACAATGGAGTACTATTCAGCCATAAAGAAGGATAAACTGGAAACTTTTATAGGTAAATGGATGCAAGTCGAGAAAATACTCATAAGCGAAATAAACTGGATGCACATGTGTAAGCATCGTATTGTCTCTCTAGTATGAGAAACTGAAAGAGTAAATAAGATCCAAAGTGTACAATAAGTATGGTGAATCAAAAAGAAACTGGTCAAAAGGAAAGAGAGACTGGGATGTGGGAATAGGGAAAAGAAAGAAGGGATTGAAAAAAAATTGTATTTATATATATACGATGGTTAAGATAGATACACTACTAATTTTACTTAGTTCATTGAAGAGTAAGGTTTGTGCCAATAATGTTTGGACAATTGAATGCTAATATCTAGTATCCTGAATAACTAACTTAAAGATAACAATACGTAATGCATTAACCATTGTTACCCTCCTATTATGTTTTTTGAAAAAATTTTTTGATTTGTTTTGTTTTTTCTTCTCTTTAAAATAAAAAAATAAAATAAAATAAAAGCCAAGATAATAAAAAAAATAAAAATAAAAACAGAAACCACCAACAGAGTGAACAGAAAACCCACAGTGTGGGAAAAGATTTTTCCAGCTGCTCCTCAAAGGATGACTATCTAAAATGCATAAAATCTAAAAAAAATCAGACCCCCCCAAATATATAGACCTAACCCAAAAAAGGGCATCTGAAATGAATAGACACTTCTCAGATGAGGAAGTAGAAATGGCAAATAAATATGGTAAAAAATGTTCAATCTCACTGTTCATTCGAGAGAGGCAAATTACAACAACACCGAGCACATGGGATGTTCTCCATCACATACCACATACTAGCCCATAAAAATACTTAAGTAAGTGCAAGAAATGAAATTATCCCATGCATGTCATCTGACCGTAGTACAATGAAAGAGGAAATCAGCAGCAAAAGAAACCACAAAAACTCCATAAATAAAGGAAATTAAATAACACCCTACTGAACAACCAAAGTGTCACAGAAAAAATTAAAGAAGGAATTAAATAATATCTACAACTAAATGATAATGCCAAAACAACATATCAGAACTGATGGGCTGCAATGAAAACAGCCCTAAGAGGGAAATTTTTAGGGACTGCTCATATCAGGAAGACAGAACGAGCTCAAATAAATAACCTACTGTTCAATCTCAAGCTTCTAGAAAAAGGAGAACAAGTCAAGGTCAAAGCTCATAGGAGGGAAGAAATAAAGATCAGAGTAGAAATTAATGCACTGGAGACAAAGAAAACAATACACAGAATCAATGAATTGAAGAGGTGGCTTTTTGAGAGATTAAATAAAATTGATAAACCCTTAGCCAACCTTATCAAAAAAAGGAAAGAAAAGACTCAAATTCACGCAGTTAGGATGAAAAAGATGAAGTCACAACAGATTCTGCAGAAATCCAGATGATCATCAATACTTACTTCAAGAATCTTTATTTTAATAAAATAGAAAACACAGATGAAATGGACTGATTGCTAGATACATGTGAACTACCAAAGCTGGATCAAGAAACTGTAAAAATTCTAAATAATCTATTATCAGTCAATGAAATTGAAAATGCAATTAAAAACATACCAACAGCAGCCGGTGAGATGGCTCAGCAGCATAAGTGCCTGCCTGGCAAGTGCGAGGGCCCTAATTCAACTCCCGGAACCCACATACAAAAAAGGGGCCAGTGATATCGTTCAGTGGCATGGGTGCCTGCTGGTGCATGAGGTCCTGAGGTTGACCCCCGGTACCCACACACAAAAAAAAATACCAACAAAGGAAAGCATTGGTTTTGATGGCTACACAGCTGAGTTCTACAAGAAACTTACAGAGGCTCTAATGCCATTACTCCTCAAACTCTTTAATGAAATAGAAAGGTAAGCAATATTCCTGAACTCATCCCTGGAAGCAAGTATTACCCTCATTCTAAAACCAGAGAAGGATCCAACCAGAAAAGAGAACTACAGGCCAATCTCCATAATAAACATAGATGCAAAAATTCTCAGTGAGAAACAGAATGCAGCAAATCATCAAGAAGATTATACACCATGACCAACTAGGATTCATACCAGGTATGCAGCAATCATTCAACATATGCAAGTCAATAAATGTAATATACCATATCAACAGAGCCAATCACAAAACTCACATCATCTCAATAGATTCACTAAAAGCATTAGACAAAGTCCATCACCCATTTATGATAAAAACCCTAAAGAAATTTGGAATAGACAGTTTTATCTCAATCTAATAAAAGCCATCCATAACAAACCACAGCTGACAGCAAACTAAATAATCTGAAGCTGGAAGCTTTCACTCTAAAATCAGGAACAAGACAAGGATATCCACTATCACCACTCCTATTTTATATACCTCTGGAAACATTAGCCAGAGTAGTTAGACATGAGAAAGAAATATAAGGACTAGAAATAGGAAAGGAACAAATTAAATTATTATTATTGGCAGATGACATGATACTCTACACAGAAGACCCAAAAATTCCACTAAAAGGGTTATAGATTTAATAACCAAATTCAGTAGAGTAGCTGGATACAAAGTCATCACTTAAAAATCAATAGCATGGTTGCACACAAATAACAAACTCATTGAGGGAGAAAACAGGGAAAGAAGACCCCACATGTGAGACCTCAGTATTTCTTGCTCTATCCATCTGAGTTCACATTTCCCTCAGTCCTCATTTGCCTCAAGGGGTCAGAAGATAACACAGCCTTTCCCAGATTTGCAACTGTCTTTTAGGAGAGAGTAACTGGAAAATTGTAACTGGCCTTAGTAATTAGCAACTGGAAAAAAAAGTTTTTGGGGGCCACTTGACTCCCCCCAAAGACTGCACTGTAATGGGGAGGGTGGAGTGATAATTGTGCTCTGTGGGGAGGTGAGGTCACAGACTCACAAACACATATCTCAGGTGTGATCAGTTCTCCCACAAACATACCAGGCAGCAGAGAAATCATCCATCAGCAAGAGTCCTGGTAACTGGATGGAGGCAGGTGAGTGTGTCTTAGATCAGCATCAGAGGCAGAGTCTGCAAGGCGAGGAGGTGGATCAGCAGTCTGGGTACTGAAATACAATCAGAAAAGTGACTGGGGTTTGAGATGGGCCGAGAGCCACAGACACGTGGGAGGGATGCAGGTGTTCTGAAGCATGAGATGACCTAAGAAACAGAGGTGGGTGTCACACCCTTCCACAATCCAATGACTGAGCTTCCTAATGAAATGTTGGGGAATTCACAGTGACACCAATTTGTGGTGTGTAACACTAGTGATAATGGAACCTGGATTTCAAGAACCATATCTCGAAAAGCTATGTTCTGACTGGACTCAGAGACTCAATTTTCAACATTATTACGCATCTGCTCACAACACATCTGAGCTTGCAATAAACGCTTCTGTAGTCAGCATGGTAGTGTTGCGTCTGAATCTCAGCAGCAGGAGTAGAAATGATTCCTCTGACTTTAGGCACTTGAAGGAGGCAGCAGGCTCCTCCAGTGGAGTGGAGTGGAATGGAGTGGAGACAGAGAGTGCGTCTCTGCTGAAAATGTCTGGCTGATGGTTGTTATGAGGCCTCCTTTCATCCTAGCAGTTAGGCAAGAATCACTCACAGGTCTCAGAGACATCTATCATGCAGAAATGAATTTGTGAATATAAGTGTAGCGTACTCTAATATTTCTGTTTATATAACGCACATTTTTTCAGTATAGAGCATCTATTTCGCATACAAGTTTGTATCATAATATTTCTCTTAAATCATTTTTGTCACTTCATTAATTCAGAGATTGAAATAAGGTAAGTGTGTGCATGAAATTTTATGTATATTTGGTCCCTCTTTTGAAAATATTATCATGTGCTTGTATTTAAGTATGCAAGATTTATGAGAGCATAATGTGATTAAATAATGGTAACTGAACATTCGCCTCTGACTTAAGACCAAATAGGATTTTTAGTTGTCATCCTAAGGAAAGTAATCCGACTAGTAGGGATGTGTAGCACGGAATTACAATCTGTGTCCCCACATTTTGTAGAGAATTCTAAACTCTCTCAGAATTGATATTGATTCATACAATAAACATTGGCATAGATGGAAAATTTTGCAGACAAAAATATAATATAAAATACCATCCATATAAACAAAAACACAAGGTACAAAAAAATTTAAATAGATCCAGATTATTCAAACAAAAAGTGTCTCATGCTCTAGGACTAGCACTGAGGTTAAATGTAATATAATTTACCATCCCTGCCAGCTTCAAGTTCCAATACACACCTAAGTAGCATTGGAAGTAGGCAAATCCTGCAACTCTCCTCTTAGGAAAATATGCTCTTCTTCACAAAGAAAATAATCACAGTGCCAGCCTCATAAACTTGTAAAGAATAAGTAACCTGCCAGGGATTCCCTCACAAGTGTTTTTGTACTACTAACTTACTTTCAGTCCCTAGTTTAATGTTGGAAACTTCTTGCATTAACAAAACCTTCATATTAATAACTCTGAGTGTCCACTAATAGGTAGAGAATTGGATTTCAGTTCTTGTGATAAACATAGGCCATTCTGCACATTTCAGTGCAGGAAACTCTGCTGAGAAGACAAAGACCACACACTGGATCTGGCTCAATGGCCTCCAGGGATTTGGCAATGGCAGTGGTCTGCTTCTCTCAGACTCTCATTGGAACACTGGGGAATTTCTCTCTTCTTCACCACTATACCTGTCTTCATTTCGCTAAGTGCCAATTAAGGTCCACAGATCAGATCCTCAAGCACCTGGTTGTAGCCAACTCCTTGGCCATTCTGTTTAGAGGAGTTCCTGATACAATGGCAGCATTTGGTTTGAAAGATTTCCTCAGTGACCTTGAATTCAAACTTGTTTTCTATGTTCACAGAGTAGGCAGGGGTGTGTCCACTGGCAGCACCTGCCTCTTGAGTGTTTTCCAGGTGATCATGATCAGCCCTGGGAACTCCAGTTGGGCAGAGGTTAAGCTAACAGCCCCCAAGTATATAGGCATCTTCATTACCCTCTGTTGGATCCTCCACATGCTTTTAAACACAATTATTCTTATGTATGTTACTGACAAATGGTACCACAAAAACATCACATACAGAAAAGAGTTTGGATACTGTTCTCATGTTTCCCAACAAAAATCTAGGAAAATCCTACATCCAACACTGCTCTCATTGCCTGATGCTTTGGGTGTGGGGCTCATGTTCTGCACTAGCGGGTTCATGGTTTCCATCCTGTACAGGCACAAATTGAGAATGAGGCATATTCATAAGACCAACATGCCCCGCAGACCCTCCCCTGAAGCCAGGGCCACCAGAACCATCATTCTCCTGGTCAGCACCTTTGTCCACTTTTATACCCTTTCTTCTAGTTTTCAAGCTTTTTTCACTTTATATAACAATCCCAACAGGTTCCTCACGAATGTCACTGCAGTAGTCACCGGGGGTTACCCAACTGTCAGCCCATTTCTGCTCATGAACCATTACCCAAGCATGTCCAATCTCTTCTGTGACTGTGAAAGGAATACAAAAGCCTATATTGTTAGGAGGAGCATGTAAATTTCTTAAAATAATGCAGAATATGTATTATGCATGGTTTTGGAAAATAATCAGTTGTTCAATTCACTCTCTGAGAGTATCATAAAGATAATTATGAAACAATTCCACTCCAAGAGAGTGGAGATGAAAATCAATTGTAAGTGACCAATATTGACAAATAAATATTAATACCAATTATTGAAATATTATGTAATGACTCTGTAACTATCACAGTGTGTCTTGATGTGAATCTTTTAATGCCAATACTTTATTGAAAAGGAATGATTTTTCTTTATTCAGAAATAGAGAATATTTTCCTAGGCTAAAGCAACAGTGTTCTTATTGAAAAATGTCATATTTTATATTTAATATTTTGATCAGCATTTCTTTAGGAGGTTATGTATTCATGCAGGTCTGGATGACAGTGGGGTTAGACCAGAAATCATATGAATCAAAAGCAGTGACTTGTTAAATCTTGATGGTTGAGTCATGGTATTCATCTGATTTTCTCACATCTTTGTAAGACTTTAAGATTAAGTTTATTAAAAGGATAAAATAAAATGAAATAAAAACTTATATGTGAGTGAAAAACAACAAAAATGTGGCTTATGATTGTATAAAAGTAGAAGTTATTTTGTTGTTTTGTTCTTAGGGATTTTTTTTATGTTTTTGGGGGTGGAGGCTTCAGCTACACAGGTAAAAAGAAATAGTTCTAACAGTATTTAGCTATCATTTTTTCACTCATCTCTCTTTCTTTGCTGATCTGGGTGACCCAGTCTCCTGTCACTTCTTTCACCTCCACCTCTTTCCTGGTCTTTGCCCATCTCACAGCACCAAATATTCAGGTCCATTTTTGAGTCAAAATATTCAGGAGGCCTTTTGCACTCACAGGATCAATGATTTCCAACATATAAGAGAAAAGTGATCTCTATTAGGATGAAAACACATACTCATATACATACATAAACATGGGCTTTGACAACAGTTGATTTTACTTATTAAATCCCACAGTGAACTGCTTTTCCTGATTCCTCAGTAAAATGGTAAATAATTCAGAGAATTATTGGTCCTCACAAGAGGTGATGAATCTCTCCTACTCCAGCTGACCAGCACTGACCGACCGACTAACTGGAGTGTCCCTGGGGGTCTCCCTGCAATCAGGCAGGCAGACAGACAGACAGACTGACTGTGTCTTCCTCCTTTGGGGTCCAGTGTGATCCACTCAAGCAGGAAGCCAGGAATCCTCCTGCTGGTCTCCAAGGGGACTTGAGAAATCTTGAGGGCCCGCCTTCCCACAGGGACCCGGACAGGGCCTTGCTCCATCTGCGAGGGCCACGAGCAGTGACCAAAGAGGTCAACAAATTTGGTCCTCCCTGGCAGCAAACCAGACACTAGAGCAACAGAGACACTGAGAAAACACCCAGGATTTGGAGGCAGATTTATTTTATGTCAGTGGGCACTGACTGAGATCATTCCCAAAATATTGGGCCTCAAAGGCCCAGGGAGGGAGGTTTTTATGAGGTTCCAAAGGGGAGGTACAGAGGTAGAGTACTTAGCTGTCTTTGATTGGTTCTTATAATATGCATCACAAATGACGAGCCACTTCTGAGACAGAAGCAACTGGAACTGCAACAGGAATGATCACCAGGGCAATGGAAGTGTACTGGGTTGGGGGGCATTTTCTGCTACAGAGGGAGATACATTTTGGATGCTGTCACCCATTGCATTCCGACTTGTGTAAAAAATCTAATGATTCCCGTGGATTCCACAGCCCTAATCCTACCTCTCTTGAAAATTCAGTCTACATGTTTGCCTGGAATTCTGCCCCCAGTCTACCCCCATCCTCACATTTAGGCACATGTTTGGCCCCACCTTCAACTCTCTCTGCCCTTCTTAATAGCCATGTTGAACCCTGAGCCTGCGGAATTTCCATCCCATTAGTGCAGGACAAGTAAGAGTCTTTCCTGAACTGTAAATGGTGTGTACCACACAGAAAAATATAGAACAATTTCAGGTTAATAGTTGGTTGTTTTCTTATCCAGAGTCTGATTTTCTAAATCCCTATCTTGGCAAACATGCTATTTTCCAATATATACTTAAAGAACAATGGAGGAAATCATTGTAATTACTTATTGAAGCATAAAATGTAGCCGCACATGGTGGCACATGCCTGCAAACCAAGCACTGTAAAACCTTATAGCAAGAGGATTATATGTTTTATCCCAGTGTGAGCAACTTAGCAGCTTTACAAGACCCTGTCTCAAAGAAGGTCACCACATATTGATAAAGGGAACGATCCATTAAGAACATACAACAATTGTAAATACATGTGAACTGAATGCTGGTGCACTCAATTTCATAAATACTACTCAAAATAAAGAATACATTGGACCTAAAGCTATAATAGTGAGTGACTTCAACATCTGCTCTACTAATAGATCATCCAGACAAAAATTCAACAAAGAAATCTCAGTTAAACCACAGCACTGATGAAAAGGAACTAATAGGTTTCTACAAAATATTGTAGCCAACAGAGTACATACTCTTCTCAGAACCTCACGGAATATTCTTCAATATAGATCATATTTTGTAAAATAGATTTAAATAATTTCTTGCATCTTATGAGCTTGCAATGGAATGAAATTACAATCAGCTCACTGAGCATCAGCTCACTGGCCACAGCCTGGGCCAGGCCAGGGACCCTGAGGCTACTTTGGGTGGGGTGCAAGGGATGTGGAAGCCTGGAGGAAGTGGGTTAAGGTATTGGGGGTAGGTGTTCCCTGCATAGTAGCCAGAGGCAGTCAGCCCCATCTCCTGCTGTCCTCTGCTCTCCACCAAGCCCCTGCCTTCCACAGCTGTTGCCCCTGTCTCCACTGCTGCCTCTGATTAACTCCGGGATGTGGGTCCCTATTCCTCCCATTGCTACCTCCAGCAAAGGGGCCTCACTCTCTTTGAGCAACATGGCTGCCCAGAGCATGGAGCCCCGCCCAGCCCACTGCTCAGCCAATCACAGCCGCTCCCACGTCTCCCTGACAAGCTTCTAGGCAACAAGTCAAGCCTAGTGGACTGGCCCTGACCACAGCCCTTAGGCCGCTCCTTCTGGACCTAGTCCTGTCCATTCCTTTATTCATTCATTCAATTTAAACAATCCTAATAGAGAAATGTTTGGTTTAGTTTTGCTTTCTTTCTTTTTGTTTTAAAGAGAAAAAAGTAAAAATGATACAGAATTTCAAAACAACAATAGGAAATTAACAATGGCTAATGTATTGCATATTGTTATCTTAAAAGTAGTTGCTCAGATTATAAGATATAGGCATGCAAAATTGATCAAACAATATAAGCACAAAACATTCTTTTCAATGAACTAATAGAAATTAGTAGTATAATTATCTTAGCTATCTTGTATGTATATATATATATTTTTTTCTTCTTTTCCCTTTCTTCTTTTCTCCTTTCCCCCATCCCAGTTGTTCTTTCCTTTCGAGCAGTTTCTTTCCCTTTCACAATACCTGTTGTAGATTTTGGATCTTATTTACTCTTTCATTTTCTTACATTAGGGAGATAATACAACATTTACACATGCGGGTCTGATTTATTTCACTTACGAGTATAGTCTCTAGTTGCATCTATTTACCTATAAAAGTCCTGAGTTTATCCTCCATTGTAGCTGACTAGTATGCCATCATATAAAAATACCACATCTTTTTTATCCATTCCTCAGTTGATGGGCATTTGGGTTGTTTCCAAGATTTAGCTATTACAAAGTTTGCTGCTATAAACATGAGTGCACATATATCACTGTGATATGATGTTTTTATTTCTTCTGGGAAAATACCCAGATGAGGAATAGCTGGGTCAAATGGGACTGCTAATCCTAGTGTTTTGAGGATTCTCCACAGTGATTTCCACAGTGGTTGCACCAGTCTACATTCCCACCAACAGTGGAGAAGGGTTCCTTTTTCCCCACAGCCCCTCCAGCTTTTGTTATTGGTAGATTTCTTGATGATAACCATTCATTTTGGGATGAGATGGCATCTCAGTGTTGTTTTAATTTACATTTCTTGAATGACCAATAATGTTGAACATTTTTTCATATATTTATTTGCCATTTGTATTTCTTCATCTGAGAATTGTGCATTTATCTCAGATGCCCATTTTTGGTTTAGGTCTTTGAATTTGGGGGCCTGGTTTTATTCAATTCTTTAAATGTTCTAGATAGAAGTCCTTTCTCTGAGGGACAGTTGGCTAAAATTTTTTCCTAATCTCGGTGTTGTCTTTTCACTCTGTTGATGATTGCTTTTGATGTGCAAAAACTTTTTAATAGGATGAGATCCCAGTTGTTGATCCTTTGAAGTACTTAAACTGTTATACAGATTTAATGCAATCCCAATCAGAATACCATTAGCATACCTCACAGATCTAGAAAAAAATTCATAAAACTCTGAGAAAAGAGATCAAAGAGGATATCAGAAAATGGAAAGATATCCCTTGCTCATGGATAGGAAGAACCAACATTGTGAATATGGCCATACTCCTAGTTTTGCTTTCTTAGGATTGAAGATAGACATAATCTGAGTTAGAGGAAAAGGTGATATAGTTGTGTTTATGCTGGAATCAAGAGATCTAAAATTAAAATGAATTTTAAAAACAAGACAAATACTTGGAAAGGATGGCTAATTTCTAAAATAAAGAATAATAACAATTATTACAATTGTAATTACAATAATTACAAATGACTTCACAACACAATGGGGACAGAATGTTTACACCATGTTTGCTAATTGCATTCATGATGTATCTGACCAATGGGCAGAGGAAAACATGATTTTGTTTTTTGCAGATCCTGAGATGATTCAGTTGTCATTAATCTCTAAAGTCAGATATAAAACCATTTAGGAAATACTATGACTGACATTTGTTAGGATTTGAAAGACTTTTAAAAGTCCAGGTTTCACCCCACAAAATAGCATTATTTCTCCACTGTGCTCGTAGATCACCTGTCCATTCCCTGTTGAAATATGAGTAAAATATAAATCAAATATAAAAGACACAAAAGCAAGCAAGAAAGGTTGCCCCCAATAGCAAAGACACATGGATAGCTTGCCAAGAAGTACAAAAATCACTAAACACACAGAATTTTAGTTTGAAATAAAATAAGTATCTCTTAGTGTACATGATTCTCAACTAGGAAAAGAGCAGGCTTGCAGAGCACTGGAATAGTTTATTTCTCTTAGCATACATACATAATTTGATAGTCTTTCTGATGTGATTTTTGAGCTGACTGTGGTAAAGATACTAATTCCTTACCATTGATCCTGTGAGAAATTCTTTGTCGAGAAGAGTATATGATAAAATCAGTGCATCAAGAATTGAAGGAAGAACTATACAATTTAGGTCTGGCAAAATATGTCCCTTTGTATTTCTCTCCATGTGTCTGTGTCCATGTCTCTCTCTATGGCTGTGTCTATCTCTCTGTCTCTCTGTCTCTCTCTCTCTCTGTCTTTCTCTATCCCTTACATTCACACAGACAGATACACACATACACACACACACAAACACTCACACACAATTAAATTGAAACATTTAAAATCAACCTAAAAGAAAGAACATTTTTTAGTCACAACATTATCCTGCACTACAATTTTTAGAAATGCATTTGTCCTTGAGATTATTTTTAAAATTAACTCATGAAGCTAAAATAGTTTGAATTTGCTCATCAAGTTAAAACTAAAATCTTCAATGGGATTCTTAAAGTGAATGAATAAGTTTCTGATGATCCTCATATAACACCCCGAAAGAAATAGCAGAAAAACTGGTACATATCAGCCAAAATATTTCCTTTTGAGAAGCTGTAAAGTCATTCTCAGAATATGTATGTACTTCTTTTTTAAAAATTTACATATGTATGGAGAAAGCACTTTGGGAATCTGCTGGTAACATTAGATTTTCTATCATGATTCTGTTTAACAATACATATTGGAAAAGTTGAAGTTTTCAAAACTAATTTCTATGAAATTAGTTTCCACAAATAGCACTTTGAATTGATGTAGATAAATAATACTAAGCAGAACCCTTGATACATGAAATAAAAATATTCAATTAACTTTATGTTACTCTTTACGTGTGGAACTCCTTAGAAGAGTTGTCCTTTGTACATGAAATTCCCAGTCAAAACCTTGTTCAGAAATACACTGGGGTGTCGGAAAGCATGCTAGGAAAGTAAGATGGTTCTACTTACACTTGTTAGAACCCCAGGAAAATTATTGAATGATGAAATTTCTCTTCCTTTACTTCTCCATTCCTATTGTATTCTCCTCTTCTCCTAGAGGTCCTGGATTTTGAAATTGTTTCTGCTGAGCCAGACAGAGCAAGGCAGCCCCAGATGAGAAGCAGTTTAGGCTGCCTTTCTCTTGAATGGCCTGGACCAAGGAAAATTTTTCTCACTCAATTAGCTCCCTTCAGCCTCATCCTCTCTCCTCTAATGTCTGACCTCTTGAAAGACTTAATCTCAGTGATACATAGAAATAAACCTTCTGGTATTTCAACATAAATGCACTCTAGGGCTAATAAAGGACTTTCATATATACTATTTGGTTTCATTCTGAGAATGAATGCGCATGCTAAGCAAAATATTACTATCCCTTTTTAAATAATGGGAAAACAAATTTCAGGAAACTTTCATGAATTTCCAACATGAGGTTTCCAGCATTTAATAATGCAGTTAAAGTTAGAATACAATATAGAAGAGCAAGTAGAAACAATCTGATGACCTCTTTTCCAATTCCGATGCTCACATTTTAGTTCTTAATCCACTGTAAATTGATTTTTATTTCTAGTGAGAGGTGTCCAGTGTTTTTCTTCTACCTGTGACTATGTAACTCTCCCTGAGCCACATATTAAAAACTGTCTTTTCCAGTTTGTACTCTTGTCAACTTTGTAGACAATCAGCAGGTTTTGGATGCATGGATTGATTTCTGGATTCTCTGTTCTGATCCATTGGTCTATGTGTCTGTTTTTACCCCAGTACCATGCTGTTTTGTTTATTATACTTTGATAATATATTTTTGAAATCAGGTAGTGTGATACCTCTGTTGTTGTTGTTGTTGTTGTTGTTGTTGTTGTTGTTGTTGTTGTTGAAGACTTCTTTTGGTATTGGAGTCATGTTTGGTTCAATTCAGATGCTAAGGTTATTATTCATATTTCCTTGAAGACCATCCCAGGTTTCAAAACACACATTACCTTGAACTTCTAAACTGCTTTAGGTAGATTGTGGTTTAACAATATTAATTCTTCCAATCAACATGAGATAGTATTCCATTTGTTTGGGTTTTTTCCATTTTTTCCTTAATATTTACAGTTTTCTGTGCACTGTTCATTCCCCAGTAGTGTAATTTTTTTATATCAATGTATCTTACATTTGCAGCTATTAAAAATGGTGATGTCTTCCTGATTTCTTTTTCACTTAGTACAATGGTATTGTATCAATACACTACTGATTTATACCTGCATAACTAGATGGAAGGAGGTGGAAATGCGAAGGAGGCCAGGGATTTTCCTGCATATACTCGAGGAGGTATAAGTTCTGAGGCCACCCAAAGCTGCCAGGAAGAGCTTCAGTGTGTGTTCTGAACATCTGGGTTCTAGGTCACTCAAGTTCTGAAAAATAGGAGAGAGCTGTTAGGAGTATGGAGTATGAAATGTCATATGTCTCTGTCTCGCTGTGGGAATCTCCAAGATAAGGTGGAGAATATTTGGATAAAAAATGTCTTGTAGAATAGAGCCCTGTATATGGCCTTGCTATCCTGTGAGGTTGAAAAGACAGAGCTGCATTCCCTGAAACACCAGATTAGAGGTGGCAAAAAGCATGTCCCTGAGGGACAGGTGGTCAGTTGGACAAGCACATTATGTGGAAACTGCTGGCCTAGAGGAGCTGACCCTGGTTCATAGGGCACTCCACTGAGCACAGTTCCTAAAAGACAGAGGAGTGGAAATTTTATGAATCATTAAAATAAGTGAATCATTCTGATACTCAGGTAAACACTTACAAATTTAGCTCTGCAATCTCAGATACTCTGGAGGCTGAGGCTGGGGACCACAATTTGAGGCCAGTGTGGGCAACTTAGCAAGGCCTTGTCTCAAAAGAATTGGAAGGGCTGGGGATGTAGCTCCATGGGAGATCACTTCTGGTTTCCAAGTCCAGTGCCACCCCCCAAAGAGACTTCCAAATTTATATTTTGACTCTTATTCATATTACAAACAATGTTGTGAGTAAAAAAACAAAAGAAAGATGCTTAAATAAAGAGCAACAGATTCAAAAGCAAAAACAAATGTTGTTTACTTGTGCCTGACTTTCAACCTTTGCTGCACAAGTATGGTTTCTGCACTATTAATGGGAAGGTAAATTAGTACAGCCATTGTGGGAAAAAATATGATATTCCTCAAAAATTAAAGTAGAACTAACATAGAATCTAACATTGGAGATTCTGGGATAGTATGTCAATAAAATAATTTCTGTATCTATGAGTTTTTATGCCCATGTCTATGGTCACATTATTCATTATTCATATTAGGCAAGATTCAGAAAAAAACATTCATCCATCAACAGGTACATGCATGGTAAAAGTATGATATATATACATATATGAGATGTGACTATTAATTACCCTTAGAAAAAGGATGCTTCCATTCATGTTTATAGTGATGAACCTTGGACACAGAGTAAAAATAAATAAAACAAATACTGTATAACCTCAAACATATGCAGAATTTTATAAAGTTAAATATATGAAAGCAGAAAGTAGGACTTTAGTTACCAGTGCCTGTGTTATGGCAAAAAAAGATGTCTGTATAAGCTCATACTTACAATTGTGTAGGATGAATAGTTGTAAAGATCTAATAACATACAGCATGATAATATTATATTTTATACTAAAAACTGTTAACTAAATAGATGTCAGGTGTTGTCATGCCCTGAATAGTATCTATGCAATGTGATGTATATGTAAGTTTACTTGATTAAACAATAATTTCAGTCCATATATATATAAATCAAAACAGCCTGTTGTTAAATTTTTATAAATTTTTCTTGTTAAACATATATCCAAGAACAAAAACTTCATCTTTCTGTAATATCATTTTGTGTTTTGATCAAACATAATTTATTTGCATATATAGGCTTTATCAGTTCTTCTTAAAATAAGCTTCTCACATTTTTCCATACTTATTTCTATTTATATTTCATAACTAATTAGCCACAACCTCCCTTCCATTGCAACTTGTAAATGACTGGAGATTTATGTACACAGGCTATGCTCTGTAGGTTCACGTTACACCCCTTTGGGTTATTTCTTTCTTCCACTGTGGAAGGTATTTCCATTCTTTCTTTAGGGTGCACATGTCACGTCCCCACATGTAATCTGTGCTGACTCATCCCCTTTGCTCTCCAGGGTGGATGGCCCTTCTTAATGCCTCCAGTGAAAGCCTACATCCCTGAGGGAACATGGGCCCCCAGTGTTCTTGCTGAATTTAGCTCTCATTACAACTTCACCATCCCGTGAGCTTGCAGAGTCACACAATGCTCTCCAGTGGTTTGTATATGGCTTCATGACATGATGGCACTCATCTCCCTCCTCCCTGGGCACATCCTGCCATCTTTCCACACCTGTAATCAGAATATCACTGATGGTGCAGCTTAGGAGTCTGTGAGAAAGTGGGGAAGCAGTTTTGTGGAATAAACAACTTCTCACAGGGCCCAGGACCCAGTGGGGCCAACGTGCTTGCCTGTCCCTCCCTCAGGCTCAGCCTCCACTTTCCCTGCAGCTTCTGCCCAGGGAGATGGAGAGTGAGCGCCTCCACCACACGCTCTTCTGATCTTTGGAGATGCTCACCACAAACAAGGAACTTTTAATTGTTTCTGGGAATTTGGAATTTATGAAAAGTTTTTGCATACCCAACTCTGGAGCTCGCACTGTTGTTGACAGTGCAGGAGAGCTGAGCCTTTCTGTCCTGTGGGGAGAGGAGACAAAGCATCATCCTTGTTTATCTCTGTGTCTGCCCTCCTCCTCCCACACACACCATGGCCCATGTGCCTGTCACCCTGAGGTCACCATCCTGGTAGTGGGGAGGTGACAGGTGTGTGTTTTAGTCTGAGAGGCAGAGTCTGCAAGGAAAGCAGGAACACCAGGGTCCTGGGAAAGAGCTGTTGTCAGGAGAAGGCCTGCTTGTAGGGTTGAACTGATCTGCACCAAAGGTGCTCAGAAAGGACAAGGGACCCCTTAGGCCTGGGCAGAGCTGAGGTACAGTCACCAAGGGAGCAGACTCCGTGCTGAGCCCGGTGACGGCTGATGGGTGTCAGGGCACCCTTGCTGGTCATGATGGCTGAGGCTCGGGGCAACAGGAATGAAGTCTGATTGTCAGGAGTATAGGACTCCAATTTGCAAATTAATTTGTCTCTTAAGGTACCACAGAGGAATTTTCATGATTAGTGCCATCTTGAATAAAATATTATAAAATGTGCACTTGTAGAATGCAGTGGAGCTAACTTAGTCACCCACTTCCCTGCATAAAATCTCAAGCAATAGTAAATGCTTAAGTGAATCTTTTTTTGGTTGTGAAATTTGAGTCATCATATTTCTACAAAAAATATAAAGTGTAGATGAAAATCTAACTATGTCAATCTAGCATTGACATCTGCGTGCAATTTTCTCTATATTATGGAACCAAACATTAAGAAATTCTGCATTTTATGGTTAAAATAATGATGTAATATTTTCTTCTACTGAAAGATTTAATAATATACTTTGTATCTCTCTTCTATATCAAAGTTTCTGTTTGGTTTGGTTTTGTTCTGTTTTGGGTTTGTTGCTACTTGGGAATAAACCCAGAGCCTTCACACCTATCTACACCCCAGCCCATTTTGATTTTATTTTTTAATTTTAAAACAGAGTCTCAGGCTGGTGAGATAGCTCAGCGGCAGGTGCGAGGTTCTGAGTTTGACCCCCAGAACCCACATACGAATAAAGGGCCGGTGATATCACTCAGCGGCATGGGCACCTGCTGGCGCGTGAGGTCCTGAGTTCAACCCCCGGTACCCACAAAAATAAAAATAAAAATAAATAAGTAAATAAAACAGAGTCTCACTACATCTTTAAGTTGCCACGCTGGACGTGAAATTGTGATCTTCCTCCCTCAGCCTCCTAGAATGCTTGGATTACAGGCAGGCACCACCATGCCCAGCTCAGATTTTCCCTGCACGTGATCGTATGGGGCCTAAAGTCCATTTTAACTCCTGTGTTAAATTTTAATCTTTAACAAATCATGCAATATGTACTTTCATGTAATATGTCTCAAATGCTGAGCAATAAGTATATAACCCTTAAAAGGGATTAACTTAGCTTCCTCTCTAAAAGTTTTTATCACTATTTATGTATCATATCCCGAGCAAAGGATAGGCCCCAACATTTTTCTGTAAATCATGTTCTGAGAAGTTTTGTCAAGAAATTATAGGAGTACTTCTTCTGTTCCTCTCCTACTATTTTTCAACATTCACTAAACCCATTGTGGATATGATAAATTACTCAAAAACATACATTTATTATACTTCTGCCTCTTTGTTACTGTTCAAATTATACAGAATGGAGAACTAATATTTAGATAACTATGGGAATACACCTAATTAAACAAAAAATATAACTATTTTTACTGCTACACACATTATACATTCATTTATATTTTTAACGGCACAAACGATGAACTAAAGTAATATAGTACAATAGTAGCACCAGTGTCATTCCATAAAGGATATTCTGGTTCAAGCCAGGCTCTATTAATATTTAAGTGAGTTACCTACATCCCTGTGACTAAGTTATCCTAGAATAAAAAGGAAGTGGAGTATATTAGTAATAGTGGTGCATATATGGGATATACTCTATAAAGACATACAAAAACTTAGGAGATAGCTGATCAAAAGAAAATGTGTTTAGGGCCCGGTGAGATAGCTCAGTGGCATAAGCGCCTGCCTGGCAAGCATGAGGTCCTGAGTTCGACTCCCAGAACCCACATATGAAAAAAGGGCCAGTGATATCGCTCAGTGGCACAGGCACCTGCTGGCATGCAAGGTCCTGAGGTCGACCCCCGGTACCCACAAAAAAAAAAGAAAGAAAGAAAATGTGTTTAAGAAAATAATAATGGTAAAAGAACTTAAATTTAATTGTAATAAAAAACCCACACGATTCATGTTTCCATGGAGAATCTTCTGCTTAAGAATAGGAGTACTGGGCAGAGAAAATGACAGAAGAGTCTCTATAGATGTGCATGGTGGTATAGTCTTCCTTGTCCAGACTGTCATTGGAACCCTGGGGACTGTCTCTGTCCCTCTCTCTGTCTGAAGTCGGCAATTACTCCTTTACTTCAGTGGATGCAGGTCAAAGACCACAGATTTCATCCTCCAGCACCTGACTAGGGAAGACTGCTCATTCTGTCCAGAGGAATCCCAGAGACCCTGTCAGAGTCTGGGTTGGAAGACTTCCTTGGCGATTTTAGATGCAAAGTTGCTTTCTGGAGGGCAGGAGGGTGTCCTTTGGCAGCACCTGCTTCTTCAGTGTCCTCTTGGCCATCACGATCACTGCCAGGATCTCCCTTCTGGAAGAGCTAAAAGTGAAAACTCCCAGGTACATGAGTGCCTCCACTGTCCTGTGCCAGGCCTGCAGTTGGGGCTGAATCACGGTCTTCCCATGCATTTGATTAGCAAATGAGAGCTATAAATATCACAAAGAGGATAGACTTGGGGCTCTGTTCTACAGGTGTGAGAGTCTTTCATTCAGTATTTGCACCATTTATCTCCAGAACTCACCTGCTGTACATGGGACTCATGAGCTTAGCCATTGGCTCTGTGCTCTTCATCCTGTTCAGGCACAAGCAGCAGGGCCAACACATGCGTGAGAACAGCATCTCCAGATTTGACCCAGAATCAGAGCTACCCAGAGCATCCTCACCCTGGTGAGCTATTTTCCACATTTCTATTTCCTCTCCGCCATCATTGAAAAGTATTCGACTTTTTATCACAATCACAGCTCCTTGGTGTTTGCTCTCGCTGCCTCAATGGATGCTTGTTTCCCAACTGTCTGCACCTTTGTGCTCGTGAGATATGATCAGTGTATCCAAAACCTGTGAAACGAAGAGTTATCTAAGTCAATAATAAACAAAAATAACAATGTACCATCTTTTTTTCCACTGCATTGAATCATTGATGGACTCCCACCACCACCACCAAATTCCCCCAAAATACAAAGTATTCGTGCTCAACTCTTCATGCCGCTAAATCTTTCTTGACTTGAAGAAATAAATTTCTGGTACAGCCTATCTTTTCCCAAAACACCTCAGCTGTTTTCCTCCATAAAGAAGCACTCCTCCTGTCCACACTCAGCATTCTACAAATACTCAACACGGTGAGACTTTCATATCCCAGGAGGAGGGTGTGATAATCTCCTTATTAATATCATTCATGAGTCAGAGTTGCAGTTGATGCTCTCAACAAAATTCTCCTGTATGTGCAACATCTCTCAATGTAGAGGACGAATGAGAACACTTTCTAGTAACTGAATCAAAAGAGAACCTGCCACATGAGCCAAACAAACATGCTCAATGTGAACTTTGAAACTTTGGAAGTTTAATACCAGGAGGAACCGCTTGGAAGACTGTCCGTAGATGTTCCCTGTTCCTAATTCGGTGGATCTGAGATCTTCTGTACAGTTTGTACATGGTGCCCCTTGCTATCTCTGCTCTCTCCAATTCCAAGGTCAGGTCTCCTGACCACTGTTTTTAGGAGATGGTCCCAAGCTGACCCAAAATCCACAACAGCTCTGTCCATGCTCTGTGTGTGGGGAGCCTCCAGGCTTTCTGAAGTGGATCTTCCCTGAGGTTTCTTAACTTTTTTTCCCTGAGGTGTGCTAAAGAGGAAGGGTTGGGAATTGCACAGGGGCTCCAGAAGAGAGATGAGTGGAATGGGGTAGGTGCATAGGAGGTGCCAAAGAACACACCACAGAGGATCAGCCAACCCAGAACTGTTAAAGTTGGCCATTTTTTCATCTTTCTTAAACTCAGTTTCACATTCATCATGATTTCTGTGTTTCATGTTGTTTATATTTCAGTGACTTAATTTGCTAATTCACCTTATTTTTAATTTTGATAATTTTTAAGGTTATATTTAGATCCATTTGAGTTATGTTATTTTAGCAGAATGAAAATACAGGGCAGAAATATTGTATGCAATTCTCAGTGTAATATCCCTGTTTTCAGGGACTAACGGTGAGGAACTCAAGTACACAACAAGTGGACAGGTGGATGCCCGCCTACATACACACACACAAGTACACATGCAAACACATATCCGTGGACAGGTCGATGCCCGCCTACATACACACACACAAGTACACATGCAAACACATATCCATGGACATACACACATATGCAGACTCACACAACACACATACAACTGATACATTAGAAGAATTTTGCATAAATGGTACAAAACATGAAGTTTAAAATATAATTCTAAACACAAAGAGCATCATACAGTTATACAATGGCAAGTATAATGAAGATATGGAATATAACAAAATGACACACATAACTATAATCATATATTTAAACAAAATTCAACAATGATATTAAATAATAGTTTCTATTAATTACAGTTGCAGAATATGTTGAATTTTTAAATTTTAGTATATATATATTTTAAAGCATAAAGGCTACAGGTGGCCCCAGACACACAGAGCAGAGCCAGAGTTGCTGTGGAATTTGGGTCAGCTAGGGCACCATCTCACCACAGCAGTGGTCAGAAGACTGAACCTTGGAAATGAAGCGCAGACCACAAGGGCACCCAGGGCAAACCGTGAGACGCGCCTCACGTCTACCAAATAAGGAGCAGGGAGAGACTGCACAGGTTCCCAAACGGTCTCTCCCAGTATTGATCTTACAAAGCTTAGAAGGTCGTATTCTGCATCTTTGCTTAGCTCGTAGTTCAGATTTCCATTTATTTTTGTTGCTAGAAATTATGCTCGTTATTCTGAAGTATTCTTGCTGTACTGATTATAGAGTCCAGAGATGATACACATCTAGGAAAATTTTATTAGAGTTCCCATGAGACTTTCAACACATGGATGGCATTTATAAGGATGATCAGACCCAACTAATGTAGTGTGAAAGTCTCATCATGCTGAGCATTTATAAAGGACTGGGTATAAACCAGAGGGCTGAGGATGACAAGGACAAAAACATCTCAGGTGCTGCAGGAAGCAGATGTGTTGGATGGGAACTTGACTTTGTCAATACAGAAAGGAGAGATTTAGGAAGCAGAGTGGAGAGAAAAGCCCTGGTCCTCTGCATTTTGGAGAGCTTTTGTGGGGTTTGAGTGAATAAATGACTTGAAAGTGGGAAAAAAGACAATGCAAGATTTAAGTGAGTGCATGCTCCTTCTACAATAGATGCAGCAGAATATGGATACGTTGTGATCACAGCCCATGAGCACAAAGGGGCAGAGAGTTGGGAAACAGCAATTTGTTAAGGAAGCAACAGTGAAAACTAAGGAGCTGGAATTATGAAAAACAGCCAAACACATATGGATGGAGAAGGTGATGAGGTGCAAGTTCACACACGTGCACACCACAACAAGGATGCTGTGGGTGGCTCTGGTCATAGGGGAGTGTCTAGAGGTGACATTGGTCCTATGAATGTGTTTGACCCACTGCTTGTGCCTGTACAGGAAGACAGTCAGGGAGCTGCTAGAACAAAGTATGAATCCTCTACACAGAGCATCGCTGATGGAGAATAGTGCTGTCATTGCTGAATATGAAACTTTCTAATAATCTGGAGCAGAGCAGCATGCAAAGTCTATTTTATCTGTGATATTTTTATTTCTACAAGTGCAGTCACACTCACAGATGAAGTGAGATTCAGCAGGATGTACAGGACCCAGGAGAAGACAGTGGAGATGCTCATCATTCTGGGAGATTTTGTTTTAAGCTCTGCCCACTTGAAGTTTCTGTGGCTGAGGGTCATGGCCTGGAAGACACTCAGAAGGCAGGTGCTGCCCAGGCACACACCACTGGCCACCCTGTGAAAATAGAAAACAAGTTGTCATCCAATATCACTGAGGAAGTCTTCCATCCCAGAAGCCGCCATGGTTTCTTGGATGCTCTGTAGAGAATGACCAAGAAGTTGGCCATGGTCATGTACCTGAGAGTCAAATCTGTGAACCTTGACTCGTATCCACTGAAGTAAAAGTATAAATACTGAGTTAAGAGAGAGATTACCCAAGGTTACCATGACAATCAGGAAAAATCTAATGCAATATTTACATTTGTAGGGGCCATCTATCATTTTCTATGGTACCATTTGCATTCTCAAGTAGTGGTCACATGAGCTTTATGTTGTTTTTAATTGATAAATTAAAATTTCTCCTCTATTATTATTTCTTAATTACATTTTCTTTTTTCTGATACTTTCCAAGTTTGGAGTTCCTTCCAAGATTCCATACAATGTACAGGCTACTGTCACCAATGTGTTACATAATAATAACAAACCTAGTCCACAACAGTATGATTCAGTCACTATTTTTCTTCTGTTACTTTTCAGGAGAATTGAGCCACAAAGATGTTATGTGTAACTCACTAAGTGTTCATAAAGTGTCTGTTTGAACTAGAGTAGCCTACTTGTAACAATATCCATGTTACCTTACATCATCATAGAAGGTACTACTGAATGCTAAAACTGCTTCATCTTTAATTTTTATTATGCATTTCCATTTTTATCTAATTGTTATTCTGTGACCAAAATATGTTGAAGTACAAAGAACAAAGTTTTAGATGTCTTAATAAACATGAATACAATATGCAAGTTGTGCTTATTGAATGTGGATAAACATTAGGATATGAACAGAACCACTCATATAATTTCTTGCCAAAAGTATGAGGAACATGGAATACAGAAAAATATTAGAGTGTGTCCTAAGCATGAGAGGTGATATGTAAATAGCAATGAGATATTTGAAGATCAAAATTAAATAATCCTTTATAAAATATATATTATATTCAGTTTTTGAGAAAAATAGATGAAGTTCTATTTCTTAGGTTATTTGGAGAAGATTAAAATACAACACAAGGATGTGAAATGGACACGGGCATCAAAGGCTCATGTGTGGAAAATTTGACCAGCAAGACAGACACAAAGGACAACAGTGAAATTGAAAACAAAAAAATTTATACCATATGTACCCATAACAAGTGCTGGAGACCTTACTGATTTTTTGGTAGGTTCAAGAAAGAATCTGCACACCAGTATCAAATATTTTCATGTATTTGACACATTTTCAGTAGATATATAATTACTGACTCAATCAAGCACATCACAATCAAAGTAGAGGAACATCATTTCATAATTTCTGCATCTCCTTGAAAGTTGATGTAAAGAATTGGATGACTCAAGAAACTCCTTTGGGGCCAGTGAGATAGTTCAGCAGTGTAAGCCCTGCCTGGCAAGCGCAAGGTCCTGAGTTTGACTCCTGGTACCCACATACGAAAAAAGGGCTGGTGATATCGCTCAGCGACACAGGCGCCTTGGCACGTGAGGTCCTGAGTTCAGCCCCTGGTACCCACAAAAAAAAAGAAACTCTTTTGTATTCATTAACATGTGCACAGAATTATGTGGAAAAATAATGTGAAAATTGGAAGTTTCCCTGACTTCTCTAAGGTGTCTTTAGTGTTGAATTAATTTTCAAATTAGAGTCCTAACTTAACAATAGGACTTAATTTTTACTCGTACACAGGTAGTAAGATCATGAACAGCCAGAGACACCCTAGAACATGTCAGGAGTAACCAGGGCTCAGCACAGGCTCCTGGTCCCACAGTTCTTGTCCACAGTCTCTCTCCGTGCTCTCAGGAATAGTTCTTCCTTTCTGTGTGTCTTTGGTGTAGATCAGCCTCTACCAGAGAAAAATACCATCTCAAGACAGTGCCTATTGCTCTTGCATCTTTTAAAGGTTTGCCTCTGACTGAAACACAAAACATTCACCTGTCTCTATCATATTGCCAGGGTGGTGACCTCAAGTTGACAGGCATGTGGGGCCAAGTAATATATATATATATATATATATATATATATATATATATATATATATAAAACCAACAATGTAAAGAAAGAATTGAAATATTTATTAAAATATATTTTAAAAACCCAATGGTCTATAAAATGAAACTATGGATCATACCCCACAAACATTAAAAAATAATCAATTATAATTCTACAACGGAAAGAAGGTTATAAATAATAAATCATAACATATAAATATTGCAAAAATAAGAAATAGTAACATGAGGAAGACTTATAATTATATATACAGATAATTTAGGATGAAAAGGGCAATAAATCATACTCTTCCATAGGAAATTACAAATGTAATTTCAATTATTAGTAGAAAAATAGAGATATATATTAAAAAACCCGACAAAATGGAACATCCCACAGGGATCATATTACAGAACATGAGTCCTGTCACTAACCTCTGTAAAAACAGTGTAGCACTGAAGACCACAGGAAGTTGGAGATGCCGGCAATTTGGAACATTTGCTGAGAAAAGCTGCAGGCGGCTGCAGAGCCAGCCCCAGAGAGAGGCCATGTGGGCTGAAACTGGCTTGACCAAGCCTTTTGGAGCTCACATCTCACCACAATCCAACCCACGTGCTGGACATGAAGCTACAGGATTTAATGTTTGCCCTGCTGGTTTTCAAACATGCCTTGGTTCAATTCCTTTCTATTGCTAAAATTCCTCCCTTTTAGAATGGGCAAGTTTACCCTGTGCCATAGTATGTTGGAAGTATTTAACAATGCATTTTATTTTTACAGGCATTCTCAGCTAAGAGTTTGCCTTGAGTCTCAGAAGAGACTTTAGATTTAGACCCTCCATCAATGCTGAAAACATTAAGATTTTGGTTACTACTAGAGATGGACTAAATGCATTTTGCATGAGATGGATATGATATTTTGGGGTGCTAGGGGTGGAATGTTATACTTTAGATCTACAGTGTCCCCCAAAAGTCTCATCTGTTCAGAAATGGGGCATCTTCACAAAAGGCAGGCCACTGGAAGCATAAGCAGGAAGGTGGTAGTCTTGTCCTTGGTTCCTTCATTATCTCTGCTTCTGGCTCCAATGGGTTGATTAGATTTCCTCTACCACACTTTTCCACCATGCCATTTCTACCCTGGAGCCAATTAACTATGCAATGAATCCCCCCAAACCAGGTACTATATTAAACCTCTCTTCCTTTGGGTTGTGGATGTCAGATATTTTGTCTCAGCCATAGGAACACCGACTAGTGAGTTAACTTTAAGTATAAAGACACATGAAGATTAAATTTAAGAAACTAAGGCAATACAGAAATATATGCAGTGTTAGTTATTATAAAAAAAATCCTGTAGTACCTATATTAATTCCACCATAGGGCTGTAGAGAGAAAGAAAATTACCAGGCACATAATTAAAAATTAGTCTTTCAGTTTATTTTTTATCTATGTCATTAAATAATGGCCCAGTGTACTCTTTTGTATATAGGTATGAAGATTTCTCAATACCATTTATTGAAGAAATGGTTCTTTCTCTATCATGTATACCTGAGTTCTTTGTCAAAAATTAGTTTAGCACATATCATGTTTATGTGTAGGCTCTCTGTTCTGTTCCATCCTTCCATGTGTCTACTTTTAAGCCAATTGCATACTGATTGTTTTACATTTTTTTCTTTTTAACACATAAATGTACAAATTTATGAGGTATAGTGTGATATTTCAATATATGTATATACAGTGTCATAATACAATTAGGAAAATTAGCCTATCTCATTAACCTTATCTTTATTTTTGTGTCTTCAAGTTCCTGTCCAGTAGCTACCTTAAATACATAATAAATATCATAAATTGTAGACACCGTGATGTGCAGTAAAACACCATGACTTATTTGTCCTAACTCGATTTTGGTACCTGTTAGCAACTTCCTCTCTCACCCTTCACCGCTACTCTTCTTAGCACCAAGGAAACAATGTTATTTATTCATATCAATATTTTTAGCTTCCACAAATAATAAGGAATAAACTGTATTTTCTTTCAGTGTCTGGTTCATTTCAGTTAAATTAATATCTTCCAGTTTCTGGGGTTCTTCTTGCTACAAGTGTTAGGGTTTTATCTTTTTAAGGCTGAATAATATATAAGCCATATATATATATATATATATATATATATATATATATATATATATATAACTATTTCTTTATCCATTCATCTCCTTATGCCTTCACTATTTGGTGCATTTTGCAGTTCCATATAAATTTTGGATTTTTTTAAATAAAGATTGACAGTTTGTTATGGTTTGTGTCTGGATGTCGCCCCAAAGTCTCATGCAGTCATGGGGCGGTGGGCTTTTCAGAGGAGGCCAAATCTAGTTTGTGATTGATTCATGGTTCCAGTGCTGAGATCAAGGGTGTGAGCGCTACACTCGCCCTAGTGTGGGTACCCTGCATACAATATAAGGGACAGAAAGAGGCCTGTCTCTTTCTTTCTTCTCTTGTTGCTTTTGATATCTTTTGCCTCTGTAAACGGTTGCCCCTCTGCCACGCCACCTCCCTTGGAGCCAGCTGATTACGGACTGAAACCTCTACAAACTCTGAGCTAAATGAACCTTTCCTCCTTTCACTTTGGGTGTTGGGTATTTTGTCTCAGCAAGGAGAAAAGTAACTAAGACACAGTTCTATTTTGATGCAAATGGCTTTGAATCTGTTAATCACTTTGGGGAGTATCAACATTTTAAAAAAACAGTGACTCTGCAAATTCATGGAAATTTATGCTCTTTCTATTCTATCATTTTATTTTTATGAGAGTATGTTTGCAACACATATCATGGTCATTTTTTTATCACTTTAACTTTCTCTCTATCTCCACAACCCCCTTCCCAATATCCAAAATGTCTGCTGTTTTGTTTCCTGTCATCTCTCCTTTGCTTTTATTCATTTATATTTCACATTTGTCACATAAGGGAAACCATACAATATTTAATTAATTTTTGTGTAAAAAACTAATAGTTAAAATGATTGAAGAGATTAAAGAGCAAAAAATAAGCAGCCGAATGAATCAATTACTAAGATGATTGAACAAAATACTAAGATGATCAGTCACTAAGATGATCACATAAGCAGTCAAATGAATCAATAACTAAGATGATCAATGAGCATAAAAGTATACAAATAAGGAGTTAAATGAGTTAAAAAGAAAAATGCAATATATGAAAGACTACATCAGCAAATAACTAGAGGTAATAAAAAGAAATGAAGCAAAAATCTTGGAAATGAAAAACTTGATTGAAAGTTTTGGCAACACAGAAGATCAACCAGAAGATATAACACCAGGACTTGTGGGTGAGATTGTGAGGAGGACATTTATTTAGTAATAACCAAAAAAGCAACAAGAGACAATCATACAATGACCAAGAACTCCTAGGTGAATCCAAAAGAACAGACACAAACATCATTGGCTTTGAGGAAAGCGTAAAGCCAGAGACTAATGGTATAAAACATGAATTCGCTGAAAGTAGGGCAGAAAGTTTCCCAAATCTAAGGAATGATAGGGGTGCACAACTAAATGGATGCTCAGAACCCCAAAATACACAAGCAGAAAAGAACCTCTCCATGACACTCCTTTCCATTTTAAATTCTTTTCAGTTTCTTTCATCTTTGCTTTGCAATTATCATTGCAAAGATTTCACATCCTTGCATTCTTTCCTAGGTATATATTATTTGATTTATTTTTTGTAGATATTGTGGATGAGGTTAACTTCTTGATTTCCAGCTCAGTAAGTTTTCTTGCAGAATAAAAATGCTCCTGAATTTTGTGTTTTGTTTTCTGTGATTTGTTTCCTGCAGTCCATCATACTGTCTAAGGTTTTGATTCTACCTCAGCGCAGTCTCATCTTAATGCCTTCCACTTGCAAGGACCTTACTCCCACATTAGTTAATGGATTTTAGTGAGTACAGCAATATATGGATTTTAGGAAAAAAAAATTCAACAATGTTGTATGTTTTGTAAATACATTGTGTCTTACTTTTCTTGCAGAGACAAAATACACCACACCCAAAGTTAAAGCAGGAAAGGTTTATTTTGCTCACAGTTTGTAGAGGTTTCAGTCAATAATCAGCTGGTTCCAAGGCAGAGTGGTACATGGTGGAGGGGTATCACAGAGGAGAACAGTTCATGGTGCCCACAAGATAGCAAAAGCAACAAAGGAGGGAAGGACAATCCTATTTCTGTCCCTTATATTAGATGAAGGCTACCCGCCCTAGGGCAGATGTAGCACTCATACCCTTAATCCTAGCCAGAACTATGCCAAACCAATCAGTGGACTGACTTACTAATCACACACACTTATTCCCAGCACTGCACAATCTAGATACAGCCACCTCTGAAAAGCCTGCCCCCCATGACTGCATGAGGCTTTGGAAGAATAGACAGCAATATACGGATTTTAGGGAAACAAAACTTAACACTGTTGTATACTTTGTGAATACAGTGCAATGAATCTAAAAGGCAAATTTTTAAAAGAAGAAAATTTCAACCGCTCAGGATTTTAAAATTCATGTTTAAATAACCTACACCATAGCAAAACAAGTAGAATTCTAAAATATTTTCCTGAAATTGATAGTAAGTACATTAGATGAGTCAAATGCATAGGATGGGGGGAAAGATAATTTAATGGTGGTTTTTATATCAAATATATTTTATGACAACATAATCAGTGACTAATTCTTTTTAGGTATTCTTCTTTCCTTCAACATTTTCTCCTATCAGCTTCTCCATGGCTGTTTGGTTTGTGTCCAATCCTCCTACAGCTATGACTCTATCTTTTCCACCACCTCACCTTCCAGTGCTCCTAAATTTTCTCTCTTCTTCCCCTAATAATTTCCCCATGTCATTCACCACTTTGAAGTTTCTGTTTATTCACTGTTACTGTGTCCTTGGATTTCTCCCCTTCCCCTTTACTGCTTGTATATTTTCTTTTCTACTGTGTGGTGTTTTCCCCACTCAACATTTCCCATCTCTTTCCTATTCTTCTGCATCTCAGACTTCTTTGCCCTTTGACTCCTGTGCACTGATGATCTCCACCATTCTCCTCTCTCTCCTGCTCTACTGCGCTCTCCTCCTCCACACCTCCCCGCAGTTCCTCTGCTCTCACTCTCTCCTCTGTCTAGTCTCCCTTCATTTCTTTCTACCTTCCCTCTTTATGGTTCTTCTACCTCATTTCAAAAATCTCTTCCTGATTCCAGGTGTTCTCTGTCTTAGCCTTCTCCCTGTTTCACATAACAATATCATTTATTTCCTTTCATTTTTTTCTTTTTGCAATCCCCATCCCCCAGTGTTCTTCCCCATTTTTACTCATCTCCTCTCTGTTCCCCCATCCCCAACCCTCTTTCTCTTTGTTACCTTCTACATTTCTCCATTCGTATGCACACTTTTTTCTTTCTTCATCCTTTGTGAGCCTTTTTGTCCTGGTTCCTGGCTCTGATTCCATTTTCCCCATTTCCTTCAGTGATGTTCCCTTCTCAAATCACACAAATTCTTATTTCTTCCTCTCCACCTTCACTCCAGGTTCCCATGCCCTTCTATTTATTTCCATCTCCCCTTCTGCTTCTTTATTCCCTATCTTTGTACATTACTCCCCCACCCCTCCTTTCTTCTCTATGTGTAGTCTTCCTGCTACACTGTCTCTATCTCTTTGGTTTTCTACCTAGGTTCTTAACACATCTTATTTTTACATTTACCCTTAATAGAGTTATCTAAAGACACACAATCTCTTAAATGATTTAACACAAAGGACTTTAAGTTTTAAAAAGTTCAATTAAGGATATACTTTAAAAGATTAGGGGGGCGGTGAGATGGCTCAGCAGCATAAAGGCCTGCCTGGCAAGCACGAGGTCCTGAGTTCGACTCCCAGAAGCCACATACGAAAAAAGGACCGGTGATATCGCTCAGTGGCACGGGCGCCTGCTGGCGTGCGAGGTCCTGAGGTCGACCCTCGGTACCCACAAAAAAAAAAAAAAAAAAAAAAAAAAAGACTAGGATGTGCTCGCTTCGGCAGCACATATACTAAAAGGAGTGTCTTGACTCAATCCCCTTCAGGGTCAGTTTGTCTTCAAATAAAATGATCTCCTGTAATTCCCTGGTAAGCAGTACAGGACCCACATGTCAGGATGAAGAGATCAATTTCACACACACGTATTCTCACAGGGACATGTAAGAACTCACTCACAAATGCACAGTGACAGGGAGGAAAAGAAGAACACACAAACACATGGATGCATATTCACACATATAGTCATAGTCACTCCCAGACAAAAGAAACAATTCATGCTAGAAATGTCTTGGTACTAGGCAAACAAAATCTGATGTTTACATTATACTAAACACAATACAATTTTTAAAGCACTAGTTACATGATTAGTTATAATCAAGATTTAAATGTAATCATCTCTACAAATACCTTGAAATTGAAGATCTTACTCAATATTCATCAATAATATAAAAGTATATAAAAAGCATATTTACAAAGCATGATGCTACATTCCAATTTTATTACAATATAAATTTTACAAAAATGCTATGTCTGGAGATAAAATATGAATGATTAGAAGTCGAAACCATTTCTAATCTATATGGATTATATATATGTGTGATTTTACTCATAAAACATTTTATAATAATACACACAATAGTGTAAACTATGAGGAATAATTATTTTTACTAAACTAAAGTGACATTACATGAAAGGAAAATAAAGCTACACCTTAGTAAGGTAAAAAAATTCATTTAAAATAGATGATTTTGCAAATTCGAAAGTTGACATGTAAAGTAAGGTAAAAGGGGGAAATTCTGAACACAGGTGGTAACTAGGGAAGGAGGTAAAGACTCCAGCACTGACACCTCTGTTTCTTGCACCTCCCGTGCACTGTCCAACCTCACACTCTTCGGGTCCTGGAGACCTGTCCTGCTGTGCTCCTGATAACCTTCCTCCTTCTTGCTTCCTGCCACAAACCTGCAGCCAATACAGGGAATCTCTGGAAACACCTCCGAGAGCTGATGAGTCTCCCCAGGCACTCCGAGCGTGGAGAGAGCTGCTGTGGGACTCAGGTCAGTGTGGGTACCACCGTCTCCAAAGATGGTAGATCAGAAACGGAAGGCTGGAAGTGGAGGAAGCACAGACAGCAACAAGCACCCACCAACACACTGGCCAGCAGGTCTCAGATCAAACAAATTAGAAGCGAGACGAGACTACACAGGGAGTGAGCCAAGACCACCTCCTGGAATTGAGACTTCAAAAGTTTAAAATGAAAATTCAGCAAAAATTTTAACTCATGCAAGTTCAGGTTACCAAATTTTGGGAAGTAAAAGGGTTTTCATTGTGCATCCAAACACCGACGTGATCCACACTTAGGAGTATTTTACAGACAGTCTCCACTGAGGCTCCAAGACAGAGAAAGTTCCTGAGGAGAGGGTCATATCCCACTGGGTGCTGTGGTCACTGAAAAACAGAAGGCTGTAGTCTTTCTGCCACTAAGAAGGCTGTAGGTAGTTTCTAGATAAGAATATCTGAAGAACAGGGGAAGCAGGAATGAGCAGGGATTCCTTTCAGTCAACTCAAGAACACAAGACTTAAAGAAGCAAAATTAAGATTTAAGGCCGCATCTTCTGCCTTTGGGTGCAATTTAGTGAAAGTTGAGTTCATCAGTGATTCAACACAGTGAAAACCAGACAGCGCATGTGTTGTTTCTCTTGCAATTAGATGACTCTGTTCCCTTCAGAGTAGACACAGCAGATTCCGGATACATAGTGGCCGAAAATCATGAATACAAAGGGACAGAGAGTTGAGAAACATGCACTTACGAAAGCACAAAGAGTGAACAGTAAGATTCTTGAACGATTAAAAAAAGTCACATATATTTGCACGATACAAGAGAGGAAATAGAAAAATACAAAGATGCTCACCAGGATAAGGATGCTGTGGGTGGCTCTGGTCTCAGGAGAGGATCTGAAGGAGTTGCTGGTCCTATGGATGTGTTGGACCCGCTGCTTATGTGTAAATAAGATGAAAACCATAGAGCCGCAGGCTAAGAGCATGAGCCCCATGCACAAAACATCAATGATGGCAGTAAACACTGCATGTCCTGTGTATATCCCTTTCATGGTACGTGGATCTGAACAGTAAGCAAAGTCTATTTTATTTGTGATGTTTTTGTTTTTCAACCTGCTAGTCAAACTCACACAGAAACTAATATTCAGCAACAAGTGCAGGACCCAGCAGAGGATAGTGAAGGTGCTTATGTACTTGGGAAATTTCACTTTCAGCTCTGCCCACCTGGAGTTGCTGGGGCTGATGGTGACGGCCTGGAAGACACTCAGGAGGCAGGTGCTGCCAAAGGCTACACCCCTGCCCACCCTGCTAGCATAGAAAACAAATTTGCATCCAAAATCACTGAGGAAGTCTTCCAACCCATAAGCTGCCATGGCCTCTGGGATCCCTCTAGAGAGAATGACCAAGAAGTTGGCCACAATCAGGTGCATAAGAATCAAATCTATGGATCTTGTCTTACATCCACTGAGGTAAAGAAATACATATTTACCTAAAAGAAAGAGATTCCCCAGGGTTCCAATGGCAATCTGAACAAGGAAGATTATCGCAATATAAACACCCCCAGAGGCCATTCTGTCATTTACTGTGCTCAGGATTCAAATTCTTAAACAGAGGCTGCTGCGTGATAACATGAATTGTGGACATTAGTTAATATAGAATTATATATGAAATTCTCCCTTTATCATGACATTTCCCTCTGGCAATTTCTTTCTCAGATAGATGATAGACAGATGGATAGATAGATAGATAGATAGATAGATAGATAGATAGAGATATATACATATATAGAGATACAGAGATATAGAAATTTAGAGATATAGAGATTTTCTTTTTAGTTAGAATAGTTCCCAAGTTTCATGTGTTTTTTGTACAGTAATTACAATATATAGATCACTGCTAACATGTTATATAACTACTTTAATATCCACATCCATAAGACATAGGCACTACTGGGTGTTTTTCTTACAATTCAGGAGAATTTAGTCACAAGGTAGTTAGTGACTCATAAAAATTGGTAGTCTAGCTTCAATCCACAGATGCCTGGTTGCTGTATCATTGTTCTGGTACATCATCCCACCTCCTTTTTGTGATTTTTAAACAATACACAGACATGCACCTCAGTTCACGAATGCTTCTGTTGTCAATTTCGTTCCCAAACAAAAACATTCGACAATATTTTGTTTCTCTGCACAAACTCCACATAAGGTGACAAACACAACTGTGGCAATATTCCCCACACACAGACAAATGCAGCCATCTCCCCCAAAATCATAAAATAAATTAAGTTCATGAACCGAGGTACCACCGTATCTCCTCTTACATTAAACTCTTTTTGTTTTATGCACTTGAATATTGGATTTTCCACTGTCAAGTTTTATTACATAGAAAATATTATAGGAATAATGAGTCTGATGACTTAGTGAAATGTAGATATATCTGGCATTTTCTTCAGCTATGGTGTATTTATTGAGTATGGATGCATATTAGGAAAGCAATAAAAATATACACTTTATATTTTAAATATTGCCTACTAGAAGAGTACAACATTGGGGTCCATTCTCAACTATGGGATGTAAAATATTTAAAAAACTAACTTAATGCTTCTAAGTGAGGATACGATTATTCAGAAAAAAACAACCTATATATCATATGACTTTTAAAAGATATTAAAATGCAAAAGCTATATAAAATAAAAATGCAAGCCATAGCATCATGTGTATAAAATGCTGTACTTTTTTTCTATAATCCTTCACTCTCAACTGTATGGTGCTACTTTGGAAGCATCTTTTTCTAACTACAGGAAGGGAAACTCTCCGATATCAACAGACTTCTAACACTTTCATGAAGAGATATAATTTCTCATTCAGTACAGACATCACGATCACACTGGAGAGAGATAATTTCATTTCAGTAACAAGTAGTCAAGTTTTCCAAACAATCAGAAGATTCTGTGAACTCCATCCTATTCATCAACAGATGCACAGAACTGATGGAAAACAATCCATGAAAATTTCTCCACGATTACTTTATGATACCTCTGAAACGAATTAATTTCCAAATTAACATCCTACCCACCATGAAATTCAGACTTCATTCTGCTTGCATCCAGCTGCAGCAATCACGAGCAGTGAGGGCTACACCGGAGCACACAGCAGTCACCAGGACCCAGCACGGAGTCCTGGCCCTGTCGTCCCTGCCCACAGCTCTGCCCAGGCCTCAAGAATTGCTCCTCCTGTCCGCGTGGCTTTGGTGGAGATCGGCCTGTACCCCAGACAATCCGTCCTTACACAAGAGCACTTTCCAAGAATCTGTCGTTCCGGCTTCTGTAGCAGACTCTGCCCCTCAGACTGTGAGCAAACTCACCTGTCCCTCTCCCTCAACCAGGATGGTGACCTCAGTGTGACAGACACACGGCCGTGGTGCATGAGAGAGGAAGGAGGCCAGACACAGAGATAAACGCAGATGATCACGTGACCTCACCTCCCCACAGGACACACATGGTCAATTCCGCAGTGTCAACGACACTGTTGCCTCTGGTGTTGTCTATCTGAGAAGTTTTTCTTATTCCAAATTCCCAGAAAAAATTAAAAGTTCTTGTTTGTGGTGAGCACCTCCAAGGAGCAGAGGAGCCTGTGTTGGCGGCGCCTGCTTTCCATCCTCCCCAGGTAGACGCTGTCACACGGAGGCAGAAGAAGTGGCGGCTGAGCCTGCGGGACAGGCAGGAAAGCACGTGGGTCCCTCTGGATCCTGAGCTCCTGCGGGAAGCTGTTGGCTCCACTGACCGCGTTCTGTGCTTTTCCAGTCTCCTATGCGCCTTCAATAATGTTAGGAGCAGAGATGTGGAGAGACCCCAGGGCAGCCCAGGGAAGAGTGCAGTGAAGAGCATCTCACCACAGCTGATACTCAAATTCAGGGGAGACTATTTGTGCAACTCTGTGCACAGTCATTCAAAAGTAGAGTTGCGATGAGTAAGCACTAAATTCACAAAGAACACCGGAGCCCCACATTCCCTCAGGTCTTACCGCTTGATTGGAGCCGTTATAGAGGGTCATTTACCATGAGAGGACAAGAGATAAATCCACACAATTTTAACAGATAGACAGATAGAGGTGTGCGCATATACGATCCATCTCGATTATATACATTATGTATATTATATATTCCACCAAAAATGTATACATCAGGAAAAGAAAAACTTGTAAATATTTTACTACTAAATTTATTGAGATATCATGAGATTAAGGAAGTTACTTTTGGCCTCTACAATTACAAGAGGTGCATACAGCGGTGGCTATTAGCTTCCAGACATTTATTAGTATAGTGAACTGCTGAACTGTGTACACGTTTTTGGTGTACTCTGTCTATATATGAACCATGTTTCCCCCAAAATAAGGCCTAACCAGAACACAAGTTCTATAATGATTTTAGCAGCGACATCCCCTGAAAATGAGCCTATTGCGTCTTTTGGAGTAAAACCCATAGTCTACACACATAACGACTCTTTTCCAATTGAAAACAGGTTACAAATAATAAATTGTAAAATAGTAGTAGAAGTAAATATAACAAAAATATCAAATGGCATTATTAAGAAGAACTAACAATAATTATACAAACAGATGAATAGGACTAAAGAAAGGACAAAATAAAATCATATTCTTTCATAGGAAGATAAAACATGTTTTGTTCTGAGAAGAAAGTTAAACACCATTTTTATTACAAAAACTAGATGTACACTAAAAATCCTGAAAAGTAAAATATCCCACACTGCTCTTCCCACAGAACATGAGTCAGATCAAAAACATCCGTGAGAATACCTGTGTGGTATTATATGGAAGTACTGAGAGCCTACTGAAACACAAATTCAAAATTATAAGAAATAAATCATGATGATAATGACATAAAGACCAGGAATGAAAATATATTATTTAATATCCTTAAAATCTATAAAATAAGTTTATTTTAAAGTAAGAGATTATCTAAACATGAAAATTTAAATATGATATACATGTATTATACAAATGAGATAGATAATATTAACCCCAAACTGACTTATAAAGTAAAAAGATTACAGCTAATAATCTAACAAAGGACTTCAAAAGGGATGACAAAAATATTTTAAAGCAGTATCGGAATAAAACATATTACCACTAAAGCTTTATATTAGAAAAGAGGAAGAATTTTAAGCAAATTCTCTGTGGTCTTTGCTGAAGAAACAAGAAAATAACAAAATAATACCAAAGCAAGCAGAAGGAATAAAATAATAAATATATGGATAGAAATCACTAAAACTCAAATCATATAAAATATAAACCTTAAGCAAACCAAAAGCTATTTACTTAATTACTTAATTATTCACTTATTTTATACCCAGGAACAGCAACATTTGTTTCTAGGACTTTTCAGTAAAGGAGAAACAGAGCTCCTAATATTGTGACTAAAGGAAAATATAAACTTAAAGTCATAAAAAGATAGCTCAACAATGTATTCAACAGAAAATTTCCTGTAGGTCAAAATGTTCATTATAAACTGTATTGAAATGACTCATAATTTATAATGGATTATAGATATTTTCTCATGCATTTGTTCATTTATTCATTTTGAGAGGTTTCCCCAACTATTTTTTTAAACAGAAAAAAGTAAAAAATAACAATAAAATAGAGTTTCAAAACAGGCTAATAGGAGAGTAACAATAATCAACATCGCTCATTGTTATATTCACAGTAGTTGTTCAGAGTACAAGATATAGGCATGAAACATTGTCCAGAAAATGACTATCACAAAATTCTCCCCTCAATGAACCAAGAGAAACCAGCTGTATAACTATCTTAACTGTCTTGTGTATATATATTTTTTCCTTTTCCCTTCCTTCCTTTCCCCCTTCTCCCATCACAGTTTTTTCTTTTGAAGTTTCTTCCCTATTCACAATATCTACTGTACATTTTGAATCTTGTTTACTGCTTTCATATTCTCACACTAGTGAGACAATATGATGTTTACACATATGGGTCTGATTTATTTCCTTTATGAGTATGGTCTCAATTTGTTTTTAAAACTGTGTGTATATGTGATTGTAAAACATGCTGTTGTGAAGTATGTATATTGTGAAGATTATTAAATCAACCAAACATATCCACCACTTCACATAGTTAACAGTTTTATAACAGTCCCTGAAACTTACAGTTACCAATTTCCAGTATAAATTACATTATTGTTAATTATAGTCATCATGCTGTATATTACTTACACCTATTCATCCTCCAGAACTTCAAGTTTATAAACTTTGACCAATATCTCTTTTTCTGATATCACAGCCATTGATAAATATGGTTGTACTCTCTACATTTATGTTTTGAATGAAGATTACGCATATGAGAGATCAAACTGTATTTGTCTTTTTTGTTTTGGCCTATGCACTTAGGATTCCAACTGCAAAATTCATTCATGTTGTCACGCATGGCAAGATTATTTTCTAAGGCTAAATAATATTCATATATATATATATATATATATATATATATATATATCAATACCATCATTCACTCTTCCATTGATGGACACAGGTTTTTCCTATACGGTATTGAATATTATAATGGTTCAGTAAAATGAGCAATATAAAATCAATTTATTTACATATATACCTAGAATCTCACATGCCAGGTAACATGGCAGTTCTATTTTTAATTTGTGAAACTGCTATACTGATTTCCATAATGGCCATCCTAATTTATATTCCCACTGTTTGTATACAAGGATTCCCACATCTCAATACGTGTACAGAAGAGACTCAAAGTTGTTATTCTATGGCCTCCATTTGACCCACAGAAACTATTTCTAATATGAGTGTCAACATAAAAAATTTGGGAGATTTTGACCTAAGCATGAGAGTCTTCCGCTTTATTTGATAAACTATAATATCTAGCAGTGTGGACTCCTAGGCCTATTGTGAGCTGTGCCCGCCCAAGGCCTCTGAACCAGGTTCCCACAGTGTGCAGGTCCACGTGACCACCTGCCCCCCAGGGCCATCCAGTTTGGAACCAGTGACGTCTCCATGCAAACAGACTGTCCCAGCTTGCCACAGACATCAGTAATCCAGCTGTAGAACGCAGGGACTATCAGACCTTACAAAATAAAACTATGTATAATTTATTTTTGCAAATGGCATCTACCACATCATTTAGTGCATAAAATGAGACTTCATCCTAATTAATGATTTGTAGTTTAAGTATACAGTCAAATATTTTATAGTAAAAACTGAATTAGTCTTTATAATAGATAAAATTGAAAAGGAAGCTAAAGGAAATGTGAGACATGAAGTCTTACAAATTAAGTTGAAATGGGAGAAACAAGAAGACAAGCATTGAACATTCATAAGTCAGATTCGTTCCTAAGTCCAACAAAGTGAGTCTTATACACAAAAATACAGTAAGTCCCTGACAGTGCTGTAGGACTGTACCCTGTCGCACTGTACAGTAAGCACACAGCAGCACAACTGTGACAATGTCTGGTAGACACCTGAGCTCTTCTGTGACTTGTTCCTACCTACAAATGTTCTTAATGCGAGATCCATTCATCTCTGTGAAAGTTTCCAACTCAAATGTTCGTTAAGTCAGGCACTTACTATACTGTAAAATTATCCCAATTTATCTGGACATCTGAATAGCATTACACTTTCTACAATCATATTCCATAAAAGGTTGATATGTACTCAGCAAAAACAATGTGTACAGTTATTAGCATGAGAAAAAAGTCTCTTCATCAAGTACAAATTTAGGATTAAGTATTCAATGTGGAATCATTGGTTTCATTTTTTGGTACTGGATTTGTCCACTAACAGCTTTTGAGCTTCACTGATCCCTCTTTCTCTTCTTGTCGACATCTGGCAAACTGGTGGGAAACCCCGTGTGTTGCCTCCTTTGGCACTGGTGGGAAGTTTAAACCACAGTAAGTAGCCTCACCTAAAGCCCATCCATTCACCACCATGAAAGCCCTGTAACATTTCTTTACTCTTTGACACTGCTTTTTGAACAGCGTGAGAAGACTGCCCTGCTCACTGCAGAACACCTCAATATGAACTAAGTATTTCCACACACTACTGCAGTGTATGTAACCCCAGCACACTGAATATATGGGCCAAATTTTGGATGCAAGTCCATTCCACTTCTGCACAAAGCCAGAAGTATAAATTAACTAAAATGTTTCAAGGGATCAATACATAATTAAAGATACACCTTAAATGTGTCTTTTCATTCTCAACGGGTAACCCAGAAACCAAGACACTGATCCTTTTCTAATTATTCCCAAGGGTTGAACGTTGAAGGCCAGAGGAGTAAAAATATTCGTATTTATTTCTGACTTAAAAAATACTTCAACAGGAGAGACCTCAAGATGGCGGATGAGTAAGAAGCAGGCAGCAAAACTCTCTCTAAAAGTTACCATTGGAACACGGGAATATAGCGACCCAGAAAGCGCAGGAGGGGGGGAGATGCCTCCCCGAAACCCAGAAAAGTTCTGAAGCGCAATCTGGGACCCCCGGCACCAGTGACGGGTGACTTCCAACAAAGAAGAAGGAAAGAAGGAGCAGACCGCGCGCGTGCACCTTCTAATATCCCGGGAGTTGGAGCGCCGGCGGAGGCTCAATTCTACGGACCCACGGTGGCAGCTGGCGCCCAGGGAGCCCCCACGGAGGATCCTGAGACAGCGGCGGGGCAGGGGAGCGGCGGAGAACGGCGCTGACCGGCGATTGACTAAGGGACACAGAAAATACAGTGGCACAGTACCAAAGAATCAAGGACTGGGCCAAACAGGTAGCAACTTCGCATACCCAACGAATTGAAGAGGTAGGATCTGGCAGAAAGCTCAAAACCTAAAAGCAAGCTCCACTTGGAAGATACTGCAGAGAAGTAGTCATCTTCTAAAGATCTTAAACACTAGCAATAAAGTAACCTACTATAGGTAATTTGCAAACATCACCCCAGGAATTAAAGAAAGAAAAAATGAGACGACACTTAAACAAGATGCAACCACACACATCCAATTCACCAAAGGCAAACCTAGGGAGCAACGAGGTGGGACAATCCGAAAGCCACCCACCTGGCCTATCTGAAGTGGTAACAACAAAGCAACTGAATGAGGTTCTGGAAAAAATTAAAACAGAAATAATCTCACAGATAACTGCAGAGATAATGTCTACAATGAAGACCATGCTTAAGGACACTATAGCTGATACAGACAAAAAAATAGATGAACTTAAGAAAACTATAGAAACCATGAATGCTCAGCATAGGAAAGAAATGGAATCTATAAGGCAGATTCAAGCAGATATCCAAGAGATAAAAAATTCCATTGAAAGTATTTGTAGCAGAATAAGCCAATGCGAGGACAGGATCTCAGATATAGAAGACAGGCTTGCAATTAGTGATCATGAAATGGAAAAATTCTTAAAAATAGCAAGGGACCATGAAAAATCAATTCAGCAGCTGCTAGATGACTCAAAGATAAACAACTTAAGAATAATTGGAATAAATGAAAAAGCAGGAGATAGCATCAACGACATTAAAACCTTGTTCAAAGACATAATCAGGGAGAACTTTCCTGGAAGAGAAAAGGAATTTGACACCCCTATAAGTGAAGCTTTTAGAACACCAACTAGACATGATCAAAAAAAAACTTCAGCCAGACATATTATAGTCAAGATCCCAGAAATTCAACAGAAGGGCAGAATCTTAAAAGCTGTTAGGGAGAAGAGACAAATCACCTATGAAGGAAAACCCATCAGAATCACAGCTGACTTTTCAGCACAAACCCTCAATTCAAGAAGAGCTTGGAATGATGTATTGCAAGCTCTAAAGGAAAATAATTTTCAGCCCAGATTGATGTACCCTGCAAAACTATCTTTCAAAATTGATGGAGAAATAAAATACTTTCATGACAAAGAACATCTGAGAAAATTTATGACCACCAAACCAGCACTCCAAAACGTTCCGAAGGACATTCTAGAAAGAGATAGGAACCCCAACAGAAGGAATCCACCAGGCAGGGCAAATAATTAAATAGCCGGAAAGCAGAAAAACAAAGAGTGGGAACCAACAACAGGAAAATATCATGACAAGTCAATACATATCAGTTTTAACCATCAATGTTAACGGTCTCAATTCACCAATCAAAAGGCACAGACTGGCGAAATGGATCAAGAAGCAAGATCCAACAATATGCTGTATACAAGAAACACATTTAATTCAGAAAGAAATTCATAGACTGAAAGTCAAAGGATGGAAAACAATACTCCATGCCACAGGAACCCAGAAAAAAGCAGGGGTAGCTATTCTTTTTGCAGACAAAGTGAACTTCAAGCCAAGAAGGATTCAGAGAGATAAAGACGGTCATTACATCCTTGTAAAGGGAACAATCCAAGAGGAAGAGATAACGATCATAAATATATATGCGTCAAATACCAACGCACCCAGCTATATAAAACAAGTACTAAAGGACATGAAAAATCAAATAAGCACTAATACAATTATATTGGGAGATCTCAATACTCCACTGTCACAAAAAGATAGATCAACTGGACAGAAAATCAATAATGAAATAGTAGAACTGAACCAAACTTTTGAACAAATGGACTTAGTAGATGTCTACAGAGTGTTCCATCCCACAACATCAGAATACACATTTTTCTCAGCTGCACATGGGACGTTCTCCAAAATAGACCACATACTAGCTCATAAAACCTGCTTAAGTAAATGCAAAGGAATTGAAATTATCCCATGCATATTATCAGACCATAGTGCAATGAAATTGGAAATCAATGGCAAAAGATCCCACAAAAACTCCCTAAACACATGGAAATTAAACAGCATCCTCCTGAACAACCAATGGGTCACAGATGAAATTAAAGAAGAAATTAGTCACTTTCTACAACTGAATGATAATGACAGTACAACATACCGGAACTTATGGGATACAATGAAAGCAGTCGTAAGAGGGAAATTTATAGCATTAAACACTTATATCAGGAAAATAGAGCAAGTGCAAATAAACAACTTAAGGGTGAACCTCGAGCTTCTAGAAAAAGAAGAGCAGGTTAAGCCAAAAGCCCGTACAAGGGAGGAAATTATGAAGATCAGAGCAGAAATTAACGCATTGGAGAATAAAAAAACAATACAAAGAATCAATGAAGCAAAAAGTTGGTTCTTTGAAAGAATAAATAAGATTGACAAACCCTTATCCAACCTTATTAAAAAAAGAAAAGAAAAGACTCAAATCCATGCAATTGAAAATGAAAAGGGTGATATCACGACAGACCCTGCAGAAATCCAGAAGATCATCTATACCTATTTTGAAAATTTATATTCTACTAAGATGGAAAATGCAGAAGAAATGGACAGATTCCTAGATTCGTATGAATTACCAAAGCTGAATCAAGAAGATTTAAAAATCCTAAATAAACCAATATCAGCCAATGAAATTGAAGATGTAATTAAAAACCTCCCAACAAAGAAAAGCCCAGGCCCTGATGGATTCACTGCCGAATTCTACAAGAAATTTAGAGAAGACCTAACGCCCCTACTTCTCAAACTTTTCAATGAAATTGAAAGGGAAGCAATACTCCCAAATTCATTCCTGGAAGCAAGCATTACCCTGATACCAAAACCAGAGAAGGACCCAACTAAGAAAGAGAACTACAGGCCAATCTCCCTAATGAACATAGATGCAAAAATCCTTAATAAGATACTGGCAAACAGAATCCAACAAATCATCAAGAAGATTATACACCATGACCAAGTTGGATTCATCCCAGGGATGCAGGGATGGTTCAACATACGTAAATCAATAAATGTAATACAGCATATTAACAGAACCAAAGACAAAAATCACATGATCATCTCAATAGATGCAGAAAAAGCTTTTGACAAAGTCCAGCACCTTTTCATGATAAAAACCCTACAGAAAATTGGAATAGAGGGTCTTTATCTCAATCTGGTAAAAGCTATCTATGACAAACCAACAGCCAATATTATACTAAATGGCCAAAAACTGAAAGCCTTCCCTCTAAAATCAGGAACAAGACAAGGATGTCCACTGTCCCCACTCTTATTCAACATAGTTCTGGAAACTTTAGCCAGAGCGATTAGACAAGAGAAAGAAATAAAAGGAATAATGATTGGAAAGGAAGAAGTTAAATTATCATTATTTGCAGATGACATGATACTCTACACAGAAGACCCCAAAAACTCCACTAAAAAACTGCTAGATTTAATAAGCAAATTCAGTAGTGTAGCTGGATACAAAGTCAATACTCAAAAGTCAATAGCCTTCCTGTACACAAATAACAAACTTACTGAAAGAGAAATTAGGGAAACAATACCTTTCACAATAACATCCAAAAAAATGAAATACCTAGGAATCAACCTCACGAAGGATGTAAAAGACCTCTATACTGAAAACTACAGTACTCTGAAAAAGGAGATTGAAGAGGATATCAGAAAATGGAAAGATATCCCTTGCTCCTGGATAGGAAGAACCAATATAGTGAAAATGGCCATACTTCCAAAATTGTTATACAGATTTAATGCAATTCCAATCAAAATTCCAACAGCATATCTCACAGAATTAGAGAAAACAATCCTAAAATTCATTTGGAATCAGAAGAGACCTAGAATAGCAAAGGCAATTCTGGGCAACAAAGGCAAGGCAGGGGGCATCACTATCCCCGACTTGAAATTATACTATAAAGCTACTGTGATAAAAACAGTGTGGTACTGGCAAAAAAACAGACCTGAAGATCAATGGAACAGATTAGAAGATGCTGAAACAACCCCAGACATACTAAGCCACCTTATCTTTGACAAAGGTGCCAAACACATTCGCTGGAAGAAAGATAGCCTCTTTAATAAATGGTGCTGGAAAAACTGGCTCTACACATGCCGAAGATTAAAACTAGATCCATATCTTTCACCATGCACTAAACTAAATTCAAAATGGATCAGAGATCTAAATATTAAAACAGAAACATTAAATCTGCTGGAAGGTAGGATAGGTAAAACCCTTGGAGACATTGGTGTAGGCAAAGACTTTATGAATAAAAACTCAACCGCACGGGAACTATCCCAAAGAATCAATAACTGGGATCTCATCTTATTAAAAAGCTTTTGCACAGCAAGAGAAACCACCAACAGAGTGAAGAGACAACCCACAATGTGGGAAAAAATGTTTGCCAGCTGTTCCTCAGACAAAGGATTACTATCGAGAACATATAAAGAACTCAAAAAAATCAGACCTCCCAAATTTAAAGACCCACTCCACAAATGGGCATCTGAGATGAATACACATTTCTCAGATGAAGAAATACTAATGGCAAATAAATATACAAAAAAATGTGCAATATCACTAGTCATTCGAGAGATGCAAATTAAAACAACACTGAGATACCATCTCACCCCAGAAAGAATGGCTACTATTAAGAAATCAACTAATAACAAATGCTGGAGGGGCTGTGGGGAAAAAGGAACCCTTCTTCACTGTTGGTGGGTGTGTCGACTGGTACAGCCACTGTGGAAGTCAGTGTGGAGATTCCTCAGAAAACTAGGGTTGGAGGTCCCATTTGACCCAGCTATTCCCCTTCTGGGCATCTTCCCAGAAGAATTAAAAACATCGTACCACAGCGATATATGTGCACCCATGTTTATAGCAGCACAATTTGTAATAGCCAGATCTTGGAAACAACCCAAATGCCCATCAACTGAGGAATGGATAAGAAAGATGTGGTATTTTTATACAATGGAGTACTATTCAGCCATAAAGAAGGATAAACTGGAGACTTTTATAGGTAAATGGATGCAACTCGAGAAAATACTCATAAGTGAAATAAACCAGAAGCACATGTGTAAGCATCGTATTATCTCTCTGGTATGAGAAACTGAAAGAGTAAATAAGATCCAAAATGTACAATAGACATGGTGAATCAAAAAGAAACTGGTCAAAAGGAAAGAGAGACTGGAATAGGGAATAGAAAGAAGGGAAAGGGAAAAAAATTGTATATATATATATATAAGATGGTTAAGATAGATACACTACCATTTTTACTTAGTTCATTGAAGAGTAAGGTTTGTGCCAATAATGTTTGGACAATTGAATGCTAATGTCTGGTGTCCTGAATAACTAACTTAAAGATAGTAATACGTAATGTATTAACCATTGTTACCCTCCTGTTATGTTGGTTTGAATATTTGTTCTTCTTTTGATTTGTTTTGTTTTTTCTTCTCTTTAAAATAAAAAAAAAAAAAAGAAAAAAAAATACTTCAACAGTCTTCATATACTCAGTACATTTCGTTGATTTCACTACATGTAAATCAATTTATTACATATAAATGCAAGCCATGCATCTTATTTGGGCACAAAAAATGGTGTGCAGAAATGTAATCACACGGTTTATATTAATGCACTGTAAAGCAGCTGCTAGGAAAGTACAGTCTGACGTTGCACTTCTCTGCTATTCTCTTTACCAAAACATAAATACCCAAGGGATAGAGTGTGGAGAGAGTAAGTGTAAATTATAAATGTGTGTGCACCTGTTACTTAACGTGTGTATAAAATGGCACTGTGGAAACAAATTTTCATGGATACTGTCCTGGGACAACTCAGTTCTAGTGCATGAGAACAGGTACCAAGATGCGAAGACACAGAAGAGGCAGACACAACTAGGACTGCATGGAATGCAAAATATTGGGGAAATCAGAGAAGCTCAGCACCAAGACCAGCCGGGTTATAAAGAGGGGCGTTATGATTAGACACAAGTGAATTCGTTCGAGCCAGAATGTGCCTAGTTTATCTGAAAATAATGTCAAAGAGGCACTCAAATTCCCGGCACTTGTCTGATTGCAAAGCTCCACATAATATTCTACTGGGTTTTTTTCCTGTTTATAGGTGCCTGGAAGTATTACTACAGGGCGATCATGGTGGTTACAAATCTAGATGGTACAGTCAAGCTGAATCTACACAGATACCATTCAACAAATGAGCTGATATACTCCTGGGTTGATAGAACTGATTTCAGATTTATGAAATATTACTGATTTTCATTAACTGTGATTTATATTGTAAAATGTTCAGCACAGGGACACGTTTCTACCAGTCTATGCCCAACAAATCCCCTCAATTAGAATGTTCAGGTTAAACAAAAGCCTCACATTATAAAGTTGTGACTTGGTTATCACATGCTAATTAGGAGCTCTGACTGAACGATTAAAATTCCTAGATTGAAAACCTAAAAGAACGGCTGAAGTTGGCGGCGTGCTTTCAGTAAAAGGGTGTTCTTGGTGAAAAGGTTGCCGCGGGGCAAGCCTATAACCCCCGCACTCTGGGAGGCTGTGGAAGAAGACTGCAAGTTCCAGGACACACGGGCAACTTACCAATTTAACAAGACCCCGTCTCAAAATAAAAAAACACAAAGAGCTGGGGGTATAGCTAGGGATGACGGCCCTGTATTCAATTCACAGAACCACAAAAAAAAAAAGGAAAAAAAACAAGATTAGAAACTGTGGGGCACAGTGCTACGTACCTGGGATCTCGCTACTCAGGAGGCTGAGGCAGGAAGAATGCACACTGAAGGCCAGCCTGGGCAACTGAGCAGGGCTTGTCTCAAAATAAAAAATAAAAAGTGCTGGAGATGTAGCTCAGTGGTAAAATGCCCCTGGGTTTCATCCCTGATACTGAAAGAGGGTTTAAAAAAGGCCATTGTAGCGGGTCTAGTGTGTTGGTAATTGGTATCTTTAGTTTTCAAAACTAAGATGAATTTTTCATTTGTGATAGAACAGCAATTTCTTCCAAATGAGAGGGTAAACATCATCTCTGGTATTTGTACCACAGAAACAGTCCCCAGTAACCTATCATACTCTAACTGCGAGTCAGTCTCTTGATTTATTAGTCTATTTCTGACTCGTGATTAAATTAGTAGAGCAATCCTTCCTAACAATCTCAGATACGAACAAATCTGAGGAAGGAGGCTTTAACAGATCATGATGACAGATGATAGCTCTACACTTATTATCTTCCACTCACCATGATCTTATTCAAATTTATACCATACCAACCTAATGGTAATGTACCATATACATTAGCTTTACAGCATGCATTTTCTGACATCTAGTAAGATTTGCAAATCGCATAAAGGCTTTGCCACATTCATTACATTTGTAATGCTTCTCTCCACTGTGGATTCTCTTATGTTGAGTAGGGCTTGAATGTTCCACAAAGGCTTTACACACACATTACATTTCTAAGGTTTCGCTCTGGTATGCATTCTCTGATGAATGGCCAGGTTTGAATTCTGACTGCACGCCTTGCCCCACATGTTACAGTTATATGGCTTCTCCCCAGTGTGAATTCTCTGGTGCCTTCTGAGGTGTGAGATGTGGTTAAAGCATTTACATTACATTAAAGCATAATCATTACACTTGTAAGGTCTGTCCTGAATGAATTCTCTGATGATTAGTGATATTGAGCTTCCTCTAAAAGTCTTCTCACACTCATTACATTTGTAAGGCTTCTCTCCAGTGTGGATTCTCTTATGTCAAACAAGGCTTTACATCTGTAATATTTCTCCCCAGTATGAATTTTCTGATGACTTATAAGATTTGAGTTTGGACTACAGCCCTTGCCACAAACACTACATTTGTATGCTTCCTCTCTGGTGTGGATTTTCTGATGTCTAGTAAGGTTTGCAACCTGGGTAAAGGCTTCACTGCACTCATTACATTTGTAAGGTTTCTGGCCAGAATGAACTCTCTGATGAATAGTAAGGTTTGAGCTTTCTTTAGAAGCCTTCCCACAGGCATTGTAAGGTTTTTCTCTACTATGCGTTTTCTGATGTTGTATAAGGATGCATTAAAAATTTCCTATATTTGTCAGTAACTTTGTTGTTGACACAAGGGGGAATTCTTTGAAATGGTGAAGCAGAGGAACAATGATTAGTGATAAATTTCTCAAGTTGTTTACTGTTGTAGTCAGGGTTTACAAGGGAAAAGATTTAATACAGGGCACACAATTTATAAGATTATTTTATAATATTCACCCAGATAGTCAAATGCAAAAGAGTGCAGGAGACCTGTCCACGCACTAAAGCCCTAAAGAGTCCAGCTGAGGGCCTGGATCCCACAGCAGTGTCCTGCATGAGTCCAGCTGAAGACCTAGAGCCCATGGCGAAGTCCTCCACGAGTCCAGCTGGAGGCCCAGAGCACATGACAATGTCTCACGTAAGTCTGTACCAAGGATCTGCACTGGGAAGGCCCAAAGGTCGGTGGTGGAAGCCAGAAAGTCTGAGCCAGCAGGATGAAGGATCAGGGATCTGCACTGCAGCCAGGAAGTGACACTCAAAGTAAGGACCAGAGCTCCCCCAAGGAGAACTGCAGCCGTCCTCAGTGACACTGAGGACCCGAGCTCCTCTACGATGAGAACAGCCGAGTTCACGTCAGGAAAGCCAGCGTGACACGCTTCTACAGGAGAATCAACAGCACCACCTTCCCCTCCAGTTCTCTTTTTATGTCGCCGGCAAAAATCCTCAGGGGGGCCCTCCACACCCAGCACCACGCTGACTCAGTTCAGCTGGGTGTTATTAGTTGACCATTAGTTAATCCACCACAATTACATTCATAAATTTTCCTTCAGTTTCAAGTTTCTCAAGTTTAGCCATATACGGCTGAAAGCTTACTCCAATCTTATTTTCAAAACATTTCATATACTTGTGTCCTGCACAGAATATTTTTTGTTTTAACAAATGTCTCATATATGACTTCTGTTTATAATACCAATAGATACTTTTCCTTACAGAAGCTTTCTGCTTTGAAGAGACATTGTTCCAGAACCTGTAATGTGGCTGATCTCTTGTACCAATGGGATTTATTTTATGAGTCACAGCCAATGCTTTGTAATTTTTTTCACGATGTCCCCACTGACTCTCAAACTCATGTGCATTTTGCTTCACTTGCCTGAAATCAAAATCTTCAATATCATTTCTTTCATGTCTTTCCAACATCAATGTTTGCATTAATTCTCCTTTTTTAAGATACTTTTTGGTGATAATTTCTTGACAGCATATATAACAGAAGTATCTGAAAGATATAAAAATCCTCAGGTTTCCTATTAAGTAGAAATGGAAAGTGAGTATTTTATATTGAAAAACATACAATATTACAAGCAATATTTATAAGGAACAGAGGTAGGAAGATTCTCACCTACAGTCTGCAAATGTTTAAAAATATAAAGAACATAGGATTCCTCAATAAAGTGTGAATGAAGTACTTACATAAAAATTTTTTTAGAAAAGTCTATTTCCAGTACTTTATGACCAAACCACTCAAAATATGAAAATTTATATAGGCCTTAAATCAAGAATTATCTTTTTTCGGTACCCTAATCACATACCAATTGGTAGCAGACGTGTGTATTTCTCATATTAGAAGTCAAAAAGAATCAATGCATATTTCATGCAGAATTACTGTTCCCAAAATAAAAACTAAAGGAGTGCACTCTATACTACTATAATGGCAAATAATCTACTAGCCTACCTAGTAAATAAATAATTCATAATTTCAAAATATAAATAGCAAAATCAGGAAAATAAAGAATTTTAACACACCTGATTGGAAGATTAACATATATTCTTTTGAATTTTAAGTGTAATACACAAGTGGTATAAGCCACAGTGCTAACAATGTATATGGAACAGAAGAGAATAGATTCTCCACGAAATATAATGAGATACCTAAATATTCATTTAGCAAACCAGGAGATAAATGATGAGTCCAGACAATGAGATTATTAGAAAAGAACATTTATACCAACAAACAAAATAGTAATAAAACTCAGTAAGTCCTATTCAGAAAAAATATATGATAGAAAAAGCAAGGTATCTTACATCGTAATTATTGGTAAATCTATTTACAGCCATGTACCATGTAAGGTTTTCCTTCATTTAAGTAATGGTGGTCACATGAGATTATGTCACTTTGTGACACTGCAAGTGTCTCAGTTTGTGCAAATACACTCTATGATGTCCATATAATGACAAATTTGCCTAACAATGAATTTTTTAGAAATTATCCCAGTCCTTAAGCAAAGACTGCCTATAATGGCATTTCTGAGATGAACATGGTGAGTTCACAAAATATCTGCATTCTCAAGGTATCCAATAATTCTCAATTTTAAAATTCCAGTCAATTGGGTAAGATACTTTAATAGTAGGGACCAAATCAGTTAACACAGAAAGGATCTAAGAATGTTTTTATAAAATTCCAGAGTTTGAATAAGATCTGGAGAAACTGATGCTGAGTCATAATCCTCAAATAGGAAACCATAAAAGAGGAAAATCCTGTAAAATACATAAAATATACTTATCACCCAACCCAAGAGACAAATTATAGATATGAAACCCAAAATTCTGATGGCCATCAAAAATATGGAACAAATGATTAAAATTTTTAAGTTTCATTTATAATAGAGGTTAAGCATCCCTAATCTAAAAATCTTCGAATATTCCAAAGTTTGAGCATCTCTAACCCAGGTGAAATACAGTCAACATCTAACATCTTTGTAAATATTCCAAAATCCTTCAAAACCTGAAATCTAAAACATTTCTGATCTCAACCATTTTGAATGAAGACTACTCTTAATACATTTCCTCAACGTGCTACATCAAAGCCATATTTGGGGATGGAGAATGAAAAATGGTGTGTACATGGGATGAACAAGTAGACATGAACAAGAGTTTGGTCAACAGCTTCTCAGGTATGAGGTTATTCTCCTCAGGATAAATTTGTAAACCTGTGACTGTCACCTCCAAGGCAAAGATTATATTTGATCACACTGCCACCCTGTCCTGGAAAGAAATTGTGACACTGCCACCGTTCCCTTAAGAGACAATATGACATTCCACAAAGCCAAAAGATAACCACTGATTTCCTGGGATCTCCCAATATGTGAAATGAGCATGAAAACCAGGTAGATCCTGATCTTAGAACCTCGAACCAAAGATCCAATAGTACAGAAAGAACCAGAAGGGCAGGTGGGGCATTCTGAAATAAACCTCTCCAGCCCTCTCAAAGTCAATAAACCAAAGAGGTCACAGGAACCACATAACAGAGTGTTACAGTTCAAAATGAAGATCTGCCTTGGTCTCTGCAGAAGGTAAAGAAATGCAAGTGGACTAGAAAGTAAATATACAGGTCTGCAGAACAGGGTGGTGATAGGAAGGGAGGGTTTCCTTTGAAAGCTCATAAGATCTTCCCTTCCCACAGACTTCTCATGTGTGGAGGGTTTCCCAAACAACATGTAATATAACAGCTTCCTCTACCCTCATCTGAGCTCTTACCTGTATCCATACCTTGGTCACATTCCTACCTACCTAACTGTAATTTTCACTTCACTTTCCACGGCACAGGGCTGTTTTCCTTGCTCCAAAAGAGAGATAATACTCTAATCATAGAGAAAGATTCCTGCTTTTAAGAAAAAAGGAACATGATGAACTATGGCTTTTCTGGAATACAATCCCCGGCCTTTTGTTCAGTCAACAAGAAAGGACATCATATACAGGTCTGGGAATATTTCAACAATTTGTTCAATGACTGTCTTTTAAATGCTCAGAAGTACTTTAAATATACAGATATCTAGCTCACTTGCAAAGAAGAATGAAGTCAAAAACACAAGAGGAAGACCAAGGAATCAGACACAATATATTTAAACACTGCTACAAAGCAATGTGATTTAAGGCTTTATGAAGCATCACTAATCAAGCATGAACTGGGGAAATCATCTGAAGAGAGGGGAAAGGTACAGTCCAGGTGTCACTCTAAAAGCCTTTCTTTTTAGAATCGACAAGGTCTCCATTGCTCCCTTAAAAGGAAGGATCTGAAACTCAGTGAAGCAGGCTCCCCAAAGATTGACAAAGGCAAACGCAAAGATAGGCAGGGAAGATCCCGACCTCTAGAAGGAAGTCATCCTCACTCAGGGAGAGCAGGTTCCTATAGCTCTCCAACATCACCTCCCTGTATAAAGCAGGGTCCAGGCATTCCTACTCCTCCCTGGAGAATTCATTCATTCTCTCCAAAAGCCTAAGGAAAAGGCCCATTTCTGTCTTCCTTCTTTCCTGTCTGTCTGCGGGCTTCTTTCTCAGGTAAGGTCAGTCTTAAGAAGTCACTCGAGGGCCGGTGAGATGGCTCAGCGGCATAAGCGCCTGCCTTGCAAGCGCGAGGGCCCGAGTTCGACTCCCGGATCCCACATACGAAAAAGGGGCCGGTGATATCGCTCAGCGGCACGGGTGCCTGTTGGCGCGCGAGGTCCTGAGGTCGTCCCCCCGGTACCCACAAAAAAAAAAAAAAAAAAAGAAGTCACTCGGGAGTGTTCAAAAGAAGATGTTTAACGCTTAAGATTCAAACTGCCCACTTCCTGCGACAGAAGCACACAGAGACCTCACCATGTAGAAGACGGTCCTTCACTGCCTGGCAACAGGAGGGATTTGGGGACACAGAGATTCACCAGGGCCCCCGCCCTCCTCCTGAAGCCACACAATCCGCTGCTGCCCCGGGGTCTGGGCTGGGCCCTCAGCCCCGCAAGTCACAGCCCGGCCCTGCAAACCCCAACCCATGCAGAGGACAGCCCTGCTCAGCGCCCCTGGATCGGGGATGAAGACAGTGGAGCTCAGGGAAGGGGGTGACGTAAGAAAACCACGCGAAGGGCTCTGCAGGAGGGCAGAAGGCCGCAAAGTGCAGGCAGGAGGGTGATTTCAAACCGACACCCACGCGTACCCCGGACCCAGCGAAGCTGCCAGCCTTCGGAAGTCTACCACAGCGCTGCACTCACTAAGAACGGGAAGGCGGATGCCGTGATGTTAACGCCCGCAGAGACCCCAGGACCCGGGTGGGTAGGACGGGGGCTCCAGGACCGGGAGAGGGGGTTTGAAACAGAAAATCAGAAACACGGGACTCAGTGGGTGAGTGGCTGAGCCAGAATCACTTCCCGGGCTGCAGCAAACTGCGCACGCGCAGAAGGGAAAGGCGTACGGCGCCGGCGCGGGGCCAAGGCGGGGGCGGGGCCGCAGTCTGCCATTGGCCACACCTGGAGGACTGGTTCCGCCTGAGGGGAAGCGCGCAGGCGCGGGAGTGGAGCGAGAGCGGGCTGTTACTGGTCTTCCCAAGCTTCCCGGTCCTCTGTTTGCTTTGATAAAACAGCGGTACTTGTGCGACTGCGTTTCGATGTTTGTGTCTGGCTTCCTGCCTGTTTTAAATTGTGTTTTCAAACCCAAGAATAGAGTCCTGAAGGGTACTTCTACGGGAACCTGAGATGTTTCCAATTTGAAACCAGCTCAGATCAAAAAGCTCTTTGTGCCTGTGGGCGGAGAGTATCCTGGTAGACCAGAATGTGAGGTGAGAACTGCCTGTTGGAATAAGCAATGTCAGGGCAGCTCCCTGCAGAAGGTAATTTCCATTTCTGATCCCCTTTCACTTGGTAAGTCCCTGAGCTCAGTTCCAAGACTCCAAGGCCCAGACCCTGGGCAGTGGGGGTTGAGGAATCAGTCACAGAAAGAAGATTTTGCGTATTCTTTTTTAAAATTGTACCGTCGAGTTACCAGCATTTCATATGAATTTTACATATACTTGATAGGAACTCAAATATACTGACATGGAATGCCATATTTTCTTTCTCGTTAGGAATTTTTTTTTTGTTATATTTGGCAGAAAAATTGCATCACAGCTTTGAAAATGTTACATCACCTCTGGGCAGTGTGAATCAGGATTTGTTATTTGGTTGGCACCACAGGGGTGGAAAGAAGCACATCAGGAGACATGTCTTGAGTGTGTTGGATTTACATTCTGGTCGACGCCATTGATGTGGGTGCATCTTCTAGCTATACTATGGGATTACATTAATAATTCAGTGGGAACATACCTTTTTGTTAATATCTTAATATTACAGATCTTATAATGATATAGGGGAAATAAATATAACTCCCAACCTGCTAGATGTCAGATATGCCAAGTTCATATTCCCCAAAATTGAAGAATGAATTCTAAGGAACAACAGAGGTTAACAGTAGGAAATATTTATTGAGAGAGATAGCTCCTGAGAGACAGGAAGGGACCCAAAAGTGGGTTGCCAATGAGCCCACTTCTCAAGGAAGTTTTATAGAGCAAAATTGTGAGGGGGATACAACTTGGGTCAAACCTATGATCAACCAATAAGATTACAAATACAGCTCCTTAGGTAATATTGATCCAATGGGAAAGCAGATCACATAGCAAGTGTACATGGAAAGAACAAAGACCTTCTTTAGGAAGGGATGGATCAGGGGTCTTGGCCACCCACTGGGGTGATTGATGTCTTTCTAGACTTTATTGGACCAGGTGACACCAATTGTCTTATATCCTGGGGAGTATGTCATTCCCTTTTTTATCTTGAGGCCTGGCCTCCAACAGATAGGCCTGCAGCCACAGTTATAATGTGTTCTTATCCTGTGAATTGACTCCCCCAAGGGCCTAGCCCTGTCTGACTGCCTGTAATATTTCTATCTAACTTAGCTATCTACAATAATGACTTTCAGAAGCACGCTTGATGTACTCTGTTGCTTTATGACTCATTTTAAATTGAGCATTAAGGGACTGCAGTACTTTAATTCTGCCAGTACTTCTATTAATGGCCTTTGCCATTTTTGTCTTCAGTGAAATTTTTGTCCCCCAGCAACTCAAGGTTACAATTTTTTTCTAATGGACTGAGTCAATCCAATGTATTCTTGGTTACCAGAAATACTCTAGTAGCTTCAGGGATTTGAACTGCTGAATGTTCATGATGTGTGGAAAAGCACGACACCCATGCTTTGTGTGATTGTACAAGGTAGTGTACAATCTTAGTCACACAAAAAGGCATGTTGTGTGGGACACATGAGACCTACAAGGACACATCCAACTAAGCTGCTTATGACAGCAAATGACTTTCTTCTTTGGCTTCTTGTGTTTTTGTTTCCTGTAATGGACATATTAAATTTTTTAAAATAAATATTATTTCTAAAACTCAAAAAAAGATACATAAGGAAATCCTGTGCCCAGAAAAGGGAGAAAACTAAACACAATCATGAGAGCATGGGAAAGAACAAATCACCCTAGAAGAATAGATAAGCAAATTCAAGTTAGGAAAAAATCAAATGTTATCAATACAGTAAAACTTCAAGCATCTAAGAAGAAAAGAGGTACAAAGGAACACAAATTATTCAAAACAACCAGAAGAAAAACAATTAAAATGATGGGAATGAGAACATACATTTCAATAAAATCTTTGAATGTCATTGTAATTCTCCAATTAAAATGCATAGACTGGCTGGTTGTATTGAAAAATGAAAACCAACAATAGGCTGGCTGTAAGAAACACATCTCACCAGTAAAAAGATAATACACAACCTGAAAGTGAAGGAATGAGAAGTGAAGTTCCAAGAAGTGTACACATATCTGACAAAACATACATCCAATCAAAATCCCTCAAAAAAGACAAAGACTATCACAATGTGTTGATAAAAAGAACAGTTTGGAGAGATGATACAACAATTACAAATATATATTCCCTAAATATTGAAGCACACAATTTGATGAAATAAACATGACTGGCACAAAGGGAGAGATAGAACTCAAAACAATAATTGATTTCAATATCGCATTCATGCAGTACATAAATCATCCAGTCAAAGAAATCAACAAATTAGACTTCAGAGTTAAATTTCATTATAGACTAAATAGACTTAACAAACATCTATGGATCAAATATTTAGACACATCTAACCTAGCATAATTGAGCCAAAAGGAGTTAAAAATAAGTGGATCATAAGATATGAGATTGAAGTAGTAATAAAAAAGTCACATGAGAGAAAAACATGGTGAGAGGAGTCATAGGTGAATTTTAGCAGATTTTTAAGAACAAAGTAACAGCAGTGCTCCAAAATGTATAAAAGAGGAAGGGAAGGAACGATTCTGAATTCATTCTATGAAGCTAGAATTACACTGCTACCGAAATATGATGAGGGAATAAAAATGCTATAGATCACAGTACTTGAGCATAAATAGAAATTCCTCCATAAAATACTTGCAAATTATATTCTTTGCCTCATTTACATGATTATATATAATGATCAATTGCTTCCATTCCAAGGATGCAGGACGGGTTCAACATATGGAAATCAAATGTAATTTAGCTCATAATTAGAATCACAGACAAGTATCACATTGTCATTGAAAACAATGCAGAAAAAATCCATTGAAAATATTCAATACACTTTCATGATAAAACCAAAACTATGTATCGAAGAATCATAGGTCAACATAATAAAGGCTACACATGACCACCCCGTAGTCAACATTATCCTAAATGGGTAGGAATTGAAAGCATTCCCTGTAGAATAAATAACAAGAAAAGAGTGCCTATTCTCACCACTCTTATTCAATTCAATTCAATTTGGCTCCTGATATTTTAGCCAAAACAATTAGGCATGAGAAAGAAAAGAAATGTATACAAATAGGAAAGGAGTAAATCAAATTATCTGTGTTTATGCCAAAGATTAAAACTAGACCCATATCTTTCACCATGCACTAAACTAATATTGAAATGGACCAAAGATCTAAACAGTAAAACAGAAACACTAAATCTGTTGGAAGAGAGAATAGGTAGAACTCTTGAAGACATTAATATAGGCAAAGGGATTTTATGAACAAAACCCCAATTTCTCAGGAAATATCACAAACAGCAACAGGGATCCCATCTTATTAAAAGAAAAAAAAAAAAAAAAAAACTTTTGCACAGCAAAGAAACTACCAACAGGTTAAAGAGACAACCCACAGGGTGGCAAAAAATTTTTGTCAGCTGTTTCTCAAAGGACTAATACCTAGAATACATATAAAAAGAACTCAAAAAAATCAGACCACACCCAATTTAAAGACCCAATCTAAAAAATGGGCATCTGAAATGAATAGACACTTCTCAGATGAAAAAGTAGAAATGGCAAATAAATATATGAAAAAATATTCAACATCCCTGGTCATTCAAGAGAAGCAAATTAAAACAACACTGATACTACCTCTCACTCTAAAAAGAATGGTTGTTATCAATAAATCAACCGATAACAAACGCTGGAGGGGCTGTGAGGAAAAAGGAACATTTATCCACTGTGGGTGGGAGTGTAGACTGGGGCAGCCACTGTGGAAATCAGCGTGGAGATTCCTTGAATTACTAAAAATAGAGGTTCCATTTGACCCACCTACTCCCCTTCATGGGATCTTCCCAAAAGAATTAAAAACACCGTACCGGGCCGGTGAGATGGCTCAGCGGCTTAAGCGCCTGCCTTGCAAGCGCGAAGGCCCGAGTTCGACTCCCGGAACCCACATACGAAAAAGGGGCCGGTGATATCGCTCAGCGGCACGGGTGCCTGTTGGTGCGCGAGGTCCTGAGGTCGTCCCCCCGGTACCCACAAAAAAAAAAATAATAAAAAAAAAAATAAAAACACCGTACCACAGTGATATATGCACACCCATGTTTATCGTGACAAATTTGTCATAGATAAATCTTGGAAACAGCCCAGATTCCCATCAATACATGAATGGATAAAGATGTGTTTTTTAATACAATGGAGTACTACTCTGCCATGATGAAGGATAAGCTTGAGGTATTTCTAGGTAAATGGATGCACCTTGAGATCATACTCAAGTGAAATAAACCAGGCACACATGTTCAAATACCACATTGTTTATCTGATATGAGAAGCCAAAAGAATAAATAAGGGCCAAAATGTATAATAGATACTGGGAAATGAGAAGGAAATGTTCAAATAAGAAAGGAACAGGGGAGAGGGACTGGGAAAGAAAAGAAGGGACAAGAAAAAAGAGGTGAATAGAAGGAAAAATGGGAGCAAAGCTTTGGTAAATAAGGAGGAGAAGAGGGGTTCAAGGTAGGGGAGGGGAGTAGGAAAAATAGAAGAAGCAAGATGTATCATGTACAGGTACAATTTCCCTATAATGAATGTGATCATGATCTGTATCTAAAGTGTACCAATACAATTAATTAAAAATAAATAAATAAATAATACAAAAATCTCAAAAAAAAAGACAGGGAAAGCAAGTAGAAGTTACAAGGAAATGTTGATATGATCAAAGCATAATACATGTATTTATGTATTTATGGGAATGTAACAGAGAAACACATTAATGTGCACAATTAATATGTGTAAATAAATATAACAAAATAATATATTTTCTATCTGAATAAATGAAACTTCTAAAATGAAATATAATCAATGTAAAAATAGAAGATAATTTTGGTTCAACATAAATTTTCTACATTTAATTTGCAGGATATTTTCCATTTATATTTTTATTGGCATCTTAGAATCCTTCTTCATGTATGTGTATTTTAGTTTCATGAAGTAGAAATGAAAAAAATCTATGTGACCACTGATCTCAGAATTTCTTGTTCAATTATTTACTAGTCACATAATGATGAGATAATATTGTGCTATTTTAGGTTTTTACTTTAAGTGATTGTGTATTTCATTTATTATCTGCACATGACTTCCTTGGCCTCTTTTTATGTGTATGACACAATTTAGTCCGTGTGAGGGCACCTACATCTTTTCTTAGCTAAAGAAGTTACAAGGAATTTGTATGGTTTAAGGAACATGTCATTATATTAGGTCATGAGTGGAATCTCTGTCTTATTTCATATCTTTAAGTATATCTAAGATTGATCTGATAGTTTTATTACATTTGCTAGTGAATTTACTGAAATTTTACATACCATGAAGTTGATCCATTGAAACTATATACTTGACCACTTTGCAACTTAACTGGATTTAAAGCACTGTTTTATTGAAACCCATGGTCTGAATGGTGAGCACTTCAACCATTTCACCAAACATCTTCTGGTCATAATTGGGCAATAGGAGTAATGAAAGGCCATTTGGGTCATCCCAAGTGGGACTATAGCACACTATACAATCGCCGTGTAGGTGTATGGCTTTTCAACCATGTGTCCTTAAAGATCCTGGGAATCACTGCAAGAGTAAACAGAAATTGAATTTTCTTTGAGGATAATTCAAATTTGGTTTCAACATCTCACTACAGTGTGCCTTTTCATTGTAAAGTTCTGGTCTTCGGCGATATGCTTTAAGCATCTCTACTTGCCTTTCAGTTTTCGAGGTGTCCCCTGCCGCCTCCTACTTCACTAAGACTTCCACAAAATAGATGATTGATGAGTGTTCTCACATGCTAATTCTGTGAATGTTGACAGGACGTTGTGTGGTTCCACCCTCACAAGAGTTGCAGTGTGACTGATGCATGAGACCCCTCACATTGCAGATGAATCCAACGTGGTCAAATGATGAAATTTGAAAGTTTCCACAGTTGGTTTGCTTAGGTTCTTTTTACAGTTTACACGTCCTTGATGATGAGAGATATTGAGCTTTATTTAGCTTTGTATCAATCTCCTGAGTGGAATTATCTTCCTAGATATAAAAAATATACACGTGTGCACACACACACGCACACATATGCACATGGAGGGGAATGAGATGGGAACATTACTTCGTATTCTCATCTGAGAAAAAGGCCCTATAAAATTAGAAAAGTTCAAGTATGATCATGTTTTGGGAGCCTTTTTCTTACTGCGCCACCAACATGGCGCGGATAGCCTGCTTCCTATCAGCTGATCAGCCTATGTTCCGCATTTCTATGTTCCCTTATTAGGGAAGGTTTTGGGCAGCGGGCGGATCCCTGCGGCGGCGCCCAATGGGTGTGCTATTCATGGCAGAGGGTGATTGGAGATGGATTCCTATATAGGAGAGTGCCCGGGGGAGAAGAAAAAGGAAGAAGCAGGAAGAAGCTAGCTTAGCTTGAGAACCAGCTTGGGTGCGACTTCGGTCCCTGTACAGCGTTAATAAATTGTTAATAACAAGTTCCACTTTCGTGTGTTCCTTGCTGGCAAGGGCGCGCAACAAGTGGTGGCCCGTATGGGGACCGAACTCGCGACCTTGGCGTTATCAGCACTAAGGTAGGTTTCGTTTTTACTCTGAGCCGATTCTCCCCAGTGAGGGAGGCCGCTGATAGAGCGGGATTCTCCCCAGTGAGGGAGGCCACCGATAGAGTGGGAGTGGATCCACTAAACCTCCGGTAAGAGAGGGGCCGTGGGTGTGCGGGGAATTGCTGTGAAGATACTGTGCTCGACGCAGGTTTCGTTTTTACTGGCCCGGCGCAACTTAAGCGCTGGCCAAGTTTGAGGAAGTATATCTGCCTAAGCTCTGTAATGGGTGCTGCCTCGTCTCACCTGCAACACATTTACGAGCACATTCAGGTCTGCCTGGCCCATTGAGTGAGGGTAATACCTTAGTAGATGCGGCCACTCGTCCTATCTGGGTGTTCCCCCTCACTAAACACCAACAGGCATCTAATTTTCATAGCCAATTTCATGTTAATGCCAACACACTTCAACATCGATTTCATATCCCTAGGGAAGATGCTCGGGGTATCGTCTGCGCCTGCCAATCATGCACGCTACTACGTCCTCAGCCCTCTTGGGGTATCAATCCTCGAGGGCTAGCTCCTGGACAATTGTGGCAGATGGATGTGACTCACTTCCCCAGTTTTGGAAAGCTTCAATATATTCATGTGTCTATTGATACCTGTTCTGGGGTCCTTTATGCCTATGATGGGAGAGCGGTCCTGCCATGTTATACAACATTGTTTAGAGGCCTGGGCCGCATGAGGCAAACCTGCCAATCTCAAGACTGATAATGGCCCCACTTATACTAGCAAACCCTTTTCTGACTTCTGTGCACGCATGCAGGTACACCTTTCTCATGGCTTGCCATACAATCCACAAGGCCAGGGCATCATCGAGCGTGCTCATCGCACGCTCAAGGACTATTTAAAAAACAAAAAGGGGGAATCTTAACCACCCCTAAGGAGCGTTTATCCATGGCTCTCTTTACCCTCAATTTTTTGACCTTGGACGCTCGGGGGGCCTCTGCCACTGATCGACATGTAGGCACTCCGATGGCCTCCAAAGGATTGGTCCGGTGGAAAGATGTATTAACGGGGCAATGGCATGGCCCCGATCCCGTGCTGGTATGGGCGCGAGGTTCGGTCTGTGTTTTTCCACAGGAACAAAATGCAGAGCCGGTGTGGGTTCCCGAATGTCTTGTGAGACTCAGTACAACCCAGACTCAGTCCATTGACTCATCATCGGTGGAAGTAAGTGACACGCAAGGACAAAATGATTAAGGGAGTGATTGCTCTGACTCTAGCCCTTTCATTCTTACTTAACCACTTCAGCGTAAGTATGTTGTCAAGTAATGGCTTGCATGCTATGGCTGACAACCCTACGTCTAGCAGAGATTTAAGGCTTCCCCCTATTTCTGAGCTCTCAGTAATTCTTCTCCTGTGCGGGCTCCTGCTAGGAGCCCTATGGGGCTGCATTTTGGCTCGCTGCCAATTGTTTCTTCTCTTGGTGGGCTTTTTGGGACTCTTGCCCCTCTCTAGTGGTGAGAACCACTGGGCCTGGGTTTCGCACCCTCCCATGCTTATGGCTGTGGGCAAAGAAGCTCCTATATTTCCTGCAGTCTACGCCACTTAATGCTACGGCATATGATGAATTTGGCTGCATTATCCTTATTTCCTTTACCACTGGAGACTTTTTGGCAACTCATCTATAAGTAAGGTTTTGGGTGTTCAGAACTTGAGTTATCCCAAAAGTACCAATTTAAAACTTAGTCCTCCCTTTACAGATCCCCGCCCTGCGGGTCTCTGCTGGCAAAATACTCATACCCATTTACAATCTGCTATGCGTTGGGGTAACTTCTTACGCAATGAACCACTACCACTTCTTAATAATCAGTCTTATTCTGAAGGAGATATGTGGGTGGGAGGCCTCCGTGGTCCTCCCGCCACTATCGACTACCATTATAAGAACCCTAACCAGTATAATCAACCCCTGATGTCTGATGGGTTTTTTCTATGTGGTATACAGGCTTGTCTTGATTTCATTCCGTTTGCTATGCGCAATGTTCTGGTGTTCAATGGGACAGCTACCTATTATGATATGTAGAATGTCACCAAGGCTCACAATTTTGTGTTACTTCTACTCCTTGTGTGTTGGCTCCCTTCTTCTTTGTTGTTTTCAATGTTACCAGCAATAATACCGGGGGAAGAGGGGGGCTTAACTGTTCTGTAGTTCCTTGTAGGCTGTCTAATTGTTGGGCAGAAGAACATACTGGTGCACTGTTGGTGCGAGTGCCATCTGGGGTCATGATGCCGCTACACGTCAATCAAACGCACTTCCCTGTCATTCAGTATCGTGCCAAGCGAGATTTTGGATTCACAGCTTTCGTGACAGCAATTATTGCAGCGGTGGCGGCGTCTGCTACCGCCGCTGGTTTTGCCCTTGCCCAGTCCATCCAGAGTGCAGAGGTCATCAATCAGCTCTCAGAGCGGGTAGCCACGGCCTTACAAACCCAAGCAGACATTAATGCTTATTTGCATTTTGGAATCTTGTCTCTTAACAAATGGCGTTAGTTCAAAAACAAATAGACAATTTTTATATTCTGCAGAGACTAACTTGTGACGTGCATTATCATGCTGCATGTGTTATACCCGTTCAGGTATGCAATGCCTCTGCCAAAGTATGGGAACTCAACCAATACTTGGCCAGTCCCTGGAATGCTACCTTTGTCAACTATACTCGGCAACTGGCGCTTCAGATTGCACAGATCAATGTTACCAGAGTCACACCTGTTACCGCGCAAAGTTTATGGACTGCTATAACAAGATGGTCTGGATGGGTACAACGATGGGCGGGCTCTATGTCTCTCCTGGGAATCGTGGCTTTGAGTGCCGCCTTCTGCCTCTGGTGTTTGTGCCGCCTGCAGCGACGCCGCCGTAGGGATGTCGCCATGCTCACTCAGGCCATTACAGCTGTGGATGCTGGTACATCTCCCCAAGTATGGCTGGCTGCCGTTCATTCCTAGCCTATGCAGGATGTAAGGCTAGCCGCACTGCACAGCAGTTGCCCTCGGGGTTGAGGGGACTGCTGGAATGCACGCTCGTATGCATGTGGGTCTGCTCCAAAGCCCCACCCCTGTGAAAAGGGAGCATTGCCAATAGGGATGAAGTAGTATGAGCCTGGCCATCTCATGCTATGTTAATCCGCTTGGCATTTGCACAACAGGGTACGGGCCTCTACATTCTCCTGCTGTTGTGCCATTTAAAATTAATTAATTAGGGGGAGATGTTGGGAGCCTTTTTCTTACTGCGCCACCAACATGGCGCGGATAGCCTGCTTCCTATCAGCTGATCAGCCTATGTTCCGCATTTCTATGTTCACTTATTAGGGAAGGTTTTGGGCAGCGGGCAGATCCCTGCGGCGGCGCCCAATGGGTGTGCTATTCATGGCAGAGGGTGATTGGAGATGGATTCCTATATAGGAGAGTGCCCGGGGGAGAAGAAAAAGGAAGAAGCAGGAAGAAGCTAGCTTAGCTTGAGAACCGGCTTGGGGGCGACTTCGGTCCCTGTACAGCATTAATAAATTGTTAATAACAAGTTCCACTTTCGTGTGTTCCTTGCTGGCAAGGGCGTGCAACAATCATGTTGATTTTTTACAAATTTGGAAAGTGTTTTATTTCTCTCTCTCTCTCTCTCTCTCCCTTGCTCTCTCTTTTTTTTTACCCTGACTCGAACACAGGACCTTGCACTTGCCAGGCAGACACTAAACCACTGAGCCATATGCCTGGCCTTATTTTTCTATTTGATTTTTCTTATGTGGGTACTGGGGTTTGAACTCAGGACCTGTCACTTGGCAGCAGGCACTTGTACCACTAAGCTATATCACAGGCCCTTTTTTCTTTGTTTATGTGGGTACCAGGAGTCAAACTCAGGGCCTCATGCTTGCCAGGCAGGCGTTTATGTCTCTGAGCCATCTCAGCATCTATTTGATTTTTTAATAAGTAATTGGGAAGTTGTGCTAACAGGTGGACTGAGAAATCAATTGAGGAAGGTTAAAATCTGGTGAACTAAAGTATTCCTGAGTTAAAGTAATCAAAGAGAGTAAACCTGAAAGGTTTCTAGTAGCTTCCCCAAAATGCAGCATGCAAGGAGTGGAGTGCAGTTTGGGGACAGATGCTAAGCGGTTTGACTACAGGGCTGGCCAATTTCAGGCTCAAATGAGGTGGTCAGGGGGAGTGATGAGTGAACGTGGCCTAGAGATGAACCTACATGTGATGTCAGGGTAGTAATAGGGGCAGGATCAATACCACAAGAGTTGAGATTGAAACTTACAATGAGACAGATTTAGGACTGCAGAATCCAGATAGATTTTCTGAGGTATTTACACTATTCAGGGTGCAAAAAGCAACAGTGTCTAATGCATACCTCCTAGAGGATTGATAAACCTCAGCATAAAGACCTCAGCATAATATAATGTACTTAAAGCCCTAGAGATACCTGACTCCCTTCTCTCCCCCAAATTCTAAGTGTGTTCAGATTGTGCACCGAAGCTGCTGAAGGAGAACAGAGAATTTGGGAGTACAAAGGGAGTGACTCACTCTAGTAAGCAGGGGACTAGCCACCTGTCTTTCCTTTCAGTTACTAGCAGGATGCTTGCAGCTCTCCACATGAACACACACGGTCATTGTTTAACCCAAAACTCTATCAGTGTAGGAGGCCGTCACCTCTATCAGTGTAGGACGCCGTCACCCTCCGTCTTTAAGGCATGAGAATGCTTAAAAGCAGAGTTCGTTAGGGTAGCCTCCTTTAATCCCGTGTCTCACACACACCTTCACTTACAGGTAGCGTAGTGACAGTCTCTCACTTCAACCTCAACCACCAGCAGAAACAGAAACTTTCTCCTGTTCCTGAGTCTTCTCCTCACCCCTGTGAAAGGCCAGGAAGAGTCCTTCTCCTTCCCTTTTCCAGAAACCCATGTTTGTCTCGTCATCCATCCTGGTCACTAAAACTATCAGGAAATGTGAAGACTCTTAAATTGCACACTATTGGAAAATCACAATGTTAGCCTGCAAGTTTAAAGCATCCTCAAAGAAACCATGAGACTCATGGATTTGACAAAAAAAGGCTTCATTATTTATTTCACACCTCTTAGCAAAAGTTTGAAGATGTCACATGTTTGTCTAGTCCCTTCCTCTCCCCAACACCCAAAGGGACAATGCAAGAGGCCCAGAATAATGCTGCACTCACAGATTTGTGTCATGGATTACCAAGCTACAGCAAGGAGGCAGCAGTCTTTCAACACATACTGCAAGCAAACCTGCCCCTTCTTTGCCTCTGAGGAAAGAATTATTCTGATGACACACTCAGATAATTACTCTGTTTCCAGAGACAGACAGACAGACTGACAGACAGACTTCCATCATCATTCAGTGTTTTTCTAGTTTACCACTATTACTAAAGTGATATGTGGATTAGAGCTGTTGTTATTCATAAAAAGAACTGAAAGAACCACAAATATTTGCATCCCACGGAGTTTACCTTTCCTTTTATGTAGGAAACCATTGAAAATATGAGGCAATAAGGCCTTCCTAAGGTTTAGAATCAAAAACAGCCTCAAGATTTTAATGCTGTGGGACTCCCAAAGACCAGAAAAGAAAAGGAGGAGAGAAACTACTGGACCCTCCTCACCTGGGGCAGGAAGGAAGGGGACAGTGAGTGAAATAGCATGTCCAAATACTTTTAGAATAAAATAATTTACCTGTATGGAAAAAAATACTAATTCCTAACTATGGAACGAAAAACTAAGTCTATCGTTTACACTGCAACATACAACTTTCTGTTGTTTCTTCTCTTAGGTTTAAATTTTTACTTTATTTACTTTACCCTTCTAATAAAATAAGTCTTAAAATCTTATGAAGTAGGGAGAAAATATAATGAATACCATGCCTCAACCACCTAGATTAAATAACTCACTGCTTATGATACATATGATTTCTTGTATAACTCCACCATCATCCAGTCCTGCATGACTGGATAAATTACAGATCAAAATATTAAAGCTAAAAGGTGATGTGTTTTTCAATAAATGCAGAACAACACTGTGGTCTTAACATAGGAAAATTTCTTTACAAGGAAAAATCATTTGCTTCCAGTGGAAAATATTGACAGTAAGAACTTGTCATCTACCAACAGCAATACTTACTTACATAATCATTACATATTATTTCATTATTAATTCGTATTAATATTTATTTTGCATTATTGGTCAGAAGCCACTTATTTTCATCACCATCCTTATAGTGGAATGGTTTCATAATTATGTTTATGATGATCTCAGGGCATGACCTGAGAAACAACCAAGAATTTTTCAGAATCATGTAAGGCACGTGTTTCTCGTGACATTAGGGAAGTTGCATGCTCCTCATAACATTACAGAATTTTTTATTCCTTACACAGGCAAGGAGGAGGCAGGATATGCTTGGATGATGTTTCATGAGCAGAAAAGGGCTGACAGTTAGGTAACCTCCAGTGACTACTGCAGCCATGTTCGATACAAACCTGTTAGGATTGTTATAGAGAATAAAAAGAGCTTGGAAAATGGAGGACAAGGTATAAAAACAGACAAAAGTGCTGCCCAGCAGAATGACGGTTCTGGTGGCTCTGGTCTCAGGGGAGGATCTATGCAGGGTGTTGGTCTTGTGAATACGCCGCATTCTCTGCTTGTGCCTGTGCAGGATGGACACCAAGGAGCTGCTGGTCCAGAGCATGAGCCCCACACTAAAAGCATCAGGGAAGCACAGCAGTGCTGCATACAGGATTTTCCTAGCTTTTTGGTGCCGTACACCAGAACAGTATCCAAACTCTTTTTTGTATGTGATGTTTTAATGACTCCATTTGTCAGTCATGTACATAAGAACAACTGTGTTTAACAGCATGTGAAGGGTCCAGCAGAGGGTACTGAAGATGCCTATATACTTGGGGGCCATTAGCTTAAGCTCTGCCCACCTGGAGTTCCCTGGGCTGATCGTGATCACCTGGAAAACACTCAAGAGGCAGGTGCTGCCAGTGGACACACCCCTGCCTACTCTGTGAACATAGACAACAAGTTTGCATCCAAGGTCACTGAGGAAATCTTTCAAGCCAAATGCTGCCATTGTGTCAGGAATTCCTCTAAACAGAATGGCCAAGGAGTTGGCTAAAACCAGCTGCTTGAGGATCTGATCTGTGGATCTTAATCTGCATTTGGTGACATAAAGAAAGATATAGTGGTATAGTAGAGAGAAATTCCCCAGTGTTCCAATGATAGTGTGAGACAAATAGACCAGTGCCATTGCCAAAACTTTGGATGCCATTCACCCACATCCAGCGTGTGACATGTGTCTTCAGAGCCAGAAATTCCTGCATTGAAACATGCAGCATGAGCTATGTTTATCACATGAAATGAAGTCCAATATTCTCTATCTAAGGTTACTGTACACTTAGAATTATTTATATGAAGGTTTTGTTCCTATAAGTTTCTGGCATTAAAGGTAGGAACTAAAAGTGAATTAATAGTATATAAACCCCTGTTAGGGAGTGCATGGCATGTTCTTTTTTCTTCACAAATCTATATGGCAGCCACGGTGAGTATTTTCATGGTAAAGTTAAAGATATTTTCTACAGAGAATAGTTAGGTAATTTGACAGATGCACATGCTATTTGCATGTTTTGGGGACCTGGAGATGGCAGGAATACTAAATCATATTACATTTAACCACAGTGCTAGTCCAAGAGCATGAGGTAGTTTTTTCCTCAAATAATCCTGATCTTCTCAATGTAATTTATTACACCTTTTTGTTTTGTTTTAGGTGAGTGATATTTTATTTCATAGTTTTGGTTGTAAAACATATCCATTTATGTGCAAGGCTATTTTCTACAAATCAATCAATTATGAACAAAGATTTGGACATCATCAGAAAATGTGAGCTATAAATTGTGATTTCATGCTACACATCCTTGATGGATTCCAAGATTACTTTTCTATTAGGATGAAAACAGAAAACCCCATTTGGCCTCATGTCAGAAGCCAAAGTGCATGAAGCTGTCATGAAAATATTCAACCATATAATACTGCTACACAAACAATATGTCCTTAAATATAAACACCTGATAAAATAGCGTAGGCAGAAACTAACACAGAATTTCAATTTTACAATTATCTGTTTTTAATCTCTGATTTCACAAAATAAACACAAATAGTTTGAGAATGACAATGAAATACAAGACGTGTGTACAATAGAAGCTGTAAAGTGATAAATGTGCATCATATAAATAGAAATAGTAGTGTATGGGACTCTTGGGTATATTTCCTAAATATACTCAGCATGATAGATGCCTCTGAAATCCTCAATTTATAAGACACCTTCTCTTAAGTGCTGCTTTTCTGATTGCTAGAGGAATCAGCAATTCCTCTACCAATCAGAAAAGCAACCTCACATAATCATCAGCCCCAGAGGTTTTCAGCAAAACACATTTACTGTCTCCATTATATGCTTCATTCACCTAGAGTCAGAAGAAACATTTCTATTCCTGCTGCTGAGATTAATAGGAAAGACTTCATCACTGGACTACATGATTCCTGAGGTCTATCCTACTGCTGCTTACAAGCATAGAAGTGTCATGTGCAAAGATGTAATACTCCTTAAAATCTGGTCTACGATTCCAATGAGGTAAATTAGTCAAAACATTAGTTTTGAAGCTACTGTCTGTAAACACTTAAAATCCAGGTTTTGTTGTTACTTTTGTAAAGCACTGACCATCATTGTCAGTGTGTATTATCGTAAATTTCATCAATAAACTCAGTGATTGGATGCAGGAGAAATGTGGGACATACCTCTATTTCTAAGCTCAGCTTCTGCTTCAGAACATACACTTCCTTCGTGCGTGTCACTGACACTGGACTTATTTCAAACCCAAAACTTTCCCCAGTATGTTCACTTACTCAAACTGCTAATTCATCTTTTCACCTCTCTAACTGCCTCTGATGCTGAAATACGACACACTTACCTGCTTCCATGGAGTTACCAGGGCTGATGGATGACTGTTCTGAAACCCAGTGTGAGTTGGAGAAGACATCAGCCCAGAGATATGTGTTTGTGAGTCTGTGATGTCACCTCCCCACAGAACACAATCATTACTCTACGTGCACCATTACGGTGCAGTCTTTGGGGGAGTCAAGGATACATCAAAAACTTTTTCCCACTTGAGGTAATTATCAAAGCCAATTACAACTTTCTAGTTACTCTCACCTAAGAGATAGTTGGACATCAGGGAAAGGCTCTTTTGTCCCAGGACCCCTTGAAGCAAATGAGGACTCACATGGAAGAGAGCAAGAAATACTGTGGTCTGACATGTGGAATCCTGGAAACAAAATACCACGCTCATGAGATTCTGTGATTCTCTGAGAAACTCTTAGAACTCAAATTTAGTTCTTCCCTAAACTTCAAACCACTTGGCTGCACCATCTTTTAATGAATGAGTGGGAAAAGAGGCAGAACAAAAACCTGAAAGAATTTTTTGAGAACTATAAAGAAAAGGAAGAGCATGATGTTTATAATTTGCATTATAAATCATTGTCACGGCACATTGAAAACAATTTGAAAATGTAAATGACATAGAAATTTTGTAGACCACATAACTTACCAATGTTCACATTTCTAGTAGGGAGACATTAAAGAGAACCATACCTGAGATTTCCAGGAAGATGGCGGGGTGGTTAACAGCAGAAAAACAGCTTCTCTGAGATACAGTGCCCAGACACAGGAATACAGCAAAGTAAGGAAGAGAAGAAGGAGGGAATTGCATCCCCGGGACCCAGCAAGGATCAGAGGTGATAATTAAAGCCCATAGAGATAGTGAAGAGCGACTTCAAAGAAGAAAAAGGAGGTGGCAAGTGGCATTTTCTCCCTAAGCCCTGACTCACTGCATGAGAAAGGCAGGCTAAACCCGTAGAAGCACAGCGACTACTGGCAAACCCAGAGTCCTCCACTGAGAAATGCACCAGTGGAACAGAGCAAAAGATACAGCAGACTGCAGTGGCTGGTGAGTTATTCAGGTTCAGATATCCCCAGCAGAAGGTGAATGACTGGTAGCCATCTTGGAGAGGGGCCAACTGAGCTGGGAACTCAGAGGAACTGAATGCTCCATCAGCAGCTCTCAGTGTAAGGGCAAGGCAGAACCAAGTTCAAGTCAGCAGGCAATCAAATAGCCAAGTTCAAGCTAGGGGGGAGCCAAATTCAGATCAGCAAGAGGAACACAGAGTGTTGCAGGCTGAACAAATCAGGTTCCACAGCCAGAAACCAACCTGGACTTCAGTAGAATAAAGGTGCAGGCTTGCTGAGATTATCACTACTCTGAAGTAAATCTATGGCTGGCTTGCTGCTATTAATCAGCATGTATCTGGGCTCTGTCTACCCAATTTGTCTAGCGGTGACACCAGAAACTCTTTAAAATGAACATTTCTATTCTTCATAATTTTCCCTTATCTTGCTTTTGTTTTCTTGTTTTCTCATTTGTTGCTATTTTTATATGAGTGTGAACATTGTTTCTAGTTTTTTGTTGTTGTTCTGTTTTGCTTTTCCTCATATTTCTTTCTTCTCTCTTTCCCTCCTGTCTTCTCCACCAGTTTTACAAAGTTTGTATAATCTCCCATTGTTCTCCAGCCTTCCCTCTTCCTTCCCTCTTCTATTTCTCTATTTTTATCCTGAAGCCATTTAAAATTTCCTTCCCTGAGTGTAACATTGCCATATTGAGGGTACATTTACTGTATACAATTTTCTTCTTTGTTTTAATTTTGTTATATAACCACAAATCTAGTTCATAAAGTTAAAGTTGGAAAATCAATAGATACCACAGTTTGTCATTTTCTAGGATTGTTTGATGCTGTCATTACTACTGATTGTACTACTTTAGACAAGGTGACATAATTATTCTAATTAGTTGTCTTCCTAGTATTCCAAGATTGAGATTGCCTAAGGGTCATCAACAATACCGTAGTTCAATGCCAAAGAACCACAGGGTAGGCCAAATAGGTAGCAATCTCTCATCCCCAATAAATTAAAAGAGTAGGATCTTGCAGCAGACTCAAAATCCAAAAGCCAGCTAATGTGGAAGACATCTCTGAGATGTAGCTATTTCCTAAGGGTTCTACATGCTAGCAATAAAGCTTCTTGCCATAAATAATTTATTACAATCAAGCCATAAATTAAACCAAAAGAAATAGAAAATTAGATGACGCTTAAGCAAAATGCAATCACCAATTTCCAGCTTGCCAAAGACAAATTCAGGAGGCAGTGAAGCTTTTCCAGCTCAAAGAAAAACACAGGAGGCAATGAGGTCAAACAATTTAATAGAAGCCACCCACCTGGATTGTCTTAAGTGGTAACAGCAGTTGTAATAAAGAAGAAAATTGAGGTTCTAGAAAAAATCAAATTAGGAATAATTTCTCAAATGACTACAGAGATGGTGACCATAGTGAAAGACATGCTTAGTGACTCTGGAGCAGGTACAGATTAACAAAAAAAAGAGCTTAAGAAAGTGATGAAAAACATAAATATCCAATATAGGAAAAAAATGGAATACATGAAACAGATGAAAACAATATGCAGCAGAATTACCTATTGTGAGGAGAGAATATCATATATAAAAGACCGGACTGCAGTAAGTGATCATGAAAAGAATGATTTCTTAAAAATAAGGGGGCCGGTGAGATGGCTCAGAGGCATAAGTGCCTGCCTGGCAAGCGCGAGGGCCTGAGTTCGACTCCTGGAACCCACATATGAAGAAAAGGCCGGTGATATCACTCAGCAGCATGGGAATCTGCAGGCATGTGAGGTCCTGAGGTCGACCCCCCGGTACCCACACAGAAAAAAAATAATAAGGGACCATGAAAAATCACCCCAACAGTTGCTAGATGATGCAAAGAAAAACAACATAAAATTGATTGGAATCAAGGAAAAAGCAGGAGATAATGCAAATGACACACACATAAAAAAAAAAATAAGGGACCATGAAAAATCACCCCAACATTTGCTAGATGATGCAAAGAAAAGCAACATAAAATTGATTGGAGACAAGGAAAAAGCAGGAGATAATGCAAATGACACACACACACACACACACACACACAACATGTTCACAGAAGTCATGGCTGAAAACTTCCCAAGCATAGAAAGGGAATTTGACATACACATAAGTGAGGCACATAGGATTCCAATTAGCCAGGATCAAAAAACAGTATACTCCAAGGCATATAATAGTCAAGGTTCCAGAAATTCAACAGAAGAACAGAATATTAAAGGCTGCTGGAAAAAAGAAATACATCTGTATAAAGGAAAGCACATCAGAATCACAGCAGACTTCTCAACACAAGTCCTCAAGTCAAAGAGAGCTTAGAGTGAAGTATTTCAAGCCCTAAAAGAAAACATCCTACAACCAGCACTGATATACCCTGCAAAACTATCTTTCAAAATTGATGGACAAATAAGATACTTCCATAACAAAGAACACCTGAAAAAATGCATGACCACCAAACTACCACTTCAAAATATACTTTTTTTTTGTGTGTGTGGGTACCGGAGGTCAAACTCAAGACTTCACATGCCAGCAGGTGCCCGTGCTGCTGAGCAATATCACCAGCCCTTTTTTTGTATAGTGGGTACTGGGAGTCGAACTCAGGACCTCGTGCTTGCCAGGCAGGCACTTATGCCGCTGAGCTATCTCACCAGCCCACTTCAAAATATTCTGAAGGAGAACCACAACAGAATGAGTCCACTACACAAGGCAAGTAATTAACTGGGGGGGGGGAGAAGGGGAATGAACAACAGGAAAATAACATGACAAAGATAAGTCAATATATATCAGTTATGACAGTTTCTACAATTAAACAATAATGCCAATACAACATACAGGAACTTTTGGGACACAGTGAAAGCAGTTCTAAGAGGGAAATTTATACTGGTGAATTCCCATATGAGAAAAAGGCTACATTCAAAGAAATAAACTAATGTTGAACCTCAAGCTTCTAGAAAAAGAACAGAAAGTGAAGCCCAAAGCTTGTATGAGGGAGGAAATTATAAAGATCAGAGTAGAAATTAATGCAATGGAGACTAAGAAAACAATTCAAAGCATCAATGAATCAGAGTTGGTTCACTGAAAAATTAAATAAAATTGGCAAAACCTTAAACAACCTTGTCAAAAGAAGGAGAAAAAAGAATCAAATTCATGCAACTAGGAATTCAAAGAGTGCAATCACAACTATCCTGTGGAAATCCAGATCATCAATACCTACTTTGAGAATCTTTAATAAGATGGAAAACACAGAAGAGCAATTAGACATGAGAAAGTAATTTTTAAAAAGATAGGAAAGGAACAAGTTACATTATTATTATTTGCAGATGACATGATACTCTACATAGAAGATCCCAAAAATTCCACCAAAAGACTTCTACATTTAATAACCAGATTCAGGGCCAGTGAGATGGCTCAGCGGTGTAAGCACCTGCCTGGCAAGCGCGAGGGCCTGAGTTCGACTCCCAGAACCCACATACAAATAAAGGGCCTGTGATATCATGCAGCAGCATGGATGCCTGCTGGCACGCGAGGCCCTGAGGTCGACCCCCGGTACCTGCAAAAGTAAACCAAAAAACCAGATTCAGTAGAGTAGCTGGATACAAAGTCAACACTCAAAAATCAATAGTATTCCTGTACACAAATAAAAAACACATTGACAGAGAAATTAGGGAAACAACACCATTCAAAATAGCTTCCAAAAATTAAATACTTAGGAATTAATCTAACAAAGGAATTAAAAGATCTTTACCTTGAAAACTACAGTACTCTGACAAAGGAGATCAAAGATGATATCAGAAAATAGAAAGATATCCCTTGCTCTTGGTTAGGAGGAATGAACATAGTGAAAATGGCCATACTCCCAAAATTGCTATACAGATTTAATGTAATCCCAATCAAAATAATATTACCATACCTCACAGAACTAGAGAAAACAATCCTGAAATTCATTTGGAACCAAAAGAGACATAGAATAGTGAAAGTAATTCTGGGCAACAAAGGCAAGGCAAGTGGCATCACAATCCCTGACTTGAAATTATACTACAGAGCTACTGTGATAAAAACAGCATCATACTGGCAAAACAAACAGACCTGAGGATCAATGGAATAAACTAGAAGATACAGAAATAATCCAAAAGCATTCAGCCAGTTGATCTTTGACAAAGGGGTCAAAAACATGCACTGGAAGGATAGCGTCTTTAATAAATGGTGCTGGAAAACCTGGCTTTCTACATGCCAAAGACTAAAACTGGACCCATGTCTATCACCATGCACTAAGCTAAAATCAAAATGGAACCAAGATCTAAAAATTAAAACAGAAACACTGAATCCACTGGAAGATAGAATAGGTAGAACTCTGGAAGATATAGGTGTAGGCAAAGCCTTTATGAACAAAACCCCAATTGCATGAGAACTATCACAAAGAATCGACAACTGGGATCTTACTAACAAGCTTTTGTGCAGCAAAATAAATCACCTACAGAGTTGAAAGAAAACCCACACAGTGGGAAAAAAATGTATGCCAGCTGTTCTTTAGACAAAGGACTAATATCTAGAATATATAAAGAATTGAAAAAAATTAGACCTTCCAAATTCAAATACCCAATCCAAAAATGGGTATATGAGATGAATAGACATTTCTCAGAAGAAGTACAAATGGCAAATAAATATATGAAAAATTGTTCAACACAACTTGTCTTTCAAAATATGTAAATTAAAACAATGTGAGATGCTATCTCATTCCAGAAAGAATGGCTTTTATTGAGAAAAAAGTTAATAATAAATCCTGGCAGGGCTGTGGAGGAAAAGGAGCACTTCACTTGTGGTGGGAGTGTAGTCTGGTGCAACCACTGTGGAAATCAGTGTGGAGATTCCTCAGAAAACTAGGATTAGCAATCCCATTTGGCACAGATATCCCCCTTCTGGGTATCTTAACAGAAGAATTAAAAGCATCATACCACAGCGATATATGCACACCCATGTTTATAGCAGCACACTTTGTAATAGCTAAATCTTGGAAGCAACCCAAATGCCCATCAACCAATGAATGGATAAAAAAGATGTGGTTTTTTAATACAGTGGAGTACTTCTCAGCCATAAAGAAAGATAAAATTGAGATATTTATAGCTAAATGGATGGAACTTGAGACCATAAGTGAAATAAGTCAGACACACTTGTGTAAATATCACCTTATCTCTCTGGTATGAGAAACAGAAAATGTGAATGGGCATATAAATGTACAAAAGATACTGTGAAATAGGAAGAAACTGTTCAAAAGGACAAGGGAAATAGGGAGGGGGAGGGGAAAGGAAGGAAGAGAAAGGAAAAATGAAAAAAGGATAAAATGAAAAACTGAGCTTTGTAAGCAGGGAGAGGAAGGGGGCTTGAAAAGCAGGGATGGGACTAGGAAAAAATAAAATGAAAAGAGAAATCAAGATATATCATGTACAGATATAAATTCCCTATAATGAATGTGGTCATTATGCATATCTAAATTGTACCAACAAACTTAAATTTAAAAACAAGAAAAAGAAATTGACAGATTCATGGATACATATGAATTACCAAAGATAAATAAATGATATAAAATTTCTAACTAACCCAAAATAAGTGAATGAAATTGAAAATGTAACTAAAAAGTTGCCAACAATGAAAATCCCAGGTCCTGATGGATTCACTGCTGAATTCTACAAGAAATTTAGAAAAGATTTAATATCATTCATTACCTTCAAACTCTGTAATGAAATTGAAATACTCCTAAAGTTATTCCTGGAAGTGAGTATTACCCTGATTACAAAACCAGAGAAGGACCCAACCAAGAAAGAGAACTATAAGTGAATCTCCCTAATGGACATAGATGCAAAAATCCTCAGTAGGATACTGGCAAACAGAATGCAGCAAATCATCAAGACAATTATCCACCATGACAAAGTAGGATTCATCACAGGGATGCAGGGATGTTTCAACATACACAAGTCAATAAATGTAATACACCATATTAATAGAGCCAAGGACAAAAATATGATCAAATCAATAGATGCAGAAAAAACATTTGACAAAGTCCAACACCTATTCATTATTTTTTAAAAACTCTACAGAAAATGGGAATATATGGACTTCATCTCAATCTGGTAAAAGCCATCTATGACAATCCAACAGCCAACATCATATTGAATGGCCAAAGAATGAAAGTTCTCACTCTAAAATAAAGAAAAGGCCAAGGATGTCCACTGTCACCACTCCTATTCAATATAGTTCTGGAAACATTAGCCAGAGCAATTAGACAAATGAGATAAATTAAAGGAATAAAGATAGGAAAGAAAGAAGTTAAATTATAATTATTTGTGGATGACATGAACCCTATATAGGAGAACCCAAAATGCCACCAAAAGAATTCTAGGATTAAAAACCAAATTCAGTAGCATAGTGGGATACAAAGTCAATACTCAAAAATCAGTAGCATTCCTATACATTAAAATAACCATACCCATCAAAGAAGCAGTTTATACAAGAGTGCTACAAAATTAAAAGTAAGATCAGGTGCTAAACAGAGAGATCCTACCATTTTTTCTTGAAAATCATACATCAGATATATCAATTTCACTTACTCAATTCAACCTCTTGGAGTGTTTACCACCATTCTCTCTACTTCAGAAATTTTCAGTCATTTGCAATTAATACCAAAATATAAGATGTAGGCATGTCTTAGTTACTTTTCTTGTTGCTGAGACAATATACTTGACACCCAAAGTTAAAGGAGGAAAAATTATTTAGCTCAAAGTTTGTAGAAGTTTCACTCCATAATCAGCTGGCTCCAAGGCACGGTGGCATCACAAAGGAGGAACAGCTCAGGGCGGGCAAAAGATAACAAAACAATAAGGGACAACTGCTGGGGATGAAGCTGTCTGTACCTTGGGTACCTAGGACAAGGCCAGTGCTTCTCATTAGTTTGGCAGGGCCCCATGAGAAGTGTGCACAGCTCAGGGAGCCGATGCACATAGTGACTTGACCTTTGCTTGAAATAATATAGACAGTTTCCTCTTGTTCCCTGTGAAGGCATCAAGGCATGCTGTTCTACTGAAGATTAAATATTCTTCCTATACCAGATTCTACCCTCCCATTAAACTCTCCATGAACTTATGCATATGCTGATTGTATAAATTAATGTACTGCAGGTACTAGGCAGTTCCTGTCCACCATCAGGAGTGAGGGCTCCCCCTGACCACAGCTTTCTGTATATCGATTCCTGTCTTCTTCATCCCCTGCCATCCTCCCTCTGGAGTTTCAAGAGTCATGCTGGACACAGCAAACAACCACAGCTCTTTCTATTCCTTCTATATTATCCAGACTATGCAGGGTAGTAGCACTCACACCTTTAATCCTAGTGCCCTTGATCCTAGCATTGCACCATGAATCAATTCCAGCCTCACACATTCTAGATCCAGCTGACTTATGCATTTCCCTTTACACAAAAGGCATTTAGTCCATCCCCAAGAGTTGCCAAAGTTGTAACACTTTCAGCACTGCTGAAAATCCAAGTCCAAAGTCTCTTCTGAGATCTAAATCAAACTCTTAGCTGTGAGCCCCTTTACAAATAAAAAGAATATTAAACACTTTCAACATTCAGTGGCACAAGACAGACAATTCCACTCCAAAAGTTATAAACAGGGATACAAGGGAATGAGATGAAAGCAAGTCCAAAATCCAGCAGGCAAACATTAAACCCCACAGTTCCACTTCCAGCATCCCCGGCCATCTGGGGCAAGTTGTGAGCCCCAAAGGACTTGGGTGGCTCCATCACTACGGCACTACTGCACTGCTGGTGGCTGTAGCTCCCACGGCTTCTCTCGGGCCAGCTGTGCTCCCTCCTTGCAGTTTCCTCAGATGATCCTCCTGTCTTCTCCACACTTCTGCAGTCTCCACTGAAGTTTCAGCATCACACTCACAGCTTCACACGTTTCCATTTCAGGGGCTCACTGCCTGGCCTTCCAGGCCTTATTTTGAAATCTGAGTGGAAGCCTTCCTGACCCCACAACTCTTCCATTCTCCATGCACCTAAAACCAGCACCACGTGGATAATGCCAAGGTCTGCTGCCAGCTGGAGCAGTAGCCAGGATTCCTGCTTTCTTGGCTGTAGGGGTTGAGTGCCTATGAAACAAATTCTGAGGAAAAACTTCCCTAGGCTCCTGCTATTCTGGAATATGGTGCTCTGGGGCTCTCTTCTCAAAGCAAAGTCTTTCACTTTGGCAATTGCAAGGCTGCAAAGGGTAGAGTCCTGCTGCTTCTTGTGATGCCCTCAGGCCATCTTTTCAATTCTTCTGTTCCTCCTCAGCAGTCAAGATCTCTTCGGCTCTATCTTTGCAGTCCGCAGCTCTACTGGAGCTTCCTTTCTGGCCAAACTCAAAATGTTTTAAATCCTTCTGCTGGGCTCTTTGTTCTTGATTATCAACATAAATCTGGCTAAAAGCCTCCAACAGTAGCCACACCACTTCCTCAACATTAGACTGCCTTGAAATTTCTTCTGCCAGATTAGTCTTTCACCCTTAATCTCAGCTTCAGGCAAATCTATGGACATGAAGAAAATGCAAACTTTCTGCCGAGGCATAACACACATCGTCTAGAATCCAATAGCCGATGAAATCCTTCTGCCCAGCAGAAACCTCCTGAGCCTGATCTTACTGGCAGAATTTCTACCAGCACTCTGGTCTTCTGAGCTCTGACCAGAATCTCCCATCAAGTACAGCCTAAGGCACTCTAGCTCTACTTTCTCAAGTGGCATCTCAGAACCTTTCCAAACTTTTTCCACAAGCCATTCCCGAAGGGTACTGAACCGCGTGGTCAGGTAATATCACAGCAATAATGCCACTTCTCTGGTACCAAATTCTGTCTTAGTTACTTTCTCATTTCTGAGACAAAATACCCAACACCTGAAGTTAAAGGAAGAAATTTTTTTAGCCACAGTTTGTAGAGGTTTCAGTCGATAATTGACTGGATCCAAGGAGTGGCTTGACAAGCTGAGAAGCAGTTCATGGTTGCAGAAGACAGCAAAAGCAAGAAGCAAGGGATAATCACAGCTCTTTTTTCCCTTTTTATCTTATACAGACTAGTGAGGGCGAGTAGCACTCACACGCTTAATCCTAGTGCCCTTGACCCTAGCATTGCACCATAAATCAATCCCAGCATCACACACTGTAGATACAGCCACCTCTGAAAAAGACCATTGTGTGACTGCATGCAGCTTTTGGGGGAAATGTAGACACAAGCCATGACAAGGCATATAAGCCACTCCTCTGGATGTTTGAAGAAATACTTAATTTCATCCTGGTGCAATATTGAATTCTTTTACTTTCTCCCTCAAATATTTCTACTCGCCAAGTCATGGGCTTAATGATGGACAATCCCTACACACTTCATATGCACATGGATGCACACACACAAATGCACACACAAGCACTCCAAGTACTTATATGTAAGTGTAAATGCACACTCAAGTGCCTGCAGAATTGCTGCAGTAGATGTCTCTCATCCAAATACTAGGAAACCAGCAAACACACTACAGAATAGCCCACATCCATCTCCTGGACCATGGCCAATGCCACCACTCAAGGCACAGTATAGGTGTGGGCACAGCAGGTACAGAGTGCTAGGATCACCCCCATGGCCTCAAGGACTCTGTGTAGCCTTTCCATGCCATGTCTACCTGCACGGTCCTAGTCATCTCCAACACCAACACTGAATTCGCTAGAATTCAGCTGGCAACCAAGGAGTATGTTGTACCTTTTACCGGTGACTCAAGGGACTACATCATTTTCTCAGGAAAGAGATATTTGGAACATCAGAGGATCTGACTCACTATGCGTCATAGGTGCCCTGATCCTGTGCAGTGGAAGATTCGGGTTTTAGAACGAGAAGAAACACGTGTTACTTCTCAGATTCTTCCAGATCCTGTTGCAGAGATTATTGCAAACATACTATGTTAGTAAATTACAGAACCTGAGATAGATGAGACACAGACTTAATATATTTATTGTTAGAATGGTGACATGTATGTTGTCCCTAGCTCTAAAGTTGGAGATAAATATAAACTTCTAAAGCAGACCTTCAAAGTTTTTAAGTGCCTTATAAAAGTTATGCATTTCTTTATAATCTGATCAAATATCAGACTGTAACAATCTGTGTGTGTATAGAGAGAGTATATATCATTTTGCTGTGATTTTCTGCATTGCATTTTGAAGATACCGGATTTTCTTATTAGAAAATGAACGTTTGCAGCAACACTGAGTTGAGCAAGTATATCAGTACCATTTGTCCAATGTTATATTTTCACTTTGCACCTCCTTGCTACACTTTTGGTAATGATAGGAATATTTCAATTTTGTAATTATAATTGTATCTATTATGATAATCTATGTTGAGTGATCTCTCATGTTTTTATTTAATCATTTTGAGGCACTGCAAACTGTTTTCTTATAAACTGACACATAAACTTGTTAAATGCCCATTCTGACTGCTCACCCAATAGCATTCTGCTCATTTCTCCCCCATCTTTGTGTCATCCTGGTCCCTAAAACACAAGAATATTGAAATTGTGTCAGTCAGTAACACTACATAAGCACTAAGTTTTCAAGTGAAAGAATTTTGCATCTTCAACTTTAAACCAAAAGCTACAAACGATTAATTTTAGTAAGGAAATAATGCCAAACACTAACATAGACTAGAAGCTAGGTCTTTTACACCCAACAGCCAAATTGAGAATGCAAAGGAAAAGTTTTTGTAGGAGACGAAATGTTCTATGCAGTGAATATAAGAATGAAAAGAAAGTAAAAAACTTTGTTCCTGACATAGAGATAGTTTTAGTGATCTATATAAAAGATTCTAAAAGCCATGATATTCTCTTAAACCAAAACCTAATCCAAAGCAATATCCTCTTTAATTCTACGAAGGGTAGAAAACGCAAAGAATCTGGGGGGGAAATGCTGAATCTATGGTTCATGAGGCTTAAGGAAAGGAATTGTCCCATAATATAATAATATAAAGGTGCAAAGTGCTGCCATGGGAGCTGAATAAATTATCTACATCTAAGTAAAATCATGGATAAACATAGCTACAGCACCTACAGATTTTCAGTGTAGATGAAACAGCCTGAAACTGGAAGCCAGTGCCAAGGAAGAGTTCCAAAGCTAGAATGAAGTAGTCATTTAATGTTCTGGAAATCTTAGAGACCCTAAGAATTTTACTAAGTCTACTCTGCCTGTAACCTAAAAATGTAACAACAAAGCTATATGTTCAAAATATACTTTTTTAAATATTTAATTTTATTATATACACGTATGCATGTACTTAATTGTATCTGTGTGTGATGAATAATAATTACAACCATCTTGGAAAACTGGCATATATACATATTGCATCTTAGTCATTTTACTTCTCTCCTCCTTGTCCTCCCCTCTGCACCCATTCCAGACTACCTTTAATTTTGTTCTTTATTCGTGTATTTCTCATGGAAGAGAAACCATGTGATATTAAACCTTCCCTATCTGGGTTTTTCCCCACTTAGCATTATGGTGTTGAGATGCGTCAATTTTCTTGTAAATTACTTACATTTTAATTTTTATCTTTCTTTTCAGTTGACTAGTACTTTATTATGTATATACCCACATTTTCTTTATTCCTCTGTTAATGGAAAAGTAGGCCACTTCCAAAATTTAGCTCTTATGTGTGAGAGACTCTGGCCAAATGAGTGATTGTCGTGAGTACAATAAGGAAGGGACCTTGGAACAACAGTTCCCAGACTTCTGGGGCACACGGTTAAAGTTTAGAGCAAGTCTGTAGGACAACAGTCAAGAGAACTAAAAGCAAGTTATTCTCAGAGATGTTTGCTTTGGCCATTGTGTCCCTTCTGCCATGATAAGATTGCTTAAACTAAGTTGACATATATCACATAGCAAATCATTTCATTCCTTTCCTGTCCTCTGACCAAAACTCTTATACGAATGTTGCAAATGCTGTTCTTCTATGTCTTTGTTCTCATGTCTCATGCAATTACAAATAAATATCTGCAGATGTCTATATTTTCCTGAGATTTTGGATCAGCCTCTCTGGGCCTCTTGGTGATTGAACTAAATCTGGACCCCAAATAATTTTTCATCCTCTGCACACCACAGTCACACACTGCAACAATTATGAATTCTACTGCTATAAATATGGGTATGCATGTATTACTGCCTTATGATCTCTTTAACACTTTCAGCATAAAAACCACAAGGGGTGTAGCTGGCTAAACGGAATTTCTATTTTTAATTTTTTGAGGAATCTCCATACTGATTTCCATAGTTGTACTAGATTACACTACCAACAATGTAGAAGGGTTTTTTCCTCACAATCTCACCATTTGTTGATTTTGAATTCTGAATGATAGCCACTTTTGTTCTTTCATTATTTACAAAATATCTTATTACTTTCCATAATCAAACACACATAGATAAGCACTTACATATTTTGTAGAGTCTATTATCCATGTGTGAATGGAAAAAATTAAGTTTAATGTTTCCAAAATGGTATGACTGTTAATTTCTACACAGTTCTTTGTGGAGCACAATGGGATCTCACTGTTGTTTGGTCTTGCATTTCTCTGATGGATAAATATGCTGAACAATTTTTCATGTACTTATTAACCACTTGTACTTCTTATTCTCTGAAGTGTCTATTCATCTCAACTGGCTTTTTTTTTTAACTGAGTCTTTTGTTTTGGTGGGTGTAATATTTTTAGTTCTTTATATATTCTTGACATTAGTCATGTGCCTAAGAAGTAGTTGGCAAATGTATTTGCCACTCTGTAAGTTGTCTCTTCATTCTGTTCTTTCTTTCCTTTGTTGTGCAGAAGCTTTTTAATTTGATACAATCCCACTTGTAGATTCTTGATATAATCTATTGTGTAGTTGAGGCTCTGTCCAGAAAGTTCTTACCTATATCTATGTCTTCAAGAGCTTTACCTAATATTTCTTCCAGCAGATTCAGTATTTTTGCTATAATATCTAGGTCTTTCATCCATTTTGATCTTATTTTACTACAGAGTGAGATGTATGGACCTAGATTTATTCATCTGCATGATAGATTACCAGTTTTCTCACCACCATTTGTTAAAGAAACCATCTTTTCTCTAGCACATATTTTTGACCCCTTTCTCAAAAATTATATCGCTAATGGTGCCTAGAATTTTTTCTCCATCCTCAAGCCCATTTTATTGATCCATATGTCTAGATCTGTGCCAGTACCATGCTTTTATGATCACTATAGTTTTGTGGTATAATTTACCACAAAATTTAATGGAATTTAATGCCTCCTTCTTTGTCCTTACTGATTAAAGTAACTTTGACAATTCTGGGTACCTTCTCACTACATATAAATATTAAGAGTGGTTTTTTTTTTTCACTTCAGTTAAGAATGCTTATCCTCCTTTTGGTTATAACTGCAATCAAAATTAAATCTAGAGATCATCTTGGGTACAGTGACCACATATTGGTTTTGCTATCCAATAACAGGGGATGTCTACATTTTCTAATGTCCTCTTCAGTCTCCTTTTTCAGAGCACTATCATTTTTTTATAAATGTCTTTCACTTTCTTGGTTAGGTTAATTCACAGGTATTTCATTGTTTTGAAGCTATAATAAATAGTATTGTTTTCTAATTTTTCTCTTGGAGAGTTCATTGTTGATGTACAAGAATGCTATTAACTTTTTTGTGTTGATTTTTTATTGTGCCACATTGCCAAATGTATTAGTGTTTAGTGTCTTCTGGTGAAGTGATTTTAGACCTTCAATATAAAGCATCATGTCATATCTCTTTTAGTTCTTTCTCTCTCCTGGTTGCTCCAGATGAAGTTTTGAATAGGATGCTGAACAGGAGTCATGAGAGTGGAAACCCTTGTCTTGCTACTAATTTTAGGGAGAATTCTATCAGTTATTCCCCATTTACTGGCATGTTCATTGTTGGCTGGTCATAAATGGCTTTTAACAGTTTGAGGTAAGCTATTTTTGTCAGGATTTTTTGTCATGAATGCATGTTGGATTATGTCAAGGCTTTTTCTGTATCTGTTGAGAAGATCATGGAATTTTTATCCTTAATTGTGTTTCTATGATGTATTACATTTTTTTATATATGTATATTGAACCATCCCTGCATACCTCAGATGAAAACAACTTGATCATGTTATATGATTTTTGATTATTTGTTTCACTATGTTTACAAGAATCTTGTTCAGGATTTTTGTACCCATGCTTATTAAGGAAATTGGCATATAGTTTTCATTTTCTCTTGAATTTCATTCTGGTATCAGGGTAAAGTTAGGTTCAAGGAGTGAATTTGACAGTGTCCCTTGCCTTTCAATTTCATGGAATATTTTGAGAAGTGTTGATGTTAGTTATTCCTTGAAGTTCTTGTAATATTAAGTGAAGAATCCATAGGGTCCGGGGCTTTTCACAGGAGACAGGGTCTTTATTGCTGTCTCTAGTTCATTGCTTGTAATTGATCTAGTTCAGTGATGGCAAACCTTCCAGAGACCGAGTGCCTAACCTGCAACCCAAAACCCACTTACTTATCACAAAGTGCCTTTTAAATCTGATTACTCAGGTTTTAGTTTAGAAAAAATAACTCATGCATTAGCATCTTCTGTCTTAAAAGAACGACACATATGCCATAGGTTCACCACCACTGGTATATTCCTAGTGTTTACATATCAACTAAAAACTTCTGTGGGACAAATAAAATAAGCAAGAGTGATTTAACAACTTGTGGGGAAAATTTTTGGCAACTACTCTTCTGAGAGAATACTAATACCTAAAATATATGAGGAATTCAAAATATAAACCCACAAGAAGCACTAGACTCTGTCACAAAATGGGTGAATGAAGTGAACTATATCTCTCAAAATACGTACTGTAGGCTAATAAGCACATGAAAAATGTTAGCGTCTTTATCCATTAGGAAATGTAAATCAAAACACTTCTGTCATTCATTATACTTCAGTAAGAATGGATATCATCAAGAAGATAAAAACAAATGCTGCCAAGGGTGAGTGGTAATGAATCTTCCATGCTGTTGGGACAAATGTAAACTAGTATAATTAATATGGAATTCAGTATGGAGATACATCATCAGTATGGAGGTACATCAAAAATAGAAATTTCATTTGACCCTCCTAGATATTTCATTATACCTCTCCTAGATATGTTCCCAAAAGAGAGATATATAATAATATAGTGATACACGTGTGCATATACTTATAGCAGTGCAACTCACAATAGCAATATCAAAGAAACAACCTAGATGCTTTTGAACAGAAAACTGGATAAAGGATTTGTGGTATATATGCACCATGGAGTACTATTCAGACACGAACAGGACAAATTCAACTCCTTTGTAGGAAAATGCATAGATCTTGAAACCATGTTATGTGAAACAAGTCAGATACATCACTGAATATCACATGATTTCTCCTATATGGCATCCCAAAATATAAAAAAATAAAGAGTAAAATTAAGGACATCTGTTAGAAAACAGTGAGATAAATTTGTTGGAGATGGGAAGGTGATAAGAAAATCAGGAGAGGGAAGTGAACATATTCAAGATTGTGCGTGTGTGTGTGTGTGTGTGTGTGTGTGTGTGTGTAGACATTCACCTAAATGAATGCAATTATTATGTATTATAAACATATAACAAATAAATAGTTGTCATGACACACCTGGGTATGACAGGAGGGCTTTACTGCTTCCTTCCTACCAGGTAGCAAGAGCTGGACACTCAAATGTGTCTCTCTCTTCCCTTCCTAGGCACAAGATAAATAAACACAATGCAAGAGGACCAGGTCAGTGTGCAATCCCAGGTTTATGTTAAAGCTGAAAAAGTTCCAGCGAGAAAATTCCTATCTCTCAACATGCACTGCAAGAAATTCTGTCCTAACTTTTCCTCAGACAGGAGCATTATCCTCATAATACTGCTTAGGAAATTAGTGTTTGTGCCTGTGAGAGACTCAACAACTACCTTCGAGTTTCTTTTTTTACAACTATGGTTAAAATGATATTCTGGAACAGGGCTGACACGGTTTACAAAGAGAACTGAAAAACCCATGCATTTGCATCTCAACAATGTTTGCCTTTCCTTTTTGTATGTTGGAAATCATTGATATTGTGAGTAAAAAGGGCTTACTGAACATTTAGACACAAAATTCTACTGTGGTGTTTTATATGTTGGACTGCTGAAGAAGAGGGCAGACAAAGAGAAGGAGAAAAGGTAGTGGAGAACTTCTCCTGCATACAGCATAAAAGGTGACAGTGAGTAAAAAGAGAATATCCAAATACTTTTAGAATAAAATTATCTCCATGTATGGTATAATGTATGCCAGTCCCTAACCATACAACAACAAATGATGTCTGCGGTTTTCCAGTCAAATCCCACTCTTTTCCGAAGGTATTTCTTTCAGTTTTAAATTTTATCATATTCAGTTTACCCTTAAAACAAAAATAAATCTTGAAAGCTGCAAAGTAGTGAGAAGAATTTGGTTTCTCTTCAGATTGTATAAATATTTTGCCTTTTATAAAGTAGTGAGAAAATACAAAGAATTCCATGCCCCAACCACACAGCTTCAACAAGCTCGCTTATGATGCATGTGATAGTTGTACAGCCCAGCAAATATCCTGGATAAATGTACACATTCTTAATAAATTACTGATCAAAATTTTATAGAAAATATTACATATTTTTCAATTAATGTGGGAGAAAATCACTGTGTTCTTGCATAGGATTACATTTCTTAAAGAGCAAAGAGCAGTAACATACACAGGAAAAATAGAATGTATTGAAAGTGATAGTTTCTCATCAGAAATGTGAGAGACTTATTTACAGAAGCATTGAACAATTTGAATTTCAATTAATATTTACTGTTCATTATTGCCAGAAGCCATTAAGTTTCTCTAACACTCATTTTGAATGGGGCTGCCTCATAATTATGTCATTGATGCTCCCATGCACTGAATAGACATGAACTGAAAATTTTTCAAAAATGTGCAGGTTACATAATTTTCATAAGAGATGATTTTGCATTCCTTACATAGGCAAAGGAAACTCTGCACATTCTAGGGTCCTGACTCATGAGCAGAAGAGGGCTGACAGTTGGGTAACATCTGGTGACCACTGCAGCCACGTTCACCAGGAACCTGTTAGGGTTGTTATACAATATTAAAGAGGCTTGGAAAATGGAGGACAGGGTATAAAAAGAGACAAAGGTGCTAACCAGCAGAATGACGGTTCTGGTGGCTCTGGTCTCAGGGGAGGATCTATGTGAGGTGTTGCTCTTGTGAATACTCTGCATTCTCTGCTTGTGCCTGTGCAGGATGGACACCAAGGAGCTGCTGGCCCAGAACATGAGCCCCACACACAAAGCATCAGGCAATGACAGCAGTGCTGCATGCAGGATTTTCCTAGATTTTTGTTGGGAAACACGAGAACAGTCTCCAAACTCTTCTTTGTATGTGATGTTTTTATGACTCCCTTTGTCACTCATATTCAGAAGCACAATTGTATTTACCAGCATGCAGAGGATCCAACAGAGCATACTGAAGGTCCCTGTGTACTTGGGAGCTTTAACCTTAAGCTCTGCCCACCTGGAGTTCCCTGGGCTGATTGTGATCACCTGGAAAACACTCAAGAGGCAGGTGCTGCCAGTGGACACACCCCTGCCTACTCTGTGAACTTAGAAAACAAGTTTGCATCCAAGGTCACTGAGGAAATCTTTCAAGCCAAATGCTGCCATTGTGTCAGGAACTCCTCTAAACAGAATGGCCAAGGAGTTGGCTACAACCAGGTGCTTGAGGATCTGATCTGTGGATCTTAATCAGCTCTTAGTGAAATGAAGACAGGTATAGTGGTGAAGAAGAGAGAAATTCCCCAGTGTTCCAATGAGAGTCTGAGAGAAGCAGACCACTCCTATTGCTACATTACGGGAGGCCATTCAGCCTGTCTCAGTGACTGATCTTTGTCTTCAGAGCCAGAAGATTTTGCTTGGGAACATGAAGTATGGGCTGTATGTTTTTATGTCACAAGAAATCCAAAATTCCCTACCTGCTGATAGTGTATACTTACAACTATTGAAATGAAGATTTTTATTCCTGGAAGTCTCCAGCATTGACTGCAGAAACTGAAAATGAATTTATAATGTACGAACTCATACGGTGAAATCTGGTATCTTCATTATCCACAAACCAATGAGAGAGTCACTGTTACTTTTTTCATGATAAAAATGATGACATTTTATGCAGAGTGGCTAGGTGACTTGCATGATTCAGACTCTGCAAAGGTACATAATGGGGATTCGAAGATGTCAGGTGTTATAAAACATCCTACATTTAAACAAAATGCTAGACCAAGGACATGAGGTAGCATTACTTTCAAATAATCTAGATCTATTTACTTTAATTTTTATACCATGACATTTTATATTAGGTGGGTAATGTTTTATTTCATAGTTTAGATTGTAAAATATTTCCATTTATGCACAAACTTTAGCCTACAATCTAATATGAAGAGTGACCAAAGAGTGAGAGGTCATAGAAAATGTGTGGGTAATAACTGCAGTTTTATACTACACATCCCTGCAAGATTTCAAGATTGCCAGATGTGGCAGTGCATACCTGAAATCCCAGCACTTGAGAGTCAGGGGCAGGGAGCTCACAATGAGTGTAAGGCATGTCTGGGCTATTTAATGAGCTCAAGTCCAGCCTGGACAACATAGCAAGATCCTGTATCAAAAAATACATCTATATTAGAACACAACAGAAAACTCCATTTGTTCTTATGTCAGAAGCAAAAGTACAATGACACAATCACGAGAATTATTTAGTCATAACATGTTCTTCCATAAATAGGCACTTAAATATAAGCACTTGGTAAAGTAGCATAGGTATAAAATAAATTAATACTAATTTTGAATTATGTACTTTTAATCTCTGGTTTAATGAAGTGAATAGCAATGATTTAAGACAGATATTAAAATGCAAGATATGTATGTAAAATATGTGCTATGAAGATAAATGTACATTGTATGTATAGAAATACAAGAGTGCAGGATTCTTAAGAGTATATAAGATACACTTGGCTCTGATGGATGTCCCGTAACCCACAATTATTAAGGCACTTCCCCTTAAGTGCTGCATCCCTAACTGTTACAGAAAAAACAGTCTTACCATAACCTCCAGCCCACACGCATCCTCATGAGACACAGTGACTGCCTCCATCACACACTCACACGTGGAGAGTCTGAGGAAATATCTGTCTTCCTTCCACTGCCGCTCAAAAGAGCCACTTTGCACTGGGCTGCATGATTCTAATAAACTTATTCTACTCTTTATTACAAGCGTATATCAAATGCAAGTATCTAATCTGTAAAATTATCATGATTCCACTGAGGTAGGCTGCTTAGACCATTGAATCTGAAGCTCCAATCCTCATACACCTAAAACCCAGATTTCACTACCACTTGCATTAAACAGCAACAATCAGGGGGCCAGTGAGATGGCTCAGCGGTGTAAGTGCCTGCTTGGCAAGCATGAGGGCCCGAGTTCGACTCCCGGAACCCACATACGAAAAAAAGGGCCGGTGATATCGCTCAGCGGCACGGGCGCCTGCTAGCGTGCGAGGTCCTGAGGTCGAACCCCAGTACCCACAAAAAAAAAAAACAGCAACAATCAGTGTCACTGTTGATTGTACTAAACTGTGTTGGAAAGACTCAGTGATTGGATTGTGAAAGAATATGGGACTCAATTCAATGAAATAGCTCATGTTAAATTTCAGGATTTTTTCCCTCCTGTGTCTTTGGCACTGGATCTTTACAAACACAAAAGAACCACTTTTCTCAGAATGTTGACATACCCAGGCTGCTGCTCCGTCTTCTCTTTCAGACATTGCTTCTGCTACTGGAAAATGACACACTCCCCCGTCCCACCTGAGTTGCTGGGAGTGACGCCAGTGTGTGGTGGTTCTGGAACACAGCCTATGTGGGGGAGGGAATCAGAACCGAGATAAGTCTTTGTGAATATGTGATCTCACCTCCCCACAGACTCAATTATCACTCCAGCTGCCCCATTGCAGTGCAGACTTTAGGGGAGTTGAGTGTCCTTCAAAAACTTTTTTCCCAGGTGCTAATTACAAAAGCCAATTACGGGTGTCTACGTAGTATCTCTTAAGAGACAGTAGAGTCTTTAGAAAGGAATGTATTTTTCCATGATCCCTTGAGGCAAAGAGGTCCCAGTACCAGAGAGCAGGAAAGAATGAGATCTGACATGGGGAACTGTCAGAAAAGCACCAAGAGCTCACAGGATTCTCTCCTTCTCTGGTAATTTTCTTAGAACCCAAATTTAGTTCTTTCTTACAGTTCAGGCTACTTGTCTACATCGTTTAATATGTGAGCACATACTGAGTCTGACCAGTAGCTTGAGAGAAACTTGCCAAGAGCTTGATAGAAAGGGTAGAAAGTGAAGCTAATAATTTATGTGAAAAATCATTAGAATCAATTCCACAAGTAAATGCAAAAGAATTTGGCACCATGGGTGACATGGAAATTTTGTAGGACCATTTATTTGTCCTATGTTGACTCCTTTAGTGGTAAGAAGGTAGATGCAACAATACCATCAAAATCCCACTTTTAGAAAGCTCTCATTTAGAAAAAAAAAAAAAAACATTGTCAAATGTTGAAAAGAGAGATTCTACCATTTTTTGCACAGGGTTTTGCTAAGTCACCAAGTTGCCTGGACTGGATTTGAACTCTGCATCCTCCTGCCTCAGCCTTTCAGTACACTAAGATCTACCATTTTAGTTAGAATCAGACAGGAGGTAAGTTAGTACTACTCATTGCATTCAACCTCATAGGACGTTGACTTCCATCCTCTATACTTCCAAATTGTCAGTCACCTGTAATTAAAGAAGAAATATATGATTTAACCATACAAAGCAATCCTCGTGATTGTCCAAGATACTAATCCTTAATTTCTTCTCTTCCATTATTGTGTTTCCTCCTAATCTGTCTTCACACACACACATACACACTCAAACACTCACACACATACACTGCCACTTTTTAGGTCAGCTAATGAAACAGTTAAATTTTTATAAATCAAAGTTATTTGTCCTTCAAAATTGAATAATAAACTTGAGGACAAAAGGAGGAATTTAGGAGAATGTTTATTGGAAATAATTTTTTGAGACAAGGCGTGTAATCCAAGGTGGCCTTGAACTCACTATGGAGCCCAGGCTTGCCTCAAACACACGGTGATCCTCCTGTCTCAGCCTCCTGAGTGCTGGGATTACAGGCATGCACCCCCATACCCAGCTGGAAGTAATAATTTTTGAAAATCTCTTGGTGAATATCCAAGAGGGAAAATAAGTCCAATGTGCTTCCTTCGTCATGGTCTTCTATAAATAAGCAGAGCACAGGAAATTATTTTCAAAAGGTAGCTTTGTGTGTTCAGGGTTTAAAGGAAATTATGTATTTATCTGGCTCCCAGGAAACTGAGTTCAAAAGAAATTGGTTACTCTGCATTTTGTTCAAGGCCATACTGGACGTTAGGGAGGATTTATCAACTAACTTAGCAGTTTATCAAAGGATTAGAGTCCCTGAACGGGTACCAAACAGAAATACAGGAGATTAAAAATGCTATTGAAAGGACGGGGCAGAAGTGACCAGTGTGAGGACAGGGTGTCGAAACTACAAGACAGGGCTGATGCCAGTAACTATATACTCTGAGACACCTTAAAAACAACAAAGACAATGAAAAATGGATCCAACGTCTGCTATGTGATGCAAATAAGACCAATTTAAGACTAATTGGAATTAGTGAAAAGTCAGAAAACAGCACAAATGGCATTAAAATCCCTGTTTACAGAAATAATAGCAGAGTTAGGCATGGTGGCCCATGCCTGTAATTCCCGCACTTGAGAGGCTAAGGCAGGAGGATTCCCGTGAGTTCAAGGGCAGCCTGGGCTACATTGTAAGTTCAAGGGTAGCTCAAACTACATATGAAGCCCCTGTCTCAAAAAGCCAAAAAAAAAAAAAAATGAAAAAGAAAAAAAAACAGAAATAATAGCAGAAAACTTCCCAAATACAGGGAAAGAAATAAACATACAAATAAGTGAGATATATGGAACACAAAAATATGTTTCAAATCCCTTCCATGAACATTGGTTGACTCCAAATGTGTTAATTTGTATTTGTTCTCTTTTCTCTTCCACTAGTCTATGTCTTTGCTAATGCCAATTTCACACTGTTCTAATTATTACATGCAGTATATTTTAAAGTCAGATAGGATGGTGTCTTCAGCTTTCTTCATTTTGCTCAAAATTTTTTTGCTATTTGGAATGTGATCTGGTTCCATAAATATTTTAAGATTGTTTTGTCTAGTGCTGTGAGGAATGTTATAGATTTGTAAATTGTAATCACATACAACCTGTAGACTCTTCTGGGTATTATGAATGGTTTAGCAATGTGAATTCTTCCAATCAATTAAGTCAGGGTACCTTTTCATCTATTTGTTTCACCTTAGAAAATGTACATATTTTTCTAATGGAATTTTTAATCTAAGTTTCACAGACTCCAGCGGTATATGGCATCCTCGTTTATCAATTCCTACCAACATGGCACAATTTATATCCAATTCATGGTGGTCTCCTTGTTAGTGTGTCCTGGGTTTAGGTGGTGGTTTATTCGCATTCCTTTGATTACTTACTAATTTGGGTATCTTTTCAAATACTGAGTATACTTCAGGTTATTTTTTTAGAGGACCACCAAAGTGACAGTGTATTTTACCAAGGCATGTGGTGCACCACTGGGGAGTCAATAGAGAGGAGAGAGCCCTCCTAGACTAAAAGCCAAGTAGCTGGAGAATGCTGTTTATATAGCAGTTTGTAGCTCTCTTAAGTGATAGTCAGGGCTGAAAGATTGCTTTAAATGTTGGGTATGTAAATAGGGGGCCCAGATCCATCCTTCTTGATCTTGGCACTCCAAGGTGCTGCCTCCCTTCTTCAAAAGGGCAACAATATACTCTAAAGCGTTAGGCATGGAGGAGGGGCATAACTGCTGCCTATCCGGCTGCACTCATGTTGGAGTGGAGAATGGTGGTTCAGTAGCCAGGAAGACACTGAAGCAAATCCATTGGGGTACAAGGGGGAGCAAAGGGAAGCAAGGAGGAGGGGAAGACAGCTGGTTAAACCATCATCCCCTCCAGCCGATAGGGGGAAAATGAGAGAATCAGGTGCTTCTTGTTTATTTCATTTCCCTCCTGAGAGATTTCATCCTCTGTAATCTTAAGGGGGCTGAAGGACAAAAGTCTGTTCTGTAACTGCTTTAAAGCTGATATGGGGCAGCTGACCTTCTCTGCACAAGGAATAAATATCTTCTGGCTGCTGCTCTGGTGATATATGGGATTATGGCTTCCTCTGAAGACACTGGTTAGAAGCCCTGCATCATTACCAGCTCAATGTAGAAGCTCTTTTTCTGGAAGATATAGAGCTAACCAGCATTCCAAAGATATAGGTAGTGTAATTACTCCTACAGGACATTAGCAGAGCCTCCTTTCCACAAGTGCCATCACAGCTTGGCCATCTGAAACATCAAGTATCTGCTCTTCCCAGTGTTCTAGCAACTGCCTGCAAGAGTGCATCTGGCCTTTTTCATAAGGAGAAGCCATTGCCCATACCTCCCTACTTTGAGATCTTTCATCATCATCCTCTCCAGCCTGGCCATATTCTGTTGGAGCAGAAACTTGACCTCAGAGTTGCCTCTAAGGCCACACCACCCTGAACATGCCTGATCTCCTCTGACCTCGGAAGATAGACAAGGTCAGGTCTGGTTAGTACTTGGCTGGTTGATTGCCTGGGGATAGACGAATTGTCCTTCTAGCTATCATGGGGATTCATGTCTGCCCCACCCAATCCATAAATCACCTGTAGCTATTCTAAGCCACAATGGCCCCTGGGTTGGGTTTATCCAATTGTCAGCCACTTCCATTTTTATTTTTCAGCAAATGCAGCCCACAGTAGATATGCTTAGGCTCAGAAACACATTCTGTCTAGATACTTCCTTGAACATGACTAGCAGTCCATTAGAAAGTCCAGGGCCGGTGAGATAGCTCAGCGGCATAAGCGCCTGCCTGGCAAGCGCGAGCTCCTAAGTTTGACTCCCAGTACCCACATAAGAAAGAAGGGCCAGTGATATCGCTCAGCAGCATGGGCACCTGCTGGCATGCAAGATCCTGAGTTCGACCCCCCGTACCCACAAAAAAAAAAAGAAAGAAAGTCCAGAGTGTGACCAACTCAAAATCAAACCTCTCTCCCTGTCTACATGATATCTTTGTAATTTTCCCATTTTCTTACCTACTGTGTTGTCTTGTTCTTTTTTATATAAGATGTGATTGAAAAATATGAATTTTCAAATCAAAATATATTTATTATTGTATAGACACATTGCCATTAATCCCCCTCAAAATTCTGCTCCCTTTTATACCATCATTCTCTTGGAATGGACATTTGTTATTATGTATTATTTATTGAGAATTATATTTATTTTTCAACCAAAGTCCACTATTTTGTTCCTATTGTTTGTGAAGTCTTAGGAACTATTTACAAAAAGATTTTTTTTGTCTTTTTTATGAGACAGGGTTTTGCTCTACAGTTCAGGCTGGCCTTAAACTCACTCTGTAGCCCAGGCTGGCCTCAAACTCATGGTGATCCTCCTGCCTCAGCCTCCTCAGTGCTGGGATTACAGGCATGCACCACCACGCCCAGCTTACAAAAAGATTTTATTTCGTTAGGAAGTTTGCAGCATTGACTACCCAATCTTAAGGTTATTTGATAGCGTATATATAAGTCAATGTTTGGAATTCCACAGTAACTTATTTTTCTTCACAATTCTAACTATGAGGCAGTCACTGTATTTTCATGCTAAAAATGAGGACATTTGTTTCCAAAGAGAGGTTAATTTGTCTAATTCACACCCTACTGAATGCGGAGGTGGGACTTAACAGTGCCAGGAGTAGTAACTCACAGAGCGTGTGACCACAATGCTAGTCCAAGAACATGCGGTAGCTTCATTCTTCAGACAGTGCTGATCTACTCAAGTTAACATTTTACACTTTCTCATTTTATCCAAGATGATGATGTTTCATAGTTTTTGCTGTAAAATATCTGTATTTATGTGCAGAGATCTATCCTACACAACAGTATCAATTATGAACAAAGATTTAGAGGTCATTAGGAAGATGGCAGGATGAGTGCAATTTTGTACTACACATCCCAGCACAGTGACTGCTTAGATTTGGTGAATGCAAGATTGTCTGTATGTTATTACAAAATAACATTGGTTCTTACATCAGAAGAAACTGTAAAATGATATTTCATGAGAATTATTTAATCATATTATGTTGTTCCATAAACAATAGCACTAGAAATAATGAAGAAATACAGTAGTACATGATAAAACTAAACCAAGAAAATTTTTGAATCATATATCATGTCCTTTTAATCTCTGGTTTAATGAAGTAAATAAAAATGATTGCTAAATATAGATATGTAAAATACATATAGTGAGAAATAAAGACATAAAGTGAGAAATGTACATTGCATAAATAGAAATAATAGAGTATAGGATCATTATGACAAAATTTGAAGATCAGAGAACGTATCACAAGATACCTATCAGCCTGAGAGATACCTCTTTTCTTGGTTACTTTTCTCTCATTGCTGAGACAAAATACCCAATGCCCAAAATGAAGGAAGGAAAGGTTTATTTAGCTCACAGTTTGTGGAGGTTTCAGTCCATAATCAGCTGGCTCCAAGGCAGGGTCGTGTGGCACAGGATTAACAGTTCATGGTGTCAGAAAACAGCAAAAGTAACAAGAGCAAAGGGGGAGGAGTGCGAAGAGAAGACTCTTTCTGTCCTTTATATTGCATGTAGGCTACCCGCCCTAGGGTGGGTGTAGTACTCACGCTCATAATGCCCACACTAGACAATGAATCAATCACAGACTGGAGATTCAGCTACCTCCATAAAGCAACCCCCCATGACTGCATGAGGCCCTGTGAGGACATCCAGACACAAACCATAACACCTCTAAAGCCTTAATTCTAAAGACATCTTCTCCAATGTGCTGTTTCCATAACTGCAAGGGCAACAGTCGCACCTTAATCTTCAGCCCACACATGTTTTCAGTAGAAACACATTTACTGTCTCCATTATACACTTCAGAAACCAGCATCAAAGGAAATGTTTCTATTCCTACCACTGACACTCAGATATATCACTTATGCCCTAGACTACATGATTATCATAGATTTATTCCACTCTGTTAAACCATAAAGTATCACAGACCAATTCTTGTAATATGACAAATCCAGTCTATAATTCCAATGAGGTAGGCTGGTCAAAACACTGATTTTTAAGCTACGGTCCTTACATACTTAAACTCCAGGGCTCATTATCACTTGCATTAAATAGCAACACTGCCTTTGTAGATTATACTAAGCTGCACTAGTAATAGCCAGAGATTGTATTGTGGGGGACACCGGATCCACCCTAATTTCCTAGCTCAGATTAAGTTTCAGAAATTTTCTTCCCTTCCATGTGTCCTTGACACTGGGGACATTTCAAATCTAGAAGAACCACTTTCCTCAGAATATTCACTTGGCCAAACTGCTGATCCATCTACTTACCTTTTGGTTCTGTCTTGGATGCTGAAATAAGACAAAATCACCCATCTCTTTCCAATTTCCACAACTGTGGCGGATAATGAGGATTCTGACACCCGGTGGTGGCGGGGTGATCAGACCTGGAGTATGTGTCTGTGAGTCTGTGACCTCACAGTTGTCACCACCTGCAACACTGCAGTGCAGTCTTTGGGACAGTCAAGGGTTCCTGAAAACCTTTTTTCCTGGTTGCTAATTACCAAAGCCAATTACAAGTTTTTAGTTAGTATCCCTAAGATACTGCTGCAGTCTTTGGGAAAGGCTCTTTCTTCTGCACGGCCTGGAGATGAAATTTCATTCTTTTCTAAACTTCAGGCCACTTGGCTACACTGTCATTTAATATGTGAGAAAATGCAGAGTCAGACTAAATACCTGAGAGAAGTTTACCGAGAGTTTTGAAGGAAGGGTAGAACAATACGCTAATAATTTATATTAAAAAATAATTAGACTCATTTGCACAACTAAGTAGCAATTAATTTGGCAAAGTAGGTGGCTTGGACATTGTGTAGGACCAGGTATTTTCAATGTTGACTCCTCTTAGTGGTGAGAAGTAAACAGTAAAATACCCATCAAAAATTACCATATAAAATAGTCCATCCATCTGAAATGAAAGACCAGGTTCTTAACACAGAAATCCTAAAATCCTACCCTTCTTTCTTTTCTTTTTTTTTTCTTTTTTTTTTTTTTAACATGTTCTCATTATGTCACGAAGTTCCCCAGGCTGGCCTCAAATGATCCTCCTGCCTCTGCCTCCCAAAAATTACTGTACTGGAATTACAGGCATGCATCACCATGCACAGCTGATTTTTACCATTCTTTTAGTTAGAATAAGACATCAGATAAATCAGTGCTACTCACTTCATGCAATTACCACAAACCTCTATATTCCTAAATAATCAGTAATTTGTAATTAATTTAGAAATGTAAGATATCACCACGCAAACCAACATTTTTGATTGTTAAAGAAACTGATCTTCATTTTGGTTCCTTCCATTATTCTGTTTTGTCCCTGACCCACGTTTGTACATGAACACACACACACACACACACACACAGCTACTTTTCAAGTTAGCTATTAACCTATTACATCCTTAAAATGGGCAATCCCTAAATCTACATGCAGATCACAGAGAGAGAGACTTAAGAATTTATACATAGTGGTAAAAACACATTCACGTACCTGCTGTTGTTGAGTTTTCTTATTCATACATTTGTAGTACATAATGGTTACATATATCATGCAGAGTTAGTATGTGTACATAAGATTTCTTAATTCTTTTTTATACCCCTTCCCTCACCTCCCTACTTCTCTTGGAAAGATCTATATCTATATCATCTATATCTATATCATGTGTATCTATGTCTATATATCTGTATCTATATATTTATATCTATATCTATATCATCTATATCTATATATCTATATATACATTTTTGCACATTTATTTTACATGATGATTGCATCTTCATAGGGACTTGGTGCATATACACAACACTTCACAGTTCCCTCCTTTTTAGCTCATGTCCCTCCCCCATCTCTCGATTCCCTTCCCATACACCAAAGATCCATCTCTCTACTTCCTATTATCTATCTTTTATTTTGCACTTTATTTACATGTTAGATTTCTCATATAAGAAAGCCATGAAATATGTAAGATTGTGTTTCTGATTTACTTCATGTAATGTTATGGTTGCTACAACATATATCCCCAGTCCAAATACCAGGACTCCAGTAACCAATAATATGGAAAACCCTATGTCCTCCCCGGGCACACAGTGCTCTGTTCAGGGCATGCTCCAGGAGAAAGTCCAGCACACACATTCTCCACTGATCTGTGAGCAGCCTGTAAAGCTCCTGTTCAGGATTTTTGATGGGAACCTCCTACACTGTAGCCACATGGAACACCCACGTCATCTTTTCTGAAGCTGGATCACACATGCTCTTCTATCCAGACCATGACACCCATGTCCAGATTAAGGAGTTGCTTCAGCCTCCTCTGAAGGGTAAGATGGAATCTGTTCCAGCTCCCTGCTGGTGACATTTGGAGGACAAGAAGATCCCTCTCACCTTGAATGGGGCACCCTGGACTATTCGGGACAAGATGCAGCTCTTGACTGGGGATCAAAGGCATCCCATTTCCCCGATTCATCAGGATGAGCTGAAGAGGCCATGATACACATACTCTATTAATGCACTGAAGAACTACAACGGGTAGGAAAGGAACTAGCAAGATAGAATAGTGAACTGTGGACTTTCTCTAAAGTCTGAGAATATGGAGGAACATCAATTTCCAAAGTAGACTTCTGCCGTCTTCTTAAATGTCTTCCAGCAATCATATATTTCTTTATAATCTGAATAAATATTAGAATATAATCATTTATATGTATGCATACATATTTTAATATGCAGGAAAATTAAAAAGTAATTATGTCCTCCCTCTCTTACGACAAGGTGGCTCTCTCCAGTGCAAGAGGGACTTAGGTCCACAAATCTTCAAGTGACCTGTGTAGAGAAAGTTTTATTTCTTGGCTCCGTGGGTAAAATCAATCCTCGTTGTTCTCGGTCATCCTTTCTGCACAAAAACTGAGTCAAGCATTATTAAATATTTTATACAATTTTCACTTATTCTTTATTTATTTTTTATTAACATGCATTAATTACATGGGGTTGAATATACTATATCCACACGAGTACTGCATAGTTCCTGGTCATATTTTTGCCTATATTTAAGCTTCCTTTCACTTTATACTTTTTTATTTACCTTATTATATTGAAATGTTAGGTAGAAAGAAGGTGTCTAGGGGCCACATGCAAAGGAAAGATGATGTGATTTTTTTCCTTTGCTTTTTTAATGATTAGCCATAGATAAAATCCACTTCCAGGCAATTAAACCAGTTCCAGCCTCTAGTCCTTTTGTGTAACTCTGGAGAGTCCAATCAGTCATTGACTGCATTTGGCCACAGAGGCCCTCTCCCCAGAGCCTTCTGCTTTACAGCTACCCTTACATGCCTGTCCTGGTCAGATGGCATCATCTAATGCCCACCTGAGATGACTGTCAGCAACTCCTTTTGACTCTGTTAAACACAGACACATTGCCGCATTCTGACTGAGAGGAAAAAAAAAAACTGGTTAAAGGGAAAGGTTCCTCCAGGGACTGTCAGCCCTGACAGATGGGTTGCCATCACCTTTCCCAAATGTTGCCCCACCTAGAATTACAACACCCCAGCAAAAATAAACAAAGCAATACAGTCACGCACTTCTCAAAGACATCAAAGAGGGGGGCAAAAAGCCCATCAATGTGTCAAAAGTTAGCACTGTTACCCAGAAGCCTAATAAAAACCCTTCAACTTTTATGAGAGACTCTATAAAGCCTACAGAGTCTATACCCCTTTGACCCTGAGGCCCCAGAAAATCTACAGATGTTAAATGCGGCCTTCATTGCACAAGAACCACCTGATATCCACAAGAAAATCCAGTCTGATAGACAACCATACCCTCTGGCCAAATACCAATATGCAATGTATGAGGGCTATGGACATTAAAAAATAAATGCTCATTCAGGCTAAAGATAAGAACTCTCAAAATCTTCAACCTAGATCAGATGACAAGCCTTTCATCAGTCTGACAGGCTCAAACTGGCTAAGATCATAAACCCCAAGCAGAAAAAATCATGAGAAAATAACAGGGATAGATACAATGTTTCAACCATATTTTCATGATGTATGAAACAGTAGCCATAGTCAATTTTCTTCATGATATTTTTGTTGTCTAATTTGCCAGCTGCATACACAAGAACCATAACATTTAGTATCATGTTTACCCTCCAGCTGAGTATGCTTGGAAGCTTTTCCTTTAAGCTTTGCCCAACTAGAGTTCCAAGGACTGATCATGATGGACTTGAAGACACTGAAGGGACAGGTGATGTCAAAGGACATATCCCTGCCCACTCTGTGAAGACAGAAAACAAATTTGCATTCAAAACTGTAAGAGAGCTATATCAACACCTGTCTCAGTTACTTTTCTCTCATGGCTGAGACAAAATACCTGGCGCTCAAGATTAAAATAAGAAAGGTTTATTTAGCTAACAGTGTGTAGAAGTTTCAGTCCATAATTGGCTGGCTCTAAGGCAGGATGGCACATGGCAGAGGAGCAACTCATGATGGTGGCAGAAGACAGCAAAAGCAACAAGAGCAAAAGGGGAAAAGCAGCCTCTTTCTGCCCATTTTATCTTATCCAGACTGCTGGGTTTAGGGAGGGGGCAAACCAATCAGTGGACTGATCCAGCAATCACCCACCCTTTATCCCAGCACCCTTAATCCCAGCATTAAACCATAAGTCAATCACAAACTCTAGATTCAGATACCACTGAAAAAGCCCATACAAAAGTTCATGAGGCTTTGGGGGGAGATCTAGACACAAACCATGGCCACCCCAAATCTATCATTGTTTGGGGGACTGCTTTAGAGAGAATGACTAAGATGTTGGCTGCAGTCACACACTTGAGAAGCAAATCTGTGGGCCTCAACTTCCGTCCTATAAGGCAAAGGATGAGATAATGATATAGAAGAAAGAAATTCTTTAGAATTCCAGCTGTAGTCTGTAATAAAAAGATCATTCCTAGTGCCAAACCCCTGGTGACGATTCTGTCAGTTCCCAGTGACCAACATCCATCTTCTGCGGTACAGAATCCTGCATGGGAATACGAGGCATGGACCACAGGCATTATGTCGACTGCAAGCAAATATTTTCTAATTACCTTAAATCTACCTAGAAATAATGCTTAAAGTCATATTTGATTTACAGGCTTCCAAGAGTTAAACATAGAGTCTTTACAGAGCAATAAAAATAATCAGTGCAATAAGTCTATATATGTAGGAGTTTCTGTATTCTTTGTAACTCTAAGGAACACAAGACACTGTTCGAAAAGGTAAGGATCACTTAGGCATATGGAGGTTAATGATTTGTCCAAATCCAATGCTTTTTTTAATGGGCAATGTGGACATTTGAATCTTACTGAGCTTGTAGAAAACAAACAGTATTTTAAAACGCTAGACTACAAAGATAATTAACTGTACTTTTTTAATAATACAAGCATTTTTATAGCTTGCTATGCAATGTCTATCTGTGAAATGATGTTCAAATATCTTAGTAATCAAGGAAATACAAATATATCTGCCACCAGAAGCTATCACATACCAACAAGACAAAAATGAAAATGACAGAATGACCAAGATTTCAGAGTGTGGATAAACCAGGAATCTTATGGACTGTGAGATGTGAAAATTGTTTTAAAATGTCTCTTGAGAATTATTCTACAACAGCTAACAAAACTGAGCTGATAGTTACCTGTGGCCCAACAATTCTATTATCATTTATAAACTTAAAAGATATGTATGTAAACTTAACAGATATCACCAAAAGTTCTAGAAATTTGTAACAGTACAACTCCTACATAGTAGCTTCTAAACAAAACCACTCACATGAAGATTCTTAGTGGACTGATGAATTTAATTCTTTTGTATTTGGAAAATGGAATTTTGTATAGCAATGTCAGAGAATAACCCCCAACAAAATGAAACAATGCAGGTAAAATCACAACAGGCAATGAAAATATACAAAACAAGTAAACTAATATTTTATTTCATGTACATAATAAAATCTTTAAAAAAGGCTGAAAGTTATCTTTTTCATGTACATATTTGCCATTTGTACTTCTTTTGAGAAGTGTTTCTTCAGTTCATTTGCCCATTTATTATTGGGTTATCGGTTTTAATTTTTTTTTGAGTTCTTTACATAGTCTAGATATTAATCTATAGGAGGCGAGGGATCAGGATTTCCCCCATTCTCTAGGATGTCCATTCACACTGATAATTATTTCCTGTGTTGTATAGCAGCTTTTTATTTGGCACAGTCCAACTGGTGATTTTCAATATATTTTTTTAAGTCAGTAGAGTTTTGCTCAGATGGTCTTTGTCTGTGTCCATGTGTTCAAGTGTTCCCCCAATATTTTCTTCTAGCAGTTTCAATACTTCATATCTGAAATTTTATCATTTTTTTGTAAAATATTTTTTGTAGTGGTTTAGAACTGATCTAGTTTTAACCTTGGACCCCTGGATATCTACCTTGCTCAGCACCATTTATTAAAATTGCTATATTTCCTCTAATACATGTTTCTTTGGCAAGACTCAGATGGCAGTGATTGCATGCACTTATTTCTCTACTCTATTCCATTGGTCCCCATGCCTTTTCTGTCAGTACCATACTTTTTTCTACAATGGCTATGTAGTAGTTTTTGAAATTGGGTGTTGTGATACCACAAGTTTCATTCATTCTTTTTCATGAAGATTGCTTTGTCTTTTCTGGTTAATTTGTGTTTCCAGAGAATTTTAGGATATTTTTCTATTCCTTTAAGAATTTTATTGATATGTTGAGGAAGATTGGATTGAATCTATAGATCGCTTTTGGCAACAGTCATTTTAACAATATTATTCCTGCTGACCTATAAACATGAGAGGTCTTTTCATTTTCTAGTGTCTTTTTCAACTTTGTTCTTATGTGCTCTGTAATTATTATTTTTTTTTGTGGGTACCGGGGGGTTGACCTCAGGACCTCGCATGCCAACAGGCATCCGTGCCACTGAGCGATATCACCGGCCCCTTTTTACATATGTGGGATCTGGGAGTCGAACTCAGGCCCTCGCGCTTGCAAGGCAGGCGCTTACGCTGCTGAGCCATCTCACCGGCCCTGTAATTATTTTTAATTAATTTTATTGGTACATTTTAGATATACATAATGATCATATGCATAGGGAATTTGTACCTGTACATGACTTACATTGATTCCTCTTTTTTTCCCAATTTGCTCTCCTCCCTTCACCCCCCTTTCCCCTCCCTATTTACAAAGCTTTCATTATCTCCCTGGTGTGAGAAACTGAAAGAGCAAATAAATAAGAATCAAAATATACAATGGGTATTGGGAAATGGGAAGAAATACTTCAAAGGGAAAGAGGAACTAGGGTGGGGAGGGGGGAAAGGAAGGAAGGGAAAACAGAAAAATAATTTTTTAAAAAGGATAAAATAGGGCCAGTGAGATGGCTCAGCAGCATAAGCACCTGCCTGGCAAGCGCGAGGTCCTGAGTTCGACTCCTGGAACCCACATATGAAAAAAGGGCCAGTGATATCGCTCAGTGGCATGGGTGCCTGCTGGCACGCGAGGTCCTGAGGTCGACCCCTGGTACCCACAAAAAAAAAAAGGATAAAATGAAAACAAAGATCTGTAATTACTGTTGCAGCTTCTTGTGTCTGTTTAGTGGGGTTGACTCCAAATATTTCATTTCCTCTTCAAATCCAACGTAAATGGAATTGTTTTCCTGATTTCTTTGCCAGTGGATTTTTTAATACTGTATAAAAATTATGTGTTTTTTGTGTTAAACTGTAACAGTATTTCTACTGGATGAGACCAGCAATGCTTCAATTCCACTTTTTCCTTATAGCTCAAACTCTCACACATGTGTGCAAATTTGAAAATGTGTTTGCATAAGTGTGGCCATTAATTATGGCTTTAATCCATGGGTGGAATATTTGGGGAGATGGGAGAAGAAATATACAAAATTATATATGTGTGTGTGAAAGATGTGAAACATCTTTCAAGTCATGATTTCTATGGGTCTCCCACTAAAATGAAAGCTTCGGGCCAGTGAGATAGCTCAGCAGCGTAAGCACCTGCTTGGCAGGCATGAGGTCCTGAGTTTGACTTCCGGAACCCACATACAAAGAAAAAAGGGGCTGGTGATATCGCTCAGCAGCACAAGCGCCTGCTGGCAAACGCGAGGTCCTGAGTTTGACCCCTGGTACCCACATAAAAAAATAAAAAATAAATAAATAAAGAGGAGAACATCCAGGAATTCTGGAATTCTAAATAAATAAATAAACAAAAATAAAATGCAAGCTCGTCAAGAGGAAGATGCATTCCTTCTTTGCTTACTATGGTTTCCCAGCAAAATGTCTGGCACATGCTCTTTCAATATTTTTTGAGTAAATAAAGGAATAAATGAAAAAAAAGTCATGATTCCTATTTCTAATGACAAAAGCCAAAAGCACTCATCATTGAAAACTCAGCGTTAGAAATTTGTGTAGAGAACTCTGGTGACTGGAAGCTCTGAAGCAAGGCAGACAGGTTTGTCTGCCTGATTAAAAAAATATAAGAATCTGCCTCTCAAACTATCTGATGTGTTCAAATGTAAAGGATGTTTTTAAAACATTTTCTCTTTTGTTCATGGACACTACTCTTCTCTCTCTTTAGTCACTAATAAGGGTCGATGTTAGGAAAGTAAATTTCCCTACAAAATTTCAATACTAATTCAATGTTCTTTGGCATTCAGTTGGATTACAAAGTCCTAACTGATGGGCTTATTGGTGTAGCTGAGTCTAGAGATGTTCAAAATTGTGAGAATCATGTTCTTTTTACTTGTGTCTCTTAAAATCCTGCCCAGATATTTTGTCTCCTTCCATTGCTCTGCTACTAACATAAAAACTGGAACCATGCAGTCAGATAGATAAAGATTTGGGTAGAAAAACTAGATTTGTGTTTTTAAAAAGTGAATTTTTGAGGAAAGCAAAGATTACAATGACATGCATGGCTCACTGCTGATCTCTCTCATGTAGGACTCAGCATTTGCTCCCCACTTTATGAGGGACCTGTCTCCCTGCAGGGATCAGGGAGAAGAGCCTCTCCCAACACTCTTGTATTCTCTTAAGAGACTCTAGCAAGAAACTGATGAGTGTTGTTGACAACCATCACCTGGGAAAAGTAGCTCTCAGAACTGATCTCAGCTCCCCATGCCTGCACACCCATTGCTGCTACAGATGAAGTGATAATTACAGGTCTGAGGGGAGGTGAAGTCACCGAATCACAGGCCCATATTTCAGGAACTACTCACCTCCCTGCAGCACTTATCTCAGGCATAGAGACTGGAGACCGTCACACTGAGATCCCCAACCCGGCAAAAAGAAGGAGCCTGGTGAGTATTTCCAGTTGCAATCTGAGAGGCTGAGTTTGTAGGGGAAAACTAAAATGAAGTCTGGCTAAAGGATCCAGACTCAGGGGTTCTGGATTGAGCCTGACTGAATGCCAAAGTCACACAAGAATCAGACATTTTCCTGAGTAACGGGCTCAGGGAGTAAAACGAAATGCAATTTCTAAATCCTGTGCCAGTCCCTGACGGCTTCTAAATTAGTGTGCTCTTCACTGGCAGTGATTGTGTAGCTAAGTAATCTAAGTAACAGTGCAGCCTGGTATTTACCATACTTAGCCAATTTGTTCTCATGGATACTAACTTTCAATTATAAGGGGAAAAATATCTGGCCATCTAATATGTAGAAGAGGGAATGTGTCAATAATGCTGTATTATTTACCTGAAAATTGATGAAAGGGGAGGTTTTTGGTTTCCTTTACACACACATAACACACACATGCAATGCAAACTATGTGTGGTGATGGATGTATTATGAACTTGTGGTAATGGAATACAACGTATACATATATCACATCATTGCAATGTATACCTCAGACATGTGCAATTTTTGCCAGTTAAATGTCAGAAATTTGTCCTTAAAAATGTAAACAGGGGACAAGGGCAAATATTGATGCCATCATTTAAACAGAAAAATAATTTAAAAATTGTTGGTCAGCCTAAGAAATCATATGCAAACTTTTCAGGATTATAACATTGTAATGCCTCCATATCTATAAAATAAAGAGTAAGATGAATTCACAAGACTAATCTAATCCTGAAGAAAAAGTGAATCAAGCAATTGCACAAATAGAAAGGTTTTTCTCTACTTATGAATGTAACATACAATAACGGAGGAAGCGATTGTATCTCTTCTAAAAATATTCAGTTTGTTGGGTGTCCTGTGTGTATTTTCTTTCTGAAAGTTAGGGTAGCAACATTTAAAACACAAGTTAGCATAATCATTGTGCCTTTGTGAGAGCAGCTTGCAGTAATATGCAATCTCATTTGCAAATATTGAAAAACATTCTCATGAACTGTAAATATTAAGCTGCTCTGCTATGGGAATTTTATGGGTGAGGTGTGTGCATATAGAGGGAATCTCTATATTGTCCCTTAACATTAGCTTTGAACCTAAAACTATTTTAAACAATAAAATTCATATTAAAATATATATTAAACTAATATCCCCCCAAAACCCAAATCTACTCTTTTAATTTTTAAATAAATAAGTTTTCATTTCTTGCTTTGCCATGTTGCATATGTGTATTCTATTTCAATACCGTGCAGGAATCTGGTTTACCTGTTAATATCTTCATTTAACTCTGGCACTCAATAGTAAACAGGGAAATGATCTGGCATTAAGAGTTTGTTGCTCTTCTGCATTCTTTCAGCATGTATTGAAGTTACTACCCAAAGCTGAGTACATGACATGACATGGTTATTGAATGATTCCTGTATAAGGAGTCATTGTGCTTGGTCCAGAACCTGAAGCCAAGTGAGTCTCAGCAGCCCTCCCGGCACCAAGGCTTTTTGCCTCACTGCACATAGCTTGTCAGGAAGGAGCTCCCTGTGCAGTAACTTCCCTCAGCGCATTAAGATATCCAAACATTCACTCATAACTGCTGCTGCCCAATAGTATAAATGTTCACAAGTGAATGGAAATGCAACATTAAATATTATGAAAAAATATAATAGGTACATATACAAAAAAAATTGTAATGTAGGATTCCTTCAAGACCCAGTGAAACAGCTTTCAGGAAAATGTGAAGGTTCTCTATGCCATCACTCAGCCAGGGGCAAGACCCTCTCTAGCTCTAATCAAGGTGTGAATTTAGACAAATATTTAACCTCTGCCTAAGATTTCCTCATCTTTACACTTAAAGCCTTAGTCATGACTGCATCATAGATGGTCAAAAAGGAATTAGTCATCATGGCTGCCGCCTTCCTAGCAGGAATTTATACATTATTAGACCTCTTTAAACATGTAAATCAACTCTTGGCGACCTCTCAGAGAAGAAAACATTGAGTAGATAGTTCTTAGTGGTCACAGTGGCAGGTGGAGACCATTGGTTCACGTGGCCTGGAACATGCAGCCCATACCTCATCTTCCCTTGCAGGGTCCTCCACTCAGACAACAGGAAATGGGCAGGATGGCAGCCAGTGAAGTGGTTATAGGAGTGATCTTCTTGTCACAGACTGCGATTGGAGTTCTGGGCAATTCATCTCTTCTCTACCATTACCTGGTCCTTTACTCTACTAGGTGCAGGTTAAGGTGCACGGACCTGATTCTTAAGCACTTGATTGTAGCCAACCTCTTAACTCTCCTGGTTAGAGGAGTGCCCTACACCATGGCAGCTTTTGGTTGGCAAGTTTCCCTCGGTGATGTGGGGTGCAAAGTACTGTTCTATCTGCACAGGATAAGCAGGGGTGGGTCCATTGGCAGCACCTGTTTCCTGAGTGTCTTCCAGGCCATCATCATCAGCCCCAGGGACTGCAGGTGCGCAGGGCTTAAAGTGAAAGCACCCAAGTACGTTGGCTCCTCCTTGTGCCTGATGTGGGCCCTGTACAGCCTTGTAAATGTTATTTTTCTCATGTACATCACTGGGAACTGGAGCAAGAAAAACCTCACAAGCCTAAAATATCATGGGTACTGTTCCAGTATTCGTCATGACAAAACCACAGAGTCATTATATGCAGCCCTGCTGTTCCTCCCCGATGCGTTGTGTGTGGGGCTCATGCTCTGGACCAGCAGCTCCATGGTTTCCATCCTGTACAGGCACAAGCAGCAGATGAGACACATCCACAGGACTCATGTCAGCCCCGGATCTTCTCTCGAGTCCAGAGCTACCAAAACCATCCTTCTCCTGGTCAGCACCTATGTCTCTTTTTACACACTTTCCTGCATCTTTCAGATGTGTTTGTCTTTTACTTATAATCCCACCTGGTTCCTGGTGAGCACATGTACAATAGTTTCTGGCTTTTTCCCAGCTGTCAGCCCCTTTCTGCTCCTGAGCCGTGACTCCAGTTTATGCACGTGCTGTTTTGCCAACATAAGGAATACGAAAGCTCCTATTCATATGAGGAACATGTAAATTGTAAGGTTTCCAGCAATTGTTAGTTGTTTTCAGTCATCTCGTAGAATTGTAAGCACTGATATATTCATTTCACATGGGGATAGAGATTTGTACATATATGTTTTTATAACAGATATTTATGTGTGCATATTCATTTGTGTGTTTGCAGGCATGAACATGTGCACATACATACTACTTGCATTATATTTATTATTCATAAAGCAATAATTCTGGAAAAATCTCTAACAAACATGTTTCATATTTAAATATAATACTAGTTACAACAAAGATAAGCTACTTTAAAATATGATATACATTTTTATATATTCTTATATTCTGGTGGACTAATGATGAAATGTAAGACATTTTTTATTTATCTACTTTTATGCTTTGCATCTTACCTATGTGTGCTGTAGTAAAAAATTCAAGAGAATTTAGTCAATATTTCACTTTAGCAATTGAAATTAGTAATAAATTTTACATCACAATGGACATATTTGCGCAGTAACCATCAACTCATGCTGTCACCGTTAACCCCTGTTGTATTTTGTTTCTTGATTCCTACTGTGTTATTTTACCTCCATAATGCTACATTTTGGGGGGGAGAATTAAACACATGCCTCATTCATGCATGATACGAGTGCCCTACCACCAAAATGCACTCCTAGCCACTTTAGTTTATCTTTTTAAAAACTAATCAGAATATACAGTTACTTAATGTTTTTACTAATACCTTGACAATTATAACATTAGATACTCATATGTTTTCTTTCACACCACTGACTGTTAAATTACTCTACCATATCTTTAAAACATTTTTGTATGCAAGTCACACAGGTTGTGCACCATGAAACTCCGCAAGCAGAGCACACCTCTGCACTCCACCCCTCTATAGGAAAGCACTACTGTGGGTCTCTAAGATGGGTGATCCTGTCCCAATAATTGTCCTCAAGAGTGACTACTACCGTGACATTTAACAGCACAGACTACTTTCCCTTCCCTTGTACTTTACATAAATGAAATCATTCATCATGAAATCTCTTATATTTGTTCTTTTAAAATCCATGTTTTAAGATTGTCTGTTTTCCATGTTGTTCGTGATAGAATTTCATTGTTAATAAAAAGCGACATATTTACTATGCCTGTCTTGATGGAAATGTCCTATACTTTGTATATGATTAGAGATTTCTCCACAAGTCAGGTGTGGGGGCACAAACCTGTAATCCCAGCACTCAGGAGGCTGAGGTAGGAGGATTGCTGGGAGATGGGGGCCAGCCTGGGCTACACAGTGACTTCAAGACCCACCTACACTAGTAAGTGAGACCATGTGCAAGAAAAAGAAGAGAGAGAGACAGAGAGATATTTGACTCCAAAGCTTCATGTCTTGGAACATTCATCTCCAACAGGATGACATTTGGGGGGTGTCAACTTTCAGAAATGTATCAAGGTCCTGTGTTACCTCATGCAGTGATCGCCCTGGGAAGGGATTAATGCTGATCTCATGGAGCGTATTAATTTTCAAACAATGGTTTGCTTAAAACCAAATTCTGGAGGGGGAGGAGAAAAGATGGCGGATTTGTAAGAAGCAGGCAGTGAAACTCTAAAATTTGCCCTTGGGCCGCGGGAATATAGTGGCTGGGAGAGCACAGGAGGGAGGGAGGTGGCTCCCCTGGACCCAGGAAAGTTCTGAGGTGCAGTTCGGGACCCACGGAGGGAGTGCAGAATGGTTTCCAGGAAAAGCAAGAAGGAGACTGTGGGGAACTTGGAGCTGTGCCAGGAACCGCAGCACAGCAGAAGTTCAAATCTGTGGACACACGGTAACAGCCGGCGCCCCCGGGGACCTCCGTGGAGGATCTCGAGACAGCGGCGGGTCAGGGGAGCAGTGAAGGACTGCACTGGCTGGTGGCGAGTGCCTCGGAGGCGCAGCCCTCCCCTGTGAGAGAGCGACAGGCCGGGTGCCATTGTTGGGGTGTAGTGAAACAGCGCAGTGCCAAAACAGCACTCAGGACTCAGCGCGGCGCCAGCACACAGCGCTCGGGACTCAGCGCGGCGCCAGCACACAGCGCTCGGGACTCAGCACGGTGCTGTGGCTCTTAAGCCCATGGAAGGTGCGCCAACGGCAGCAGGCGAATGAGACTGGTCTCCACCAGAGAGTACACGCTGCTGCTCACTGCCCCGCCAAAGGCTGCTCCTGGCTTGCAGGGATGGACCTGCAAGGAACAGGACTCTGTCACTACACAGTGCCTGCCTATACTAGAGCCAAAACGTGGAACTGATTCTCCTTTTTTTTTTTTTTTTTTTTCCTCTCAATCGTTTTTTGTTCTGGTGAAAGTGTTTTTTGTTTGTTTGTTTGCTTGTTTTTTTGTTTTTGTCTTCGCTTTTATTTTCATTTGTTTGTTCTTTCCTTCATTATTCTATCTGGTTTTATATGAGTGTAAACAGAGCCTCTAACCTCCTTGTGATCATAGTTCTGTTCTGTTCTTCCTTTTATCCCTTCCTTCTCTTTTTCCCACCAGTCCTCTACACCAGTTTCCCAATGTTAGCGGGATCCCTCTTGGTCCTCCAGCCTTACATCTAATTCCTTCCTCTTCTCCCAATTCTCTATTTCCTCCTTAACTCATTTTAAGTTTAAACTCCTGAGGGCAAAATTGACATATTAAGGACTTATATACTGCATATAATTTTTCTGGTGTGTTTTAGATTTTGTTTTATAACCACAACTCTATATGGTTAAAAGTGGCAAATAACTGGTTAGCTCAGACTGTCATTTTCTAGGCTGTGTTTGGTACCATTATAGCCAAAAGTGACATAATAGTTCTAAACAGATTTTCTTCCTGGTATTCCATGACTGAGATTGACTAAGGGTCACACAAAATACAGTGGCACAGTACCAGAGAACCAAGGACTGCGCCAAACAGGCAGCAACTTCTCATACCCAACAAATTGAAGAGGTACGATCTTGCAGCAGGCTCAAAAACCAAAAATAAACTACACCTGGAAGATACCACAGAGAAGTAGTAAGCTCCTAAGGATTTTAAACACTAGCAATAAAGCAACCTACCATAGGTAATTTACAAACATCACCCCAGGAATTAAACTAAAGAAAGAAAAGAAAATGAGACGACACTTAAACAAGATGCAACCCCACACATCCAATTCACCAAAGGCAAATGTAGGGGGCAATGAGGTGGGACAATCTGAAAGCCACCCACCTGACATCTCTGAAGTGGTAACAACAAAGCAACTGAATGAGGCTCTGGAAAAAATTAAATCAGAAATAATTTCACAGATAACTGCAAAGATAATGTCCACAATGAAGACCATGCTTAAGGATGCTACGGCACACACAGACAAAAAAATAGACAAGCTTAAGAAAATGATGGAAACCATGAATGCTCAGCATAGGAAAGAAATGGACTCCATAAGGCAGATTCAAGCAGATATGCAGGAGAACAAAAATTCCATTGAAAGTATTTCTAGCAGATTAAGGCAATGTGAGGACAGGATCTCAGATATAGAAGACAGGCTTGCGATTAGTGACCATGAAAAGAAAGAATTCTTAAAAATAGCAAGGGACCATGAAAAATCAATCCAGCAGCTGCTAGATGACACAAAGAGAAATAACTTAAGATTAATTGGAATTAATGAAAAAGCAGGAGATAGCATAAATGACATCAGAACCCTGTTCACAGACATTATCACAGAGAATTTCCCTGGTAGAGAAAAAAAACTTGATCTTCATAAAAATGAGGCTTATAAAACTCCAACTAGCCATGATCAAAAAAAATCTTTAGCCACACATATAGTCAAGATCCCAGAAATTCAACAGAAGGGCAGAATCTTAAAAATTGTTCGGGAAAAGAGACAAATCACCTATAAAGGAAAGCCCATCAGAATCACAGCTGACTTTTCAGCACAAACCCTCAAGTCAAGAAGACCTCGGAATGACGTATTTCAAGCTCTAAAGGAAAATAACTTTCAACTCAGATTGATGTACCCCGCAAAACTATCTTTCAAAATTGATGGAGAAATAAAATACTTCCAGGACAAAGAACATCTGAGAAAATTTATGACCACCAAACCAGCACTCCAAAATGTTCTGAAGGACATTCTAGAAGGAGATAACAAGGACTACAACTCCAGGAATCCCAACAGAAGGAATCCACTAGGCAGGGCAGATAATTAAACAAGGGAAGGGGGTAAATAAGAAGGGGAACCAACAACAGGAAAATAACATGACAGGTATAAATCAATACATATCAGTTTTAACCATCAATGTTAATGGTCTCAATTCACCAATCAAAAGGCACAGACTGGCAAAATGGATCAAGAAGCAAGATCCAACAATATGCTGTATACAAGAAACACATTTAATTCAGAAAGAAATTCATAGACTGAAAGTCAAAGGATGGAAAACAATTCTTTATGCAACAGGAACCCAGAAAAAAGCAGGGGTAGCTATTCTTTTTGCAGACAAAGTGAATTTCAAGCCAAGAATGATTCAGAGAGAAAAAGATGGTCATTACATCCTTGTAAAGGGAACAATCCAAGAAGAAGAGATAACAATTGTAAATATATATGCAACAAATACCACCGCACCCAACTATATAAAACAAGTATTAAAGGACATGAAAAATCAAATAAGCACTAATACAATTATATTGGGGGATCTCAATATTCCACTGTCACAGAATGACAGAGCAACTAGACAAAAAATCAATAATGAAATATTAGAACTGAACCAAACTTTGGAACAAATGGACTTAGTAGATGTCTACAGAGTGTTCCACCCCACAACATCAGAATGCACATTCTTCTCAGCTGCACACGGGACATTCTCCAAAATAGACCACATACTAGCTCATAAAACCTGCTTAAGTAAATGCAAGGAATTGAAATTATCCCATGCATATTATCAGACCACAGTGCAATGAAATTGGAAATCAATGGCAAAAGAAATCAAAAAAATTCCTAAACACATGGAAATTAAACAGCACCCTCCTGAACAACCAATGAGTCACAGATGAAATTAGAGAAGAAATTAAACACTTTCTACAACTGAATGATAATGACAGTACAACATACCAGAACTTATGGGATACAAAGAAAGCAGTCCTAAGAGGGAAATTTGTAGCATTAAATACCTATATCAAGAAAATAGAGCAAGTGCAAATAAACAACTTAATGGTGAACCTCAAACTTCTAGAAAAAGAAGAGCAGGCTAAGCCAAAAGCTCATACAAGGGAGGAAATTATATAGATCAGAGCAGAAATTAATGTATTAGAGACTAAAAAAAAAAAATACAAAGAATCAATGAATCTAAGAGTTGGTTCTTTGAAAGAATAAATAAGATTGACAAACCCTTATCCAATCTTATTAAAAAAAGGAAAGAGGGCCGGTGAGATGGCTCAGTGGCGTAAGCGCCTGCCTTGCAAGCGCGAGGGCCCGAGTTCGACTCCCGGATCCCACATACGGAAAAGGGGCTAGTGATATCGCTCAGTGGCACGGGCGCCTGTTGGCGCGCGAGGTCCTGAGGTCGACCCCCCGGTACCCACAAAAAAAAAAAAAAAAAAAGGAAAGAAAAGACTCAAATCCATGTAATTGAAAATGAAAAGGGCGATATCACGACGGACCCTGCAGAAATCCAGAAGATCATCTATACCTATTTTGAAAATTTATATTCTAGTAAGATGGAAAATGCAGAAGAAATGGACAGATTCCTAGATATGTATGAATTACCAAAACTGAATCAAGAAGATATAAAAATCCTAAATAAACCAATATCAATCAATGAAATTGAAGATGTAATTAAAAACCTCCCAACAAAGAAAAGCCCAGGCCCTGATGGATTCACTGCCGAATTCTACAAGAAATTTAGAGAAGACATAACACCAATACTTTTCAAACTCTTTAATGATATCAAAAGGGAAGCAATATTCCCAAATTCATTCCTGGAAGCAAGTATTACCCTGATACCAAAACCAGAGAAGGACCCAACTAAGAAAGAGAACTACAGGCCAATCTCCCTAATGAACATAGATGCAAAAATCCTCAATAAGATACTGGCAAACAGAATCCAGCAAATCATCAAGAAGATTGTACACCATGACCAAGTTGGATTCATCCCAGGGATGCAGGGATGGTTCAATATACGTAAATCAATAAATGTAATACACCATCTTAACAGAACCAAAAACAAAAATCACATGATCATCTCAATAGATGCAGAAAAATCTTTTGACAAAGTCCAGCACCTATTCATGATAAAAACCCTACAGAACACTGGAATAGATGGTCTTTATCTCAATCTGATAAAAGCTATCTATGACAGACCAACAGCCAATATCATACTAAATGGACAAAAACTGAAAGCCTTCTCTCTAAAATCAGGAACAAGACAAGGATGTCCACTGTCCCCACTGTTATTCAACATAGTCCTGGAAACTTTAGCCAGAGCAATTAGACAAAAGAAAGAAATAAAAAGAATAATGATTGGAAAGGAAGAAGTTAAATTATCAGTATTTGCAGATGACATGATACTCTACATAGAAGACCCCAAAAACTCCACTAAAAAATTGCTTGATTTAATAAGCAAATTCAGTAGTGTAGCTGGATACAAAGTCAATTCTCAAAAATCAATAGCCTTCCTGTACACAAATGACAAACTTACTGAAAGAGAAATTAGGGAAACAATACCTTTCACAATAACATCCAAAAAAATGAAATACCTAGGAATCAGCCTCACAAAGGATGTAAAAGACCTCTACACTGAAAACTACAGTACTCTGAAAAAGGAGATTGAAGAGGATATCAGAAAATGGAAAGATATCCCTTGCTCCTGGAGAGGAAGAATGAATATAGTGAAAATGGCCATACTTCCAAAATTGTTATATAGATTTAATGCAATTCCAATCAAAATTCCAACAGCATATCTCACAGAATTAGAGAAAACAATCCTAAAATTCATTTGGAATCAGAACAGACCTAGAATAGCAAAGGCAATTCTGGGCAACAAAGGCAAGGCAGGGGGCATCACAATCCCTGACTTGAAATTATACTATAAAGCTACTGTGATAAAAACAGTGTGGTACTGGCAAAAAAAAAACAGACCCAAAGATCAATGGAATAGATTAGAAAATCCTGAAACAACTCCAGACATACTAAGCCACCTTATATTTGACAAAGGAGACAAACACTTCCACTGGAAGAAAGATAGCCTCTTTAATAAATGGTGCGGGAAAAACTGGCTTTGCACATGCCGAAGATTAAAACTAGACCCATATCTTTCACCATGCACTAAACTAAATTCAAAATGGATCAGAGATCTAAATATTAAAACAGAAACATTAAATCTGCTAGACAGTAGGATAGTTAAAACCCTTGAAGACATTGGAGTAGGCAAAGACTTTATGACTAAAACCTCAACCGCACAGGAACTATCACAAAGTATCAACAACTGGGATCTCATCTTAAAAAGTGTTTGCACAGCAAGAGAAAACACCAACAGAGTGAAGAGACAACACACAACGTGGGAAAAAATGTTTGCCAGCTGTTCCTCAGACAAAGGATTACTATCAAGAACATACAAAGAACTCAAAAAAATCAGACCTCCCAAATTTGAAGACCCAATCCATAAATGGGCATCTGAGATGAATACACATTTCTCAGATGAAAAAATACAAATGGCAAATAAATATACAAAGAAATGTGCAACATCACTAGTCATTCAACAGATGCAAATTAAAACAACACTGAGATACCATCTCACCCCAGAAAGAATGGCTATTATCAAGAAATAACCTAATAATAAATGCTGGAGGGGCTGTGGGGAAAAAGGAACCCTTCTCCACTGTTGGTGGGAGTGCTGACTGGTGCAACTACTGTGGAAATCAATGTGGAGATTCCTCAAAAAACTAGTATTGGAGGTCCCATTTGACCCAGCTATTCCCCTTCTTGGTATCTTCCCAGAAGAATTAAAAACATCGTACCACAGCAATATATGTGCACCCATGTTTATAGCAGCACAATTTGTAATAACCAGATCTTGGAAACAACCCAAATGCCCATCAACCGAGGAATGGATAAAAAAGGTGTGATATTTTTATACAATGGAGTACTACTCAGCCATAAAGAAAGATAAACTGGGCACTTTTATTGGTAAATGGATGCAACTCAAGAAAATACTCATAAGTGAAATTAAGCAGACACACATGTGAAAACATTGTATTGTCTCCCTAGTGTGAGAAACTGAAAGAGTAAATAAGATCCAAAATGTACAATAGTTATGGTGAATCAGAAAGAAACTGGTCAAAAGGAAAGAGAGTCTGGGATGGGGGAATGGGGAAAAGAAAGAAGGGAAAAGAAAAAAAATTGTATTTATATATAAGATGGTTAAGATAGATACACTACTAATTTTGCTTAATTCATGAAGAGAAAGGTTTATGCCAGTAATGTTTGGACAATTGAATGCTGATATCTTGTACCCTGAGTAACTAACATGATGTATTAACCATTGTGACCCTCCCATTATGTTGTTTTGAAATTTTGTTCTTGTTTTGTTTTGTTTTCTTTTCTTCTCTTTAAAATAAAAAAATAAAATAAAATAAAACTTAAAAAAATAAAATAAAACCAAATTCCGACACGGCAGCTCCTGCTTCCTGTCTCCTCATGGGATCTCTTCTGGGCGTGCTTCCAGCACTGTGGTTCATTTTCTGTGAGGCCTTTATCAGAGCCGAGAAGATCCTGGCAATATACTCTTGAATCTCCAGAACTGTGGTGTGAATAATTTTCTTTCCTTTGCAATGCACCAAGACCTCAGTGTTTCTGTTATAGCAACAACAACCGATAAATACAACATGTGAAGGTTTTTGACTGGAAGTGTGATGATAAGCGCTGGCCTGTAGATTCCTCAAAATGTTGAATGGTACTGGCATGAATTTCTGCTGGAACTGGAGTTCTCGGCTTACACATGCTCAGCTTTACATATGTTGGCAGTTTCCCAAAATGCTTGTATGAATTGCAACACAAGAGATGTTCCAATTTTCCCCAAAATATCATTTGAATTTTCCTCATTTATGACTAATACTTTCATTTTGTTAAACATTGTTTTTATTATAAGACCTCTGAGATAGTGTCCTTCATTTTCCTTTAAGGCATCAAATTATACCTTTAAATTTTTCACCCACAATCGACTCACAATAAATTTGTTAGGAATTGGTGATGATTTGAGTCTCTTTTTTAAAGCTAGTAATAAATTTCCAATTTATTTTTAAAATATTGCATATGATTATTTTTCTCACTGGCCATTGCTTCACCCAGGTTAACATGAATTCCCCCCGGATTTGGCTTTTGTGTCAAATCTCCTGCTCATTCTAATTCTCCTTACTTCTTTCTTTTATCAGAGATTGAGCCATACAATCAGGAGCAGTCACGATGCTAAAACTCTGCAGTAAGAGGAGGATGCAGGGAAGATGGTGGAGTTGGAAGCATGAGGAATCTGTCAGCCAGTAGGTAGGAACCGCACAGTCAGAACCTGTCTAGAGCGAGCACTGTGGAACCGTGGAGCACACTGAAGGCCTGTGACTTCCAAGACAAAGCTGGGATGGTAAATCAGTGCAAATTTCTGGCACCGCCAGTTCTTAGCACTGTAGCATCTGTCAGTCTCCCTCTTCATGACACATTGCCGTGCATATGTGCTCCTGGAACAACCCCACCCTCATCTTACACAAATCATGAGGGCTCGAGATCACTGTGGCTTGACTCTTAGGGAACTGTGCTCTGACTGCTCTCTTCTAGACCTGGAGGTATTGCCAGAGTGGCTGGGAGACGGTCACACCCCTCCTCACACCACCACAAGCCACTTCTCTGGGACTTAAAAGGCCAGTGTCTCTCTTTCCCTCTTTTATTGCTAACTCCTACTTCCTTCCTTTACCACTCCTCTCAGGGAGCCATTCAGGATCTACAGTATTTAAACGTGCTTGCATACTTAAGGAAATTGAGAACGTGGTTATGTATGAAAAGGTCAACAATAAAACACCGTGAAGACCTCAGAAGACCTTAGGTTTACACCTCAGGTTGGTCACCACGGGGTATAAAAACATATAACAAAACCAAACAGCAATCAAATAAACAAAGAATGGGCGATTTGGGGAGAAATGGGAAAAGGTGATTTCCAGGATTATATTTTATTATACTATCCCTAAGTCCACTTTCTAATCGAGTAAAAGAAATAATTAAAAAGAGAATGGAAAGAAAACAACCAAATGTCATACAAAGAAATAAGAAACTACGATCTATTCAAAAGCCAAAAAGTATTTCACAGAGATATAAAGGGAACGCTATTCGCAGAGAGCCCCAAATAACCAGCCAGGGGCGGCCAGAGCGCAGGTGGGTACAGTGGTGGATTAACCAGCCACTGCCATAGATCCTGAGCAACATGGCGATGAGGTGGCGCGGAGAAGACGAGAAGCTAGAGGAAGAAATGAAGCTGTGCAGAAGCTCAGGTTCTATCCAGCTATAAACCGAAGACTCTGTTGTTCAGAGCATCACGATGTCAGGTGTCCTCTCCACCAGGCACTGCCCAGAGTCTGTGATAACAACAGCGAACAGATGTCCGGACCACAAGGGTGGTGTTAACCCAGCTCCAGAGACCTGCAAACATCTTTCAGAGGAAGAAGCCAGGGGAGCGACCACAACTGGACACTCGCCAGGTGCCAATGTCCACAATGCAGGCAGAGTGAGACGACATCTACCGATGCCAGGTACTTTTCTACCGCGACTCTTGTGGATATCACAAAATATCATTCACACTTAGTAAAACATTGAAATACTCATGACTGTGAGGCCTTACAAAAGAACTCGTGTGATGCAGTAGAAGCAGGGTGTGTATTGCTCTATCTGAAATTGGCGACAATAAAATAGGATCCATTAGTCATTTTATAAAAAGAGTGAAATTGGTCTGAAAATAAAACCACCTGTGGAACATGTCATAGTGCAGAAAATTTTATTTATATTGAAAGAATGTAACCAAATGTAATTTTACAATAACTTTCAATAACAAAATTACAAAGCTAAATGTACATAACCTTATTTAAATGTAACTTAAAATTTAGACATCAATTGTTTACCTGAGGTGCGATGATAATAATGACAAACGTGTTATTAGCCATGTGGCATTCATATTGGAGAATGTTACATAACTCACTGAACCCTTGCAGAAACTCCCACCTTGGCCATGCTGCTGTCACCACTCAAAGATAAGCTGAGAAACTCTTATCTCAGTGGAATTCAATATTAAATGAGATTCTTTCAATAAATTGAATCCTTGCCTTTTTCTATACTCTGGACTCATTTACAGGGTATAGAGCTAAAATCTATAAGTACTTGATTAAATTCAACAGAAAAACAAAATACCTGAAGAATTTTCCTCATTTCCTCAATTTGCTGAGGGCATGAAATTTAACACACTCCCACAGAGAAAGTATTTTAGATTCCAAGGAAAAAGCTGTCAAAAAGATGCAGAGTTCTGCAGTTTTCTGAAAAGAGACAGGTCTTTGTTCTTTGGGTGGTTGGTTGGTCGGGTTTCACCACTGGGAAGAAACCCCGGGCCTTCTTGCTGAGGTACCTCTCCACACCACTTTCGTTTTTATCTTCAGACAGGCTTTCACAAAGGGCTGTGTTGCTCAGGATGCGCTCAAGCTTGGGGCCCTTCTGCCTCGTCGTCCAACAGAACTGGGATTGCAGAGCTTTGCCATCACTCGTGGCTCAGCTGTTCCCTTTTCTAGTGTTGCCCATATTTTACTCATTTCTCAAGACACAAATTTCATAGCTTTCTCTTTATATTATAGTGTAATCTTACTGGCTTATGTTAACCCAGTGTGGCACATAATTATGTCTAATGTTCCAAGACAGACTCATTTTAAGCACAGCATAATTCACAAAATTTCAATACTTTATCTCTAATTTTATTACGGGTTCCACAATTTACCAACACCAGAGCCCAGGAAGTACCGGTGCATGGGACATAGTTGTTGATGGCCCCTTTCCACTCCTTCATCTCTCAGTCACATCCAAGTCACACGAGGCTTGATGCTGCATCTTCCCCACAGGTCAGATCTCACTCCCACTCACTTCCGCAGATGAGGAAGAAGCCAGATGGCCCTCATACAGGACACCTGGAACTTGGCCCTCATTTAATACGTGAGGACTCTGGTAAACAGGGGTACACTTCACAGTAAGATTAGAAGTAGGAAACATTTGGGTAATGGAATTCTGCAAACCCTTTTCCCATCTCATGGAGCCAGTTTCCTTGAGTTTGACTGGACCTTGTCTGGAAGGTAGATGCTGGAACACAGCACAGTCCTGGCTGTGGGGTGAAGAGGGCTCAGACAAGAAGAGTAGGGCAGACGCTGAGTCTTCTTTCAGTGGTGGACACTGCAAGTAACGCTTGGGGTCCTTCAGGCAGCTGGGGAAGCTGCACGGTCCCCCGACCAGGTAACTGTGTCTTCAGCTGGGAGGTTGGAAAGGTGAAGCTTCCTTTCTTTGATGAGTCAGGATGGAACAGGCATTTTGCCTGCTCCCTGGATTCTGACCCTGGAGTCTCGGCTGCACTTTTGCCTAACACACACTGAAATGTTCTTTGAATCCACATGAGGACATTTCATGTGTGCATGGCAGTCAAGGGCATGACCCAGGGCAGATGCCTTCCTAAAATGCTGAGGAACATCACCAGAGCACCCCACAGGCCTGTAGTCAGTTGGCTTGGAGCTCAGAAGAGGGTCCTGGAAGAAGTTCTTGGAAAGAGAATTTGCGGACGCAGGGTGATCCACCTCTCGGCCTTCGTCTGCTCCGCAGATGCTCCTTTCGGGTCTCCTGTTGTAAGAGTGCACAGGGCAGAATGACCTCACATCAGGTGTCTCGATGGGGGCTGCCCCCTTGGGAACAGGGCCCGGAGACAACCTCTTCTTGGGGACTGGGACAGGCTGTGGCCTAGTAGGTTTCTGTAGGAAAGGAAACTTCACATTAGTCAGCCCATGAACAGCATCATCTCATTGTATAAAAGCTGACCTATTCAACCATGTCTGAATGGAAAAGATAACAAAAAGTGAATGGGTTAAAGCAAAACATCACACACTAATATAACGAACAGGAAGTAAACATGACAAGCGTGGGGAATGGCTGAGGCTGGAGATCATCACAGGTGCTGGGCTGGAGCAAGGCCGTCCCAAGAACAAAGAGCTCCCAAGGCGATCCACGTGAGCAAGCTGCTCCACTCCAGAGAGCACCAAGCCCTTAGGCTTCCATGAAGGTAGGTTACCCGGCAGAGGAGTCTCATGTATCATCAACCCTCCCAGTGTATAAATAAACGTGCTGCGGTGGTTGAGCAGTTCCTTTCCTCCCATCCAGAGAGAGGGCTCCACCTGACCGCAGCTTTCTGCATTCTGACTCTTATCTTTATTTCTCCATCCTCCCACCATCCTTCTACTCGGGAACTTGGAGAGCTGCGCTGGAAAAGGCAGAGAAGATTTCATCCAAATTGGGATTTTTAAAAAGAACAAACCTAGGGCCAGTGAGATGGCTCAGCGGTATAAGCGCCTGCCTGGCGAGCACAAGGTCCTGAGTTCGACTCCCGGTACCCACATACAAAAAAGGGGCCGGTGATATCGCTCAGTGGCACAGTTGCCTAGTGGCACGCGAGGTCCTGAGGTCAAGCCCCGGTTCCCACAAAAAAAAAGAATAAACTTATAAAATGAGAATGTGCATGTGGAATCAAATTTTACACGGAAGTCATGGTAGTGCCTGCCTATAATCCCAGCACTCTGAGAATAGTTTCATCAAATTCTGAGCAAAATAGCAACTTAGAGGTACCTTGGCTCCAAATGAAAAAGAAAAATATAAAAAGTGCTAGGTATTTAGCTTAGTGAAAGGATCTTGGATTCGATCCCCATGACCAATAAAAACAAACAAACAACAGAAACAAGAAAAACAACCACAAAAAAACCAGCCGCAGTACATCCAGGGAGACTCTTACTTCAAGGGCAGCCAGAGGAAAAAAATACAATATCAATCTGATTTCTATGAAAAATGGATTATTTCTTTATCAGATACTTCCATATTGGTGTTCATCATATTGTCAGCTCTTAAGGTGAAGGACACAAAGTATTTTCCCAACAACGTACAAATGACAAAGACCATTTGAAGGGCAACTCGGGACTTTTAGTGAAAGTTGCCATGGCTGGATATAGGATGGGCGACAACATTTGATAAAACACTTTGCACATGCACAAGAATGTTTCCACTAGCATTTGCTGGCCAACTTCTCAAAAACAGCAGAAAATTTTCAAATTAAGGCTTGTAGAAGAGAAACAGGACTCCTATGGGCAAGCCTAAGATTTACCATAATCCCCACATGAGGGGCACAGAAGTCCTGTCTATGAGGGGACCCAGGAAAGAACCACAGCAGGGAAGCCCAGTGCCACTCCCCCTCAGAAAAGGACCAGATTCCCATAATTCCATGCAGCTTCTGGACGCCATCTTGTGGGAACTCCTGGGCAGTGTCAGTGGCTCAGCCTCTGTCTGCAGCTCCTCCTGCCTGCAGGATGGATGCTGTTAGTTGTCAGGAAGGGATCCAATTCCTGCACACATGGGTGACAGGAAGCAGTAACAATGTCGAAGCCAGGTCCTGGTCCTTGTTTGGGGGAGAGGGAGACACTCAAGCCCCCATGGACCCGGCCTGCTTTTTCCCATGCTTCTCGGTCTCAGAAGCAGCCCCCACCTCCAGGAAGATCCCCCTCCCAACAAAGCACTCAGCCTTGTATACTCCCATTAGGACTCCTCTGCTCCACAGCCTCCCACGGGCGGCATTCTGAGACATTCCACAGCCCCTGCCCACTAGTGGTTCTCAGCACCAAAATCAGTGAGGGGCCCTGAGAGGTGGGGCTGCTGTCTGCTCCACGCAGTTTCCCTCACTGTGCTAGTGATGTCTGCACAGACGGAGTAGAGGTGGAGGCAGTGCCTCCTCAGGTTCCAGGGCTCTAGCACACTCTGCCCTGTAGGATCCTCACCTTGGACTTTGTTTCTTCTTTCTGTCCATGTGGCTAATGGGTCCAGGAGTCTGAAGCTGCTGAGGCTTCCTTGGATTCAGGTTCTCCTTCTCCTTATCGGCGCCCAAAGGCTGGAAAGGCAGGGTCCCACTCCAGCTCTTCATGGGGCATCTCTTGCTCCTCGCCGTGTGCCCAAAGGCTCCACAGTCCTTGCATTTTACCTGTAAGTAAAAGAGGGGCAGGTGAGTGAGTCAGTAGCAATCACAGTAACCTTTCAAAAACAGGGAAGCACAGATTTTGGCACTTGGCTCTCCAATGGGAGAAGTCACCTAGACACATGTGTATGAGTTACCAAGTTCAAGATTTTGTGGTCCTGCCCGAGCCTAATTTACACAGAGATTCAGGATGAAGGACTTTGGTGTGCAAAGGTGACAATGGTAAGGAAGAGTTTGAGTATTGAACTAACGTGAGCCCCAACATAACACTAAATAAGGATCGAGATTGATCCTTCAAAGCTCTGAATGGGCCAGTCAGCTAGGCGAGGATAGCACAAGCCACACTGGCCTTGGATTAGAAAAAACTATCAGTTCAGACACAGGTGCCACGTTGAAACCCACACTCGGGGGTACAGGAAGCCCCTTTAGTTCTGCACACTCCTAAGTATCCACTGACCGTGGTTCCCTCCCACTCTGCTGGGAGAACCTTGGGCTTCACAGGTCTCCTCTGCTGCGTCTTCAGGACCTTGTTCTCAGGAGGTGCTTGAGCCCGCTGAGGAGTGTAAAGACCTGGCATCTGCTCCATGTGCTGGGGCTTCTGGTCAGCCCTGCTCATTGGCTGATGGTCAGATTTCCTAGTCATAAGAAAGAAAAAGCACTATGTAGACACAAGCCAAGTCCTTCATGTGCTTCCTTCCCCGAGCAGGGCTGAAAAGGTCTCACTGGACTCTCAGTCACAGCCATTAGAATCTGGTATCCTCAGCCCCGATAACTGATCCTCTCTCATCAAGTAGTCTGTGATCCTCTCTCATCAAGTAGTCACTCGTACAATAGGACCCTGCCTGAAAAAACGCCATCAGTTTTACACATGGTGAAAGTAGATTTATATCGTTGCATTCAGCCTCTGCCCTTCTTCCCAGCCATTCTCTCCAAGCTCAATACCTCTAAGAATATTTATCAAATCCAATACGTAAAGACCTACCGAGCACTTGTGACATCTCACAAGGGACCCGTACAACCACATGGCAGTTTCCGCACAGTCAGGTACAAAGCTACAGCAACAGGTTAAACCTGTCTACGAACTCACGCAGTTCAATCAGCTCTAAAAGTCTGCTTGATGGTGAGGGACAGAGGCAGAAGCCTCCGGGCATGTTCAGACGAAATCTACAGCCCACCCTTTTGTCCTGTGAAGAAAACTCCAGGCCACACCCACAGCACTCCTTATATTCACCCTACCGCTCCTTTTGGACTCCGAGCCTCTGGGAGATGCTGTGAGGCTGCTCCGCTGCAGGCTGACATTTTTTATTCGATACACAGCGGGCTGTAGGATCCTCCCCGGGCATCAGCGGAAACCGCAGCAGGACTTCCACAGAAGCAACAACTTCCCATTTCCCTGTCATCACATCAATCTGAGAAAAGGAAAAGAGCAATAGCTACAGCTTCAGTTCAGCAGATGGGACGAGGCCTTGGGATAAGAGAAGATAAAATGGAGTTCCAATCTCTTCATCTGTTTGATGCCATAGTAATCAATCTAAAACTCTCTTGCTCTAAAGCCCACAAAAAGCCTGGCGATGACCTCCAAATGGGGCCATGGTGAAAGTTGAAAAGATTAAGGACAAAGCTGTGCTCCCAGGTTGGTCTGGGGATTTTCGGCAGTTATATCAGACTCCATCCATCCTGATGGACTCCATGCCCATGGTAACTAATGAGCGCCTGTGTATAAAGTGTGTATTAAGTGCTCCCCTAGTCATGGGAGGAAAGCCCGCCTCGGAGTTGACCCCAAGCTGACTCTACTTTCTTCTTCTCTCTGCTTTGATACTTACGTCATACTGTGGGATCCCATATTGTTTTAAGAGCTGCTTCCCCTCTTCCACTGAGAGAGTGTTGGGGTCCATTGCTGTTGGTCTTGTCCACGGGGTTCTGTATGCTGCAGAAGTTAGAGAATGACACCACTGGACTCTCTATATGGCTGAAATCTCCCCTATGCAGGATGCAATTGGCCCCATCCCATCTGCACCCAACATCTCATCTAGAACCCTTTCCTGAGAAGTCCATGTAGATATCCTTGTACCCGTATCAGTACCAGTGTGAATGAGCAATAAGGACATAAGTCAAAAACAAGTTTGCTCACTACATCTAACACGGTTTATGTATATGGAATGAAAGTCTCTTATCAAGACACCTTCATGATATACCATGAAACCATTGGAAAAGTGACCATGTACTTGGGTTCAAAGAAAAGTGAAATATATAGACTGTCCCCCTCTTACCCTGATTGGAATTAACAATTGTTTAACTTTACATTGATGCAAAAGTGACACACGGACTGTAATAATCTTATTAGACTATGAAATTTCCTTTCCCCCAAGCAAATAATTTGTGGTATGTTAGTATTTCAAGGTGCCTGGGACATGGACCATGGCGGTGAGCAATGACACACTACAGTGTGATGTGTTCTATGTGTCTGATAGACATAGGTATTCATCAATTTACCTGAGAGTTGTGAGCCTTTTTGCACAGTAAGCTTTCCTCACCTATAGCTAAGATATGCTTTCTGACCACGTGTAAGGCAGTCTAAGCTGAGCCTTGTTGTTCAGCAGGTTGGATGTGTTAAATACATTTTCATTTGCCCCGTGCTCTGTTTGCAATATGTTTATCACCAGGTAACCACACCGTAAGTCCAGAAGCTCTGTGTTAGAGAGCTGCATATTTTATGTCTGTGCTTCCTCACTATTTGAAAAAATTAGATATACCTATGTCATGTGACCTCTTGGTAATATTAAGCATGGTTTACACTGTGGAACACACACTGGGCAGGTTGGCACATGCCTGTAATCCCAGCACTCAAGAGGCTCAGGCAAGGGGATCACCACATGTCGCAGGCCAACCTGGGCTACACAGTAAGTTCCAGACCAGCCCGGACTACATAGCAAAACCCTGTCTCAAAAAAATAGATAAATATACACACGATGGAAAACATCCCATGATATTCCTGAAAACACATACCTCGAAATCTAAAATGAGATAATAATGGAAATCAGTAAGTGTAAGAAATAAAAGATAGAGCATTTATGTCCAAATTTACCAGCAGACCAACCCTCTGTTCAGAAAAATGTTGATTTCGACTGATCACGATAGTGAAAAAAAATATGATTTGTTTTTGAGAAAATATACAACTTATGGGAACTGCTCTACTTTAGAAATCAGCAACTAAACAACAAAACTTTACCACATAGCAAAAAAATAGCATTTGCTGATCAGAAACTAAGCTCTGAGCCTGGCGTGTGGCTCATGTGTATAATCCCAGCATGTATGAGTGATTTAGCCTGACTTGGTCTCAAAATAAAAATAAAATGCTTGGAGAACTGGCTTGGTGTCAAGATGCTGAGTTCAGTTCCTTTACCTAAAAGAAACAAAAGTCTCAAAAGGAAAAATAAACATAATGTGACAGAAAATGATTTCATTGAAATTAGCAACAGGATACATTACCACAAGCTGTCATAAAAAGATTATAAAATTAATCACCATAGATGATATTAGGAACACAAAGAGACAATATTGCCAGAGGAAGAAGAAAGAAAGGATCAGAAAGTGGTATCTCTAACCCTGACATGAACATATTGCAAATTCTAAAATAAAGTACAATTTCCTCTTAAATTTCAAGTTACTCCTGGGTGTGGTGGCATATGCCTGTGATCCCAGCACTTGGGAGACTGAAGCAGGAGGATTCCCTCAGTTCTAAGCCAGGCTGTGCTACATACTGACTTAAGGCCAGTCCGAACAATATAGAGACACCCCCACAAAAAAAGCCAAACTACTCAATTAGAGAGACGAAGGAATATTTTGCAAGTACAAATTAACTGTCGAATATATCTTGCCTCTACCATTGGACAAAGAGCTCACAGCTACATTCTTCCCCAGATTTATCTTCAAGCTGCCCTCAGGGCCCTACCTGTACCCACCTCCTGACAACTGCCTCCTAATATTGGAATAAAAATGTTAGTGAGAAACTAAGACTACAGCCTTTCAAGTCCTTCTATCAAAAGCACCAGGTCTCCATAACTGCTCCCCACCCAAATCAAACTCTGTGCTTGGAAGTTCTGTTAAACTGCTGTCCTGACCTCAACACCGAGACCACCCGATGCAGATTTCTTCCTTCTCCTACTTTTCAGACTGGCATAAACCAGAGCCCAAAGCAATGGAAATTAACCTGCTACCCTTCTGTGTGTCCACAGTCATTCCAGAGGTGGCTCAAGGCAAAGTCCACTGCAGCCGGAAGGCTTCCAGGACAGGAGCAGAAGAAGGGCCTCCTCTGGGCTTTATATGGGGTCAGGGGCTCAGAGCTTCCCTCAGTAGAGGCCTCATTACCACAGTGCATCCTGGGATTGGATTACTTTGGCTCTCTCTCCTGGGGTGGATGGCTTTCTCTGCTGATTCCCTTTCTACCCAGGCCCCTTTAACCTGGGTCCTGAACATCTGAAACAAGTACTGTAAGTGTTTTCCACTTCCAGGATTTAAGATTGTGCCACGTGCCCATATGCTGTACTTTCCACAGTACACAGATGATCCTCAGGTATAATGAGCTTTCCACCCTGGAGTGTTTCCCATGGAAAAAGTGAAAGTTCCAATTTTGGCAGCAGGTTGTGGACATGGCTCTAATCCCATCAACTCAGAGACAGAGAAATGAGAATCATCAATTGGAGCCCACACTGAGCAACTTAGCAGGACCCTCTGGAAATAAAAAAAAAAGAAATTAAATTAAAAAGGCTTGGGATATATTTCAGCAGTAGAGCAGCTGTGGCTCCAGCCTTAGTAATGTAAAATCAAAGAGGAGAAGGAGAAAAGAAAGAAGAGTGGTAGGGAAAGAGAGTAAAAGAGAGGGAGAGGAGAGCAAGGAGAGAGCCTGGCCCTGTTCATGTGCAGGATGCAGTAGGGTGAGTTGTGTGCCTGGGTGGTGTATAGGGGAGTCAAGTTCTCCATTTATTGCACAATCACAGCCCGATTCAATGTGCTGGCTGGATGCCCTTTGACATAACCGTCACATATTTGGCAGGGACAGGTTCCTGCGTGATAGCTTCAGAAAAGGCAAATAGGGCGTAGTACAAGCCCATAATCCCAGCACTCAGGGAGGCTGAGGCAGGATTATCACCATAAACTTGAGGACAGCCAGCACTACATAGTGAGTTCAAGGCAATGTTGAGCTACATAATGAGACCCAGTCACAAAAAAAAGAAAAAAAAAAAAAAAAGAAAAGAAAAGAAAAAGGAAAAGGAAGAAAAAGTCAAACAGGCTAGGCCTGTAAGTCTCCTGTGTCCACTGGTGGGTGCCCGTGTGTGTGTGTGTGTGTGTGTGTGTGTGTGTGTGTGTGTGTATCTCCTTGAGAGTCATTCTCTGGCATTTTCATTCACCTGTAGATATCTCAGTGGTGGTTCACCACGGTGATATGAACATTAGGAAGGAACTCGCTGTGCTGTAAAACTTTAGCACAGACAAGCTGGATGTGGTGGCCACGCCTTTAATACCAGCACTGGGGAGCCTGAGGCAGGTGGATCACCATGAGTTCCAGGCCAGCCTGGGCTACATAGTAAGGTCAAGGCCAGCCTGAACTACATAATGAAACCCTGTCTCAAAAAGAGAAAAAAAGGGCCGGTGAGATGCCTCAGCGGTACAGGCGCCTGCTGGTGCGCGAGGTCCTGAGTTCGACCCCTGGTACCCACAAAAAAAAAAAAGGAAAAACAAAACAAAACAAAAAAACAAACGCCCCAACTTCAGCACACATGAGCATCCAGAGACACCGAGTTTCTCTACAAGTCTCTCATGTGTGAGACCTCAGACCCCTGGGCCCTTCTGTGGGAGCCCCTGTCTCCAGGTCAGCAAAATCAAAGAGCCTCCCAACCTCCCAGTGGGCCCTTAAGTGATGCTGGCCAGAAACTTGTCCTTTTTTCTCACTACTACAATTGGGAAAAATTTTCTCTAAAATATTGTCTTCTCCCCAAGCCTGCCCTGTCAATGTCACTACAAATGAAAAGATAATTTCACAGGGAAAGAAAGGGCAGTCACAGCCTAACAGCCGCACGTCTCAAGTCTGCTGCCTCCATTCCAGGCCCACCCACCTGCTTCACTCCCTGCCCACTGCCCCAGCAACAGGGGGGACTGGAGGACTATTTTCCATTCGAGTCTAAGAGGCAGAGTCAGTAACAAAGGACACTTACTAGGAGTCTGTGGGTAAGTGGTTGTTATGGTTTGTGTCTAGATGTCCCCCCAAAGCCTCATGCAGTCATGGGGCCGGGCTTCTAGAGTTTGTGATTGATTCATGGTCCAATGCTGGGATTATGGATGTGAGCGCTACACCCACCCTGGGGCAGGTAGCTTGCATGCAGTATAAGGGAGGGAAAGAGGCTTGCTCTCTCGCTCCTCTCTTTTTGCTCTTATTGCTTTTGCTCTTTTCTGCCACCATGAACTGTTGCCCTCTGCCATGTGCCACCCTGCCTTGGAGCCAGCTGAGTAGGGACTGAAACTTCCACAAACTGTGAGCTAAATAAACCTTTCCTTCCTTAATTTTGGGTGTCAAGTATTTTTGTCTCAGCAATGAGAGAAAAGTAACTAAGACAGTGGTCACAGTACAAAGGGTGATTTACCAGGTCTTCAAACAGATCACAGGACAAAAAGAGAAATACCATACTTCTGAGGTGCTCATAGGTGGTGCTTTTGGAGCTCACTGGTTCTTTCACTTTAGATGCAGGGAATAAATGTGAGTAGTGCTAAATTGGTCCACTGATTTGTTTAGCATAGTTCTGGGTGTGGATAGTGGGAAGGCCCAATTTGAGTGTGGGTGGCACCAGGCACACCTCCTGCGCAGCTTCCAGCTGCCTCCGGCCCAAGGCTCTTGCCAGCAACCGTGGCATCTTCTCGGGCCAGGTCTGGCGGTTCTCTGAATGCTCAGTTCTCTGTTCTTTGCTGACCTCCCACAGGCCATCCCCACCTGGACCGCCTGAGCCCCACTGCCAGGAGACCCAAGCTCCTGGATGCCTGCCTTGGAGGTAGCTCAGCAGGGCCAGCTGCTGCGGCTCTGAGCCCTTGCAGGGCTGGGGCCTCCGCGGGGCTGACACCCCTACTTCTCATGGTCCGAAAGGGCAGTGACAGCCTCCAGTGGGAATATTCACGGGATGTGGCTGCATGTCACCATTTCTGGGCCTTTGAGGATCCAGGCCTGGTGGTCAGTGAGGCTCAAGGTCAGCAGCAGGCACAGGGTCATGGGCTCTGGAGGCCCAGGGCATGGAGGGTGACCAAGCGGGCATCAGGCCAGGCCAGGCAAGGTTTTCCCCAGAAGCGCCCCAGTAGAACACCTCCTTTGTGGCCCCATGGCCCACACATTTGCCTCCAGCCTCACATCCACTGAAAGGGAAACCTGTACTAGGAAAAATTATTCTTTTTAAAACTTTGATCTATTTAAAGCTGCCTAGCTCTGTAACTGTTTCATAGCTCTGAAATTGCTTTTTTGACCCCTGTAACCGTGAAAGCATAACCAAATATTCAGGATTCTTGATTGTAACAATACTTGTGGTCATTAATCTCGTCTTACAACTGATGGTCATTAACCTAGCCCTGTAACTGATGATCTCACCGTGCTAGCTAATTGGAAGAACTGCCAGGCTGTCCTGTCCCATCTTTGTAACCCCTGCTTAAGCCTCTTGTAAAAATGCTGGCTCACAGACACTCATGGCCTGGCTTTTTGTTGGAAGTTATGCCAGCCAGGACCACCGGTGTAAAATAAAGCTGTTCACTGCCTCCTGACTTCCTCAGGTGTCGTTCCTTTCCCAGACTCAGTTTTGCCATAACATCATGAAGAGGTCAGACATGTCCTTCTTGTTATCTGGGTTGGTGGTGGGTGAAGGTTCTACTCCGGGACAGGAGTCTTTGCTGCGCAGGAGGACAGGAGGCCGGGAGGGCAGAGGACTTGCAGGCCCTGCATGCTCAGAGCCATGTGCTCAGGTGGGACTTTATTTCTATGTTTTTAAAGCTTTTATAAATGAGGTTTTCACAAACACCAAATTATATGTGTATTAAAATCTGTAGCACCTGATTCCAGTTAAATATATCTGTCTCTCTCGCCTCTCTTTTCTCTCACTTACTGATCTCTGCTTTCTCTCTCTTGCTCTCTGTGTCTCTGTCTCTCTCTCTCCTCTTCTACTCTCTTTCAGCACCCACACTACCTCTCTGTCTTTCCACGCAGGGGTTTGAACTCCATGCTTGGCACATATTAGGCAAGTGCTTTACCACTGAGATGCATCACCAAACAGTTTCATCGCTTTCGAGACAGGGCATTGCTAAATTGCCCAGTGTGGGGAAGGAAAAGTCATAAATTAACCTAAACTTGTTTGAACTTTAGTTAGCCCAGGGACTTTGTGCTTTGCAAGGCCACATGACTGTTCTGGAGGAAGTCTTGTAAAGGCATAGTGTTTAAGGAAATGAAAGCAGGACCTTAGTCCCGGTGGAATGCTGCTGGGACAGCACGAGATGCTTTGCTAAGATACGTATGAAAGAATGATAAACGTGGAGGCCAGACATAGGCAAATACGGTCCCTGGGATGGTCAAACAAGTATGTTGCCACTTATCTGTCCTGCACCCCACCCATATCCCTTTCTGCTTTTTGTAAAGTAAAGACTCTAATAAAAGGCCAGTAAAAATTGTGATCTAGGCTTCAGTCCTAGAGGCTATAGCCCCCCGATCACAGAACTTTGTCTCTCTTGTTTGTCTTTTCATTTGCTGCACCTCGTTTTCAGGACCTGTCATCATATAGAAACCAACAGCCTAGCCTTTCAATCAATTTATGATTCTCTTCCTCACTGCCCCCATTAGATGGGATTATGGGGCGTGTGACATCACACCCTCCCCGAGATGTTGCTCTCTCAATCCTAGGAAGCGGCACTTGAGACAAAGGCAACTTTCTAATACTGGGATTATAGCAGAAAATGGCCATCATAAGTGCACACTGTAATATTTTCTCAACCATAAGAAGTTTTTGTAATTCCAACCACAAGCTCTTATTATATTTGATAAAGTACACAACATGTGCCCAATAGTTCCAGATTTCAGTACAGTATTTGTGATATTTTAATTTAACCGCAAATTTTACCCAGTGGCGACTCACTTATTTAATCCAGATATTACTAGGTAAGTATATGATCACAAATTAATAATAGCTTAATTTTAGCCTTCCATGATTCTATCCAAAATAAGTGTTTCATGTCCCCCAATTTAAACCAAGACATGAGACGACAGTAATGCCATTATACTTTTGTGTCCACCATAAAAGGAAATGCCCACAATATTCTTTTTCTTTGTGTGTTCATCTGTTATGGCTTGTATCTAGATGGCCCCTGGAAGCCTCATGTGCTCATAGGTGGGGCTTTTCAGAGATGGCTAAATTTAGGATGTATGAATATGAATTATATGTGTGATAAATGGATTATTCCATTGATTGGATTGGAGTGGTTCTGAGTGTGGCTGAACTGATTTACTGAAGACAGAAGCCCTACCATGGCTCTGGGTGGAACCAACCAACAACCTTGTGTCCTGGATGGACTACAAAGGCAAAGAGAGAAGTTAGGCTCACTGCTTAGTGCTTCTTTCCTGCCATGCCATGAACTGTTCCTCCTCTGCTATGCCCCCATGCTTTGGAACCAGCCAACTATTTATTGAAATCTATACAAACTGTGAGATGAAATAAACCTTTCCTCCTTTAACTTTGGATGTTGGGTATCTTGTCTCAGCAACAAGAAAATTATCTAAGACACCTGGTATTCTCTTTGTATCCTATTATACTGTTATAGCTTGTGTCTAGATGTCCTCCAAAGCCCCATGGGGTCATATTTGGGGCTTCTCAGAGGTGGCTGGATCTAGTATGATGGATATTTAAGGGTATGGATTACCAAATTAATCCACTGACTGGTTTGGCATTGCTCTAGGTGTGGATAATAACAGGGTCCACCCCAGGTGTGAGTGCTACCTGCCCTGAGGGCACATAGGCTGATGGATATAAAGGAGTAGAACGAAGGCAGACTGGGTGCTGCTGCTTCCTTCCAACTTCACTGCTTTGCTGTGTTCTTGCCTTCTGCCCTCATGAACTGTTTCTCCTCTGCAATGCCCCTATGCCATGGCACCTTGCCTTGCAGCAAGCCAATTATGAACTTAAATGTCTCCACACTGTGAGTCAAAATATACCTTCCCTCTTTTATCTTTGGGTGTCAGGTATTTTGTCTCAGCAACAAGAAAAGTAACTCAGACGCACACCCTCTCTGCCTTTTCCAGGTTTGCGTTGTTCTTTTCAGTAAACACAGTAGCTTACTGGTGAGTGCTTCATCTTTAAACAGTGCATGTTTCCCAGCTGTCTGCCCCTTCCTTTTTATGAACCATGATTCCAGTGCACTCTGGCTTTGCCTGAATAAGATCATAAAATCAGGGCCGGTGAGATGGCTCAGCAGCGTAAGCGCCTGCCTTGCAAGCACGAGGGCCCGAGTTCGACTCCCGGATCCCACATACGAAAAAGGGGCCGGTGATATCGCTCAGCGGCACGGGTGCCTGTTGGCGCGCGAGGTCCTGAGGTCGACCCCCCGGTACCCACAAAAAAATAAAAAATAAAAAAAAAATTAAAAAAAATCATAAAATCACTGAAGCTCATCATAAAGGGGTAAATTGTATATTTTTACACATTATTCCATTGTTTATTTCCTCATCTTGTTAGAAGTGTAAGCCTAAACCTGAAAGGATCACCTGAAAGAGTGATAAATAAGAAGTATTGAATTCCCATCCCACTAAAAAAAGTAAGACCAATTGCAAATTGCACAAGATGTAATCACTATGTAAATTGCAGTATTGCAATTTTATTCCTGCGTGGTGTCTGAAGTCTATAAAATGAAAAAAAATAGTTTCTGAAATAATCAGGACATGATGGAGAAATCTTTAATTGTGTAACTTTCCAGCTGATATGTCACACTGAAGCAGAAATAAGCTAAGCATGAGAAAGTAACTACATGTGAGATGACCATTCAAGAAAGCAAAGGGTGCTCACTTCAGCAACACATATACTAATATTGGAATGATACAGAGAAGATTAGCATGGCCCCCGAGCAAAGATGACACAAAACTTCATTAAGTGTTCCACATTTTTTCGGAAATTTCTGAAATGATAGCAACAGAAGTAAAAAAAAAATAAAAAGAAGTATGAGACAATAGAGGAAATCAGATCAGAAATAACCTCTCAGGTAAAAAAAAAAAGATGAAGACCATAATGAAGGACTTGCTCAGCAAATCTAGAATACACTTAGATTAAAAAAAAAGAGGAGCATATAAAAATGATGGAAAACATGAATGTGTAATATAGGAAATAAATGGAATCCAAGAAACAGATTCAAACAGATATCCAGGAGATCAAAATTCCATTGAATGTTTGCAAAACTGCATGAATGAAACTGAAGACAAAATATCAGACCTAGAAGAGAGGATCACAGTTAATGATCATGAAAAGAAAGATCTCTTGAAAAATTGCAAGGAACCATGAAAAAACAATCCAACAGCTGTAAGGTGATGCAAAGAAGAACAACATATGATTGATCAGAGTCAATGAAAAAGCAGGAGTCAGCACCAACAACATGAAAAAGCTGTTTGCAGAAGTAATGACAGAAAATTTCCCAAGCACGGAAAAAGAATTTGACGTACATATAAGTGAGGCACATAAAACTCCAATTAGCCATGAACAAAATAAATCTACACCAAGGCGTATAATAATCAACATTCCAGAAATTCAGCACAAGAACAGAATATTAAAAGCTGTAAGAAAAAAGAAGCAAATCACCTATATAGGAAAGCCCATCAGAATCACAACAGACTTTTCAACACGAACCCTTATGCCAAGGAGAGCTTGGAGTGAAGTATTCCAAGTCCCGAAAGAAAACAACTTCCCACAAGATTGATGTACCCTGCAAAATTATCTTTCAGAATTAGTGGAGAAATAAGATACTTCCATGACAAATAACACCTGAAGAAAGTCATGACCACAGAACCGGCTCTACACAGTGCTCTGAAAGATATTTCAGAAAGAGATAACAATAACCATAATTCCAAGAACAACAACAGAAAGAAGCCACCAGGCAGGGCAAGCAATTAAACAGAGGGGAAAGACAAGGAACCATGAGAAGGAAAATAATATGACAAGGATAAGCCAATACATATTAGTTATGACCATCAATGTTAACGGTCTCAATTCATCAATCAAAACAAGCATACAGGCAGAATGGATCAAGAAACAAGATGTAGGGCCAGTGAGATGGCTCAGCAGCATAAGCGCCTGCCTGGCAAGCACGAGGTCCTGAGTTCGACTCTCGGTACCCACATACAAAAAAAGGGCCAGTGATATCTCAGCAGCACGGGCACCAGCTGGCGTGTGAGGTCTTGAGGTCGACCCCCAGTACCCACAAAAAAAAAAGAAACAAGATGTAAAAATACGCTGCACACAAGAAACACATTTAACTCAAACATAAAGTCAAAGAATGGAATGCAACACTCCATGCAACAGTAATGCAGAAAAAACAAGGGGTTGTTATTCTACTTGCAGACCATGTGAACCTCAAGCCAAGACTGATCAAAACAGATAAAGACGGTTACTATATTCTTGGGAAGGGAAAACTCCAAGAAGAGAAGATAACAAACAAACAAACAAAAAAGCAAAAATATATGTATACCCCAAATACAAGTGCATGCAAATATATAAAACAAATATTAACAAACATGAACAATCAAATAAGCACTAACACAATTGTACTGGGAGCTCTGAACACCCCACTGTCACAAACAGATAGATCAACTAGACAAAAAATCACCAAAGAAATACCAGAATGGAATCAAACCTGTGAATAAATGGACTTAGTAGACGTCTGCAGAGTGTTCCACCCCACAACATTAGAATACATTCTTCTCAGCTGTACATGGTCTATTTCTCCAAAATAGACCATATACAAGCCCGTATAACATGCTTAAGTAAATGCAAAGGAATTGAAATTATCCCATGCATATTATCTGAGCATAGTGCAATGAAATGGGAAATTAATGGCAAAAGAAACCACAAAAACTCCATAAACATATGGAAATTACATAACATCCTCCTGAACAACCAATGGGTCACAGATGAAATTAAAGAAGAAATTAAACAGTATCTACAACTAAATAATAGTGCTGATACAGCATAAGGAAATTATGAGACACAGTGAAAGTAGTCATAAGAGGGAAATTTATACCAGTGAATTCTCACATCAGCAAAACAGAATGAGCTCAAATAAACAACCTAATGTTGAATCTCAAGCATTAAGAAAAAGAAGTCAAGCCCAAAGCTCAAATGAGGGAGGAAATTATAAACTTCAAGGCAGAAATTAATACAATTGAGACTAAGAAAATAATACTAAGAACCAATGACTCAAACAGTTCATTCTTTGAAAGATTAAATAAAATTGAAAAACCCTTAGCCAATCTTTTCAAAAAAAGGAAAGAAAAGATTCAAATTCATGGAATAAGGAATGAAAAGGGTGAAATCACAACAGATCCCATGGAAATCCAGATGATCATGAATACTACTCCGAGAACTTTTACTCTAACAACATGAAAAACACAGAAGAAATGGACAGATTCCTAGATACATATGAATTGCCAAAACTGAATCAAGAAGATATAAAAATTCTAAATAACCCAATATCAGTTAATTAAATGGAAAATGTAATTAAAAACTTACCAACAAAGGAAAGCCCAGGTCCTGATGGATTCACTGCTGAATTCTATAAGAAATTTAGAGAAGATCTAATGTTATTACTCCTCAAACACTTTAATGAAATTAAAATGGAAGCAATACTCCTAAAGTCATTCCTGGAGGCAAGTATTACCATGATACCAAAACCAAGAAAGGACCCAACCAAAAAAGAGAACTACAGGCCAATCTCCCTAATGAACATAGATGCAAAAATCCTCATTAAGAAACAGGCAAACAGGGCCAGTGATATAGCTCAGCAGCATAAGCGCCTGCCTGGCAAGAGCGAGGTCCTGAGTTTGACTCCTGGTACCTGCATATAAAAAAAAAAAAAAGAAAGAAAGAAACAGGCCAACAGAATGCAGCAAATCATTAAGATTATACACCATGACTAAGTAGGGTTCATCCCAAAAATCTAGGGATGGCTCAACACATGCAAATCAATAAATGTGATACACCATATCAACAGAGCCAAAGACAAAAATCACAGGATCATCTCAATATATGCAGAAAAAGTTTTTGACAAAGTCAGACACACATTCATGCTAAAAACCCTAAGAAAATCGGAATACATGGTCTTCATCTGAATCTGATAAAAGCCATCTATGACAAAACAACAGCCAACATCACAGTAAGTGATCAAAAACTGAAAGCTTTCACTCTAAAATCAGGAACTAGAAAAGGGTGTCCACTATCACAGCTCCTATTCAATATAGTTCTGCAAACATTACCCAGAGCAATTAGACAAGAGAGAGAAATAAAAGGAATAAGGATAGGAAAGGAAGAAGTTAAATTATCATTATTTGCAGATGACATGATATTCTACATAGAAGATTCCAAAAACTCCACCAAAAGAGTTTTAGATTTAATAACCAGATTTAGTTATATAGGTGAATACAAAGTCTACAGTAAAAAATCAATCGCATTCTACATAAATAACTAACTCACTGAGAAAGAAATCGGGGGGAAAAAAACTTTCAAACTAGCATCCAAAAAAAAAGAAATACTTAGGAATCAGTCAATCTAACAAAGGTAGTAAAAGATCTCTACATTGAAAACTACAGTATTTCAAAAAAGGAGACTGAAGAGCATGTCAGAAAATAGAAAGATATCCCTTGCTCTTGGGTAGGAAGAACCAACATAGTGAAAATGGCCATACTCCCAAAATTATTATACAGATTTAATGCAATCCCAATCAAAATACCATTAGCATACCTCACACAACTAGAGAAAACATTCCTAAAATTCATTTGGAACCAGAAGAGACCTAGAATAGTAAAAACTATTCTGTGTAACAAAGACAAGGCAGGAGGCATCGAAATCCCTTATTTAAAGTTATACTACAAAGCTACTATGATAAAAACAGAATGGTACTGGCAAAAAGAGAGACCTGAGGATCAATGGAACAGATTAGGAAATGCAGAAACTACTCCAAAAACACTTAGCCATCTGATTTTTGACTAAGAGGCCAAACACCTTCACTGGAATAAAGATAGCCTCTTTAATAAATGGTTCTAGAAAAACTGGCTGTCCTCATGCTGAAGATTAAAACTAGACCCATGTCTATCACCATACACTAAACTAAAATCAAAATGGATCAAATATCTAAATATTAAAACAGAAACACAAAATCTGCTGGAAGAGCCAGGCGTGGTGGCACACGCCTATAAGCCCAGCACTCGGGAGGCTGAGGCAGGAGGATCGTCACAAGTTCAAGGCCAGCCTGGACTACATAGTGAGTTCAGAGGTTGCCTGAACTATACAGCGAGACCCTGTCTCAAAAAACAAAACAAGAATCTGCTGGAAGAGGGAATAAGTAAAGCTCTTGAAGACATATGTGTAGGCAAAGACTTCATGAGCAAAATCCTGATTGCATGTGAAATACTACAAAGAATAAACAACTGTGATCTCATCTTATTAAAAAGCTTGTGCACAGTAAAATAAATCACCTACAGAATGAAAAGACAACCCACAGAGTGGGAAAAATTTTAGCCAGCTGTTCCTCAGACAAAGGACTAATATCTAGAACACATAAAAAATTGAAAAAAATCAGAACCCCCAAATTCAAAGACCCCCTCCAAAAATGTGCATCTGAGATGAACAGAAACTTTTTTGGAAGAAGTACAAATGGCAAATAAATATATGAAAAAATATTCAATGTCACTAGTCATTTGAGAAATGCAAATGAAAATAATGGTGATAGTCCATCTAGTTCCAGAAAGAATGGCTATTATCAAGAAAACAACCAATATAAAATACTGTCAGGGCTGTCAGAAAAAAGAAACCCTTCTCCACTGTTGGTGGGAATGTAGACTGGTGCAACCACTGTGGAAATCAGTGTGCAGATTCATCAAAAACTAGGATTAGCAGTCCTATTTGACCCAGCCATTCTCCTTCCGGGTATCTTCCCAAAAGAATTTAAAGCATCATGCCATAGCGATACATGCACACCCATGTTCATAGCAGCACAGTTTGTAATAGCTTAATTTTGGACACACCCCGAATGCCCAGTAACAAATGAATGGATAAAAAAGATGTGTTTTTTTTATACAGTGGAGTACTACTCTGCCATAAAGAAGGATAAGTTTGAAAGATTTCTAGCTAAATGGATGCATCTTTAGATCATACTCTTTAAGTGCAATAAATCAGACACACATGTAAATATTGCATTATCTCTGGTGTGCAAAACTGAAAGTGTAAATAAGAACAAAATGTACAATGGATATTGTGAAATAGGAAGAAATTGTTCAAAAGGAAAAGGGAAGTAGGGAGGGGGAAAGTAAGAAAGAGAAAAGAAAAAATGAGAAAAGGATAAAATAGAAACAAAGCTTTGTGAATAAAGAAGGGAAGAGGGCTGAAGGGAGGGGAAGGGAATTGGGAAAAAAAGAGCAATCAAAATATATATCATGTACAGGGACAAATTCCATGTGATGAATGTGATCATTATGTATACCTCAATTGCACCAATAAAGTTAATTAAATTTTTTTGATACCTGGAATCAAACTCATGACCTCGTGCTTGTCAGGTGGGCACTGTGCACCTCAGCTATACCCCTGGCAAGATACAATGGGATTTTTAATACACTTTTCTTCAACACCTTTTTTTTTTTTTTTTTTGGTACTGGGAATAGAATTCAGGGCCTTGTGCTTGCCAGACAGGAACGGTGCTGCTGAGCTACATCCCTGGCCCCTAAATTTAAAAAAAGAAAGCAACGAAAAAATTTTCTCAAGTAGTAATGAGGTAGCAGGGGCAAATGTGACGTGCAAATCTAGTTTCAGTCAAAGGTACAGTAATGGCTGAGTTAGAAATCCTGTACATTACATCCTTAGAGGGCTGATAGTGCAGGCTATTTAGGAGGCTGAGGCAAGACAACACAATTTTGAGACTAGCCTGCCTGGACAACTTAACCAGACCCTGTCTTAATATGAAAAATATAAAGGGCAGGGGATGTAGCTCAGTGGTAGAGCAACACTGGGTTGGTCCCTAGTAATATCATAAATAAATAAATACTTTCACACATACATAAGGAAATAAACATGAGTCTGGTGTAGCTCTGTGGTATAGTGCTTGCCTAGCACATAGGAAGACCTAATGTAGATTCTCAACCCCTCCCCCAAAAAAGAAAAATTAAAATTTTGTATGGAAAGATACCAGTTATTTAATACATTGTCATTTAGAGATCGTTAACTGAACTAAAATAATGTAAAGGAGAGCACAAAATATTCTTCCATTGATTTTTTTTTAATTAGATAACTCGATAATTTTAGAAACACATGATATATGAGATTTTGTTGATTTGTGAATCTGTTGAACATAGATATTTTTTTTCATAATGTGATGATTTTGATCTGCCATGTTGGAAAAAAAGAGTTTGGGGAATGAATACTGTCATGCTTCAAAGGTGAAGTATGTGGAAGCTTTCCTTTTATTGACATTTACTGGAAACAACAGAGAAATAGTCAGTTGGAGGGGAAAGTTATGAATCCATTCTTTTTACGTGAAGATGGTGACAATACATTTCCAAAGAAGCAAAATGGTTATTTTGCAATTATAGAAAACATTTTAATATATTTGCCTATATTTACATTATAAAAGTGATACAAATTATTAAGGATTCGGTGGTTTAAAAAACAAAATCATCACTTCAATAAGAGATATATATTTAAATCCAAATGGGCTGTTGGGAAGTGGTGGCACCTTTGGGAGGTGGGCTTGACGGGAGGTCCTTAGGTCCCTGAGGTATGAAGTTGTTCATATGTGACCACTGGTTATTCTCCTATGACCCTCTGAGTTTTCACAAAAGGATTGTTGTAAGAAGAGCAAACCCAGCCTCCATTGCCCTCTTTTCCTTTGTTCCTGGTTCAACGGTGATTACTTACCTTACAGGCACTTCAGCCATGATGTGTAGTCATCTGCTGCTCTCACCAGAGCCTACACTAATGAGGCCACTTGATCATGGCCTTATTATAATCCTAGCCACAAAACTGGGATTGCAATAAACCTCTATTTCTTTATAAGTAAGTATTATCAGGTATTTAATTATAGTGATGAAAAGCTAATACTTTTCCTTTATTTGGTCTTAATAAAAAAGAGCCTTGAGAATCTCGCAGCAGCACTGATCTCCAAAGTGAAGGGAGGATCACCTAAGCAGCATAATAAAGTAATGCCTCCTCTGAGGCAAAGATCGGGCAGGTTTGATTCCAGTCATTTTGGAAAACTGGGGCTCTTAAAGCTGTGCATTTCCACCTGTGATGCAAATCTGTTTGTGTATCACCCCCTCTGGCCACTTTGATCATCTCCATGGAACTGGCAGAACATACATACAGTTGGGACCTGGGATGTCATCAAAGGCCAGTGAATTAAAGGCTTGATTCCCGGCTTGCCACTATTGGAAAGTAGTGGAAATTCTAAGAGGTAGAGCCTGTTGTGAGGTCTTCAGGTCACTGAGGGCATGCTCCAAAGGAGATTGTGGGACTTCAGTCTCTTCCTTTTTACACTGCCCAGCAGGAGGTAAGTGGCTTTACTCTGCCACACACTCCACGCCATTCTGACCCTAACCTGAATCCTCAAAAACCTTTATGTCAAAGGTTTTGTCCCCAGCCCATGGCACTCATGGGAGATGTGAAAAGTTTAGGAGGTGTGGCCCAGATGGACGAAGTTATCAGAGGTGTGCACTTGAAGGGGATCTAGGGACCCCAAGCCCTTCCTGTTACTCTACTTTCTGGCCACCATGAAATTAATAGTTTCCTCTGCTATGTGTTCCCCCTATGATGTGCTGCCTCACCATGGGTTCAAAATCCGCAGACCAACAGACCCAACTGACTGTAGACTGTAATTTCCAAACCCGTGAGTAAATATAAGCCCCTCTTCTTTGGAAGTTGATTATTTCGGATATTTCATTTCAGTGATGGAAGGCTAACAAGGCAAACTATGAAATCAACCTACGTGTCAATAGATGGCTATAGATATATGGATATCTATAAGTAGATAAGTGGATGTATATATTATATGCATCTATCTATATTGAGTTAGATACCTACATATGTATCTGTCTTTTAAAAGAAGGAAATTCTGTCATTTGCAACAACATGGATGAATCTGGAGGATATTATGTTAGTTGAAATAAGTCCCATACAGAAACACAAATACTGCATGTTCCTACTTACAAGTGGAATTGAAAATAGTAGGACTACTTAAAATAGAAAGTAGAACAAGGGTTACCAGATGCTGGGATTGTGAGGAATAGGAAGATGTTGGTGATAGGGTACAAAGCTTCAGTTGAATAGGACGAATATGTTTTTTGAGATCTACAGCACAACTTGGTGAGTATGTTCATAATAATGTGATATACATTTCAAAATTGCTAATTCAAATGTTTTCACCACTAAACGCAACTGAAGCAATGGGTATGTGAATTACCTTAATCATTTGACATTATATACAAGGGCTGATCAAAAATATATATGTTGAAATTTTTAAATTTATTACAGTAAAAGACACATTGCCATTCCTCTCCTTCCAAATCCTCCCCCTCACTTCAAATACACTTCTCCCGCTGTTCTGGCTGCTTTCCGAAGTAGTTCTGAAAGGCCTTTTTCATGAACAGAGCAGGCACTATTTCTGTTCTTTTGTCCAAGAGAAATTTATCTTCTAAAATGTAAATCCATTTGAGCCCATGAATTTGTTTTAAAAAGTAAAACCTTGGGGAAATTTTAGGAGGAAAAAAACCTTAAAACTTCGAGAACCTTCAGTTAGTTCTGGGGAAAATAGAACACTATCCTTTATGGGAAATAATCCTTTGGAAATCTCTGGAGTATGTGTAGTAGTGATCAAGTACAGTCAGACTCCAACAGCATTGCCTTCATTATTTCCACAGAAACAGAAAAGGAGTTATTAACACACATTTTAAATTAAAAATAAGTGTAAATTAAAATTAAATTAAGGCTGTAAGAGATACTCTTGAAAATTTTTAAGAATTAGTTTTACTACCCGCTTCTGTCTCAAAGAAATAGTTATCCTTATTGAATATCTGAAAATATTTCAAATGTTTTTAGTTAATAGCAAAACCAACTACTATAAGCATCATTATCTGCACTTGACACAAAACTTTCAGAAAGAGAAAACAAAGATAGCTTAAAATATGCAATTATTATAATTTTCGAAGACACTCCAAATAACTGAGAATAAAGACTTTCAACAGTGAAATTAAAATTATGATTAGCTACTAATGACAAGCGAAATACAAGACGCCATCCAGTCTGTCTCAAAGATACTTGCAAGTTCATTTATCTCAAGAAAGGTGACTTAGAATGAACAAACATACTCAAAAAAGGATAAAAACCAGCAGCTCCCCGCCGCCGGCCCCGCCTCTCGCAGCACTTGACCCAGTCCGGGAGTCCCGTCCCTGACACAGGCCCCGCCCCTCACTTCCTGGGCCCGCCCACCAAGTGAACACTGCGCCTGCGCAGTTTTCTGCAGAACCGGAAGCAGATCCGCGGGGTAACGGGGGCTGAGGTGAATCTCCGCTTAGCTGGTTCAAACCTGCGCGTCGCCGGCCTCACCCTTTTTCCCACAACTGGACCTCAGCGTTCGCTGCGTGGGTCAAAGCCTCTGAGCCTGTTCCTCCCTCTCGCTGTGAGGTCGTCCCCGTCGCCGTGAGCTTCCCCGAGCCCGTCGCGCCCTGCGGGCCGCGGCCGCGCGTGTTTCGCCCCGCTCTCTGCCTGCCGCCCTGTGGACGCGGCCCGCTGCGCCCCTGTCCTGCTCGTCCGCTCCCTGACTGGAGATCCCGACCCCGGCCCCCGCCGGCCGCAGCGGCGCATTCCTCCCTCGGGAGCCGGCTGCACGGCGTGCGCCGCCCGCGGGCAGAGCAGAAGCGGAGGAGACGAGGAGGAGGAAGGCGAGCCGTGTGGAGCTCGCGCGCTGTCAGAAAGTTTCGGGAGAAAGGACAGCAGAGCGGGACCAAACACGCTGCTAGAGGAGTAGAGAGGAGAGAAACAAAAGTAGAAATGCAGAGGGGGAAGTGGAAAAAAAACAGGAGAGACATTTACACAGAGAAACACACACAGACACACACACGTAAAGGGTGAAACCCACGTCCCGTTGAGGGTTGAGTTGATTGGATGCGGAACATTAAGTTATGAAGTAATGGTTTGTACGTTCTTTAAATTACAGAGGAGTGCATGAGAATTTAAAAACCATTTGTGTGAGGTACTTCATCTTCTAATTACTATACTGTCTCAGACGATAATGCCATTCGCGCCTCTGCGCATCCAGCGGGCGGACAGCTCAGTCGGTTCCAGGTCGCTCTTCCTTTCTCTGCTCTTGCCAGAGGATCATGCAGAAGTGGGGGGAGGAGGGGCCAGACCACTCTAGTTCCCACCGTTTTTTATGACTTCTAAGTTTGATATTTTCCCAAATTACTTCCCCTCTAAAGTTGATTGTTTAGATTATGGGATTGAAATGATTTCTGCTCTTTATCATAAATTGAAACTATTTCATATCTGTTAGCTGATTTGACAGTGTTTCACTGTGCATTGGTGTGGATGTTGGTAATCTTTAACACTCAAAACGTTGTTTAACCAGTTACTTTGTATTGTCTTTCTTGTCTTATGTCATCTTTTAATTAGTAAGCTCAAGTGTCCAACTAAGTTACAGTGAATCCCTCCAGTCTGCTGTGCCCTTTCTGTGCAGATGTGGAAGTATGGGCTGAATTAATGTGGAGTTTTCTTCCAGGAGAGCTCGTCTGTTCTTGATGATGAAGAGGTTGCTCTACAGTTGAAATTCCTGCCTGTTTCCAAGGAGTGATATCTACTTCTAATTTCATGTTTTAAATATTTTTCTGGAAAAGAGGAATTGAATGCCTGAGATTGACTAAACCTGTGAAATAGGTGCTTCTCTGATTAAGGGATATGAAAGAACTCTTGAATACAAGACAACCCTTCCTGCTGCCCTGTCCAAGCTACCTTTTCAGAATTAAGTTTCACCAAGCTCTTACTCAACTCGGACCTCTTCAGGGTAACTTAATGAAGTTACTCCCCTCTCTAAGCCTCAATGTACCCACCTGAAACATGGATTAGATGAAGAATCTCAGTCTAACTAAATGAGATTCCTGAAATGATTTTCAAAGTTGTACCTGTTTGCAGTGGCAATGTTTTGAAGGGAGGTGCCCAGTTGGAATCTGGAATGATTCTCAGCCCTCCAAAAATGAGGCAGAGCCATAGGCTCCAAGACAAGAAAGTTGCCTTTTAACACACATCTGTCAATCTCAATACATCTCTCTCTGAATCTCAATCTCTCTCTCTCTTCTTTCCTCTCTCCCTCCCTCCCTTTCTTTCTGAATCAGGGGTAAGTTTTAAATTTTATTATGTCTTCTCCTGCCATTATATCCTTCTATGGTTCCCCCTGACCCTCCAAACAAAAATCTAAAATCTAAACTTAGTATAGCATTAGCAGGAATGCTGGAGCTGGGATGGCTCTTCAGAGTTGGTCCAAATATGGGAAAGAGACAAGCTTTTCTGTCCTGCATTGATAGTCATTCAGTGCTGACTGCACAGCTAGAGGTCATGAACTTAGAGGAAGCAGTTCCTTTGGCTAAGTAACAAGTACACAGAGAATACAGTGGAAGTCAGGCATGTGTATATTTGTGGAAGGGGAAGAATGTTTGGACTGTGAGTGAAAAAACTCACTTATTTGTCAGTATACTTGAGTTTAATGTCTCTGAGTCCCTCCTGTTGCAGTGAGCATAAGATGGCCATCTTTTCCCCATATTTAGCTTCTCCATGTATGTGAAAAAAATGCACTGCTTTAATTTTCTTATCTCTTCTCTCATCACTTCAAAGTGTCCTCTGCTAGTGTCTCCTGAACCTTGTTTTCTGAATGTGGTAGTGTCCCATGCTTTAGCCTTGAACCTCTTCTTGACAGTACCCACTGCCTTTCTTTATCACCTCCTGCATGGCTTTGACACCATACCTATGTCTGCATCTACCCTGCAGACCTGTCCCAGGAACCCTAGAATCCTGTGTCTGTACATCACCTCAGCTCTGCTGGGACATCCAACAGGAACCTCTACCTTCGTAGTCCCCATGTGACTTCTTGAGCTCTGAAATGACTTGCTCTGTAGTCCTCAGTATCTCAGGTTAGGGGTGACCCTGCACTTCTGACCCTGCTTAGCTGAACACTTGTGCATATATTTTAAATATGGGATGTGTTACAATGTTTGTAATTGTTTTCATTTAAAGTACAAAGAGGCCGGGCATAGTGGCACATGCCTGTAATCCCAGCACTAGGGAGGCTGAAGCAGGAGGATTGCTGTGAGTTCAAGGCCAACCTGGGCTACATAGTGAGTTCAGGACCAGCCTGCATAGTGAGACCCTGTCTCAAAAAAAAAAAAAAAGGTAGAAAGAAAAATCGTATCTTTATATCAGATGAGTGATAAAGTCCATCATTTCCAAAATTCATTTCAAAAGTGGGAGAGAAATATTACAAGATCTCAGCCACTTTTGCTCTGCTTCTGGAAGTCCCTTCTTGCATTTATCTCCTGCAGTATCCTCCTCCCTGCTCACTCTGCTCCAGCCACACAGGCCTCCTTGCCTTTTCCTGGGGCCACTGTAGCTCTGGCCTCAGGACCTTCCCTTGGTTTTGTCTCTGCTTAGAACACACTGGCCCATCAGCTGCAGGTGGCAGACACCTCCTCTAGTCTTTGGTCTGATATCAACGTCTCCCTGGAGACTTCTGTGGCCTCTACCTTCTACTGACATCCTAACTACACACTCACCCCCATCTCTGGTTCATGTTGCTGCTCTGCAAGTTTCTTTCTGAATTTCCCAGTCCACTGTCTGAATCCTGAGGACAACAAGGGTCCAAAGAGAGAGCGGAGCCAAAAGGTGGGGGTGGGGGGACTGGGCTGGGCTCCTCCCCCACCCTGGGTGGTGCTTAACCCTGGCTTCCCATTGGAGTGCTGAGGTGTTTTGCTAATAATTCTCCTGTGGCCTCTTACCAGAGAGTGCCATTTCCATGGTCAGCCTGGGACCCAGCCATAGTAATATTAAAGTTGATTCTGTTCTGTGCACAGCACTGGGCAGCCAGACTGTGTCTTGCATTTGTAAGAGCTGAGATCAGTTTGTGCTCCATGGAGGAATGAGGGGGAAATGTGCATTGGTTTAGTCAGGGCTGGGACTATGTCCTGAAGGAGAAATCACTGCAGCCTGGCTCCCCACTGCTGCTGGGTGTGGGGCTTCACCAGGGCGAGTACACTCAGAAGAAGTGGGGAGGAAGTCTCTGGTTGGGCCTCCTGTAGGAGTTTGATATCATCCTCACCTCAGTGCAGTGGGCAACCCAAGATCTCTCTTTCCACATTGTGAGTTTCCTTTGTGTAGCTGTGTTACTGGCAGGGGATGTGTTCATTCTGAGGATTAAACTGTGTGTTTTTGATATTCAGGATTAATTTTTAAGTACTCCTGTTACATAAGGAGGAAGCCTGGAAGAGGAGAAAGAGGAAAGAAAAGGAGTCGAAAATGGCTGTTATTCAGGTAAGACAGTGATCTCATTTGCTTGTTCCATGTCTTCCTCCTTTGTGAAGTGCTGAACACAGGACTGCTAACTTCCCGTAATCCTGTAACCTTCTATGTTTGCTTACACTAACCTGGGCCTCCCTCAGCCTCAGTCATCTCCACTACAAGTCCATCTCACTGGGATCTGTGACATGGATCATATGAGGAAGCTCCATTGGTCATGATTCTGGGAAGTACCTAATATTTTTGTGGATCTTTTCAAAAAGTGAGTATTTTGTTGATTAATCTGTCTTGTGTATCCTTTATCTCTACTCTAATATTTATTTTTTCCTTCCTTTTGTTTATGTTATTTTAGTTTTTTCTTTTTTGATTGAGGTATAAAGTTTATTGGTTTGAGTTTGTCCTTTGTTCTGGACATAAAGGGGTTTTTTTGTTTTTGTTTTTGTTTTTGTTTTTGTCTTTTTGAGACAGGGTTTCACTATGCATTCAGGCTGGCCTTCAACTCACTGTGTAGCCCAGGGTGGCCTTGAACTCACAGCAGTCCTACCTCATCCTCCCGAATGCTGAGATTGCAGGCATGTGCTACTACACCTGGCTTGGACATAAAGTTTTACTACCTTAGACTTCTTACTGTGTATTTTACTACATTCCATAAGTTTCAGTGTATTCATTTTAATCTTGCTTTTACTACAGATGTTTTCTGAAATCTTTCCCTATTTTAACCTGTGCGTTATGAGAGCGAGTTTAATTTTCACATATTTGTGGGGTTTTATATCTCCTCTTGTATCTTAAAGGATATGCATTAAAATATAAGAGTAGCCACCCCTGCTCTCTTTAGGTTCCATTTACATTTCCTTTTTCATCTTTTCACTTTTAGCCAGTATGACTCCTTGGAACAAAAGTGAACCTCTTGTTTATAGTATGTAGTTGGATCTTGGTTTCCTCTTTTCCCCTCTCTTCAGTCATTGTATGTCTTTTAATTCAAGCCTTTAATTCATTCATATTGGACACAGTTATTCATAGTGAAGGGCTTACATACCTTTACCTGGAGTTCTATGTGTTTTTAAGCTTTTGTTTTTGTGTTCTTCTTTCCTTTTGACTTCATGGTCTTTCTTTATAAATTCTTGGGCTGGGCAAGCTACACATGGGTAATCCCAGTTACTCCAGAGGCCAAATCAGAAGGATCCCAAGTTTGAAACCAACCTGGGCAAATCAGCAAAACCCTATCTCAAAAAAAATAAAATAAAATAAAAGACAGAAAGAAAGTAATGGAACATACTGAATTTGTATCTGGCCACTCTGAATTTCTCCGTTTTCAAAGGACAGTTTTGTCTGGTGTAGTATTGTTAACTGGCATTGTTTTCCATCAGCGCTGCGAATGTACCATCCACTACTTGTAGCTGCTGTCAAAGTTTCTCTGAGAGCTCCTTGACTCTCCTAGAAGCGTGCTTCCGGGTGGGAAGTCACTTTTCTCTTGCTGCTGTCAAGACTTTTGTCTCTCTCACTTTTGTTGGTTCCATTTCGGTGTGTTTTGGTGTACGTCGCTTACGTTCATTCTAGTTGGATTTCTCTAATCTTGTTGAATTTGTGTGTCCATCTTTCTTATATTTAATAAATTTGGGGCAATCTTAATTTTAGATAGGCTCTCTACCCCTTTCTTCCTCTTATGAGATGCATACGATGGTGTCTTTTTTATGTAAGTGTCTTAAGCTGTTCTGCTTTCTTTTTTTTTTTTTTCTACAAGACTTGCATGAAGGGTTCCAGCCTCTTGGGTGTTTTCTGATTTTCTTGCAAAGGCAGCTCTTTGCTGTGTTGTTATTAAATCCTTGTTTCCATGAGATAGGGAACACCCAGGGCTTCTTGCTCCACTACCTTGCTGACGTCGGTCCTTCAGAACAGTGGTATAATTTCTTTTCACAGATCAGGCAGTGTCTTTTACTTAAGCACCATGATATATTTGCTAATGGAAATGGAAAATGTTTCGTGCATACATGTGCACGTGTGTTTAATGAGAGCCACTAAGGGAGGAAGATAATTTTCACTTGGTTTAGTTCCTATATTTAAGTAACATTCTTTTTCAGGTTGTCGTCATGGTATCTGTTAGTTTTTAACAAACTCAGCTCTTTTGTGTCTTCCCTGCCCTCTTGTTTTCCACCTTTTCCCTCCTTACTGATCCCTGCTCAGGCATCCTGTGCAGTAGTGATGGGCTGGAGCCGACCAGCCCCTTTTCTCCTTCACTAGGAGGAAGCGCATCCAGCGTTTACTGCCAATCACAGTGTTTGGTGAAATATGCTTGTTAAATATCAGGCTTGGTGGTTTTACGTTTTCAAATTACATATTTCAGCTGCTTTTTAATTTTTCAGTGATTCTTTTAATTTTCTACTTATGCAATACATATTTTTCCCTTAAACTGTTAAATTGATTATATTTTTAAAAGTTTTCTGAGCTGGGGATGTAGCCAGAGATAAAATGCCTTTCTGGCATATGGGAAGAACTGGGCTTGATCCCTGTACCATAGATTTTCAAAAAACTCCTAATCTTATAGTTTTATTAAACTAATAAATTCCATTGGAATTTTGGTAGTGCCTAGATATCTTAATTTAAATGGGTAAAGTTGTAAATATAATTTTAGTATGAATATTTAGTAGAGATCGGAGTTCAAGTTCCATTGTATAAGTTTTCATGTTGTATCATTTTAAACACCCTAGTAAACACTAGTGTTCTATAGTCTAAAGTATGCTTTTTACATTTTCATTGTCCATGCATGGTGAAATACACGTTAGCATGAGTGATGATAAAAAAAAAATCACTTAAAAAAATCATTCAGAGAGACACCTTTAAATTTGTTGATTTAAGTGTGATTTGTGTGCATGAGTATATGGATATGTGATTCCATGGTTTTTATCAAGGTCACATTAAAAAAATTTTTTTTTCTTTTGCAATGCTGGAGCTCAAGCCTAGGGTCTCATGCTAGGCAAGTACTTTACCCTGAGCTACATCCCAACCCCAAGTTTATGTTTTTTAACAGTATAAACTAGATATTTCTTAGATAATTTCCTTTGCCTTAAATTTGTACTGCACTATCCTGTTAATGTATTGGTAGCAGTGAGAAAAATATAATATGTGAGTATGTACATAAACAGTGAACTTTCATGCACATTCATGATGTTATCCTGAGCTTGTTTCCAGTTTTCTCATTTAGGAAACCTAATGTCAGTTTATTTTTGATGCTATATCTGTAGCTGAATTGTTTGATTCTTTAGCTTTAATTCTTATTCCCAGCCCCCTAGGTTCAGGTGTGTGCTCTGCCATTTTTAGCTCTTTGACCTGAGGGGAGTCCCTAAGTGTCTGTGACACAGTTTTCTCTATATTAATTTGAAAACATTTCTCTTGAGGGCTATTATATTTTTCTATGAATTATACAAGTAAAGTGATTGGGACAATATGCAATACCTAGAAGTGTCCAGAAGCTTTAGCTATTACTGTTGCTTTCATTATCATGTTTTTAGATTCTGCTCTTTCTTTAAAGCTGCTGTGCACTGTGTCATTTCTTAACACATGCCTCATCCTTTAGCTCATGTAGATACTAAATATCACTTTTCCTAGAGAAAAGCCTGTGCTGGTTTTTCATTTATGCATTTCTTGTTTTGTCCACAAAATGAGAAATCTGTACTTGATGTAGAGTATTATAACCTCTTATGTGAAGGTATAATGAAACACAATTGTAGAGATACAACATATTCAAAAATACTTTACGGTGTGTAAATATATAGGAAAGACAAACTCACTTCCTCCTATACATTCACCATGTAGACAGCTGTTACTCCAGATGTGTGAGGATTTTTCTCCACACCCCAAGCAAGCAGTTCTGTGTGGGATGCTCTGTAATTCAGTCTAATTCTGACACTTTGTGGAAACAGTCTAGATTCCACTGTTGAGGGCTCACACACATAGCAGTGTCCACACTTCAGATGACAGCTGCAGGCAGAGGCTGCAGCTTGTGGTTCTGAATGATCAGCTATAAATAGGGGTTCCCATTCCCACAGCCTCATTCTCGGGTTCAAAGAATTTCCTACAGCAGCTCACAGAACCCAGCAAAACACCCTTAGCATTTCTCGTAAAGCTTGTTAAGAAGATGGAAACCCAGATGGAAAAGATGCATGGGGCGAGCTATGGGATAAGTAACATGGTGTGTCCGTGCCTTCTATGGATGCTTCACCTTCCAGAAGCCTCCAGACATTCATCCATCTCACTGTTGCTTTGAACTCTGTTCTTTTGAGTTTTTATGGATGCTTCATTCCATAGGTGGGATTGATTATATCATTGACATTGCTGATCAATTCAAACATTAGACCCCCTCTCTTTCCTGGAGGTTGAGGGTAGGAGTGAATGTCATAACAGTCTAATTCTGCCTAAATCTTCATGACGAGCAGCCCCTCTCCTGAAGCTACATGGGAACCTCTGGCCACAAATTGCCTTATTAGCTTATAAAACCATCTTTACAACTCCAGAGATTCAAAGTGACCTGTATCAGGAAACTCCTGCCATCACAGCATGGATCTAGCTCATTCACTTCAATTGAATCAGCACTTACGTTTCTCTCCTTTGCATTTTATATGGAGATTATAGCTCTCCCCATGTCCCCATGGCGATATATGTTTTTCATTTCAGGGTCTGTTGACATTCAGGGATGTGGCCATAAAATTCTCCCAGGAGGAGTGGGAATGCCTGGACCCTGCTCAGAGGACTCTCTACAGAGATGTGATGTTGGAGAACTACAGGAACCTGGTCTCCCTGGGTGAGGATGGCTTCCTTCCAGAAGTCAGATCTACTCTGTCTCTTTGCGTTTTCTCTTGTGCCTTTATGGAATCTTCTGTATTGTTTCACTGAGACAAATGTCCTGTTGTCTCTGAAATGTAAGCTTCACAATGTGGCATCTGGACTTTAACTGTCCTCTTTCTTCAGGTGTTCTGCCCTGTTTGTGATAGATATGTCAGTGGTGGTTCCAGAGCTGAAATATGCATGAAACCTTATAGCAGACTTTTAAAATATCCAGTTCTCTCTTTTTGATCCTGGTGCCTTTCAATCATTGGTCCTTGGGAGAGAGCTAGATATCTGCATAGAACAGTGAAATATTTGTCTAGATCACTCTCTAATCGCTTCTTCAAGTAAACAGGGCTGGAGTATGGAAAAGCCACAGCACATCACATGCCTTTCTTTTTCCAAGCAGGAATCTCTCCTTTTGACCAGAGTGTCATCTCCATGTTGGAGCAAGGAGGAGAGTCCTGGAGTGTGGATGGTCAAGTGAAAGTATCCAGAAATCCAAATTGGTGGGAATGTGTCAAAGCTGTGAACACAGGTAAACGCCGAGATGGGTAGAGAGGAAGCTGCACCATTAGGAGCATAACACTAATTTTGTCATAAAGGTGCAGAAGCATGGGTCAGACAGACCCACATTTATTCTTTAGAATATTTCTATTGATGAATTATTAATTTTAACTTTATGAGTTTTATTATGTTAATGAATATGTAACAGGGAAAAAATCACAAAAATAAAGTATGGAATTTTTAATATTGAGTATTTATAAAACATCAAAATTTTCAGCGTCAACTGTTTTTTGGTGTACAAAGTCTAAAAAAGAACAACACAAATAAATTCTTATATGAACTACAATGAAAAACCAATAGCACTTACAAAAAATAATCTTTAGTTCAATTATCACACGTAAGTCTGCACATGGGACAACATGTTCCATACACACGTATCACACTGACAGCACATGTGTTTTGCTTTCCTGACCTTTTTGTAGGACATACTTGACATCTCACTGGTCTTGCTGTTTTGTCAGGAGGTTCTTATTATGTTATACAGTGTGTAGTTAACAGGAACATAAAACATCAATAAAACAAAGTATTAAACTCTTAATATGTATTGCGCATTTAGAATAGACATCAACATTTTCACATCAACTGCGTACTTGCTTACAAAACCTAAAAGATAACACCAGAAATAAATTCCTATGTGAACTACAATGAAAATACCAATAGAACTCTACCACAGAAATAAGCTTTGTTTCAACTGTCACACCCAAAGCAGTCTTCACACATGACAACTGCATGTCCCAGGCACACATCTCACTTACATTGACAGCACATGTGCTTAGCTTTTCTTTCATATGTGGCAGTCTTATCACTTCTCTTCCTGTTTTGTCAGGAGCTTCCTACTGTATTGTATAATATGCACTTAGCAGGCAAATAAGTTATTGATAAAATAAAATGCAGTGCACTCATGAGTTACAACTGGCCTGACATACAAACAACTTGGCTTATGACTGGAATTTTAGTTTTAACCTACAACCAAAGTCTTGAGTTATGACCTAAATGCCAGGTGCTTGTGCTTCTACATGGTCTCAGATACAGATTTAACCCTTAAAGAGTTCTGGAAGGAATATTACAACATCCTTTCCTATATAGGGTTAATTGAGAAATCCCGGGCGAGTGCATCTCTAAGGACAATGAGATCTGCTTGTATCTAGGAGAGAGACTTTGAAGGCTGTGTAGAGGAGTCTGAGCCTTCAGTTGACAACTTGAGTTATAACCAGCCCTTGGGAATGAATTGAGTTCATAAGTCAAATATGTAATGAGTGCCTACAGTAGACACAGTTGGTCACCAAAAACCTCCACAAAAAATAGGACTGGACCCAGTGTCCTGAGTGGACAATGCTACGACGCATATATAACTAAGATAAACTTTTATAAATTTGGTATAAATGGCAATCGCTAATAGTAAGATAGAATAATAGACTAGGATAAAATATAGGCAGTTAGTCTCTTTGTCTTTTAAACACTTTATTGTCTTGATATCAGTGTTCTGCTGAGTAATACCTGTCTGCTGTGAATGACATGGGCATTCTGACATAAGGTCGGGCCATTACTGTCCTTCTGGCAACAAGTGATAAAGCAGATCATCTGCTTTGGGTTGTCCTTGATCATTGAGCCATGCCATGGCAGTGCTTGGGGATCCTTGAGAGTTGATAGGTTTTTTTATCTTTGTTTTCTGTTTTTGTTTTTTTCAGTTTCGCTAATGTGATTAAGGATAGCTCTCACGCTACACTTGTTTCTTCAAAGCTCTCTCTGTCTACTTAGCCACAGAATCATCACTTTGTTCCATGGTCTCCCAGATAGCTGTACTCTTGATAAAATTTAAATTGAGCTTCTTTGTGGGAACAGAATTAATTCACCATCTCCTCTTTTTGGCTATTTCAAGGTTTTTGCTTTCAGATCCTGTTTAGACTATTTCTCTATATAATCTCTTAGAATATATAAATAAGATTTTGTTAAATATATACCTAGAACATATAGGTCATTCAATTTGATAAATTTCATTAAAGATATTTTAGGAGATGTGAATCTGCTTTCTTCCCTCCCATCACACTGCTACCCTGTTAACTCTCTTCCATTCTCCCCACACCTGAACGCTCATTCCCATAGTTAAGAATGGAACAGTTTTATGCCACTTGCTACATCTGTTTCTCTTTTTCACAGAGGTAGGAATATTAACTTCCCTTGTGCAATTACAGTCCCACACACTTACCACCACAGACTGCTCTCTCATACCTGTTACTCTCTGTCCTCCATGCTTGTCTTTCCCCATGCTGGCTTTCTCTCATGTGGTTCCTTGATCTGGATGCAGTGTACTGCTACTTCCTAGTTTATATCTGTTCTTCTATACACTCGAATTTGCAGAAGACTCCCACAGTAACCTCACAGTGTAAGGAAGGACACCTGTTCATCCTTTAGATGTTCTCAGGACACTACCTAAGTCACTGTATACAGTGTTGATCACTCAGATAACATTGTCTGTGAGCAATGCCTGAGTGACACTGTCACAACACAGCTCAGCTCTTCTGTTTCCATTGAAATATTACTTTTTGTGCTTCTTGTATTTGCTGTGACTTCTTGTATTACGTACTGCCTGTAGGAATAGGTATCTTTGAGAACATGTCTGAGCTTACAAGCCAAGAATGAAATCTTGTTTCGCTTACTTATAATCTGTGCAAATTAGAGTTAAAAACATTAATGTTATTTGGCCTGGTATCCTTAATGAAAAAGTAATAATAACTTGCCTCCAGGTTTTTAAAAACATAGTACTATGAAATAGATATGTATAATAGCTGTTTTATACTAAATACTTCAAACTTCCTTTGTTTAATAAGAATAATCAACCTCTGGGCCGGGGATATAGCTCAGCGGCACAGCGCCTGCCTGGCAAGCATGAGGTCCTGAGTTCCTGGTACCAAAAAAAAAAAAGAATAATCAACCTCTGTCTTTTTGTGATGAGAGGATCCTTTTCAGGTCTCATTTACCTCCATCTTCCATTAGAAATACCATAGACTAGTATGCTTAAACCACAAAAGATTATTTCTCACAAATTTGGAGGCTGAAATTTCCAGTTACCCACTGAATTAGTTTATGTAATGTGAGTGTTTTGGTAATAATCTGTTTGAAACTGAGCATTTCTGCAGTTGATTTGAATTACATGTAATCAAACTTTTCTCATCAAAAAGATCTGTTCCTTTCATTTTCCTAAAAATTAAAAATCATGAACTTTCATAACTCTTCAATATAAGTACTATTTCTTCTGGTATAATGTCATGTGTTTCTGTAACAGAATTTATGTATTATCTATATTTAATCAGAACCTGGTGATTTCTTATATTTCATAGATACCCCTCCTGAATGTGTCATCAAGGAATTTCCACCAGAAAGGAAAAGTGATACAGGGGAAATGTTTCAGACAGTAATGTTGGAAAGACATAAAATCCATGACATTGAAGAATTGTGCTTCAAAGAAATCCAGAAAAATATACATGGCTTTCAGTGTCACTGCAGAGAGGGTGGAAGACTTGACACAGGATTCTGTGTGACTCACAAGGAAAATCTCACTGATAGAAGAGATGAACATGGTAGAAGGGATACAGGACAGAAATATATTAAAAATGGGCTTGGATTAAGCTTTCAGTCACGTCTACCTGAACTGCAGCTCTATGCAAGAGAAAGGAACATTTATGAATGGAATTATATTGAAAAGTCTGTCAACAATGATTCCTCAGTTTCATCCCACCAAAGAAATACTGTTAGTGTCAAGACAAATATTTCTCGTAAATATGAAAAAGATTTTATTGATTCTGTATTTTTCACACAAGAACAGGACATACACATTAGTTCAAAACCTTACACATGGAATGACTGCAACAAATCTTTTAACCAAGCCCCACACTTTACTGTGCGTCAAATAGTCCATGTTGGAAAGGAACAATTTCTATGTGATGTATGTAGCAAGGTCTTCAATCAGAAATCAAATCTTGTAAGTCACCGGAGAATTCATACAGGTGAGAAACAATACAAGTATAATGAATGTGCAAAAGTCTTCAGTCATATTTCTCAACTTGCACAACATCAGCGAAGTCATACTGGAGAGAAACCTTTCAAATGTAATGAGTGTGGCAAGGTCTTTAGTCACAAGTCATACCTAGCAAATCATCAGAGAATCCACAGTGGAGAGAAACCGTACAAATGTAATGCATGTGGCAAGGTCTTCAATCAGATTTCACACCTTGCAAATCATCGTAGAATTCACACTGGAGAGAAACCATACAAATGTAATGAATGTGGAAAAGTATTCCATCAAATTTCACACCTTGCCCAACATCAAACAATTCACACTGGAGAGAAGCCTTTCAAATGTAATGAATGTGGCAAGGTCTTTAGTCGCAATTCCTACCTTGCACAACATCTGATAATTCATACCGGAGAAAAACCTTATAAATGTAATGAATGTGGCAAAGTCTTCAACCATATTTCACACCTTGCACAACATCGTAGAATCCATACTGGAGAGAAGCCTTACAAATGTAATGAATGCGGCAGTGTTTTCAGTCATAAGTCTTCCCTAACAAATCATCAGAGAATCCATACTGGAGAGAAACCTTACAAATGTAAAGAATGTGGTAAAGTGTTTAGTCGTAACTCATATCTTGCAGAACATCTGATAATTCACACTGGAGAGAAATCTTTCAAATGTAATGAATGTGGCAAGGTTTTCAGTCGCAATTCCCACCTCGCATGTCATCGAAGAATTCACACTGGAGAGAAACCTTACAAATGTAATGAATGTGGAAAGGTCTTCAGTCAAAATTCATACCTTGCATGTCATCGAAGAATTCATACTGGAGAGAAACCTTACAAATGTAATGAATGTGGTAAAGTATTCAGTTTGAACTCATCCCTAGCACATCATCGGAGAATTCACACTGGAGAGAGACCTTATAAATGCAATGAATGTGGCAAAGTATTCAGTCTAAACTCATCTCTAGCACATCATCGGAGAATTCATACTTGACCAAAACCTTAGAAATGTAACAAATGTGCTAAGATCTTTAGTCAAATTTGACAGCTTGTGCACCACAGCACTCACAGGGGAGATAAATCTTACAAATTTTATGAATGTAGCAAAGCTGTTAGTATGTGTTTAAGCCTAACTAAGCATGCAGTCCATATTGGAAAAAAATATCTCAAGGTCATCTGTGATGACTCCTGACTTGGAATATATTAGAGATTTCATTCCAGAGAGAAAGCCAATGAATGAGGCTGAAGTCATTAGTGTTCAAGCCTTACAAAGCTTTGGACAATTCCTGCGGGAAGATAATTTTCATGTCATATAAATGAGGCAAGCCTTGAGTTATCATTTAACACATAACTAACCATAAGCTAATCCATAGTGAAGAGAAACCTTACCAATGTAATAATGCCTTAAGATGAAAATCTGACATTAGCATTCACCAAAAAGTTCAAGGTGGAAAGAAACCTCACAAGTGGAATGAGAGTGGCAAATGTGTGAGTAGGCACTCAAGCCTCAGTACACATGAGAAAATATATCTTCAAGAGTATCCTTAGAAAAAAATGTAATCAGTTTGGCAAACCCTATTTTCAGTGCTCACACTTCAGTACACATCACATAACCATCGTGGAGAGAAACCATAGAAATGTGACGAATGTGCACATTCACACCTTGCATAACACTGGAGAATTTGTACATGACTGGTATTTCACAGATGCAGTGAGGGTGGCAAAACCTTCATGATGAGTTCAAGCAATAATCAACATCCCAATCCATAGTAAAGAACAACAGTTACAAATACCATAATGCATGTACAACAGAGACTTCCAAGCCTCAAAATTCACTAGGTATCAAATGAGATCTTTGAGGAAGCCATACAAAGGTAATGAGCATATTAAAGCTTTTATCCAAGCATCAAAAGTATAGAATAGTTGAACTGAGCAACCTTACAGATGTAATGAATATAGTGAGTCTTTTGTCATGTTCATTTTGTTGTCATAAAAAGATTTGTTCTAGAGTGAAACCAGACAAATACAGTGAGCTTAAAAAGTTCACTTTTGCCAGGTGTGATGGTGCCTGCCTGTAATCCCAGCTCTTGGGAAACAGGCAGGAAGATAGCCACAACTTCAAGGCCAGCCTGGGCTGCATAAAGGCCAGCCTGAACTGACCCTATCTCACAATAAACACAAAAAGTTCCTTATTCAAAGATGTGTCCTCAGGATTCACCAAAGAATTCATACTGCAAAGAACTCCTACAAATATAATGCTATGGTAAATTATTTAACCAATTCTCATAGTGTTCTCCATATCATAGAATTTGTATGAAGAATAAATAAGTCTATCCAAGGTGAAACTTCTCTCTTGCATACTGCAAAATAATTACAAGTTAAACTATGTTAACTTTCATGTTATGTGTCAAAGATGGAAAGATATTCGTAAATGGCCAAGTATTTCTGTTATGAAATACTCCATTCCTTGAGATTTTTTTGGAAAAGCTATGTGTATTTGAATTTTAATCTGACCTTTGAAACCTGTTGATACACTATTCTTACAGGCTTTTTATACTTGTATCTAAAAAGGCATCAGTAAAATAAAGGCCTCACCTCATAAAGTGAGGAACACCCCTGTCCATGTTCCTTTGGAACAAGGACACTGCCTTTTAAAATTATTGTGTGCATTAAAGATTATTTGGGCCTGGTGTCATGGGGCATGCCTATATGCCCAGCAGGAGGAACACATTTACTGTCAGCTAGGCAACTAGTGAGACCCTGTGGAACAAAAAAGTTTGTGTGTGAAACTAAAATACAAAGGACTGGGGATATAGTTCAGTGGTAAAGCATTTCTTTAGCATGTTCAAGGCTCTGTGTTCAATCTCCGGTACAGAAAAATTTAAAATGTATCACACACACATACACAGTGGTACCTCAGCTCATGAACTTAATTCATTACACAATTCTGGAAAAGGTGGCCACATTTGTGTTTGGGTGGAAAAGATGGCCCTGGTCATGTTTGTTACCTAATGCAGAATTTGCAGACAAAATTTTGCCAAATGCTTCTGTTTGGGAACCAAATTGTTGGCAAAAAAGTGCTCATGAACCAGGATATATACATATCTATCTATATAGATAGATACATACATACATGGCTGAGAGTGATGTGGAATTATACCAGTCATATGCTATTCCATTAGTTTGCCAGAAATATGTTAAAGAAATGTTTGCCTCCAAATTGAGAGGGCACAAAGCATGGCAGACAACTGCAGCTTGGCAACTAACTGAGTTTATGAGGGGTTACTCACAGGGCAGAGGACAACTTGTATGCTGCAGCACTCCTGATGTTTCTAATCACCTTCGTGAAACTACTGAATTCATAAGACTTTGTGGCAGTCAGCTACAAAGCAAGAAAAAAAGATTAGAGCCCTTGTTATATGTACTCCACTCCCATCCCATCCTTCAGAGGAACTCTGCTGGGCTCTGCAGCCACTGTCAGGCCGCAGTGTTTTTGGACTTTGTTGTGCTGCAGTCTGGCGCACAGTCTCAGCACCTGGTGAGGGCCCACCGAACAGCTAAACAGGACACAAGATAGAGTACAGATCACTGCTTTTTCCTTTTACATCCTCAGAGGAATTCTCTGTGTTATGAAGGGGGTGCCCTGATTAAGCCCTTATGCCCTACTATGAGGTGGTTCTTGACCTGTGAATATCAAGATCCAGATTCTCCAATGGCAGGTCTGTTAAGTGAGGATGAAATTGACTCAGAACAAACAGGATTTTAGCGGAGTCCTTTGTAGCAGTTACCATCAGTCACTCATACTTAAGAACCTTTCCTTCTCAAGCTCCTAGCTCTGTTTACTTTTTGGTAGGGCTGACATGCATAGCCTTTTCTTGATCTTTACAACTCCTGTGCTTTCCTTGTATTCCCCCCTTATCATTTCCCCTGCCCGTCATCACTCGAATCCTGTTCAGTTGTTGGTCCTTCATTGGAGGGGAAGTGGAGATTGAGGGACAGTTGTCATAGCTCTTTTGGCCACATTGTACCAACAAAGGTTTATAAGGATTAACTGCTAGGCTTAACAAAACCAACAGGAACAGAAACAAACAGAACAGCCGAACAAACTTCCCTTCAAAAGGCTCATCATCCACAAACTGTGTGTACTTAAAGTTACAGTTTTATTCTCATCTTTCTTTTTTCAATCCGGTGGGGCAAAATCTTAGCATACAAAATCCTTTCTTACCAAAATATATCCTCACACTCAATATTGCTACATATCTTTTTCTGTCCTATTTAATGATTCCATATTATCACATTCCCTCTGATGATGTAGATTTAAAAACCCCCTGATACTTGCCTATCTCTTCTTTGATCTAAGAGCTAGCTCAGAAATACTTACAATGCAGATAGAACTGACTGAATAACAGGTTTCCAAGTAAACTGAACAGCAAAATAATCTTAGTACAAGCACAGAGCAGCCAAAGAGCAACTTAATCCTGTAATTACAGCTTAAGAACTATCCCAAAGCTATTCACAAGAAATGCTTTAGGCATGCCAATTAGGCAAACTGGACTCCAAAAGTTAACAATCGGCCAAAATGTGCCACAGTGGGCCTTCATTAGCTCCTCCAATGTCTTCAGGAAGGCTCATTCCCCCTCCCCTGACATCTGGAGAGAAATCAGCCCCAGCTGCACTACCCACCAGTACCTAAACAGGCTGCTTGTGGCCCAAGAGTTGCTTCTCCTGTCTGACATGCAGTTTTGTGTCCTAACTTGTCTCCTGTACCAGTTCAGGTGTGAAATCTAGCTTGAGCATGGTGGCGCAGACCTGCCACCATCTCCACCTTCCTGGTGGTATCCTGCCCTAGCATGGCACTGTAATGATTCTCCCTAGGTCTGTTCCTTCTACACTTAGTTGGTTTGGGCATGGGGCTGTGCTACTGCTGCCATAAGAAGTGGTCACCCCATGACTGCTGTGATCGTTCAGAGCTCCTTTTTGCCTCTGAATTCATATTGCTCATTGGCGAAGGACAATATTTCTCCTGATGTTTAGGGTCCTTTCATGGCATCCTGTATTCACATGGTGATTCCCAGGCATGCAGAATAGTACTTACCACTCACCTAGAGGTAAAGAGCCATTCCAGGATATCCCCCTGGTCTGATACTTCAGCCTCAGGCCTGCCTGGTCACCCATAGCAAGGGTTATGCAATACCAGCCACTGCTCTCCTGTAATCCTATGGCATATGAACTCAGGGTTTTGCAGTATATTGTCTAGTTTATTAGATGTTTTCAGAACATCTTGTACTCACACAGCAAATTAGACTCATTAAGGGGATAATTCAACTCTGTACCACTTGGAGGATGGTGGTTACCGTAATATATCCCCTGGGCAGGTAGCCTCAGTCACGTGCCTTGTCACATAATAGGGTCCATGCAATATCTGCTACAATTCTTCTGCAATCCAATACAGCTCTTCAGAAACTGCAGTATACTTTCTTGTCCATTAGACATCTTCAGGACTTCCTTCCACCCAGGCAGGAGACTAGACTTACGAAAATGTACCACCCCATACCACATGGAGGAAGATGACCACCTGGAGTTTTCCCCCCCAGATGCTTTTTTCTGCCTTTGTATCTATTGTGTCCCTGTCTAGGCACAAGATGACCCATGAATTTTCCAGAGAGATGTAAAAGAAGTGTCTGCCTCTCAGGAGGGCACCAACAGTCCAAAGAATGTCTCAGACAAGTTTAGCTTGGTGAGTAAATGAGTTCATTAGTGGTTACTTACTGGGTGACTGGATGACTTGTAGACTGCAGCACTATGAAATCTGTCAAACCTCCTTTAATGTTGAAGTATAAGATAAGCAAAGGGAAGGGCCTACAGGTAGCTAAACACTGGTCTACTAAAAGATGGAGTGACTTTGGCTAAAGTTAGGAGGACTGTTCTCCCTACATTTACCTATTGTATTCAACCCACCCTTCTCCACACATAGAACCACTATGGGGTGTAGGTAAGATATCTTCTAGAAACTGTAAGATAAATCAGACCAAGACCATAGGGGACTGAGATTTTTATTGGAGAAGAGTAATATATTCTTTGGGATGGATTATGCAGTAGAAGCAATGCAGAGGAAATGTTATTCACCTCTCTTTTGAATGGCTATAACTGTTATATACCATGACTGATCAAAAATAATCCTATTCTTGGAATTCGGAGAATAGTTATCAGAGAAGAGTTTAATCAAAGGACTACAATTGTAACCCACCTATTCCCTCCAAACATAAAGCCTCTAACAATATCAAAACCAGTATGTAAACAGCCAAAAACTACTTATTTTTCCACATATTTCCAGAAAACCCATTACATTTAAAAACAACTTCTCGTTCAGAAAACCAGCCACATGCTCTGACAAGGCACTGCAAACCTGTAACATTTAAACTAGTGAGTACTTGTAACATTTCACACGAGACCCCTATAACCATAGGCCAAGTTCCACACAGGCATCCACAAAGCCCCACCAAGACAAGACACCTAGGGCGCATGTGGAGGCTAACAGTGTGAAAACAGCACCAGGCAAATTACCAATAAAAGCCTGTTTTACAGTGAGAGACAAAGACAGACTCCTCCTGGCCCATCCAGACAGATATCGACAGCCCACAATCCATCTTCAACCTACAGAAAGCCTCCAGGCCATACCCACATTACTCCCTGTTGTATATCCTACCTCTCTTTTTGGTCTCCAGGTGTTCAGAAGATAGTGTGAGGCTGCTCCTTCAGAGGATGACGTTTTTTCATTTTGGGACACAATGGGCTGCTGGATTCTCTCCTGGCATCAGAGGAAATGACAGCAAACTTCTGCAGAGGTAACAACTATTCATTTCTCTGCCATTTTTATCTATCTGAGAAAGAGAAAAGAGAAAAGAGAATAAAGTTTAGATGCTGCCATTTGAAAGAGGCCTTAAGATAGGATAAATGGATTCCCAAACTCTTGAAGTACTTAATGCCATAGTAATCAAGAATTCCTCTGCTGCTGCACAGCCCGCAAAGCGTCTGCTGATGACCTCAAATGGCACAGATGGAGCGAGGTGAAGAGTAATGAGAATGCTGTGCTCCCAGGAGGGTAGGGGGCGGTCTCCGCTGCGTTTGGCTCTGTCCATCCTGATGGGCACCATGCCCATTTTAACTGGTCACCGCCAGTATTTTAATGCTTCGTTAAGTACTCCCCTAGCCAAGGGAGGGGGACCTGCCACAGCGTTAACCCGGGGTGACTCTACCTCCTTACTCCTTCACCTCCCTCACGTTAAGTCTCATTGTGGGATCCCATATTGCCTGTTGCACTGAGAGAGCGTTGGGCTCCATCTGTGTCGGTCCCATCCAAGGGGTTCTGTTTCCCTGCAGAAGACAGAGAATGACTCCATGGACTCTCCATATGGGTGAAGTCTCCCATATGCAGGATGCAGTCGACCCCGTGGCTCCTCTGTACTCCTCATCTGACCTAATACCTTTTAATGAAAATTCCATGTAGCTATTTTTGTACTTGTCATGGTATCAGTATGAATGAAAACTAAAGCCATAAGTCGAAATCAAGTTTTTTACTACACCTAACATGGTCGATATACGAAGAATGCAGGACCCTTATTGAGAGACCCTGCTGGTATGCCATTAAAAAATTGGAAAAGTTTAACCAAAAAAAAAAAAAATGAAGAAGATGCCAAGCCGGGTGTGGTGGCACACACCTGTAATCCTAGCAATCAGTAGGCTGATGCAGGAAAATCACCGTGAGTTCGAGGCCATCCTGGGCAACATAGTGATTACAAGACCAGCCTGAACTACATAGCAAGACCCTGCCTCAAAAAATCAAAAACAAACAAAAAAAAGAAGTAAAACTCAACTTAATACTTCTTCAACTTTACAGTGATGCAAAAGTGACACACAGACAGAAGAAAGTCTATTGAATTTAAAATTTTTCGTTTTCCCCAGGCTAATGATATGTAGAACAATAGTCTCTCATGATGCTATGCAGCAGCAAAGCCACAGCTCTGTGTGGGCTACCTCGGACCATGAGGGTAAACAACCCGCACACTGCAGGGGACTGTGTTCCAGAGTCTGGTGATATAAATGTTCAGTAAATTGCCTGAGAGTTTTGACACTTTTTTGCAAAATAGGCTTTGCCCATCTCTAGGCTAATGTAAGTGTTCTGTCCAATTTAAAGTAGACTTAGCTAAGCCATGATGCTCAGTAAGTTAAGTGTGTTAGATGACTTTTTGATGTATGGTGGTTTCAATTTACAATAGGCTTATCAGAACGTAACCACACTGCAGGTCAAGCAGCATCTGTGAGACAACTGAATAATTTAAGTCTGTACTTTTTCATAACTTGACAAAATTAGATATAGCTATTTCTGTAACTTTTTAATAAATTTAACTATGTTTTAAACATGTTTCATAATATTCCTGAAAACAAATACCTTGAAATAAAAAAAAGATTGTAATACAAATCAGTAAGTGTTAAGAAAATAAAAGATAAACCATTTTATTACCAAACTTAAAAATGAAGCAAATCCTATGGGGAAATTCTGATTCTAAACAATCATATTACTGAAAAATATAAAATATATGGAAGTGCTCAAGAAATTAGAGACCAAAAACCACAATCTTACCTAAAAGGCAAAAAAGATGGTGTTTGTTAATTAAGAAATAAACTCTGAGCCAGGTGGGGTGGATGTGTGTATAATCCCAGCATATTTTAGCAACTTTGTGAGACTTTATCTCAAAATGAAAAATAAAAAGAGCTGAGGATCTGACTCAGTGTGAAGGCCTGGGTTCAATTCCTAGTACCAGAAATATAAAAAGAATGACTGTAATAAAAAATAAATAGAACATGAGAAAAAATGATTTCTTGGAAACTAGCAATAGCATATGTTACCATAGGCTGTTATAAAAATGTAATAAAATTTTCATAATGGACTGTATTAGGAAAACAAAAAGACAATGCTGTAAACAAAAGAGCAAATAAATTATCAGGAAATGCTATATTTAACCCTAAAGCAACCATACTTTAAAAATGTAATAAAGTATGCTTTCCTCTTAAGAATTCAAATTACAAAAATAAATGAAGGAATATTTTCCAAGTACAAATAAAGTGTAGAATATATTTTGCCTCTACCATTCGACCAGGAGCTCACAGCTAAAATATTCTGTGGATTCATCCAGAAGTTAGGCTCACGACCCTACCTGTAACCACCTCCTGACAGCTGCCTCCTAATATTGAAATCAAATGTTAGCAAAAATGGCTACACTCTTCCAGTTCCTCCCATCAAAAGCACCAGTCTCCAAAACTGCTCACCCACCCAAATCAACTCTGTGCTTGGAAATTCTATTAAACACATATTCTTGACCTCAACACTGAAACTACCCAGTGCAGATTTCTTCCACTCTCCCAATTTTCCTAGTGGGATAAACCAAGGCCCAAAATTATGGACACTAACCTGCTGTCCTTCTGGGTGTGCACAGTCACTTCCATAGTTGGACAAAGGGCAAACTCCACTCCACTCCACCCAGGTAGTCTTCCAAGATGAGGCTTTGTATAGAGTTGAGGAGGTTCAGAACCTCTGTCCACATAAGCAAGTTAGCATAGTCCCACTGTGACTGGATTACTTCTGGCTCTGCTGCTGGGACTGGTGAGTCGTTTTCTTGGCGTTACTGTCCCTCTCACATTCATTTCACTACAGAGCTGTACATCTGAAACGAGTACAATTTAGTGCTCGCCATTGCCAGGATTAAAAAGTTTAACATGTTCCTATATACATTTAGCAATATACAGGTGACCTACTGTAAGTTAAAATACAAAAAATAAAAAATGTATTTAATACACGTACCTTACCAAATAGCACAATTTATCAACAAAGTACACTAGATGTACTTTGTACACTGGTGTTCCTGAAGGAACACCAGGCCTATGCCCACCATCAAGAGAGAATGTGGAATGGCACGTTGCCCGAAAAGAGTAAAATTCAAAATTTGGCAGAGGTTGGTGGGGCAAACCTTTAATACCATTTACTCAGGAGGCTGAGACATGAGAGTCCTAAATTTGAGCCCAGGCTGGGCAACTAAGCAAGACCCTGTCCCTAAATAAAAATAAAAAGGGTTAGGGCTAATGGAGCACTTCTGGGTTCTATCCTCAGTAATGAAAAAAGGAGTGAGGAAGGAGGGAGGGAGGCAAGGAGAAAGGGAGTGATGGTGAAAGGGAGAGAGAGAAGGAATGAAGGAAGGAAGGAAGAGGAAAGAAAATAGTCTGGCTTTGTCACTGTTCAGGAATGGACTGGGTTGTGTGTTATGCCTGAGGAGGGACTCATCAAACTCTTGATTTTTCTGCAGAACCACAGCACACTTCAGTGTGCTAGCTGGATGTCTTTCTGTTTTGTTTTGTAGTACATGTTTGCAGTACACGAAGTTTACATTCATTTTAGGGAGCGGGTACATGTACATAATACAGCTTGTCTTTCCTTAATCCCCTTCCCCTTCCTACCCACCTCCCTCCCTCCTCTAAATCCCTTTTCCCCATTTTCATTCTTTTGATATTATTAAACTTAGCTCATGTTTATGACGTATAATGTTCACATTCATTGAAGTTATTGACCCTTTGGCATAACCATCACACATTTAGCACAAGGATAGACAGCTTCAAAAAGGCCGAGTGGGCTAGGCCTGAAGTCCTGTTCTATCTGGTGTGCACACGTGTGCATATCCTTGAAAATCCTTCCCCGGTATTTTCACTTCATCTAGTTCCATAGACGTTAGTTAGTGGTGCTGTCCGTCAGTGGTACGAAGATTAGGAAGGATCTCACTTTGCTGTAAAACTTCAAAGCATCTGGAGACACACGAGCTTCTCTTCAAGTCTCTTGTGTGTTAGAGCTCAGATTCCTGGGTCCCTCTGTGGGAGGCCGGTCTGCAGGGTCCGGGGAAACAAAGAGCCTCTCAATCTCCCGGTGGTCTCTTAAGAGATGTGGCCAGAAATTTTTTTCTCATATAGCAGATGGGGAAATGTTCTCAGAAGTAGTCTCTGCTCCCCAAGCCTGCACTGTCAATGTCAATACTGGTGAGAAGATAATTGCACTCTGGGGACCTGGCCAGGATGACAGTATCGGGTACATGTGCCTAATCTGACCCATTACTTGGGCCAAACTCTCCTGAAGTCTTCCGTAAATCAAAGTTTGTCATAGTCAGGTTGACTGGGTACCTGGTCCTTCGTCATTATTAGAGATGCTGATAAGGCTGTCATAAAGTACACCCCTCATCTCACTTACCCCCCATTGTGTGTAGAATATAGGATAATACAGTCCAATTATTACCTTCCTGTTGGTGCCCAAAATTGGGCGATACATAATTACAATCAATTAATCCTTTTGAACCTTTGTTCAATTCATGTAATGGTACAATGCAGGCTACTATAGCCATCCTAGCAATGAATATACTTTGGTACCACCACGCTCTCATTGTTTCCCTCTCTCCATGGTTGCACATTTTTAGATGGCAGCCACACTGTTGATCTGTCACCTGTTAACACACAAGCAAACCCTCATTCCCATGTTATTAGTGGTGAGGGGCCTTCCCAGGTGCCTGTCTGGTTATCCTTCCATAACACTCGAGTGCAGGGAGAGCTGGAAGCAGAGGCAGACTGCCAGTGAAGTTGAGCAGGGGTGCATTTCCTTTCTGTGTGTGTATTAAAAAGATTGAAAGTGAAAGTAGCAAGCTCTAATTGTTCTTGTGGAGGCAACTCTTCTCCCCCTTTCTGTTTATTTAACTCAGTTTTAAGAGACAGATGTGCTTTCCATAAATGTGTGTCCTTGAGGATTATAAGGAATACCTGTGATGTGCTTAATATGCCAGAGCTGAAAAAAGGAAGATAAGCCTCTACTTACATAAAAAGGGCATTATTAGTTTTTATGGTATGGGGAACTCCCATAGCTGCAGGGGCAGGTAAGCAATGCTGTTGAACGTGTCTCACCTTTTTGCCCTTTGTAACCTGAGAAGCAGTTAATAATGTAGCGGGAGCAGTGAGTTTAACTATTATAATTTTGTCTGAATATCAAGCACTTTGAAATATAAAGTATAGCTAGAGAGCTGTTATTTTTTATTGATTGTGGTTGTTTTGGTAGTTGAATCTGTATAGAATGTTAACAGACAACAGTTATATAGTTTATAAAGAAAGAAAACGAGATCAGGAGCTGCACATAATATTTTAGCATGACAATCATGATGACATTGTTTTTGTAACACACTTAAATGCCCATCTTGGTATAGAATAGCTTCTTTAATCAATCATCTCTCTGTAGTATATAAAGAAGTTCTCACATAATTTGTTATCTTTTAATGGGATGTCATCAGAGGAGTTTGTGACATTGTCTGGACTGCTCAGTGCCTAAGCATCTCTAAGTGTGCATCACAGAAGCCCTTAAAAAAACTTATTTGACAGGTGGTCTAACGCTGGTTTGAAATAAGTAGCTGGAGTACAAAAGAAAGGCAGATATCTTTATTTTTTATTTTAAAGAGAAAAAAATAGAACAAAGTTTCAAAACAAGATAATAGGAGGGTAACACTGGTTAATACATTGCGTATTGTTATCTTCAAATTAGTTACTCAAAGTATGAGATATTGGCAGTCAGTTATCCAAACAATATTAGCACAAACCTTCCTTTTCAATGAACTAAGAGAAATTAGTAGTGTATCTATCTTTTATAAATATAAATATATATATATATATATATATATATATATATATATATTTTTTTTTTTTTTTTTTTTGCTTTTCCCTTCCTTCTTTTCTCCATTTCCCCATCCCAGTTTTTCTTTCAAAAGGTAGATACCTGTGTCTAGAAAAAGGTTATAACTATGAACAATCCCGGTTTTATATCTGAAGAGACCCGGACACCCAGAAGGCATGAAGACATTTAGTGCACCATGAGGTTAGCAGTAACGAGTGTCATAGCCATATAAAAACCTTTGCCTCTTAATTTGGTTTTGTACCAAGAGCATCTTTTAATAAGAAAACCTAATTGTTTTATTTATAGAAAGTGTAACCTTTTGACAATATCCAGTGTAAATGTATCGCAATAGTGTGCTGTGCAGTGCTTATTGGGCTGTGTCTCCCATACGGCTATGGAAACTGCTAGGGTCCCCTTAGTGAACAAAGGCTGAAAAAATATTTTTAAGCAGCTGCTGCTTTATTTATCAATGTGAATCCTGTCCAACAGTCTCTCTAAGCCTAAGGGGTCTCTACTTAATTATCTTAACAAATTTTTGATGACCTATGAGAACCAGATCATAACAATTACGACTTTATTTTTGACCAATGAAAGACTCTCAAATTATTGTTTACAAACAATATGTGTTATATTTGTAAAACCAATCTTGACATTTTGATCAGCTGGCAACCTGGGTGCAGGCATGTCTTTAATTTTAATGACATTTATCTGTAAGCCAACTTAAGTTATAGACAAATTTTTTAGAGAAATATTTTAAAAATCTGAAAAGGCAAAAAGAAGGAAAATTGTTGAGTTCAAGCAAAATAGCTATAAGTATGGTTAATTAGACAGACAGGTGGACAAACACACTTAAGACAATTTGTTTATAAAACCTGAATGCACTCAGATGTGTTTTGCCAAGTTAAATTATAATAACTCTTTTATAAAAAGACTAGTCAGAATTTTTTAGGTCAATTAACAGAGATCTCTTATAATAAAAATTAGAAGAAATAAAAACCTTTTACCTATAATCAATGTTTTCTCTGTATTTTATTTTGTTTTAAGAATTTTGGCAACTCCATGCCCTCTTCATTCATTTAGCCTCTGGCTCAGTCACCTCTACACCTTCTGTCACCTACGCAGACCTTCTTTTCCTTCTAACAGTGTTTGTGGGATCTACGAAGGACCCCACGTCGCCCTCCCCCAGACCCAGATGTGACTGTGCTTCCTTGCGAGCAGCGCAGGCTGGGTGGAGGTGCCTTGCCTAGAGTGACTTTCAGTCTGAATAGTGAGTCTGGCCGAAGCTGTGTATGTGTCTCATGGAAGCAAGTGGGTGGCGTGTTGGGCTAGCATGTTGGGCGTGTTGCTCCTCACCAGTGGTCATAGTTGAGCCCAGATAAGTGGGCCGTGATACTATGGGGTTAAGATATAAGATAACATCTCCACTGAGGCCTGTGTGACTCCAGAGAAAATTCCTTCCCAAAATTGACTCAGAACAGGTTATTCGTTTACCACAACCTGAATCTGGCTGTTCTGCTCCTTTTGCAAGAATGCTTTGTTCTCTCTTTCACAAGCCTTGCCTGCCTAGCCACTTATTTAGCATGTCCAGCCGCAATCCCCTCACCACTTTCCTCAACATGAATGTAATCAATAAATACCGAGGTTCTGGCCTTGTAGCCTTCTGTTCCCCCTGAACAGCTGGCCATCCCAGATCCCCATTGCATCACCATTTTGTCTCTTGCTCTTTCTTTTCACCATGCACCGTAACATCTTGCAGTAGATTGGAGTCCACTGCAGGTGTCCCCAGTAGGGATCCCTCTCTAGAGGACTTCACATAGTTTGGGCTAACATTGAACATTTATAGGATTCAGTCCCTATATCTTGACAAGCTTTTAAATAATGTCTAAAAATTTTTGTGGCTCTGACTGTCCTGAGGACTTGCTTATAATCTTTACCTGTGGGGAGCCATAAATGACCCAGCTTCACGTCTGAGCATGCGCCCCCCCCACCCATCCTGATCCTACGTCACCCATTAGACCCTCCCACCGTTTCCCTCAAAGAGATATAAGCCCTGGCACTTCCGCAATAAACTCTCTCGCTCGACTTCCCTGATCTGTGTGTGTGTGTGTGTCTTCTTTCTCATCCCCATACCGTCGCCCGGGTTCGCGTTCCTGCCCCTGGGAGGCCCCGCTGGTTGGAGTCTTCTTGGGCCACAACACAACATTTGGCGCCCAACGTGGGGCCCGGGAAAGATGGATCCTATGAGGGATCACCCTGTAGGGCGATAAATGCCAACGATTGACCGGTCTTTAGTTTCATTTTCATGAGATTCCTTTCTCAGTGATCCGTACGCCAACTCCTTTCTTCGCATCTGAATCACGGTAAGCATACAGGGTGCAAAATGGGACAAAACCTCTCCGAGCACGAACTTTTTACTAAAGGGGTCTCTGAAGCGCTCAGAGTGAGGGGAATAAAAGTCACCCCGCGGCAATTGACTGATTACTTTTCCTTTATAAATAAGGTTTGTCCATGGTTCCCCTTGGAGGGCACCATTAACATCAGGGTCTGGGACCGTGTGGGTGACACACTCCAAGATTGTTATCGGGTTTTTGGGCCAGAAAAGGTTCCCATCACAGCCTTCGCTTATTGGACCCTAATTTCAGAACTATTATGGACACAGTCCAATAACCTTCAACCATCACAGGCTCCGGCTCAGCCACTGGGTCAACCGGTTACCCCCCAATTACTGATACCCCTATCCCTAGCCCTCCACCCTCTGTAGTTCTCCAGATGCCAGAAGAAAAAGATGGCCGTTGCTCTCCTACTTCCCCCATACCCACTTCCGCCTTCTTTAACGATAGTCACCCGCCATCTTATGAAACAGACCTCCGCCCGCCATCTTGTCCTGGGTCTCCACCGTTCGATGGCCTGTCATCATGTCTTAAGCCCACGCAGCCTCCTGCACTTTACCCCCCTCTTCCTGACCCCCCGCCTTTCTCCTTACCTCCACAAATACCGCTGCCCTCTGCCCCCCCACCTCCCCTTGTTGCACCCGCCTTTTCAGTTAACTTCCCCTCCCTTCACCCTGTACCTACTGCCACACCCATGCAAGATCAATTTCTCAGTTCGCTTCTGGAGCGCATCTCCCTACTTGAACGTAAGGCTCAACAGGATCATCTTAATTATAAGTTATCTCTTTCTCAGCCCTCTCCCAAGTTACATGCATACCCCATCACAGAGGTACAACAGGCCCCCACGGTGGAGGGACAACCGGCCCCTCCGCCCCAGCGTGCCAGGGTTCCCTTCCCTTTAAATTCCCTCAAAGAACTCAAAATGGCAGTCACCCAATATGGCCCCACCACTACCTTCACCCTTGCGGTCCACGACAGCCTTTCCCAGGGATGGGTCACCCCAAATGAACATAAGGAGTTGGCAAGGGCCGCTCTCTCTGGGGGTGATTTTCTACTCTGGAAGTCTAATTTTCTAGATCAATGTGAAATAATCTCCAAACAAAACCAAGAGAGACAGCCCCCCAACCCAGTTACCTTTGCCATGTTATCCGGAACGGGTGATTTTTTGCACTGATGAACAACAAATGGGCCTTAACCCTCAGGCGTTTGCCCAAATCTCCCTGGCCACAAGTAGAGCCTGGCGCAAGCTTCCATCAAAGGGAGAGGGTCCTACCTCTCTTACCAAAATTCGGCAGGGTCCTACTGAACCCTTCTCCGACTTTATTGGCAGGCTCACCGAGGCTGCAGATCGCATTTTTGGAGAACATGAAAATAACAATTCTCTCATAAGACAACTCGCCTTCGAAAATGCTAATCCCACTTGTCAAGACATTATCAGACCCCATCGACATACGGGCTCTATTGAATAGCTTATCCGTCTGTGTGCAGACTTTGGCCCCTCATATCAACAAGGAGTAATGTTTGCCTCTGCGCTCGAAAACACCCTACAAAAGGTCTTATCTTTACAGATAGCTGGCCCACATGATAATAAAAAAACCCCGCCCACCTTCATTGCTTCAAATGCCACCAACCAGGACATTTCTCAAAGAGCTGCCCTCTTCGCACAGCCACCCCACTCCCATCTCTCCCTCAACCTTCAGGCCTCCCACAATCATCTCTACCCCCATCTCGGCCCCCACCTCAAACCATTTGCCCTAAATGCCGAAAGGGATTCCACTGGGCAAATGAGTGCAAGTCCCGATATACTGTTGATGGACACCCCATTCCAAAAAACTTCTCAGGGGGCGCTCCCCAGGCCCCGATATCAAACCCTCTTCTGACTCAGGGGACTACAGAGTCAACACACAATCCCTCCACATTGCCGACCTCTTCAAGGCAACACCTTCCAGCCCGGGACTTGACCTCTGTGCCTCCACCCCCATGGTATTAGAGCCCACCTCCCCGGTACATATAGTTCCCACCAATGTTAAGGGTCCACTACCAAAGGGCTTTTGGGGCCTTATACTAGGTCGATTCTCCACAGCTACTCAAGGGATACTCATACATCCAGGAGTTATTGATCCAAACTTTCAAGGACATATCCACCTCCTTGTCTCTGTCTCAACTGGCCCCACTCTAATCCCCACCTTCCCTCCCCTTGCCCAATTGGTCCTTCTTCCCCAAGTCCCCACTCCATCCAACCCTCCTCTTTCCACACATTGTCGGCCCGTTCCCCCTGGTCTCTCCCAGGCTTATTGGTCTCAAACCATATCTCAAGATAAGCCCATGCTTAAACTCTTTATCAATAACAAACCCTTTCGTGGGCTCATCATACGGGAGCCGATGTATCTGTCATCTCCCATAAACATTGGCCCTCACATTGGCCCCTGAGGCCCTCGGCCACCCACCTACAAGGCTTGGGATACCTCCAACAACCTTATCAAAGCTCCACCCCCCCTTACATGGCGTGACTCAGAAAATAATACAGGAACTTTCCAACCCTTCGTTGTTCGGGACCTCCCCCTCAATTTATGGGGCAGGGACATTCTCTCACAGATGCAACTCATTATGCATAGCCCCAATGCTATAGTCACTAAACAGATGCTTGCTCAAGGCTACCTCCCTGGACAAGGTCTCGGAAAATACTCTTCGGGCATCACTTCCCCCGTTCATCCTAAACCTTTAGCTCCCCGCCATGGCCTTGGCTACGATGATAGTCCTCCTAATGAGGATCCTCCCTCTGAGCCCCCTCTCCATCCTCAAAATTTTTAATTGGGACCGCTGATCCTCCTGTAACTCATGCACAAAAGATCACCTGGCTCTCAGATGATCCTGTCTGGGTTGACCAGTGGCCCATCATAGGCCCCAAATATTCTGCCCTTCTGCAGTTGGTACAGGAACAACTCACAAAGGGCCATATTGTTCCCAGCTCCTCCCCATGGAATACGCCCATTTTTGTAATACACAAAAAACATAATAATAGCTTTAGACTACTCCAAGACCTTAGGGCTGTCAACAAGACCATGGTTGTCATGGGCTCCCTCCAGGCGGGTATACCCACCCCCTCCGCCATCCCCCTTAATTCTCATAAGATCATCATCGATCTCAAGGACTGTTTCTTCTCCATCCCTTTACATCCTCAAGATCAACATAGGTTTGCATTTACCGTTCCCGCCCCCCGTCTTCAGGGACCCTCCTCCCGTTATCAGTGGACTGTCCTCCCTCAAGGCATGGCTAATTCGCCAACTCTCTGTCAACAATTCGTAGGCCAAGCCATTCAACCCCTTCGCCAAACCTGGCCTTCTGTGCATGTGTTCCATTACATGGACGATATCCTTCTCGCATGCATTGATGAAAATACACTTTATTGATGTTATGCTCACCTACAAACCCTCCTTAGAGATTCTGGCCTTCACCTCGCCCCCAATAAAATCCAGCTCACAGATCCTTACACCTACCTTGGCTTTCAGCTGACACACTCTACCATTCATGGACCAAAACCTCAACTTAGACTTGACACCCTTCACTCCCTCCATGACTTTCAAAAACTTCTAGGTGATATCAACTGGCTTCTCCCATCCTTGGCAATCCCCAAATCCACGCTTAGACCCTTATACGACATCCTTCATGGAGACCCAAGTCCTACTTCTCCTCGATCCCTAACACCGCTGGCCCGTACGGCCCTCCAACATGTCCAAGAGGCAATCAATACCCAGAGCCTTACCTACATTGACTATACGCAACCCCTTACTCTGATTGTCCTCCCCTCCCCTATACAGCCCACCGCCCTCTTCTGGCAAAATGCGCCCCTCCTCTGGATTCATCTGTCTGTCTCCCCCAAAAAGGTCCTTAATCCATATTATGATCTCATCGCCCAGATAATTATGACAGGCCACAAACAAGCTAAAATCTGTTATCATAAGGAGCCAGATGTCATCATCCTCCCATACTCTGAACACCAACTCACCTGGCTCCTACAGACCTCTGATACATGGGCCATTGCACTTGCTGCCTTTCCTGGCCAAACACAACATCATTACCCCCCCAATAAGCTCCTGGCCTTTTTTTCCCGCCACCCACATATCTTTCCAAAGATCACCTCTTATACCCCCATCGCTAACGCAACCACAATTTTCACAGATGGTTCTTCCTCCGGCCACGCCACTTATACATGCCTAGATCATAACCCCATCATCATTCCAACACCTGGTCTCTCAGCTCAACACGCTGAACTCCAGGCCATCATTCAGGTTTTCCAAGATTTCCCCAACACTCCCATAAATATCTACACCGATAGTCACTACCTGGCCACCTCCGTCCCTCTTTTGGAGACCCTCTCCAACTTCTTTCACTATACTTCCATCGTCCCCCTTTTTGCCACCCTCCAGACACTCATCCATGCTCGCACACACTCATTTTTCATTGGCCATATACGCGCACACTCTGGTCTTCCTGGGCCTCTGGCCTCAGGCAACGCACTCGCAGATCAAGCTGCTCGATCCACATCTGCCTTCCCCATGCTCCTCCCCACTCCCCGTACTCGACCTTCCTTATCCAATGTCTCTCAAGCACAGGCTGCGCATGACCTACACCACCTTAACGCCCAGTCGCTGCGCACTCTCTTCAAAATAACTAGGGAACAAGCCCGTGCAATTGTTAAACAATGCCCCAAATGCATCACTCACCTGCCCTCCCCAAATTTGGGGGTCAGTCCCAAAGGTCTCATCCCTAACGCCCTCTGGCAAATGGATATTACTCATATTCTTTCCTTTAGACAACTCAGGTTTGTCCACGTGTCTGTTGACACCTTTAGTGGCTACATCTTCGCCTCCCTGCAGTCGGGGGAAACAACTAAACATGTCATCACCCACATGCTCGCAGCTATGGCCCATATGGACTGTCCTACAAGGCTCAAGACAGACAATGGCCCTGGTTATACCAGCAAATCCTTTGCTGAGTTCTGTCAACACCTTAACATTATTCACAGTACAGGGATCCCATATAATCCACAGGGCCAAGGTATCGTCGAAAGGGCAAATCAAAAACTCAAAATAACCATTTCCAAGCTCTCGACGGTCACATGGTATCCCACCAAAGGATCCCCCCGCAATATCCTCAACCATGCCCTCCTTATCATCAATTTTCTTTCCCTAGACCAAAACAATCGCTCCGCTGCCGATCGCTTCTGGCACCCCTCTACAGCCTCCTCCTTTGCCACAGCCCTCTGGAAAGATCCCCTCACTAATCAATGGCATGGCCCTGACCCCGTCCTCATATGGGGAAGGGGCTCAGCCTGTATCTATTCTCAGGCTGACCACAATGCATGCTGGGTACCCGAGCGCCTTGTAAAACAACTTAATAAACCTGCCCAGGGAGGCGCCCCTGAGGGTTAATATTTTTCCTTTATAGATGTTCCCGTCAAGCTTCCTGTATGTTCTTGTGATGCTCCCGGCGACCATCGCTAATCATCAACATGCTTCATTCAGGTGGACACTCAGGCGCTGGGGGGACCAAAAGATACTAGGCATGGCTTGGATCTACTATTCCTCAAGGAGGGGGGCCTCTGTGCGGCCCTCAAAGAAGAATGTTGCTTCTACATTGACTCCTCTGGTGTTGTCCTACGCGCTATGGACAAATTAAACGATGCCCTAAAAAGAGAGAAATAGCCAGAACGCAAGCCTTATTCCCCAGCGCCGGGTTCTCCACTGTGCTCCCCTACCTTGCCCCCCTTTTTGGCCCCCTTATAGTTGTGGTCCTCGCCTTGACCTTTGGTCCCTGCCTATTCAAGAGACTCATTGCTGCCGTAAAAACAGATGCTGATGAGTATAAACAAGCCGAACCATATGATGATATTCAGGCCCCAGCATATAAGAATGTCGGCCAATGACGGGTAAGATGGAGTCACAAGTCACTAACACTCTCAGGACCACCTAAGACAGAGCGCCACTCTTCGCTGGGACGCTGGCGATGCTAGTGGTTAGCTCAGTGACGGGTAAGGCCTGAAAAATCAAATGCGTAAAAACAAAAAGACTTGCAGTAACCTCCACAACCTAAGACAGGCCACATTCAGGGTCATACAAACATTCATGGTCGGCAATATTCTCATTTGGAGAAAAAGGAGCATATGTGGGGAGCCATAAATGACCCAGCTTCACGTCTGAGCATGCTCTCCCCCGCCCATCCTGATCCTATGTCACCCATTAGACCCTCCCACCGTTTCCCTCAAAGAGATATAAGCCCTGGCACTTCCGCAATAAACTCTCTCGCTCGACTTCCCTGATCTGTGTGTGTGTGTGTCTTCTTTCTCATCCCCATACCGTCGCCCGGGTTCGCGTTCCTGCCCCTGGGAGGCCCCGCTGGTCGGAGTCTTCTTGGGCCACAACACAACATTTACCTGCATTTTCAAAGGCTGATTGTAACACTATGATCTCAGCTGCCTGCGAATAAGGAATCTGTCTGTGGACTGCCTCTTGCAGTCTAGCAAGGAATGGAGCACAAGGCTCTTTAGACTCCTGTATGATACATAAGAAGGACTGAACCAAAGTACCCTCCTAGGGAACTGTAGCTCACGCCCATTTTATCATCAAATTTATCTCATCATATATTTTATTAGGATAAGTTCATTGTTGTGTAAGATGTGCATAAGGTCCCATTCCCAACAGCATAGCCTCTGTGACTTTATTTTGCTTCTGCCCTATTTTTCCTGCCTGTTTATCACAAGCTCCTGAAGCTGCCCACTGGAACGAGAACATTGACCTGTCAATGGACAGGAATGGGCAAGATGTTTAGTATCTTGTGAGGCCATATGCAGGGCTCTCAAGACAGACTCCAAAGGTCCCAGTGTAAAGGGTCCCTGGACTTAAGCAACCCTCCCACCGCAGCCTCCTGAACACTGGGATCACAGGCATGCGCCAGCACACCCTGCCTGGCAAGGGAAAGCAGAGAAGGGGCAGCTGCTTCTCTGCTACATGGCAGTGCCACCGCCGCTGCCTCTGCCACCAACCCTGGAGACGACTGTGCCACCATCTTGAGCACATTGTGTCAGCCTCAAAAAATTGGAGGTGCAGGCCAGGGAAGAGTCCCTCCCTAAGTCTCCTCCAACTCTGGGTCTTCCCCAGGAGCCAGCGGCGCAGTGGGCGGTTTCTCCTTTTCTTCACATTTTTCGTCCTTGTCCTGCTCTGGAACAGGAACTTTGGGAGTGCGAGTACTTAATGGACCTAAAACAGATTTTACGAGGCCCCAAGATTAAACGGTCTCAAGAGGAACAGTGTCTCCTCTGTCAGGAGCTCTCTTGGAATTTTCTCCCACCTTGCCCCAATTTTCAATATCCAAGTTTCCTGACTGCAGAAACCACGGATTATATTTAGCAATTTCTTCTAACATTTTTGTCAATTTGGAGGTGCTGATTTGAGCTCTGGCCTGCTTTAGCAGCATGCATAATAACTGCACATATCTCTGTTCTTTTACTAACAAATTCTGCTCCGTCATCCCAGCTAACTAAAAACTTTCCGAGGTGCCACGTGCTTGCCTTTCACTTTTGCTCAGGACTCTCTGAATTTGTCCTGCGGAGTCTTCTCACCGTCTCTCATCCTCTTCTCTCCACTCGAGTGGATCTTCCCTCTCAGGCCTAATCAGGATGTCCCTGTTTGGGGAGCCGATTGCCACAGACCTGGCCAAGATTTCCAACTGCTGGTATGTGGGGTACTGAGGAGGACGAAATAAGAGACAGAGACAATTCAGTAATGTGTAAGGGGGTTGGGAGGTCAGTGCCTCAGGGTAGGCACAACACGGATCTCTTCAGCCTGCCCACTATTTATTGAGCATATACACACATTTTCATAGGGGGTAGCGTACTGTGGGCTGGTAAAAAGACAAAGCATTCCTGCAAGGATGAGACGCAGGTCACTAAGGAAACTATTTTTCCCCAGGGGAAACTTTTACTATTGCTACCATATTGCTTTGAAGATCCGTGTCATCCTCATCAGCTCTTATCTTGCCCTATGAGTGCCACAGTGTCACTAGCCATAGAGCTTCAGCTGTGACTGGGAGAAAGTGAGGCGTTTTCACATTCCAATCCAGCTTACAGGGCAGGAAAAGGACAGCCTTGGACATCCTCTACACTCAATTTATAATTTGTGGTCCCCAACATGAGAAGAAGGGAGGTCACCACCTCATAGGCCCATGACTCAGGTCTGGCTGCCCCCCTCCTCACAGCACTGGCTGCTTCATTCTCTGCTCATTGTCCCTGCAGTAGGACCAAGTGGGGGCCACTTTCCATGTGACCCTCGGAGGCATGGTCAGTAAGGAAGGACACCTAGCAGGAGTCTTGGGTAAGCGATCACAGCAGAAAGGGGGATTGTTCAGGATTAAAAACAGATTGAAGAAGAAAATTAGAAAAATAGTGAGGCATGTGCTGATTTAGTAGAAAGAGATGGGCTCCTAGACACTATACCAATCTCTAGTGGCTCCTGATGTAATTGAGTGTAGTCCACGGTAACCTTGATAATCGGTATATAACACAAGCAATAGGGCTGGGGGCAGATAAATGTAGACTGCTTGCCTAGCATATGTGAGGCCCTGGGTTCAATCCCCAACACCAAAAATAGTAGTAATATTCCAAGTAATAAGGAAACCTGGTTACAGTTCTTAAGGTGGTTCTGAAATCAACATGCTATTCAGATTACCTTACAAAAATAAACCAGGTTTTCAGGATTAGTCAAAATGTGCCTATGAGATTTACAGTCTTGAAGTAAACAACAGGATAAATCTTTAAGAATCAAGAAATCCATTGCAGAAACAGCCTATCTAAATGGAACTGCCAGAAGAGAAATGCTTTCTCTGACTGAGAGAGTAAGAAGTGCTTAATGAAGACAGTAAATACGTCTTCAGAGAAAACATCCAAGATCTGCTGATTGTGATTAGATGGCTCAATCTCTCTCCCTATCCCTCACCTCCCTCTCCCTCTCCTTCTGAGTACTGGGGATTGAAACCCAGGCCTGGCACTTATTAGGCAAATGCTCTGCTGATGAACTATGTCTGCAATCCATTTATTTATTTATTTATTTATTTATTTATTTATTTATTTATTTATTTATTTGCTTTGAGACAGGGTCTTGCTAAATTGCTCAGCCTGGGCTCTAACTTACATTCTCTTGCTTCCTTTCTCTGAGTGGATGGGATTAAAGGTGTTTGCCACCACATCCTCCCTGCGACTTCTCTGTCTTGATGATAAGGAAGCAGCACTTTATAATACTGTGTTTATCATAAGTGCATCCTGTAATATTTTCTCTGCTTGAAGTACATTATAAAAATCCCAAACTCTGTAATTTATATAAAGTATACAACATGCACCCCATACTTCCCAATTTGCATATTTGTCATATTTTAATTTAACCACATAACTAACTATGGCTAATAGTTTATTTAACGTAGATATTAGTAGATGAATATGTAATCAGAAATAATATCGTACCGTCTTAGTTATTTTTCTCTCATCGCTGAGACAAAATACCCATCACCCAAACTTAAAGGAGGAAAGGTTTATTTATTTATTTAGCTCACAGTCTGCAGAGGTTTCAGTCCATAACTGGTTGACTCCAAGGAGGGTAGCATGGCAGACAGGCATTGCAGAGGAGAAACTGTTCATGCCAGGCAGAAGATAACAAAGCAACAAAGGATGACCACAGCTCTTTCTATCCCTTATATCTTACCCAGGACACTTAGGGCAGGTAGCACTCACACACTTAATCCTAGTGCTCTTGATCCTAGCATCACACCATGAATCAATTTCAGTGTCACACACTCTGGATCCAGTCACCTCTGCAAAAGCCCCCTATGACTGCATGAGGCTTTGTGGGGACATCTAGACATAAGCAATAACATATACTTTGAACCATCCACTATTTTATCCTGAATAAGTGTTTCATGTCCTACCATTCAAGACAAGATATGAGATTGTGGTAATGTCATTATAGTTTTGTTCTTGGCATAAAGGGAAATGCTCACAAAATTCCTTTTGTGCGTGTGTTATCATCCTAATATCAAGTTGTTCTTGAGATCATTAATTCAACTTTGCTTGAGATGGGTTTAAAACTGCAATCAGCAGACCTGTATTTTATTAAAAATCACTAAGCCTTCATTCATCTTTATACTGGCCGACAGAAGAAAATTTTACACATTGGAAATCATTGTAACAAAAAATATAAAATAATATTCTACCAACTGCAATAAAATGAGAAGGAATTGAAAGAAAGCTGTGTGTGTGTGTGTGTGTGTGTGTGTGTGTGTGTGTGTGTGTGAAAGCACACAGCTATCTAGATTTGTTAGCACAGCATAGTGGTTAAATGCACTACCTCTCCCCCCACCAAAAAAAAACAAAGCAGGTTCAAGTCCCCAGCCGCCCCAAGTCACCTCAGCAGTGTCCACATCCTCATCTTCACAGCTAAGGCAGTAGGAAGGGCTGCTTCACAGTGTGAAAACAAGCAGCGATTGTGCATGGCCTTTGTTAGATGAGTACCACATCGTAAGTGCTCTTTAATGGTCATACAGTCAACTCTTGAAAGCCTCTTAGCGAAAGAGCCACTTTACTTCTGGGGGGAAAACCCAAAGCGGAGAATACTGAATCCCAATTGAAACTATAAATGTGGCCCATGCTGCCTATTCCCAGGCAGGACACTGGCTCTGCAGTGTATCAGCAACAGGAACCAGCAGAATGGACTTGGCAATAGCAGCCTACTCGCTACAGGCTGTGGTTAGTCTTTGGGGAGCTTCTATCTTCCTTCCTATTATTTCTTCCTCTCTTTCACTGGGTGCAGGCCAAGCTCCACAGACATGATTCTCAGATGCTGACAGTGGCCAGCTACTTAGTCATCCTCTCTAAAGGAGTCATTCAAGTAATGGTGGCTTCTGGTTTGAGACATTTCCTCAAAGATCTTGGGTGTGAACTGTTTTATGTTCACAGGGCGGGCAGGCATGTGTCTATTGGCAGCACTTGGACCCTGAGTGTCTTCCAGGCCACCCCTATTCAGGCATCCAACAATGCAACCCCTACTCAGGATGAATGCAAGTCCCATTCGGGCATCCAACAGCGGAGAGCTGTTGTTGTGCTTTATAGAAGTGGAATTGTACAAAATGAACTCTTCCGTGTTTGGCTTTTTTAATTCCCTAAGTTGGTGGTGAGTATATCTGTGTTGTCCTTAGCATAGTGGACCATTCAGCAGCGCTCCTGTATAGGATTCCACTGTGTAAATCTGTTAATTTTACCATCCCATTCTGATGTCCATGAGAGTAGTTGTTAGCAGGGTACTATTATGTATACTCTAGATCTTTTATTTTGGGCACATATTGCAATTGTTGAATCACAGGGATACATCTGTCCCTCTTTTTTAGGTAGTGCCAAAAGTTCGTTCCAGTTTTCACAGCGTTCAGCAAAGGATGAGATCACTGGCTCATCCACATCTTTGTTAATAGTCAGTATATTGTAGTTTCCAATTCATCCCTCTCCTTGGTGTGTGCTGGTAGTTGATTTTATTTGTATTTCCATGATTCCTAAGGAAGTTGAGCATTGTTTCCCTTGTTTATTAGACACTGGGTAACCTCTTTTTAAATGTATAGTTAATTTGACAAATTTGGGTCTGTCTTTATTGATTTCTCTAGGATGACTATAAATAAATCTTTTTGGTTTCTCCCTTACTGTTTTAAATTTTACAATAATTTGTCATTTCCCCTTTTTATATTTTATTTTTCTAAGTAATCTTTTTATAGAAAAAAATCTTTTTAGATGGCCTCTCGGAGCATGCTTATAACCCCGGCTATTCTGGAGGCTGAGTCAGAAGGATTCCAAGTTCCAGACCAGACTGGGAAACTTGGAGAGACCCTCTCTCAAAACATAAAAAGGTCTGAAGATGTAACTCAGTGCCCCTGATTTCCATTCCGTGTTTTTTAAAAAATTGAAATACAGAGTGAGAATCACTTTTGGACCAAAATTGAGGGCTATCAATAGACTGTTTTCTGCATGTTTAAAACACTGATACCTATGTCAACACACTGAAGATTCATTCTGCATCTCAGGGGGCTCGAGGCAGCTCAGGGTTGCCTGGTTCAGGGGTGACCCAGTCTTTGTATACTGGACTCTCCAGTATCAGTAATGACTGGTGTTTAAAAACAGCCTTGGGAAACTGGGCATGGTGGCACACATCGGTAATCTCAGCACTCGAGAGGCTAAGGCAGGAGAATCACCATGAGTTCAAGGCCAGCCAGAAATACAGAGTGATGCCCTGTCTCAAAAAACAAAACAAGGGCTGGTGAGATAGCTCAGTGGCATAAGTGACTGCCTGGCAAGCGCGAGGTCCTGAGTTCAACTTCCGGTACCCACATACGATAAAAGGGCCAGTGATATCACTCAGCGGTACTCATAAAAAAAAAAAAAAAGCAAAACTCAGCCTTGGTTTCTCTTACGAGAAACTTAAAAAAGTATTATATATATATAATTGTAAATTATATATATAATTTGGGGGAGGGGAGGGAGAGGGGATGGAAAAAAATAATTGAAAGGGAAAAAAGTGATGAAAATAGAGCTTTTGTAAGTGGGAAAGGGACCAAAAGTTGAAAGGAGCAGGGAGGAAGGGAAAGGATAGGGGATAGTAGATGAGAAAAAAAGAGAAAAAAATTAAGATGTACTATGTACAGGTATCAACTCCCTGAGATAGTTGTAATCTTCACATACTACAAATGTGCTAATAAAAAAATGAAAAAAAAAGTCTTGTCCTGAGTCCACAGACACACTAGTATATGCCAAGTGCCTAAGGAAAGCGAGTGGGGTATGGACTCCCAAAGTCTCAATTTAACTGCAAAATCATAGTCCAGTTCAGTGGGTAGCTATCTTTTGGCATAACTGCCGTATGTTTGGCATGCATAGCATGCAGCCTGATATCTTCAAAGTGGCCAAGCAGGCTAGGAGGAACAGACCAGCTGTTCTAGAGGTTTTGTAAGTCTCACACAGGCCCCGGTTGACCCCAGCACAAACAGAAAAAAGATGTATTTTATTTAGGTCTCAGAAACCTCCTGCAAAGCACCAACAGGTGCACACTGGGAGAACAGATCTGTTTCAAAGTTCTTAAATTCCTCACCCCAGATGCTGGAAGTGTGCAAATCAGAAGTTCAGTGGACCTCTAAAGACGTTTAATGCCCATGAGCTCCTTCACACTAGGCCAGTAAACACAGTCTCTCCACCTGACCAGCAGAGGGCGTGCTCGCATGGCGGCTCCTGCATTCTCTTTGCCACCAGAGGCTTTGCTGGTGGTGGGCATTGCCTGAACCCTCTTGGGAAAAGTTCACTTACCCTTCTTCTACTTCAGCTGGGCACCCAAGAGCAAGGCAGGCCCATGCTGGCCCAATAGAGTGGCAGCTGCAAACACTCCACCCTCATGTTTTCAGAACTTGCAAACACCTCTACCGATGATATTCACCCCAATGAATGTTTTAAACTACTGTATGTTGTTACTGTCTGTAATAGAGTACTGCACTGAGATGAAATAAAACCATGTGGACAGAAGAAACACAATCATTCATAGTAAAAGATTAAATTTTATTAAAACATTAGACCAATAATATATTCTGAATAAAGCGATAGCAAGCTATTAACACCAGCAGTTAATTATAATGATCCTCAAGAAAATGCTATTTTTAAAATTATTCATCTTTGTGGTACTGAGGATTGAACTCAGGGCCTCATGCATGCTAGACAAGTGCTCTACCACTGAGCTACACCCCACCCAGACCCTATTCTGGTTCCTTCAATTACACTCTACAGTATAACTGATCTTTCAACTTTAAAAATGACTCATCATTCATTAATGATTTGCTCTATGACCTTTACTGTCACTCAACGCAGAAGGTGGTCATTATTTTTCTTGCATTATTTCTTCCACAGTCGGTCCCTAATAGTCTTATCGTCCTTATCCCATAAACCCCCCAGGGCGTAACTTCCTGGCTTGCGGTACTGCACAATCATTTGGTAGAATGTTTACTCCTATCAGCTATGGTGCTCTTTTACAGACACAATGTACACAAATGTGATGATCTGTCATAGTTTGACCTTATTCTCTGCCTTTTCCAGTTGCCAGTTAAGACAGTATTTAAATTTCAAAAGGCAGACTCCTTCTCGGATCTTACATAGAAATGATCCTTACCTAATGAAGGTAAGCCCCTTTATCTCACTGGTTCTTTCTGAGAGACCACAATGAAGGGCGTGTAAGGAAGGTAGAATACTAACAGGTTTTTAAGTTCAAGTTCAAAGTTATAAATAGCAAAGTAACCTTCTCAAGAAGCCTCACATAACTGGTTAAAATACTTTATAACTGAAGACAATTAGGTATTTCCAAACATCCTTGTACCTTTGATGTATTTCAGGTCATGAGTTTTTACATATTTTGAATTGGAAATATTCTGCAGAATGTAATATAGTAGAGAACTAGAGACTGAGTTGTTCTTGGAGTAAATCCTCATCTAGAGTTATGATCATTTGGTAATAGCCTTACTACGTAAGTACCTTCCATTTGTATGGTTTCATCAAAGATGTATATTTTGATATCTAATGTGAGACTTGGATTAAAGCTTCTGCTGTATTTGTAAGAGTTCTTTTTAGCATGGACTCTGATGTCTGCCAATGCTTTAACTATTGATGAATGGCTTTCAACAGTCATTGCATTTATGAAGATTCTCTTAAAAACGAAGTCTCTGATGTTATGCAAGAAGTTGTAACTACATTCGCTTGTAAGGTTTCTGTCCAGCATGAGTTCTCCGATGACTTGCAAGATTGGAACTTCGACTAAAGACCTTGCCACAGTCTTTACACGTGTATGGTTTTTCTCCAGTATGAATTGCCTGATGGGTGGTTAGGCTTGAACGCACACTAAACGCTTTGCCACACTTATCACACTTGAACGGTTTCTCTCCCGTATGAGTCCTCCGGTGACTCGCAAGGTGTGAGTTTTGGGTGAAGACCTTGCCGCACTCGTCGCATTTGTAAGGTTTCTCTCCAGTATGGATTGCCTGATGGGTGGTCAGGCTTGAGTACACACTGAAGGCTTTGCCACATGCATTACACTTGTAAGGTTTCTCTCCAGTGTGGATTCTCCGATGATTTGCAAGGTGTGAATTTTGAGTGAAGACCTTGCCACACTCGGAACATTTATAGGGTTTTTCTCCAGTATGGATTACCTGATGGGTGTTTAGGTTTGAATGTGAATTAAAGGCTTTGCCACACTGATTACACTTGTAAGGTTTCTCTCCTGTGTGAATTCTCTGGTGAATTGCAAGGCTTGAAGTCTGACTGAAGACCTTGCCACATTCATTACACTTGTAAGGTTTTTCTCCAGTATGGATAACCTGGTGGGAAGTTAAGCTAGAACGCACACTAAAGGCTTTGCCACACTCACTACATTTGTAAGGTTTCTCTCCAGTATGAACTCTCCAATGCCTTGCAAGATTTGAAGTCTGACTAAAGACTTTGCCACACTCATCACACTTGTACGGTTTCTCTCCACTGTGAACTCCTCGATGACTCGCAAGGTGTGAGTTTTGGGTGAAGACCTTGCCACACTCGTCGCATTTGTAAGGTTTCTCTCCAGTATGGATTGCCTGATGTGTGGTCAGGCTTGAGTACACACTAAAGGCTTTGCCACACTCATTACACTTGTAGGGTTTCTCTCCGGTGTGGATTCTCCAGTGATTTGCAAGGTGTGAATTTTGAGTGAAGACCTTGCCGCACTCGGAACATTTATAGGGTTTTTCTCCAGTATGGATTACCTGATGGGTGTTTAGGTTTGAATGTGAACTGAATACTTTGCCACACTCATTACACCTATAAGGTTTCTCTCCAGTGTGAGTTCTCCGATGAATTGCAAGGCTTGAAGTCTGACTGAAGACCTTGCCACATTCATTACACTTGTAAGGTTTTTCTCCAGTATGGATAACCTGATGGTTAGTGAGGTTTGAACGAACACTGAAGGCTTTGCCACAGTCACTACATTTGTAAGGTTTCTCCCCAGTATGAATTCTCCGGTGACTTGTCAGATGTGAATTCTGAGTGAAGACTTTGCCACATTCATTACATTTGTAAGGTTTTGCTCCAGTGTGATGTCTCTCGTGTACCAAAAGATATGAACGTCTGAAAAATGCCTTCCCACATTCAATACATTTGTACAGTTTCTCTCCGGTATGAATTCTCCGGTGATGTGCCAGAGACGAGGTGTAACTAAAGACCTTGCCACACTCGTTACATTTGTAAGGTTTCTCCCTAACGTGAGTTTTTTGTCTTTGTGTGAGTAATGAAGAATAAATAAAGTCATTTCCATACTCCTGAGAAATATGTGTTTTGACAGTAGAAGGAATTCTGTGAGGCAGTAAAACTGAGGAACCACTGCTGACAGACTTCTCAACTTCACTACTATCAATTTCTCCTTCAGACTGACGTGTCTGCAGTTCAGGCAAATGTGCCTGAAAGCTTAAGCCAAGCCAGTTTTTTTTAAGCTTCTTTCCTGCATCCCTTTTACCGCCTTGATCTCTTCTGCAAGTGAGACTTTCTTTCTGAACCACAAGCACTCCATTGTATTTTCTATCATCTTTCCACTGAAACTCAAAGTCATGTATATTTTTTTGGACATCCCTGAATGAAAAGCCTTTGCTGTCATTCCTTTGTCTTTCCAACATCACTCTTTTGAATATTTCTCCCGTATTGCTCTTCCATTTTGGTGACGATCCCTTTATTACACATTTAGGAGAGAAATCTACAAGATATAAAGTAACATATATTTCTGATTAATTAGACTTAAATTCACATTGAAAAAGCCCAAAAGTATGATATTTTTAATTAATGAAAGGTAGTTACATATAATTCCAACTAATAGGAGGAAAACCTAGTTTCAAACAAACTATCATCAAAATGTTAGCCCTGAAAAGAGTATTTTTCTACCATGGTTCCAAAGCACACACTAATTGCCAAAAAACATATGGCCATCTCATAAATGAAGAGAAAAAGTTCACATTTACTATGTATAAATCAATCCTAAAATACCACATGATATATTGTAATGGCAAATAATCACAGCAAATATATGTAATGAGTTAATGAATGGTAACTTTTAATTCCAAAGCAATAAAAACAATGGGTAAAGAGGAAGAATTCAATAAAATGCCAGAAAAAAACATGTTTTGGAATTTCTGTTATAAAACTACCTATACCTACACACAGCAGGAGTTTTATAATATTAACAACTACTGCGTAATAGTTTTATTGCACAATGCATGCTGAAAAATCACTATCAGTAGATCACAGAAATCACAAAAAATTCTAGTAAGCCATGATAAAATAACCAGGCAAGTAGACAGTAACTATATCTATACAAAGTTATGGACTGTAATTATGAGTAATTTTCTCTTAAGAAAAAGCAAGGCTTGCCAGGCATGGTGTTGGGTGCCTATAATGCCAGCACTTAGGAGGCTGAGGCAAGAGGATCGTTGTGAATTCAAGGCCACCCTGGGATATATGGTGAGTTCAAGGCCAGCCTGAAATACACAGTGAGATGCTGTCTCAAAAAACAAAAAGGGTTTCTAAGAAACAGTACACAAGAAATGGAATATGGCTTTCTAAATGTTTCACTGAATAACATTATAAATATATATATATATATTTATAGGGAATGAATTAATGTCATGATAAATGTTTACAATGTGGAAATGATGAATAAAAACTTATTACCATATCTATCACCTCAAAAATTTGTTAGTTATTCCTCTTCTTTATTTAAAATATACCCTTTACCAACAACTTAGTGTTATACCCATCTACCAGCCCACCATTCTTTCTGCTTCTAGGAGTCCAATTGGTTTAGACTGTTTAAGTGAGAACGCAGTACAATATTTTTCTGCCTAACTTATTTCACTAAATAAAATGTTCACCAGGTGGATACACATTGTTGCAAACAGAACTACCTTCCTTTGAAGAGCATTCCTATCTGTCTGTATACATGTTCTTAATCCATTATCTGTTGATGGATATGCAGGTCAATTACATATCTTGACTACTGTGAATAATGCTGCGGAGAACACACACTGCAGATTATTTCTTGCATAGCCTGATCTCAAATTCTTTGCGTATACAGCCAGAAGCTAGATTGCTAGATTACACAGTAATTCTATTTTCAGTTTTAAATTTTATTTACATTTTTTTTGTAGTGTTGGAGATCAAACCAAGGCCTGTGTGCTAGGTGAGTGTTCTACTTTAGAGCTACATCCCCAGCCGTTATTTCTAGTTTTTCAGGAAGCCACATATAATTCTCCATAATGAATGCACTAGTTTACATTTCCATCAACAGTGTACAACAGCTACTTTTGCTCCGCAGCCTTGCCAATACCTGCCTTTTATCTTTCTGACAAAAGCTATTCCAATAGGTAGAACGGTATTTTACTTAAATTTTTATTTTCATCGTTAGCGATACTGATCATCTTTTCATATACGTTACCCACTTCTATACGTCCTTTAAGAAATGTCTATTAAATTCTTCTTCCCATTTCTTAATTGTGTTCATGCTACAATTGTTTCAGTTTTTTATACATCTTTATATATTAATACTCTATCAGATGTACGGCTTACAAATATTTTCTCAGTGGTGTGCTTTGCTGCATAAAACCATATTCTTTTGATGCAATCCATTTTTGTATCTTTGCTTCTGCTGCCTGAGCTTTAGAGATCAAAGCCCAAAACAAATGCCCAGACCAATGTCATGTAGCAGCTCTTCTGCCCACTGTCTTACCTGTGTTCGGTCCTTTGCAACATTCCCACCTATTTGAATTTCTTGCTATTTTCATTTCATTTTCCACAGTCCAGGGCTCTCTCCCTTGCTCCAATATAGAAATAACACTCAGGTTAGGAAGAAAGATTCCTGTTTATAAAAAGAAAGGAAAACGATATTTTGTGCCTTTTCTACAATCCAGTTCTATGTTTATGTGAAGACAGAAAATATTCTGGATGGATCTATAAAATATTTCACAAAATCACCCATTGATTTATTCCTTTAGGCTTGGGAAATGCTTTAATATGCAGACATCTAGTGCTTTTCCCAAGAACTACTGAATCAAAAGAACAGGGAAAGAAAAAAAAAAGAATTGGATATATATATATATATATATATATATATATTTTTTTTTTTTTTTTTTTTTTTTTTTTGTGGGTACCGGGGGGTCAACCTCAGGACCTCGCGCGCCAGGAGGCGCCCATGCCGCTGAGCGATATCACCGGCCCCTTTTTCGTATGTGGGTTCCGGGAGTCGAACTCGGGCCCTCGCGCTTGCAAGGCAGGCGCTTAAGCCGCTGAGCCATCTCACCGGCCCAAGAATTGGATATTTTAAGTCTGCCATAAGAGCTGAGGATGTAACTCAGTGTTATTGCATTTGCCTAGCACACGCAAGCCCGAGTTTGGTTCCAGCACTGTAAAAAAGGAAAACAATGTCTGCCATAAGATTGTATGCATATGTAAGTTGTATAGCACCCAATGATGTATGAAAAGTAGGCAGAAAATCTGAAGAACAGGGATGGCTGAAGTGCAGAGGGTACATTAGGAAGCTTTTCAATTCTGTGTCAACAAAGCTTCAACTTCAGCTAGAGGCACAAAAGGGGAAACTGTACAGAAGGCAGACTCAATTTCTGTAGGAAAGCCATCCTCACCCAGGGAGACCAGGTTCCTGTAGTTCTCCAACATCACGTCCCTGTACAAAGTCCTCTGGGCAGGGTCCAGGCATTTCCACTCCTCCTGGGAGAATTCTACAGCCACATCCCTGAATGTCAAGCATGCCTACAGTGAAAAACAGATGTCACCAAGGGGCCACGAGGATAGTTATGACTGTCACATAAAGTAAAAAAGGAGAGCTGTAAGGAGAGATTTAATTGGAATGAGTGAGCTAAATCCATGCTGTGACATTATGAAATATGTCTGGTCTTTGTGTGTTTCCAGACACATGGTTCACTTGGGGTCTCTAGGCGATAAAGATGCTTTTACATGCTAATAAGATGACGGGTGGCAAGAGGACCCTTGATAGTTTTAGGAAAGGGACTAGTCACCAGAAAGACTAAGACAGAGCCAGGTGGGGTGGTGCACACCTGTAATCCCAGGACATGGGAGGTTGAGGAAGAAGGATTGCAAGTTTGAGTCCAGTCTGGGCAATGTAGTCACTTAACAAGACCCTATCTCAAAGTAAAGCATAAAATAAGGGCTGGGGATATAGCTCAGTGCAAAGGCCCTGGGTCCAACCCCCAGTAGGAAGAGAGACAGAGAGAGAGAGAGTGTGGAAAAGAGGAAAAATATATACAAATAATCATACGACAAACTTATCTCTATAGAATTGTTAGACATTATGTTTGACACGCCAAGTAATACACACTCAATAGCTAGATGAGCTATAGCATGAGTGGTGTCTTCAAAGATGAGGGTCCATAGGGGATTTTTTTTTAAAAGTCAGAATCTTAAAACCATGATGGGGCCGGTGAGATGGCTCAGCGCCTGCCTGGCAAGCGCGAGGGCCCAAGTTCAACTCCCGGAACCCACATACGAAAAAAAGGGCCGGTGATATTGCTCAGCAGCACAGGCGCCTGCTGGCGTGTGAGCTCCTGAGGTCGACCCCCGGTACCCACAAAAAAAAAAAAAAAATGATGATAGCAACAGCAATAACTAAAGCTTGGGAACACTTCCAAGTGCGGAGCACTTCACATGCACTGTACCAGGTCCTACAGCGATATGACATCACTGGAGATGTCTCCAGGAGAGAAAGACAGGTACAGGCTCGCATCTGAGGACGAGCCGTGTCACAGACACCAAGCGCATTCTGCCCAGGTAAATGAGCTAAAAATGGGAGAGGAAGCACCTGCCCCCAGGTGTCTGAGACTGGAACTGAACCTAAGAATCAGTGAGGTAACAGAACATCCAAAGTAAATCTATGATAGATGACCTAAGCAAGGAAAGCTTAGGAAGTTTAAGGATAATACAGAACTTCTAACAAGGGCATTATACATCCACACAGGCAAGTATATGATACATAATATTCTTAATACAGTAGGGTCAACTCATTAACGTGATAGTGTACAGCAAATTTAAGGCTGCTTGGTGGCACATATCATAATCCTGGTACTTATCAATATGAATCCAGCTTGGAGTGCACAGGAAGACCCTGTCTAACATATAAACAAATGAAGACAACAAACAAACAAACAAAGCCAAGCATGGTTGACTGCAAATTCAAGTTCAGCCTGGGCAACTGAGTGACTTAGAAGCCCTTGTTTCAAAATAAAAAATAAAAATAAAAAAAAAGACTGGGGATATAGATTGGTGTGAAGGCCCTGGGTTCAATCCCCAGTACCACATAAAAAAATGCACATCTGAGCCAGGCATGGTGGCGCATGCATACTATCGCAGCACTCAGGAGGCTGAGGCAGCAGGATCGCCATGAGTTCAAGGCCAGCTTGGGCTACGTAGTGAATTCAAGGCCAGCCTGAACTATAAAGCGAGACCCTGTCTCAAAAAAAAAAAAGAAAAAACTGTGTCTGCATGTCACAATCACATATACACACTGAACTGAAATAAGAGATGTGTCTCTCAATGATATAATTTTCTGATATTTTTCATCACTAATTTTTCATGTTTGTGACACAGCAATTACATTCATTGTGGGTAGCCAGTACATGTAGATGACACATTTAAGTTTTTGTATGTCCCCTTCCACTCCACTCTCCTCCCACCCTGTGTCTCTCAGTCCCTGTTATGATGTGTACTATATCTACAAAACCTCATGCAGTCATAGGTGGAGCTTTTTAGAGGCGGCTGGATCTACAGTGTGTGATGCTAGGATTAAGGGTGTGATAGTAGGATTAAGGGTGCATGATTACTAAATTAGTCCATGATTTGTTTAGCATAATTCTGGGTGTGGATAATGGGAAGGCCCACCCTGGGTTAAAAAATAAAAATGAATGCAATCTTTCATTGAGTTAACTTTGCATTTCAATGAAAAAGTACAAACCAAAAACCACATAAACAGGAAAGAGGAAATAATGAGTATGACAGTGGAAATAAACGAGGGCTGGTGATATAGCTCAGCAGCATAAGCGCCTGCCTGGCAAGCACGAGGTCCTGAGTTTGACTCCTGGTACCCGCATTAAAAAAAAAAAAAAAAGAAAGAAATGAGAGCACAGAATCTAACTAAACTTTTACAAATATCAACAAAAACGGCAAATGTTTAGATAGAATAACTTTGAAAAAAGACTCAAAAACATATAAGCAGGTATATTTCAATTCATGTCATAGAAGAAAAAAGAAGAATAAATAACTACAATCATGTATATAATAGGTTAATCAACAAATCAGATAACCTGGAAGAAAAGGATAAATTGCTAGCAATATACAAACTCCCTTGACAAAATCAGGGAGATTTTTTTAAAAGTTTGAACACATATACATTAGTAAAGGAAATGAAGCAATAACCAATAACTTCCCCATGAAGACACAAAGACAGATGGAGTCAGCACTCCATTCTGCCCTACATTTAAATTAAGATTAACACCAATTCTTCTCAAACTCCCAATAAACTGAAGTAAAGGGAACATTAAAAACATTCGAAAACCAGGCATGGTGCCACAGCCCTGTCATCCCAGTACTCAGAAGGCTGAGGCAGAATTGCAAGTTAAGTTCCAGACCAGCCTAGGTCATTTATCTCAAAAAATTTAAAAAGGGCTGGGGAGTGTAACTCAGTGCAGAGTACCTGACTAGCAGGTTCAAGGCCCTACACTTAAGAAAAACATCATTCTGAGACCATCACTATTCTGACACCAAAACAGGGAAAGAGACCAGTGATGGTGAACCTTTTAGAGCTTTCAATAACGAACAGCCCGCTGCAGCACACTGCCTTAGCTTTGCCACCACTGGATAGACCAGTAGCCCCAATGAATATTGAAAAACTCTTCAAAACAATACTAGCGAACCATAATTTACAGTATATTCAAAGGATTACACACCATGACAGCTAGGACTCAATTCTAGAGGACAAGCATGGACCAACTGAACGAAGTCCATCACTGCAACACACAACGCTGACACGGAGGAGATTAAAAAGGACCTCACCATGTCCATCAGTTCAGAAAATGTGCAGGACAAAATTTATTGCCTATCATGGCAAAAACACACAAACTACAGAAAAAAGGAAATTCCAGGACATCAGAGATGGTGATGGTTTCTTGTTTATGACACAAAAGTACAGGTGAGAAAGGCAAAATCAGACCAACGGAACTAATCCAATTGGAAAACTGTATCAAAGAATTCTTTTTCTTTTTTTTTTTTTGTGGGTACCGGGGGTCGACCTCATGCGCCAGCAGGCACCCGTGCCGCTGAGCGATATCACCGGCCCCTTTTTCGTATGTGGGTTCCGGGAGTCGAACTCGGGCCCTCGCGCTTGCCAGGCAGGCGCTTATGCCACTGAGCCATCTCACCGGCCCTCAAAGAATTCTATTGAGTGAAAAAGTTTAAAAGAAAACAAATTTGAAAAGAGAAGAAGAGTGGTTTCACAAACTACATATAAACCTCTTATGATATATATCATCTTCAGCTTTTAACATGAACCAGGGGGCTGGTGATATAGCTCAGTGGTATTGTGCTTGCCTGCTGCGCATGAGGCCCTGAGTTTGATCTCTAGCCAGCACTGCAAAAAAAGTAAAACATCAAATTAAATAAAATGAACCAAAAGCATGTGCACAAACATGCAAATAAAAGAGATATAAACAAATTATTAAACAATAAAACATTAGATCCAGCCAGGTGTGGTGGCGCACACCTGCAATCCCAGTGCTTTGGGAGGCTGAGGCAGGAAAATCAAAAGTTTAGGTTCAGCCTGGATAATTTAGTGATTTAGCAAGAACCTGTCTCAAAAAAAATTTAAATTAAATTAAATTTAAAAATTAAAAAATAAAAAGTAAAACACAAAATCTAAAAGAAACATAGTACTTTACAATCTTGTACTAAGGGAAGCTCCACATGAAGAAACAAATAGCTGGGCGCAGTGGAGCATGCCTATAATCTCAGCTACTTGGGAGCCTGAGATAGAATGGTCACAAGTTAGAGGCCTGCCTGGGCAACTGAGACCCTGTCACAAAATTAAAAAATGTGAAGCACTGAGGATACAGGTTAGTGCAACAGCCCAGGTTCAATACCTAGTACTGAAGGAAAAAAAAAAAAAAAAGTATAACATAAAAAAATGAGACTACAAAACAGATATGGCAGCCCATCACTAAAATCTCAGCACTCTGGGAAGTTGAAGCAGGATTCCAATTCTGATCCCATCCTGAGCAACTTAGTAACTCAGTGAGACCCTGTCTCAAAATTCAGAAAATCAAAAAAAGGACAAGGGGTGTCACTCAGTATGAAGGCCTGGGGTTCGATCCCCAGTGCTGCCAAAAAAAAAAGGGGACAATAGGGTATATGTGAATAAGTAAACTACAGATTATAAGTAGCTCCTAAACCACATGAAAATAAAATTGAGCAGTATATGAAAATCCTCTTTTTATACACATACCCACAAAGCCATGAAACCTACTCAGAATCACAAGGAACTGGCATATGGAAGTACAAACAGTTTAGTTTTTCTCTAGATTGTCAAACATAAAAGAACTTAGTACCAAGTTTTACTTGATGGGGAATGCAATCAGTGGGAGAGAGTTTCTTTGCAAGTGGAGGTAAAGACTGACCTTTCTAGAACTAATAAAACAGGAAATCATCCTAGGAGAAACTGCCCTTTTCACTGCCCAACCAAGGGGAACTCTCGGACATCTGCGGCGAAGCTGCTGAGTTCACAGGCAGCCACTGCAGCGTTCTTTGTAAAAGAGAAAAAGTAAGAAACACGTGACTTTATTCCCAGAATGCTCCAACAAGAACGTGAAAGAGTAAGCTGTCTCTGTTCCCTAACAGGAAAACGTGAATTTCTAAAACCTGGAGATAAAATATCACAAGAAAACATTCACTGAAAAATCTTCTCTAACATCTTACAGTGATGTGCAAACATACTTGTCCCACATATGAACAGACTCCTGCCACGGACCACAGAAGTAACAACAGTGGCCTCCTGCTCATATGTGACAGAGGGAGAAGACAAGGCAAGGACAGGCTTACATCTTAGTGCCGAAGACTCGTGACTGTCTGCAGCTTTACAATAAGACAAATGTACACATCACGTGCTGCTAAATTTCTTGTTGAATATTCAATACGAACTGCTGGATTGGAATATGGCTCCATCCCCTCTGATGCCAAAGAAGTTCTGCTATGATGTCTGAGTGAAAATATGATCATTTTCCCCCCAAATACCTGTCGCTCAAGAGTCCCTGCAAGAACACCACTGTCTCCCAGGGATGGAAATGGTGAAAACAGTTTAAAGAATGTCTGGCTGCTAGACACTGAGATGGTTACATATTTAAAATTGGCAGAATAAAACATCCCCCATCGCTGTGTCTAACTTTCCATTCCATTTCCAATCACTGAGATTTTAGTCATAAACACTGGCTCACTTGATTATGTATAAATGTAGTATACAGTGTTAGGCAGAACACATTTCTCCAGTGGGTCTCCTTTTCCAGAACTTAAGAGATATTTGTTTATATTAATAAGTGACTTCCATGAACAGCTTCTTTATCTACATCTACATCTACATCCAGATGTGCCCTAAACAATCCTGCTGCCCACAGCACTGACATGTGGAGCCCACAGCTGTCTCCAATCCCTGCCTTGGCGGGAAGCCGTTCCCAGGACCTCGACCAGTGGGGCCTCCTCACATGATCCATGTCACTGGTCACAGTTAGTCTTAGTGGACATGAGGAGGGCTGAGGGGGGGCCCAAGTGAGACTGAGCGAACATGTCAGATGACAGAATCAGAGGATGCAGCACCCATGCACGGTACTTTAGGGAGGAGGGAGATGCAGAACAGGCAACTGACAACATCGCTTTACCCGAGTGAGAGCCATTCGTGACTCCTTTTCTTCCCGCTTCCTCCTCTTCCAGGGTCCTTCTGCAGGTAACACGAGTTTTTGGAAGTCAAACCTGAATGTTGAAAACACACTGGTTAATGCTCAGAATGGACACACGCTCTTCCTGTTACCATGGCCACACACCCAGGGAGGCCAGCCATGAGGAAAGACAGTCCTCTGCTGCCCACCACATGGGGAGGGGGTAGGAGGGAGAGGTGGGGACCAGGGACCATATATGCAGGGACACAGACTCCTACAAGAAGACCAACAGGACACTTCTTGACACTTCAGAGCTCACTCCCTCCCTGGGGCTTCACCAGATAACAGACCCAGGCCCATCCAAACCCGAGCACAGCACGCCCCCTTCATTCCTCTATGGATCACAAGCTGATCTGGGCCCTAAGCAATGCAGGACAGTCTGAGCGCCCAGTGCTGTACACAGAACAGAATCAGCTTTAATATAACTAAGGCTGGGTCCCAGGCTGACCATGAGAATGGGACTCTCTGGTAAGGGGCCACAGGAGACTTATCTGCAGAACACCTCAGCACTCCAGAGGGAAGCCAGGGTTGAGCATCACCCGGGGGGCAAGCCCAGCCCACCTCCCACCTTCTGGCTCTGCTCTCCCTTTGGAGCCTCGTTGTCCCCAGGATCCAGACAGTGGACTGGGAAGGATCAGAAAGAAACTGCAGAACAGGCAACATGGACCAGAGGTGGGGGTAAGGGTGTGGTTAGGATGTTAGTGGAAGGTGAAAAGGCCACAGAAGTCTCCATGGAAACGCTGATATCAGAACAAAGACGTGGGAAGGAAGGTGCCTGCCACCTGCAGCTGATGGGCCAGTGAGCTGTGAACAGAGACAAAACCAAGGGAAGGTCCTAAGGCAGGAGCTACAAAGGCCCCAGGAAAAGGCAGGAGGCCTGTGTGGCTGGAGCAGAGTGAGCAGGGAGGAGGACACTGCAGGAGATGAAGGGCGAGAAGCACTTCCAGAAACGGATCAAACTGGGCCAAAACTGTCACACTTTTCTTCTACACCTCAAAGGAATTTTGAAACAAGCTTCCTTGCCTGCTTTAAGTAAATACATAATTTTTCTTTATTTTATAAATGAAACATAACCTTTTACCTTCTATATTATAAATAGAACAGGCAGAGGTCTGAGCATGTAGTTCAGTGATACGACATTTGCCTAGCATGCATGAGGCTGTGGGTTCGATCCCCAGCACCACATAACCAAAAACAACAACAAAATTAAAAAATTAAATAATTAATTGATTTAAATAAATATAGGCAGAGATACTCAGCTAAGCCCCAGGAAGTACGAAGTCACCCAAAGTGCTATGCTGAGGATTACACAGGGTCTAGGAGCCTATTCATCCGCATCCTTTTAAGGATGGGTAAACCTTAGTGGTGTTTTCCTGAATGTTGTGAGACAGCCTGACAAATTAACTTGAGCAGGAGTCCGGAGAATCCCTGATTTACAGCCAGTGGGACAGCAGTTTAGGTCCCAACCTGGAACTATATGCAACTGGCATCCAAAGTGGGGGCAGTACGGACTTGAGGCCTCACCCTGTGGGATCAGAGGCTATCTCCAGGGAGAGACCGCCAGATCTGAATTAACTTACAGAACACTACGTTGGTGCCTCAAGGAGAAGTGCTTGCTCGATCAGCAGAAATCCTAACACAGTTTCTTGACCAGAAGTGAAGTACACTGTGCTGTGTGCACTATCAAGTGTGACTATGAAAACCACTCTGGTTTCCTTTATCTCACACACTCCCCAAATCACAATCCATCCCTGGAAAACAGGGTAACCCACAAGTGAAATGAGTCAGATCACCACCTTCACACTGAATAGTGACTACAAAGGGAAAGCCATCCTCAATTCCCAAAACCGCACAACACATATGTCCTATAGGCAGAATCGAAAGTCTCACCCTCGTCTGTATGATTTAAACAAATTTTAAATCCACGGAATTATAAATACAGACGTCAATATATCACAACGCAAGGATGCGTAACCAACTGACCACCACTGATCTGGACCCAGGGCCCACTCCTCCTCCCCACTTTTCTCCCTTCCTGTTTTTCTCCATCATTCTGTACCGCCTCATTCTAACCTCTCTCCAGCTCCTTTTCTCCCCTCCCCCATTTCTGCTCATTGTTTCCCTCTCTCCATTGATTTCTTCCCGAAGTTTCTTCCCCTCTACCTATTCTGCCTCATTCCTGTAACTCGTTTCACTTCTGGTCCCTCTTTCAGGTCTGTCGTTTGATTGTCCCCAGTCTTCACTTATTTCTGCCTCTTCCTTCTCCCATGGATGCTCTTCCTCTCCCTGCCTGGTGCAGCCCCTCGGCCCGCTCTCTGAACCCCACAACCCTAGGCTTCTTCCTTTGCTCCCCTTGTCACCTGCCACCCTCTTCTCTTATCCTAACACCACGCTGCTGTCTGCCAAGGGTGCAAATCATCTCTCCTCTCCTCCTGCTCTCTCCTAAATGCCTCCTCTTTCTAGCCCCTCTCCCTATTTCACTATCCTTAACTTCTCTGGAGACGCAGATTTTTAAATGTCTCTATTTGCTTTTCTCCTCTGCTACCATCTTAGCTGCTTCTTTCACTCTCACATTCCTGCCAATCCCTCACCCATCCTCTGCCATCTGTTTGTGGGTCTATCTCTCCTGACCCCTTTGCCCATTTCTCACAGGAATGGGATGGATGAGAAGCCGCCTCTGGAGGAGCACATTTTCTCCCTGGGTGGAATTTGGAACGCAAGAACCCTGAAGTCACAGGACAGATCCAAGTCACCTCTCCCGCAAGGAGAGGAGACTGTCAGGGGAGGCGTGGGGGGCGGACCCGGCACGGGGAGGGGAGGCGCGGGCGGGGCCGGGTCCCCTCGCGGCGAGGACGGCGCCGGGCCGCGGAGAGGACAGCGGGTGAGGAGGGCGCGGCGGGAGGCGTCCGCGGCCCAGGAGGACGGGCAGGACCGGCCTCGAGCGCCTCCGCCCCGCAGGGCCCACGCGTTTCTCACAGCGCCGTCCAAATTTACTGGGGTGCAGGGGGCTGGGCGGGGACTTGAGGGTCCCTAGGGACCCAGAGCCGGACTGGGAGGCGCTGAGCGCAGACACCCTGGAGAAAGGGAAACTCACGCGCGGCGCTGTGACTTTCACTCCACGGGATGCACTTCCGGGTCTGCAGGAAACTGCGCGCAGTGGGGAAGAAGAGAGGGCGGGGCTCGGGCGTGTGGGCGTCGGGGGCGGGGCTAGGGGCGGGGCCGGAAAGTAAGTGCAAGAGGGTTGGCTTGGCGGGGCAGGGGCGGGGCTATGGGGCGTACGGCCGGGAGGGGCGGGGCTGGGGCGGGGCCTGCGCTCCCCTCCTCCCTCTCCTTGGGCTTCCCAGGGCAGCTGTGTGAACCGAGGTATCCCTGGGCCTGGGGGCATCAATGTAGGACGATAATTGTACCTACGAAAGTTCCTACTATTAAAGTGAATTTCAGCTCTTCGATAAAAACCCTGCAATTGCTTTTGAAGGAGATGCGACCTAGAACGCCAAATGCAAAGCAGCCTCTGCAGAAGGTGCAACTTGACGCTGACGCCCAAGAGCACAGAACGTCCCTTTCTCTGTGAGGGATGACGCCTGGGTGTGGGGCAGGAGGGGGCTAGGGCTTGTGAGAAGATAGGTCACCAGCTGTTGCTTTAAGAAAAGAAAAAGGAAAGCAGTCAAATTTAAAAGTAGCTTATTTTTTTGAGACAGGGTCTCACTAAACCACTAAATTGCCAGGCTGAGCTCAAACTTGGCAGTCCTCCTGCCTCAGCCTCCTAGAGTGTTGGGATTACAGATGTAAGTCACCATGCCCGGTTTGGATGTATTTTTCTGTAAAGAATATCTTGAGATATTTCTAAAGCTACATGGCAGGCAGGTTGTTCTCTCTCTTTTTTTTTTTAATGTGGGTAGTGGGAGTCGAACTCAGGACCTCGCGCTTGCCAGGCAGGCGCTTACTTGCTGAGCCATCTCACTGGCCCAAGTTGTTCTCTTTTATGTGAACTCTGAAGAAAGTAAAACCATATTATTTTAAATAGCCATTTCTACTGCCAAAAATTTTATGGCACTAAATGAGGTAAAATCTATTGTGAAATCTGTTTTTCTCACACCCTTATTTGTGAAGAAGTTTCATCCACTGGAAATGGTAATCAGTTGAAATATGATAATGTTTAGATAGGAAATTGGCACCTATAAATTATTTTAACTTAAAATAAGCAGAACATCCTGAAAGTCACACAGATGAGTACAAGAAACTATCTCAGCATAATTTTCTTTTTCTTTCTCCCTTTTATCCTTCTTTCCTCCCTCCCTCCTTTCTTCCTGCCTTCCTTTGAGGTGGTGCTGGGGATCAAACTCAGGACATTGGGCATGGTAGGTAAATGCTTCATCACTGAGCTTTGAGCCTAGTCCTATCAGCACATTGAGCATGGACTTCTGCGATCCCAAGCAGGGGCAGGAGTCGACTGTGGAGCCTTCATTACAGTAGATGGAAGGTGATTATAACTGAGAGCCACGGATACAGTCTGTGTATGGGGAATTTTGTTGCTTTGAAACCTTTCAATGGAGAGACACAGTTGTATTCGCAAGAAATGAAAAAAATATATTTTTCTGTCATACAGAGATTTTGACATTTGCCCCCAGCTGATGTCATCATAAGAGCTGAAAATTACTAAAGATGGAAAATTTTATATTTAAAACTAGTAACTACTACCTATTGAATATTGAGGATCTATTATAACCTGTGATGAAAGAGACAGTATATATTACATATGTGAATACAGACAACAATGGAAATATTTGCCACTGAAAAAGACTAAGAAGAAGAAAAGAAGAAAAAGAAAATATTTACCACTGAAAAAGAACAAATTCAGACACGATAGGAGAGATTTTACTCAAAAAGTGATGATAATAGGATGAATCCTCCAACCACAAGATCTGCAAATGTCCAAGAGTTACACAGAGTTATCTTTTCTTCTATTTGGAGGGAAAATGTTGTGTTGTGGCCCAAGAAGACTCCGACCAGCGGGGCCTCCCAGGGGCAGGAACGCGAACCCGGGCGACGGTATGGGGATGAGAAAGAAGACACACACACACACACAGATCAGGGAAGTCGAGCGAGAGAGTTTATTGCGGAAGTGCCAGGGCTTATATCTCTTTGAGGGAAATGGTGGGAGGGTCTAATGGGTGACGTAGGATCAGGATGGGCGGGGGGGCGCATGCTCAGACGTGAAGCTGGGTCATTTATGGCTCCCCACATATGCTCCTTTTTCTCCAAATGAGAATATTGCCGACCATGAATGTTTGTATGACCCTGAATGTGGCCTGTCTTAGGTTGTGGAGGTTACTGCAAGTCTTTTTGTTTTTACGCATTTGATTTTTCAGGCCTTACCCGTCATTGAGCTAACCACTAGCATCGCCAGCGTCCCAGCGAAGAGTGGCGCTCTGTCTTAGGTGGTCCTGAGAGTGTTAGTGACTTGTGACTCCATCTTACCCGTCATTGGCCGACATTCTTATATGCTGGGGCCTGAATATCATCATATGGTTCGGCTTGTTTGTACTCATCAGCATCTGTTTTTACGGCGGCAATGAGTCTCTTGAATAGGCAGGGACCAAAGGTCAAGGCGAGGACCACAACTATAAGGGGGCCAAAAAGGGGGGCAAGGTAGGGGAGCACAGTGGAGAACCCGGCGCTGGGGAATAAGGCTTGCGTTCTGGCTATTTCTCTCTTTTTAGGGCATCGTTTAATTTGTCCATAGCGCGTAGGACAACACCAGAGGAGTCAATGTAGAAGCAACATTCTTCTTTGACGGCCGCACAGAGGCCCCCCTCCTTGAGGAATAGTAGATCCAAGCCGCGCCTAGTATCTTTTGGTCCCCCCAGCGCCTGAGTGTCCACCTGAATGAAGCATGTTGATGATTAGCGATGGTCGCCGGGAGCATCACAAGAACATACAGGAAGCTTCACGGGAACATCTATAAAGGAAAAATATTAACCCTCAGGGGCACCTCCCTGGGTAGGTTTATTAAGTTGTTTTACAAGGCGCTCGGGTACCCAGCGTGCATTGTGGTCAGCCTGAGAATAGATACAGGCTGAGCCCCTTCCCCATATGAGGACAGGGTCAGGGCCATGCCATTGATTAGTGAGGGGATCTTTCCAGAGGGCTGTGGCGAAGGAGGAGGCTATAGAGGGGTGCCAGAAGCGATCGGCAGTGGAGCGATTGTTTTGGTCTAGGGAAAGAAAATTGATGATAAGGAGGGCATGGTTGAGGATATTACGGGGGGATCCTTTGGTGGGATACCATGTGACCGTCGAGAGCTTGGAAATGGTTATTTTGAGTTTTTGATTTGCCCTTTCGACGATACCTTGGCCCTGTGGATTATATGGGATCCCTGTACTGTGAATAATGTTAAGGTGTTGACAGAACTCAGCAAAGGATTTGCTGGTATAACCAGGGCCATTGTCTGTCTTGAGCCTTGTAGGACAGCCCATATGGGCCATAGCTGCGAGCATGTGGGCGATGACATGTTTAGTTGTTTCCCCCGACTGCAGGGAGGCGAAGATGTAGCCACTAAAGGTGTCAACAGACACGTGGACAAACCTGAGTTGTCTAAAGGAAAGAATATGAGTAATATCCATTTGCCAGAGGGCGTTAGGGATGAGACCTTTGGGATTGACCCCCAAATTTGGGGAGGGCAGGTGAGTGATGCATTTGGGGCATTGTTTAACAATTGCGCGGGCTTGTTCCCAGGTTATTTTGAAGAGAGTGCACAGCAACTGGGCGTTAAGGTGGTGTAGGTCATGCGCAGCCTGTGCTTGAGAGACATTGGATAAGGAAGGTCGAGTACGGGGAGTGGGGAGGAGCATGGGGAAGGCAGATGTGGATCGAGCAGCTTGATCTGCGAGTGCGTTGCCTGAGGCCAGAGGCCCAGGAAGACCAGAGTGTGCGCGTATATGGCCAATGAAAAATGAGTGTGTGCGAGCATGGATGAGTGTCTGGAGGGTGGCAAAAAGGGGGACGATGGAAGTATAGTGAAAGAAGTTGGAGAGGGTCTCCAAAAGGGGGACGGAGGTGGCCAGGTAGTGACTATCGGTGTAGATATTTATGGGAGTGTTAGGGAAATCTTGGAAAACCTGAATGATGGCCTGGAGTTCAGCGTGTTGAGCTGAGAGACCAGGTGTTGGAATGATGATGGGGTTATGATCTAGGCATGTATAAGCGGCGTGGCCGGAGGAAGAACCATCTGTGAAAATTGTGGTTGCATTAGCGATGGGGGTATAAGAGGTGATCTTTGGAAAGATATGTGGGTGGCAGGAAAAAAAGGCCAGGAGCTTATTGGGGGGGTAATGATGTTGTGTTTGGCCAGGAAAGGCAGCAAGTGCAATGGCCCATGTATCAGAGGTCTGTAGGAGCCAGGTGAGTTGGTGTTCAGAGTATGGGAGGATGATGACATCTGGCTCCTTATGATAATAGATTTTAGCTTGTTTGCGGCCCGTCATAATTATCTGGGCGATGAGATCATAATATGGATTAAGGACCTTTTTGGGGGAGACAGACAGATGAATCCAGAGGAGGGGCGCATTTTGCCAGAAGAGGGCGGTGGGCTGTATAGGGGAGGGGAGGACAATCAGAGTAAGGGGTTGTGTATAGTCAATGTAGGTAAGGCTCTGGGTATTGATTGCCTCTTGGACATGTTGGAGGGCCGTACGGGCCAGCGGTGTTAGGGATCGAGAAGAAGTAGGACTTGGGTCTCCACGAAGGATGTCATATAAGGGTCTAAGCGTGGATTTGGGGATTGCCAAGGATGGGAGAAGCCAGTTGATATCACCTAGAAGTTTTTGGAAGTCACGGAGGGAGTGAAGGGTGTCAAGTCTAAGTTGAGGTTTTGGTCCATGAATGGTAGAGTGTGTCAGCTGAAAGCCAAGGTAGGTGTAAGGATCTGTGAGCTGGATTTTATTGGGGGCGAGGTGAAGGCCAGAATCTCTAAGGAGGGTTTGTAGGTGAGCATAACATCGATAAAGTGTATTTTCATCAATGCATGCGAGAAGGATATCGTCCATGTAATGGAACACGTGCACAGAAGGCCAGGTTTGGCAAAGGTGTTGAATGGCTTGGCCTACGAATTGTTGACAGAGAGTTGGCGAATTAGCCATGCCTTGAGGGAGGACAGTCCACTGATAACGGGAGGAGGGTCCCTGAAGACGGGGGGCGGGAACGGTAAATGCAAACCTATGTTGATCTTGAGGATGTAAAGGGATGGAGAAGAAACAGTCCTTGAAATTGATGATGATCTTATGAGAATTAAGGGGGATGGCGGAGGGGGTGGGTATACCCGCCTGGAGGGAGCCCATGACAACCATGGTCTTGTTGACAGCCCTAAGGTCTTGGAGTAGTCTAAAGCTATTATTATGTTTTTTGTTTATTACAAAAATGGGCGTATTCCATGGGGAGGAGCTGGGAACAATATGGCCCTTTGTGAGTTGTTCCTGTACCAACTGCAGAAGGGCGGAATATTTGGGGCCTATGATGGGCCACTGGTCAACCCAGACAGGATCATCTGAGAGCCAGGTGATCTTTTGTGCATGAGTTACAGGAGGATCAGTGGTCCCAATTAAAAATTTTGAGGATGGAGAGGGGGCTCAGAGGGAGGATCCTCATTAGGAGGACTATCATCATAGCCAAGGCCATGGCGGGGAGCTAAAGGTTTAGGATGAATGGGGGAAGTGATGCCCGAGGAGTATTTTCTGAGACCTTGTCCGGGGAGGTAGCCTTGAGCAAGCATCTGTTTAGTGACTATAGCATTGGGGCTATGCATAATGAGTTGCATCTGTGAGAGAAGGTCCCTGCCCCATAAATTGAGGGGGAGGTCCCGAACAACGAAGGGTTGGAAAGTTCCTGTATTATTTTCTGAGTCACGCCATGTAAGGGGGGGTGGAGCTTTGATAAGGTTGTTGGAGGTATCCCAAGCCTTGTAGGTGGGTGGCCGAGGGCCTCAGGGGCCAATGTGAGTGCCAATGTTTATGGGAGATGACGGATACGTCGGCTCCCGTATCGATGAGCCCACGAAAGGGTTTGTTATTGATAAAGAGTTTAAGCATGGGCTTATCTTGAGATATGGTTTGAGACCAATAAGCCTGGGAGAGACCAGGGGGAACGGGCCGATGATGTGTGGAAAGAGGAGGGTTGGATGGAGTGGGGACTTGGGGAAGAAGGACCAATTGGGCAAGGGGAGGGAAGGTGGGGATTAGAGTGGGGCCAGTTGAGACAGAGACAAGGAGGTGGATATGTCCTTGAAAGGTTGGATCAATAACTCCTGGATGTATGAGTATCCCTTGAGTAGCTGTGGAGAATCGACCTAGTATAAGGCCCCAAAAGCCCTTTGGTAGTGGACCCTTAACATTGGTGGGAACTATATGTACCAGGGAGGTGGGCTCTAATACCATGGGGGTGGAGGCACAGAGGTCAAGTCCCGGGCTGGAAGGTGTTGCCTTGAAGAGGTCGGTAATGTGGAGGGATTGTGTCCGTAATAGTTCTGAAATTAGGGTCCCATAAGCGAAGGCTGTGATGGGAACCTTTTCTGGCCCGAAAACCCGATAATAATCTTGGAGTGCGTCACCCACGCGGTCCCAGACCCTGATGTTAATGGTGCCCTCCAAGGGGAACCATGGACAAACCTTATTTATAAAGGAAAAGTAATCAGTCAATTGCCACGGGGTGACTTTTATTCCCCTCACTCTGAGCGCTTCAGAGACCCCTTTAGTAAAAAGTTCGTGCTCGGAGAGGTTTTGTCCCATTTTGCACCCTGTATGCTTACCGTGATTCAGACGCGAAGAAAGGAGTTGGCGTACGGATCACTGAGAAAGGAATCTCATGGAAATGAAACTAAAGACCGGTCAATCGTTGGCATTTATCGCCCTACAGGGTGATCCCTCATAGGATCCATCTTTCCCGGGCCCCACGTTGGGCGCCAAATGTTGTGTTGTGGCCCAAGAAGACTCCGACCAGCGGGGCCTCCCAGGGGCAGGAACGCGAACCCGGGCGACGGTATGGGGATGAGAAAGAAGACACACACACACACACAGATCAGGGAAGTCGAGCGAGAGAGTTTATTGCGGAAGTGCCAGGGCTTATATCTCTTTGAGGGAAACGGTGGGAGGGTCTAATGGGTGACGTAGGATCAGGATGGGCGGGGGGGCGCATGCTCAGACGTGAAGCTGGGTCATTTATGGCTCCCCACAGGAAAACAATGCTAGAGAGTACCATGGGTGGGCAGGGACAAGGGACAAGCCCCTACAGTTTAGGCAACATGTCCTCTTTCAACAGTCTCCCAGGAAGGAGTTAGGGAGGAGATGTTGTTTCGCATTACGATGCACAAGGGTGATCCACGGTGCCATTGTGTGGGAGGAGTGAGGCTTAACAAGTTTGAGTCAGTTGGTTAACAAGCATCCCACCCCACTGATCAGCGAGGACAAAGGTTTCAGTAATCCCGGACAACACCAGGCATGGGGATGTGGAGGGTCTGTAGCTTGCTCCTTCCTGTGTAAACCCGAGTGGTGTGTTAGACTTCCTGAAGCGCTGTGGATTCCTGTGGCTGTTGGGAGAGAGCTGTTCCTAGGAAAAGGGTGAGGTGGGGTGGGATTCTTTAATCTTTATCTTTACAGGGTTATGCAGTTGGAGTAAACATCAACGCATGTTATAAAAGCAAGAAAATGTAGCCAGGCACGGTGATACACACTTGTAATCCCAGCACTATGGGAGGCTGAGGCAAGAGGAGGCAAGTTGCAGTCCAGCCCGGACAATTAATTGACTTAGTGAGATCCTGTCTCGAAATTAAAAACAAAAATGAAAAAGGGCTAGGGATGTAGCTAATTGCAAAGGCCCTGGATTGAACCCCCAGTTGTGACATGAATTAATTAAAATAAAGCCAAGAAAAATTTAATAAACACATGTGTCACATTTGAAAATTGAATATTAGAAACTTGAAACTTATAATGACAGACTAAAGATACAGCTCAGTGGTAGAGGGCTTACATAGCATGCTTGAGGCCCTGGGTTTGATCCCCCAGAACCACCAATAAATAAATAAATAAATAAACAAAATTATAATAACATCAACAAACTTGTCCAGGTACCTAGGCCTGTGAATGACAGCGAAGGACCCTGAGTGTGCTTGGTGGCTGTGTGGTGTCTATTCCCGTCACATACGAGACAATTGGTTGGTTGGTTTGAATTTTGCCCAGGCAAGCCTTGAACTTGCCATCATTCTGCCTCAGCCTCTTCAGTAGCTAGGATGACAGGCATGTGTCACCATGCTCAGCTTTAGTTTTTGTTAATCAATTTTTTCTAGAGCTGGAGAAGGAACCCTTGATGGTAGGCAAATGCTCTTCCACTGAGCTATACCCCACTTCAAAGCTGTTTATTTCTTTAAAGCTGTTTGTCCCTTTAAAGCTGTTTGTGTCCAAAACTCTGCTACTCCTTAGACCATTTCTCTACAGTTGGTAGCACACACAAGGGGTGATCATAACATACAATGAGTTTTTCAATTTTAAAAATGTGTCTTTTGTTACAGCAAAAGACACATTGTCACTAATCCCCGTTGAAATACTCCCTCTCACTTCAAACACAATTATTACATCACTCTTGCCACTTTCTGAAGCAATTCTGAAAGTTCTTTTTAATGAATGTCTTTAACAGGTGTGATAATATATGTGTGTATATATATATATATATATATATATATATATATATATATTTATTTATTTATTTATATGCTGCCAAGTGCCATCCAAAGGAAAGACAGGGTCATAAAGCCATTAGAGTGCATCTTCACCCACCTTACTATTCACGGGATCTGGCACTATGTGACTTCTGGCTCTTCCTCAAAGTCAAAATGACCATGAAAAGGAAACATTTTTAAACAATTCAAGACATTAACGCAGCCAATACAACACTGCAACCAAGGACACTCACAAAGGGGGACTTGTAGAACTGCTTCAGAAAATGGTGAGAATGATGAGAATAAATGTTTGCAAAGTGAGAGGGAGGATTTTGAGGATAATTAATGTCAATGCGCCTTTCATTGTAATTTTTTTTAATTTTGTTTTGTTTTGTTTTTAGTTTTTTGAGACAGGGACTCACCATGTAGTTCACGCAGGACTTGAACTCACTATGTAGCCCAGGCTTGCCTCAAACTCATGCCGATCCTCCTGCCTCAGCCTCCCAAGTACTGGAATTACAGGTGTGCACCACCACACCTGTAAATATTCACTTTTCCTGTTGATCATGGAAAAAATATGCACATGCATCCTAAATTCTTCACTCAGTACAGACAATGATTAAATGTCAGGCCCATGTTACATTAAATTAACCCAAATGTCCTGGCATCCCCTCTTCTACTAGCTGAGCTCTGTGGAGGACAAGTTGGAGGTGTCCTCTTCCTCTAGGAAAGCAGTACTGCAATCAGCTGCTGAGGATAAGCTTATCTTTAACAAAATGAAGAAAGTTTATTGCTTTCAGTAGCCTGAAAACCAAAGCTGTAGGTGAATTTGCATTCAGATTGGGCTCACAGAAAGTAATTCACTTGTGTGTGAACTTGGTATTACTTTATTTTTTTATTTTTATTTTTTTTAATTTATTCATTCATTTATTTATTTATTTTTTAAAGACAACAAGTAAACATTCTCATGTATTAACAAACTCAAGCATTAGAGAATGTACAAATACCTTTTGGAGAAAAACATCACTCAGTGTAAGATTAAGCCATGTAAAAGCTAGGTAAAGATAGAAGACTAAGGAATGGAATAGTCACAGTGAAATTGCATTTTCATACTAGGGAGACAACACGATATTTACAAATGTGCGTCTGGTTTATTTTGCTTGTGAGTATTTTCTCGAGTTGCATCCATTTACCTATAAAAGTTTCCAGTTTATCTTTCTTTATGGCTGAGTAGTACTCCATTGTATAGAAATACCACATCTTTTTTATCCATTCCTCGGTTAATGGGCATTTGGGTTGTTTCCGTGATCTAGCTATTACAAACTGTGTTGCTATAAACATGGGTGCACATATATTGCTGTGGTACGATGTTTTTAATTCTTCTGGGAAGATACCCAGAAGGGGAATAGCTGGGTCAAATGGGACTCTAATCCTAGTTTTCTGAGGAATCTCCACACTGATTTCCACAGTGGTTGCACCAGTCGACACTCCCACCAGCAGTGGGGAAGGGTTCCTTTTTCCCCACAGCCCCTCCAGCATTTGTTATTGGTTGATTTCTTGATAATAGCCATTCTTTCTGGGGTGAGATGGAATCTCAGTGCGAACTTGGTATTACTTTAAAACACTTTTATGTCCACAAACTTGTAGAATGTAATCCCTCAGGAAGGACCTACTAAGGATTCAGTGTGTCCAGTGTAATACACACAAACTCAACTCAGTTGTCCAAGAAATACTCTTTATTCCACTTTAAGAAAATTAGGGAAATAAGCTGGACGTAGTGCCACAGATCTGTAATGCCAGCTACTCTGGAGTCTGAGGCAGGAGGATCAAGAGTTTGAGAGCAGCCTGGGCTGCATACAGAGTTCAAGGTCAGCCTGAACTACACAGCCAGACCCTGTCTGTCTCAAATAAAAAGCAAGCAAGCTAGGGATATAATAGCTTAGTGATACAGTGCTCCTGGGTAAGATTCCCAAAACTATGAAAAATAAAATAAAATTTAGGAAAAATAGAAAACAAAAAAATCTTCTCTAAGCCCAGAAATTCTCTCCACAAAGGGAATAGAGAAAGAAAGCACTTTTTAAAAATAAAATGAATAAATGTTAGGTCAGAATGTGATGAGCAATAGAAGCAATCTGCTAAGAGATTGAAAACAGAGGAGAAAAAATTCTTTTTCCCCTGGTGCTAAGAATTGAACCCTAGGCCTTTGTACTGAGCTACACTTCCAGCCCTTTTTATTTTATCTTATTTTATTTTATTTTATCTTATTTTATTTTATTTTATTTTATTTACTTCCCTAGCCCTTTTTTTTTATTAGATTTTGATACAAGGCCTTGCTAAATTCCTCAGGCTGAATTTGAACCTGCTTCAGCCTCCCAGAGTGCTGGAATTACATACATGTGTCACTATTTTCAGCTAAAAACTTCATCCTTTTATGCAATCCATCCCATACTCATTTTGGGATAAACTCAAATTTGCTCTTCCCTTAGTTATAAAGATAAAGGAATACATAGTAGTTTATGCTAAACTGCTTGGTAACTTTGGTGGCCACCTATGTGTACCTAATTAGCTCTATCTAGAGAGAGCAGGTAAAAATCCAAACTCATACATTTCTGACAGATGGTAGTTTTCCACGTTGGAGCAGGTGCCCAACCTAGTTAGGCCCCAGGATCTCACAGAAATGCAGGTATACAGGTGCTATCTCCCTTCTGCTTTTATTCCTCACAGACGGCTCCTAACTCCTTCAGAAAGACATCCTGAGGTCATTAAACTGACAAAAATTTCATTGAGTTTCTAAAAACACATTTCAGTCTGGGCGTGGTGGTGCACACCTGCAGTCCCAGTCACTCCAGAGGCTGTGGTAGGAAGATCCAAGTTGGAAGACAGCCTGGGCAGTTTAAAGGAGACTGTCTCAAAAAATGAAAAGGACTGGCATGTTTCTCACTGGTACCACACACGCGTATATATATTTCTATAAAGTAAGCAATTAACAAAATGGCAATAGTTACAGCCGTACCTATCAATATCTATGTAAATGGATTAAACTCCAAATCCAAAGACAAAGAGTGGCTGATTAAAAACCAGGACTGGGGATGTAATTCAGTGGTAGGGCGCTTGCCTACCACGTGTAAGGTTCAATCCCCAGTGCCACCAAAAGTAACTAGAAAAAAGCAGTAACAAAGAAATCCCCCAAAACAGGACCCAACATTTGAGCTGTCCAAAAGGAGCTGCTTAAAGTAACTTTCTGCAGCCCAGGCCCCGCCCACCCGCTTGGCTCCACCCACGCCCGCCTCCTGTCTGCCCCGCCCACCGCCCTGTTTACTGCCTTTTCCAGCCTCTTCCTCCTCGCCCCGCCTCTGCTCCGTTGCGCCCGCCTTGGCACCGCCCACTGTCCCGCGCGACCCGCCCAGACCGGCTTCTCTCCACGCCCCGCCCCTCGTCTGTTGCGTAATCCTGGCCCCGCCCATTCCCTCTTCCGGCCCCGCTGCTGCCCCGCTGGTCTTACTCTTGGCTGCGCGCGCGCAGTTTCTGCAGACCCGGAAGTTGTTCCTGCGGAGTGAAGGTCACAGCGCCGCGGGTGAGTTTCCTTCTGACTGGCTTGGACCTGCGCTTCGGGGTCCCCTGCTGTTCCCACGGTCTCAATCTGGGTCCTAGGGATCTTCAGGCCCCGCCCCGCCCCCTCCAGCCGAGGCGCTCGAGGCCGGTCCTGCCCGTCCCGCCCGGGCCGCGGACGCCTCCCGCCGCGCCCTCCTCACCCGCTGTCCTCTCCGCGGCCCGGCGCCGTCCTCGCCGCGAGGGGACCCGGCCTCGCCCGCGCCTCCCCTCCCGCGGCCGGGGCCGCCCCCCAGGCCTCGCCTCGCAGCCTCCCCTCGGTGCCGGGGGAGGTGACCTGGACCCGACCTGTGACCTCAGGGTTCTTGCGTCCCTAATTCCACCCGGGGGAAATCTCTGGGCACGTCCCTTGCCTTTCCGCACTGCTCCATCTCCCACTCCGTCCAGTCCTCTCCCTTGAACTCCAGGAGCCTATGTCCGGTTTTCTGCTGGACATCTGTGCTGGGAAGTCTAGCCAGAATCTCCACCTTCAGGTATCCGAAAGTGATTTGATTTGGTTTGATTTGATTTGATTTGATTCTCTGTAAGATTACGGATTGAACACAGGCCCTCTGCACTGTACATTTTTTTTTAAATACATTTTTAAAAATATTTTTGAAACAGGGTCTTGATAAGTTGCTCAGGCTAGGCTCAAACTTGCGATCCTCTTGCCTCAGTCTCTCAAAGTGATGGGATATTGGGTGTGTGCTACCACACCCAGCTCCGAAAGTGGCTTTCCGAGTTTCCCTGCACATATTCCCTCTATAGACCTCCACATCTCAGGCAAGGGTGACACCGTAGGATTGAGGTGACCATGTCAGCGTGTCCTTAAAATATATTTTGTTATTTGTAAGAGTTTTAATTTTTTTTTTAAATTGCCATGCTGGGTTTCATGTAAGTGCTCTCCCAGTGAGCCACACTCCCAGCCTTTTTAAGTTAAAGAAAAAATTAGATGTTTGCTTTAAACAGGTGAGGGAATATGTAGTTCCTAAAATTCTTTTGAAGTGTGGGAAAATGATGTTAGAAGCCTCGGCCCTGCTTGCGTTGCTTCGCCGGTCTCTGTTCACATCCCTTTCGGTGTCCTCACTCACAGTGCTCTGCTCCAGCCACATGGGCCTCTACTTTTCCCCAGCACCGAGTTTGTTCCTGTGTCAGGGCTTTCATTTGGGCTGCCCCTCTGCCTAGAACGCCGGCACCTCAGCTGTGAGTGGCAAGTACCCGCCCTTCCTTAAGTCTTTGTACAAACTATCACCCTCTCCACGGAGATCTGTGATGTGACAAACCACACTTCCAGTAGCATTCCAGCCACGTTCTCGCTCCCACTTCTGTCTATAGCCTGCTCTGCGTGTGTTTTCCTGGGCCTTGCACTTCTACTGTCTGGATCCTGCTCCAAGTGGGGAGTAGAGCCAGAAGGTAGGAGGTGGTGCCCTCCACAGTTAGCTAGGAAAAAACAGTTTTTCTCCTATTACATTTTCAGTACAACACTGAACACTTCTGGTGCCTGATTTATGGGCTTTTTTTCCTCCTATACACCAAGCACTTCTCCAGTGGACACCACTTGGGCTCCTGTAATTCAGTTCATATATGTACTTGGAGTTAAAGCCAGACCCCACAGATTGAGGACTCCATCCTGCAAGACTGCAGCACACATCAGATATCAATCACAGGTAGTAGGTTGTCCTCTATGCTTCTGACCTACTGCCCATAACTCCCTCCTCAGGTTTGATTAATTTCTAAGGACATTTCGCAGAAATGGAACACTGGCATTTACCAGTTTAGTGTATTATAAAAGCTCTGATAAAGGATACAGATGAACAGCTAGATGATGAGATATGTAGGGCGAGGACAGGGATGGTTCTTAGTGGGGGAGCTTCTGTTCTCCTGAGTGTGATGCAATACCCTCCTAGCAGTTGAGGTGCTCATTACCCAGGAAGGACTTCCAGCTCTATAGAGGTTTGTATGAAGGCTTGATCACAAAGGCATGATGGATTAGTAACTCGATCTCCAGCCCCTCACCTCATATTATGGGCCACAGGCAAAGCACGTGTGAACAAAAATGAATGAAATTACCTTCAGGCTATTTTTATAAGGCTTACTTGGAATAGAAGTTAATTTCATGTTTAGACTTGGGTCCCTTCCCCAAGAGATCTCATTATGTAGATGCCAAAATTCTGAAATCTGGAAAATGTGCACAATCTGAAAATTTTTGGTCCCAAGCATTTTGAATAAGATAATCAGCATGTGTGTGTGTGTGTGTGTGTGTGTGTGTGTATGTGTATTTTTTCCCACCCTCCTCCCCCCAGTAGTGCTAAATCTTAGCTTTCTATTAGAGACCTGAAGCATTTTGTAAATGCATCTCATCTGCCCACTTACTAGAGATTGTCATTCATAAAGCAGGGTTGGGGTCCACCCTTGATACTATTTGGTGCCCCAGGTGACTCTAATCTGCACTCACTTTTGGGTACCCAGGCTGTGTGTCCTCCATTTCTGAAGGGTGAGATCAGTCTGTGATCCATAGGTAGGTGAGGGAGGCTGTGTTCTGCCTCCGGTTTAGTCAGGGCTGAGTCTGTGACTCGAAGGCTCAGTTTGGCTCACATCCCCAGTGCTGCAGTGTATACATGGGTTTCTTTAGAAGGGAGTAAGTTCTGGAAACTCAGTCTCCGTAGATTTTTCCCTCTTGGTGCCTGGGCAGTGGAGGATCACCATTCTGCGTGGTTAGGTCTTTCCCGCATCATAGCTTTGGAAGTGGGTATGTGGAATCCTAAGCATTAAGTTACTTATTTTAATCATTCCAGATTGACTGCTAAAGACTTAATATTGCCTGAGGAAGAGGTCCAAAAGTGAAGGAAAAGGAGTCAGTAATGGCTTTTGCTCAGGTACAGTCGACCTTGTATTGGTTGGTCTCTCTCTCTCCTTTCTGATGTGCTGGGTGTGGGAGCTGCTAATCTCTGACTCTGGAGTCTCCTGCCTCACACATTTGCTTTCGCTTACCTATTCCTCCCTAAGCTCCTCTCAGCTCCACCTAGGGTGAGCCAGTGACATTGATCATGTGAGGAGGCTCTGTTGGGTGTGGTCCCAGGAAACTATAAAAGGTTTAGTACTACTTACAGCTTCAGGCATCTCTGAGGCTCCTGGAACAAGCCTTATAGACCTGTTTTATGTATTTTTTTCGTTATGTATAGGTGTAGGTAGGTTTTATGTTTCTAAGAATGTACTCATTTCTTCTAGGTTATCTAGTTTGTTGGTATACGGTTGTTTATAGGAGTGTGTTTTTATTTCTGGGACATCAATTATATAGTCCCTTCTTTCCTGTCTAATTTGAATTGAGTCTTTCTTTTTGTTAAGTAGTCTAGCTAAGTGTTTGCCAGTTATATTGATCTTTTCCAAAACCCAACTCTTGGTTATATTGATTTTTCTATTATTTTTCAGTTTTCTGCTTTGCCTATCTCTGCTCTAATCTCTGTTACTTCTCTCCTGCTAACTTTGTGTTTAGTTTTTCTTTATCTACATTCTTGAGATAAAAAGTTAGGTTGTTGACATGGTCTTTCCTTTTTAAAAATTTTTTTAAACAAAAGTATGAATTTTAAGAAAAAGGTCATAAAAATTTTGCATATTTATGGGGTACCACACAATGTTTAGGTATGTGTATACAAGATCGTTCTTCTTTTTATTTATTTATTTTATTTTTTTTTTTGTGGGTACTGGGGGGTCGACCTCAGGACCTCGCGCGCCAGCAGGGGCCCGTGCCACTGAGCGATATCACCGGCCCCTTTTTCGTATGTGGGTTCCGGGAGTCGAACTCGGGCCCTCGCGCTTGCCGGGCAGGCGCTTACGCCGCTGAGCCATCTCACCGGCCCCGTTCTTCTTTTTAAATGTGTTTACTCTTAAAAACTCTTTTTACTACTACGGCGTTCACTGAGCCCCATAAGTTTGGGTATACTGTGTTTTAGTTTGTCTCCAGATAGTTCCTAAATTATGTTGTGATTTTTTTCTTTGATACAGGGTATTTTTAAGAATGAGGGTTTTTGTTTTGTTTTTTGGTTGAACCAAGGCATCACATGTGAGGCAAGTGCTCTGCCACTGAGCTACATCCCTATACCTTTAAAAAAGTTTTTTTCTTTGAGGTTAGGTTCTGGCCTTTGAGACAAATATTGACAAATTTTAAAAGAGTGAAATCATACAAAATATCTTCTCCAAGCAGAATAGAATGGAATATAATAAATAACAAAAACTGGAAAATCTATTAACTCATCATTAGCCAAGTGCGATGGCATATACCTATCATCCCAACTAGTCAAGAGGCTGATGCAGGAGCATCACAACTTTGAAGCCAGCCTGGGCAACTTCTCATGATCCTGTCTCACAATAAAATTGAAAGGGCTGGGGATGTAGCTAAGTACTTTTCTAGTATGCAAGAGGCCATTGGTTCAATCCCCAGTACCAAAATATTTCTTACATCTTCCTGGTGGGTTGTTTCGTTATTATATAATGTCCTTTGTATCATGTGATAGTTTGTGTCTTAAAGTCTATTCCTAGTCTCTTGTAAGTTCCCATTTGCATGGTGTATCATTTTCCACCCTTTTACTTTTAGCCTATTGGTTTTCTTAGCTCTAAAATGAGTCTCTTGTAGTCAACATACAGTTGTCTCATTCGTTATATCCACTCAACAATATATGTGTATATATATATATATATATATATATATATTTTTTTTTTTTTTTTTTTTTTTTTTTTTTGAGAGAGGGTCTTGCTATGTAGTTCAGGTTGGCCTTGGTTTCACTGCGTGGCCCAGCCTGGCCTCCAACTCATGGCAGATCCTCTTGCCTTAGCCTCTCAAGTGCTGGGATTACATGCTGGGATTATAGGTGTGCGCCACCACTCCTGGCCCTCCATTTATATTTAAAGAAGTACTGATTGGGAAGAACTTACATTGACATTTTGTTAATTATGTTGTGACTATCTTTGTTTTTCCCTCCTAAATTCCCTTGCTGCCCTCTTTAATTAATTAGCTGCATGCTCTGGGGATGGAACCCAAAGGCCTTGTGCCTGCTAGGCAAGTGTTCTACCACTGATCTGCATCCCTTTGTCAGTTATTTTTTATAGCAATGTGTTTTGATTACTTTCTCAGTTCCCTTTGTCTATATTCTGTAAATTTTTTGTGTGTCTTTATAAGTACAATTACCTAAAACACATTAAGATTATAACAATGTGTTTGAAGTAGGTGACAGGTTAAAGTGACCACATATAGAAAATCCACTCCTTCACTTCCTTCTGTCTGTTAGTGGTGACACAAATGACCTCTTTATATTGTATATACATTAATGTAGATTTATAATTACCTTATGCTTTTCTTTTTAAAATTCTTTATCAGGTATAAAAGTGGTTTGTACACTTGACATTAAATAGTGCAGGATTCTGTAGATGTTAATAATTTATGTTTGGGAGTTTTCTATTTTTAAATGGGTTTGTATTGCTGTTTATCATCCTTTTGTTTCAACATGAAGGACAAGACTGGCAGGTATTTATTCTCTTTGCTTTTGAGAGTCTTAATTTCCTCTTCTTTGAAAGACAGTTTTGCTAGGCATGGTATTTTTGGTTGGCAGTTTTTTGGTGAGTCCTTTCTGCTCCTTTGCTATTTCTTCTTTTTTTGTTTTGTTGTCTTTTCTTTTCTTTCTTTGTTAAAGTTTTAGGTTTGGCTGGCTGGGAGACGCAGTTCTTTGCTGCTGCCAGCATTGGGAGACAATCTCATGTCTGTCACTACCCTGGGAAAAGACCAAATTCAGAAGTTGAAATAAAATTTCTATTGAACATATACTGTTTCTATACAAGTTGAAAAATTGTAAGTTGAACCATCTTTTAACCATACAAGGGGTGACTGAAAAATATAGTGAATATTTAGGTTAAAAAATGTATTATAGTAAAAGACATACTGCCATCAATCATCCTCAAACTATTTCCCCTCACTTTGAATACACTTACAGCATTATTCTTACCCCTTTCTGGTTTTTTGTTTGTTTGTTTGTTTGTTTCCTCTTTGTTCTTGCCCCTTTCTGAAGCATTGCTGAAAGTCTCCTTTTGTGAGTATCTTTATGAGGTATGACAAAAAGTACAGTGAATACTGCCACTAAGTGCTATCCAACAGAAAAACAGGCTTGTAAAAACATTACAGTGTGTCCTCATCTGCCTTACTCACCAAATGTGGTGCTGTTACTTCTTGTTCTACCTCTGAATGAAAATAACCGTGAAAGGTAAGAATTTTGAATTGATTCAAGGCATCAAGACAGCCATGGCAACACAACTAAAGACACCTAAAGAAAAAAGATTTCCAGAATAGAAAGTGACAAGAACCATGGGATAAGTGTGTTTGGAGTGAGAGGGAACATTTTAAGGGAGATTAATGGTAATGTGTCTTTTACTGTAATAAAGTTTAAACATTTAAACACACACTATATTTTTCAGTCACACTGCAGATGTGTGTACATGAGCACATGGATACACAAATCCATGAGTTTTATAAAAGACACATATAATCATATATCTAAAGTTTTGTTTTGTTTTTTCCATAATACTGGGGATTGAACCCAGGGGTGTTCTACCACTGAGCTACATCCCCAGCCCTTTTTATTTTTTGTTTTGAGACAAGGTCTCTCTACATTGTCCCACCTGTCCTTGATCTTGTGGTCCTCCCACCATAGCTTCTGGAGTAGGTGGGATTACAGGCACACATCACTATGCCCAGCTAAGCTTTTTTTTTACTGTTGAAATGACATCTAACATATTTTCCACCACCTTAAAATTTGCCTTGCACTGTCACATGGGTACATTAAATAATAGTAAGAATACTAACATATTACATGTGTGAATGTGTACAGTTCCATGTCATTAGGTTTGAACTTGTTTCAAGTCTAATCCGGAGCTATCAAAATACTTTTGATGCTGTATGTGTTACTTAAATTATTGATTGTTTAGGTTTGATTTTAAAGCCCAACCACCTGAGTTCAGATGTTTACACTGCTATTTCTTAGCTGTTTGACCTGAGATGAGTTTGTGTCTGTGACACAGTTATCTCCTAGTAAGATGGGAACATTTCTTTCCCTCATAGGCTATTATGTTGTTATATAAATTAGTACAAGTAAAGCTTTTGGAATAATTCCTAGCATATAGGAAGTGTTCAGAAGCTTTAATCATTGCTATTGGTGTCACCATCGTATTTTTAAGATTCTGACCTTTTTCTTTAAAACCACTATAGACTCTTTTATCTCTGAATAAAGCACTTGTGCTGTAGTTCCAGGTACTGAGTATTACTTGGCGTGTGGAACATGATATCTAACACTGTGAAGATAACCATGTGTTAATTTTTCCTATGTAAGTTCCTTATATTTTCCACAAAAATGAGAAGTCACTGATTTAGACGATACTATAGCCTCTTGTAGAAACGTATAATAAAATTAGAGACACATAATTTGCTTCCAGTTACCTTTACATGAATCTCAAAACAAATTAATCTTTGGACCACTCCCTTATAGTCATTTTGTTTGAAGATGACGATTCTCCCTATGTGCCCTTGTCAAAGTATGATTTTTTTTTGTTTCAGGTTCTGGTGACCTTCAGAGATGTAGCTGTGGAATTCTCCCAGGAGGAGTGGGAATCCCTGGACCTTACTCAGAAGGCTCTGTACAAGGAGGTGATATTGGAAAACTACAGGAATCTGGTCTCACTGGGTGAGGATAACTTCCTTCCAGAAGTCAGGATCTACCCTGTGACTCTTTGCATTTCCCTCTTGTGTCTCTAGGGAAGCTCTGAACTGCTTGATAGGTCATTGGTGGATCTGGAGAGGAAGTATGCATATAGCCTACAGCAGACCTTTTTTTTTTTTTTTTTTCCAGATAGGGTCTCACTATGTAGCTCAGGCTGGCCTTGAACTCACTGTGTAGCCCAGGATGCCCTTGGACTCATGATCCTCCTGCTTCAGCCTCCCAAATGCTCCGATTACAGCATATACTGCCAGCGCTGGCTTATAGCAGACTTTTAAAATGTCTGTTTTTTTTTGTTTTGTTTTGTTTTTAACATCTCTGCTTGTGATTCAGTAGATCTTGGGAGAGAAGTAGATGCATATTACAGTATACCCTAAGCATTTAGAAGGAGGCAGTTGAATTTGTGAAATACTTCTTTAGAGTCATCTGTAATGACCACTGTCCTCACCTAAACAAAGGACTAGAATTATATCCTGGAAAAGCCACAGGACATGGTATTCTTTTCTTTTCGTGAGCAGGAATCTGTCTTCCTAACCTGAGTGCTATCTCTATGTTGGAGCATGGGAAAGAGCCCTGGACTGTGGAGAATGAATTGAAAATAGCAAAAACACCAAGTGGGTGGGAATGTCTCAAAGGTATGAGCACAGGTAAGAGCTTGGATGGACAAACAGGAAGCTGTACCATTAAATAGTGTTTGGGAAACTCTCCCCAAATTGAAGAATCTTTTTGTGAAAACAAAAGTTTATTTCCTTGGCGCTCTTGAAAAAAGAGAGAAAAATTTTCTTCCCATTATCACTGTGTTCTTCACACATACAAATGTTTATCCTTTGGCCGTCCAGTGTTGCCGTAGCTCAGAGATGAAGGCCGAGTCTCTGTCATGGTGAACGACACTGATACCAGCTTCTGCGAACTCTGGTTCCTTGACTGTGCTGCACAGGGAGGGATCTCTTTCCTTTCAGACACTCCTGTTCTGCATTCTATCCGGTGCTCGGTTCTTTGTCCATACGCATCAGAGGTGAGACCTCTGTAGTCCTGCTGCCTAGACCTAACAGTATATGCCAGATAGCCCCGATGAGCAGGAAGCCACAGCCACTCACTGTAGGTTGTGCAGGTACACTCTAATGTTTGTACGGTGATGAAGTCACCTAACAGTGCATCTCGCAATGTATCATCACCATTAAGTGACACTTCACTGTATTTTGGAACCACGTGACTTGTTTCAAAGTTTCTCACCTGGAGAGGAATTTTGCTTTAGATAAATTGTACTTGCATTCTCACCCCTACCTGAATTGGGTGAGTCTTTGGACTTCAGTTTTTAGAGTTTGTGCTGGAAAAACTAAGATTTTTGAGATGATTGGGATGAAATAAATATATTTGACATATGAGAATGGTACAAATTTTGGGGGACCAAGGGCAGAATATATACTAATTATTTATAGACTACATACTAATTAAGGGCTGGGGATATAGTTCAATAGTAGAGTGTTTGCAGTAAAAAAAAAATACACTAATAGGAAGCCTATGTTCTTTGTACCTTGTAGATATCTGTCCTACACCTGTGATCCAGGAATTACCACCTACAGAGAAGAATAGCATAGGAGAAATATCCCAGAGAATGATGTTGGAAAGACTTGAAATTCATTACATCCAAGACTTTTACTTCAGGGAAATCTGGGAAAAAATGCATGATGTTGAATGTCAGGGGAGAAATGATGAAAGAAATTACAAAGGAGTACCTGTAATGCAAAGAAATGAGTTCACTGGCCGAAGAGATCAATATAGAAGGCCTATAGAAAACAAGTCTGTTGAAAATCAGCTTGAATTAAGCTGTCGGTCACATCGAGCTGAGATTCAGAGCCTTCACGGTGAAAGTAAGATTTATGAATATAGTCAATTTGAGAATTCTAGCAATACTGGTTCCTCATTTTCACCACTTCCAACAATTCCTCCCAAAGTCAACTCTGACATTGCAGAGATACATGAGAATAATCCTCTCCAACGTTTATTATTCACACAAGACCAGAGAGCACACAGAGAAAAACCTTACAAATGTAATGAGTGTGGCAAGGCCTTTAATCAGGGCTCTCATCTCACCAGACATCTGATGATCCATACTGGAGAGAAGCCATATAAATGTGACGTGTGTGGCAAAGTCTTCAGTCAAAAGTCCAACTTAGCAAGTCATTGTAGAATCCATACTGGAGAGAAACCATACAAATGTAATCAGTGTCCCAAGGTCTTCAGTCAGCATTCACACCTTGAAAATCATCAGAGAGTTCATACTGGAGAGAAGCCTTATAAATGTATTGAATGTGGCAAAGCTTTTAGGGTGCGTGCGAGCCTAATAAACCATCGAGTGATCCATACTGGAGAGAAACCTTACAAATGTGAATGTGGCAAGGCATTTTTCCAAAGGTCACAACTCGTAAAACATCACAGAATCCATACTGGAGAGAAACCACACAAATGTAAGGAATGTGGTAAGGCGTTTATCCAAAATTCAAGTTTAATGGACCATCAAAGAACTCATTTTGGAAAGAAACCACATAAATGTTATGAGTGTGGTAAAGACTTTCATGTACATTCAAGCCTGACTAACCATCTGCTAATTCATGCTGGAGAGAAACCTTACAAATGTAGTGACTGTGGAAAGGCTTTTATCAGTCGTTCAAACCTTAAGCGTCATGAGAGTATTCATTCTGGAGAAAAGCCATACAGGTGTAATGAATGTGGCAAAGCCTTTAGGCAGTGGTCTGACATTAGGATTCACCAAAGAATTCATGCTGGAGAGAAACCATACAAATGTGATGAGTGTAGCAAAGCCTTTACTCAAGTTTCTCATCTTAGTAAACATCAGATAATCCATACTGGAAAGAAACCATATAAATGCGATCTGTGTGATAAAGTCTTTAGTCAAAATTGCCATCTTTCAAGCCATCGGAGAATTCATACTGGAGAGAAACCTTATAAATGTAATGAATGTGGCAAAGCCTTTAGGCATTGGTCTGAAATCAGGATTCATCAAAGAATTCATGCTGGAGAGAAACCTTACAAATGCAACGAGTGTGGCAAAGCCTTTACTCAGGGTTCCCACCTCAGTAAACACCAGTTAATCCACACTGGAGAGAAACCATATAAATGTGATCTGTGTGATAAAGTCTTCAGTCAAAACTCCCATCTTTCAAGTCACCGGAGTATTCATACTGGAGAGAGACCTTACAAGTGTAATGAATGTGGCAAAGCTTTTAGGCAGTGGTCTGACATCAGGATTCACCTAAGAATTCATGCTGGAGAGAAACCATACAAATGTGATGAGTGTGGCAAAGCCTTTACTCAGGGTTCCCAACTCAGTAAACACCAGATAATCCATACTGGAAAGAAACCATATAAATGTGATCTGTGTGACAAAGTCTTCAGTCAAAATTCCCATCTCTCAAGTCATCGGAGAATTCATACTGGGGAGAAACCTTATAAATGTAATGAGTGTGGTAAAGCCTTCCGTGTGCATTCTAGCCTAACTTACCATCAGGTAATTCATACCGGAGAAAAACCTTACAGATGTAGGGAGTGTGGCAAGACCTTCATCAAGCCACTCCACCTTAGACGTCATGAAAGAGTCCACACTGGAGTGAAGCCTTATAAGTGTATAGAATGTGGCAAGCCCTGTAGACAGTGTTCTGACATCAGTGCTCAAAGAACTCATACTGGAGAGAAACCTTACAGATGTGATGAGTGTGGCAGGGCCTTTAATCAGGGCTCCCATCTCAGTACACATCAGATAATCCATTCTGGAGAGAAACCATATCAGTGCAATGTATGTGGCAAGGTCTTCAGTCAAAAGTCACACCTTGTGAATCATCTTAGAATTCATACTGGAGAGAAGCCTTAGAGATGCAATCAGTGTGGCAAAGCCTTTAATGTGCTTTCATGCCTAACTAAACATCAGCTAATAAATACTGGAGAGCGAGCTTACAAATGTAATGAATGTAGTAAGTCTTCGAACAGGTGTTCACACCATAAGCTTATGAGAAAATTCATACTGGAGAGAAGCCATATACATGTATTGAATGTGGCAAGATGTTTAGGTGGTGGTCTGACCGCAGGATACACCAAAGAATTCATTCTGGACAAAAACCTTACAGATGCATTGAGTTTGATAAAGCCTTTACTCAGGCCTCACATCTCACTAATCATCAGATAACCCATAGTGGAGAGAACCTTACAAATGCACTGAACATAGCAGAGCTCTTAAGTGTGGCCCTAAACTCAAGGTTCACCAGTTCCAAATGGCAGTGAAAATAGCAAAGTTTTAAAGTTGTGTTCACTACTCATTAGGTATAAGAATATACATCTTAGAAATCAGTAAATGTATTATGCATGGCAAAGATTTTACCTCAAGATCAAAATTTGAGGAATGTCAAAGAATTGGTACTGAAGATAAACCTTGTTAATGCAATGACTGACAAAACCTTTAACAGTAATTTGCTACATGACATCAGGGAGTCCATGTTGAAGAGAAACCATGGAAATGTGTGTGGCAGAGGCTTTATTTAGGTTTCACACTATGCTAGACATCAGAGTGTATATCTGAGATCACACAAAAGTAATACACACACTAGTACATTCACCTGATGATCAACACTGGAGCATTAGGAGATTCATCCTAGAAAGCAAGCTCACAACTGTAATGAAGGTGGAAAAGCTTTTTTAAAAAACCAAACATCCATCCCTTTGGGATCATGAGAGAATTCGTACGAGACAATCCATAAAAACGACATTAACATGGGAAAACCTTTAAGGAACAGTACAGCTGATATAGTAGGTACAGTAAAATTTTAAACCAATTCTCACAACAGACTACAGATTGTAGAATTCATATGAGGAATAACTAACATGGGTCATTCATGTCCTTGTTCCCTGGAAGAATAAGGATGCTAAACTTTAAATCCCCGTATCGCGTGTTAGTATTATGAGGTGGTAGAAGATAATGTAGAGCTGTAGGTCATCATGCTTATGGTGCTAGATAGGGCCACTGTGTCATAGGAAAGGATTTTTCTACCAATTGACTGTGAAATAGCTATGCTTGTGCAGGACATTAAGACATGGCTATTTATGGTAGGATAGATTCCTGGAATCTGATTATTGGTACAAATAATGCAGGGAAAATGATGGCCACCCACTTTGGCAATAGTTGTTGAATATCAAAGATTAATGAAAAGTTAGTGTTAATCTTGAAAATTGAAAAAGTGCCATAAAGAGTTCAATCAAAAGAGCTCAAATAGCATTTACACATGTAAATTCACATTTAACAAGCATATTTTTATTCAGAATGTTTCATAAGTCATACTCTTAACCAAATTTTATATTTTTATGTAATCCTGAATGAATTTTGCCATGGTTTGTACGTTGACTTACATGCAGTAAAAATAATAATATAGTTAGCATGTGAGAAATAAGTTCAGGAAGGAGGATAATGTAGACAAGGTTAACTTTCTAAAATTGGTATTTCGTTGCCAAAACATTGTTTTGTTTTTGGGGGTACCTGGACCACATGCATTGTAGGCAAGCACTCTACCATTGAGCCACATCCCTAGCAAAAATCATTTTTTGTTAGTATACATTTGTGACCATTCTACTCATGGAACTCCACCCAGAGCTTGGTTCGGATATTGAGACTGATAATGCCATAAGTAGTATTATGAGAATGATGCTATCTGGGGGAGAGCAGGGTAGACTTCTCAATTAGTCCATCATGACTAGAGGAATTGGGTGACGACTGGCTTAGTGTTACGTGGTTACTGGGTGGGGCAGGGGTAGAGGCAACCACATGCAACATGAACTTCAGCTGATGCTAGAAGGAGCATCCAAGGTTTATATCAGCTTGCCAACTGGGCAGAATAAGAAGAGGACATAAATTTGAAAGTTGTCAGTAGCAAACATCATAAAGTTAGATTCATAAGTACAATCTGAATCTTTTGGAATTCTTGATTGAGAAAGACCACAATTTTCCACATGCTACTAACTATGCTATACCATTTCTTGTTGCATACTTGTCCTGTTGCATAATATGAATGTTAAAAATGCTTATACTGTCTGGTGTGTTGGCACACACCAGCAATCCTAGCACTCCAGGAGGCTGAGGTAGGAGGATCTCAAGTTTGAGTCCAGCCTGGGCAACATAGAGAAGTAGTGAGACCCTGTCTCAAATTTAGAAAAAGACAAAAAGGCAGGGGCTGGGGGTGGGGATGTAGCTTTGTATAAAGGCCCTGGGTTGAACCCCAGTACTGCCAAAACAAGACCAAACAACTGCTTATGAGTTACTGTTTAGGTATATTCTATAAGGTATTTTCAAATTAGTGTGTTGGAATATTTATTATATATGAGTAAATAGTTTTATTAGAATGATTTTTCAGAGACTATAAAATGCTAATTTTAATTATAGTATTAAGCTATATAGTACATGGTTTATTTTCAATTGAAGTTTTCAATGTGGTTGGGTATTCTTTGGGGGGGCTGGTTTTTTTGGGGGGTTTTTGAAGAAAGATCTTGATTTGTAGCCAAAGTTGGCCTCAATTTTGCAGTGACTGTCCTGTCTCAGCCTCCTAAGTGCTGGTATTACAGATATGTGGCACCACACCCAGCTTCCTTTTTATTTTTAAATTTTTTTAAATACAACTTTTCCTTACTATTTTTTTCCTTGTCTCATCTTGTAACCCAGATTATATGTTTAATATACCTTTCCCCTCTTGCTCTCCAGGGGATACATAAATCCATAGTGGTTTTCAGACATAAAAATACAAGGTAGTGATAAATACAATATAGGTACTAGAGGAATATAAAAAAGAATTGAGTCTAACTCAATAATGAGGTGGAATGATGTGAGATAGGTGAAATCTCACAGTGTAGGTGTTGATTGAGGTCAGGTGCTTAAAAAAGTGTGAGGGTAATAAGCAGCGATAAGCAAAATAAATGAAATGATAAAGTCACCAAGATTGCAACTAAAATTTGTGACAAGGAGATGATCTCTGCCAAATGCCTGAAGATCATTCTGCCACTTCATAGTGACAGGGTCCTATCCAGACCCAGAAGATCTTGTTATGAAAATGAAGTTCATCCAACATTTATGTGACAGCTGACACCAAATTTCCTCCCCATATAAAAATAATACATTTTCTTTTAATAAGTGGTTTCTTAAGTTTGCGGGTATATTGTCACACAGTGGGTAAGAGTCACTTAATGCTTTGTGTGTGGTCGCAGAATTTTCAGCTCTGAAGTAGTGGTGGTACTTGCATTTTAAAAATGAAACAGGACAAAGACAATTTTAGAGATCCATCTGGTCACATCCCAGCAAGTAGCTGAATCAGGATTCATATTGTCTAGGTGCAAAGATGAGTCTTAACTACGACACACCATAACAAGGCTAGTTATGCCTTTCATTTACTTGGTATCTCTAGTTAATTTTGTTATTTCTTGGCATTTTTTTTTTTTTTGTGGGTACCCGGGGGGTCGACCTCAGGACCTCGTGCGCCAGCAGGCGCCCGTGCCGCTGAGCGATATCACCGCCCCTTTTTCGTATGTGGGATTCGGGAGTCGAACTCGGGCCCTCGCGCTTGCCGGGTAGGCGCTTAAGCCGCTGAGCCATCTCACCAGCCCATATTTCTTGGCATTTTAATGGCTTTTTTTTTTTTTTGAGACAGTAGCTTTCTGTCACCAAGTTGCCCAGGCTAGGTTTGATCATCTTTGCCATCTTTATACATAATTACGATTGTGGTATTTATGTCTACACTTTTATCATCCAAATTACTATGAATAAATACTTCAATAAAGTGTAGATATGCTGATAACTACAGAATCCTGCAAGCAAATTAGTCCAGGATGACATTGGATTTCTTGAGGCAAGAATGGTCGACTGTTGCAGAGATGGAAGACAGATTCCCCTTTAAGCCAAGAGCAAGAGTGAAATAATGCCAACCATTAAAATAATTGGACAATATTGTGGCAAGCTAATATAGAACCCAAAGTATGAGTATAGGAAATAGAGTATAGCAGCTAAATTATTGATTACAGATTGTGTTTATTAATGGGTGACTATTAAACTTTACTAATAATTATTAAGTAGACTTGAAAGACACATAATATGCATCTAAAAGGTGTAGTAATGTGTGCATTAAATTGAAATTGATTTGTATTGAGACTAGAAGTGACATTCAAATTTTTAAAAATAAGTTTGTTGAGATATACTTTACATAATATGGAATTGAAAATTGTTCATTTTAAGTATACAATTCAGTAACTCAGTACATTTACAGAGTTGTGAAACCATCCCCACATTCTAATTTTAGAACATATCAGTCCATCCAAAACATTTTTTTAACAGAAAAGTTTATGCAATCTGTGACCAGAATCATGGAAAGAACTAAGTTCGTGAACCAAGGCACCACTGTATATAAAATTTCATGGGGATTAAACCCAGGGCCCAGCTCCCCCTTATTTTTGACTGCTCCCCACCTCAACCCAGCCCTTTTTCATTTTTATTTTGAGACAGAGTCTTGCTAATTTTTTTTTTCCTAAATCTTTAAATTACCCGAGTTGGGCTCAAATTTGTGATCCTCTTGACTTAGCTTCCCAGAGTACTTAGGTTACAGGTGTGTGCGTCCATGCCTGGTGATATATATTAAAATGTGGAAATAACTGTAGCATTTTTCTCCAACTCTCTTGGTATACAACTCATGTTGGTGACACTGACTTTTCCTAAAAATATTTCTTTTTGTGAACTTGAGGGAACTCTCAGTTAAACATATAACATGACCAGGATTAGGGGAAAAAAAAAATCTAGCCATGTTTACTCACACAGTTTATGTTCAGCCTTTCCTCACCCTTCCCAGTTGGAAGTTGTCCTTCCAACTCTCAACTGTTTTGTGACTTGGCACAAAGGGCGGATGCCAGCACCATCCCATTTGGACTTCCCATCCTCCAAGATCATGACCTAACACAAAATTCTGTTATAAGTGACCTAGTCTTGGGCATTTTGCTGTTGTAACCAAAAATGGATGAAAACAAAGGTAAGACAAAATTCTTCTTTGCCTAGAAATTAGAACTCCTACCAAAAGGAAGTTGGTTCCCTAGAAGTGTCAGACTTAGAATGACGGGTAAAATGCAAATTCCAAGGCCATATCAGATCCAGTAGAAGGCATCAACATCAAGACACTTTTTAAAAAAACACTGCTTTTCAATTCCTGGTACCAAAAAAAAAGCTGTAACATGTAATTGAAAAAAACAAACGTAATTGATAGAAAATGATGCACTTAGAGCAAGGCAGATTGGGGGCTCTACCTGCTCACCTAGCAGGCTCTACCAGGAAACGACCCCTCCCCTGCATGCACCCTACCTTAGGCAGGACAAACTCAGCATGACTCCTGCTTCTGGCCATGTGGGATCTCAGAAGCAGGAAGCATATACCAAGGTAGGCCAGATCTAGCTCTCGAGTCCAGCATCACCACCATGAGAAACAGTAACAGCAAACCACAGGCACTGTGGGCCGCTGTGTATCCAGAGGCCTAGGCAGTTCATGTCTCAGCCATCAGTGGATCCCTATGAGCAGTTGGTTTTACTAAAAAAACTACGAATGCTCTGAGTCATGCTCCAGAAGCTTGGTGGCAGAAAATTGGTTGTTTTAACTTAATGGAAGTTTCAAGAGACTCTATTTGCTTCTTCAACCCTGCTATAAGAATGGTATGTCCTGCCGGGTGTGGAGGCACACACCTGTAATGGCAGCACTCAGGAGGCTGAGGCTGGAGGATCACTTCAAACTCAAGGCCAACCTGGGATACATAGTTCAAGGCCAGCCTGCACTAAATAGGAGACCCTATCTCGAATTAACAAAACCACATAAAACAGAATGGTATGTCCTAGATAGTGAAATTTTACCCTGAATCACAATGGAATTGTGGAAGCAATAGTTGAATGACAATAGATATGAAGAAGTAAATGTTTTAAGCTACTGAGAATTTAGGAATATTTGTTGCCATGGAGTAACGTGAAAAATGTACATTTTTTTGTTCATTTTTTGTCTTTTTGAGACAGGGTTTCATTATGCAGTTCAGCCTGGCCTTGAACTCTCGGCAATCCTCCTGCCTTGGCCTCCCAAGTGCTAGGATTACAGGCATGTGCCACCATGCCAGCTGACTGGAACTTTTTTTTGTGTGTGTGTGGGTACCGGGAGCCGACCTCAGGGCCTCGCGCGCCAGCAGGCGCCCGTGCCGCTGAGCGATATCACCGGCCCCTTTTTCGTATGTGGGTTCCGGGAGTCGAACTCGGGCCCTCGCGCTTGCCAGGCAGGCACGTACGCCGCTGAGCCATCTCACCGGCCCCAACTTTTGAAGTCCCCATTTCAGGGTTCCCTTCTTCGAGGCTGGTGGCACATGCCTGTAGTCCCAGCACTCAGAAGGCGGCGGAAGGATGATTTCCAGTTTGAGGCCAGTCTGGGCCAGAGAGAGAGGCCTTGTATCAAAGCGCAAAGCCCCTTCTTCCTATTCACGTCCCTTTGGTTTTTATGCTCCAGCTCCATTTGAATAACCACTTCCTTATAATTCATCCAGGGATATATTGTCTTTTATTGTATAATTACCCTCAATGAACTATGCTCATAAGTCTGCCCAGCTAGTCTATCATAATCATATCCGTGTAAATCAAGAAACTTGGCCTTTTTCACTGTGCTGCCTTTGCTTTACTACGGTAAAGATCAGGTGGGCTCAGTTATTACCTTAGTTACCTCATACCTTTAAATTGATGCAGAGCAAAACCCAAGTAAACAAAAACTGCTTTAGGCTTACGTGCTTTGTATTACCTTTGAATTTAAATAAAATTGCTTTTCTTTATCCAAGAGTTCTATTTGCAGTTTTTCTTATGGTAGTAGAGACTTGATGTATTATTTCCTGTAGTAATTTTCATTCGATTAATAATTCTGCCAGGCATGGTGGTGCGTGCCTGTAATCCCAATACTCAGGAGGCTGAGGCAGGAGGATCGTTGTGAAATTGAGGCTAGACTGGGCTACAGAGTGCGTTTAAGGCCAGCTCGAACTACACAGCAAGACCCTGTCTCAAACTCACCTGTACTCCATTATTTCCATTTATAAAATGTACATTTGACATTTCGTCTTTTTTGCATATCGGTATTTTATCAGTCACTTTATTTACTTCATTTGTTACTTTAGTTTCATAATACAGTATTTTTTCAGTATTTCCAGTGCTGCTGTCTACAGAACAACATAATATGATTAAATAATTCTCACAAAAGTATCATTTTACATTGTCTTCTGACATAGGAACGAATATTATTTTGTAATACAGACACAGTCTTGCATTCAACAAATCTAAGCAGCCTCTGTGCTGGAATGTGTAGTATGAAATTGCAGTCATGCTCCCATTCTCCTAATTACCTCTAAATGTTTGTTCATAATTGATGCTGCTTGTAGAATAGATCTTTGTACATATATGAGAACATGTTACAGAAAAAACTGAAATATCACCCATCTTAAAGAAAATGACAAAGCGTAAAATGCTAACCTGAGTAGATCTGCACTGTTCGAAGAATAAAGCTGCTTCACGGTCTTGGACTAGCATTGTGGTTAAATGCTCCGTGAGTCACTACTGGCATTGTCAACTCCCAGCTCTGCTCTCAGTAGGGTGCAAGTTAGACTAACTAACTAGCCTTCTCTGGAAACAAATGTCCTCATCTTTACCATTGAAATACAGTGACTGCCACATAGTTAAGAGTTGTGAAGAGTAAAGCACTTCCTGTAGAATTCAGAACACTGACTTATACACTATCAAATAACTTCAACACTGAGCAGTCAATGCTACAAACTTCCAAATGAAGTAAAATCTTTTTGAAAATAGTTCCTAAGAGTTCACAATAGGTAGGAAATACTGGACTTTCATTGAAAAATAAAGATAATCCTTGATAAATAATATACAATAACAAATATCTGGTCAAAAAATGCAATAATAGGTGTATTTTGAGGGGCATTAATGGCAATGTGTCTTTATGATAATAAATATGTTTTAATTTGGAAATTCATCACATTTTCCAGTGACATCTCATATAAACAAGAAAGACACAACACATTAGGGAACAAACTGGGAAAACTAAACTGAAGATACCTTGTAGCCAGAGAGGAAGGTTTGATTTTGAGGTGCTCACACTCTGGGCACGCTACTGGATTGCTATTCATGTTCAAGAAGGTATCTAGACTGGATGTATTTCTGAGCCTTAGTGTGTCTATTCTGAGCTCCATTTGGTGGAAAATAAAAATGGAAGTGGCTTCAAATTGGAGAAACTCAATCCAGGGGTAACTGTGGCTTAGAGCAGGTATGGATGACTTATGGATTGGGAGGGGTAGACATGAATCCTCATGATGGCTTGAGGAGCAATTTGTCTATCCCTAGTCAGTCTTTCTTCAAAGTACTAAGCAGAGTTGACCTTGCTTACCTTTCAGAATCAGATGAGATCAGGTATATTCAGGGTGGTGTGGCCATAGAGCCATGTCTGAGGTCAAATTTCTGTGCCAAAAGAATATGGCCAGGCTGGAGAGGATGATGGTGAAAGATCTCAAACTATGGGAGGTATTGGCGATGGCCTGTCCTTACAAAAAAGGCCAGATGCACTAGGAAGAGCAGATACTTGATGTTGCAGAGTGTCAAGCTGTGATGGCATTCGTGGAAAGGAAGCTCCACTAATGTCCTTTAGGAGTAATTTCACTACCAGTATCTGTAAACTGCTGGTTAGCTTTGTATCTTCCAGACAAAGAACTTCTACATTAAGCTGATAATGATTCAGAACTCCCAATCAGTGTGGCCAGAGAGGGAGCCAGAACCCTGCATATCACTGGAGCACTTGGAAAGAGATCTTCTTTCCTCTGGTAGAGAAAGTCACGTGCCCAGGATCAGCTTCACAGCAGTTACAGAAGACTGACTTTTGCTCTTCCGCTCCCCTTAAGATTAAGGAGAATGAAATCTTTCAAGGGGAAATAAGATAAACAAGAAGCACCTGACTCTCATTTTCTCCTGGTAGCTGAAGGGGTGTGTGGGGTTTTCCTGGCAGCTGTCTTCCCCTCCCACTTCCTTCCCTTTGCTCCTCTTTCCCCGCAATGGACTTGCTTTTGTGTCTTCCCTGGCTGTCAAACCACCGTTCTTCACTCCAACATGAGTGCAGCTGGACAGGCAGCAGTAGTGCCCCTCCCACCTGCCTGCCACTTTAGAGGATACTGATGCCTTTTTTGAAGAAAGGAGGGAGCACCTTGGAGTGGCCAAGGAAAAGAAGGAGGGATCTGGGCCCCTTATTTGCATACTCAACGTGCATAGAAATCTTTCAGCCCTGACCCTCCCTGAAACAGGCCTGCAAGCTGTGATATAAACAGCATTCCCCAGATACTTATTGGGTTTTAGCCTAAGATGTTTCCCTCCCGTGTACTGAGCTCCTGTGCTGCACCACAGGCCCTGTTACAATAAGCATGCACTTTGGTGGTCCTGTAAAAAAATTAACTGAAGTCGACTAAGAACTTGAAAAGATATAGAAATTTGTAAGTAATCAATGGAATGCAAATCAAGCCACCACCTAAAGCCAGGACACACTAACAAAGAGACTGGCATGAATAAGATATAAATTGCCCCATGTTGAGAGAAAGTGATAAACCATGATGCTATATACTGCTGGAGTCTGTGAAACTTAGATTAAAAATTCCATTAGAAAAATATGTACATCTAAGGTAACACAAATATAGTAGATTAAAAGGCACCCCAGCTTAATGTCTTAGAAGAGTTAATATTACTAAAATATCCATAATACTTAGATGACACCACAGTTTCTATGTGATTTCAATTAAAGAACTTAGGACATTCTTTGCAGTACTAGACAAAAACAATCATAAAATATATATGGAACTAGAGAAGACTGGAAAAAACAAATTTTGTGAAAAATAAACCTGGAGACACCATTCTTTTGACTTTAAAAGATACTGCACATAATGCAACAGTGTGACGCCAGCATAAGCAGAGAGATGCACAAGTAGAAGAGAATAGAGAACTCATATAAACCAACATATTTGAGTCAACTAATGTTAATGGAAGGTGTTTGAGACACATTTTGATGTTCTATATCCCTCACTTACCTGCATTTTTATTTCTTTCCCTACATTTGGGAAGTTTTCTGCTATTATTTCTGTCAAAAGGATTTTTTATTCCATTTGTGCTATCTTCTGATTTTTCACTAATTCCAATTAATTTTAAATTAGTCTTATTTGCATCACCTGGAAGATGTTGGATCCATTTTTCAAGTTCTCTTCTTGTGTTTAAGATATCTTGGAGTATATGGTCACTGGGATCAGCCCTGTCTTCTGGTTATGACCTTTGTCCTGATGTTGGTCACTTCTGCTCCCCATACTTTCAATAGAGTTTTTAATTTCCTGTGTTTCTGTTTGGTACCCATTCAGGGACTTTAATTCTTTGCTAAACTGCTAACATACTTGATAAATTCTTCCTAACCTGCAGGCTGGCCTTGAAAAAACTTAAAAATGCAGAGTAACCAATTTCTTTTGAACTGTTTTCTGTGAACCAGATAAATAATAATTTAAACACTTTAAGCACTAAACCCACATAGCCACCTGTTTAAAACAATTTCCTGTACTCTGCTTATCTATATAATATCAAGACAAAGAAAGCACACTGTATTTATTTCCCATCTTGAATATTCATCGAGATTTTAAAAAATTATTAATTCCAATAAACACTCTTAAATTCCTCCTTTTGTCTTCAAATTTATTCGTCAATTTTGGAAGACAAATGACTAGAATTTATACAAAAGTAACTGGTTCAACAGCTGACCTAAAAAGTGGCACCATGTGTGTAAAGACAGATTAAGGGGAAACACAGAATAATGGAAGAGAATTTATTAAGGATTAGCATCTTCGACAATCAAGTTTTGGTTTGTATGGTTGTATCATATATTTCTCCTTTAATTACAAATAACTGACAGTTTGGAAGTACGGAGTATGGAAGTCAACATTCTATATGTTTGAATGGAGAGAGTAGCACTGACTTATCTGAGGTCTGATTCTAAGTAAAAATTGTAGAATCTTAGGGTGCTGAAAGGCTGAGGCAGGAGGATCCTGAGTAGATTCCATCCTATACCCCTGGTGACTTATCAAAATCCTGCCCAAATAAATGGTAGTATCTCCTCTCTCAACATTTGATACTGCTTTTTTTCAGATTTAAGTTTGTATAAACTAGACTTTTGATGGTATTGTCATATTTAACTTCTTACCACTAAAGGTGTCAACATAGGAAAAATAGTCCTACAAAATTTCCATGTCACCCTCATTGCTAAATTCTTTGGAATTTACTAGTGTGAGTGATTCTGATGATTTTTCATGTACATAGTAGCATCATGTACTACCCATTCTTTAGTGCTCTTGGAAAATTATGCTCAGGCTGCTGGTCTTATTCAGTATATGCTCACATATTAAATGATGTTGTAGACTAGTGGCCTGAAGTTTAACAAAGAACTAAACTGGGGTTCTGAGAACTTGTCAGAGAATGAGAGAACTCTATGAGTCATGGGTGGTTTTGTTTTACAGTTCCCCATGTCAGACTTCAGTCTTTCCTGCTCTCTGCTAGTGGGAACTGTATTGCCTCAATGGGTCAGGGAAAAATATATTCTTTCCTAAAGACTCTACTGTCTCTTAAGAGATACTAACTAGAAACCATAACTGGCTTTGGTAATTAGCAACTGGGCAAAAAAATTGTAAGGGGCACTCGACTGCCCCCAAAGACTACACTGCAGCAGTGCAAGTGGAGCGATAATTGTGTCTGGAGGGTAGGACCGCACCTTCGCACACACTAATCTCATTTCTGATTATTTCTCCCACATACCATGTGTATAAGAACCATCACGCATTGGCCACAATCTCAGCAAGTTCCTGTACATTTTGTATTTTTTCAGTAGTGTGGTAATTTAGAATCAGAATTTCTCCCACAGGACTGGCTTTTCTCGTAAGTTTGGGTATAAAATTCTTTACATTTATTTTCTTTACACACTGAATTCTATTAGAACCTTTTTTTTCTTTCAAGAAATTTGTTTTTAGAAATATCATGAAATGGGTTTTAAAATGCTTAAATTTATACAGAAGTTATGGACACAGCTATATCTAATTTTGTTAAGTTATGAAAAAATTACAAACTTTAAATATCGAGCTGTCTCACACAGATGTTCCTTCACTGTGTGGTCACATTCTGATGAACTGATTGAAAATTGAAAACATTGTGAATCAGAAATTCATTTAGTATACCTGCTGAACATCATGGCTTAGCTTAGTTTACTTTAAATTGGACAGAACACTTAACTTGGCCTAGAGATGGGCAAAGCCTATTCCACAAAAAAAGTGTCAAAACTCTTAGGTAATTTACCAAATATTTGTATGCACCAGACCCTGGAATACAGTACACTGTGGTGTGTGGGTTGCTTACCCTCACGGTCTGTGGTGGCACACACAGAGCTGTGGCTTTGTTGCCCCCACCCATCAGCTCGAGAGACTGTTGTGGACCACACATTATAAACTGACATAAAATCTGTCCAAGGCCCTCCTTGCCCTGCCTTATGGGCTGGTTTTTGAATGCAGAAATCCCACTTCCTCTCCATCCATAAGGCTGTGACACAGAGCAGGATGAAGTCTGCTTGAATCTTAACTTCTTGCCTTGATGATGTTAAACTTGGCCATTCAACCACTACTTCTATGCTGTTCCAGGAAAAGAACCGTACCCCTGCCCCTGCACTGGCTAAATAAAATGGTGGCTAGCTGGAGGTTCTTGGTCTTTGTTCCCAGAGGGCATTAATCCTCCCAGAGCCCTATTTTCTTGCAATTCTTATCTCTTTTTCTTTTTCTTTCTAGCTGTGTACCATAACTTTGGGTAGGAGATTGGGGACTCACTGCAGGGGTTCCTGATAACTAGTTCCATGGAAAAGATCTCCTATAACTGGTGCTAAACATGGCCTGAACCCACAGCATTCTCGCCTGCCTGGTGGGTTTACTAGGGGTGTTTCAGTTGCATCTGGATCATGTGTGATGATTCCAGAGACATCCATCGTGGAGCTAAGATAATTGCTTTTGATGCAAGTAATAATTTTGCTGGGATTAAAACAAAGGGTACTCTCTTTCTTTAAAATCTTTCTTTAAAATCTCTTTTAAACAATGTAAATTGCACACTGCCAGCCAGCAGTCTCACCAGAATACTCCAGGAAATAATTAACTACAATCCTTGGTTCCCTTGGGTGAGAACTTTGGATATAGAAAATTGGGACAAGGTTAAAAAAAAATTAAAGGGAGCTCATGGCACAGGAGAAACTTTCTCTTGAGATCTTCTCAGCTTGGGCCTTGGTAGAATATGTTTTAGGACTGTTAAGTACTATTACCCCTCCCCCAAAGTTTCTTTTTTAGAACAGGACAAAGAAAAAAAATGCCCACTGTGCCACCGGCTCCTGGGGGAGACCCGGAGCTGGGTGAGGCTTTTAAACTCCTCAGCTTGTGCCTCCAGACTATTTAAAGATAAAACATCTCAACCTTGTATGTCTAAATACCAACCGGCTTTTAAAAAGGTGGCTATGCAAGATGTTCTTGGACCTTGTTTGCCCTGATGGTGGTTAAAAACGATCCTAATAATCAATATCAGCTCATCCCTAAACAGCGGGTGTTTGATTTTAAACTCCATAAAGAATTAAAACAGAATGTCTTAAATAATGGATCTCAGGGACATTTTCCCTCGGAATTTTAGATTCAATGATAAAAAGATATCATCTAGGGGCCAGGGATATAGCTCAGTGTTGCCTGCCTGGCAAGCGCGAGGTCCTGAGTTCAATTCCCAGTTAAAATATATATATATATCATCTAACTTCTGATGATGTGAGACATTTGGCTTGATCTTGTTTGTCACCTAGCCAATATTTACATTTTAGTGTTTATCTACAAGAGGTTGAAATGGATCAGGCTGATAGAAATAGAGAAATAGAGCCAACATAACTGAAAATCCTTTTGGGTACAAAGGCCTTTACAGACATAGCACAGCAAATACAATATGCTAATGAAACTCGTGGAGAGACTGTCTTGGCCCAGACCTCCAGAATTTTTAAAAGCTGATGCGATGCACCAAAGATGGCAGTGTGGTCATCTTTGGGGGGGGTGACAGAGGTGGTGATGGCAGTGCAGGACCTGTGCCAGAAGGAATAAAGTGGCCACGGTGGGCCAGCAACAGAGCCATGCAACAGAAAAGCATCTTCCCCTTCCCTAGGTCCCTCAGCCTGGCTGAGTGTGGCGGTATGTGCCTATAGTCCCAGCTAAGGGAGAGGCTGATATGGGAAAAATGCTCAGTTTTACAGTGCTTGTTAGGGAGATCAAGAGATAACAAACAAAATAAAGCCCAATGGAAAATTATTGAGCCAGTATGGGTTAATCTATGGCCTAGAAATAAGAAAATATTACAAATGTTAAAATCATTGATGTCAAAACAAATAAAAAGGGACATTTAGAACCCTCTTTCAAAGAACCAGAAAGCAATAGTTTAATGCTAATAAGCAATGCTTCCTTCTTTAAACATGACTGTTAATGTAAAGGGAAATATTCATTGTGATGCTATCTCAAAACTAGAATTGTGCTGTAAAAAGGGAAAAAATGGTCAAAATTGCCTTATGTTCAGACTTTCTTTGCACTAATGCTGTCTAATCTGTAAACAGCTGGTTTGTTTGAGCTCAAAAATTTTTTTCTTCTTTTTGGAATTTTGGATTTTTAAAACATTTGTCTATAATTTAAGTCCGCTTATAGATAAGCATCATCAAAATTAAAGACTTGCTTCCACCCAAGTTGCCAAAATGTTGGTCAAAATTGGTTTTATGAATGTAATAAATACTGTTCTTTGTGTAAAATGACTCAAGAATCTTTCTTTGGTCAAAATAATGTTAACTAGTATAATCTGGTTTTCACAGGTCATCAAAAAATTGTTAAGATAGTTATATAGACATCGCTTAGGGTGGCGGAGCTGTTGGACAGGACTCCCCTTGGTGAATAAAGGAAAAATTTTATTCCACCCTTTGTTCATTAAAAGGGGCCCAATCGTTCACATAGCCTTATGGGAGACACCCCAATAAACATTGTTAAATATATCATTGTGAGACGTTTACATTGGTCATCATCAAAAAGTTAAGTTTTTTATAAATAAAATAGTAATGTTTTCCCATTAAAAGATGCTCTTGGTACAAAACTAAATTAAACAAAAGTTTTCATATGGCTATGACAATTCATTATTGCGAATATCACGGTGTATTAAATGTATTCATGCCTTCCAAATGTATAAGTCTTCTAAAATGTAAAACTGGGATTATTTATAGTGATAAGCTTTTTCTTTTAGATTGTGCCTTTCTCCTGTGCTTCAGTTATTTGTAATAAGAGGTGTATGTCAAACCAACATGACACCACCTGTCAAAAATAATTTTAAAAAGGGCGGTGGTTTCTACGATGTCTTTGTTATACATGTGTTATTACACTTAGAGATGCTTAGGTATTAAACAGTCCAGACAATGTCACAAATTTCTTCAATGACATCCCATTAAAGGACAACAAATTAGGTGAGAGCTTCTTATGTACTAGAGATGACTGACTAAAAAAAGGCTATTTATACCAAAATGGAGATTTAAGTATGGTACAAAAATAGTGTCATCATGATTGTCATGCTAAAATATTATGTATGGCTTTTGATCTTGTTTTCTTTATAAATTATAACTGTTGCCTGTTAACACTCTACAGGGATTCAACTAGGACAACAATGGTTGGTAAGAAATAAAAGACTTCTGGCTATAATTTATATTTTAAGATGCTTGATATCCATATAAAATTATAATAATTAAGCTCATTGTTCCCACTACAATGCTACTGTCACTGGTTTTCTCTTCTGGATGTTCAACAACTGAGGTTTGGAGACCAAAGCTAGAAAGGTAACTGGGATAAGAAGTCAGCCAATATTTTAGCCCTATGCCTCTAGGTTAACGATGACCCAGGATATGAGAAAACATTTTCTGCAACATCTTACAACTCTGGTGAGTTACACAACCTCCAGACCAAGGAGATTTCTGAGACCCAGAGGATGGGAACACAGTGAACACTATGCCAAAGGAGGGTCACTAGAGGGAAAAGTCTCCTATGCTTTCATAGAAAGCAATTGGTCAAGCAAAGGCCATGACTCATCCTGATAGCTGACACAGACAGAGGAACTGAGAGGCTGTATACATGGTTCCAAGGTAAATCCTGAGGAGACTTAACTGACCTTGATAGATAGCAAGAGGTTAATTTTATTAACACAGGTCTCAACTTGGTCTTACACATCCAGCAGAAAAGTATAACCAAAATATATATAAAACAATGTCATAATAATAAGCTAGATATAGGAAGGGGCTCCATTCACTAACCCCCTCTGGCATCTTCCTGCTACACCAGTAATTGACCCCTGCTATAGGTTAAGAATAAATTACAATAAAATCTGTAAGAATTCATAACTGCTAAACTACAACATGACTCCTGAGGCCCATTGGATTAGCTCTCTGGAGAAGGCTCCTGATGGCAATCTCCCCTTATATTGACCCTTCTCAGCTTGAAACAGTTAAGGTGAAATCTACACCTATTCTTCCCTAAGCACAGTTAGGGATGCTTCATTAAAATGGGGATATTATAGATAGCTAAGTTATTTAGACCCACATACCCACCTTTCTTTAAAAACACAATTTCAAAAACAAAAAGGGGAATATAGTTACCTCCACATTCACAATTAGACCTTGATATCTTTACCTTAAATCTTTAAACCCTCTATCAGAACTTCATTAGCAAAAGGACAAATCTAATGAACATGCCTAGGGCTCAAGTCCTATAGAAGGACATCCAAATAGGAAAGTGTGATGGCCCCGTGCAGTTAATAAAATGGCATGCTCATGTGTTAAGACAATGGAACACCATTATGACTGCCCTCCCAGAATGTGTGCCCATGGAGAGAGGAACATCTCAGCTCTGCGGTGGAGCCTGTTCCCATCTGGCCCTCCAGTGTGAGCATTCTCAAGGATGACCCTGGAGGGAAGAAAGCCCAACACTGCAAGTCATGATATCCATGCAGGCTACGTAACCCATGACATGGGGGCACCTAAAGAAGACAACACAGGAGGGCCGGTGAGATGGCTCAGGGGCTTAAGCGCCTGCCCGGCAAGCGCGAGGGCCAGAGTTCGACTCCTGGAACCCACATACGAAAAAGGGACCGGTGATATCGCTCAGCAGCATGGGCGCCTGCTGGCGCATGAGGTCCTGAGGTCGACCCCCCGGTACCCACAAAAAAAAAAAAAAAAGAAGACAACACAGGAGGCTCACACACTGGTGATATGACAGGGCCTCCCACAAATTCCTAAAAATATATTTGTTGCTATGCTGGCTATCATAGCCTATATGCTGTTTCAACTGCAGCAATTATAAAAACAAAAGGGGGAAATGTTGGGGACCACCCATGCACATTATAAATTGACATAGAATCTGTCTGAGGCGCTCCTTGTGGGCTGGTTTTGGAATGTGAAAATCCCACTTCCTCTTGGTCAATGAGGCTGTGACACTCACAGAGCAGGATGAAGTCTGCTTGAATCTTAACTTCTTGTCTTGATGATGTTAAACTTGCTCATTCAATCACTACTTCTATATTGTTCCAGGGAAAGCACTGTACCCCTGCCCCAGCACTGGTAAATAAAATGGTGGCTAGCTGGAGATTCTTGGTCTTTGTTCCCAGAGGACATTGACCATCCTAGAGCCCTATTTTCTCACAATTCTTGTCTTTTACTTTTTCTTTCTCACTGTGCCATGTAACTCTAAGCAAGAGATTGGGGACTCACTGCAGGGGTCCCCGAGAACTGGCACCATGGAAAGGGTCTCTGATACTATCATACCACATATCATTAGCCTGGAGAGAGAGGAAAATTTTAAATTCAAATAGATTTTCTTCTGCCTGTGTGTCACTTTTGCATCATTGTAAAGTTGAAGAATAGTTAAGTTGAACAAGGTAAGTTGCAGTCAGTCTATATGTTCAGATTTCTTTGATCCCAAGTACATGACAATTTTTTCAATTTTTAATAGCCTATCAGGGTGGCCTCTCAAGATGGAACTGCATTCATTGTGTATCAACTGTAAGGAGCAGTAAAAAACTTGACTTTGACTTATGGCCTTATTCTTCATTCACAGTGGTACTATTAATGAAGAAAAGATAGCCACATGTAATTGTCATTAAAAGTTATTAGGACTGGAAATGGTGGCATATGCCTGTAATCCAAGCACTCAGTAGGCTGAGGCAGGATTGCTATGAGTTTGAGGCCAGCCTGGGCCATATAGTGCATTGTAGGCCAATGTGGAATACAGAGAGTGACCCTGTCTCAAAAGGACCCCAAAAAACAAAAAAGCAGTTATTAGGTCACATAATCTGCACAGAGGAGTGATGGGGCTGACTACATCCTCCATATGGGAGATTCCAGCCATATGGACTACAGTGGAATAATTATCTTCAGGGAAACAGGACCCTTGGATGGGACCAACACCAATGGAGCCCAACACTCTCTGAATAGAACAGGCAATATGGGATCCTACAATGAGATAACAGTGTGGGTGATGCAGGAGGAAGGAGGTAGAAATAAACCTGCAGTCAGTTCTGTGGAAGGTTCTCCTCCCTCAACTAGGGTAGTACTTAATCCAACCTTAATACATGGGCACTGACCAGTTAAAATGAGCATGGTGCCCATCAGGATGGGAAGAGCCAAATGCAACAGCAACAGCTCTCTCTACCCTCCTGGGAGCACAGCATTGTCATCACTCTTCACCTCGCTCCATTTGCGCCATTTGGAGGTCATCAGCAGATGGTTTGTAGGCTGTGGAACAGAGGAATTGTTGATTACTATGGCATTAAGTAGTTCATGAGGTTGGGAATCCATTTATCTTATCTCAAGGCCTCTTTCCACTAACAGCACTGAAACTGTATCTCCGTTCTTTTCCCTTTTTCTCAGATAAAATGACAGAGAAATGGATTTTTGTTTCCTCTGTGGAAGTTTTGTTTTTTCCTCTGATGCCAGGAAAGGATCCAGCAGCCCACTATGTCTCAAATTTTAAAATGTCAGCCTCTAGCAGAGCAGCTTCACATGATCTCCTGAACACTTGGAGACCAAAAGAAGAGGTAGGATATATATCAGGGAATAATGTGTGTATGGCATGCATGTTTTCTCCAGGTTGAACATGGCTGTAGATTTCAGTCTGAACATGACTGGAGGCTTCTATCTTCTCTATCCCTCACTTTGAAACAGCCTTTTGTAGTAAGTTGCCTGGTGCTGTTTTCACACACTCTTGGTTCCACATGCAACTTCAGGTGGCTTGTCTTGGTGTGGCTTTGTGGATTCCTGTGTGGAACTTGCTGTGTGGTTACAGGGGTCTTGTGTGAAATGTTCCAAGTACGTACTAGTTTAAATATTAGAGGTTACGGTGTCTTGTCAGAGCATCTGGTTTTCTGAATGAGAAATTAATTTGGAATATTACTTTTTTTGGAAATACTTGGAAAAATAAAGTTTTTTGTTGTTTACATACTGGTTCTGATATTAAGGGTCTACGTTTGCAGGGTATGTGTGGGCTACAATGTTAGTACATTTGGTTAAACTCTCTTCTCCAATTCTAAGAATAGGACTAATTTTTCAGCAATCATATTATACAACAGTTACAGCCATTCAATGGAGAGGTAACCACCATTTCTTGTGCATTGTTTCCACCACATAATCAATCCAAGAGGACATATTACTCTTCTCCAGTAAAACTCCCATTCCCCTAATCCTAATCCCTAAAGTCTTGGTTGGCTTTTTCTGAGTTTGTACAAGATTCCTTACCTACATCCCATAGTGGTTGTATGTGTGGAGAAGGGTGGATTGAAAACAGTAGGCAGATACAGAGAGAAGGGTTCTCCAAACCTTAGCCAAAGTAACTCTATCTTTTAGTGGAGCACTGTTTAGGTATCCATTGGGTGATGACCTTTGTTTACCTTACAGCTCTATGTTAAAGGAGGCTTGGCAAATTTCATAATACTTCAGCCAACAACTCATCCACAGTTCTGTAAGTAACCCCTAATAAATTCATTTACTTGTCAAGCTAGATTGTCTGAGGCATTCTTTGGACTGCTGTCACCCTCTCAACTGAGAGGGAGATACTTTTACTTCTCTCCTGGAAATTCATGGATCATCTGGTGCCTAGACAGGGCCCCAGCAGATACAAAGATGAGGCAGAATAAAGCATCTGTGGGGGAAAGCTCAGGGTTGTCATCCTCGTCCACGTGGTATGGGGTGGCACATTTTCTTAAGTTTGGTCTACTGCTGGGTAGAAGGAGGCCCTAAAGATGCCTAATAGATGAAGAAATATACTGCAGTTTCTGAAAGTCTGTATTGGATTGCTGAAGAGCTGTAGCCAATATTGCATGGAGCCTACTATGGAAAATAAAACGTGCTACTGAGGTTGAGTTTTTGCCCAGGGGAAATCTTGGGGTAACCACCCTCCTCCAATGCTATAGAGTTGTTCAACTCTTTTATGAGTCTAATTTTCTGCGTGCGTTCAGGGATGCTCTGAACACACCTAATGAACTAGACAAATACAGTAATCCCTTAAAGTCCATATGAGATAGGATTTCAGGAGAGTACTGGATGGTATTGCATGGCCCTTGCTATGGGGGATTAGGCAGGTCTGAGACCAAGATATCCGCCCAGGAGATATCCTGGGATGCTTATCTACCTCTAGGGGAGTGGTAGTTACTATTATGGGTACCTGGGAACCACCATTTGAAGATACAGATCCCCTGAAAGAATCTTAAAGATCAGGGGAAATACTGTCCTTTGATAATGAGCAATACTGCAGAGGAAAAAAGGAGCTCTGTAAGATCACAGAAGGCATGGAATGAATCCTTCTCATGGCAGTAGCAGCAGAGGGTAAGCTCCTAGCCAAATATGTGTAGAAGGAATAGAACTGGGATACATCATTTAAGTGCCCCAGCAGGAAGGTGGAGATGGAAGGTTTGTACCACCACGAGCTCAAGCTGGAGTTCAAACCTTAACTGATACGGGAAACAAGTCAGGCCACAAAGCTGCATGTCAGACAGGAGAACCAACTCTTGGGCCACATGCAACCTGTTCTGGGTCCTTGTGGGTAGTGAAGCTGGGGTTGACCCCTGTCTTTAGATGTCAGGGGAGAGGCCTAAGAGCCTCTGAGAACTTAGGAGCCTTCCTGAGAACATGGAAAGAGCTAGTGAAAAGCCCACTGTGGCATATCTTTTCTAAGTGTTATCTTTTGAAGAGCACTTTGAGGTTTTTGTTTTGCCTACTAGAATATCTAAAACACTTCTTGTAAACAGCTCTTGGATACTTTCTAAGCTGGAATTACAGAGCTAAGTTGCTCTTCAACTACTTTTGCTTATAATAAGATAATTTTGCTGTTCAAAGTTATTTGAAAATCTTTTATTTTGGACTTCTATCTCGAATGTAAATACCTGTGAGTTAGCTCTTAGATCAAAGAGACAAATACCAGTGTTTTGAAATCTATGTTGCCACATGGCTTATGATGACAGAGAATCAATAAGTAGGGCAAAACAGAGATGTACGAATGTTGAGTGTGAGCATGTATTTTGGTAAGAAAGGAGTCTGTATGGTAAGATTTTGCCCTACCAGATTGAAAAAAGAAACATGAGGGCAAAATCATAATGTTAAAGTACCCAGCAGTTTGTGGACAACGAGCCTTATGAAGGGAAATGTCTTCAGCTGTTCTGTTTGGTTTTGCTTATTGGTCCTGTTAAGCCTAGAGTTAATCCTCCTAAACCCTTGGTGCTCAAATGTGGGTACAAAGCCTATGACACTGACTCTCATTCTGCACTTGCCCTCCAGCGTAGGACCAGATAAGACCAAGGACTGGAACGGCATTCTACTGATGACAAACAGTGGAAATGATTAATCAGCGATGCTTTCAGAGAAGCTCTCAGAAGGACAAACGGGGTAATATACCAAAAGCAAGAGCTGTAAAACTCAAGATGGAGCCACTGACGTCAGCCCTAACAAAGGTAAACAGTTAGGTCGTAAAGGATTCTAGGTATGAATGACTGATGGTAACTTCTACAAAATACTCTGCTAAAATCCTAAGTTTGTTCTGAATCAATTTCATCCTCCAGTAACAGACCTGCCATTGGAGAATCTGGACACTGACATTCTCAACTAAAGAACAACCTTATAGTAGAAGTGGATGTGAAATCAGGGCACACCTTTTATAACACAGAATTCCCAAGGGTGTTAATGGGAAAGGCAATGATACACACTCTATCTTGTGTCACCCTTTAGCTGTCCAGTGGGCCCTTACCAGATGCTGACGCTGTGTGCCAGTCTGTGGCAGAACAATGTCCTCAATGACTGTGGCTTAACAGTGCTTGCTGAGATGAGCAATTTCTCAGAAGGGTGGGATGGGAATGGAGCATACATCACTAATTCCAAAGGCTCTACTTTTTCTCTTGATTTTTTGCTGATTACCACAAAGCCCTATAAATTTGGTAGCTTCACAAAGGGGATTAGAAACTTCACCTGTGCTGTAGCACACACGTTGTCTTCTGCTGGGTAACCCCTCATAAACTCAGTTAGTTGCCAAGCTGCATTTGTTTGACTCGTAAGTACCCTCTCAATTTGGAGGCAGATGTTACTTTTGCATCTTTCTGGCAAATTAATAGAAGAGCAGATGACTGGTATCATAATTTTATATCATACACACAGGGTCTCATTAGTTGCCAAAGTGGCACTAAATGTGCTCCTCCTGCCTCATTCTACTAAGTGGCTGGGATTATAGACATGCACCATGACATCAGGCCCAAAAACTCTGTAGGGGAAACATTAAATTTTAAGTCACTGACCTTGTCCCAAAGGAACATGGAGTGTTCCTCAGTTCATGAGGTAAGGTCTTTCATTTTACTGATGCCTTTTTATGACTATGAAAATCCTGTAAGAAAAGCATATCTAGAGCTTGGAAAGTTCAGCTTAAAATTCAAATATAGGGAGCCTTTCCAGAAAATTCTCAAAGAATGGAGTATTTCACAACCTGAAAGTATATGGCCATTTACAGACATCCTTGCATCTTTAACATATATCATGAATGTTAACATAGTTTAAATTGTAATTATTCTGCAGTATGCAAGGCAGAAACTTATCGCTGGATAGACTTATTCTTCATATTAACTCTATCGTATGGAGTACACTGTGAGAATTGGTTAAATAATTTATGATAGCATTGTATGTGTAAGAGTTCTTTGCAGTATGAGTTTTTTAGAGAATCCTAAGGACGTATCTTTGAAGATGAACTTCTTTGTGCTTAAGACAGGGTCAGTGCAGGGTGGCCTATGTAGCCCAGGCTGGCCTCAAACTTGTGGCTTTCCTGCCTTAGCTTCCCAAGTGCTGGTATTACAAGCACGCACCACCACAGCCAGCAAAAGTGAACTTACTAAGTGCACAGTCCTTGTCTGGCTTCACTCCAGAACAAATCCTTTTATGACAACAAAGCAAACATTTGATAAAGATTCAGAATACTGATTATATCTGTAAGTTTGCTCCCCAGTTCAGCTATTCTATTCAATAGATTTCATGCTTGGATAACCACCTTACCATGCCTAATACCTTTCTATGTCTTCCTCAAAGATACGTCAATGCCTAGTGAATCTTGAAGCTTGGAATCCCTGCTGTATATGCATTGTATTTTTAAATAACTGCTGCTCTTTAGTATGCACTGGGATGTTGATTATTGCTAGAATTCATCATGAAGTTTTAGCCACCCTCACTGCATTTGTAATATATCACTCATGTACGAATTCTAGTGTTTTGTAAGGTGCAAATTGCAACCTATGTAAGCAGCAGAGACCACTGGGCTTGCATAAAGGCAACATGCATGGAATCTACTATGCCTGGGTTCAGGCGGAGAGTGTGATAAGACCTTCTGCCCCGAATAGAGAGAAATGCGTCCCTTTTTTAGGGACAGAGAGAAGACAGGGGACGTTAGGCAGGAAGTTCCCAATGAACATCTACGGTTAAAGTTTTCTGGCAATCGTGCATCTCAGTGGGCAGAGTCCAAAGCTTTGAAGTGTCCAATGTAAATTTTCGGGTGTCTCCAAATGTCCTCAAGACCTGCAAAATTCTTTGTCCTATCTCATCTCCTTTCCTGTGCTTGTGGATGACAGCCTCAGGTGCCAAGCCGAGTTCCCTGCATAGAGTAGTGCTTCTGCCAGCAAGCAGGCTGGGGCTTGGGAGTCAGGTCCAGTAGGAAACTTACATTCCCATCTTTTATTAGAAAATAAAAAGTGAAATGGGTGTCGGTTCTCATGACTTTTTCCTGTGTAACACATGGGCTGAGTGGGCAACCTGGTGGGGAGAGAAATCTTGAGGAACAGGGCTATACAGAAGAGAAGTCAACACCAGCATCTGTCTATTGTAATCGTTTGCATGAGATTCTGTAAAAAACGAAGTCTGAGAAAGCGTGGAAATCCAGACCTGGGGAGGGACTGGAATGGCTAGATAGGTTGTTGCTGACATAGAAATGCAGAGCCAACAATCTTTGGGTAGGGTAGGATTGTAGTTTAGTAAAAATGAAAGAACATTAAGGGTTTGTAAAGGTGATCTGGACTAATTGAGTGAAGCTGCCAGTCATTGGAACTGAGCTAAAGGTTTTAAGTAAGGGGAGGGGAGTTCAATTATGGCTGTGGTAAACACAAGCAGGAGGGAAAGTGTTTTATCCCTGAGATAAAAGACAGTTGAATTGGAATTGCAGTAAAATTTGAGAGTAAGATCTACAGAAAATGTGTAACAAAATGGCCTATTATAAAGAGAATAAGGAGGTCTAGGTAATTTTAGAATCTGACATAGCCCTAACTTGTCACTTTAATATCTTGAATAGCCATAGGACATTAGAAGGATCAGGAATGTACAGATAGCATTTAGCTGTTATAAACGCACAAATATTTTGTGTTGGTGTTAGAATGTCTAATGTCATTTGAGTTTGGAGTACATCTTGTCTTATTAATATATATATGTATTTTAATTTAGGAAAGAGAACAGTCATTATGTCTTTTACAGTGAAGAACTACTATTTGGGAGGGCATATAGACAGATGATGAAAGTTTTTTTATATCTTACATGACTCTACATGGGAAAGTATAAAGTGGCAGGAAAAAGATCAGAAATGAGACCAGACCAGAAAGGAAACTGAGGCAGAACAGGCTCGACATTTCCTCTAGCGGGTAGAGGAGGATCAGGCCAGCTTATCTCAGTGAAACCTGTCCTCCAGGTCTTAAGAACAGGCACCGACCTAGTGTCATTTAACTGGTGGAAGGTGTCCTGTGGTTTATTAATAGGCATATATATATATATATATATACATATATATATATATATATATATATATACATATATATATATATATATATATATACATATATATATATATATAGTTGTTGTTAAGATTAAAACCCACAGCAGTTACAAGTCAAACACTTTAATCCAGTCTAAATGTAACATATATAAAACAGAAATACAAGACCTTGTCCACAAGAGCAAAACATCCTTTAAAGAAACATCATAAAGTGATTTATAAACAGCACAAACAGTGGCAAACAAGAATGACAATTATGATTACCTAATATACTTTAGCAATTAAGAAATAAGAGTAAACTCTTATCTCCTGTTGTTATGGAAAAATTAAAAGCATTGTGTTCTGGCCACTGAGAGCCATTTGGGCTTCAGATCTGGGCTTCAGATCAGGAGGGAGAAGTCTGAGATTCGGCAGAAGGCAGGCTAGCAGAGACAGGGAGGTGGACAGTTTTTTATTTGAGTACAGAGAGAGGTGTGGGAGAAGGAAGAATTTCCCATCGGGAACAGGGAAAGGTAATTGTCACACCTGGTGTGGCAAAACGAGCAGCAGCAGGGCCTATACTGAACGTCTTCAGTTAAAGCCAAGGCGTGAGGGAATGTGGGTGACAGACCAAGGGCAGTCGTCACTGGGGTCAACCACCGAGGGGAGCCAGTCTCCCCGGAGAGGGTCCGTCTGTGACTAGCACTAGGTTTTATGGGCCCGTAAGGAGAAGGGAGTTTTTCTGTCCCAAGGGATGAGAGAAGAGAGCAGAACTGCAAGGCAGCCGACTGCAAAGAGGAAGGAGGTTCAGCAGAGGGAGTTGTTTCAGAGAGAAAAACCCAGAGCCAAAAGCGGCAGCTTTGGGAGCTGAAAGGGCTGCCAGCACAACAGCGTGGTGGTGGTGGTGGTGGTGGTGGCTTCAAGGCACAGGAAGTGTTGAAGCCCAGAAGGGGAGCGAGCTTACCCGATCTGAAGCTTCAGCATGGTGGGAACTGGGGAGCTGCCTGGGTTTAGATCATCTTGGAGGCAGGGTTAGGGAGAAAAAAGGAGAGAGAGATTGGGGGGCTATTCTGATCTGAAATGCCCAGTGAGATCTGGTATGGCAGAAGCGGCAAGAGCTATAAGGACCTCGGTCTGAGGAAGTTGCTAAGTGGCCTTAGCTGGGGCACAGGTTCAAGAGCGCTTAAAGCTTTTCAAAGAGAGCTTGTCTCCCTTCTCAGGTCTTGGCACCAAAACATATGTAAGCAGCAGAGACCACCAGGCTTGTGTAAAGGCAACATGGCATAGGAATTACCGTGCCTGGGTTCAGGCAGAGAGCGCCCTAAGACCTTCTGCCCTGAACAAACAGAAGTGTGTCCTTTCTAGGGATGGAGAGAAGACAGGGGACATTAGGCAGGAAGTTCTCAATGAACATCTGTGGTTAAAGTTTTCTGGCAATCTTGCATCTCAGTGGGCAGAGTCCAAAGCTTTGAAGTATCCAATGTAAATTTTCAGGTGTCTCCAGATGTCCCCAGGACCTGCAAAACCCCTTGTCCTATCTTATCTCCTTTCTTGTGCTTGTGGATGACAGCCTCAGGTGCTACACTGAGCTCCCTGCAGAGCACTGCTTCTACTGGCAAGCAGGCTGGGGGCTGAGACAGTCAGGTCCGGTTGGAGACTTACATGAATATCCACATTCATCATACTTCTATGGTTGGTTTTACTGCAGCATGGTTATCTGATGTGTACTGAAGTGTAAGTGCTGACAACAGACTTTTCCAAACTGATTACATTTTTCTAAGGTTTTTCTTGAGAATATATTTTCTGATGTGTATTGAGGATTGAGTGCATAATAACAGATTTGCCACTCTCATCCCATTTGTGAGGTTTCTTTCCAGTTTGAATTTTTTGGTGCATAGTAATGTCAGATTTTCACCTTAAGGCATCATTTTACCCAATACAGTGCTAACGTTTCTCTCCACTGTGGATTAGCTTATGGCTAGTAGCCTTAAATGATAACTAAAGGTTTGCCTTATTACACATGAAAATTATCTTTCCAGCTGTAACTGTCCAGTGTTTTCTAAGGCTCAAAAACTGACTGAAGATTTCTGCTGCATTCCTTAGGCGTCTCCAGGATGAAATCTCCAATGAATTCCAAGTTAGGAATTGTCACAGAAGACCTTGCCTTATTTTTTCCCAGTACGGATTACTGCTTAGAAAGGCTTAAACACACACTAGCAGCTTTGCTGCACTCACTGAATTTGTTAAGATTTTTCTCCCCCTTGAGTGCTGTGGTGTACAAGATATCAAATTTGACTAAAGATCTTAACACCGACTACATTTTTAAGGTCTCTCTCCAGTATGGATACTTTGATGCTTTGCCAGGGATGACCTATACCTGAAAACATTGGCACATTCATTGCATTTGTAAGGTTTCTCTCCAGTATGGATTCTCTGGTGACTTGCTAGGTATGACTTGTGCCTGAAGACCTTACCACACTCATTACATTTGAAAGGTTTTTCTCCAGTATGAATTATTAGATGTCGTGTAAGGTAGCAATTGTGACTAAATACCTTGCCACATTCATTACATTTGAAAGGTTTCTCTCCGCTGTGAATTGTTTGATGTTGGGCAAGGTGTGAAATTTCATCAAATACTTTCCCACAATGATTACATTTGTAAGATTTCTCTCCAGTGTGGATTCTCTGGTGCTTTGCTAGGTATGACCTGTGACTGAAGACCTTACCACACTCATTACATTTGAAAGGTTTTTCTCCAGTATGAATTCGCTGATGTTGTGCAAGGTAGCAATTTCTACTAAATACCTTGCCACATTCATTACATTTGAAAGGTTTGTCTCCAGTGTGAATTGTTTGATGTTGGTCAAGGTGTGAAACTTGATGGAATACTTTTCCACATTCATTGCATTTGTATGGTTTCTCTCCACTGTGAATTGTACAATGATTTGCAAGTTGTGATATCTGATTGAAGACTTTGCCACATTCATTACATTTGTAAGCGCTCTCTCTAGTATGAATTCTCCAATGACGTGCCAGAGAGGAGTTTAGACTGAACACTTTGCTACATTCACTACACTTGTAAGGTTTCTCTCCAGTATGAATTCTTCGATGACATATAAGGTATGAATTCTGATTGAAGACCTTTCCACATTCATTACATTTGTAAGGTTTCTCTCCAGTATGAATGCGATGATGACGTGCAAGATGGGAACTACGACTGAACACCTTGCCACATTCATTACACTTGAAAGGTTTCTGTCCAGTGTGAATTATCTGATGTTCTGCAAGGTGTGAGTTACAACTGAACACTTTACCACACTGATTACATTCGTAAGGTTTCTCTCCAGTATGGATTCTCTGATGCCTTGCTAGGGATGTCCTATGACTGAACACTTTACCACACTGATTACATTCGTAAGGTTTCTCTCCAGTATGGATTCTCTGATGATTTGCCAGGTATGACCTGTGAGTAAAGACCCTGTCGCATTCATCACATTTATAAGATTTTTCTCCAGTATGAATTATCAGATGCTGTGCAAGGTAGCGATTGTGACTAAAGACCTTGTCACATTTATTGCACTGGAAAGGTTTCTCTCCAGAATGGATTCCCTGATGATTTGCTAGGTGTGACTTACGAGTAAAGACTCTGCCACATTCATTACATTTGTAAGATTTTTCTCCAGTATGAATTATCAGATGCTGTACAAGGTAGCGACTGTGACTAAAGACTTTGCCACATTCATTGCATTGGAAAGGTTTCTCTGCAGAATGGATTCTCTGATGATTTGCTAGGTGTGAATTCTGAGTAAAGACCTTGCCATTTTCATTACATTTGTAAGGTTTCTCTCCAGTATGCATTTTCCAGTGACTTATAAGGTGTGATATCTGATTGAAGACCTTGCCACACATATCACATAGAAATTGTTTCTCTCCAGCATGGACTATCTGATGCATAGTAAAGCCTGAGCCTTGGTTGAAAGATTTCCCACACTGATTCAATTTGTATGGTTTTGTACTAATGGACATCACTGGTTCTTGTGTGAAAAATAAAGAATCAAGAAAATCATTTTCATATTCATGAAAAATGTTTGTTTTGATACTAGAAGGATGTCTTTGGTGGGATGAAACTGAGGAATCACTGTTGACAGACTGTTCGGTATAATTCCACTGACTAATACTCCTTTCTGTTTCAAATAGCTGTTGTTTAGGGAGATGTGATTGAAAGCTTACTCCAAGCCAATTTTTAATATGTTTCTTTCCTGTATCCCTTCTAGTATACTGATCTCTTCCATCAGTGAGATTTTCCTTGTGAGTCCCACATACTCCTGTGTCAAGTCTTTTATCCTCTCTCCAATGACACTCAATGTCATGTATATTTGTCTGAATTTCTTTGAAGCACAATTCTTCAGTGTCATGGTTTTCATGTCTTTCCAACATTACTGTCTGGAACATTTCTCCTGTATCACTTTTCCTTCTTGGTGGAACTATATTGATGACACTTTGAGGAGAAGTATCTAGGAAATATAAGAAATCATTGGGTTCTGTTTAAATATAGATGGTAAATAAATTCTGTTACTGAAACACATGACACTATACCAAAAGAAATAATGATAATTGAACAGTTATGAAATACCATGATTTTTAGATTTTAGGAAAACAAAAGGAATAAGTTTGATTACATGTAATTCAAATCAACTGCAGAAATGCTCAGTGTGAAAAAAAACACATTACATAAACTTACTAAATGGGTACCTTGCTATTGCAATTATCAGTCCACAAATTGATGAGAAATACATCTTTGTAGTTTAAGCATACTAGTTATTTCTAATGGAAGATGGAGGTAAATTAGACATGAAAATGATACTCTCATCATAGAAAGTACAGAAGAGTGATCAGTATTAAACAAAAGAATTTTGAAATATTTACTATAGTTACTTTTCTTCACCATTTCACAGCACTATTTTTTAAAAACCTTAAGGTAAGTTATCATTACTTTTCAATTAAGGACAGCAGATCAAAACATTTGTTTCTAGTCCTAATTTACACAGAGTATAAGTGAGAGAAAAAGGATTTGATTCTTGGCCTGCAGGCTCAAAGATTCACAGAGACAGTACATAATACAAGTCAGCAAATACAAGAAACATGGAAAGTAATATTTCAAGAGAGACAGAGAGCTGTGTTGTGACAGTGCCACTCGGCCATCCCTCACAGAAAATGTTCCCTGAGTCATCGACATTTGGACATATTTATTTAGACAGTGTTCTGAGAACAGCTAAAGGATGAATAGGTGTCTTTCACTGTGAGGTTAGTGTGGGAGTCCTCTGTATATTGCAGTGTGTAGAAGAACAGATATAAACTAAGAAGTAGCAGTACTCTGCATCCAGATCAACGAACCACCTGAGAAACAGCCAGCATAGAAAGACAAATATGTAGGGCAGGGAGTAATGGCAGGAGGAAGCCAAGGTTGTACTGGTAAATCTGTGGGACTTTAATTGCACCGGGGCAGTTAATATTGCTACCTTTGTGAAAAAGAGAAACAGATGTAGCAAGTGGCAGACTATGCAAATGAACGTTCAGGTGTGTGTGGTGGAGGAAAGGGATGGAACAGCGTTAACAGGGTAGCAGTGTGATAGTGCAGAACAAAGCAGATTCACATCGCCTAAAATCTCTTAATGAAATTTCTCAAATTAAGTGACCTGTAAGTTCTATGTATATTTAACAAAATCTGATTGATATATTCTAAGAGAATATATGCAGACATGCTCTAAGCAGGAAATGAAAGCAAAAACCTTGAAATAGCCAAGAACAGGAGACTGTGAATTAATTCTGTTCCCACACAGTCAATTTAACTTTTATCGAGAGTACAGCAATCTGGGAGACAATGGTGGACAAGTGATGATTCTCTGGCTAAGGAGACAGAAATAGCTTAGAAGAAACAAGTCTAACATTAGTGAAATTGAGAAATAAAACAGAAAGATGAAAACAGCTGTTAACTATTGAGGATCCCCAAGCACTGCCATAGCTCAGTGATCAAGGACAACCCGAAGCAGACGATCTGCCTTATCACTTGTTGCCGGAAGGCCAGTCTGATCTTCTATCACAACACCTATGTCGTTCACAGCAAACAGGCACTGCTCAGCTAAAGAAGGGTGAGATCAATACAAAAAAACGTTCTGAGAGACAAAGGAAGACTAATCTACCTATCGTAGTGGAAAATGCTACTGTACATTTAAAGAACTAAAGCAAATTTCCTCCGACTCTTCTACAATGCTGAGCATTTGTTCTATGAGGGAGGATTACCTTCATGAGAAAGCCAGACCAACACAAAACCAAAGAAACTAAAGACCAATCATATCCCAAATGGGTCTGGTATAAAATCCTCAACAAAGTACTACCAAAAGCACATTAAAATGGATCATAAACCATGACCACATGAGATTTACCTCTGGAATATAAAGATAACATCGATTCATGAAATACACCACATGAGCAAGATAAAAGAAAAAAAATCACATGATCATTTTAGGTGATAGCAAAAATTATTTCAAAAAGTCAATACCAGCTGGCTGCTGTGATGCACACATGTAAATCCAGCACCTGGGAGGCCAAGGCAGGATAATCACCATGAGTTTCAGGCCATATAACCCCCAGTTCTGCTGGGTATGTACCTGCCCTAATGGAAAAGATATTCTAGAAGAGGTATTTGTAAACCCCCGCTCATACTATCATTATTCACTGTAGCCAAGGGGTAGAAGCGTCCCAAGAGGAGTAACAAAATATGGTTGTAGATTTGCTGTGGCTTGTTCCCCAAGGGTTTCACTTCAGGAGCTTGGCCTTTGGTGTGGTGATATTGGGACGTGAAGGACCTGAAGATGTAGAGCCGAGTAGGAATCAACTAGCTCACTGGAGGTGCTGCCTGCAGAAGGGATTAACGCAGGTCTGGCAGAACGACTGAGTTCTCATAAGAGTGTGCTGTTATAAAGTGCACTCATGACCCCTAATGCAGACGTCCTGTCTCACCATACGATCTCTTCTGCACATGATCTTGCCAAGATGCCCTCCTAGAGGATGAACCAACAGGAACACCTGATCCTGGTCTTTCAGATCCCAAAACTGTCAGCTAAATAACCTTCTCTTTATGCATTATTCAGCCTCAGTGATTTTGTTATAGCAGCAGAAAGCAGAGTAAAGCCCACACACTATGGAATATTATTCAGCCTTTAAAAGGACAGAAATCCTATTATATGAAATAAGATAAATCCAGAGGATATTATGCTAAATAAATATGAAAGGAGAGTCATGAGAACATAACCACTGAACAAGTCCACATATATGAAACATCTAAGATAGTCAAATTCATGGGAACAAAAAGAAGAATGGCAGTTGCCAGTGGCAAAGGAAAGAGTAAGATGAAGAAAAAGTAGAATTAAATATTCATCCAAATGAACTGAATTAAATTCAAGGAACAAGAAAAATATGGTATATTCTAAATCTGCCAAGCTCATACAATACACAGTGGTACCTGGTTTCACAAACTTTATTTGTTTTATGATTTTGGGGAAGATGTCCTTGGTTGAGTTTGTCATGTGATGTGGAGTTTGTGAATGAAAGCAAAATTTTGTCACATGCTTTTATTTGAGAACCAAATTGTGTGTGAACAGAAGGACTTGTGAACCATGGTATTACTGTAATATTAAATTCACTGGACAATATTTTAAAAACATGTGTTACAGGTAACACTAATGTGTATATTAGTACATAGTTGGCAATATGAATGAATATAAACATGAGCTTATCCAATATTAATATATTTGACTTCATAAATGTCACCAGGAGAACACAAGTAGCCTAATGGATGAAATAAGTAAATGACCACAGAGGAGATGGGTTTACCTACCATCACTAATAGTGACAACAAAATGAGCAGAGAAGTAGTCAATAACGTGAGTAGCAAATAAGAGCCAGTGAAGAGGACAGCACTAGAGATGGGCTCACAGGGACCAAGTGAACATCACAGGAAATTCAGATGGAAAGAAAGATGGGGAACACAACAGTTTTTATGTGCTGAACTCAAAAATGCAATTTCCATAACTTCAGACATTTTGTAGAAAATGAAGGTGATACCACAATAGTGGAGAAGAATTCCATGAAGTGCCAGAAATAGGCTTAGTTTCCTGTAAAATACTATGAGATATTTAAATGTTAACTTAGTACAGTGATATCTTGGCTGTCAAACAGCTCTAAGTTTGAACTGCTCACTACTCGAATAGCAAAGCTTAAAAAAAAATTTGCGTGTAACTGCTCCACAGTAGAACCAAAAATCCAATGTGAAGAAACCTGGCCATGGATGTCTTCTTGCCAGGGGACATAAAGTAGTAACACTTCAGTCTAAGCACTGCTTTCACCTAGACAACGGATAGCGCTCGTGTTAGTGCATTAAAATATTAGTCACTGTCCTTTTTCTTTTGTTCTTTGTGTAAAATACTATAACCATGGCTCTAAAGAAAGAGATATCAGCATTAAAGGTAACAGGAAAACTGTGAGAACCGCAATAAATAAAGAAATCACAGCAAAATTTGTTAAAAACCTGGAAAAATGAATTTGTAAGTATAATTTTTGGACCTCAGAAGCAATTATTTGGTTTTCCTTTTTTTTTATGGGAAATATACATTAAGTTCTGAAATTTTGGTACTCAAACATGAATTTGTAACAAATGGAGTTCACAAATGGAGGAATCACCATATAACAAGATGGACACAACAAATTTAGGTGAAGAAAACAATAACCTGAGCAAAGCATTTGTTCCAATAAATGACAAATCACTAAAATGTAAATAAAACATGGCAGTTAAGTTTATAAAACTGACAACATACCATCGGGGGAAAAATACTAAAATAACAACAACAAAAAATGCCTATCTAAAGACGTTTCTAAGATAGGAATTAATAAACCAAAAAATGACATCGTCAAGCTATCAAAAGTTCCAAATTTAAAAACAATGAATTTAACACACAAAAGTGTACTTTAACAGTATGTTCTATGGTAAATGAAACAAAAGTAAATAATTAAGACTGTTCAAAAAATTCTGGAATCGTGTAAATTTTATACAGACTCTTGCTGAGTTACACTTACCTCAGTGAACAAGAAAATCTACTAAATATATAAAGCAATAAATAATCCCTGTTAGAACACTCTCACAAACTGCAGATATAAAACAAAGAACACAAGTATCATAAAAAATATGCAACTGCTAATTATACACATAAAAAGTTTCTTTTATACCACGTGGTAAGCTACAGGATGAAAGAACACTGTCTTAAATAAATGATGGTAGCCTTTATAATCTAAGGCATCACTCAGCTTCATAAGGTGGCTCAATAAGATGCATGAAAACCATTTTTTTATGAGTTTGAGCTTACACTACACTGAACAAAGGTCTGAGCCAAGGTTTGTTGTTGAAAATGAACAGTGGCACCCATGGGGTGCATTTACTGCAAAGCTTCATGCATATGACAGCATGAACTTGAGAAATGTGTTGCTAAGAGATTTTTCTATGCCAGTGATTGAGATTTTTCTATGCCAGTGGTTCAAAGGAGATGACTGTCACTCTATGTGACCAACATGGCCACTGCCACAGAAAGACAATTCTGTGACAGTCCTCGAAAACTAGAAGGCAGCTGGAAACAAGGCTCAGTGAGGCACTACTGGCATTTTTATCTGTTGGGACAACTCAGTGTGGTTTCTAGGGTCTCAAGTATCATGAGACATGCTGAGAACCCGACTCAGGGTTTCCAGGGGTATAAGAACAGGGTGCAAGGGCCTTTTACACTGGGACTCTCAGAGTTCATTTTGAGAGCTCTGCACATGGCCCCATAAGACATTAAACATCTCGCCTGTTCCTGTTTAACACCAGGCCAGTATCTTCATTTTAATGTACAACTACAAGAGTTCACTACAAAACAGAAGGACAAAAATAGGGCAGCTGACATGTCAAATATTACAAAAGACATGCTGTTAGGTACGAGATCTTTCACAGACCTAGAACAACTGGCTTATCCCAATAAGACATGTGACCAGATAAGTTTGTTAATAAAACAGACATGGGCCAACATCCGTAAAGAAGGCACCCTAGTTCAGTCCTCCTTACATATCATACGGGGCTCTAAAGAACCTTACGCTCAATTCGTTGCTGCATTACAAGAGGCAGTCCACAAACAGATTCCTCATTCACAAACAGCTAAGATCATAGTGTTACAATTAGCCTTTAAAAATACAAATAAAGCTGTAAGCAAGCCCCCAGGGCAGTCAGAGCCACAAAAAAAAAAATAAATAAATAAATATCTTGAAAGTTATCTAAAAGCTTGTCAAGACATAAAAACCAAATCTTAAAAAAGTTCAATGTTAGCCCAAGCTATGTTAAGTTTTAGGAATAAAAACAAAAATGCCAATGTTCAGGGTTTCAATTGGAGAAAACAAGACATATTCATAAACAATACAGGGGCATCTGGCAGGGCCAGAATGATACTCAAACATACGAGGCAAACTATTCTCCTTCATAAGTTTTTATGAAACACACTCCATGGAATAGTCCACAAGAAGCTACACGTAACCTCAAAATGGGTTATCATGGCAGAAAAGGATGACATGTCAGACCCTAGGAGTCTGTATGTCAAAGGTAAATTTTAGCTCTGTATCAGCTACTTGGGAAGCTGAGGCAGGAGGACTGTATGTTTGAGGACGGCCTGGACAACTCAGTAAGACCCTGGCAGAGAATAAAGATGAAAAGGGTTAGGAATGTGGTTCAGTGGTACGGTAATCCTAGGTTCCATTCCCACTATCAAACAAAAAGTACTATAAATTTCACAGGCAAAATATGAAACAGTAAAAAAAAAAAAAAAAAAAAAAAAAGGAAAATCAGGAAGAGCCAAGGATTTTCTACACTTAAAGACCAGTAAGAGTAGTGGAAGACAGAAAAACCTAATACACAGAGCAGGATTCGGGGCGACCTTGAGATGGAGATCTGTTCTGTCCACACCCCCCACGCTAACACCCTGAAAGGTTGACTGTGTGCTTCCCATCAAAGAGAGACCTGTCTTTGGACTACCTTTTTGGCTCTGAGGAATAACAATCTCGGAACACCTAACACTCTCCCATTACACATAGCTGAGAAGTGTTAAAAGCAGAATGCAAGAAAGGGCTGAGTCACCACAGCAGGGAGAGACAGCAGGTCAGCTCAGTGTGGTTTCCGGGGACTCACAGGTAAGGACGAGCAGCCATGGCTTCTCATCTCCTGACTGTAACTTCCAAACATTGGAAATGGGGTCGAACATGGACATAGAACGTGGTGTAGAGATCAGGACCATGGAGACCTCTGCTCTGAAGTTTATGGAGAAATGAGCAACAGATGGACTCAGGAACCTGAGTCTCAAAGGTGGGGCGTGAAAGGGCCCTTCCCACACAACACAGAGTCAGGAACTGAAGACTTCACAGAAGCCAATGACACAGTATCGTCTACCATGACAGACACGCTGCTTTTCTCTACGAGCTGCAGCAACACTGGCAGGTAAACCCACGTCACTCAGGTGACAGGTGAAAACTGACAGTAAAGAAAACCCTACTCTGTGAGCTCACAGGAAGTAAACTTCTTTCCCACACTGCCTGTCTGAGTTCTTACCTGTGTTCATATCTCTGACACATTCCCAGCCATTTGAGTTTCGGGATACTTTCACTTGGCCATCCACACTCCAGGGCTCTGCCCCTTGCTCCAACATGGAGACAACACTCAGGTCAAAAGGAGAGATTCCTGTTGTAAAAAGAAAGGCAGGTGATGTGCTGTAGCTTTTCCATACTCCAGACCTGTTTACTTGGGAAAGAGAATACGGAGTGATCTAGAGAAATATTTCACTGTTCTATGCAGATATCTAGCTCTCTTCCAAGGACCAATGATTTGAAGCACAGGGATAAAAACAGAACTGGGTATTTTAAGTCTGCTATAAGACTTCATGCATATTTCCACTCTGAAACCACTACTGACGGATCTATCACAACAGTGGGAGAACACCTGAAGAAAGAGGACAGTTAAAGTCCAGATGCCGCAATGTGAAGCTTCACATTTCAGAGGCAACAGGCATCTGTCTCAGTCAAACAATGCAAAGGATTCCATGAAGACACAAGGGAAAATCCAGTAGATCTGACTTCTGGAAGGAAGCCATCCTCACCCAGGGAGACCAGGTTCCTGTAGTTCTCCAACATCACCTCCCTGTACAAAGTCCTCTGAGCAGGACCCAGGTCTTTCCACTCCTCCTGGGAGAATTCTATGGCCACATCCTTCAATGTCAACAGACCCTGAAATAAAAAACATGTATCACCATGGGAACATGGGGAAGAGTTATAATTTCCATACATAATGAAAAGGAGGGAAATGTAAGCGTCGATTCAATTGAAGTGACTGCGCTAGATCCATGCTGAGAATGGATCCGCACTTCGAATGTCTGGAGTGACAAAGATGGTTTTACATGCTAATGAGGTAACTAGTGCCAGGCGATTCCCAGGTAGCTTCAGGACAGGGGCTGCTCATCATGAAGACCTACACAGTATTAGATGGTCATGACATTCACTCCTACTCCCAACCTCCAGGGAAGGGAGGGGATTTCATGTTTGAATTGATCAGTAACGTCAACAATATAACCAATCATACCTAGGAATGAAGCCTCCATAAGCACTCTAAAGTTCAGGGTTCAAAGGAGCAGTCAGAATGGATGAATGTATGGAGGTTTCTGGAAGGTGAAGCATCCACAGAAGGCACGGACACACCATGTTTCCTATTCTATAGTTTGCCCTGTGCATCTTTTCCATCTGGGTGTCCACCTTTTTAACAAGCTTTAGAAAAAATGCTAATGGTAAGTGTTTTGCTGATTTTCATGAGCTGCTGAGGCAAATTATTTGAACCCAAGAATGGGATTGCAGGAACGGGAATCCCCATGTATAGGTGATCACTGGGCATCCACGCCCCAGGGCTCTGCCCCTTGCTCCAACACGGAGACAACATTCAGGTCAAAAGGAGACATATCTGTCATCTAATGTGGGGACACGTCTGTGGGTCTGATCCTGCAACAGTGGAGTCTAGGCTATTTCTACACAGACAGTATCAGAACTACACTGAATTAGAGAACATCCCCCACAGAACTGTTTGCTTTCTGTATGGAGAAAAATCTTCACATATCCAGAATAACAGTTTTCTGTGTGGTGAATGTACAGGAGAAAATGAGTTTGTCTTTACTATATATTCATACAAAAGTAAGGTATTTTAGAATATATTATATCTGTACAATTGTGTTTTACCGTACTTTTGTAAGACACTATAATGGATAGATTTCCCATTTTGTGGACAATACATGAAATGCACAACTAAAAATTCAGAAACACACTTTTCTTTATGGTAGGTGCTATGTCCAATAAACTAAGTGCCATTTGGTATCTACATGAGCTAGAGGATGAGTTGTGTGTTGAGAAATGAAATAGTTCACAGTAGCTTTAAAGAAAGATCAGAATCTAATAAAGCATGATAACTACAGCAATAGTACAGGCTAACGCTTTTGGACACTTCTAGGTACTACATATTATTCTAATTGCTTTACGTGTATAATTCATAGCAAAACATAATAGCCCACAAGAGAAATGTTTTCCTGTTACTATGGAGAAAACTGTGTCACAGACACTATGGCATTCACCTCAGGCCAAAGAGCTAAAAATGCCAGACACATCTGAAACTAGGGGCCAGGGTATCAGAATGAAAGCTAAAGAATCAAACTATTAAGCAATAGATACAGCATCAAAAATAAATTAACGGCTGGTGAGATGGCTCAGCGGCGTAAGCACCTGCCTTGCAAGCACGAGGGCCCGAGTTCGACTCCCGGATCCCACATATGAAAAAGGGGCCGGTGATATCGCTCAGCGGCACGGGTGCCTGTTGGCACGCGAGGTCCTGAGGTCGACCCTCCGGTACCCACAAAAAAAAAAATAAATTAATTAATTAACACTAAGTTTCCTACGTGAGAAAACTGGAACCAAGTTCAGGATAACACTATGAATCTGTACGAAAGTTCATTATTTATGCACACACACATGCACACTTATGTTTGTCACTGCTACCAATGCAGTAACAGGATAGTGTAGTACACATTTAAGGCGAAGGAAAATATTGAAGACATATATTCTACTACTTAAAAAGAGAATATTGGGAGAGCTGGGCATGGTGGTACACACCTGCAATCCCAGCACTCAGGAGGCTGGCAGGCAGATTGCCATGAGTTTGAGCCCACCCTGAGCTACAAAGTGAGTTCAAGACCAGCCTGAACTACATAGCAAGGTTTTGTCTCAAAAAAAAAAAAGAGAATCTGGGGGTTGGGATGTAGCTTAGTGCTAGAGCACTTGCCTAACATACTTGAGGACCTAGGCTTGAAATCCAACACTGTAAAAAAATTTAAATAAATGCAGTATTTACAATAATAATGTGACCTTGATAAAAGCCATGGAATTGCGTATCCACGTACTCATGTGCACACATTACACTTAAATCAACGAATTTAAAAGGAGTCTCTCAATTATACTTTTCAATGATTATTTTTTATCACCACTTACACCAGTGCATATTTCAGCATGCATGGACAATGATAATGAAAAAAAACATACCTCAGACTAAGGCACTAGTGTTTACTAAGAAGTTTAAAATGGTACAACAGGAAAACTTCTATAATGGAACTTGAACTCCAATCTCTAATAAATATTCATACTAAAATATATTTACAACTTAACCACTTAAATTCAGATATTTAGGCATTACCAAAACTCAAATGGAATTTACTAGCTTAATAAAACTGTAAGATTTGGAATTCTTGAAAGTATGTGGTGCTGGAATCAAAACCAGGGCTTCACGCACACCAGAGGAGCACTGTACCTCTGAGCTACATCCCCAGCCCAGAAATTATTTAATATAACTAATTTAACAGATTAAGAGAAAGCAATTATGTATTTCAAAAATACATAATGAAAAGAATTACACTGGACCCCTGAAATTTGAGGGTGTTACATTCCTAGAGCACTCATAAATTGTGAAAAACTGCGACTTTCAGACGTGATCAGAAAAATGCCTATAAATCCCTATTTTTACCGTTTAAACCCTAAATATGCTATGTCTCCTGCAGTTATGTAATTTAACTTAATAAAATACTGCATCGTTAAAGCCTTAGAAGGTGCAAGGTGTTATGGCAGCATCTTAGGAATTTTAGGGCTTCAAGAACAAAATAGAACACTCAAGATAGCTACATGTGGTACAGCACCCTGTTATGACACAGGAATGTTGGTGCATCTGCAGGAGATTGGTTACAGGGCAGCAGCCAATCAGCAGCAAGGAGAACTGAATAACTCTCTCAGATTGGCTACTTGCAAAACTCCCATCAAAAAGACAATTTTGGAGGATATTTCCAGCTACCCTGAAATTGCAGGGGTTTCTGTGAACATTTACTAGTTAGGTTCTAAGGAAAAATCTGCAACGACTGAGGTTGCGAACTCTGAACTGTGACTTCACAGGGGTATATTGTACTGAAAAATTAAAAAGCAATCCCAAAATGTAACTTGAAAACTCAAAAAGTCAGCAAGCCTGATATTTAGCAAGCATATTTCACCAAAAACTGAAATTGGGAGTAAATGCTGGATGCATTTCCTCCTAACAAAGAAGAAAAGAGGGCTGGTCGGACTCCAGCCCATCACAGCTGTGGTAAGACCTCTGAGCGAGGATCAGTAAAGAGGGAAAAGGTGCGAAACAAGAGGACAGGGAAAACAGAAAAGAGCTGAGTTTGTTAAAAACTAACAGATACCATGACTACAACCTGGAAAAAGAATGTTACTTAAATACAGGAAGTAAAAAACAGTGAAAATAATCTTCCTCCCTTGGTAGCTTTCATAAACACACATGTTCATATGCACATATGCATGAAACATCTTACATTTCCATTAGCAAATATACCATGGCGCTTAAGTAAAAGACACTGCCTGATCCATGAAGAGAAACTATGCAATTGTTCTGAAGGACTGATGTCAGCAAGATAGAGGAGCAAGAAGCCCCAGATGTTCCCTCCCTCATGGGAACAAGGATTTAATAACAACATAGCAACCAACTGCCCTTGTAAGAAACTCAGAAAACACCTAAGAGGCTGGAACCCTTCATGCAAGCCCTGTAGGAACAAGAAGGAAGACGAAGAAGGGCTTAACAGACTTTTATAAAAAGACACCATCACATGCATCTCAGAAGAGAGAGAAAGGGGTAGAGAGCCTACCTGAACTTAAGATTGCCCCAAATTTCTTAAATATGAGAAAGATGCACACACAAATTCAACAAGATTAGAGAAATCCAACTAGAATAAATGTAAGCAACCTGCACCAAAGCACATCATTATGGTACAGTGGAAAGTCAGAGACACAGAAGAGTCTTGACAGGAGCACAGGAAAAGCGGCTTCCCACCTGGAAGCGCGCCCCAAGGAGAGTCAGAAGCTCGCTCGGCAGAAACTTTGCCAGATACAAGTAGTGGACGGCACATACACAGCGCTAACGCAAAACACTGCCAGTTAACAACACTACACCAGGCAAAATTTCGAAAACGGAGAAACTGAGATTGGCCAGATAAAAATCAAGAGTTCATTACCACTAAACCTGCCCTACAATAACTTACAATTTTTTTTCTACTCTTACCATTTTTTTTTTTTTTTTAATGAGATAGGGTCTTGCTAATTTGCCCCAGCTGGCCTCAACTTTATGATCCTTCTGCTTTGGCCTCCAGAGCAGATGGGATTACCCACGTGCAGCAGCTTGCCCAGCCCAAGAATTTAATAAAGAGAAATCATGAAGTTGAAATGAAGGAACAGAAAAACAAAGGAAAAAGGATATAAAACTGCAGGTATGGGCCGGTGAGATGGCTCAGCGGCATAAGCGCCTGCCTGGCGAGCGCGAGGTTCTCAGTTCGACTCCCAGCACCCACATACGAAAAAAGGGGCCGGTGATATCGCCCAGTGGCACAGGCGCCTGTTGGCGCGTGAGGTCCTGAGTTTGACCCCCCGGGTACCCACAAAAAAAAAAACAAAAAAAAAACTGTAGGTACATCACATAAGCCATTCACTATGAATAACTGTGTCCGACTGGAGTGAATTAAATGCTTGAATTAAAAAGACACACAATGACTGAAAAGAAAGGAAAAAAGAAAACTAAGATCCAACTATACGCTGTAAACAAGCTTCACTGTTGTTCAAAGGACTCACATAGGCAAAAAGGGGAAAGATGGAAAAGGAAATGCAAATGGAAACCCAAAGAGAGCAGGGGTGGCTACTTCTCTATTTTTTATTTATTTATTTTTATTTATTTGTTTTGATTCCTCTATTTTAAAACACAGCCTTTAAGATACAAAGGGTCATAAGAGAAAAAGGAGGACATTATGTAATTCTTAAAGGGGCAGTTCTCCAGGACATATGATAACTACAAGCATGTACCCGACATTAATCCTCTCCAATGTATGAAGAAAACATTGACAGAATTAGACAGCACAATAACTGGGCAACACTTCACGCTCCACATCACTTATGGACAGAATAACCAGACAGAGCATCAAGAAATAAACAGGGGTCTTCAACAACCTACACAGCATATGCATCTCGCAGACCTGTACAGAATACTCTACCCAACAGCAGCAGAAACTACTACCTATAAAACATGCAAGGAACATCTATTTCTCATACTACATGTTAGGTTAAAACAAATATTTACTAAGTTTAAGAAACTTCAAGTCATTCAAATTTTCTTTTGTGCACAATGGAATGAATGCAAAAATTAATAGCTGACGAGATACAAAAACCCCACAAATATGTGAAAATTTCAAATAACCAACAGGTAAAAGGAGGAAAAGATTTCAGAAATCATCTGTGGCAAAGAAAAATGAAAACAAATATGCCAAAACTTATGAAATGTAGTAAAAGCAACAGTAAGAAGTCTAAGGTAGTAAACTTTATGTCCAGAGCAAAGGACAAACTCAAACCAATATTTACATCTCAATCAAAAACAAAATATACTAAAATACCATAAGTAAAAGGAAAAAATGAGTATCGGAGCAGAGATAAATGACACAGCGGACACATTAAACCATAAAACATAAACTTTTTGAAAAGATCAGCAAAAATGATAGGTACCTTCCAGAATCATGAGCAATGGCATCTCCTCACATGATCCATGTCACTGATACAGTGAGATGGAGTTTTAGGGGACAGGAGCAAGGCTGAGTGCACCCCGTGTGAGCGTGCACATTACAGGATTACAGGAAGTTAGCAGTCCCGTGTCCAGCACTTCACAAAGGAGGGAGACAGAACAAACAAATGAGATCACTGCCTTACCTGAGAAACAGCCATTTTTGACTCCTTTTCTTTCCTCTGCCTCCTCTTCCAGGCTTTTCCTTATGTAACAGGAGTCTTTAAAAGACAATCCTAGCAAGGGGTGGTGGCCGACACCTGTAACGTCAGCACTCGGGAGCCTGAGGCAGATGGATCAAGGCCAGCCTGGGCTACAAAGTGAGTTCAAAGTCACCATGAACTGCATAGTGAGACCCTGTCTCAAAAAAAAAAAAAAAAAAAATGTTAATACTGAATGGCAAAAACACACTGTTTAATGCTCAGAATGAACACTGCTGCACACTGCGCTGAGGTGAGGATGATACAAAACTCCTACAAGAGGCCCAACCAGAGACTTTCTCCACATTTCTTCAGAGTGTGCTCCGCCTGGTGAAGCCCCAACACCTGGCTGCAGTGAGTTCTCCTTCAGGACATAGTCCCAGCCCTGACCAAACCCATACCTACCACTTCCCACTCATCCCTCCATAGATCACAGTCTGATCTCAGCCCTTAGAAATGCAACACACAGTCTGCGTGCCCAGTGCTGTGCACAGAATAGAGTCAACTTTAATATTATGAAGGCTGGGTCCCAGGCTGACCACGGGAATGGCACTGTCTGGTAAGGCCCACAGGAGACTCATTTGCAAAACACCTCAGCACTCCAATGGGAAGCCAGGGTTGACATCACCCGGGGGGGGCGGGGAGCCCAGCCCACCTCCCACCTTCTGGCTCTGCTCTCCCTTTGGAGCCTTGCTGTCCCTAGGATCCAGACAGTGGACTGGGAAGGATCAGAAAGAAACTGCAGAACAGGCAACATGGACCAGAGGTGAGGATGTGTGTGGTTAGGATGTTAGTGGCAGGTGGACAGATCACAGAAGACTCCAAGGTGACACTAGGAGACCTGGGAAGGAAAGTGTCTGCCACCTGCAACTGACAGTTGAGTGAGTGGTAAGTTGAGAGAGAACCAAGAGAAGGCCCTGAGCCAGGAGCTATAGCGGCACCAGAAAAAGGCGGAGGCCTGTGTGGCTGAAGCAGAGTGAGCAGGGAAGAGGATACTGCAGGAGACGAAGACAGGGAGGGACTGCTGGAAGCAGAGCAAGTGTGGCTGAGATATTCTAATACTTCTCTCCCACATTTGAAATAAATTTTGGAAATGATGGACTCTGTCAACCATCTAATGTAAAAATGTGGTTTTCTATCTTTTTTCAAATAAAATACTTAAAAATATTGTAATACATCCTATATTTAAAATACAGGCGCCAAGAGTTTAGCTAAGCCTCAGGAAGCGCAGGGTCACCCCTACCTGAGATACTGAGACTACGGAGGAAGTCATTTCCAGAGCTCGGGAAGGCACATGGGGACTGTGAAGGTAGAGGTACCTGTCGGATGTCCCAGCAGAGCTGAGGTGATGTACAGACACAGGAGTCTAGGGCTCCTGGGACAGGTGTGCAGGGTAGATGGAGACACAGGGATGGTGTCAAAGCCATGAAGATGGCGGTATAGAAAGGCAGTGGGTATTGTCAAGAAGAGGTTCAAGGCTAAAGTGTGGGACAGCACCACCGAGGACAGTGTTCAGGAGGCACCACGTTGCTGTCTACCCTGGCTGTGAATCGCTTCTCCTCTCCTCCAGCTCTAACCTCCTCCCTTTCCCTGCTCCTCTCCCTACTTTGCTGTCCTCATCTCCCTGGCGACCAACAGTCTATATTTCTCCATTTGATTTTTCTCCCCTCTACTTTCTTGGCTGCTTCTTTCACTCTTAAGATCTCTTTGGAGTCCCTCACCCATCCTCTGCCATCTGTGTATGGGTCTCTCTCTCCTGACCCCTTTGCCCATTTCTCACAGGGATGGGATGGATGAGAAGCCGCCTCTGGAGGAGCACATTTCCCCCCTGGGTGGAATTTGGGACGCAAGAACCCTGAAGTCCCAGGACAGGTCCAGGTCACCTCCCACAGCACGGCGGGAAGACTGCGACGGGAGGCCTGGGGTGCGGCCCCGGCCCCGGGAGGGGAGGCGCGGGCGAGGCCGGGTCCCCTCGCGGTGAGGACGGCGCCAGGCCGCGGAGAGGACAGCGGGTGAGGAGGGCGCGGCGGGAGGCGTCCGCGGCCCAGGAGGACGGGCAGGACCGGCCTCGAGCGCCTCCGCCCCGCAGGGCCCACGCGTTTCTCACAGCGCCGTCCAAATTTACTGGGGTGCAGGGGGCTGGGCGGGGCCTTGAAGGCCCCTAGGGACCCAGATACTGACAGGGAGCCGCTGGGACCCACGGAGCGTAGACAACCTGGAGAGAGGAAACTCACTCACCGCGAGGAAACCTTCCCTCCACCGGACGCACTTCCGGGTCTGCAGGAAACTGCGCGCGCAGCCGAGAACCCCGCGCGGGCGGGGGCGGGGAAACGCGCGGGGGGGCGGGGCGGGGCGGGGAAACGCGGGGGGGGCGGGGAAACGCGCGCGGGGGGCGGGGCGGGGCCTGCGCTCCCCGGGTCCGCTTCCCGCGGCGCCGCTCCTCCTGTTGGGGTCGCACCTCTCAGGGACGCCGGGTCCCCTCCGCAGCGTGGACCTGGGGTCTCCGTTCAGGAGGCCGCTTGCGGTCGGTGCTGGGCGGTTCTTGCTATTAAAATTAATCGGGGCGATTTAATGTAAAATCCCTGGCCTTGCCGGGGAGGCTGCAAACCAGGTCGTGGAGTGAGGACCTCGCCTGGCCCGAACGTGCGCTTTCACGCGCAAACCCAGGAGGAGAGCGGGCCGGCGGCGCGGGCCGCGTCGTGAGCGCCGTGTTCCGGCCCCGCGCGCTGGGCCCGCGGGCTGCGGTGCGCGGCCGGGATGTGGAGCCGCCTCCCGCGGAGTCCGCCGTCCCGCTCGGGCCGGGTCCGCGCGTGTCCGGTTCGAGTGGCGCCGTCCGGTCCTGCGCGTGCGCACCGGGCCCGCGGTCGTGCAGCCCGCGGCGTGGACGGTCCCGGCGCCCGGAAGCGCTTTTCGCGGAAGAGGGGCGTCTTTATTCCAACAGCGGGGAGCGTGCGGGGCGAGGAAGGCGGAGCCGGCAGAGAGGAGGAGAGTGAAGGGGGGAGGAGTGGACAGGTAGAGCGGGTGGACTCGGAGGGGGAGACACTGGGGAGGTGGAACTGGGGACACGGAAGACAGAGATGCGCAGTGCTGCGAGGGAAGAGGGAGCAGGTGACCAGGAGAGCAGTGGCCGAGCGGGGAGGAGACACGGGGCTGAGCGGACCAGAATTCAAGGACGCTTCACTTAAAGCTGCTTTTATGGTTTAGAGCTGAGTGTCCCTCCCCCAAGCCTCTGTGCTCATAGATGTAGCTTTAGAAAGGAGATTGGGTCAAGAGGCAGCTGAAGCTAAAGGTGATGTTAGGAGACGGGGCCTGGCCGGAAGAGGCGGGTCAGTAGGCCTTTCCTCCCTCTGCCCCTCTTAGTGCTCTTCTCTCTGCTTCCCCTCCACCAAGCCCCTCTGCCCTATGGTTTTTTTCTTGGAGCTGGCCGACCACGGGCTGAAATGTGAGCCAAAATAAACCTTTCTTCTAACGGGAATCCCAGGTTTTGTGCCAGTGAAGAGAATGACTAAGACAGCTTCCCTTCTGCTGCAGCCCTAGGAAACCAGGAACTAAAGAGACAGAGTGACTGGAAAGAAAGAGCTTTATTGACAACCCTTTGGCAAACTGGAAGCTGAGAACTTGTCATCTTGCTCAGACTTTGCCATTGCAATGCATATGTGGAGGTTTTGACGAGGTATATTTTTAGTTTCAAATAGGTGGGCTGTGCCCTGCGTTGGTGTATTTTCCACTGTCTGTTTTCTCAGGCACATAATGCTGATTCCTGGAGATTATTTAATGTGCTGGGGTCTGTAACTCACAAAACGTTACTGATGAGAAAGTTCTTTTGTAGGATACTGGGAGAGGGGGCAAAAACAATAGCTTTTTTTCAGAAATAGTTTTAACCCATCCTGCCTCTTCAGTAGAGGAGTCATCTTCAGCAAAATTACTGGGACACTAATAATACATTGCTTAGCTGCCTGATCTCCAAAATTAGTGCTTTTCAAAATCAACTAGCAGCAAGTAAAGCTATAGGGTTTGTTTAGGCTTTCCCTAGGTTTCAAAAGGAGAATTTAAAAAGAAATGTAGAGGGCCGGTGAGATGGCTCAGTGGCATAAGCGCCTGCTTGGCAAGTGGGAGGGCCTGAGTTTGACTCCCGGAACCCACATACGAAAAAAGGGCCGGTGATATCGCTCAGTGGCACGGGTGCCTGCTGGCACACGAGGTCCTGAGGTCGACCCCCGGTACCCACACACAAAAAAAATAAATAAAAAGTAGAAAAGGGTAAAAACAAACAGCAATATATGAGTTAAAGGACAGTTAAAATTTGAGGAGAAAGAACGGGGTTAAACAGTTTGCCACAGCAGGGACAAAACACCTTGTAGGAGGAAATGTGGTGGTGGGGAAACAAGGAAAAACAGAAGTGGATAGGAATCTAGAGAGAACTATAGGAAGTGTGGGGAAAGAACGAGGGGTGAGGAAACTAGACCTAGTGATTGTTGGATTGAATGTACGTGGAAGGTGAACTTGTAAAATACTATTTTTGGCTTGATAATCTTATTAATATAGAATTTGTAGAATTCTCCACATTATATGTACAAGAAGGAATCGCACAGCTAGCGGTATGGAGCTTGCCCATTTCCAGTTATTTCTGTCAGAAGATCACATCCATTTGCAGCCCCTGTTCAGCCAGGGGTGACGCTTAGCTCAGTGCGTTGAAGCTCACCCTGTTGCCTTTCCCGGTGCTGGGAGAGGGAAAGTGCTGCGGAGGAGACAATAACTGTCAGGACATGGTGCTTTTGAAGGGGACACCGACAGTGTTGTGCTCCCCACACCCCGCCAGTGGAAACGTCTGTTTCCTTTACTTTTAATTCATTGTTTGCACATTTATTGAGGTACTGCTTAGCTTATTTTAGTTTTTCTTTAATTGCTGAAATAATTTTGGAAACATCCCATAATCACCTCATGTTATTCTTCCAAATTTGCTGTATCTTCAAATTTTTTTAACCTCAGAACTCAGTTTTTTTTTTATGTACAAATTATTTTCTTTCTTAAACTTACTGTGCTGTTTCAGCTCGTGAGCGGTGTGAAGGCGTGTGATTCTTTACCATTTATTGGAGCTATACTGGGACGGACCTGCATGGAACAGGACTCTGTCATCACAGGTGCCTGCCTACAACAGAGTCAACACCTGGAACTGATTCTTTTTATTTTTTACTTTTTTATTTTTTTTTTCTCTCTCATTTGTTTTTTTGTTCTGGTGAAGGGTTTTTTCTTTTTTCTCTTTTTTTTGGTGGGGTTTTATTTTTGTTTTGTCTGTTTGTTTTGTTGTTTTTGTCTTCGTTTTTGTTTCTGTTTGTCTGTTTGCTCTTTCCTTCATTATTCTCTCTGGTTTTTATATGAGTGTAAACAGAGCCTCTAACCTCTTTGTGATTGTGGTTGTGATCTGTTCTTCCTTTTATCCCTTCCTTCTCTTTTTCCCACCAGTCCTCTGCACCAGTGTCCCAATGTTAGTGGGATCCCTCTTGGTCCTCTAACCTTACATCTAATTCCTTCCTCTTCTCCCAATACTCTATTTCCTCCTAACTCATTTTAAATTTAAACTCCTGAGGGGAAAAATTGACATACTAAGGACTTGTATACTGCATATAATTTTTCTGGTGTGTTTTAGATTTTGTTATATAACCGCAACTCTACTTTATACGGTTAAAAGTGGCAAATAACTGGTTAGCGCAGTCTGTCATTTTCTAGACTGTGTTTGATGTTTTAGGTACCATTATAGCCAAATGTGAACTAATTGTTCTAAACAGCTTTCCTTCCTGATATTTCATGATTGAAATTGACTAAGGGACACAGAAAATACAGTGGCACAGTACCAAAGAACCAGGGACTGGGCCAAACAGGTAGCAACTTCACATATCCAACAAATTGAAGAGGTAGGATCTGGCAGAAAGCTCAAAACCCAAAAACAAGCTTCACTTGGAAGATACTGCAGAGAAGTAGTCATCTCCTAAGGATCTTGAACACTAGCAATAAAGTAACCTACCATAGGTAATTTACAAACATCACCCCAGGAATTAATTTAAAGAAAGAAAAGAAAATGAGACGACACTTAAACTAGATGCAACCCCACACATCCAATTCACCAAAGGCAAACCTAGGGGGCAATGAGGTGGGACAATCCGAAAGCCACCCACCTGGCCTATCTGAAGTGGTAACAACAAAGCAACTGAATGAGGCTCTGGAAAAAATTAAAACAGAAATAATTTCACAGATAACTGCAGAGATAATGTCCACAATGAAGACCATGTTTAAGGACACTATAGCTGATACAGACAAAAAAAAATAGATGAGCTTAAGAAAATTATAGAAAACATGAATGTTCAGCATAGGAAAGAAATGGAATCCATAAGGCAGATTCAAGCAGATATCCAAGAGAGCAAAAATTCCATTGAAAGTATTTGTAGCAGATTAAGCCAATGTGAGGACAGGATCTTAGCTATAGAAGACAGGCTGGCAATTAGTGATCATAAAAAGGAAGAATTCTTAAAAACAGCAAGGGACCATGAAAAATCAATTCAGCAGCTGCTAGATGACTCAAAGATAAACAAGTTAAGAATAATTGGAATAAATGAAAAAGCAGGAGATAGCATCAATGACATTAGAACGTTGTTCACAGACATTATCAGGGAGAACTTCCCTGGAAGAGAAAAAGAATTTGACCCCATATAAAAGAGGCTTTTAGAACTCCAACTAGACATGATCAAAAAAAACTTCAGCCAGACATATCATAGTCAAGATCCCAGAACTTCAACAGAAGGGCAGAATCTTAAAAGCTGTTAGGGAGAAGAGACAAATCACCTATAAAGGAAAACCCATCAGAATCACAGCTGACTTTTCAGCACAAACCCTCAAGGCAAGAAGAGCTTGGAATGATGCATTTCAAGCTCTAAAGGAAAATAATTTTCAACCCAGATTGATGTACCCCGCAAAACTATCTTTCAAAATTGATGGAGAAATAAAATACTTTCATGACAAACAACATCTGAGAAAATTTATGATCACTAAACCAGCACTCCAAAATGTCCTGAAGAACATTCTAGAAAGAGATAACAAGGACTACAACTCCAGGAACCCTAACAGAAGGAATCCACCAGGCAGGGCAGATAATTAAATAGAGGGAAAGGGGAAAAACAAACAAAGAGTGGGAACCAACAACAGGAAAATATCATGACAAGTATAAGTCAATACATATCAGTTTTAACCATTTATTGGAGCTATTCTTTGATTTCTGCTTATAACTTTTCAGTGATTCGTTGTGCAGCTGGTACAGATGTTGATGAAGTTTTAATACTGTGTTTAGCCAGTCAATTGATATCCGGCAGCATTTTTCCTTGTATATATAGTCCATAGAATTAATGAGATGTGAGTTGAAATGGTTAAGTAGGTGGTCTGGTCAAATCCCCTTTGTCATTCCTATGCAAATATGGTTGTGACCCAGAAGGTGTTTATTGATTCTAACTATTAAATAGCACATTTTCCACATTCCAGATTGACTTCACCTGAGAGTGACTTTTCCTGAGAAAGGAGTCTAGAGAAGGAGAAAGAGGAAAAGAGTCAGGAACGGCTCTTAACTCAGGTAAAGTGATGTTCTCAGTTGAATGTTCAGTGTGTCCCTCCCTTCTGTTCCATGTGTCCCTCCCTTCTGAAGTGTCGGGCATGGCAGCTGCTCACCTTCTCTGATTCTGCAGCTTCTTGCGTGACAGGTTTGCCCATGCCTCCCTTAGCCACTCTCATTTTCACTAAAATTGCATCTCACCATGAGCCAGTGACAAAGGATCGTATGAGAAGGCATATTGGTCATGGTCTTATACTTTTGGGTGTCAGGAAATGTTTAGGGCACATCTGGATGCACCATGGACTCTCTATACACCAAGATAAAAGCAGCTGCACTTGGACATCATGTTTGGATGTGTACAAATACCTGGCAAATTCTGAAAAAGAAAAATAAGAGGAACCCTGCTTTACCTGATTATACTGTGCATGCAAAGCTAAATAAGTCAATCATGGGTTTTCTGGTTTCAAAATGTGCTTTAGAATAGAATATAAACAGACATGGGTGATAGAGAATGCTTTATTCCATAATTGGTTTTGAAATAGGAAGTCAACCTGAATATATAACAAGAGGAGGTTGTTTAAAATCACTACTGTGGGAGGTTGAGGCAGGAGGATCACAAGTTCCAGCCCAGCAAGATTTAACAAGATCCTATCTCAAAAAATGGACTGGAGAAGTAGATCAGTGCAAAGGCCCTGGGTTTAATCCCCAGTACTAAACAAAGGAACCCAATACTTCTTTATTTTTTATTTGGAGACAGTTCTTGCACTCTCACTAAGTTGCTCAGGCTGGGCTTGAATTTGTGCTCCTCCTGTCTCAGTCCCCCCAACCCCTCAGAGTAGTAGTGGATTAAAAGTGTGTGCTACCATGCTGAACTATTCTATTTCAATCTGTTCAATGAATATGTAACATTAGTAAATTTACTCATCTTGAATCATTATTTTACTAGTAGAATAAAGTCCATTTGGCTTTTATTAATGGCTAAATATCTAACTTAAAATGGATAAACTTACAGTTTTGCATACATTTGGACTTGTCAAGCCTCAGAACACCAGTTATGCTGTGGCTACTCTAAGCATCGAATATCACTTGGTGTGTAGAGCATTATATGTAGCACTTCTACGTATATAACTTTGTTTTTCTTTTGTATATTTCTTTTATTTTTTTGTGGGTACTGGGGTTGACCTCAGAACTTCGCGTGCCAGTGGGCGCCCGTGCCGCTGAGTATTATCACCGGCCCTTTTTCCGTATGTGGGTTCCGGGAGTTGAACTCGGGCCCTCGTGCTTGCCAGGCAGGCATGTTTGCCGCTGAGCCATCTCACCAGCCCTTGTATATTTCTTTTACTGTCCACAAAAGTGTGAAATTCAGAATGATTTAGTGAATTTCATACCCTCTGAAGGAAAGAGTTCATTAAATAAAAACCCTAGGGATATATAAATTGCCCAAAATTATCTTGTTGCTCTGAATGATCTATCAGGATGCTCATATCAGTCATATTGATCCTTAATATTTCTCTCCTGCTCACATTTTGTGTGCAGATAAGAACTCTACTTGTGTCTGATGGGAGAAATAAGGCTTTTGTTTCAGGGTCTATTGACATTCAGGGATGTGGCCATAGAACTCTTCCAGGAGGAGTGGAAATGCCTGGACCCTGCTCAAAGGACTTTGTACAGGGAGGCGATGTTGGAGAACTACAGGAACCTGGTCTCCCTGGGTGAAGATTGCTTCCTTCCAGAAGTCAGATCTACTCCGTGTCTCTCTGCATTTTCCCTTGTGTCTTCATGGAATCCTTTGCATTGTTTAACTGAGACAGATGCCTGTTGCCTCTGAAATGTGAAGCTTCACAGTGCGGCATCTGGACTTTAACTGTCCTCTTTCTGCAGGCGTTCTGTCCCCTTTGTGATAGACATGTTAGTGGTGGTTCCAGAGCAGAAATACACATGAAGCCTTACAGTAGACTTTTAAAATATCTACTTCCCTGTTTTTGATCTATGTGCTTTTGAGTCACTGGTGCTTGGAAGGGAGCTAGATATCTTTGTAGTACAGTGAAATATTTGTCTCGATCACTCTGTAATCTCTTTCTCAAGTAAATCGGGCTGAAGTCTGGCAAAGCTACAGCACATCACCTGCCTTTCTTTTTACAATCAGGAATCTCTCTTTTTGACCTGAGTGTTGTCTCCATGTCGAAGCAAGGGGAAGAGCCCTGGGGTGTGGATGGCCAAGTAAAAGTATCAAGAAACCCAAATGGGTGTGTGAAAGGTGTGAACACAGGTAAGAGCTCAGGCAGATAGGAAGGAAGCTGCACCATTAAATAGTGTTCAGGAAACTTCAGTAGTGAGAGAGGTCTAGGAAAAAAGGTTTATTTCTTTTGAGCTCACAGAGTAGGTTTTTCTTTACCACCAATTATCACCCAAGTTCACTCAATTATCAGTGTTGCTGCAGCTCAGAGACAACCAGGTCTCCCTGTGTGCCAGTGACCTCTCTCCAAAAGTGGCATCTGCTCTAGTGAGTCTCTTGGGAGACCATGCCTTTTTTGAGATTGAACTTGGGTTGACTCTGAAATTAACAACTTCATAATAGAAAATCTAGATTTTAACCTTCCCCTTTCTGTAGTTGGTATGACTACTACTTTACACTAGAGTAGTATTTGTTCCAGAAATTGAGTAAGTGGAAGATCTTATGGCAAACATTCAAAAGAATCCAATTTTGAATTTACTTTTTTCTCAGTATACTTGATGTAGTAATTCTTGAAAGAAAGGTAGATATCTTTGTATCTGAACTATTTCTACACATTCAGATAGAGATAGTCAGTGGATAAATTTGGGAAACAGTTTTTGAGACCATTCCATAATGTTCTCTTAGAGCTGAACAAAAGGCTGGGGTATTATTCTGTAAAAGGCACAGCACATCATATTCCTTTGCTTTGTAAATAGGAATCTATTTCTGACCTGAATATTATCTCTATATTGGAGGAAGAGAAAGAACACCTGTCTGTGTATATCAAGGTGAAAACAGCAAGGAACCAAATGTATGGGAATATATGAAAGGTGTGATCGTAGATGAGAGCTCAGATGGTTGGAGGGGAAGCCACATGTAAATAGTGTGTGGTAAACTCTTCCTAAATGTGAGAGCCCTAACTGAGCTTTGGACTCTGAACAACTGCTGGCTCCATTTAGCAGCTCCCAGCTGAGTTCAAACCCAGAGAAGGTGCCCTGACTGCTGCAGGCGGAACGGTCCCAACCTCATGGCCAGAAAACAGCCTGAACTTCAGGGGAAATAAAGGTGCAGACTTGCTGAGATTATCCACTACCCCACTGTAACCTACTGCTGGCTTGCTGGGATAAATCAACACAGATCTGGACTCTGCCTCCCCACATTATCTACCAGCGACAGCAGAGAAAAACCTTGAGGTGGACTTCTCTCTCTCTTCCTCCCTCTCCTTCTCTCCCTCTCTCCCTCTCTCCCTCTCCCTCTCCCGCGCTCTCTCTCTCTCTCTCTCTCTCTCTCTCTCTCTCTCTCTCTCTGTCTCTGTCTCTGTCTCTGTCTCTGTCTCTGTCTCTGTCTCTCCCCCCTTTCTGGTTTTTTTTTCCTCACTGTTGAGCTTGTTTTTATGAGTGTGAATGTGGTTTCTAGTTTTTTGTAGTTTTCTTCTGTTCTGTTCTTCCTTTTATTTCTTCCTTCTCTCTTTTCCTCCTGTCTTCTACACCAGTTTCCCAAAAGTTTGCATGATGCTTCTTTGTCCTCCAATCTTGCTTCTAATCTCTTCCTCTTCTTCTGTTTCTCTATTTTTTTCCCTTACCCTTTTTAAATTTTCTCCACTGAGGGCAACATTGACATATTGAGTGCTTATTTACCACATACAATCTTCTGGATTGTTTTAGATTTTGTTATATAACCACATATCTAGTTCATACTGTTAAAGGTGGCAAATTAATGGTTACCTCAGTTTGTCACTTTCTAGGCTTGGTTTGATGCTACTGTTATTGCTGATTGTACCACTTTAGCCAAAGTGACTTTGTTATGGCAAAATCGTGAAAGCCACTTACAGGGGCCAAGTACAGGTATAAGCAAGCTAGCTTTATTCAGCCAGTGGACTGGTGGTCAGTAAGAAACTGAGGCACTGATAACAAGTCTTTGTTCTCAGGGGTTTTTATACATTACAAGTTCCCCACAAGTTCCTTCCCATAACCATAGCAACCACATTACACCACATCATCTTTCTGGAATTTCACAGGAACGTCATAAGACCCTCCCCAAACATCTGATCTGTCACCCAGGATGTGGTCGATGGTCAGCCTGACCACTGTTTGCTGTAACTGTTTGTTTTTCCTTTTATGGGTTTTATGGTTAACTGGGAGGAGGTCTGAAGAGTTTATCTATGGATTAGTGCCTTACTATCTAACAGGGTGGGGGAGCGAGTTCATCCAGGGGTTAAGTGAAGACAAAATGGAGCCTAAAAACAAAAATGGAGTCACTTTAGCCATATCAGTATAAAATTTACATGATTCTAAACAGTCTTTTAATTGTTTCCTATCCTGTTTTTTTTTTTGACCTTTGAATCCCTCTTTGTGTCTACCTTCCCTTTGTTTTCTCTTTAATTAATTTTATTGGTGCATTTTAAATATACATAATCATAACATTCATCATATGGAATTTGTACCAGTGCATGACATATCTTGATTCTTTTTTCCCCAGCTCCCTCCTCCTCCCCCCTCCCCTTCCTCTCCCCTCCCCCATCCTCCCCTCTTCCCTTCCTTTTTTTTTTTTTTAATGTGGGTACCGGGAGTCAACCTCAGGACCTCGCGCTTGCCAGGCAGGCGCTTATGCCGCTGAGCTCTCACTGGCCCCCTTCCCTTCCTTATTTACATAAGGTTTGTTTCTGTTTTTTTCCTTCTATTCTCTTTTTCTTTTTTGTCCCTTCCTTCCTTTCCCCTTCCCCTCTCCTTTGTTCCCTTTCCCATTTGAACATTTTCTTTTTATTTCACAATATCTATTATGCATTTTGGTCCTTATTTTCCTGTTTTTCCTCTAACTTAGAATATACTGTTAAAGTACACTTTTTTGTGTTAAATTCATTGTTCTTATATTTGGAACTTTTGATATCTTGATAATATCATTTTTTGCTTTATTAATTCATGCCTTAATCTCAGAAATGTCTTTAGATAAGCATTCCTTCTTTTGTTATTTAATAAGTTTTCCCCTTACAGTATGTTCTCAATTTTATAAACTTTACTGCTGTGTTTTATTTACATTTTATTGATTTGTTATTTCTTGGAACAAATGCTATATTCTTTTTTTTTAAAGAGAAGAAGAAAAATAAAAAACAAAATTTCAAAACAACATAATAGGGTAACAATGGTTAATACATTATGTATTGTTATCTTTAAATTAGTTACTCAGGGTACAAGATATCAGCATTCAATTGTCTAAACATTACTGGCATAAACCTTTCTCTTCAATGAACTAAGCAAAATTAGTAGTGTATCTATCTTAACCATCTTATATATAAATGTAATTTTTTCTTTTCCCTTCTTTCTTTTCCCCATTCCCCCATCCCAGACTCTCTCCTTTTGACCAGTTTCTTTCTGATTCATCATATCTATTGTACATTTTGGATCTTATTTACTCTTTCAGTTTCTCACACTAGGGAGACAATACAATGTTTGCACACGTGCGTCCGGTTAATTTCACTTATGAGTATTTTCTCGAGTTGCATCCATTTATCTATAAAAGTCTCCAGTTTATCCTTCTTTATGGCTGAGTAGTACTCCATTGTATAAAAGTACCACATCTTTTTTATCCATTCCTCAGTTGATGGGCATTTGGGTTGCTTCCAAGATCTGGCTATTATAAATTGTGCTGCTATAAACATGGGTGCACATATATCGCTGTGGTACGATGTTTTTAATTCTTCTGGGAAGATACCCAGAAGGGGAATAGCTGGATCAAATGGGACTTCCAATCCTAGGTTTTTTGGGTTTTTTTTTGTGGGTACCGGGGGGTCGACCTCAGGACCTCGCGCGCCAACAGGCACCCGTGCCGCTGAGCGATATCACCGGCCCCTTTTTCGTATGTGGGATCCAGGAGTCGAACTCGGGCCCTCGTGCTTGCAAGGCAGGCGCTTACACCGCTGAGCCATCTCACCGGCCCACCAATCCTAGTTTTTTGAGGAATCTCCACACTGATTTCCACAGTGGCTGTACCACATAAAAGCTATCTATGACAAACCAACAGCCAATATCATACTAAATGGACAATAACTGAAAGCTCTCTCTCTAAAATCAGGAACAAGACAAGGATGTCCACTGTCCCCACTGTTATTCAACATAGTCCTGGAAACTTTAGCCAGAGCAATTAGACAAGAGAAAGAAATAAAAGGAATAATGATTGGAAAGGAAGTTAAATTATCATTATTTGCAGATGACATGATACTCTACATAGAAGACCCCAAAAACTCCACTAAAAAATTGCTCGATTTAATAAGCAAATTCAGTAGTGTAGCTGGATACAAAGTCAATTCTCAAAAATCAATAGCCTTTCTGTACACAAATGATAAACTTACTGAAAGAGAAATGAGGGAAACAATACCTTTCACCATAACATCCAAAAAAAATGAAATACCTAGAAATCAACCTCACAAAGGATGTACAAATGCTATATTCTAATTGTTTTCTTCAGGTAGACTCATTGTACCCATCTTTGTATACTAGATTAATATTTAACTATCTCATAGTATTTTATAGGAAGCTAAGCCCATTTCTTGCACTTCATGGAATTCTTCTCCACTGTTGTTTGTATCACCTTCATTTTCTGTAAAATCTCTGAAGTTCTGGGAAGTGCATTCTTGAGTTTAGCACACAAACACTGTTTTGTTCCCCATCTTTCTTTCCATCTGAATTTCCTACTGTCTTAGTTACTTTTCTCCTTACTGAGACAAAATACTTGACATCCAAAGTGAAAGGAGGAAAGACTTATTTCGCTGACAGTTTCTAGAGGTTTCAGTCCATAATCAGCTGGCTGCAAGACAGGATGGCACATGGCAGAGGGGCAACAGTTCATGGTGGCAGAAGACAGTGAAAGCAACAAGCAAGGGAAACAAGACTCTTATCTCTTGTATCATATGCAGGCTACCTGCCCTAGGGAGGGTGTAGCTCTCACACCCTTAATCCTAGCCAGAACTATGCCAAACCAATCAGTGGACTAAGGGCGTGTTAATCACATACCCTTAAGCCCAGCATCACACACACTAGATTCAGCCACCTCCAAAAAGCCTGCCCCCCCCATGACTGCACACGGCTTTGAGGAGACATCAAGACACAAGCTGTAACATCTGTGATGGTCACCTGGTACATGTTAACCCATCTGTGGTGCTGTCTTCTCCTCTGGCTCTTATTTGCTATTTATATTGTTGAATATTTCTCTTCTCATTTTGCTGCCAATCATGTTGCTGTTACCTAAAGCTATCGCCACTAGGGGTCATTTACTTACTTTCTCCATAAGGTTATTTGTGTTCACCTTATGAAGTCAAATATATTAATTTTGGATAAGTACATGTTTATATTTATTCATTCACACTGACAACTATATACTAGTATATATGTTAGCATTACCTCTAATACATCTTTTTATAATTTTGTTCAATTAATTTTGTATTGCATGAGTTTGGGAGAATTAGAATAGAGCATATTTTCTTGTTCCTTGAATTTAATTCAGTTGATTACCATGAGTATTTAAATCCACTTTTCTGTCCATCTTACTCTTTCCTTTGCCACTGGCAACTGCCATTCTTCTTATTCCCATGAATGTGACTATCTTAGATGCTTTATATATTATGGAAGAGTACAATGATTGTGTTTTAATGACCCTCCTTATTCAGACGTATTCACTGAGCATAGTATCCTCCAGATTTATCAGTTATTTCATATAACAGGATTTCTGTCTTTTAAAAGGCTGAATAATATTCTGTTGTATATGGTCTTTACACTATTTTCCATTGCTATAACCAAATCACTGAGGCTGAATAATGTATAAAGAGTTATTTAGGTCATAATTTGGGGACCTAAAAGACCAGGATCAGCTGTCCCTATTTTTCATCCTCTGGGAGGGTATCTTGGTAGGAGCATGTGCACAAGAGATCTATGGTGAGACTGGACACCTGCATTAGGGGTCAGGTGTGCACTTTATAACAGCACACTCTTATGAGAAATCAGTCACTCTGCCAGATCTGCATTAATCACTTCTGTGGGCAGCACCTCCAGTGAGCTAGTTACTTTCCCCTAGGCTCCATCTCTTTAAGGTCCTTCATGTCCCAACATCACCACACTGAGGGCCAAGCTTCTGAAACACAAATCCTTGGGGAACAAGCCACAACAAACCACAGCCATATTTCATGAATCCTCTCGGTTGCTTCCACCCCTTGGCTACTGTGAGTAATACTAATATGAACGTGGGTTTACAAATACCTCTTGCAGAATGTTTTCCATTATGGGGGGATACATACTCAGCAGAATTGTTGGGTCATATGGCCTGAAACTCACAGTGATTCTCCTGCCTCAGCCTCCCAGGTTCTGGGTTTACACCACCTCACCCAGCTGCTATTGACTTTTTGAAATAAATTTTCTCTGTTATCTGAAATGATCGTGTCTTTTTTTCCCTTTCATTCTACTCATGTGGTGCATTGCACGAATTGATGTTATCTTTATATTCCAGGCATAAATCTCATGTGGTCTGGCTTATGATCCATTTTAATATGCATTTGATTGTATTCTCTTGAGGATTTTATACCAAATTCCTCAGGGATATTACTGCTCTATAGTTGTTGTTGTGTTGTGTCTTTTCAGTCAAGGAAAGGCTGCCTCATAGGCCAAGTGTGGCAGTCTTCCCTCTTTCTCAATATTGTAGAAGAGTTAGAGGAAGAGTTAGAGTTAAATTTTTTGTTGCTTTCTCTCCTAAGGACATTGAGTGCAGTCCTTTTCTTTTTTGGGAGGCTTTTGGTGACTGATTCAATTTATTTGCTTCTGGTCTGTTTTACATTTTCTATTTCCTCATCCTTGTGCATTTCTAGAATTTCATCTGTCTTTTCTTTGTTCCACGAGAACCATTCCATTTTATTTGCATAGAACTAATTGGTTGTAATGCCCCCTCTCTTTTTGATTATAGTTGAGTCTTTCCTTGTTTTCTCAGTTAATCTAGGTATTTTCTGTCTTTTATACCTAAAACTTATATAAAATAGTTTATATGTAAAACATCTTAATTTCAGGACTGTCCCTAGTGCTATTTTGTATTTAGTATTTTTCAGCCTTATCATAGGTTACAGTAGTCATCCATTAGTATGTGGCAAACATTCCAAGACTCCAGGTGTGGAACTGGAGCTGCAACTTGTAGAAAACCCTATATATACTGTGCCTTTTCCTATAGATACGTAACTAAGGTAAAGTTTTCCTTATAAGTTAGGCACAGTATAGTATTAATGGCAGTCGCTAAAGGTAAAACAATGCTGCTAACAATAGACTATGATAAAATACAAGCAACAAGTTTCTCTTAGAAACACTTTATTGTCCTGATGTCACTCTTCTTGTGATCAGAAATGCCTGTCTGCTGTGAATGACATGGGCATTGTGACATAAGGTCGGGCCATCACTGGCCTTGTGGCAACACGTGATAAGGCCGATCGTCTGCTTCGGGTCGCCCTTGATCACTCAGCCATGCCGTGGCAGTGCTTGGGGATGCTCCAGAGTTGATAGCTGCTTTCATCTTTTGTTTTTGTTTTTCGTTTTGTTTTTCAGTTATGCTAATGTAACTAAGGGTAGACTTCCCACTAGACTTATTTCTTCAAAGCTCTCTCTGGCTCCTTAGCTAGAGAACCATCAGTTTGTACCCATCCTCTCCCTAGGTTGCTGTGCTCTAAATAAAACTTACATTGAGTTTCTGTGTGGGAACGGAATTAATTCACCATCTTTTCGTGGCTGTTTCAAGTATTTTGCTTTCAGATGCTCCTTAGAACATTTCTGTACATAATCTCTTAGAATACAAAAAGAAGATTTTGTTAATATTCACCTAGAACTTATAGGTCATTCAGTTTGATCAATTTCATTAAAGATATTTTAGGAGATGGGAATCTGCTTTCTCCCCACCACCACACTGCCACCCTGTTAACTCTCTTCCATTCTCCCCACACCTGAACACTCATTCCCATAGTTAATAGGACAGTTTTATCCCATTTGCTGCATCCGTTTCTCTTTTCTACAAAGGCTGGAATATTAACTGCCTAGTGCAATTACAGTCTCACAGACTTACCAGCACAAACTCTGCTTCCCGATGCCCATTACTCCCTGCCCTTCACACTTGTCTTTTTCCATACTGGCTTTATTTCATATGGTTCCTTGGTCTGGATGCACTATTTTGCTGCTACTTGGTGTATATCTGTTCTTCTACACACTCGGATTTGCAGGGGACTGCCACACTAACCTCACAGCGTAATGACAGACGTCCTCTCATCCTGTAAATGTTCTGAGGACACTACCTAAGTCAGTGCGTACCGTGTTGATGACTGAGATAGTTTCCGTGAGGGATAGTTCAGTGACACTGTTACAACAGAGCTCAGCTCTTCTGTTCCCTTTAATATTACTTTCCACACTTCTTGTATTCGCTGTGACATGTAACATTAGGTACTGCCTATGTGAATAGGTGTTGCTGAGAACATGTTCACTGAGCCTGCAGGCCAAGAATCAAATCCTGTTTCTCTGATTCATAGTCTGCATGAATTAGGGTTAGAAACAAATGTTACTGACCTGATGTCCAAAATTTAAAAGTAATAACTTCCCTCAGGATTGTTTTACAAAATAGTGAGATAGTTAAGAATAATAGCTATTATATAGTAGATATTTCACAGTTTCTTTGACCAGTAAGAGTAATCAACCTTTCGTCCTTTTTAAGAGTGGATCATTTTCATGTCTCATTTCCCTTCATCTTCCATTAGAAATAATAGACTAGGGGCTGGTGAGATGGCTCAGCAGCATAAGTGCCTGCCCGGCAAGCACGAGGGCCCGAGTTCGACTCCCGGAACCCACATACGAGAAAAGGCCCGGTGATATCGCTCAGTGGCACGGGCGCCTGCTGGCACGTGAGGTCCTGAGTTCAACCCCTGGTACCCACACACACAAAAAAAGAAATAGTAGACTAGTATGCTGAAACCACAAAAAATTATTTCACACAAGTTTGGGGAATGAATATTCCACAATAAAGGTACCCATTGAATTAGTTTATGCAATGTGAATATTTTTACCATAGTTTGTTTCAAACAGCATTTCTGCAGTTGATATGAATGTAATTAAAATTTTCTGATTTGTTTGTTTTCCTAAAACGTAAAAATCATGAGTTTCTTAACTGTTCGACTATAATTATTTCCTTTGGTTCAATGTCATGTGTCAGTAACAGAATTTATTTACCATCTGTAATGAATCAGAACCCTATGATTTCTTATTTTCCTAGGTACATCTCCTAAATGTCTCATCAAGGAATTTTCACCAAGAGGAAAAAGTGACACAGGAGAAGTGTATGAGACAGTAATGTTGGAAAGACATAAAATCCATGACATTGAAGAATTGTGCTTCAAAGAAATCCAGACAAATATACATGACTTTGAGTGTCATTGCAGAGAAGATGGAAAACTTGACTCAGGATTCTGTGTGACTCATAAGAAGAATCTCACTAGTAGAAGAGATGAACATAGTAGAAGGGATATTGGAAAGAAACATATTAAAAATTGGCCTGCAGTAAACTTTCAATCACATCTGCCTGAACTGCAGCTATTTGAAAGAGGAACATTTATGAGTGTAGTTACAGTGAGCAGTCTGTCCACAATAATTCCTCAGTTTCATCCCACCAAAGAAATCCTTCTGGTGTGCAAACAGACATTTCTCATGAATATGAAAAAGATTTTATTGATTATTTTTCACATAAGAACCGGTAATGCACATTAGTACAAAACCTTACAAATGGAATGAGTGTGGGAAATCTTTTAACCAAGGCTCATGCTTTACTATGCATCAGGTAGTCCATGCTGGAGAGAAACAATTTCTATGTGATATATGTGGCAAAAACTTCAATCAAAATCAAACCTTAGAAGTCATCAGAGAATGCATACTGAAGAGAAACCTTACAAATATAATGAATATGCAAAAGTCTTCAATCATATTTTTCAACTTGCACGACATCGGTGAATTCAGACCAGAGAGAAACCTTTCAAATGTAATGAATGTGGCAAGGTCTTCAATCAGAAATCACACTTTATACATCATCAGACCATTCATACTGGTGAGAAATCTTGCAAATGTAATGAATGTGGCAAGGTCTTCAGTGACAAGTCATACCTAGCAAATCATCAGAGAATGCATTCTGGAGAAAAACCTTTCCAGTGTAATGAATGTGGTAAGGTCTTTACTCACAATTGCTTCGTTGCACAACATTTGATAATTCATACTGAAGAAAAACCTTGTTAATATAATGAGTGTGGCAAGACCTTCAGGTGCAGGTCATACCTAGCAAGTCATCAGAGAATCTATGCTGGAGAGAAACCTTACAAATGCAATGAATGTGGTAAAGTGTTCCATCACAGGGCATCTCTAGCAAACCAGCAAAGACTCCATACTGGAGAGAAACCTTACAAATGCAATGAATGTGGTAAAGCATTCAGTTTTAGGTCATTTCTAGCAAAGCATCAAAGAATCCACACTGGAAAGAAATCTTGCAAATGCAGTGAGTGTGGTAAAATGTTCAGTTGTAAATCATACCTTGCAAAACATCTGATAATTCACACTGGAGAGAAACCTTGCAAATGTAATGAATGTGGCAAAGTGTTCATTCTAAACTCATCCCTAGCGCATCATCTAAGATTTCATACTTGGGAGAAACCTTAGTAATGTGATGATTGTGCCAAGATCCTGAATCAGATTTGACACTTTATACACAGACCACTCATAGAGGTGAGAAATCTTACAAATTCAATGAGTATAGCAAAGCTGTTAGCTCATAAGCCTAACTAAGCACACTGGAAAAAATATGGCAAGGGCTCTCATGGTAATTCCTAACTAGGAATTCATTGGTGATCTCACCCTGGAGGGAAAGCTGACAAACGAATGAGGCTTTATGCAGTGTTCAAGGGCTTTTGTGAAAATTCCTGACTTGGAATTCATTGGAGATAACAACTTGGAGAGAAATCTGACACATGAATGAGGCAGGAGTCTTCAGGCACTGTTTGAGCCTTAAAAAACATTGGACAGGGCTGGTGAGATGGCTCAGCGGTGTAAGTGCCTGCCTAGCAAGCGTGAGGGCCCGAGTTCAACTCCCGGAACCTACATATGAAAAAAGGGCTGGTGGTATTGCTCAGCGGCACGGGCGCCTGCTGGTGCACGAGGTCCTGAGTTAGACCCCTGGTACCCACAAAAAAAAAAAAAAAAAAAACAATTGGACAGTTCCTGCTGGGAAGGTAATCTTCATGTGGAATAAATGAGGCAAGCTTTGAGTTATCATTTAACATATAACTAACCATAAGCTAATGAATAGTAGAGAGAAACCTTGCCAATGTAACAATGCCTAAAGGTGAAAATCTGACATTAGTATTCAAAAAATTCAAACTGGAAAAATACCTCACAACTGGAATGAGAGTGTTTGTTTGATCTTTTAGTATGTACTCAGGCCTCAGAACACATCAGACAATATATCCTCGAGAAAAACCTGAAAAAAATGTGATCAGTTTGGCAAATCCTGTCTTGACAAATCCTGTCTTCAGTCCTCACACTTCAGCACACATCAGACAACCCATAATGGAGAGAAACCATAAATGAGATAAATGTGCAGATTCACACCTTGTGTAATACTGGAGAATTTGTACATGAGTGATATCTTACAGATGCAAAGATAATGGCAAAACCTTCATGATGAGGTCAAGCAGTAATCAATATCCCAGTCCATACTAAAGAGCAACAATTATAAAAAATACCATGCATATAGAACAGAGACTTGCAAGCCACAAAATTCACTAGGCATCAAATTTTCTGTCTTCAAGGAAGCCATACAAAAGTAGTGGGTGTGCTAAGGCTTTTATCCAAATATCAAAACTATGGAATAGAATAGTTGAACTGGAGAGCAGCCTTACAGATATAATGACTACAGTGAGTCTTTCATCAAGTGTTAATTTTGTTGTCATAGAAGGATTTGTTCTGGAGTGAAACCAGACAAATACAGTGAGCTCAGAAAGGTCATTTTTGCCAGGCATGGTGGTGCATGCTTGTAACCCCAGCACTTGGGAGGCTAAAACAGGAGGATAGCTGTAAGTTTAAAGCTGGCCAGAGCTACATAGATAAGGCAAGCCTGAACTGGCTGCTTCTCAAAATGAAAACAAAAATTTCATTCTTGATGTGTCCTCAGGATTCACCAAAAACTTCCTGCTGCAAAAAACTCTCACAAGTGTAATGCTGTGGTGAGGTATTTAACCAAACCTTAGAAAGTACTCCATTTCATGGAATTTATATGAAGAGTAAGTCTGTCTCTATCCAAGGTGAAACTTGTGTTTTGCATACTATAGAATACTGTAATTACAAGTTAAACTATGTTAACATTCATGATATATGTCAACAATGCAAGGACATGTGTAAATGCCCAGATACTTTCAGGTTACAAAACACCCTATTCTTTGAGATTTCTTTGGAAAGGTGACCTATATTTGAATTTCAGTCTGAACTTTGAAACATGTTAATGTGCTTTTCTTACAGGCTTTTCATGATGGTGTCTAAAAAGACATCAGTAAAGTGAAAGGCCTTACCTCATGAAGTGAGAACGCTCTTCAGAACAAAGATACTGCCTTTCAAAATTAAGTATTGTTCCCTAATTTTGTCTGATGTCATAGTGCATGCTTATAATTTCAGCCACTTGGCAGAATGAAGCACATTTGCTGTGAGCTAGGCAACTAGTGAGACCCTGTGAAACAAATAAAAAGGACTTGGGATATAATTAGTGGTAAAGCATTTGTGTTGCATGTGCTCTGTGTTTAATCCCCAGAAGGGGCTGAGTGTGATTTATGATGTCAGTCATCTGCTGTTCCATTGATTTCCCAGAAAGATGTAAAAGAAATGTCTGCCTCCATACTGAGGGTACAAAACATGACTCAGACACCTTCAGCTCGGAAATAACTAAGTTTTTCAGGGGTGACTGATAGAGCAGAGAACAACTTTTATGCTGCCGCACTCCTGAAGTTTCTAAACCCCTTTGCAAAGCTACTGAATTTAGACGATTTTGTGGCAGTCGGCAACAAAGCAGGAGAAAAAGAATAGAGCCCTAGGTATTAGTTATATGTACCCCATTCCCATCCCATCCTTCTGAAGAACTCTGCTCGGCTCAGTAAGCACTGTCAGGGCACAAAGAGGACCTTGTTATGCTGCAGGGTGGCACACGGTCTCAGTACATGTGAGGGCCCAATGAACAGTTATGCAGTGACACATGATAGAGTATGTATAACTGCCTTTGCCATTTACACCCTCGGGAATTTTCTGTACTGTGAAGGGTGTGCCCTGATTATGCATCCACCCCTAGGATAAGGTTGTTCTTTGCCTGTGAATATCAAGGTCCAGATTCTCCAAAGGCAGTTCTGTTAGATGAGGATCACATTGATTCGGAACAGACATTATTTTAGCACAGTCCTTTGTAACAGTCATCATCAGGTACACATACTTAAGGACCTTTCCTTTACAGCCACCCAGCTTGTTACCTTTTGGCAGGGCTGAAATGAGTGACACCATCTCGATTTTTACAACTCTTGTGCTTTCCCTGTGTTCCCTCATTGTCCTTATGAGAGTTTCTCTAGGAATTTCATGGATCGTCTGGTGACTTGACAATAACCCAATACATGTAAAATGAGGTAGGAAAGAGCATCTGTGGTGGGACACCTCAGGGTGTTCATCTTTCTCCGTGTGGTATGGGTTGGCACATTTTCATGTCTACTGCCTGGGTCCAAGGATGCCCTGAAGATACCTAATGGACTAGGAAATGTACTGCAGGTCCTGAAAGGCTGTACTGGGTTGCAGAAGATATGTAGCATAGAAGATGGTATCATAGCCCTTTTAGCCACATTTGAGCAACAAAGGTTTAGAAGGATATAATCTCTTAAGCTTAACAAAAGCAACACAAGCAAGAACAAACACCTAACAGCCAAACAAATTTCCTTTCATAAAACTCACCTTCCATACAGCATATTGTACTTACTTTAACTATCTGGTTTTGTCCTCATCTTTCTTTTTTCAATCTGGTAGGGCAAAATTGCATGAACCCTATATTGGTGATACAGCACGCTACTGAGGTGGTTATCTGGCTGGGGGAAATCTTAGGGTAGCCACCCTCCTCCAAGTGGTATAGAGTTGCACACCTCCTTAATGAGTCTCACTTCCTGTGTGAGTACAGGGATGCTCTGAAAACACCAAATGAACTAGAAAAGATACTGTAATCCCTGAAAGTATTTATGGGATAGGATCACAGCAGAGTGGTGGCTGGTATTGCATGATCCTTACTATGGGAGACATGGTTGTCCTGAGGCTGAAATATCAGTCCAGGGTGATACCTGGGATGGCCATCTACCTTTAGGAGTGGTAGTTACTATTATGGATGTCTTGGAACCACCACGTCTATACAGCTATGACTTGTAGGCATCTTAAACATCAGTGGAAATGTTGTCATTTGCTAGTGAGCAATATGAGTTGAGAAGAAAAAAGGAGTTCTGTAAGATCATAGCAGTCATGAGAGGAATCCTCATGGCAGCAACAGCAGAAGTGCCAAGCCAAGTAAGTATAGAAGAACTAGAACTGGGGTAAGTCATTAAAGTGCCAGTGCTGAGGTAGGACACCACCAGAAAGTTGGTCATGGTGGAGGTTCTGCGCCACCATTAGCTCAAGCTGGAGTTCAAACCTGAACTGGTAAAAGAAAGCAGCAGGCCAAAAAGTTGGATTGTCAGACAAGAGAAGAGACTTTTGGGCCACATGCAGCCTGCTCTGGGTCCTGAAGGGTGGTGAGGCTGTTGTCGACCCCTGTCTCCAGATGTCCAGGATGGGGAATGAGCCTTCCTGGCAACATGGGAGAAGCTGATGCAAAGCCCAGTGTTGCTGATTGTTAACTTTTAGAGTCCACTTTGAGTTGATTTTTTTTTAAAAGCTGGCACACGTAAAACATTTCTTGTGAACAGCACTGGGAAGTTCTTAGGCTGCAGTTACAGAGTTAAGTTGCTGTTTTGCTGCTTTGTGTTTGTATTACTTTGCTGTTCAAAGTTACTTAGGAAGCTTTTATTCAGCTAGTTCTATCTTGAATATAATGATCTGTGAGTTAGCTCTTAGATCAAATTAGAGACAGCAAATACACCAGTGTTTTGAAATCTAAGTCACCACAGGGCTTGTGATGACAGGGAATCAGTAAGTAGGACAGAAACAAAGATCTACAAATGTTGAGTGTGATAGTATATTTTTGGTAAGAAAGGATTTTGTATGGTGAGATTTTGCCCTACCATATTGAAAAAAGAAAGATGAGGACAAAACCAGACAGTTAAAGTAAGTACAATATGCTGTATGGAAGGTGAGTTTTATGAAAGGAAATTTGTTTGGCTGTTAGGTGTTTGTTCTTGCTTGTGTTGCTTTTGTTAAGCTGAAGAGATTACCCTTGTAAACCTTTGTTGCTCAAATGTGGCTAAAAACGGGGCCGGTGAGATGGCTCAGCGGCGTAAGCGCCTGCCCAGCAAGCTTGAGGGCCCGAGTTCAACTCCCGGAACCCACGTACAAAAAAAGGGGCCTATGATATTGCTCAGCAGCACGGGCACCTACTGGCGCACAAGGTCCTGAGGTCGACCCCCGGTACCCACACACACACACAAAATTGTGGCTAAAAGGGCTAGGATACCGTGTTTCATTCTCTGCTTCCCCTCCAATGTACGACCAGATAAACCAATAACTGAAACAACATTCAAGTGATGACAGACAGTGGAAATAATGATTAATCAGTGATGCTTTCAGAGCAACGCTCACAAGGACAAGAGAGGAACACAAGGAAAGCAAAGAAGTTGTAAAAATCAAAATGGAATCGCCTCTGTTAGCCCTCCCAAAGGGTAAACAAAGCTAAAAGGTTGTAAAGGAAGGGCTCTTGGGGATGAGTAAGTGATAACTGTTACCAAGGACTGTGCTAAAATCATGTTTGTTCTGAATCAATTTCATCGTCACTTAAAAGACCTGCCATTGGAGAATCTAGAATTTGATAGTCACAGGTAAAGAACAATCTTATACTAGGAGTGGATGTGAAATCAGGGCACACCCTTTGTAACACAGAGAATTCCCGAGGGTGTAAATGGTAAAGGCAATGATACCTACTCTATCTTGTGTCACTATTTAGCTGTCCAGTGGGACCTCACCAGGTGCTGACACTGTGTGCCAGTCTGCAGCGTAATGAAGTTGTGGTCTGAAAGTGCTTACTGAGACCAACAGGGTTTCTCAGAATGATTCGATGGGAATGGAGTACACATCACTAATTCCAAGGGCTCCAGTCTTTTGCTTTTGCTTTTTGCTGATTACCATAGAGCCTTTTAAGTTCAGTAGCTTAGCAAAGGGGACTCGAAACTTCAGGAGTGCTGCAGCATACAACATGTCCTCCGTAGGATAAGTAACCCCTAAGAAATAAACATTTACCTATACAGAACACTTGAAGATTAGTGGACCTAAGTCCTTCAAACACTGGAAAAAACAACCTTGTCATAAGAGAGAGAGGACATAAGTACTCGTTAATTTTATGCATATTAAAATATTTTTGCATACATATAAATGATTATATTCTAATATTTGTTCAGATTATAAAGAAATATATGATTGTTGGAAGACATTTAAGAAGATCCAAGTCTACCTTGGAAATTGACGTTCCTCCATAATCTTAGAATTCAGAGCAACCCCACCGTTCACTATTCTAAGATATCTTCCTAGTCCATTGCAGTCCTTTCTAGTCCTTTCCTATCTATTGTAATTCTTCAGTTTATTAATAAAGTATGTGTATCAAGGCCTCTGCAGCTCATCTTGACAAATCTGGGAAGTATGATGCTTATGATCTCCAGTCAAGACCTGCATCTTGTCTTGGAAAGGTCAGGGTGCCCCACTCAAGATGAAAGGGATCTTCTGATCCTCCAAATGTCACCACCAAGAAGGGACGGATTCCATCTTACACTTAACAGGAGGCTGAAGCAGCTCCTTGATCCTGAGATGGGTGTCATAGTCTAGATAGGAGGGCTTGTGTGATCCAGCTTCAGAAAAAGATGACTCAGGCATTCTGTGTGGCTCTGGCATATGAGTTCCCTATGAAAAGTTTGTGGGCTGCTGACAGATCAGTGGAGAATGTGTGGACCTACTCCTGACATGATCAAAGGCCTGTGTGCTCGGGGAGGATATAGGCTTTTCCAACTTATTGGTTGCTTTGACGAGGAAAATAGTTAACTTTTTAGAGTTAAATTTCTATAACTAGCTACTCCCCTGAGCAGATTTGTCTTCCTGTCTTCCACCAGGTACATATTTCCCTTGTATACCAACATATGTACCAACATATTCCCCTTATCTAACTAACTGTACCCTGAACTCTTATGTTATCTCAAACACTTGCTTTCTGCAACTCTGAGCCTCCCCCCGAACCTGTATGCTTCCCATAACTCCGAGCTTGCCTGGAGTTTGAATTTACATACTTGCAACATATATGGTGTAGTTTTCAGTTAGGCCAATCAGTAGTAATAACTTAAGATGTAACCAAGCAATAACTGCCAACTACTCTGCTTCTGTACTTTCTTCTTGCTTATCCCATATAAGCCCCAAATTACCAGGGGTCAGGGCCTGACATTTTGAGGGAGGATTGATGCCTTGCCAGAGCCTGTCGATGTTAAATAATGTCAGTGTTTCTGTTTGCTGCTACATCTGGTGCATCAGCCGGGAAGACTGACTGTGCTGACCTCTTTGGTCACCAGCTGTGGCCCTCACAGACAGAGCAAGGATCTGCCCAGGTCCTGATGGGAAGGCACGCCCTCGAGATTTCTTGAGTCCCCTCAGAGGTCTGGAAGATTCCTCACTCACCGTTTGAGTGGCTCACATGGACCCAAAAGGGAGGAGAACCCAGTCTGCCTGCCTGCCTGTCAGTAAGACCCTCAGAGGCACCAGTTTCAGCCTGTGCCTGCTCAGTTTGAGCAGAAGGAGAGCTTGACCACCTCTCATTAGTTAGGCCTCCCTGTAGTTTGGGGGAGGAAATGTTTTAACCTCTAAATGCCTGTTGAATGATTATGTGTTTGTAATGGATGGTGAAAGCAGTAGTGTAGTGGTTGATTTATTGTGTCTATTTGAGATGTTTAGAAGCTTTAATAAATTGGCTCAGCAATTCTACACCCTAGGGTGTAGAGGACCCACCCTAGGGTGGCTCATCGCCTGGATGTTATAAAAGGGAAATGAGGAAGGACAGATGGGCTTCTGTTCTTCCGAGGAGCTCCAGTCTTCACCTTCAGCTTGGACATCATCTCCTGGCTTCTAGCGCAGACTCTTCTGCTTCTGCCTTGGATCCTTCAGCCTTCCATCGCAGACCCATTGGCCTCCTGATGCAGACTTGCATGGAACACTGCAGTGAACTCCAGACCTTGGAATGAATCCTTCAGTCTCCAGTGTGCAGACACCCTCTGCACGCTTTCTCATCCAACTCTGTGGCTGACCACTTTAAGCCAAACTTGTAATTTCTTATATATTTGTATATTTTGTTATATCTGCTTCTCTAGTAAAACCCTGACTGATAGAAGTAGACTGTTTTGTCTGTGCTCCATGGTAAGGAGGAGGAATTCCTTTCCAAACTACGGAGCTTGATTGGGCCCCAACCTGTTGTTCCATGGATGCATCTAATAAGGACAAAATGGAGAACCTACTGATGCTTTTCCATAATCCAGATGGTCCCAGTGTTGCTGAGAGGCAATTGGCCAGGTGGGCATCTGAATGGTCTCTCTCTGAGGGGCACCCACCATTTCCCTCTTGCACCATTGTTCATAGGTACACAACACACACATAGGGAGTCAGCAATGAGTTCCAGTCAGTCTAAACCCACTGTCCTTGATTGCATGCTGCAGAATTTTCAAAAGGGCTACTCTGATGATTATGGAATAAAAGTGAAACCCCAGAAGATCCGCACCTTTTGTGAGATTGACTGGCCAAACCTGTCCTAATTGGCCACCTGAAGGAACTTTAATGTTGAAACTGTTTGGCAAGTTTGGGACACAGTCACTAAACCTAGAAAAGAAGGCCATCCTGACTAGTTTCCTTACATAGATTCCTGGTTTAGTCTCTGCCAAAGCCTGCCACCTTGGCTCTGCATCTGCACTGTAGGTGATGCAAAGACTATCCTGGTTGTTAAGATGAGCCACCCAAGCAACTCTGCTTCTACCTGACTCAACCCCAGCCAGAAAAGCTTTACTCGATGCTCCCGGAAGATCTGTCTCAATCAGAGCTAGACTTTCCCTGACCATATGTTCTGCAATCTCAAGCAGCTGCACTGGCACCCATACCCCCACAGCCAGCTCAAGTATCAATGCCTGGGTCATCAGCCCCATCTGCACCTCCAGACTCAACTTCTTCACTGGCACTCCTGCAGCCAGCTCAGGTTTCAGTGTCTATGTCACCGGCCCCCTCTGCCTCTCTGGACTCAGCATTCTCACCTCTGCTAAGCGCCCAGCCAGCACTTTCTAGCTTGCTACCACTGATGGACACCCCCCTCAGACATTGTCTTCAGTCAGTCGTTCAGCCTGGCTCCTCTACCCATCTTCAAATGCCACTCTGAGAATATCCTGGGATCCCGGGTGGGCCACTGAACCAACAGTCACTAATGTACTATTAGCCTTTCAGCACTACTAATCTCCTCAGTTAGAAAACTCACACTCCATCTTACTCTGGAAAGCCACAAGTGATGACAGACCTCCTTGCCTCCATCTTCCAGACTCACCAGCCAACATGGGATGACTGCCAACAGCTTCTCCAGACCGTCTTCAATACTGAAGAGTGATGCCATATCCTGGATAAGGCACATGCTTGGCTCAAGGCACAAACCCCAGCAACTGTGGTCAACCCAGACACCTGGGCAACCACAGCCCCCCACGAGGGTGACAAACTGGGACCATAACACAGCAGAGGGCTCTAGATCCCTGAACCAGTACCATACTGCTCTCCTTGCAGTCCTCAAGGGAGGAGGTAAAAATCCCATAAACATGTCCAAGGTAACTGCAATTACCCAGGAGTCAGACTGAAGTCCAGCTAAATTCTAAGATAGATTCTGTGAAGCATACCAGACCTATACCCCTTTTGACCCCATAGATCCTAACACTCAACAGATGATCAACACCACTTTCATTGCACAGTCTGTCTCTGACATCAAAGAAAGATCCAGAAAATTGATGGCTTTGTTGGGATAAATGCTACTCAATTACTCCAAATAGCATAAAAGGTTCTCATAAATAGAGACAGGAAAAGAAAAGAAAGAACAACATGAGGCCGGCTACAGAGCCCACCAGAAAGCCGCCAACATTGGCCACAGTGTTGGGGAAACCTGCCCCTGAAGTGCCCCACCAATGCCAACCCTATTGCAGCAAACCAACCCAAGGGGGCTCCTCAGACCTCACAGCCCAAGGCTGGTGGCAGACCCTATGCCTTAGCAGCTGACCAATGTGCTTGCTGCAAACAGTTTGGCCACTGGAAAAACCAATGCCCCCTCCATCTGTGAGACACAAAGAAACCTGACTACCCAGGCCCACCTCAACCTCACCCTGTTGGACCTGGATGAATAGGACAGACTGGGCTCTATCAAATTGGTCCCCCAAGAGCCCATGGTCATTGCAAAAGTTGGGGCAAACCTGTGACTTTCATGGTAGACAGTGGGGCTGAACATTCAGTTGTGACTCAGCTTGTTGCACCCTTGGGGCCGCAATGAGTTCAAGTCATCAGAGCCACCAGTATTTCTTCTGAAAAGAAATTCTGTCAGAGCCAATACTGTGAAATTGGGGGACATCTCATCAAACATGAGTTTCTATATATGCCTGAATGTTCCACACACCTTCTGGGATGAGACCTCCTTTCTAAGCTGGGAGCAACTATTTCCTTTGCTCTAAACCAACCAGCCTCCCTTGCATTCGGATCTGCCACCCTGGATCTAATCCTGACTCTGACCATGCCCCGGGAAGAAGAGTGATGCCTCTACCAGACAGAACTGCCCCCTGAAACCTTAAAAACCCTTTCTCCAGAGGTCTAGGCCAAGGACTCACCTCCAGGACTTGCCAAAAATCATGCCCCTTTGATAATTGAGCTTCACCCAGCTGCCACTCCAGTCACTATTAAGCAGTACCCTATGTCATGAGAAGCCCGAGGTGGCATTCAACCTCACATCTCCTGCCTGAAACAGTTTGGGATCCTGATAGACTGTCAATCACCTTGGAACACTCCTCTCCTCCTGGTGAAGAAGCCCAATGGGGATTACCAACCAATGCAAGATATCTGTGCCATGAACAATACAGCCATTGCCTTGCATTCTGTGGTTCCCAACCCATACACCCATTTTGGAGTATAACCTCCAGATGCCACCTGGTTTACATGTCTAGATTTAAAAGATGCCTTCCTCTGCTTGTGGGTTGCTCCCATAAGCCAACCCCTTTTGCCTTCAACTGGGAAGATCCTGAGACAAGATGCAACTCACTTGGACTCAATTGTCACGAGGTTAAAAACTCTATTTTTGGGGAGGCTCTAGCAACAGATTTGGCCAAGTCACCAGCACCTTTTTTCTGGGACAGCCTGTTTCTCTGTCCCTCCCAGGTCCGCAGCCACATTTCCTGCTTGCTGTCATGGTTCCATGAGAAATGATGATTGATGGATATATACACAGATGAAACCAACCCAGAAATTCTCAAGACTCTTTCCCTGAGTCTGTGCCATCTACCACCTGCCTCTGATCATAAAACTCCATCCCGGGGCAACCCCTGCCTGCATCAAACATTACCCCATGCCACAAGAGGCTCAACTAGGAGTTCAACTACACATCTGGAGGTTTCAGAACTGCAAAATACTTATAGACTGTCAAACTGCTGAAATACACCTCTTCTGCCTGTAGAGAAACCCAGTGGAGAATAGTGTCCAGTTCAAGATCTCCGAGCTGTCAGTGCTGCTGTGGTTGACCTCAATCCTGCAGTCCCAAACCTGTATACTCTTCTCAGTTCTCTGCTACCCACAGTCTGCCAGTACATATGTGTGGACCTAACAAATGCCTTCTTCTGCCCTTGGTTGGCTCCTGTCAGCCAGCTTCTTTGCCTTTAAATGGAAAGGCCCCAGTTCTAAACTCAAGAGTCAACTGACCTGGACTCAACTTCCCAGAGGTTCAAAAATTTGCTGACCCTCTTTGGAGAAGCCCTCACAACTGACTTTGCTAGTTTTTCAGCACAGAATATCACAAACTTCTGATTAATGACACCCAAGCTCCCTGCTGGGAAGTCACTAAAGCTCTGCTGCAATATCTGGCAGAAACTGGTCACAAGATATCTTTCAAAAGGCATAAATCTGCAAACAAAAATCAGGTATCTGGGATTTGACTTAAATCAGAAACACCATGCCCTTGGACCAGAAAAAAAAAAGGTTATCTGCTCCATCTCAGTCCCAACCACAAAAAAGAAACTGCAAATTCCTTGGAGCTGCTGGCTTCTATAGAATCTGGATCCCTTAGTTCACAAAAAACTAGGCCTCCATATGATGCCTTGTCTGGAAAAGACTGGCACTTTTTGACTGAAACCCAGAAGAAAAGCCTTCAATGACATTAAAAAAGTTCCTGTCTGCAGCCCCAACCTTGGGAATTCCACATGTAACTGAAATTCAACTAGTTTGTTGATAAATGACATGTGTACTCAAAGATGCTTACTCAAACTGTCAGTCTCTGGGAGTGCCCAGTGGCCTGCCTGTGCAAATACTTGGATCCAGTCACTAAGGGGTGCCTCCCCACTTTTGTCTTCATGCTCTCACAGCCACTGTCCTTCTGATCAAGAAAACTGATAAGCATGCCTTAAGCCAAGACCTAACTGTTCAAGTGCCACATGCTGTACCGGACCTCCTAAATAACTGTGGACATCACTGGCTCTCCAACAGCTGGGTCATCCAGTACCAAGGACTCTTATGCAAAAATCCTTGCCTGACACTTGTGACAGTAAAACCACTCAATCCTGCCATGTACCTGCCCACCAAGCTGAGCCCACTAGACCATGACTGCCTGGCACTAACTGATGAACTGTTCTTGAGCTGACCAGACTTAATGATGGACCCCCAGAGAGATGCTGAGTACACCCTGTTTATGGATGGAAGTAGCTCTGTTAGGAATGGAATCCAACAGGACAGATATGCTGTGGTCATCCTGGGCAAAGTTATTTTGGCCAAAGCTCTCCTGCAGGGATGATCCACACAGCAAACTGGACTATGGACCCCCATATAGGCCCTCAATTGGTCTGAAAATAAAAAGGTCTACTGCTTCTTGCTGCTGTCTGAAAACCCAAGCGATAAAGCAGATAAAATTACAAAAGCAGCTGCTAAAAGAACATTTTGGGACAAAAAAACATTGTATGAACCAACCTGGAACTTCTAATGGACATTCTTCCTAACGCTATGATGGTAATAAAAAAGATAAAAGCAAGAGCAATCCACTAAGGGACACAGCCCCTGGTGGACATTCCTGGATGGAAAAACTTCATCCTATGCCTGGCCAGCATCTGCCCCACTGTCTGCCAACAATGCCAAAACTGCACACAAAATAATCCAGTCCAGAGGTCTAAGCCCCCTCCAGGGAGCCAACTGACTGAAACACCACCCTTTAAAAACATTAAAATAAAGCCTTACAAGGGCTACAGATATTTATTGGTGCTTACATGCACCTCCTCAGGGTGGCCAAAGACATTTCCTACCTGCACTGAGAAGATAACAGAAGTTTGTAAGGTCCTGCTGTGAGAAATCAACCCTAGATATGGCTACCCTTGATCACTGGCAACAACAACGGGCCTGTTTTGTAGCAGAGATAACTCAAAACTAGCAAAATCATTAAAGATCAAATAAAAACTACATACAGCATACAGGCCACAAAGCCCTAAAAGAGTCAAAGAAATAAAACATAACCCTAGAGAAACAGCTTGTAACCAGTTTCATAAAAACTTAGCTGAAAGAACAGCTACACCTGTAGACACCTCTGCACACTCATATAACCCAGGTGACACGGTATGGGTCAAAGATTAAAAACAAAACCAAACAAAACCCTATAGCCTCGCTGAAAGGGACCCTACTTGGTCATATCAACTGCCCCTTACAGCCCTTACAGTTTCAGAAATCCAGCCTTAGGTCCACCACTTCAGCATTAAAAGACCCCATCCAGATGACTGCTGAAGTTCCCTGGACCAGACAGCTCCTCTGAAGCTCAGTCTAAAGAGGCAATACACTTGAAGCCCTGCTCTGGTCACTCCACTGACCAGTCCACGCACGGCTGAAGCTTAGGACACCATTCACAGGATTGCTCCACACCGAAATGCATTATTCCCCTTGATTTTTGTACCTTTTCAGGCTGCTTACCCCAGTCCTTGCTTCCATTTCAGCTTATGTATTTGATATATTGTCCAACTCGGTTTCACTCCCAGCTCTCCTGCTAGCTGTGATTTCTGCCTTAGCTCTATGGACAGTTGCCCCGATAGAAAACAACTGGTAAGGCCCTTCTCCTTACTCTACAATAGCTGAACAAATTGACCAAGATTTGACGAGCATCTAAAGTGCATTACACACACTCTAGGGTCAAACTGACTCCCTTGCCAGAATCATGTTACAAAACAGGCACTTGATTTTCTGTACAGCTGCTAGGGGGAAACATGTTTCTCTCTAGAAACAACTAAGGCCCTAATGTTTGGACCCTATATAATTAATTGGCTAACCTGGTTTGTTTCAGAAAGACTTAATGCCATTAATCCTCAAATGGCATTTACAGCTTCTAACCTATATGTAACCATGGGATCAAAAAAGATAATACAGAACTAGACAAAGCATTCTCAAGAGTTACAAAGAGGAGGGAATGAAGAAAATAGTTAACTTTTTAAATTTCTGTAACTACTACTCCCCTGAGCAATTTGTGTCTTCCACCAACTCCAGGTACACATTTCCCTTATCTGACTGTACCCTGAACTCACGTTATCACAAACACCTGCTTTCCACGACTCTGAGCCTACCCCCACCCTGGACCTGTATGACTCCTGCAACTCTGAGCTTGCCTGGAGTTTGAGCTTACATACTTGCAACATATACCATGTAGTTTGCACTTAGGCCAATCAGTAATAACATAAAATGTAACCAATTGATAACTGCCAAATACTCTGCTTCTGTACCTCTGCTTGCTTATCCTGTATAAGCCCCAAACTACCAGGGACCAGGGCCTGACATTTTAAGGGAGGACTGCTGCGTCCAGTGCAGCTCTCGAAATTCTCGGGGTGAAGGATGGTGGAGGATGAAGAAATAGAGTCAGGAAACAGAAAGCTGAGGTCAGGCGAAGCCCTCTCTCCAGATGGGAGAAAAGGAACTGCTCAATGACTACAGTGCGTTTATACATTCAGCAGGTTGACGTCACTGGACACCCTCTGCCTAGGGACCTTTCTGCTTGGCTTGCCTTGCAGGCTGTCCGTGTTCTCAGAGCTGGAACAGCTTGTTCACATGGCTCGCCTCAGGTTCTCTTTGTTTTCGGGACTGGCCTTATTCCAGCCCTGTATGTGTGATCGATCTCCAGCTTCAGCTGCTCCCCACATCTCCCCATTTTCTGTTTTGTAGTTGCAAGCGATGATTGGTCAGTTGAAGTCGGAGGAGCTGTGTTTGGAGGACTCTGCAGAACTTTTCATTCTCAAACACTTTTTATTCTGAGTGAACTTACTCGTTTAGGTTAAAGATTTCCAGTCTAAGGATTTGAAGTCCCTGCATTCAGCAATTTAACCCTATACAGCCCATTAATCCATAATAGTAGTCAGTTACCAGTGTAGCCGGAAATTGTCAGGTGTTAAGTGATTTCTTTTATAGCTAGCATATTACTATGGCATGGTTTTATATATCATAGTTATATTTTTCTGCTGGATGTTCAAGACCAAGTCGAGACCTGTATTAATTAAAATTAATTAAAAAAAATTTTTTTTGTGGGTACCGGGGGCCGAACTCAGGACCTCACGCGCCAGCAGGCACCCGTGCCACTGAGCAATATCACCGGCCCTTTTTTCATATGTGGGTTCTGGGAGTCGAACTCAGGACCTTGTGCTTGCCAGGCAGGCGCTTATGCCACTGAGCCATCTCAGCAGCCCCCCAAAAAATTAATACTTTGCTATCAAGGTCAGTTAAGTCTCCTCAGGATTTATCTTGGAACCATACATTGCACTGCTCAGTTCTCCTTTCAGTGTTAGCTGTTTGGATGAGTCACAGCCATTGCTTGACCAAGTTGCTTTCTGTGAAAGCTTGGGAGATTTTTTTTCTCTTAGTGACTCTTAGGCACATTATACCCCATTGATCACTTTCCTCTGTGGTCCCCACAATATCCTTGGTCAGAAGACTGAAGATTCACAGAGCTATGGGATGTCACAGCAGAGGTTCTCTTATGCCCTGGGTCCTCATTGACCTCAGAAGGCTGGGGCCAAAATACTGGCTGTCCTCCTAGCCTGTCTTTCTAGTTTTTGGTCTCCAAACCTCAGTTGTTGAACATCCAGAAGAGAAGGTTAATGATATTACACCGTACTGGGAGCAGTGAGCTTAATATTATACAAAAGAGAATTGTTATTTCCTACCAACCATTGATGATTTAGCATTAGGGTCCCTATAGAATGTTAACAAACAATAGTTACATATTTTAAACAGAAAATTAGAAATTGAAACCATACATATCATAGCATGACAATCATGATGACATTTTTGTCACACACCTGAATTTTCATTTTGACATAAAATAGCCCTTTTAGTCAGCCATCCCTATCTAGTACATAAGAAGCTTTTACCTAACTTGTTGACCTTTAATGGGATGTATATCACATACATTTTTAAAGGCAGAGGTCTGAATCTGAAAGAAAAGTCTATCACCATAAACAACCCATTTTACATTTTGGAAGACCTATACATCTGAAGAAATGAATACATTTAATACATCATGAGATTAATAACAATCGTCACAGCCATATGAAAACCTTTGTACCAGAGCATCTTTAACCAAAAACCTTGTCTAGAAAACTTAATCTTTTGACGATGACCAATATAAACATATCACGATAGTATAACATTTATTGGTGTATCTCCCATAAGGCTATGGAGATCATTGGGGCTTCCTATTAATGAATAAAAGCTGGGATAACTTCCCAGGCAGTTGCTCCTTTATTTGCCAAAGGGAGCCCTGACCAATAATTCTCCAAGCCCGAAGGGGTCCCTATTCAGTTACCTTAACAAATTTTTGATGACGTATAAAACTAATCTTGATATCATACTGACCAGCTGGCAACCCAGGTGGAAGCATGCTTTTTAAATCTATAAACCAAATTAAGTTCTGAACAAATGATCCAACAATGCAAATGAAAAAAGGAAAAGAGAAAAAAATTGTTGAGCTCAGATTAAAAACAGCTGTTAACTGACTGGACAAACTAGTACATAGCTTAACAGATTAGACAAACGTCTACAAAATCAGAGTGCACTCAAATGTATTTTTGACCAAACTGATTTATAACTCTTCTACAATTTTAATAGTTTGTAATTATAGTCAGAATTATTTGTAGGTCAATTATCAGAGATCTCTTGTAAGAATCTGGAATAAAACTTTTATCTATAACTAATACATATTTTTTATATTTTATTTTGTCTTAAGACTACTGGTAACTTTTGTGTCCCTTTCTTTCATGTAGCTTTCAGCTCAGTTATCTCAATACACACTGTCATCTACTCAGAACTTTGATTCCCATTTTTGGTTACCATCTCCTAGGCATCCTGGGTCAATTCCTTTAATTGGCCCCAGGTCAGGTCTGGCCCCATCCTTGTCTATCAGCTGTGGCGCAGTCTCCGAGGCATCATTGCCACAGGACTGAGCATCAGCTTCTTGAAAAATTGACTCCTTCTCTGGGTCTGGGTCCATGATACAGCTGGACAGTATGGTCTGACACCCAGATAGGCCATTCAGCATTCTCTGGAAAGACACAACATAGCCCTGACCCCCAAATTAGCACTGGGCTGGGTCCCTTCCATTGTCCATTATGAAAATCTTTCCAAAGGACCCTTCCTAACTTCTTTTCCTTTACCTGACTGTCTTTCTGCTGCTATAGTTGCATCCCTAGTAGGATTTAAAAAGTTAATAGTACATACTGCCAAGTGAAGTCTATTATAAGGTGTGAGTTTTCTAGGAAATAATTCCTTTTGTTTTTGTAGTTGAATTTTGGGCTTAGAGTATGCTCAACAATTCCTTTGAGAATTACACGGAATTCCCCTGGTAATGGAAATATGAAGTTTTACAAAATGTTTGGAAGGCAGCACTTGTATAACCTGGGCCACTGTTAGTCTTAAGTGATCATGGGCAGCCAAGGGCACTAAAAGCATCCAAGCAATGAGCAATGACACATTTAGCTGCTTCACCATTGTGGGCAAAATCAAAAACAAATCCTGAGGAAGTGTCCACTGAAGTGTGGACCCGGCACAGAGAGCCAAACTCAGGAATGTGAGTGATATCCACTTGCCAGATGACTGGGGTACAGCCCTTGGGGACTAACCCCCATAGAGAGTGAGGGAAGATGTATTATGCACGGGGAACACTGTTTAACAATTTGTCGAGCCTGGTCGTGGTTCATTTATTTCAGATGGACTATTTTATACACTGCTTCTTTGATGGGTATTGTTCTGTTTAACTTTTCACCACTAGGAGGACTCAACATTGAAAATGCATGAATTTCAAACCACCTACACAATTTTCACAAACACAATTTTCAAACCTATCAAATCTTCACAGCCTAAGTAATTTTTTGTGATCACTTGTGCAAATGATTCCAGTGATTGTTTAATTTAAATTATTAGCATCATGTTCTACTCTTCCTTTAAAGCTCTTGGAAAATTCCCCTCAGGTTTTTGGTCTCACTCTGTATTTGCTCATATATTAAATGATGGTGTAGCCAAGTGGCCTGAAGTTTAGGAAATAATGAAATTTGGTTTCTAAGAGCTTGTCGGAGCAGAGAATCACCTGAGACATTCGATGTTTTGCTGCCAGTTTCCCCACATATCAAACTTAAGTGTTCACTGCTGTCCTCTAAACTGGACCTAGCGTGTATCTCCAGGTCACACAGAAGGAAGGGGCTTTCCCCAAGACTGCCACAGTGTCTTAGGGGATACTAGCCAGAAACTTGTAACTGCCTTCAGTAACTAGTAACTAGAGAAAAAGCTTTTCAGGAACTTGACTGTCCCAAAGACTGCAATGCAATGGTGCAGATGGCGTGACATTGTGTTCTGTGTAGAAGTGTGGTCACAGAATCACAAATGCATATTCCAGGTCTGATCACCCTACCACCAGTGGGTGCCAGAATCCTTATCAGCTATAGTTGTCGAAGATCGGCCACTGTGTCTTATTTCAGTATCCAAGGCAGAATCAAAAGTTAAGTAAATGGATCAACAGTCTGGGTAAGTGAACATCCTGGGAAAAGCAGTTTGTCTGGGTTTGAAAGGGACCAATGCCAAAGACAGATGGAAGGGAAGAAAATTACTGAAACTTCATTTCAGCTAGGACATTGGGGTGACCCTTTGTACTGCACTTTACAATCTCTTCTACTAATGCAATTTAGTATAATCTACACACACTCTGATTAATTTTTAATGCAAGTGGTAATGAACCCTGGATTTTAAGTGTTTAAGGACGGTAGCTTAAAAAATTTTTTTTGAACAGCCTACCTCACTGGAATTATAGACTAGATTTATCCCATGAAAAGAATTTGTCTATGATACTCCATGGTTTAACAGAATGGAATAAATCTAAAATAATGAGGTAGTCTAGTGCATAAGTGGTATGTCTTGAGTGGCAGTGGTACAATTTAAAATGTTCCCTTCCTTGCTGGGTTTTTGAGGTATGTAACAGAGACAGTATGTTTCTACTGAAAACACGGTGGCGGCAGTGGCAGCTAAGCTCCAAGCCCAAGTCAAGTACATGTAGAAGCAATAGACCTGGCATAAATCATTTAAAGTGCCATTGCTGGGGTAGGACACTGCTACGAAGGTTCAGATGGTGCAGGGTCTGTGCCACCATGAGCTCAAGCTGGAATTCAAATGTGAACTTGTACAGGAAACAAATTAGGACACAAAGCTGGATGTCAGACACCATGAAAAGCCTGTAAGAAAAGCACATCAATACATTTTGAAGTTCAGATTAAAGTTCAAATACAGGTAACCTTTCCAAAAAAATCTCATATAATCTTATAACCTGAAAGTATCTGGCCATTTACACATGTCCTTGCATCTTTGACATATATCATGAATATTAACATTGTTCAACTTGTAATTACAGTACGTAACACAAGTTTCACCTTGGATAGAGACTCACTTATTCCTCATATAAATCCCATGAAATGGAATAATTTTAAGATTTGGTTAAATTTACTACAGCATTACATTTTTAAGAGTTCTTTGCAGTACAAATTCTTCAGTGAATCCTAAGGACACATCTTTTAAGAATGAACTTTTTGTGTTTCTTTTGAAACTATGTAGCCCAGGCCAGCCTTGAACTTACTGCTATCCTCCTGCCTTAGCCTCCCAAGTGCTGGGGTTACAAGCAATGCACCACCATGCCTGGCAAAATGAGCTTTCTAAGCTCACTGTATTTGTCTGGTTTCACTCCAGAAAAAATCCTTTTATGACAACAAAATTAACACTTGATGAAAGACTCACTGTAGTCATTATATCTGTAAGACTGCTCTCCAGTTCAACTATTCTATTCCATAGTTTTGATATTTGGATAAAAGCCTTAGCACACCCACTACCTTTGTATGGCTTCCTCTACGATAGAAAATTTGATGCCTAGTGAATTTTGAGGCTTACAAGTCTCTGTTGTACATGCATTTTTTTTTTTTTAAACAACTGTTCCTCTTTAGTATGGACTGGGATATTGACTACTGCTTGACTTCCACCAAAGGTTTTGCCACTCTCCTTGCATCTGTAAGATATCGCTCATATACATATTCTCCAGTGTTACACAAGGTGTGAATCTGCACATTCATCTCATTTGTATGGTTTCTCTCCAGTACAGGTTGAGATGTACTGAAGTGTGAGGACTCAAAACAAGATTTGCCAAACTGATCACATTTTTTTCAGGTTTTTCTCGAGGATATATTGTCTGATGTGGTCTGAGTCCTGAGTACATACTAAAAGACCTGACGCTCTCATTCCCATTATGTTTTTCCAGTTTGAATTTTTTGAGTACTAATGTCAGATTTTCACCTTCAGGCACTGTTACATTGGCAAGGTTTCTCTCTACTACGCATTAGCTTATGGTTAATTATGTGTTAAGTGGTAACTCAAGGCTTGCCTCATTTATTCTAAATAAAAATTATCTTCCCAGCAGGAATTGTCCAATGATTTTTAAAGCTCAAATAGTGCCTGACGACTCCTGCCTCATTCACTTGTCAGATTTCTCTCCAGGTTGATATCTCCAGTGAATTCCAAGTTAGAAATTGTCATAAAAGCCCTTGCCACTTTTTTCCAGTACGTGTTATGAGCTCAGACTTATACTCTAACGGCTTTGCCAAACTCACTGAATTTTAAGACTGCTCACCTCTTTGAGTGCTCTGGTGCAAGCATGAAATCTGACTCAAGATCTTGGCAAATTCATATATTACTAAGGTTTCTCTCAAGTATGAAATCTCAGATGATGCGCCAGGGACGAGTTTAGACTGAATGTCTTCCCACATTCATTACATTTGTAAGGTTTCTCTCCAGTATGAATACTACAATGACGTACAAGTTGGGGATTGCGACTAAACACCTTGCCACATTCATTACATTTGAAAGGTTTCTCTCCACTGTGAATTATCAGATGTTTTGCAAGGTATGAATTACAACTGAACACTTTACCACATTCATTACATTTGAAAAGTTTCTCTCCAGTGTGGATTGTTTGATGCTTTGCTAGAAATGATCTGCGACTGAACACTTTACCACATTCGTTACACTTGTAAGGTTTCTCTCCAGTATGTATTCTTTGATGCTTTGCTAGAGAAGCCCTGTGACAGAACACTTTACTACATTGATCACATTTGTAAGGTTTCTCTCCAGTATGGATTCTCTGATGATTTGCAAGGTATGATTTGTGCCTGAAGCCCTTGCCACATTCATTACACAAATAAGGCTTTTCTCCAGCATGAATGATCAGATGTTGTGCAAAGTAGCAATTGTGACTGAAGACCTTGCCACATTCACTACATTGGAAATGTTTCTCCCCAGAATGGATTCTATGGTGATTTGCTAGGTGTGACTTGTGACTGAAATCCTTGCCACATTCATTACACTTGTAAGGTTTCTCTCCAGAATGCATTCTCTGATGATTTGCTAGGTTTGACTTTTGACTGAAGACCTTGCCACATTCATTACATTTGTAAGATTTCTCTCCAGAATGGATTCTCTGATGATTTGCTAGGTATGACTTGAGACTGAAGACCTTGCCACATTCATTACATTTGTAAGGTTTCTCACCAGTATGAATGGTCCGATGACGTATAAAGTTTGATTTCTGATTGAAGACCTTGCCACATTCATTACATTTGAAAGGTTTCTCTCCAGTATGGATTCTTTGATGGTTTGCCAAGTATGACTTTTTACTGAAGACTTTTCCACATTCATTACATTTGTAAGGCTTCTCTCTAGTATGCATTCTTCGATGATTTCTAAGGTTTGTTTTCTTACTGAAGACCCTGCCACATGTATCACATGAAAACTGTTTCTCTCCAGCATGGACTACCTGATGCATAGTAAAGCACGAGCCTTGGTTAAAAGATTTGCCACATTCATTCCATTTGTTCTTTTCATTTTCAAATACCTGCAGTTTAGGCAGATGTGACTGAAAGCTTACTCCAAGCCAATTTTTAATGTGTTTCTGTCCTGTATCCCTTCTACCATGTTCATCTCTTCTATCAGTGAGATTTTCCTTGTGATTCACACAGAATCCTGTGTCAAGTCTACCATCTTCTCTGCAATGACACTCAAAGTCACGTATATTTGTCTGGATTTCTTTGAAGCACAATTCTTCAATGTCATGGATTTTATGTGTTTCCAACATTACTGCCTGGAACATTTCTCCTGTATCTCTTTTCCTTTTTGGTGGCAATTTTTTTATGACACATTTAGGAGAGGTATCTATGAAATATAAGAAATCATCAGTTCTGATTAATTATAGATGGTAAACAAATTCTGTTATTCACACACATATCATTCCAAAAGAAATAATTATAATTGAGCAGTTACGAAACTTTATGATTTTTACTTTGTAGGAAAACAACTGCAGAAATGCTCAGTTTCAAACAAACTATGACCAAAACACACTGCATAAGTTAATTCAATGGGTACTTTGATCATGGAATTTTCATTGCCCAAACTGATGACAAATACATTTCTGTGGTTAAAGAATACTGGTCCATGGTATCTAATGGAAGATGGAGGTAAATGAGATATAAAATGGATCCTCTCATCATAATAAGGACAGCAGGTTGATCAGTCTTATTAAACAAAGGAACTTTTAAATATTTACTAATAAAACAGCTATTATTCTTAACTATTTCACAGCACTATTTTGTAAGAAATCTTGAAATACAAGAAGTATGGAAAGCAATATTTCAAAGGAAATAGAAGAGTTTCATTTCGCTTTGCTGTGACAGTGTCACTGAGCCACTGCTTATAGACAATGTTTTCCAAGTCATCAACACTGCACATGTGGATTTAGGTAGTGTTCTGAGAACATCTAAAGGATGAAAAGGTGTCTTTCCTTACACTGTGAGGTTAGTGTGGGAGTCCTCTGTAAATTCAAGTGTATAGAAGAATAGATATAAATTAAGAGGTAGCAGTACACTGCATCCAGATCAAGGAACCACATGAGAGAAAGGCAGCATGGGAAAAGACAAGCATGGAGGACAGGGAGTAACAGGCATGAGAGAGCAGTCTGTGGTGGTAAGTGTGTGGGACTGTAATTGCACAAGGGGAGCTAATATTCCTATCTTTGTGAAAAAGAGAAACAGATGTAGCAAGTGGCATAAAACTGTCCTATTCTTAACTATGGGAATGAGTGTTCAGGTGTGGGGGAGAATGGAAGAGAGTTTACAGGGTGGCAGTGTGGTGGTGGGGAGAAAGCAGATTCACATCTCCTAAAATATCTTTAATGAAATTTATCAAACTGAATGACCAGTATGCTCTAGGTATAAATTTACCAAATCTTATTTATATATATTGTAAAATATTATGAGTAGAAATATGCTAAGCAGGACCTGAAAGCAAAAACTTTGAAACAGCTAAGAAGAGGAGATGGTGAATTAATTCTGTTCCCACACAGAAACTCAATGTAACTTTTATCTAGAGTACAGCAATCTAGGGAGAAAATAGGTACAAAGTGACAATTCTTTGGCTAAGTAGAAAGAGAACGCTTTGAAGAAACAAGTGTAGCATAAGGGTTATCCTTTATCACATTTGTGAAACTGAAAAACAAAACAAAAACAAAAACAAAAGAAAGACGAAAACAGCTATCAACTCTAGAGGATCCCCAAGCACTGCCATGGCATGGCTCAGTGATCAGGGACAACCTGAAGCAGGTGATCTGCATTACTTGTTGCCAGAAGGCCAGTAATCACCCGACCTTATGTCACAGTGCCTATGTCATTCACAGCAGACAGGCATTTCTCACAAGAAGAGTGAGAATAGGACAATAAAGTGTTTTAAAAGACAAAGAGACTAATCACCTGTATTTTATCATAGTCTCTTGTTAGCAGCACTGTTTTTACTATTAGCTACTGCCATTAATACCACACTGTGCCTGACTTATAAGTAAAAGTTCATCTTACTTGCATATACACGGGAAAAGGCACGGTATATTAGGGTTTGGTACTACTTGCAGCCACAGTCCCTCACCTGGGGTCTTGGGATGTATGCCACACAGTAACAGAAAATTACTGCAACCTATGATAGGGTTGAAAAATAATAGAAAACAGCACTAGAGAAAATCCTGGAACTAAGATTTTACATATGAAAGACTTACAAAATGGATAAAACTCACAGCTGGATTACCTAAGAGAAAAAGAGGAAAGACTCAGCTAATATCACCAAAAAGAGAGGGGACCTTACAAATAGTTGGTTCTATGCAAATGAAAAGTAACAGAATTGTACAACAGATATTACGACCAAGAAAAAAAATAAGTGAAATTCTAGAAATACATGAGCATGCGGCAATAGAAAAATCTGAAAGAGTCCTGTAGTGAAGAAATTTAATCAGCCATAAAAAAATCTCCCAAAAAAGAAAAAGACTAGACCCAATGTCCTTAGTGGAGAATGATTCCAAACATTTAAAGAACTAAAGCAATCTTCCTCTAACCCTTCTAAAACACTAAGAGGGAAGACTACCACGCTTGTTCTGTAAGGTAGCACTACCTTGACAGAAAAGCTAGACCACGCACAACAAAGGAACGAAAGACCGATACTATCCCTCATACATTTGGTATAAAATCCTCAACAGAACACTATCATATGCACATTAAAATGGTTCATAAACCATGCCCACATCAGAATTATTCCTGGAATATAAAGATAACATCAATTCACACAATGCACCACACAAGCAGAATGAAAGAATAAGAACCACATTATCATTTCGTGACAGAGAAAAACTATTTCAAAAAGTCAATACCAGCTGCATCTGGTGGTGTAAACGCAGCACTTGGGAGGCTGAGGCAGGAGAATCACTGTAAGTTTCATTCAGGCCACATAAACCCACAATTTTGCTGGGTATGTACCCCTCCACAGTGGAAAACATATTCTGCAAGAGGTATTTGTAAACCCACACTCATACTACTGTTATTCACATTAGCCAAGGGATGGAAGCAACCCAAGAGGATTCACAACACATGGCTGTGGTTTGTTGTGGCTTGTTCCCCAGGGGTTTGTTTCAGAAGCTTCGCCTTCAGTGTGGTGATGTTGGGACGTGAAGGACCTTAAGGAAGTGGAGTCAGTGGGAAGTAACTAGCTCACTGGAGGTGCTGCCGCAGAAGTGATTAACACAGGTCTGGCAGAGTGGGTGAGTTTTCGTGAGAGTGTTCTGCTATAAAGTGCACCTGTGACCCTTAATGCAGACATCCGGTCTCACCATAGGATGTTTTCTGCACATGCTCCTGCCAAGATGCCCTCACTGGAGGATGAACAAATAGGGACACCTGATCCTCGTCTTTTAGGTCCCAAATCTCTAAGCTAAATAAACTTTTCATTATCCATTATTCAGCCTCAGTGACTTTGTTATAGCAGTGGAAAACAGACTAAAGCCCACATACATTGGAATATTACTCAGCCTGTGAAACAATAGAAATCCTGTTCTATGGAAAAACATACATAAATCCAGAGAATATATCTCTCTCTATATATAGATAGATATATCCAGACGTGAATACAAACTGAATGAGGAGAGTCATGAAAACAGAAATACTGTACGATTCCAAAATATATGAAGCATCTAAGATAGTCAAATTCATCGGAACAAAAGGAAGAATGGCAGTTGACTGTGGCAAAGGAAAGAGTTATACGGAGGGAAAAGTGGATTTAAATACTCATGATAATCAACTGAATTAAATTCAAGCAACAAGAAAAATATGGTATGTTCTAATTCTGCCCAGTTCTTACAATATAAAATTCCCTGGACTAAATTTTACATGCGACTATTAAAGGTAATATTCATATATATGTGTGTGTGTGTGTGTATATACATATACATATATATATATATATATATCGTGTAATGGCAAATTTATAGAAATTTCACAGCAGAAATTAGAAATCAATTAGTAGCCTCTGCCTAAGCTCCTGCTGCCTGTCACGTAGTTAGACTCAGCGAGCCTTGACCACCACGCCAGCTACAACTCAGAGAGTTTGACTCAGCCTTATCTGACTGCATCCAGCTGCACTGCCCGTACTTTCCAGCCTATAAACATACTCTGTTTTGCTTGCCTATTCCAGGAACTTTCCACCTAGGACACAATAACCCAGTCAAGGATGTGCTTGCCTGATTTCACCCGCCCACTCAGACAGCCCCCTCTCTAACAGAGCCTGACCAGAACAAATCTGCCTGGCAACATACGCCTCAGCCTACGTAACCAATCATATAATAACCTGCAATCAGCTTTGTATTTCTGGCTTGGAAAAATGTATTTAAGCTGAACTCTAAGCTGACTCTGGGCTGGTGATTTGGACTTGGTTCCCAGTAGCCCGCTAGCGTCAAAATAAAGTTGCCTCCCAACTCCTCAGGTGCAAAGAGGCTTCCTTTTGGTTTGATATCAGATTTCTGCAACATTAGTAAACTCGCTCTGGACACAAAGCAGTGATGCTTCAGTCTAAGCACCGCTCTAACCCAGACAACATACAATGCTTGTGTTAGGGGATTAAAACTTGCGTCATTTGCTTTTATTTTTGTGGCTGTATTTGCGTAATATCATAACCATGCCTCCAAAGAAAGTGATACCAGCAGTGAAGGTAAGAGGAAAACTGAGAACTGTGATAGAGTTAGAGAAAGAAATCATTACAAAATTTGTTAAAGTCATAGAAAAATGAAGTTAAGTGTAATTTTCAGGCCTCAGAACCAATTATTTGGCTTTCCATTATTTGTTATGGGAAATACATGATCAGCTCTCCAATTTCTTGGCGTACGAACACGAATTCCCAAGGAACTCAGTTCAACAACTGAGGTATCAATGTATACCAAGATGAACACTATCAATCCACATGGAGAAAACACTGATTAGAATATGGCATTTGGTGCTGGCGAGGCTGTGGGGAAAAGGGAATCCTAATCCACTGTAGGTGGGAGTGTAGACTGGTGCAACCACTGTGGAAATCAGTGTGAAGATTTCTCAAAAAACTAGAGGTTCCATTCAACCCAGCTAGTCCTCTCCTTGGTATCTTCCTGAAAGAATTAAAGGCATTATGCCACATCAATATATGCACATCTATGTTTATAACAGCATAGTTTGTAACAACTAAATCTTGGAAACAGCCCAAATGTCCATCAACAGATGAACGAATAAAAGAAGATTTTTTTTATACAATGGAGTACTACTCTGTCATAATGACGGATAAGCTTGAAACATTTCTAGCTAAATGGATGCACCTTGAGGTCATATTAAAGTGGAATATATAGGACACATATGTAAATACCACACTGTTTCTCTGGTGTGAGAAACTGAAAGTGAAATAAGGACCAAAATGTATAATAGATATTGTGAAATAGGAAGAAAATGTTCAAATGGGAAGGGGAACAAGAAAGGAGGCAGAAGAAAGGAAGGAAGAGAGAGAAAATTAAAAAAAAATAATGAGGAAAAAATGAAAACAAAGCTTTTTTAAATAAAGGGGGGAGGGGAACTTAAAGGGAGGGTATAGGAATGGGGAAAAAAATCAGATTATGTCATGTATAGGTTCATATTCCCTATAATGAATGTGATCATTATGTATACCTAATACACCTAAGTTTATGTACCAATAAACTTAATTAAAAAAAAAAAAAGAACATGGTATTTGTTCTAAGAAATAACAAATCAGGAATATGTAAATAAAACCCAGCAAGTATGTTTATAAAATTGAGAACATACAATAGGGGAAAAAAGTGTTAAATAACAAGAGAAGGAATACCTATGTAAAGATGTTTCTGACATAAAGATAGGATTAATAAAACAAAAAATGATATTGTCAAGATAGCAGAAGTTCTAAATTTAAAAACAATGAATTTAACACACAAAAGTGTACTTTAACAGTATGTTCTAAGTTAGATGAAACAAAACTAAAGGAAATAAGACTGTTCACAAAATTCTGGAATTGTGTAAATTTTGAGTTATGCTTTCTGCAGTGAAGAAGAAAATCTTCTAAATATATAAATCAATAGATCATCCCTGACAGAACAGTCTCATAAACTGCAGATATAAAACAAAGAACACTACGAGTATGATAAAATATATGGAACTGCTGATTAAACACACAAAATAGTTCATTTATACTCTGTGGAAAGGTACAGAATGGAAGAACACTGTCTTAAGTGATAGTGCACTTTAAAATCTAAGGCATCACTCAACTTCATAAGGTGGCTTGGTAAGATGCATGAAAACCGTATTTTTTTAAGTTTGAGCTTACACTACACTGAATAAGGGCCTGAGCCAAGGTTTGTTGTTGAAAATGAACAAGGCAACCATGAGGAATAAAGGGTCGTTTACTGCAAAGCCTCATGCATGACAGACCATGCACTCGAGAAATGTGTCGCTAGGAGATTTTTCTATGCCACTGATTACGGGCTCAAAGGAGATATTGTCAATGAAAAGGGTTAAAGGAGATGTGTCAAGAAAAGATGAAACAAAACTAAAGAAAATAAGACTGTTCACAAAATTCTAGAACTGTGTAAATTTTGAGTTATGCTTTCTGCAGTGCAGAAGAAAATCTTCTAAGTATATAAATTAGTATTATATATTTATTTTTTTATTTTTTATTTTTTTTGTGGGTACCAGGGGGTCGACCTCAGGACCTCGCGCACCAGCAGGCGCCCGTGCCGCTGAGCGATATCACCGGCCCCTTTTTCGTATGTGGGTTCTGGGAGTCGAACTCGGGCCCTCGCGCTTGCCAGGCAGGCACTTAAGCCACTGAGCCATCTCACCCGCCCAGTATTATATATTTAAAGGAGATGTGTTAAGAAAAGGGTTAAAGTAATGACAGTCAGCAAAATGCAGGTGTTCACTGAAATGACCTTAGGTGCTGTCCTTCTGCAAAGAGGCCGAGTACCTCTTAGGGAAGGAACGTAAAGAGATAACTGTTAACACACACAAAACTGACTATTCCCATGATCTAGCCAGTGCTGGGAATGCTCCCTTCCAGCCACGCAGGCCTGTTGGCACCAAGTGACTTTTGTTTGAACACAGTACTGAAGAAACTAACAAACTGGGTACAGCTTGATGTTTTCTCTTTCACCTGCCAAATGCTCTGTCTCATGCAAGATCCTTCATCTTTGGTAATGTCCCTCGCCTTGTTGTGTGGTAATGTATTATTGGATATGCTCGTATCTGCTGTACTTGTAAACTTACTTTCATCTTTTTAAAACTATGTGGCTCTTCTCTGTTGGTGTGGATCTGAACCTCAAATTTCTGTGGCCACAATCTGTATGTGGCTCCTTGCTGTTACAACGTGGCCAACATTGTCATGATGCCATAGAAAGACAATTCTGTGACAGTCCTCAAAAACTAGAAAGCAGCTGGAAAAAAGACACAGTCAGCTGCTACTGATTGTATCTGCTGAGACAGCTCAATGTGCTTTCTAGGGTCTCAAGTATCCTGGGACATGCTGTTATGCTTTGTGTCTAGATGAACCCCCAAAGCCTCATGCGGTCATAGGGCTTTTTCAGAGGTGGATGAATCTAGAGTGTGTGATGCTGGGATTAAGGGTGTGTGATTAGTGAGTCACTCCACTGATTGGTTTGGCATAGTTCTGGCTAGGATTAAGGATGTGAGTGCTACACCCGCCCTAGGGAGGGAAGTCTGCATAAAATATAAGGGACAGAAAGAATCTTGTCTCCTCCCTCCTTGCTTTTGACAGGTGACAACTGGTAGTAAAGAAAACCCTAGTTTGTGAGCACACAGGAAGTAAATACTTTCCCACAGACCTTTCCCACTACTGAAGTTTCCCAAACACTATGTCATCGTGCAGCTTCCACTCTGCCCGTTTGAGCTCTCACCTGTGTCCACACCTCTGACACATTCCCACTCATTTCGGCTTCTGGATACTTTCACTTGGCCATCCACACTCCAGGGCTCTCCCCCCTGCACCAACATGGAGACAACACTCAGGTCAAAAGGAGAGATTCCTGCTTGGAAAGAGAAAGGCATGTGATCTGCGGTGCCTTTTCCACATTTCAGTCCTGTTTACTAGAGATGGAGTGCAGAGGGATGCAGCCAAATATTTCACCGTTAAGTGGAGATATCTAATTCTATTCCAAGGACCAGTGATTCAAAAACACAGGGAAAAGAACAGGGAACCGGATATTTTGTAAGTCTGCCATAAGGCATATTTCCGGTCTGAACCAACACTGACATATCTATCACAAAATGGACACAACACCTGAAGAAAGAGGACAGTTAAAGTCCAGAAGCCACATTGTGAAGCTTCACATTTCAGAAGCAACAGGCATCTGTCTCAGTCAAACAATGCACAGGATTCCATGAAGACACAAGGGAAAATGCAGAGAGACACGGAGTAGATCTGACTTCTGGAAGGAAGCCATCCTCACCCAGGGAGACCAGGTTCCTGTAGGTCTCCAACATCACCTCCCTGTACAAAGTCCTCTGAGCAGGGTCCAGGCATTTCCACTCCTCCTGGGAGAATTCTATGGCCACATCCCTGAATGTCAATAGACCCTAAAATGAAAAACGTATTTCACCACAGGAAAATGGAGGGAATTATAATTTCCATATAAAACAAAAAGGAGGGAAATGTAAGGGCCAATTCAATTGAAGTGAGAGAGCTAGATCCATGCTGTGGATAGATCCACATTTTGACTCTGGAGTGATAAAGATGGTTTTATGTGCTAATGGGGTAAATGGTGCCGGAGGTTCCTAGGTAGCTTCAGGACAGGAGCTGTTCGTCATGAAGACCTAGGAGATATTAGACAGTCATCACATTCACTCCTACCCCAACCTGCTGGGAAGGGAGGGGATCTAAAGTTTTAACTGATCAGCAATGACAGTGATATAACCAATTATGCCAATGTAATGAAGCCTCCAGAAAAACTCTAAAGTACAGCATTCAAAGAAGCAGTCAGATGATGAATGTCTGGAGGTTTCTTGAAGGTGAAGCATCCATAGAAGGCATGGACACATCATGTTGCTTATCCCATAGCTCACCCTATGCATTTTTTCCATCTGGTTGTCCATTTTTTTAACAAGCTTTATAAAAAATACAATGTGAGTGTTTCGCTGATTTTCACGAGCAGCTGTAGCAAATTCTTTGAACCCAGAGTGGGGCTGTGGGACCGGGAATCCCCATTTACAGTTGATCACTCAGAACCACAGGCTGCAACTTGCACCTGCAGCTGTCATCTGATGTGGGGACACCTCTGTGGGTCTGAGCCCTCAACAGTGGGATCTAGGCTATTTCTACAAGACAGTGTCAGAATTAGAATGCATTAGAGAGCACTCCCCACAGAATTGCTTGCTTGGTGCATGGAGAAAAACCCTCACGCATCTGGAGTGAGAGTTTTCTGTGTGGTGAATATATAGGAGGTGAGTTTGTCTTTCCTACATATTCATACACAGTAAGGTATTTTCGAGCATGTTATATCTCTATAATTGTGTTCATCATACTTTTACGTAAGACATTATAATACTCTAAATCAAGTATAGATTTCTCATTATATGGACAAGAAATGCACAAATAAAAAAAGCATACAGGCTTTTCTCTATGAAAATGTTATATGTTGTGTCCAACACACTAAGTGATATTCAGTATCGACATGAGCTAGAGGATGAGTCATGTGTTGAGAAATGATAAGGTGCACAGCAGCTTTAAAGAAAGAGCAGAATCTAAAAAGCATGATAATGACAGCAACAGCAATGGTAAAGCTTCTGGACACTTCTAGGTACCGCATATTATTCTCAATGCTTTATGTGTTTATTTCAAAGAAAAACATAATAGCCCACAATAAAAATATTTCCCTGTTACTATGGAGAAAACTGTTCACAGACACTAAGGGACAAGCCTGAGGCTGAAGAGCTAAAATGGCACAGAACACATGTGAACCAAAGTGCCTGGCAATCAGAATGAAAGCTAAAGAACCCAACAGTTCAGTAACAGATATACCATCAAAAATAGGAAAAGAGTTCAGGATAACATCATGAATCTGCAAGAAAGTTTATTATTTATGCACACACATGTGCACGCATAATATATCTTTCTCACAACTACTACTGCATAGACAGGATAGTGTAGTACACATTTAAGGCAAAGGAAAATATCTAAGATATAGTTTCTACTGTTAAAAAACATCAACTTGGGGTTGGGATGTAGCTCAGTGGTACAGCACTTGCCTATCATGCACGAGGCCTTAGGCATGAGCTCCAGTATTGCAAAAGAAATTTAAATAAATGAAGTATTTAAAATAATAACGTGATCTTGATAGAAACCAAGGAATAGCATATCCATATACTCATGCATATACATTACACTTAAATCAACAAATTTTTAAAAGGAGTCTCTCTCAATGATTCTTTTCAGTGATTTTTTTTTTATCACCACTTATGTGATTATGTATTTCAGCATGCATGGACAATGAAAATGAAAAAAACATGCTTTACACTGTAGAACGCTAGTGTTTACTGGGATGTTTAAAATGGCACAACATGAAAAACTTATGTAGTAGAATTTGAACTCCAACATCTACTAAATATTCATATTAAAATATATTTACAACTTTACCAATTTAAATTAAGATATTTAGCCATTACCAAAATGCCAATGAAATTTACTAGTTTAATAAAACTGTACGATTAGGATTTTTTTGAAAATGTGTGGTGCTGAGATCAAACCCAGGGCTTCACGCAAGCCAGGGAAGCACTTTATCTCTGAGCCACAACCCCAGGCTTGAAATTTTAACAGAAAAAAATCATGTATTACAGAAGTACACAGGGAAAAGAATTACTGAAAAATTAAAAAGCAGCCCAAAAACGTAACTTGAAAACACAAAACCACCAAGCCTGATATTTACCAAGCATATTTCATCAAACATCGTGACTGGTGGTAAACGCTGGACGCGCTTCCTCCTAGTGAAGGAGAAAGGGGGCTGGTCGGCTCCAGCCCATCACTACTGCACAGGATGCCTGAGCAGGGATCAGTAAGGAGGGAAAAGGTGGAAAACAAGAGGGCAGGGAAGACACAAAAGAGCTGAGTTTGTTAAAAACTAACAGATACCATGACGACAACCTGAAAAAGAATGTTACTTAAATATAGGAACTAAGAACAGTGAAAATTATCTTCCTCTCTTAGTGGTTCTCATTAAACACACGTGCACATGACACGTATGCATGGAATCTTACACTTCCATTAGCAAATACACCACGGTGCTTAAGTAAAAGACACTGCCTGATTCATGAAAAGAAACTATGCAACTGTCCTGAAGGACTGATATCAGCAAGACAGAGGAGCAGGAAGCCTTAAATGTTCCTTCCCTCATGGGAACAAGGATTTAATAACACGGCAACCAACTGCCCTTGCAAGAAACTCAGAAAACACCTAAAACGCTGGAACCCTTCATGCAAGCCCTGTAGGAACAAAAATGAAGGCAAGCAAGGGCTTAAGGGACGTCTATAAAGAGACACCATCATATGCATCTCAGAAGAGGAAGAAAGAGAAGAGGGTAGAGAGACTATCTGAATTTAAGATTACCCCAAATTTCTCAAATATGAGAAAGAAGGACACACAAATTCAAGAAGCTTAGGGAAATACAACTAGAATAAATCTAAGAGACCTACAGCAAAACACATCATAATGGAATCATGGAAAGTCAGAGACAAAAAAGAATCATGACAACAGCAAGAGAAAAACGACTTCCCACCCAGAAGTGCGCTCCTAGGAGAGTCAGGCAGCTCTCAGCAGAAACTTTGTCAGCTACACGCAGTGGACGGTACATTCACAGCGCTGATGGAAAACACTGCCAGTTAACAACACTACACCAGGCAAGACTGTCCTTCAAAACCAGAGGAATTGATAGTGGCCAAATTAAAGGAGTTCATTACCACTAAAACTGCCCTTCATAAATTTATTACATTTTTTTTTCTTTTTTTTGATAGAGTCTTGCTGATTTGCACAGGCTGGCCTCAAACTTGTGATCCTTCTGCCTTTGCCTCCAGAGCAGATGGGACCGCACATGTGCAACAGCTTGCCCAGCCCAAGAATTTCTAAAGACAGACTACGAAGTTGAAATGAAAGATGAGCTTAAAAATGCATAAAATTCCAGGTAAAGGTACGAAAGCCCTTCGCTATAAATACTTGTGTCCAATTTGAATGAAATAAATGCCTGAATTAAAAGACATACAATGCTGGACATGGTGATGCACTCCTATAATCCCAACACTCGGGAGGCTGAGGCAGGAGGATTGCTGCAAGTTCGAGGCCAGCCTGGGCTAAGAGAGTTCAAGGCCACCTGAACTACACAGCAAGTAGTTCTTAAAAAAAATAACAGACATACAATGACTGAAGAGAGGAAAAAAGAAAACAATGTGCAATTACATGCTATAAACAAGGATTTGCTTTTGTTCAAAGGACTTACATGGCTAAATGTGAAAAGATGGAAAAAGAAATCCAAATGGAAACCCACAGAGAGAAGGGGTGGCTCCTTTTATATTTTAACACATAGCCTCTATAATGCAAACTGTCAGAAGAAAAAAAAAAAAATTTTACATAGCTACAAAAGGGATAGCTCCCCAGAAGATGTAATTATAAGCATGAACCCAACATTAATCCTCTCCAAAGGATGAAGCAAACACTGACAGAATTAGATAGCAGCACAATACTTGGGGACACTTCATGCTCCATATCACTTACGGACAGAATAACCAGACAGAGGATCAAGAAATAAACAGAGAGCCGGTGAGATGGCTCAGCGGCGTACGCGTCTGCCTGGCAAGCGCGAGGGCCCGAGTTCGACTCCCGGAACCCACATACGAAAAAGGGGCCGGTGATATCGCTCAGCGGCACGGGCGGCTGCCGGCGCGCGAGGTCCTGAGGTCAATCCCCGGTACCCACAAAAAAATAAATAAATAAATAAAAATAAACAGAGGCTTTCAACAACACTACGCAGCATATGCATCTCACAGACCTGTACAGAATATTCTACCCAACAGCAACACAAACTACTACCCCTAAAACACACAAGGAACATCTATTTGACAGACCATAGTTAGGTTAAAACAAATCTTTAATATTAAGAAACTTGATATCATTCTAATTCTCTTTTGTATACAATGGAATGAATGCAGAAATCAACAGCTGAAGAGATACAAAACCCCACAAATATGTGAAAATTAAACTCCCTCTCAAATAACTGACAGGTGAAAGCAGGAAAAGATTTCAGAAAACATCTGTAGCAAAAGTAAAATGAAAACAAATATGCCAAAACTTACAGAATGTAGTAAAAGCAATGGTAAGAAGTCTAAGGCAGCAAAACTTTATGCCCAGAACAAAGGACAACCTCAAACCAATAAACTACATCTCAATCAAAAAAGAAAAAAAATAACATAAGCAAAAGAAAGGAAAAAAAATGAATAGTAGAGATAAATGAGACACAGGGAACTCATTAAACAACAAAACATTAACTTTCTGAAAAGATAAAAAAAATGACAAGTACTTTCCAGAATCATGACCAATGGAACTTCCTGACATGAAACAATGGAACTGCCTGGGGCCACGGACTTGGAGTCTTAGTGGACACTAGGGAGGCTGAGGGCAGCTTGTGTGAGCAGAATGAAACACAGCAGGCCGCAGGACTACAGGAAGTTAGCAGTCCTGTGTCAGGCACTTCACGAAGGAGGCAGACATCGAACAAGCAAATGAGATCATCACTTTACCTGAGTAACAGCCATTTTTAAACCCTTTTCTTTCCTCTTCCAGGCTTCTTTCCTATGTAACAAGAGTCAAAAACATAGTTTAACGTTCAGAATGAACACATCCCCTTCCAGTAACACAGCTACACACACACACACGAGAACCTCACCATGTGGAAAGATGGGTTTTGTGCTGCCCACGGCACTGAGGTGGGGATGCAGTGATAGGAAGCCCTTACAGGAAGCCCCACCAGACTTCCTTGACACTTGATCAGAGCATGCTCCCCTCCCAGTGAAGCCCCAACATCCAGTAGTGGTGGGGAGCCTGGCTGCACTGAGTTCTCCTTCAGGACATAGTCCCATCCCTGACCAAACCCAGGGACAGCACATCCCCCTCATTCTTCCACGGATCACAAGCTGATATTGGCCCTCAGAAACACAAGGCAGTCTGGGTGCCCAGTACTGCACACAGAATAGAATCAACTTTAATACTATAAAGGCTGGATCTCAGGGTGACCATGGGAGTGGGACTCTCTAGCAAGGAGCCACAGAAGTTAGTTGCAAAACACCTCAGCACTCCAGTGGGAAGCCAGGGTGGAGCACCATCCAGGGGGGCAAACCCAGCCCACCTCCCACCTTCTGGCTCAGAGCCTTGTTGGCCCCAGGATCCAGACAGTGGACTGGGAAGGTCAGAAAGAAACTTGCAAAGCAGGCAACATGGACCAGAGGTGGGGATGAGGGTGTGGTTGTTAGTGGAGGATGGAGAGGCCCCAGAACTCTCCATGGAGATGTTGACAGCAGAATAAAGACCTGTGAAGGCAGGTGTCTGCCACCTGCAACTGATGGGCCAATGAATTCTAAGCAGAGACAGAACCAAGACAAGGTCCTGAGGCAGGAGCTATCGTGGCCTCAGGAAAAGGCAACAGGCCTGTGTGGCTGGGGGAGAGTGAGCAGGGAGGAGGATACTGCAGGAGATGAAGGCAGCCAGGTTATTTCTGGAAACACAGCAGGTGTGGGCTGACACCTTCTAATATTACTCTCCCACATCTGAAACGAATTTTGTAAATGATAGACTTTGTCGCCATCTATATAAAGACGTGATTTTCTATTTTACACCAAAATACTTACAAATATTGTAACACATCCTCTATTTAAAACATACACCATGAGCAAGTGTTCAGTTAAGCCCCAGGAAGCGCAGGGTCACCCCAACCTGAGACACTGAGGACTACAGAGGAAGCCATTTGCAGAGCTCGGGAAGTCACGCGGGGACTACGAAGGTAGAAGTACCTGTTGAATGTCACAGCAGAGTTGAGGTAATACAGGGATACAGGACTCTTAAGATTTCTGGGAAAGTTCCGCAGGGGCAATGGAGACACATGTATGGTGTCAAAACTATGCAGGAGGTGATAAAAGCAGTGGGTATTGTCAGGAAGAGGTTCAAGGTTAAAGCATGGGACAGCATCACATTCGGACAACAGGGTCCGGAGACACCAGCAGAGGACACGACGCTTCTCCTCTCCTCCAGCTCTAAGCTCCTCCCTTTTCTGGCTCCACTGCCTATTTTGCTGCCCTCATCTCTCTGCTGATCAACGTTCTATCTTTGTCTATTTGATTTTTCTCGCCTGCTACTCTCTTGGTTTCTTCTTTCACTCTTGGTTCTCTTTGGAAGTCCTCCCCCATCCTCTAATTTGCCAACTGTGCATAGGTCTATTTCTCCTGACCCTTTTACACATTTGTCACAGGGATGGGATGGATGAGAAGCCGCCTCTGGAGGAGCACATTTACCCCTGGGTGGAATTTGGGACGCAAGAACCCTGAAGTCACAGGACAGGTCCATGTCACCCCCCCTGGTACGAAGGGGAGACTTCGAGGGGGAGGCCTGGGGTGCGGCCCCGGCCCCGGGAGGGGAGGCGCGGGCGAGGCCGGGTCCCCTCGCGGTGAGGACGGCGCCAGGCCGCGGAGAGGACAGCGGGTGAGGAGGGCGCGGCGGGAGGCGTCCGCGGCCCAGGAGGACGGGCAGGACCGGCCTCGAGCGCCTCCGCCCCGCAGGGCCCACGCGTTTCTCACAGCGCCGTCCAAATTTACTGGGGTGCAGGGGGCTGGGCGGGGCCTTGAAGGCCCCTAGGGACCCAGATACTGACAGGGAGCCGCTGGGGCCCACGGAGCGTAGACAACCTGGAGAGAGGAAACTCACTCACCGCGAGGAAACCTTCCCTCCACCGGACGCACTTCCGGGTCTGCAGGAAACTGCGTGCGCAGCCGAGAAGCCCGGACTGGGCGGGGAAACGCGGGGGGGCGGGGAAACGCGGGGGGGGGGGGAAACGCGCGGGGGGGCGGGGCGGGGCGGGGAAACGCGGGGGGGCGGGGAAACGCGCGGGGGGCGGGGCGGGGCGGGGCCTGCGCTCCCCGGGTCCGCTTCCCGCGGCGCCGCTCCTCCTGTTGGGGTCGCACCTCTCAGCGACGCCGGGTCCCCTCCGCAGCGTGGACCTGGGGTCTCCGTTCAGGAGGCCGCTTGCGGTCGGTGCTGGGCGGTTCTTGTTATTAAAATTAATCGGGGCGATTTAATGTAAAATCCCTGGCCTTGCGGGGGAGGCTGCAAACCAGGTCGTGGAGTGAGGACCTCGCCTGGCCCGAACGTGCGCTTTCACGCGCAAACCCAGGAGGAGAGCGGGCCGGCGGCGCGGGCCGCGTCGTGAGCGCCGTGTTCCGGCCCCGCGCGCTGGGCCCGCGGGCTGCGGTGCGCGGCCGGGATGTGGAGCCGCCTCCCGCGGAGTCCGTCCGTCCCGCTCGGGCCGGGTCCGCGCGTGTCCGGTTCGAGTGGCGCCGTCCGGTCCTGCGCGTGCGCACCGGGCCCGCGGTCGTGCAGCCCGCGGCGTGGACGGTCCCGGCGCCCGGAAGCGCTTTTCGCGGAAGAGGGGCGTCTTTATTCCTACAGCGGGGAGCGTGCGGGGCGAGGAAGGCGGAGCCGGCAGAGAGGAGGAGAGTGAAGGGGGGAGGAGTGGACAGGTAGAGCGGGTGGACTCGGAGGGGGAGACACTGAGGAGGTGGAACTGGGGACACGGAAGACAGAGATGCGCAGTGCTGCGAGGGAAGAGGGAGCAGGTGACCAGGAGAGCAGTGGCCGAGCGGGGAGGAGACACGGGGCTGAGCGGACCAGAATTCAAGGACGCTTCACTTAAAGCTGCTTTTATGGTTTAGAGCTGAGTGTCCCTCCCCCAAGCCTCTGTGCTCATAGATGTAGCTTTAGAAAGGAGATTGGGTCAAGAGGCAGCTGAAGCTAAAGCTGATGTTAGGAGACGGGGCCTGGTCGGAAGAGGCCTTGCCTGCCCCTGGCGCTGCCCACTTCCTTCTCTGCTTCTCCTCTGCCAAGCCCCACTGCCCGCTGTTTCTTCTTTGGAGCCCGCTGACCACGGAGTGAAACGTGATCCAAAGTAATTCGCTCCTCCATTACGTCGCTGGAATACTGTACCTTGTGTTGTGCCGGTGAAGAGAAAGTGCCTAAGACAGCTTCCCTTCCTCAGCAGCTCTAGAAATCCAGGAACTCCAGAGACAGAGCTACAGGGAAAGAAAGCTTATTGCCAACACTGGCAGGTTGGAAGCTGAGGACTTGTCATCTTGCTCGGGGGTTGCAGTTGCAATGCATATGTGGAGGTTTTGGGGAGGTATATTTTTGGTTTCAAACAGGTGGGCTGTGCCCTGGGTTAGTGTGATTTCCACGGTCTGCTTTCTAATGCGCATAATGCCAGTTCCTGAAGATTAATGTTCTGGGTGCTGTAACTAACAAGTTGTTACTGATGAGGAATGTTTTTTTTTTTATCCAGAAACTATAACCTTGCAATTAATCATTAGGATACAATAAGGGGGGGTGGTGGGAGAAGCAGCTTTGGCCAGAAACAGAATTAACCCAATAAGCCTCTTCATTAGTTACCTTGGGCAAAACTAGCGGGAGTCTAATAATAGATTAGCTTAGCTACCTCGTCTCCAAAACTTTTGTGTATGAAAGTCAGCTAACAGCAAGTGAAGCTACAGGGTTTGTTTCGGCTTTCCCTAGGTTTCAGAAGGTAAATTTAACAGGGAATGTAGAGAAGCGGAAAGACAGGCAGCAATATATGAGTTAAAGGACAGTTAGAAAATTTGAGGAGAAAGAACAGGGTTGAACAGTTTGCCATAGCAGGGTACAAAATACCTTGTAGGAGGAAATGTGGTGGCGGGGAAACAAGGAAAAACAGAAGTGGATGGAAATCTAGAGAACTATAGAAAGTGTGGGGAAAGAAAGAGGGGTGAGGAAACTAGACCTAGTGATTATTGGATTGAATGTACGTGGAAAATGAACCTGTACATTGCCTGGATAATATTATTAATATAGAATTTGTAGAATTCTCCAAATTATATATACAAGAAGGAATCGCACAGCTAGCGGTGTGGAGCTTGCCCATTTCCAGTTATTTCTGTCAGAAGATCACATCCATTTGCAGCCCCTGTTCAGCCAGGGGTGACGCTTAGCTCAGTGCGTTGAAGCTCACCCTGTTGCCTTTCCCGGTGCTGGGAGAGGGAAAGTGCTGCGGAGGAGACAATAACTGTCAGGACATGGTGCTTTTCAACGGGACACCAACAGTATTGTGCTCTCCCCACCCTGCCAGTGGAAATGTCTGTTTCCTTTACTTTTAATTCATTGTTTGCATGTTTATTGAGGTACTGCTTAGCTTATTTTAGTTTTTCTTTAATTGCTGAAATAATTTTGGGAACATCCCATAATCACCTCATGTCATTCTTCTCAATGTGATGTGTCTTCAAATTTGTTTTTTTTAACCTCAGCACTCATTTTTTTAAAATGTCCAAATTATTTTCTTTCTTAAACTTACTGTGCTGTTTCCGCTTGTGAGCAGTGTGAAGGCTTGTGATTCTTTACCATAAGTTGGAGCTATTCTTTGATCTCTGCTTATAACTTTTTAGTGTTTCACTGTGCGTTAGGCATGGATGTTGATGAAGCTTTAATACTTACACTTTGCTTAGCCAGGTAGTTGATACTCAGCAGCATCTTTCCTTGTGTCTGTGGTCTATAAGATGAATGAGATGTGAGTTGGAGTGGTTAAGTAGGTGTCCCTTATCAAATCCCCTTTGTCATTCCTGTGCAAATGTGGTTGTGACACCGGAGGTGTGTGTTGACTCTGAGCATTAAACAGTGTATTTTCCATATTCCAGATTGACTTCTCAAGAGTGACTTTTCCTGAGAAAGGACCCAGAGAAGGAGGAAGAGGAAAAGAGTCAGAAACGGCTCTTAGGTAAAGTGATGTTCTCAGTTGAATGTTCAATGTGTCCCTCCCTTCTGAAGTGCCAGGCATGGCAGCTGCTCACCTTCTCTGATTCTGCAGCTTCTTGCATGTCAGGTTTGCCCACACTAACCCATGCCTCCCTCAGCCACTCTCATTTTCACTAAAATTGCATCTCACTGTGAGCCAGTGACAAGGATCATCCGAGGAGGCATGGTGGTCGTGGTCTTCCACTGTTGGGTGTCAGGAAATGTATAGGGCACAGCTGGGATGCACCATGGACTCCCTGTACACCAAGATAAAAGCAGCTGCACTTGGACATCATATATTGGTGTGTACAAATACCTGGCAAATTCTGAAAAAGAAAAATAAGAAGAATCCTGCTTTACCTGATTGTGTGATGCGTGCAAAGCTAAATAGGTCAACCACATGTTTTCTGGTTTCAAACCATTTATGCTTTGGAATAGGATACGAATTTCTGAAACAGACGTGGGTGTTAGAGAACGTTTTATCCCATAATTGGTTTTCAGATATGGAGTCAACCTGAATATCTAACAAGAGGAGGTTGTTTAAAATCACTACTGTGGGAGGTTGAGGCAGGAGGATCACAAGTTCCAGCCCAGCAAGATTTAACAAAACCCTATTTCAAAAAAAGGGCTGGAGAAGTAGTCAGTGAAAAGGCCCTTGGTTTAATCCCCAGTACTGAACAAACAAGCCCAATACATTTGTATTTTTTATTTGGAGACAAATTCTTGCATTGTCACCAAGTTGCCCAGGCTGGGCTTGAATTTGTGCTCCCCCTGCCTTGGTCCCCCTACCTAGAGTAGTACAGGTTTACAATTGTGTGCCACCATGCTGGGCTATTATTTATTTATTTATTTTTGGTTTTTTTAAGCAGGGTCTCACTACCTAATAGTTCAGGCTGGTCTTGAACTCACTATGTAGCCCAGGCTGGCCTTGAACTCTAGGTGATCCTCCTGCCTCAGCCTCGGAATGCTGGGATTACAGATGTGTACCATCATGCTAGGCTCTATTTTTTCTATTTTAATCTGTCCAATTAATACATAACAGTGTAGTGGATTGATTAAATGGTCAGTTTGAGTGGAAACCCCCAGCCGAATTGAATGAGCATGGTTCTGGGCTTTGAAGATCCACCTGAGGATTGCTGTCAAAAATAGTTATGTGAGGAGATCTGGAGGGGAGGATTTGCATTGCCGATTTTCCTTGGAGAAGGTTGGTTGTGCCTGGTTTTCCTGATAGGAACTCATTGTTGCTGGGAATGGCTGTTGTTGGCTTTGCTTTGCAGGGAGCTGTGGTCTTTGCTGCAGTCTTGAGAGCTATATCCTGGCTCAAGTGCAGATCCCTCGGCCTTCTGGCATAGATGCTTAGGCCTTTTGGTGCAGATATGGACTTGTATGTACATTGCCACGGGCTCCAGGCCCTTGACTGGATCCTTCCTGTCTCCAGCGCACAAACAGATGTTTTGCACTCTTATACCTTCTGACTAGTACAGCACTGACTAATACAATTAGTAAATTGCCTCATCTTGAATCATTATTTTACTAGTGAAATAAAGTCCATTTTGCTTTTGTTAATAGCTAAATGTCTAACGTTAACTCGATAAACTTATAGTTTTGCATACATGTGGACTTGTCAAGCCCGAGAACACCAGTTGCGCTGTGGCTACTCTAAGCATTGAATATTTGTGTGCAGAGTATTATACGTAGCACTTCTACGTAGCTGGGTTCATTTTTCGTCTGTATATTTCTATTAATGTTCACAAAAGTGTGAAATCTATAGTGATTTAGTGGCTTTCATATCCTCTGAAGGAAAGATTTCATAAAACAACACTAGGGATATATAAATCACCTGAAATTATCTTGCTTTGAATGATTTATCAGTGTACTCAGTGGTCCAGTTGATCCTTAACATTTCTCTCTTGCTCATATTTTGTGTGAGCTAAGAACTCTGCTTGTGTCTGATGGGTGAAATACGCTTTTTGTTTCAGGGTCTGTTGACATTCAGGGATGTGGCCATGGAACTCTCCCAGGAGGAGTGGAAATGCCTGGACCCTGCTCGGAGGACTCCATACAGGGAGGCGATGTTGGAGAACTACAGGAACCTGGTCTCCCTGGGTGAGGATGGCTTCCTTCCAGAAGTCAGATCCACTCTGTGTCTCCTTACATTTTCCCTTGTGTCTTCATGGAATCCTCTGCAGTATTTCACTGAGGCAGATGCCTGTTGCCTCTGAAATGTGAGCCTTTGCAATACGGCACCTGGATGCCTTACTTTTTCTAAGCAGGCATCTCTCCTTTTGATTTAAGTGTTGTCTCCATGTCGGTGCAGAGGAGAGAGTCCTGGAGTGTGGATGGCCAAGTGAAGTATCCAGAAGCCGAAATGAGTGGGAATGTGTCAGAGGTGTGGACACAGGTGAGAGCTCAAACAGTGCACGATGACATAGTGTTTGGGAAACTTCAATAGTGAGAGAGATCTATGGGAAGAGAAGTTTAATCCCTGAGAGCTTCGGAGTAGGGTTTTCTTTATCACCAGTTGTCATCTGTGACCTGAGTGGCATGTGTCACAGTTGGTTCTTTTAACTTCCAGTGGTGCTGCAGCTCAAAGATAACCTGGTCTCCCTGTGTGATGATGATTTCCCCCCAAGAGTTGGGGTGTGCTCTAGCGAGTCCTTTGGGAGCCCCTGCCTTTCTCGAGATTGAACTTGTGTTGACTCCAAAATTACAAGTTTCACACTAGAACACGTGGATTTTAACCTTCCCTTTCTGCAGTTGGTGTGACTACTACTTCACACTAGATTACTGTTTGTTCCAGAAATTGAGTAAGTAGAAGACCTTATTACAAACTTTAAAAAGAATCCAACTTTGAATTTTATTTTACTTCTGTACACTTGCTCTAGTAACTCTTGGCAGAGAACTGGATATCTTTGTATTTGAAATATATCTAAGTATTCAGATAGAGACAGTGGATAAATTTGGGAAACATTTTTTGAGACCATTCTATAATGTTCTCCCTCAGCTGAACAAAAGGCTGGTATTTATTTTGGAAAAGCACATCATATCATATTCCTTTGTTTTATAAATAGGGATCGATATCTGACCTGAATATTGTTTCCATTTTAGAGCAAGAGAAAGAATCCCTGCCTGTGGACGGCAAGATGAAAGTAGGAAAAAAAAAAATAAAACAAAACAACCCAATTTGATGTATGGGAATATATCAAAGGTATGATGATAAGGAAGAGCTCAGATGGCTGGAGGGGAAGCCACATGTATAAATAGTTTTTGGGAAATTCTTCTTGAATGTGAGAGTCCTATGGGAAAACAAGTTTCTTTTTTCTTTTTTATTTTTTTGAGCTCTCAAAAGAAAATTTTCTTGCTTTAATTTTACTCTGTTCTTCTGACTTGTACAAATTGATCCTGCCAACCTCCTTTGGTGGTATAGCTCATGCAAAGACCAAACCTTAATCTTTGTAATCACTCAATATTATTCGTATCCATGAACTCTTTAGTGCCTTGTCCTTGAGGGGTCCTGAGCAGGGTGTTCATGAGTGGGCCTTCTTGTTGTTTGTGTTCAGTTCTCAGTGCACATCGATCAGAGGTTGAGGCCTTACCACTGCTGGCCCCACGCCTCTTCCAGGTTCCACTGTCGTTTAGTGACCTGGGAGAATGCCTCATGGAGGGGGAGAACATTGGCATTAAGGGCCCTGGGAAAGTACATGGGGCTCTGTCAGTCCCTGTCTGCCTTTCCAGATCTCTCAGCCATTTCTTAGTTTGCATTTGCCACACATCTGGAGGAGGTGCAACAGGTGAGTAGAATGAGCCTTTTGAGGATAAGCTGTTTAACCACTCACGGTGGATGGCACATGAGAAAAGCCACACTAGGGAGAACCAAATATTAAAAACACTTTTAAAAGAAACATTCTAAAAACACGATTTGAGATTTTCTGAAAAATCTACCTTAATTTTAACACCTTTCATCCTGGTTTGAAATTTGATGTTATGTTTTCAGTACATTCTATGTATTTGTCACAGTGATGGGGTCTCAGGAGGAATCAGTCACATGAATGGGCCCCTTCACTAGGTGGCAGTTATATCCATGTTTTGTAGAAGAGCAAAGACACTAAATTTTTTTTTTTTTTTTTTTTTTTTTTTTGGTGGGTACCGGGGGAACGACCTCAGGACCTCGCGCGCCAGCAGGCGCCCGTGCCGCTGAGCGATATCACCGGCCCCTTTTTCGTATGTGGGTTCTGGGAGTCGAACTCGGGCCCTCGCGCTTGCAAGGCAGGCGCTTACGCCGCTGAGCCATCTCACTGGCCCAAAGACACTAAATTTTAAAGGAAGAATTTCATAACTTTTAAATTATGAGGATGTGCAGAGAGTATCTGTAAAACTAATCTAAACTACCGTAATTCAGGATCCTTTTTGACAGATACTCGTTACGAGAGAGAGAGCCACTAAGTTATCAGGGACAATTTTCTGCCAGCTTTCCATGAAACGAAGCACGGCATAACATTGAAAGACAAGTTTTCATAGGAATGTACTCTTCTTACATAGGGTTGACATTTACTGTATCATCGTGATACCTTTTTATTTAGATTGTAATATGGTTCTCATGTTTTAATTAATAAAATATATTTTTCCCAACCTGTGAATGTGTGATGTTTTTTCTATTAATTTGCATATGACTATTCCACCTTATTATGGTATTTCATAACAAATAGTAGCACTATATTATTAGGCTCTCAGAGCTGAAATATATCTGTAACCTTTTTATCGGTGAATGAAATAACAATGTTATGAATATATACTTATGATTTGCACTTGAGCTATTCTGTCTCCACTGCTTTTAGATATTTATGTAGTTATGACTAAACTACCACAGCAGTGCAATTTTAGATTGCCTTCCTAACATTTGCATTACTATTCATGAATAGGTAACCTATGATTATATTCTTACATGCCCATTTTTTGTACCTGCATAAGAGTTATGACTTGCATTGGAATAGAGACAAATAATATTTTTCTGCTTGGAGCTTTCATGAAATAAATAGGGAAGATTATGGATGAGTTTTCCCCTGTATGAATGAACATACAGAATTAAGAGGAAATTTTCATTTTGTTTTTTCTTTGTAAGCCAAAAATTTCACCCATTGGTACCCTCACTCCCCAGAATTTTTGCTAATTTGTACTTCTGGACATCCAGTGACACAGGATCAGCCCTAATCTAAAGTTTACACTGTAAGCAGTGCCAGGATTGAGCAGCAGTCCTGCTGCTTCTAAACATCCCCACCACTGGATTGCATCTCGGGCTTCTCCTTTAAGTTGCCCTCCCATTGGTTTTCTTTTCACTGCGTATATTCACTCACTTGGCGAGTGTCTTCTGAGTGTCTCCTGAGCAGTGTTGTCTCTCGCTGCCTCCCTTCATCCCCCTTCCCTTCCTCTCCCTCCTTCCCTTTCTCACTCTCTGCCTTCCTCCTTTCCTTCTTTTTTTTTTTAATGTGGGTACTGGGAGTCGATCTCAGGACCTTGCGCTTGCCGGGCAAGTGCTTGTGCCGCTGAACGATGTCACCGGCCCTTTTTTCATATGTGGGTTCTGGGAGTCGACCTCAGGGCCTCACGCTTGCCAGGCAGGTGCTTATGCCGCTGAGCTATCTCACTGGCCCCAGAAAAGTATTTTTAACAGAACAAAATTATTAAACATAAAGTGGGTTGAAAAACTGAGAAATTACAAAAACAATTCCATTCATTTTCAATTCTTTTTCCTTTCCTTGATTGGAAACCAGACATATGAATATGATAATTCTAGAAATCACCATGTCCCCTTCCTCCAGATATTGCCTTTTTTTTGTTGTTTGCTTGATTGCTTTTTGGATTTTGTAGTGTATGTTTTGTACACCAGGTTGATGAACCTGAGGTGGAAACCTAGTCTTCTGAGGTCTTCACTGAGTTTTTTTCTTGACTTACTCGTGCACAATAATGTTCTAAATTTCACTAAATATGCAAATACCTTTAAATATCTTAGATGTTAAGTGGCTGCCTGACAGAAGGGGGAAAGGGAAGAGTTAAGGGGAAGAAACCAAAAAAAGGAAAGTAGAGACACTGGCCTCTTAAATCCCAGAGAAGTGGATCGTAATGGTGTGAGGAGGGGTGTAGCTGTCTTCCAGGGTCTGTGTCAATACCTCCAGGTCTAGAAGGCACAGTCAGCACTCAGCACACAGTTTCTTAAGAATCACACTGCAGAGATCTTGAGTCCTTATGATCTCTACAAGATGTGGGTGGGCAGCTCCAGGAGCGCATATGCATGGCCTCATGCAAATGGAGATGGGCAGATGCTACACTGCTAAGAGCTGAAAGTGCCAGAAATTTACACTAATTTACCATCCCAGCTTTGTCTTGGAAGTTGCAAGCCTTCAGTGTGACCCAGAGTTCCACAGTGCTCACTGTGGACCGGTTCTGACAGTGCGGTTCCTACTTATTGGCTAAAAGATTCCTCATGCTTCCAACTGCACCATCTTCACCGGATCCTCCTCCCACTGTAGAGTTTTAACACCACGACTGCTTCTGATTGTGTGGTTCAATGTCTCTGATAAAACGATGGAGGAAAGAAGAGCTAGAATAAGTAGGAGACTTAACATAAAATCCAACTCTGAGGGGAAGTCATGCTAACCTGGGTGAGGCAATGGTCTGTGAGAAAAAAAAAAATCACATGCAGTATTTTCAAAATGTATTGAAATTTATTACTAAGTCTAAAAAACAGGCTCAAATCACAACCCACGCATACAACAAATTGATTCTAACTGGATAGTGGATGAAGATTTTAAAAGTATAATTTAATGCCTTAAAGGAAAATAAAGTACATTTCAGATGTCTCATAATAAAATGTTTTTTAACGGAATAAAATTATTAGCCATAAAGGAGGACATCTCAAATGACAGTTCGTGAAATATCAGAACATCTCCTGAGTTGCAACTCTACAAGCATTTTGGAAAACTGTTTCACGATGTACCTAAAGCTGGGCAGGTGTAAACCGAGGACTCCAATTCTGGCAGAAAGTCATGCTGGTATCATCAAAATATTTTGAAGAATCTACAGGCCAGTGCTTAATCATCATGCTCCAAATGAAAAACATTCACACATATTAATATGTTCTGGTTGCTATAACAGAAACACCTAGGGTACAGTGCATTATGAAGAAAAGAAATTTATTCAGCTCAATTCTAGAGATTCAAGAATATGGTGCCAGGATCTACTCAGCTCTGATGAAGGCCTCACACAAAATGAATCATGGTGGTGGAAGCATGAACAGAAGAAATCATATGGTGAGTGACACAGGAAACAGCTGCCACATTGGAAATTGCTTTTAAATAACTCATTTTTGTGAAAATTACTACACTCCACGAGATCAGCATTAACCCCTTCCAAGGGTGATTACTGTGTGAGCCAACATAGGAGCTTGGCTACATCTCTGAAAGTCTGCACCGCCCAATCATCATCCCACTGCAGACAAATCTTCTAACACATGAATCTTTGGGGCAAAATCTCAAATAGTAAGCAAAGTATAGAACATGCCTTTCAAGAGAGGAATGCTAAATTGACTGTTTTGTACTAACAGTTGAGTTGTATCACCAACAACATGGAAAAACAGACAAATCTTAAAACATGGAATTTAAAAAAGCAAATACACAAGATTTCAGGATGAACTATTTCATGTATGTAAACTATAAAAGAAGTGAAAGTAGTTTATCCTGTTAAATGTCACTATAGTGGTCATTCTTGGGGATAGTTATTGCGGGCAGGAGCCCTCATCTTACACTGACAATACCGCTTTTCTGTAGAAGAACTAAGTGCAGAGGTATGTTCAGCTTCTGGGATTTCACTGAGCGCAACATGTCTGACTTGTATATAAAAATGATTTAAAGATATTTTATGGTAATTTAACCATCAGTGGTAAAAATATGTGTCTTTAATGTCATAATTGTGAGGGGGTCAGTAAAATGTTAAATAATTGTATATTCTGATCAGCTTTTAATAAGTTGAAATATAGGGGCCGGAAATGAGGCCATGGTTCTAATTGCCACAACTGATACACACACAAAAGAATGGTAGCATTGTGGAAATAAATTAACATGGTTGGAATCAATGAAGAAACTAGAACAGGTATCACAGTGACAGCATAAGTTAATGACAAAATATGTCCATTAGTATATGAAAAGTATAAGATGAATTTCGTTGTTAAAGTCAACTTTCAGCCGATATAGCTAAGAGATAAACATAAAAGTAGATAAATGAAAAATATATTTCTTGTATTTTACCAAGTCAAGAATAACAAGAAAATATATAAAAGTACATTAAAGGTTAAGCAGCTGACCTTTGGGGGAATTAGTGTTATGCTTAAATACGAAATATATGTTTGTTACAATTTTCCAGAATTATTGCATAATGGATAATAAATATAACGCAAGTGATATGGATATACATATGCTCATACCTGCAACAAACAAATGTATACACACACATAAATATCTAATGTACAAGCATATTTGTATAAACTGCCATCTTCATGTGATATGAATATATCTGTGCTTACAATTATGTGAGATGATAAACTAATAATTTTGCAAAAGATTACAGTTTACATGTTCCACATATGAGTAGGGGCTTTTCTGTTTTTTAATAGATGCAAAACAGAGCCTGGATACACTGTAGTTATGGCTCACGAGCAGAAAGGGGCTGACTGTCGGGAAAAACCCAGTAACTGGGCCGGTGAGATGGCTCAGCGGCTTAAGCGCCTGCCCGGCAAGCGCGAGGGCCCGAGTTCGACTCCCGGAACCCACATACGAAAAAGGGGCCGGTGATATCGCTCAGCGGCACGGGCACCTGCTGGCGCGCGAGGTCCTGAGGTCGACCCCCCGGTACCCACACACACACACACAACAAAACCAGTTAACTACTACAGTTTTGTTTACCAAGAGTGAGTTGGTAAATAAGTAAAAGACAAACAAAGGTGAAAGATGCAGGAAAGTGTGTAAAAATAGACATAAGTGCTGACCAGCAGAAGGATGGTTTTGGTAGCTCTGGACTCGAGAGAAGATCCGGGGCTGACATGAGTCCTGTGGATGTGTCTCATCTGCTGCTTGTGCCTGTACAGGATGGAAACCATGGAGCTGCTGGTCCAGAGCATGAGCCCCACACACAATGCATCAGGGAGGGACAGCAGGGCTGCATATAATGACTCTGTGGTTTTGTCATGACGAATACTGGAAAAGTACCCATGATATTTTAGGCTTGTAAGGTTTTTCTTGCTCCAGTTCCCAGTGATGTACATGAGAAAAATAACATTTACAAGGCTGTACAGGGCCCACATCAGGCACAAGGAGGAGCCAACGTACTTGGGTGCTTTCATTTTAAGCCCTGCCCACCTGGAGTCCCTGGGGCTGATGATGATGGCCTGGAAGACACTCAGGAAACAGGTGCTGTCAATGGACCCACCCCTGCCCATGCCGTGCAGATAGAACAGTAGTTTGCACCCCACATCACTGAGGGAAAATTGCCAAACAAAAGCTGCCATTGTGTAGGGCACTCCTTTACTCAGGAGAGTTAAGAGGTTGGCTCTAGAGCCGGTGATATAGCTCAGAGGCATAAGCGCCTGCCTGGCAAGCACGAGGTTCTGAGTTCAACTCCCTGTACCCGCATATATAAAATAAAAAAAGAGATTGGCTCCAATCACGTACTTAAGAATCAGGTCCATGCACCTTAACCTGCACCTAGTAAGGTAAAGGAACAGGTAATGGTAGAGAAGAGATGAATTGCCCAGAACTCCCATCACAATCTGTGATAAGAAGATAACTTCTGGGCTGGTGAGATGGCTCAGTGGCATACGCGCCTGCCTGGCAAGCGCGAGGGCCTGAGTTCTACTCCCAGAACCCACATACGAGAAAAGCGCCGGTGATATCGCTCAGCGGCACCAGCGCTTGCTGGCACGCGAGGTCCTGAGGTCGACCCCCGGTACCCACAAAAAAAAAAAAAAAAAAAGAAGTTCACTCCTATAACCACTTCATTGGCTGCCATCCCGCCCATTCTCTGTTGTCTGAGTGGAGGACCCTGCAAGGGAAGATGAAGCATGGGCTGCATGTTCCAGGCCACGTGAACCAACGGTTTCCACCTGCCACTGTGACCACTGAGAACTATCTACTCAATGTTTTCTTTTCTAAGATCACTCCAAGACTAGATTTACACGTTTAAGGAGCTCTTATAATGCATAAATTCCTGCTAGGAAGGCGACAGCCATGACAGCTAATTCCTTTTTCACCATGTATGATGCAGGCATTACTAAGACTTGAACTAGAAAGATGAGGAAATTTTAGGCACAGAGAGGTTAAATATTTGTCTATGTTCACACCTTGATTAGAGTAGGGAGGGTCTTGCCCCTGGTTGAGTGCTGACACAGAGAATCGCCACACTTCCCTAAAACCTGTTTCACTGGGTTCTTCACATATTCTAGCAATAGATTTTTTTGTTTTTTATACATTCCTTTTACCTTCTTTCATAATATTTGATGTTTCATTTCCATTTGTTTGCAAATATTTATTCTATTGGCCAGTATCAGTTTTGAGCAAACATTTGGATATCTTTAAAAGTGTAGGTGCACTGAGGGAAGTTATTGCTGCAGAGAGCTGCCTCCTGATAAGCTATGTGCAATGAGGCAAAAAGACTTGGTGCCAGGAGAGCTACTGAATGATTCACTTGGCATTAGGTTCTGAATTAAGTACAATGACCCCTGTTACAGGAATTGTTCAATAACCATGTCATGTACTAAACTTTGGGTAGTAACTTCAATATGTGCTAGGAGAGTGCAGAATAGCAACAAACTGATTATTACTATCAGATCATTTACTTATTTACTATTCAAGCCCTTAGTGAAGTGATGCTATTAGCAATGAAACAAGGTTTATGAATGGTATTGAACTAGAATACACATACGCAAAATGGTTATGCAAGGAATAAAAACTTATTTACTTAAATATTAAAAGAGTGGATTTGGATTTGTTTTGGGTTGTTTTTAATATAAATGTTTTAATGCATTTTATTGTTTAAAATAGTTTTAGTTCATAGGAAATTCTAAGGAACAGTACAGAGATTCCCTCAATATTCTCTCTCTCTCTCTTTTTTTTTTTTTGTGGGTACCGGGGGTCGACCTCAGGACCTCGCGCACCAACAGGCGCCCATGCCGCTGAGCGATATCACTGAGCCTTTTCTCGTATGTGGGTTCCAGGAGTTGAACTCATGCCCTCGCGCTTGCCAGGCAGGCGCTTACACCGCTGTGCCATCTCACCAGTCCCATATATTTTCTCTATATGCACAGACACCTCCTGTCAGTTCCTACACCAGGGTGGCTTAATTGTTACAATTCATGAGAATGTTTTTAAATATGTGAAAATGAGATTATATATTACTGCCAGCAGCTGTCAGAAAGCCACAATGATTATGCTAACTTTTTCTTAAATGTTGCTACCCTCACTTTAAGAGAGAAAATACCCACAGGACACTCAACAGACTGAATATTTCTAGAAGCCATACAATTACTGTCTCCATTAATTGCATGTTACACAAATAGTGAGAGAAAAATCTATCTGTGCAATTGCTTGATTCAGCTACACTTCTCTGTGGGATTATATTACCCTTGTGAATTCATCTTACTCTTTATTTTATATGTATGGAGGAATTATAGGCACAGTGTTGTAATCCTGAAAATTTTGTTTATGATTTCTTAAAATGAACAGCAAGTTTTTTTATTTTTTCTGTATAAATGATGGCACACACATTTGCTTTTGTCCCTTATTTTACATTTTTAAAGAAAAATTTCCAATGTTTAACTGCCAAAAGTTGAACATATGAAAGGTATACAATGCAATGATGTCATGTATATATTTATATATCTATAGCTATATATCTATATCTATCTATATATATTTACAAATTCATAATGCATCTATCACCACACATGGATTGCATTGTGGTGTGTATGTGTAAAGGGCACTTAAAACCTGCCCTTTTATAAATTTTCATGTAAATATACAGCACTATTAACACAATCTCTTCTGTATATTAGATTGCTATTTATTTCTCCATATAATTCAAAGTTCGTATCCATTAGAACAACTTCAGTAGCTTGGTAAGCAGCTTCATTTTTACTCAGATTAAGCCACAAAATCACTGCCAGTGGAGTGCATTAATTTAGAAAATACTCACAAGTGAAATAAACCGGACGCACATTTGTAAACATCGTATTGTCTCCCTAGTGTGAAAATGCAATTTCGCTGTGACTATTCCATTCCTTAGTCTTTTATTTTTATTTAGCTTTTACATGGCTTAATCTTATACTGAGTAATGTTTTTCTCCAAAAGGTATTCGTACATTCTGTAATTCTTGAGTTTGTTAATACATGAGAATGTTTACTCATAAAAAAAAATAAAAGGAAGTTGTGAAAAAACAAAAAGATTATTATCTCCAGATCCTAGGCATGGAGAACAAAATGAGTCACAAAATAGGAACAAAGAGTGAGGTGGCATGCACACACTTGTGGCAACCAGCAGTACTGTGTGTATGTACATGGAAACAGGGTGTGGGTCACTCTAGAAGAGGCAAATGCCTGAATGTCTGTCTACAGGAAGTGGAAGGAAGCCTAAAGCCCTAGCCAGTCTTCTAGAGGCAGGAGAGAAGCCTCCAAGTTATCTTTGACCACCATCTGGAGCCATTTGACTTCTTATGTATTAGTTGAGCCAAGAGTCTCGCTCGCTATGTTGCCCAGGCTGACCCCAAACTCCTGTGCTTAAGGGATCCTCTTGAAAAAAAAAATCACTGCCAGTGAAGAGTGCATTAATTTAGATGCCATCCATGATTGGGGCAGAGTTTAGGAACCACATTTCTTTTTACTCCTTGAGCCCATTATTCAAGAAAGTTTCTGTTTCCTGTGTGGCTTTGGCATGCGGTCAGATCCAATCCAGCATCTCCGATTCTTGATCCCTTACCTAGACTCTTCACGAGTCTTCCCTTAGGAACTCTGCCTTCCAGATTGCAACAGGAAATGCTCATCAGGCTTCTCTTTGCCAGGTTGGGGACCTCACTGTGACAGTCTCTACACCTGAGACTAGTGCTGCAGGGAGGCAACTAGTTCCTGAAATATGGGTCTGTACCTCTGTGACTTCACCTCCCCTCAGACCTGTAATTATCACTTCATTTGTATCAGCAATGGATGTGCAGGCATGGGGAGCTAAGTCAGTCCTGAGAGCTTTTTTCCCAGGTGATGGTTGTCAACAACACTTACAAGTTTCCTGCTAGAGTCTCTTAAGAGAATACTAGAGCTTTTGGAGAGGCTCTTACTTATCCCTGATCCCTGCAGGGAGACAGGTCCCTCATGAAGGGGGGCAGGAAACACTGGGTCCTACATGAGAGAGATTGGCAGTGAGCTATGCATGTCTCATTGTATTCCTTGGTTTCCTAAAAGATTTTATTTTTTTACCCAAATCTAGTTACATCTTATTCTTTATCTCACTGCATGGTGCCATGATTTATGTTATTAGCAGACCAGTGGGAGGAGACAAAATGTCTGGTAAGGATTTCCAGAGTCACAAGTGAAAAGAACACAATTCTAATAATCTACTTTGAAAATCACTGGACTCAGCTACACAAATAAGTCCATTAATTTGGACTCTTTGTGTCCAATTAAATGCTAATTAATATTGAAAATTTGTAGGAAAATGTACTTTCCAAATATCAACCCTTATTAGTGACTAAAGGGAGACAAGAACAATATCCATGAAAGAATGAGACAAAAATTTAATTTCTTACATATCAAAACATCAGGATCAGATAGTTTGACAGGCAGATTCTTATAAGTTGCTATCTGGCAGATAAGTGTGTCTAATTTACATATGATCTTTCAATGTTTACCAGAGTTATCTACACACATTTATTACTCTGAATTTTCAATGATGATTTCTTTTTGCTTTTGTCATTAGAAACATAAATTATGACTTAAAAGTTTTTGGTACACACACAATTTTATGTATTTTTATCTTCCATCTCCCCAAATAGTTTGCTCAAGGGTTAAATCCATAATAATCACTCATACACAGAAACACACTGACAAATTTGCACATATGTGAGAGTTTGAGTTGCAAGGAAAAGGTGGAATCAAAGCAATACAGGTCTCACCTAGGGGTTGCAGAAATACTGATTAGTGCTACAGATTAACATAAAAAATTCATAATTTTTCTTTACAAAACTAAAAATGTCAACTGACAGGGCCGGTGAGATGGCTCAGTGGCATAAGCGCCTGCCTGGCAAGCACGAGATCCTGAGTTCGACTCCTGGTACCCACATAAAGGAAAAAAAGGGCCGGTGATATCGCTCAGCAGCACAAGTGCTTGCTGGCAAGTGCGAGGTCCTGAGGTCAACTCTCGATACCCACATTAAAAAAAAAAAATCAACTGACAAATCAGGAAAAAATTTTGATTTACATTATCTTAAAAAAAATGACATATTTAGAATCAACCCAAGCAAAAATGTAATATGTAATATGACCCTGAAACAAAAATTTCAGAACACATAAGAAATTAAAGAAGACACTAGAAGATGGATCAGAAGGAATAATATTGTTAAAATGACTGTATTGCCAAAAGTGATATAGAGATTCAACACAATCTCCATTAATATATCAATGACATTCTTTTTTTTTTTTTTTTGTGGGTACTGGGAGTCGACCTCAGGACCTCACCTGCCAGCAGGTGCCCGTGCCACTGAGTGATATCACCGGCCCTTTTTTCATATGTGGGTTCCGGGAGTTGAACTCGGGCCCTTGTGCTTGCCAGGCAGGCTCTTACGCTACTGAGCCATCTCACCGGCCCCCAACATTCTTAAAAGAATAGAAAAACATCCTAAAATTCTTATGGAAACACAAAATAAGCATAATGGCCAAAGCAATCTTGTTGAAAAAGAGTGATGCTTCTAGTATCGCAAAACCCAATTTCAATATATACTACATAGTCATTGTAACAAAAAAAAGCATGGTACTTACAAAAAAGTTATGTAGACCAATGGAATAGAATAGAAAAATAAACCCACACAACCACAGCCATCTGATTCTTGCCAAAAAGTGCAAAAACATACATTGGAGAAAAGATAGCCTCTTTAATAAATTGTGCTGGGAAAGGCGCATATCCATGTCTCCAAGATTAAGACTAGATCAATTTTAACTCACTGCAAAAATCAATTCAAGATTGATGAAATGAAATGTAACATTAGAAATGTTGAAACTGCTAGAAGAAAATATAAGGGGAACTACTTGAAATCATGGACACAGGCAAAGGCTTTCTGAGCAAGACTGCTCACTAAGAAAAAACAGCAAGAACCAATTGGATTGTATCAAGTGAAAAAAAAAACTTCTATACAACAACAACAAAAAAATTATCAGAGTGAACAGACATCCTTCAGAATAGGGGAAATCTTGAGAGCTACTCTTACCACAGATTAATATATAAAGAATATATGAAGAACTAAAAAAAGTTATAACCCTGCCTGGTGGATTCCTTCTGTTGGGGTTCCTGGAGTTGTAGTCCTTACTATCTCTTTCTAGAATGTCCTTCAAAACATTTTGGAGTGCTGGTTTGGTGGTTATAAATTTTCTCAGATGTTCTTTGTCATGGAAGTATTTTACTTCTCCATCAGTTTTGAAAGATAGTTTTGCGGGGTATGTCAATCTGGGTTGAAGGTTATTTTCCTTTAGAACTTGAAATACATCATTCCAAGCTCTTCTTGACTTGAGGTTTGTGCTGAAAAGTCTGCTGTGATTCTGATGGGTTTTCTTTTATAGCTGATTTGTTTCTTTTCTCTAACAGCTTTTAAGATTCTACTCTTATGTTGCATTTCTGGAATCCTGACTATGATATGCCTGGCTGAAGATTTCTTTTGATTACGGCTAATTGGAGTTCTATAAGCCTCAACTTATCTGAACATCAAATTCTTTTTCTCTACCAGGGAAATTTTCTGTGATAATGTCTGTGAACAGTGTTCTGATGTCATTTATGCTATCTCCTGCTTTTTCATTGACTCCAATCAATCTTAAGTTATTCTTTGCATCATCTAGCAGCTGCTGGATTGATTTTTCATTGTCCCTTGCTGTTTTTAAGAATTCTTTCTTTTCACAATCACTAATTGCAAGCCTGTCTTCTATATCTGAGATCCTGTCTTCCCATTGGTTTAATCTGCTACAAATACTTTCAATGGAATTTTTGTTCTCCTGGATATCTGCTTGAATCTGCTTTATGGAGTCCATTTCTTTGCAATGCTGAGCATTCATGGCTTCCATCATTTTCTTAAGCTCGTCTATTTTTTTGTCTGTGTCTGCTCTAGCGTCCTTAAGCATGGTCTTCATTGTGGACATTATCTCTGCAGTTATCTGAGAAATTATTTCTGATTTAAATTTTTCCAGAGCCTCATTCAACTGCTTTGTTGTTACCACTTTAGAGATGTCAGGTGGGTGGCTTTCAGTTTGTCCCACCTCACTCTCCCCTGGGTTTGCCTTTGGTGAACTGGATGTGTGGGGTTGCATCTTGTTTAAGTGTCGTCTCATTTTCTTTTCTTTCTTTAGTTTAATTCCTGGGTTGCCGTTTGTAAATTGCCTATGGTAGGTTGCTTTATTGCTAGTATTTCAAACTCTTAGGAGATTCTTGGAATACCAGGAAGAAAAGCGCCAGTCAGTGTGTCCCTCTCGGCTGGTGCTTCTCTGTACTGTGGCGTCTTGTGTTACTCCGCGGAGGTTCCCACTGGAGCCGTGGATGGAGTGGCGGCCGCCCTGAGTTCTGAGCTCAGCTGCTGCCCCCCCCACAATGGCGCCTGGCTAGTGGCTCTCTTGGGCGCCTGACGGCTGGGTGTCAGCACCCACCGCCAGCCAGTATGTCCTTCACAGCCACTGCTTCTCTGTACCGCGGCGTCTCGCGTTCCTCCGCAGAGGTCCCCACTGGAGCCGTGGGTGGAGTGGCGGCTGCGAGTTTCAAGTTCAGCTGCTGCCCCCCCCACAATGGCGCCCGGCTAGTTGCTCTCTCACCACCAGTCAGTGTGTCCTTCAGGGCCGCTGCTTCTCTGCACCGCCGCTTCTCGCATTCCTCCGTGGAGGCCCTCGGGGGCGCCGGCAGTCACCGCGTGTCTGCAGATTTGAACTGCTTCAGTCGCGTCAGGATTCCTGACACAGGGAAATGGTGCCGGAGCGAATTCTATTTGTTGATTTGCATATATAGAACAAAACTTGCATCCCTGTGATAAGACCTACTTCATCATGGTGCATGACCCTTTGATAATTTGTTGCATTCTGTTTGCCAGTATCTTGTTGAGGGTTTTTGTATCTGCATTTATTAAAGAGATTGGCCTGTAGTTCACATTTTGTTGGGATTCGTGTCTGGTTCTGGGATCAGAGTAGTGCTAGCTTCCAAGAATGATTTTGGGAGTACTCCTTTCCCCTAGATTTCATTGAAGAGTTTGTGGAGTTTTCTTGTTAGTTCTTCCCTGATGTTGTAGAATTTGCCAGAGACTATCTCAGAGATGCAGAGTTGAGTAAATGCATGTGCCTTTCTGCCAATTCCCCAGGTTGACATCTCCATATTTGTGCTCACTCCAAACTTTACAGATTATGAAAATGTAAGAGCTTCTTCCACTCATTTCAGTAGTGTCTTTGGAGATAATTTCCAGAAAGTGGTAATTGCCTTTGGTAATTAGCAACCAGGAGAAAAAGTTATTCAGAAACACTCCTGGTTCCCCAAGCCTCCCCTGTCATTGCCAACACAGGTAAAATGATAATTGCAATTCTGAAGAGAGCAGAGGTCACAGATTCACAAACCCTTATATCAGGGTCCAGCTGCCTCCCTTGCCTGCAATGCTGGCTGTCATCATCTTCACCCTGAGCCCACTGTTCTGTAGAGGGAAGAATTCAGGTGTGTATTTTGTATTTCAGTCTGAGAGGCAGAGTCAGTGAGGGAAGGAAGTCAGAATAAGTGCTTATGTCTGGAAAGGGATTCTGAGGTAGAAGCATATCCAGTGAGGAGGTGGGCAGTGGAGGGGAATGTTCCTTAGATTGAGCTGAGCCACTAAAGAGACACAAGAGTTACAACTCTATGCCAATTCCTAACAGTTTCTAATGTAATTTTTTTTTTTTTGTGGGTACCGGGGGTCGACCTCAGGACCTGGCGCGCCAGCAGGCACCCGTGCCGCTGAGTGATATCACCGGCCCTTTTTCCGTATGTGGGTTCCGGGAGTCGAACTCAGGCCCTCGCGCTTGCCAGGCAGGCGCTTACACCGCTGAGCCATCTCACCAGCCCTTCTAATGTAATTTAATGAAATCTTTGCTGAGGATGAGTGTCAGTGAATCCTCACAATTATAATAAAATTAAGCTTTCTGTGCTTAAGGATGGTAGAAGTTGCATGTTGCTATTTTTCTGATAACCTTACATGAATGAAAGGGCAATTAAATGATTATTAGTGATGCTTATCTTTCATTTTCATGCTTATGAGAAAGTGTCAAATAGTGTTATAAGTATTACTTAATTCTGTACTGAATTGATGTATATCTGAAATTATTTCTGGAATAAAAATGAGTGTTTAAAAATCTAACTTTGTTATATGTGATGCACTTAGCTGAAAGAGTAATTGTCATCTACTGAAGACACCTGTGCATGGACGATTATGGTGAGAATGCTTTCCGTCATCAATTTACAGAAGCTGCACTTAAGCAAAAAGAAAATTTGGTTGTCATGTTTTACAGACAACAGCTGTTGGGATCAAATACATTTTGTATTAATTTTGGGATTTTAAAATGTTCTATATGTGGCTGAGTTAGAGGATATGGCTCAGTGGCAGAGCATTTGTGGAGCATATGTGATGCCCTGGTTTTGATCCTCAACAGTGCCAAAAAAGGTAAGAGTTATAGTTATTTCTTCAATGAGAGTGATCTAACTCATGGCCTCACACAAGCTACCCGAGCACTCTACCAGTGCGCTACATCCCCAGCCTTGATATAAGTGTTCTTACATGTTGCACTGTAACAATAAGTCTCATGAGATCTATCCCTTAGCAAATTTTAAGTGTATAATAAAATGTTATCTATACATGTAGTGTCATAGGGAACTCTAGAAGCTTTTCTTCTCATGTACAGGGGACTTTATGGTTGTTACTTAGCAACTCCCATCGTCCGCTCCATCAGTCCTCTGTTAACTACCATCTCACCCTTGGTTTCTGTGTCACTGGGTGTGGTAGAGTCCACATATTAGTGAGAGCACTATTTGTTCTTCTTTGCCTGCCTGATTTTAGTCTGCATAATATTAAGCTGCATCTATACTGTCACCTGTTGCACAGTTGCATTCTTTGTAATTTTCTGTACGTACAAAGGATAAATAATATTTTTTGTACGTACACACGAATTTTCTTTGTCCATTTATTCCTCATGGGTAAGGTAGGATGCTTCCTCATCTTAGGTATTGTGTTTAGTGCTGAAATTTACAGGACAGGCCTAATATCTCAGAGCTTTTATTTCAGTATGTTTTGTATAAACACATAGAAGAGTAATTGCTAGACAACACGGAATGACTATCTTCTTTGTGAAATACCCAAGCTGTTTTCCACAGAGGCTACACTATTTCTCATTCTTATTGACAGTGTACAGTGTTCCAATTTCTCTAAATTATGGGCACCCTTATATTTTTAATGTTCTTTCTAATACCTTTTGTGACACGCATAAGTTCTTGTAGCACAATGTGGTTTGGATTTGTATTTCCATACTCATTCCTGATGCTGAGCACGGTTGTGTTTGTGTGCATATGTCTGAGACATGTCTATACAAGCTTTGTGGCCCACATCCTAATTCAGATATTAATTTCATGTTTCTTGATCACTTTTTGCAACTGAATTGTAGAAGTTCATTTCCTATGGTTTCAACATCTACAACACTTGAGTTTAGTTTCTCAATATTATATCTCATTTGTCTCTTTTATTTCAAAATTCTTCAATTATTCTTCCTTGCTGACTTCACTTAACTCAAATAGTAAGAAGTTAATGTGGAAATGACAAAACAACGGTAAAATTTACCTTTTATCTACCACTATTTTATTACATTCTAATATTTTGTTCCTAATAAGTTTATAGGACAGTAATATTGCACTTACTTGCTAGAGTACTGGATGGCCTAAGAGTTTTGTTCTTCCAATGTTGAGAAATGAATCTTTCTATTACCAAATAATGTTGAGTCAGTCTTATACAGATGGGATCTTAATTGCTTATGGTCAAGTCTTTTGGATGAAACTGTAATTAGGACTTTCAGGCCAGCCTCTGCAGATTGAAGTCCTCTCTCTGCCCCTAAATAGGTTGCAAACTTAGAGGCATACTTTAGCCTTTCTGAATCTAAACTATCTGTGTCTTTACAAGATTTATGCCAGAGTATATAAAATAAAGTTATGAAAATTATAGAAGGTGTAATTTGCAGGGCATTGTGTCAGTGAGTCATTTTGAAAGTGGTACTTGAAGTTTATGCATTCAACTTTAGGAAGCATCCTGAAAAAATTATTTAAATTAACATTTCATGTGGCATATAGTGGCTTTCTGTGGATATGGTCAGTGCAGCTCACAGCTCACATTGCCTGTGTGATACTCGGGCCTAAATATGAATGTCAGTCAGTGGGAATGAGCAGAATGACCTCCAAGAATTTGCAACTGAAATGGTCTACATATTCACAATGTGGTTGGAAACCTATGGAATTTGTATCATATTTACCATTTGGCCCACTTTATTGTACTCCAGTACATAAACTTCCACAGATTAGATTCTCAATCCTCATTAATAGCCAATAGTTAGTCACTCTGTTTTAAAGTGGCTCCAACACAACTCTATTCAGCACCAAGACACTGACAGATATTGGCTGAAGCATTTCATCAAGGACTTTGGATTAAAACTTTTGCACTGGGACCAGCTGTGTCATGAGGTTCTCATCATCATGAAAGCCAGGAAGTCCAGGTATGTAGCACTCAAATTCTCCCAATTGCATTGGGTCGTTTATTTTAATTTACTAAATTCTGCATTATTTTTAAACATGATTTTCCTATGTTTCTGATTGACAAACACCATCAAGACCACAACAAATTCAAGAAGATTTAAGGCACTATTCTGTTGGTTTCCATGACAAAATCAAAGGGTCAATAGACATGACATTACTGTTATTCTGGGATAACAGTGCTTCCTATTTGAGAGCATCATCTCTCGTTGTGGTTTTGTGGGTTTCATCCTGTTCTGACAGAAGCAACAAGTAACATGTATGTGGAAAGAATGAAAGAGGCATCGGAATTTGTAAGAACACAGATCAGTGGAATTTCATAAATGGAACATAACTCTCCATGGAAGATAGATCAAGAATCAATTTTTTTTGTACCAGGAATTGAACTCATGACCTTGCACTTGCCAGGCAGGCACTGTGATGTTGAGCTATATCCCCAGCCCTAAGAATCAATTTTGTCTTTAGCCTGAAGCTCTTTTCTGTCTCATCTGGGTCACTACCCCTAAGGTTACAGTTGTATTTGACATACATATAGAAGTGGAATATGTAGACGTGGAGTTACACGAAGAGTAACATTTATGATTCTAGAGCACTAATGCCTGCTTGGTATCTTATAGAAATAAAATCCATGAGTATTTTCATATATAGCATTTACAATGCATTGTATGAAACTTTTGGGGGAACTTTTCTCTGTTATTTTGCATCACTTATAATATTCATTGGCAGTGACTATAGGATTCTATTACTTAACTATCAAAGAGTTAATTAAATTGTCATTATACTGTTAATGGGGATGAGTTTGTTGTGAGTTTAGGATTATTGTAAATAGTGCTAGTATATAGAGTTGCATGTAACTTGTCTTTTTGTGATCCATGTATGAATTTCTGTGGAATAAATTCAAAGAAATGAAATTATTGCAACAGAAAATTATATCTTATAAGTTTAGGTGAGTACCACCAAACAATTTTCTGAATAATTGTACCCTTTCAGATGTGCAAACAAAAATGCATGTTTTTGGTATATCAATGTTTTTACCAAACCTGGATATCTTGCCATATTCATTTTAGATTTCTGAATGATGTGTGATGTTACTAGGTATTAGTTTATTTCCATTTCCTCATTAATAATATCATTGAGGGGCCGGGCTTGATGGCACACATCTGTAATCCCAGCACACGGGAGGCTGAGGCAGGAAGATTGCTGTGAGTTCGAGGCCAGCCTGGGCTATAAAATGAGTTCAAGGGCAGCCTGAACTGCATAGCAAAACCCTGTCTCAAAATAATAATAACCCCCCAAAAATAATAATAATGTCATTGAACATATTGTATGTGTTCTTAATCCACTAAAGAACTTATTCTTGTCTTTTTTCTGAAAATAGCTCTTAGTTTTAATATAATGTGCAATTTCGCCCATAGAGTTAGTGTTTTTCTAAGAAATATTCTGTTTTTCTTAGGGCAAATTAATAATTTGTCCTAAAGCAATTTATATATATCCAAAATATTTACATTTCAAATGCATTCAGAATTGATCTGGTGTATGATGTGGATAAAGAGTAAGGTTTTCCTTTTCTCACAAAACTAAGACTAATTTCAGTATTTACTGAAAATTTGGGCTTACACTTTCTTTGTGTTATGCTGTCACTTGTCATTTCTTCCCCAGGTTTAACACCACCTTACCCTTAGGGATGACTTCCTGATGAAATGTGCTGAAAATTCTCTTCATTTCCTTCCATTTCTTCAGATTTTTGCAACTCCACAAGAGTATACCACCAAAGTTATTTTGGTGTCAAAGCTCTACAATGAGCCATGTTATACAGAGGAATGAATGTCAACACAATGTAAATGAAATTTTAAACGAAAATGATGAAATGCATCCCAAGGATTTTGCAATAGGAATAATCTTCTTTTCTCAGATGATCATGGGTGTCCTGGGCAATTTCTTCCTTCTTTTCCATCATTTCTTCCTTCTCCACAAGGGAAACACTTTCAGGCCCACAGATGTGATTCGGAAGCACTTGTTTATAGCCAATCTCTTTGTTCTTTTTTCTAAAGGAGTTCCACACACAGTGGTAGCCTTTGGGTTGAAATATTTCTTCAGTGATTTTGTGTGCAAACTTCTCTCTTATGTTGAGAGAGTGGGCAGGGTTATATCAATTGGTACCATCTGCATCTTGAGTGTCTTCCAAAACATCATCATCAGCCCCATGAACTCCTGTTGGAAAGATGTTAAAGGTAAACCTCAAAAATACATTGGCTTCTCCATTAACTTCTGCTGGATCCTAAACATAGTGTTCAATTTAACTATTCCTCTGTACACATGGTATTTGTCTGGAAAAGGTTACAGTGGAACCATCAGGAAGAAAGTAAATATAGGATACTGTTGTCTTGTTGACTATGGGGAAGTCATTGGCTCAATCTATATAGCATTAGTAGTTTTACCTGAAGTTTGTTTTACTTTGCTTATCATCTGGGCCAGTGGCTCTATGATTTCCATCCTGTACAGACACAAGCAGCAGGTTCAACACATTCGCAACAGTAATGTCTCTCTCAGATCCCCTGAGTCCAGAGCCACACGAAACATCCTTCTACTGGTAAGCACCTTCATATCCTTTTACACTCTCTCCACCATCTTTCGCACTTCTATAACTGTAGTTTATAAGCTCAATTCATGGTTGCTGAGCACTTCTGAAGTAATTTCTCTGTGTTTCCCGATGATCAGTCCCTTTCTGATCATGAGTCAAGATTCCTCTATATTCAGGCACTGTTTCACCTGCCCAAGAAACACACAACCTCTCTAATATTTTGGCAGGACCTCCTGTTGTTTACTCTTCATTCCTTTTTAAGAAGTAATGCAGAAGTACAAGGAGAGGCCTCGTATCTCTCATATGTCAACTAGCGGCTTTTCAGCTCCTTGAATGCATACGATGCACAGGAATAATGAGTATGAGGACACTGTTCTGTCCATATCCATCTGAATGAAGTCTTGCTTGAGGTGATTTAATTGAACTTAGTTCACTTTGTTGATTAATTAAAATATTTTCCTAAATCCCTTGCTTCAGGAAGCATTTGTCAAAAGTACATAAAATTAAGAAATTGGTAGAAGACACTGCTCAAAGACAATTCTGTATGTGTTTACTGTGTCTTATGCCAGTTGTAAGTGCTGTGTTTGCAAATTACTCTTTGTACATGGTTTCTTGTACTAGCGAAGAACATTGTATGATAGAGGCAGTGTCAACAGCTATGGCAGAAAATAGATTTTCTTACTGTGTAAGGAAATACAGTACAACTCCAGCCACAGAACAGTGGATGCCCAAAGAGACAAGAATGTTCCAGTTCCACATAAAATGGAATAGCTCTTCAGGTGTTTTGTTAGGGAAATGGAAAACAGGCAAATGCACAGGGTTATCACCACCCATGTCGATGTAGTGACACTCTTCCCCTTCTCCGAAAGCCTGAGAATTCTTCAGATCCTCAAGACAGATTAGTGAAGTCCAGGCAGTGAAGCAGAAAGCCATTTAACCTTAAGTGAGGGCATGGATCATGTACGAGCTGCAGCATACATGCCATGTGCCCCTCTGCTATGAATGCTCTTTACTAATATTCTGGGTGACTTATTTCTTTTAAAAAGTATTGTTCATAGCTCAAACTCAGATCTAGCTTCTAAACTGTCTCTTCCCATTGACCATGCCATAGACATCATGTCCTCCACATCTAACTCCCTCAAACTCAGGCTGCAATTGTAATATATGTGATGGTGTCCAGGTGCTGGGTGTTCTAGGGAGGGCAGAAAGAGCACATGTATTCATTTGGTTCCCTGTGCCCCAAAGTTGCAAGCTTCAAAACTTCAGAATAAGAGTGGAGTCCAAACTGAAAGGAGAGATAACCAAAGAGGCTGAAATCAGGAAACTACCAAGGGAGGAATGTGGAAATGTGACTCCCAATCCACAGGAGACTCTTCATCAGACACAGTCAGACCAGAAAACCTTGCATGCTTGCTTGTTTTCCATTTCTGTGACAACATCTCTGGGGCTTTGTACACTGCAGAGAAAAAAAGTTTAACTTATCTCACAGTTGGGGAATTTAAAAGCATTCACGTATATCTGCTCAGTTCTTGAGAGGGTCACCTTTGTAGAACATGGTGGGAGAGGACATAATGGCAAGAAGAGACCATAGGTAAGATCGGAAGCAAGCCAGGTTCTAATTGTCTGGTGTTGTTCTCTTATAAAAACTGCCTTAGGAGCAGTAACCAGGATCCCATAAGGACTACTGTGATCATTTCAAAGGCCAGACCACTCCCATGACCTATAACCTTGTTTTCATAAACATCACAGCACCTCTTATCATCACCACACTGGACAACCAGATTTCAATACACATGGCTTTGCAAAATGAATCACATCTAAACCAGACCATCCTGTTGGTGAAACTATCTACTGCTGTCAAGAAGAGGGCAATTTCTTATGTCTCAATTTCTGTTGCTGGTAAGAAATACCTGATAGACACATTTAAAGGAGGAACAATTTAGTATGGCTTGTGGTTTCGGACCATGCTCATCTGGCTCCCACATAGAAGTATCATGGTGAAATGTATGGCAGAAGGGCATCCCAGAAGGTGCTATGTAGAAAAGCTGGTGACCTCAGAGTGGCCACAAAATACAGAGTGTAAGAAAACCAGAGATGAAGGGAACAGGAACCACATGTATCATTCAAAATCATGCTCCCTACTGACCTACATCCTCCAACCCGATTGAACTCCTAACAGCCCACTCAGCTATGAATGGGTCAATGGATTAGCCCATTAATGAGGTTACCTTCATCATGATCCAGTTCTTGTAGAGCCATTCCTTAATTCAACCAAGTTAATGAGCAAGATGTACATTCACACCTTACAAAGTCCAATAGAAGGGGAGTGGGGCATAGGCATCAATGAGTGTACCTCTGCAAAGAAGGTAAGAAGTGAATTCCTTGTTAGAAATGCCTAAGCAGGGTCAGACTTGAAAAAGTCTAAATTGAACCCCAAAACCAGAGCTTTCTTGATTAACAGAAGACTGAAAGTTCAGAAGAAAACACAGTCTCTGCCCCAATCCTGGGCATGAAGTGACGGTGTGGTATAGTACACTGATCAGAAGGGGCCTCTTAGGCAGGCAGGGCCACTGGGGAGACATTCCTGGGAGCACAGGCTCAGTCCTACCTGGAGGAAAGGAGAGCAGTGAGTGCTGTACCCCGCACCCCAAATCCTCCTCCACAAACCATAGATCTCCTTTTCCTATAGTTTGGTCACCAGCCTTCTCATAACAATCCATTGCCTCCCTGGGCACCTGAAACAACAGACCCTAGGTTTGAGACAAAGCTCTGCAAAAGAGAAGAGATGAAGTAACTTTGTAATGGAGAAAGACAGCCTTTAAGTGTTTTTCTGAAAAACTTCGTTCTAACAATATAACTCATGATTGACAGATTTGTTAAATGTTTACATTAAAAAAATTTTTTTACAGTGAAAACATACTGCTGTTAATCTCCCTCAGAATACACCCTCACTTCAATACACTCTGATCTTTTTTTCCCAGTTTCTAAAGCAATTCTGGTTATGTTCTTTCGTGAGGGTTTTTATGAGATTGTTCAAAATACAGTGAATGCTGCTACCAAAGAAAATCTAATGGAAAGTTTGGCTCATAAAACATTATGATGTGTCTGTGCCCCCTTTGTTCACTGCATCTGGCATTGTGCAATTTCTGGCTCTTCCCCCAGTCAAAATGACCATGGATGAGGGCCGGTGAGATGGCTCAGCGGCTTAAGCGCCTGCCCGGCAAGTGCGAGGGCCCGAGTTTGACTCCCGGAACCCACATACGAAAAAGGGGCCGGTGATATCGCTCAGCGGCACCGGCGCCTGCTGGCACGAGAGGTCCTGAGGTCGACCCCCTGGTACCCACAAAAAAAAAATGACCATGGATGATAAACATTTTAAATTCATTCAGGATATTGAGGTAGTCATGATAGCGCAACTAAAAACAGTAAGAAAAAAAGACTTCCAGAAATGCTTCATATGGTGAAACCATGGGATATATGTGTTGGAAATGAGGGTATTTTCAGAGGGATTAATGGGAATGCATCTTCAACTACAATAAAGTTATTCATTATTTATTTATTTATTTCTTTGTGGGTACTGGGTGTCGACCTCAGGACCTCGTGCACCAGCAGGCGCCCGTGCCGCTGAGCGATATCACTGACCCTTTTTTCGTATGTGGGTTTCGGGAGTCAAACTTGGACCCTCACGCTTGCCAGGCAGGTGCTTACGCCACTGAGCCATCTCACCAGCCCTACAATAAATTTTTTAAATTAAAGGTTGAGCATATTTTTCCATCATACCTCAAGTATCCTTTCATCCTGTATTTGTCTGATTTAATCACAGGACTAATCATATTTGCTATATAACATTACCTGCATTTTTCATGCTGACATGAAGGCATCACCAACTGGGAAGATTGCCAGTCCCAAGACATAGCAAATTCTTAGATGTACAAGTAGGATCCACAGAACATGGTCTTCATATGAACATTTTCCTGTCCAGGATGTAGCTAAAACGTTACCAAATCACAAATATGCCGGAAGCCAAGTCAGAAAATCTAACGCACAAGAGGACGATAGTTAATAAGAATGCATTGTACTTGGGATTGTACTTGCTGACTGAGTAGACCAGAACTCCTTTTTCCCAGGGAGAAGCATGAGTAAGTATGTCAGATGATGCATATGTTAATTTGTTCCATTCTAGTACTGTTTACTATATGTAAAATATTTATCTCCTAATATCATGTCATACATCTTGAATGTATACAGTAAAGTTTTCATTGCAAAAACTGGGCAAAGCCCTGAATGGACATTTTTACAAAGACATATAACTGGTCAACAGATATATTAAAATGTGTTCACAATCTCTAATCATCAGAGAACTGCTCCAAGCACAAAGAGGTGTGACCACGAAACTGGTAGGATGGCTAATATCAATAAGACAAAGATAGCAAGTATTGGAAGAATGTGCAGAAAAGGGAACTCTTGTGTGATGTCAATGGTTATATAAATATGCCCAGCCATCATGGATAAGAATATTAAGTGTCCAAGCTGGGCATGGTAGTGCACACCTGAAATCCCAGCAGTCTGTAGCCTTTGGCAAGAGGATCACCACAAGTTCAAGACCAGCTGGGGCTACATAGTGAGTTCAAGGCAAGCATGAACTACATAGCAAGGCTACATCTCCTTTTTTCCTTTGAGAGGAAAATAAAAAACAATAAAAACAATGGTACGAAATTTCAAAACAAGACTGTAGGAGAGTGACAGTGGTTAGTACATTGTGTATTGTTATCTTCAAAGTATTTGATCATTTTATAAGATATAGGCATGAAAAATTGATCAAATAATATAGGCACAAACCTTTCTTTTCAATGAAGGGATACTAATTAGTAATTTAACTAACTTAACTATCTTATGTGTTAATATATATATAGTTTTTTTTCTTTTCCCTTCCTTCTTTTCTCCTTTCCCCATCCCAGTTTCTCTTTCCTTTTGAACAGTTTCTTCCCATTTCACAATATCTGTTGTACATTTTGGATCTTACTCTTTCAGCTTCTTACACTAGGGAGACAATACGATGTTTACACATGCGAGTCTGGTTTATTTCACTTATGAGTACGGTCTAAAGTTGCATCCATTTCCCTATGTTTCAAGTTTATTCTTCTTTATAGCTGAGTAGTACTCCATTGTATAAAAATACCACATCTTTTTTATCCATTCCTTGGCTGATAGGCATTTGGGTTGTTTCCAAGATTTAGCTATTACAAATTGTGCCTCTATAAACATGGGTGCACATATATCACTGTGGTATGAAGTTTTTAATTCTTCCAGGAAAATACCCATAAGGGGAATAGCTGGGTCGAATGGGACCACTAATCCTAGTTTTTGAGGAAACTCCACACTGATTTCCATAGTGGTTGCACCAGTCTACACTCCTACCAACAGTGAAGAAGTGCTCCTTTTTCCCCACAGCCTCTCCAGTATTTGTTATTGGTTGATATCTTCATGATAGCCATTCTTACTGGGGTGAGAGGGAATCTCCCTGTTGTTTTAATTTGCATTCTCAAATGACAAATGATGTTGAACATTTTTTCATACATTTATTTGCTATTTGTATTTCTTCATCTGAGAAGTGTGTGTTCATGTCAGATGCCCATTTTTGGACTTGGTCTTTGAATTTGGGGAGGGGTCTTATTTTTTTCAATTTATATGTTCTAGATAGAAGTCCTTTGTCTGAGGGACAGTTGGCTAAAAATATTTTCCCACTCTGTGGGTTGTCTTTTCACTTTGTTGGTGATTTCTTTTGATGTGCAAAAGCTTTTTAAGATGAGATCCCCATTGTTGATTCTTTGAAGTGTTTCCCGTGCAGTTTGGGTTTTGTTCATGAAGTCTCTTCTTACCCTGTGTCTTCACGATTTCTACCTACTTTCCCTTCCACTAGATTTAGTGTTTATGTTTTAATATTTAGATCTTTGGGGGCTGGTGAGACAGCTCAGTGGCATAAGTGCCTGCCTGGAAAGCGTGAGGTCCTGAGTTCGACTCCCAGTACCCACATATGGAAAAAGGGCTGGTGATATCGCTCAGTGGCACGGGCGCCTCCTGGCGCACAAGGTCCTGAGTTTGACCCCTGGGGACCCACAAAAAAAAATTATATCTTTGATCCATTTTGCCTTTAGTTTTAGTGCATGTTGATAGAGATGGGTCTAGTTTTAGTTTTTGGCATGTGGAAAGCCAGTTTCTCCAGCACCACTTATTAAAAAGGCTATCTTTCTTCCAGTGAACATGTTTGGCCCCTTTGTCAAAGATAAGGTGGCTGAATGTGTTTGTGGTTGTGTCTGCATCTTCTATTCTGTTCCACTGATCCTCAGGTCTGCTTTATTGCCAGTATCATGCTGCTTTTATCACAGTAGCTTTGTAGTATAATTTCAAGTCAAGGATTGTGATGCCTCCTGCCTTGCCTTTGTTGCTTAGGACTACCTTTGCTATTCTAAGTCTCTTCTGCTTCCAGATGAATTTTAGGAATGTTTTCTCTAGTTCTGTGAGGTATTTTGATTGGGATTGCATTAAATCCGTATCACAATTTTGGGAGTATGGCTGTGTTCACTATCTTGATTCTTCCTATCCATCACCAAGGGATATCTTTCTATTTTCTGATATCCTTTTGAATCTCGTTTTTCAGAGTACTGTAATTTTCAATATATAGATCCTTTACTCCCTTTGTTAGATTGATTCCTAAGTGTTTCATTTATTTGGATGCTGTTGTGAAGGGTGTGGTTTCCCTAATTTTTCTCTCAGTGAGTTTGTTGTTTGTGTACAGGAATGCTATTGATTTTTGAGTGTTGACTTTGTATCCAGCTACAATACTGAAATTTGGTTATTAGCTCTAGGATGTCTTGGTAGAGTTTTAGGGGTCTTTTATGTAAAGAATCATGTCATCTGTGAAAGATGATAGTTTAACTTCTTCCTTTCCTATCCTTATTCCTTTTATTTCTCTCTCTTGTCTAATTGCTCCGGCTAATGTTTGCAGAACTATACTGATTAGGAGTGGTGATAGTGGACATCCTTGTCTTATTCCTGGTTTTAGAGTGAAAGCTTTCAGTTTTTGTCCATTTAGTATCATGTTGGCTGTTGCTTTGTCATAGATGGCTTTTTTCAGATTGAGGTAAAGACCATCTATTCCAATTTTCTGTAGGGTTTTTTTTTATCATGAATAAGTGATAGACTTTATAAAAATCTTTTTCTGCACCTATTGAAATGATCATGTGATTTTTGTCTTTGGCTCTGTTGATATGGTATATTACATTTATTGATTTGTGTATGTCAAAGCATCCTTGCATTCCTCGGATGAATCCCACTTGGTCCCACTTGGTGTATAATCTTCTTCATGATTTGCTGCATGCTGTTTGCTGCTGTCATATTGAGGATTTTTGCATCTCTGTTCATTAGGGAGATTGGCCTGTAGTTCTCTTTTTTTTTTTTTTTGTGGGTACCAGGGGGTTGACCTCAGGACCTCGCGCGCCAGCAGGTGCCCGTGCCGCTGAGTGATATCACCGGCCCCTTTTTCGTATGTGGGTTCCGGGAGTCGAACTCGGGCCCTCGCGCTTGCCAGGCAGGCGCTTAAGCCGCTGAGCCATCTCACCGGCCCATGTAGTTCTCTTTTTTGGTTGGGTCTTTTTTCTTATTTTGGTATCAGGTTAATACTTGCCTCCAGGAATGAGTTAGGGAGTATTGATTCCCTTTCATTTTCATTAAAGAGTTTGAGGAGTATTGGTATTAAATCTTCTCTAAATTTCTTGTAGAATTCAGCAGTGAATCCATCAGGACCTGGGCTTTTTTTTATTGGTAAGTTTTTAATTACATTTTCAATCTCATTCACTGATATTGTGTTATTCAGAATTTTTATATCTTCTTGATTCAGCTTTGGTAATTCATACATATCTAGGAACCTGTCCATTTCTTCTGTGTTTTCCACCCTATGGGAGAAAAGATTTTTGAAGGAGGTATTGATGATCTTCTGAATTTCCACAGGATCTGTATTGATTTCACCCTTTTCATTCCTCAATGCATGAATTTCAGTCTTTCCTTTTTTGATAATGTTGGCTAGGGGTTTATCAACTTTATTTATTCTTTTAAAGAACCAACTCTTCAATTCATTACTTCTTTCTATTGTTTTCTTGGTCTCCATTGCATTAATATCTTCTCTGATCTTTATAATTTCCTCCCTTGTAAGGGCTTTTGGTTTTTCTTGCTCTTCTTTTTGTAGAAGCTTGAGGTGCAACATTAGGTTGCTTATTTATGCTCGTTCCATTTTTCTGATGTGAGAATTCACTACTATAAATTTCCCTCTTAGGATTGCATTCATTGCATCCTATAAGTTCTGGTATGTTGTATCTGCATTCTTCTTCAGTTGTAGATGTTGTTTAGTTTCCTCCTTTATTTCATCTGTGGCCCACTGGTTGTTTAGGAGGATCTTATTTAATTTCCACGTGTTTATGGAGTTTTTGTGGTTTCTTTTGATATTTATTTCCAATTTTAGGCCACTATGCTCAGATAATATGCATGGGATGATTTCAATTCCTTTGCATTCACTTAAGCATGTTCTGTGGGCTAGTATATGGTCTATTTTAGAGAACATCCCATGTGCAGCTGAGATGAATGTGTATTCTGATGATGTTGGCTGGAACACTCTGAAGACATCTGCTAAGTCCATTTGTTCACAGGTTTGGTTTAGTTCTGACATTTCTTTGTTGATTTTTTGTCTAGTTGATCTATCTCATTGTGACAATGGGGTATTAAGTTCTCCCATTAAAATTGTGTTGTTGCTTATTTGATTTTTCATGCCTATTAATAATTGTCTTATATAGTTGGGTGCTCCTGTATTTGGTGTATACATATTTATGATTGTTATCTCTTCCTCTTGAAGTTTTCCCCTAACAAGTATGTAGTGACCTTCTTTATCTCTTTTGATCATTCTTGGTTTGAAGTTCATATTGTCTGCAAACAGAATAGATTCCCCTGATTTTTTTCTGTATTCCTGTTGCATAGAAGATTGTGTTCCATCCTTTGATTTTCAGTCTATGAATTTCTTTTTGAGTTAAATGTGTTTCTTGTAACAGCATATTGTTGGATCTTGTTTCTTGACCCATTCTGCCTGTCTGTTTCTTTTGATTGGTGAATTGAGGCTATTTACATTGGCGGTTACAACTTATATGTATTGGCTTATCTTTGTCATGATATTTTCCTGCTGTTTCTTCCCTGCTTTTCCCCTCTGTTTAATTGATTGCCCTGCCTGGTGGTTTCTTTCCATTGTTGTTCTTGGAATTGTGGTCATTTTTATCTCTGTCTAGAATATCTTTCAGTACTCTTTGTAGGATTGTTTTGGTGGTCATGAATTTCTTCACTTTTTTTGTCAAGGAAGTATCTTATTTCTCCATTAATTTTGAAAGATATTTTGCAGGGTATATCAATCTGGGTTGGATGTTATCTTCTTTCAGGACTTGAAATACTACATTCCAAGGTCTTTTTGACTTGCAGGTTTATTTTGAGACATCTGCTGTGATTCTGATGGGCTTTCCTTTACAGGTGATCTGTTTCTTTTCTCTAACAGCTTTTAATATTCTCTTCTTGTGCTGGATTTCTGGAATCTTGATTATATTGATATGGCTAAAGTGACTCCATTGTCTTTTTTAGACTCCAATTTGTCTTCACTTAACCCCTAGATGCACTCACTCCCCCACCCTGTTACATACTAAGGCAATAACCCATAGATAAAGTCACTCCTCAGATCACTTCACAGTTAACCATAAAACCCATAAGAGAAACAGTTACAGCAAACAATAGTCAGGCTGACAACTGCCCACATCCTGTGTGTCAATTAACCTGAAGTTTTGAGGAGGACCTTGCGACACTCCAAAGAAATTATGTAGTAAAGATGTGGTCTCTATGGCAATCAAGGGATTTTGTAAAACCCCCAAATGTGTATTTAAGGAACTGTAAAACAAAGGCTTGGGGTCAGCAGATTCAACTCCTGCTGGCTGATAGCTTCTCCAATAAAAAAAACTCTCGTTTCTCAACTCTCGGTCTCCTGTGAGTGTATGCCTCACTTCTGCTGTAACATTTTTGGAGGCCCAGTGAGATCCTCACAGGAAGATGATTTGAGGGGGCTTTGGTGCCTCCTGCCTGGCAGCTGACCCCCAAGTGGCAGGGCACCCCTAGCTGATTTTCATCTGGCCTTCCGAGATAGCTGCAAAGCAGGACGCCACCAGCTGAGACAGACAAATGAGTTCCTGCCTCCCAACCAAGGTAAGTGCTTGTAATTTGGTATCAGTTTTGGCAATTTGTCCAAGGCTCATCCAGGGATCTGTCCTTCTGTGTTAACTTCTATTTGAACCTGTGAGAGCTAGGCCACCACATGCAGTGTTTTGCCAGTCTGTCAGAGAAGATTTTTCTCTGAGTCTATTGTAAAGTTGAGGTCAGGAGTGCGTGGTTATTTTTTTATTTTTTATTTTTTTGGTGGGTACCGGGGGGTCGACCTCAGGACCTCACGCGCCAGCAGGTGCCCGTGCCGCTGAGTGATATCACTGACCCTTTTTTCTTATGTGGGTTCCGGGAGTCGAACTCGGGCCCTTGCGCTTGCCGGGCAGGCGCTTAAGCCGCTGAGCCATCTCACCAGCCCTGTGCGTGGTTATTTTTCCCAGCATTGTCTGTTCTTTCTGTGTTCCTCCCCTGTGTTGTGTACATGTCAACCCCCATGCCCACATTTCCAAGTCACTATTGAATCTGTTCTCCTGCTGTCAGCATTGGCTTTGCTGCTTCTGCCCTATGAGACCTTGTGCTTAGCAGACCAGAGGAATTCCACCTGCCGGCAGGAGACCATTGCAAAAATTGCCATCTTCTCAAACTTTGCTAGTCTCAGATTTTTATTTGCTTTTATGATTTGAGTGGAGGGTACGGGACTTGCTTAGATAAATTGTGACTGTGGGTTACTGTATTGTCCAAACCACTGACATAATGGGTTCTGCTGGTAGTAAATCAACTGTTTTGGAATGCATGATTAAGAATTTTGATAAGTTTAAGGGAGACTATGGGGTAAAGATAAAGCCAAAGAGGTTCCACACTCTATGTAAATTAAAATGGTCCTCTTTTGGTGTTGGCTGGCCAGCAGGTGGGACGCTTGTTCCCCAGGCAACCAGGATATAAAATATTGTCACTGGGAAGCCTGGACACCCAGATTGGTTTCCATATATAAACTCCTGGTTGCATGTGGTGCAAGCACTACCTCAATGGCCAGCCCTGACGTCACCAGTCTGGTGCTGCCTGCAAACAGCTAAGAAAGTTTTACAGGAGAAATCAAATTACAAATTTTAACTAATTGGTAATTATACTTTTGGTTTTCAGTTTGAATTGACGTGCATAAAACATTTCTTGTGCACTACAAACTCCTAAGTGGCAATGAGTCAACATTACTATCTGAGAAATAAGAAAAAAAAGTGGGGGGAGGACACTTTAAAATCCAAGCAGCTGGGGCCAGTGAGATGGCTCAGCGGCATAAGCGCCTGCCTGGCAAGCGCTAGGGCCTGAGTTTGACTCCCAGAACCCACATATGAAAAAAGGGCCGGTGATATCACTTAGAGGCATGGGCGCCTGCTGGAGCGTGAGGTCCTGAGGTCGACCCCCAGTACCCACACACACACATTAAAAAAAAATCCAAGCAGCTATAGTCAAGTTCATTGTAAAAGTTATAGTAAGTGGGAAAAGAAAAAAGAATTTTAAGAAGGCTATGAATGTATGAGATTTTGATATGAGAGGATTCTGTATGATAAAAGTCTTATTGTGCTAAAGAGCTCACAGCCCAGACGTCTGCTACCAAAGCAGAGTCCTTAAAGAAACCACCTTAGCAGGAGCTGGAGCCTTTAGGAAAAAAAATCCCATATAGCTCTATCCAGAAACTTACAGGCTTTAAGGGGACAAACAGACACAAAAGGGAAAATCATTGGCACCCCTGCTTGCTTCAGAATTGGAATTCAAGGAGATGCAAAGGATGAGGAGTCTTCGGGAAGAGCTAACTTCCCAGACACAAGAGTCTTTAGACAGCAGTCAGTCACCACTGCCAAAGGTGTTTGGGGAGAGACCAATTTAATCTGCAAGGCTGAGAAAAAAACAAACTAGCATAAATCTATCTAGACCTCTACAGGCTTTTAAAGGGATAGCTCAAGCCAAAAATGTGAAAACAGGGAGAAACCACTGTTTTGCACTCCTCTCACCACTTCTCATAGACCCCCAGGCAAGGGAGGAATGTAAATGCCTGCTTTATCAAAACATGGAGTAAGCCCCAGCGGGAAACACAAGCTGCGCCCCTGGCTCAAAGCACCTGGGGACTACAACTTTGTCCCAGAGCCAATTGAGAGCCACAGCTCACCCTTCTTGAGCCTCAGTCAGCATGGAGGGCACAGGCACCCACCCTTTCTCTGCGCACACACAGGGTCTCTGCTCTTAAATCACAAATGGCTGCACAATTTGCAGCCAGCAGGAAACTGGGCATAATCATAGCAACCCAGGAGCAAGGGGTCAAAGTGAGCTTTGGCAAAGATATATCAAAGGAAATTTACATAAATGATATTCTTACAGAAAGAATGCTAATAGAATAAAAGAAAAGTTTGAGTATGTGGCAGAGGGTATGGAGATGACTGAGCTGGAAGCTACATAAAAGGAAAACATGAAACTTGTCAGTATTTTTATGAGGGAATTTACTTTTTTGTTTCTTCCAAATTCTTATCAGAGATCTCTGATATTGACCTACAAATAATTCTGACTCGTATATTTATAATTACAAACTTCTAAAATTGTAAAAGTAACTATAATTTAATGTGATCAAAAATATATGAGTGCATTCTGATTTTATAAACAGATTTGTCTGTGTATTTTGTCTGCACAACCTGTAAACAGCTGTTTTATTTGAACTCAACAAATTTTTCTTTTTTTGCATTTTTGGATTTTTAAAACATTTGTCTGATATGCTTCCACCAAAAGTTGCCAACTGGCCAAAGTGATGTTAAAATTGGTTTTATAAATTTTTTTGCTTATTGTTTATTGTTGTATTATGATTTGAGAGTTTCTCATTGTTCAAAAATAATGTGTTAAGTGGTATAATCTGGTTTTCATAAGTCATCAAAAATTGTTAAGCAAAATATATCATTGTGATATGTTTACATTGGTCATCGTCAACAGGTTAAATTTTTTAGAAATAGGACAATGAGGTTTTCTGATTTAAAGTTGCTCTGGTATAAAACAAAATTAAGAAACAAAAGTTTTCATATGGCTATGACAATTCATTATTGCTAATCTCATAGTGTATTAAGTGTGTTCATATCTTCCAGATGTACAGGTCTTTTAAAATGTAAAACTGGGATTGTTTATGGAGATAAACATTTTCTTTCAGATTTAGACACCTGCCTTTGCTTGTGCTCCAGATATTTATGATAAGAGGTTCATGCCAGTATGAGGTCACCAGTCAAATGATAATTTTTAACAGAAACCTATGTGATGTATATGCTATATACATGCCACAGTACTTAGAGATGCCTAGATATTAAACAGTACAGACAATGTCATAAATTTCTTCAGTGACATCGGACTAAAGGAAATGTTAGATAAAAGCTTCTTATGTACTAGATAGAGACAATTGACTAAAAGGCTCAAATTTATATGCCCACAGTAAAGTTTTTAGGGTTTGTGTTACAAGATGGGACACACGAGCTGTCAGCCTCATGTATCCAGGCCCTTTGGGCCTAAATGAGCCTGCGACTAGGAAGGACTTAAGGGAATTCCTGGGAATGGTTGGATACTGCCATCCCTGGGTTGCAAATTCTGCAGCCATTACAAAACCCCTATATGAGGCCTTAAGGGAGGAAACAACCCCTCATTTGAGTGGAGCCCTGAGCACCAGGTAGACTTCAAGACTTTTTAAAAAAAATTGTTGAATGCTCCTGCCTTGGCACTTCCTGATGTTACCAAGCCTTTCCAGCTGTTTGTACATAAAAAGAAGGCACTGCCTGGGGTGTTTTAACTCACACACTGGGGCCTTGGAGGCGCCCCATGACATATTTGTCAAAGAAAGTAGACCTGATGGCAACTGGGTGCCCCCTTGCTTACAGGCTACCACAGCCACCACAAACCTGGTGAAAGAAGCTGATAAGCTGACTCGAGAACAAAAACTAAATGTGTTTACTCATGCTGTAGAGACTTCGTTGAGAGAACCTGACAGTAAATTGCTGTCAGGAACTAGACTGGCTCAATATCAAGGTGTTCATTTGAAAGATCCCAGACTAACTATTAGAACCATTCAGGCTCTCAAGCCAGCCTCCCTTTTGATCATGTCCTTGGAGCCACCTGAACATGACTTCACAGAGGCAATTGAAATGGTCTAATCAGCCCGACCAGATTTACAGGACATGCCCCTCCAGAACCCTGACCTGACCCTGTTTTCAGATGGCAACAACATGGTAATTGATGGGGTTCGCAGGGTGGGAGCAACAGTTGTCACCTTGCAGCAAACCCTCCAGTCAGAGGCTCTGCCTCCTGGGACATCTGCTCAGAGAGCCGAGTTGATAGCCCTCGCTTGGGCCTTGGAGGCAAGGAAAGACAAACATTTACACTGATTCCCATTATGCTTTTGCTACTCTGCATCCTGCAGCCTATGTCCTAGTGGTCCCACTTCTTAAGCCAAATATTCAGAAGCAGAATTAAAATGGGCAAAATTCAAAGAGACCACCGAGAAAGATGGCTGACAGGTATTGCCAGAGGGAAAATATTCCTTTCTGAGACCCTGGGACATTTTGTAAGAGAAGACTTATATAGCTGCACCTACTTGGGAAAGACTGTTATGGCAACGTTACTTGGCCGTTATTTCTTTATTTCCAGGCTATGGACTTTATGTGCTTCACTGACTGAGAGGTGCACTGCCTGCGCCCACAACAACCCTGTCTCCCAGCCACACAGCAACCAGGTGTCCAGAGACAAGGGACTGTGCCATTTGAAGATGTTAAAGTGGATTTTACTAAAATTAAACCCACCAGTGGAAATAAAAGACACTTATTAGTTTTGATTTGTACCTATTTAGGATGGGTGGAGGCCTCCCCACTAAGACTGAAACATCCCAAGAGATAATAAAAGCTTTGATCGAGCTGATTATTCCATGGTATGGGTTCCCCATAATGGTAGGTTCAGATAATTGACCCACTTTTGTGAGTAGAGTGGTCAAAACCTTGCAGCAGCACTGGGGCTAAAATCAAAACTCCATACTTCATATCAGCCACAAAGCTCAGGTCAAACAGAAAGACAAAACCATGCTTTGAAAACCACCCTGGCAAAGTTATGCCAAGAGACTGGGGCTAACTGGGTTACTAGGCTCACAGTGGCCCGCTTGTGGTTGCGGTGCACACTGTACTGAGATGGACTAACTCCATTTGAGATAATGTTTGGGAGCCTCCCCCACTGATACCCATTTTGGATAGATTACAGGAGACGGAAACTTTGGACTTGCACCAACAGATTAAGGCACTGCACTAGATGCTTCAGAAACTTCAGCAGACTGTTACAGAAGCATCCGATCCCCATACCCACACCAGTCCAATCCTTCAAACTGGGAGACCAAGTCCTGATTAGAGCCTAAGAGGAGCCTCTCCAACCAAAGTGGGAGGGGCCCCATGAGGTACCCTAACCACGCCCACCGCTCTTAAAGTTACAGGTTGTGCTCCGTGGATCCATCGCTCCCAAGAAGTGGACACCTGAGCTCACACAAGTGCAACCATCTGCCCCAGAGTCCTTCAGACCTTGATGCGCCAAGAGACTTCAACAAAAGCTGCTGCTATGAAACACCAACAGGACTCCAGTCTCAGCCCTTATCCTGTGCAGCCTCCTCCCAGGATGAGGAGGGTTATGCACAGCCTTGGGGGAAAATGCTGTTTTTATACAAACAACTCTGGGATTATAATAGATACTCTAGACAAGGTAAAACAGAGATTAGATTAGCTTGTCAAAATAATCAAGATTGGTATGAATGGTTATTCAATTGGAATCCTTGGCTGACTTCCCTTACTACTGGACTTTCAAGGCCAACAATAATTCTTATTCTAGTCTTTGCCTTTGGGCCCTGCCTGATTAATTGGATAAGAGGCAGAATTCAAAGTAGTGAGAGCCAGGTACAGATGATGGTGTTAACTGAAACAACTAAATATGAGGCACCACCATATGAAGGACTATATATGTCCTAGACGGAAAATGTGTCCTTGAGGGGGAATATGACTAAAGTGACTCCATTTTCTTTTTAGACTCCATTTTGTCTTCACTTAAACCCTATATGAACTCACTCCCCAACCCTGTTAGATATTAAGGCAATAACCCATAGAGTCACTCCTCAGACCCCTTCCCAGTTAACCATAAAACCCATAAAAGGAGAAACAATCAGTTACATCAAACAATGGTCAGGCTGACAATTGCCCGCATCCTGTGTGTCAATTAACCTGATGTTTTGAGAAGGACCTTGTGACATTCCAAAGAAATGATGTAGTAAAGATGTGGTCTCTATGGCAACCAAGGGATTTTTGTAAAACCCCCAAATGTGTATTTAAGGAACTGTGAAACAAAGGCTTGGGGTCAGCAGACTCAACATCTGCTGGCTGCTAGCTTTTCCAATAAAAAAACTCACTTGTTTCTCAACCCTCAGTCTCCTGTGAGTCTATGCCTCACTTCTGCTGTAAGTATATGTCTTGGTGTAATTTGTTATGGGCATGGCTGTTTGGAGTTCTATATGCTTCATTTATTTGTATGTCAAATTCCTTATCCATGCTTGGGAAGTTTTCTGCCATTATTTCTGTGAAGAGGGTTTTTTTTTTTTTAATGGCATTTGTGTTGTCTCCAGGTTTCTCATTGACCTCAATCTTATGTTATTCTTCTTTGCATCACCCTGTACCTGTTGGATTGATTTGTTATGGTCTCTTGCTATTTTTAAGATGTCTTTCTTTTCATGATCACTAGCTGCAATTCTGTCTTCAAGATTCGATATTCTATCTTCTCCTTCATTCGATCTGTTGCATATACTTTCAATGGAGGTTTTAATCTCTTGGATTTCTGTTTGGATCTGTTTCATGGATTCCATTGCTTTCCTATGTAGGGCATTTTTTCATTTCCATCATTTTTCTAAGCTCATTTTTAAAAACCTGTGTCTTCTCTAATATCTTTGATTTTAAGCATCATTTCTTTTTGTACCTGACAGATTATCTTCTCTATCACCTTTTCCACTTCTGTTGCTATCATTTTGGAAATTTCCAGTGTTTGACTTCCAATTTTGTCTATCTCATTCTGTTTCAGGCTTGTCCTGGGTGGGCTGAGAGTCTGGGGTTGCATTTGGCTTCCATATCTTGGCATTTTCTATTTTCTCTTTTTTAATTTTATTTTGTTTTCTATGCTGATGCTTGCCAATTTCTTATGATAGCTTTATCACTAGTATTGAGGCTTCTCTAGGAGATGTATGTTCTTCAGGGATATCCTCTAGATATAGGTGGTTCTTTATAGCTATCTGAAGAACCTACCTTCCCAGTTTGTAAAGGATAAAAAGTTACTATTTGGCTCTTCACCCAATTCTTTGGTACTGGGTTGTGGTGGTGATTATGACCTCATACAATCACAGCAGTATCACACAGGGGAGTAAACTGATCATAACATGTATGACGTCCTAGCTAAAGTAGTACAGTCAGTAATAACAATAATTTCAAGTATAGCTTAACTACTGACAAACTATGGTAACCATTAACTTGCTACTTCCATGAATATAAAAATGTGATGTGTACATTTTATTCAGTGGAATACTAGTTAGCCTTCTAAATAGGGAAATCCTGCCTTCCTGACGGCATCAATGAACCTGGTGGGTATTATGTTAAGTTATATAAATGTGGCAGAGAATGACAAATGACCATATGATTTCTCTTATACATACAGCATCAAAGTTGTCCAGGTATACAGAGAGTAGAATAGTGGCTACAAATGGCAATCTAGGAGGGGAATGGGAGATGCTGTTTAATACTGTCAGTTATAATGTGTAAATATTCCTGGGATCTAATGCATAGCATGGAGATGGAACTTAATACCACAGTGGTGTACAGATGGAATTTTCTAAAAGGGGTGTCAAAAGTTATCACACGCACACACGCACACACACACACACAGATAAGTATATGAAGTACTATTAGTTAAATATTTTGTGGTAATCATCCCACTGTAATAAATATATAGTCATCTTGCTCATTGTATACATTAAATGCATACAAATTTGTTAGTTTTATCAGCGAGAAGAAGACTGTGCACCTTCCTTGGGCTCCTAATGCCAGGCTCTGGGCTGAGAGCGTCCTCTTGTCCCTGAATTGAGGGGAGACTCTGGCCAAAGGAGTGATTGAATCTGAGTGCAATAATGAAAGGTCCTTGGGAACACCAGTTCCCATGCTCCTGGAATGGATAATTAGAGCATAAGGTAGAATTCAGGACAATGATCAGTAGAATTAAAATCAGTTTCTTCTCAGAGATGTTTGCTCTGGCCATTGTGTCCCTTCTGCTCCTGATAAGATTGCACGAACTAGGTCAGCATGTCATTTAACAAGCCATCCCATTCCATCCCTGTCCCTGAAAAATCTTCTACACAGTATGTTGCAAATGCTTGTCTTCTATGTCTCTGTTCTCATGTCCTTTAGATACAAATAAATAACTGCAGCAATCTCAGCTTGGTGCTGTTTTCCTAAGACTTTGAAATCAGTCCCTCTGGGTGCTTTCAGTGAATGAAGTAAGTCTTGTCTCCTAGTAAACATTTTTGTCTTCTACACAGCCACTCTTACTGTTACTGAAGTGCTGCAGTTGTGTGCCTCCCCAGAATCATAGAGACTGAGTGCAGCTTGTAGTTGCTGTGTGCTGGGCAGTGCTCAGGGAGCTGGCCTGCCAAGGATAGAGGTGGAGCCAGTGGAGCACCTTGTGTGCCCAAGCCAGTTAGATCTGTGGACAAGATGACCGTAGTGTATGGGCAGTCCTGTACAGAGTAGCTGTAAGGATTCAGATGTTATCATCCCTGCTCCCTTCCTCTGCCAGCGACTCAACCATGAACATAAGTTTGTGTTCTAGGAGTGGGGGGAGGGCAGATACCATCAGAGTCCCACATAAGCACTGGACAGCCAGTGCTTATTTATTGCCCTCTTTCTTTACCCATGGAGAACTGTAGGGCCTACGGGATACCACTGCTCACACAGCTGAACTGCCTTGGGGCATGTGCCCATTGCTCAAGTGGAAATGTAATTTTTCTTGCTAGAAATCAGGGTATTTCTAGAACTTTTGCTCCAACTGTGTGCTAGCACTTTTCCACTGTACTTCCAGACTCCCACAATGGTCCTCTGTCTCCACTGTAGGTAGTGGTCAGACTCAAATCTTCTGCAAGTGACAAAGATAGAAAGTTGCTATTACACCATGCAGAAGTCACTCTGCCTAAAATGTCATAACTTAGAAATGCAAAAGCAAACAATAAAACTGTTTCCACTATGTTAGTGATGGAATTTAAAAGTTCTTTGAGTTATAAAATGTCTTCTTTTGGGATTGGATGGAATGGCTTCTTTTCACTACACGTGTAACACAAGACACAAGTAACATTTTCTCCTGCCAGAACAACTATGGTCACATCCTGTACCATGAGTACCTAAGGAAGAAAAAATGAATGCAGCCAAATATAGTTTACCCAAAGTCTTAGCTACTGTTTTCTACTGTAAGTTCAATATGCATTTTCAGGCAGTTTATTTAAGGAAAAAAATTGGCTCCTTCCTCAGCTAAATTACAAATGACTCATAACTATGCAAATTTGACCATAAGTGAGAGAATTAAAGAATGGGAGAATCAAATAATGACCTCTGATATGCCCTTCACCACCTCCTCCATGCCCAGTTTATCATTATTTAAGGCTGCATAGTATTCAATTGTGTAAAGAAACACAACTATTTTTTTATCCATTCATTGGTTGATGGGCATTTGTGTTGTTTCCAAGATTTAGCTATTAGAAACTGCTGTGCTACAAATACAGGTAAGGATATATTTCTGTGGTAAAATGCTTTTAATTGTTCTGGGAAGAAACCAAGAAGGTGAAGTGCTAGGTCAAATGGGACCTTAGGCCTGTTTTTTTTTTTTTTTGAGGAATCTCCACACTGATTTCCACAGTGGTTGCACCAGTCTACACTCCCAATAAGAGTGATTTTTCTGCATCAGTTGAGATGATCATGTGATTTTTGTGTTTGGCTCAGGTGAAATGTGTATTACATTTACTGATTTGTGTATGTTGAACCATCCCTGTATCCTTGGGATAAATACTACTTGGTCTTGGTGTATAATCGTCTTGATGATATGCTGCATTCTGTTTTCCAGTACATTACTGAGGATTTTTGTCTATATTCATTAGGGAGATTGGCCTGTAGTTCTCTTTTTTGGTTGCATCCTTCTCTGGTTTTGGTAACAGGGTAATACTTGCTTCCGGGAATGACTTTGGGAATACTGCTTCCCTTTCAATTTCATTAAAGATGTTAAGCAGCGATAGCATTGGATCATTTCTAAATTTCTTGTAGAAGTTAGCAGTGAATCTATCAGGACCTGGGTTTTTCTTTGTTGGTAAGGTTTTAATTTTATTTTCAATTTCATTGACTGATATTGGGTTATTTAGAATTTTTCTATCTCAATTCAATTTTGATCATTCATATGTATCTAGGAATCTATTCATTTCCTCTGTGTTTCATTAGAGTAAAGGTTCTCAAAGGAGGTATTGATGATCTGAATTTCCACAGGATCTGTTGTGATTTCACCGTTTCCATTGCTAATTGCATGGATTTTACTATTTTCCTTCCTTTTTTGATAAGATTGGCTAAGGGTTTATCAATTTTGTTTATCCTTTCAAAGAATGAACTCTTCAATTCACTCATTCTTTCTAATGTTTTCTTAGTCTAAATGGAATTAATTTCTGCTCTGATCTTTATAATTTCCTTTCTCATAGATTTAACATTATGCTGTTTATTTGATCTTATTCTGTTTTCCTGACATGAGAATTCACTACTATAAATTTCCATTTTAGGACTGCTTTCATTATGTCCCATAACTTCTGGCATGTTGTATCTGCATTCCCATTTAATTGTAGATACTGTTTAATCTCTTCTTTAATTTCATTTGTGACCCGCTGGTTGTTCAAGAGGATGTATAATTTCCATGTGTTTATGGAGTTTTTGTGGTTTCCTTTGCTGTTGATTTCCAATTTCATTACATTATGGTCAGATAATATTCATGGGATAATATCAATTCCTTTGCATTTACTGAAGCATGTCCTAGGGCTAGTATGTGATCTATTTTGAGGAACATTCCATGGGCTGCTGAGAAGAATGTGTATTCTGATGTTGTGTGGTGGAACACTCTGTATACATCTACTAAGTCCATTTGCTCACATGTTTGGTTCAGTTCTGATGTTGATTTTTTTTTTGTCTAGTTGATTTATCTATTTGAGACAGTGGGGTATTAAGGTCCCCCATTACAGCTGTATTAGTACTTATTTGATTTTCAGTGCCCATTAACATTTGTTTTATATACTTGTGTGCACCTGAATTTGCTGCATACATATTTATGATGGTTATCTCATTGTCTTAGAGTTTTCCCATAACAAGTGTGTAGTGACTTTCTTTATCTCTTTTGGTCAGTCTTGTCTTGAAGTTTACATTGTCTGAAAATAGAATAGCTACCCCTGCTTTTTCTGGGTTCCTGTCATATAGAATATTGTTTTCGATCCTTTGACTTTCATTCTATGAATCTATTTTTGAGTTAAATGTGTTTCTTGTATGCAGCATATTGTTGGATCTTGTTTCTTGATCCATTATGCCAGTCTGTTTCTTTTGATTGGTGAGTTGAGACCATTCACACTGATGTTTATAACCCATGTCTTGGCTTATCCTTGTCATGTTATTCTTCTGCTGTTAGTTCCCTGTCTTTCTTCTCTGTTTAATTGCTTGCCTTGCCTGGTGACTTCTATTGGTATTCTTGATTTTTTGGTTTTGGTTTTTTGACTGTATAGTGCAGGCTGGTCTCAAACTCACAGCAATCCTCCTGCCTCAGCCTCCCGAGTGCTGGGTTTAAAGGTGTGCACCACCACTCCTGGCTCTATTGGTGTTCTTGGAATTGTGGTCTTCCTTATCTCTTTCTAAAATATCCTTCAGAACATTTTGTAGAACTGGTTAACAGTTGCTGTGGCACCCTCAGAGACAGCCCAAGGCTGCTCTCATTGCCATGTATCGTTGGCTCCTCCAGGTCCTTATATAGCCTCCTCTGTTCCACTTCTACTGCCATGTCCTCTCCTCCATCTTGTCCATGGCTGGGTTGGGTGGGGTGCTGTAGGCTGACTCTCTCCCCCTGCTTCTGCTGCTGTGGAAACAGCCCAAGCCTCCCTGGTCCCACTTCAATCTCCTCTCTTGCAGGGTGAGTGCCAACCTCCCACTTGTTTCTGTGCTGTGGTGCAAGGCTGCTTAAATTCTCTCGAGTCGCTGGTCCCGGGATGGGTGGGGGGGTGTTGTTCTATTCACTACCTTCACTTCCACCACTGCCACCACTGCCACTGCTCAGGCCACTGCAGCAGCAGCCACAGTCACTAAGCTTGCTGACTCACTGCTTCTGCTGCCACTGCTGAAAAAACCCAAGCCTGCTGGGTCCTGCTTCAGTCTCCTTCTCCACAGGGGGAGTATGGGGGAGTATGACGGCTGTTTAAATCCCATGTGTCTGTGTCCCTCTCTCAATCCACTGGTCACAGGGCAGGAAATTTTAGCTACTGTTCACCATGTTCCTGTTTCTGTTCTGTTTCCATCTCAGGCTCCAGGTCTGTCTTCTTGCTTGACCTTTTACCCACAGTTTATATCTGTCCTGGATGATTGCCTAAATGGAGAACATTCTATCTGTACATGCATACTCACATCTTCTCCCAGGCATATTAATTAATGCTTCATACACATAAATTAATTTAATGATCCATAGTCATTACCACACTTCCTACACAATCTCTATTCAACTGAGCCACATTTTCCTCACAGATCTATGGGGAGCTGATCAAGCTTTCAATCATATGTATGAGCTTATGCAAAAGGATTAAATAAGGCAATGCAAATATGGTTTGTTATAAGTCCAGGAAGGTCAGCACTCTCTTGGAGCTATGACAAAGGCTTCTCTTTACTGTCAGTATTTCTTGGGTTTCAAAGCAGGGTGCATGTAGAGAAGTGCACAGAACAGTTGAAGTAAAAGTGCAGGAAAATGAGCAGTTCTTGAGAGGTTAGAACAGAGATGTTCTTAGGCAGTAAATCTTGTTAATTAAGAGAACTGTTTGATCTCTAAGGTTGGCAGCTTATTGTCCTTGAATCCTTTGTGTGAGACTCATTTCCCAGAAGCTGCAGCATTCTCTTGTCTTCAGTGACTGTGAATATGAGATTTTTCCAACATGGTAAGAGAGCACTGTGTTCAGCAAATTCACCCTTACACAGCCCGATCCCCAACATGTATATGTGATTCCTTTCTACATGCCAACAGGGCTCTATGTCTTAGCCACTCTCTTCATCACTGGAACAAAATAACTGACACCTACAACTTTAAAAAAGGAGAGGTTTATTTTGGCCCATAGTTTTAGAAGTTTAAGTCCATGGTCAGTGGGCTCCAACACAGAAATAGTATGGAAAAATGGTCTGGTGCTCAGCAAGCAGATAGAGAACAGAGAAGCTGGGGAGAGAAATATAGTCTTCCATGTCATGCCCCCAGTGAGCAGCCTCAAACTATGCCCCACCTCCTAATGGCAAGTCAGCTACGAATCCACTAGTAGACTAACCCACTCAAGATTATGGTGCCCCCATGATCCAATCACCTTGAAACACGGGAAGATTTAGAGTGGGGATATTTACATTCTAAACCATAACACCTGAAGTCTTTAACATCTCTTAAAACATTGTCTTGTGTATGCTCACACCTGGCTATGCACCTTAACTCCTCTTGGATGATTAACAATTTTACCCTTTTTTTTGCCCCATCTTCTCATTTATTCTGTTGTCTCTTTCCTTGGTATTCTAGGATCTCCACCAACATATTGTCCCTGTGTGCCATCCTTTTACTGTGTCCTCTTTTGCACCATTCTGTTTCACACCTGTGCAGTGTCATTACCCTCAAACACTCCACTCCTATCCCAGGTATTGTATTTGTGCAGATAAATCTGACGATTTCCAAAGTGAGCTATTAGCATTCGTTTTACTTGTATCTTTAAAAACCTATCGCTGGTGTGTGGTCTCATTCCATTTCTCTGCTAATAGCTTAATGATGGTGACTCAGTGAAATTACTTATAGGAAATAAGTAGATGTGTGGTAGGAGACTTCTCAGGGAAGCCAGGAGGACAAGGAGACACACACAGCTCATTGCCAGTCCTCCATTTGTCAGGCCTCAGAATTTCCTGTCCATAAAATGTGAGACCTGTCTGCCCTCCAGGATCATGGACAAGAGCCCCGCCACACTCCATTGTTCTCTTAAGAGATGCTAGCAAGAAACTTGTAATAGCAGCTCACAATTGTCACCTGTAGAGAAAGCTTTCAGAAATGTTCTCAGACCCCTAAGCCTGCACATCCATTGCTACTATGGGTGAAATGATGATTGCAGGTCTGAAGGGAGGGGAGCTCACTTTCACTATTTCTTCCTCTCTTTTTCTCTCTGTATATGTATGAGTATATGTGTGTGAATGTATATGCATGCATGTGTGCATGAATATATGTAGAGCAGGAACAAATTACATACAATGTAAAATTTATCTTGAAACTGCAAAAGAAGGAGAGTATACTTTATGATAACTTTTTTTTTTTTGAGACAGCTTCTTGCCATGTAGTCCAGGCTGGCCTCACACTATGTAAAAAAAAATTTCCAGTTCAACATTTCCTGATGTACATTTTGTTACATACTAGTAGTCACTCACAATTTCTTCCTCTCATTCATTCCATATGTCAAATATTTAAACAACAATGCATTGTATGGATTTAAATATGATGGATGACTTTGGTTTGCTAGAAAATATCTCAGAGAAGCACAGATTGTAGTCAACATGTGTGCTTTTTTGACAATTGCTCAAGCTGAATTTCCATATTTGCTGCTTCCTCCAAACTTCAAAGATTATGAAATCATAAGAGCCTCCTCCATACATTTCAGTAGTCTCTTTGGAAATAATTTCCAGAAAGTTGTAATTGCCTTTGGTAATTAGCAACCATGGAAGAAAGTTGTTCAAAAACATCCTTGGTTCCCCAAGCCTCCATTGTCACTGCCAATACAAGTAAAATGATAATTATAATTCTGAGAGCAGAGGTCACAGATTCACAAACCCTTATATCAGGGTTCACCTGCCTCCCTTGCCTGCTATGCTGGCTGTCATCATCTTCACCCTGAACCCACTGTTCTGTAGAGGGAAGAATTCAGGTGAGTATTTTGTATTTCAGTCTGGGAGGCAGAGTCAGTAAGGACAGAGATTTAGAATAACAACTTATGTCTGGAAAGGGATCCTGAGGTAGAAACACACATATGAGGATGCGGGGAATAAAGGGAAATGTTCCTTAGCTATCAGCTGAGCCATTAAAGACACATGACAGTCCCACTTCTATGCCAATTCCTGACAGTTTCTAATGGAATTTAAAGAAATCCTTGCTGAGGAGGAGTGCCAGTGAATCATCATAATTATAGTAAAATGAGGCTTTATGTGCTTAAGGATGGTAGGAATTAAATGTAGTTGTTGTTCCCACAGCCATACATGAATGAAAGGGGAATTTAACAAGATTATTACTACTTATCATGTCTGCATGCTTATGAGAGAGAGTAAAATAAGAGTTTTCAGTATTACCTACTTCTGCGCTGAATCCATGTATCTGAAATAATTTCTGTAATAAATATGAGTTTTAAAAATCTAACTCTGTTGTGTACGTTGCACTTGGCAGAAAGAGTAGTTGTCATCTACTGTAGACACCTGTACCTGCATTATTATGGTGAGAGTGCCTTCCCACATGAATTCAGAGAAGCTGCATTTATGGAAAAGGAAAATTGTATTGTCATGTGTTGCAGACAACAGCAGTTAGGATGAAATAAACTTTTTTTTTTAAATAAACTTTGTATTGCTTTGTATCGTTTAAAAATATTCTTTGTATATTTGGCTGAATTAGGGATATGGCTCAGTGGCAAAGCATTTGCCTAACATTTGTGATGCCCTGGATTTGATTCTCAGCAGTGCAAACATAAATAAATAAAAAGTTGGAGATCTAGTTTTGTTTTGTTTTGTTTTGTTTTACAGAGAGTTAAGCCTAGGGTTACACGCATGCTACACAGGGATATACCACCGACCTACATCCCCAGCCTCAGTATAACACTTTTTAAATATTAATCTTATTTTAAAAATGTCTCATGACATATCCCCTTAAAAATTTTACATGTACAGTATTGTTGACTGTACATACAGTGCCATAGAGATCTCTAGAAGCTTTTCTTCTTAGTTACCTGGAACACTGTGGTTGTTATTTAGCAGCTCTCCATTGCCTCTGCCCTAGTCCCCTGTAACCAACATTTCACTCCTACTTACTAGGACATAGAGTGCTTTAGATTTTATATAAAATTAACATCATTGACTATTTCTTACTCTTTGCTTGATTTTACACAGCATAATATTCTTAAACTGTGCCCATATTTTCAACTATTGAGAATTGCCTTCTTTGTATTTATTTTCCTGCTTGTAAAGAAGCTTACTATTTGCTTGAATGTACACACATTTTCTTGAACTCTTGATCCTTCACAGGAATGTAGGATGCTTCCTCATCTTGGGTATTTTGTCTATTGCTGCAATTAACATGAGAGTTCTAACAACAAAGAGATTCTGATTTCAATTGTTTTTCTACAAATAGCTAGAAAAGTGATTCCTGGAAAAGTGGCCTGACTCTCTTCCTTGTGAATTCTTCCGGCTGGTTTCTGCCAAGTCTGCACTGTCATTCCTACTGACACTGTACGGAGTTCCAATTTCTCCAAATTATGCCCACCCTTTTTTTCTTCTTGTTACTTCTAACACCTGCTACGACCCATGTCATTCTTCTAGCACACTGTGGTTTGGCTTGTGTTTCCCAACTTATTACTGATGTTGAGTATTGTTTTGTATATGTGTGGGCCATCTGTGTTTTCCTTTTTGAGAAATGTCTGTCTAAGCTTTGATAGACCACATGTTCACTGCAATATTACTTTCACATTGTTGGATCACTTTTTTCATTTGAGCTGTAGAAGTTTATTATCCTATGCTTTCAACATCTACAATGCTCAAGATTTTAGTTTCTCCATATTCCATCATATTTAAGTTCCTTGTGTTTTAATATAACTCACTAGTCATCCTTCCTTGATGAGAGCTTCCCTGAATTCATATAGGAAAAATTTAATGAGTAAGTGATCAGTAACTGGTAATAATTCAGACCATATCTACCACTATTTAAATGCTTACTAATATTTCATTCATAGTAGCTTTGTAAGAGAATATTGCACTTAGTTTCCTAGAGTACTAGAAGCCATAAGAATTTTCTTTTTGTAATGTTATCAAATGAATCTTTCTATTACCACATATTTTTGTATCAATCTTGTATGGAATAAATGTCACTTGCTTATGACTAAGTTTGTTTTATGACCTAAGTGTAAGCAGAGCTTTCCAACCAGCCTCCTCAGATTCAAATACCTACTCTTCCCTTAAATAGGGTGCAAACTTAGAGACAACTTTTAACCTTTCTAAATCTTAATTACTCTAGTTTACAAGTTTTTACCTAGGTACACAAAATACCATTATGAAAATTAAGAAAAATAAAACATGTGGAGCATTTTGGCTGTCAGTCATACTGTGAATGCTACTTAAAGTTTATACATTCAACTTTAGAAATGTCCTGACAAAAATATTGAAGTTAACATTTGTCTTGTTGCACAGTGAATCTCTCTTGATATGATCAGTGTAGATGATCCGATGTAGATGCTACAGATGTAGATGCTCCTGTTTCCTGTGGAATTTAAGGTCTAAATACATATATCAGTCATTAGGAATCAGCAGAATGGTCTCCAAGAACTTCCAAGCAGAATGATCTACATATCCTAGAATGTGGATGGAAACATGGGAAATTTCTATCATCTTTACCATTTTGCCAGATGTTTTTCATACTTTAATGCTGAAAACTTCCTCTGAATTTATTCTCAGACTTCAGCAATGATCAATCACTCTATTTTATTAAAGTGTCTCCAAGACACACCACTGTAGTCTGCACCAAGACTGGGAGATGTACGCTGAAGGATTTCTTCAAGGATTTGGGATTATAACTTTTGCACTAGAATCTCCTGTGTTTTGAGGTATGTATATCATCACCATGAGCCGCAGGAACTTCACGTATGTAGTTCTCCCAATTACAATGGGTTGGTCATTTTAATAAATTGAACTCTATCATAATTTGTAAACTTGATTTTCCTATGTACATGATTGCCAAAGAGAAGCAAAACCATAACAAATCCATGAAGATTTCTGGCAATATGCTTCTGGATACCATGACAAAAGTCAAAGAGTCAATAGGCACAGCATTGCTGCTATTCCGGGATGCTACTTGTTGGGGATCATCATGTGTGGCAGTGGTTCTGTGAGTTTCATCCTGTACAGAAAGAACTGGCAAGTCACACATGTTCTCGTGTCAGCAGTTCTCCCAGATAAACTTTCTCAATTTACATAGTAACATTTGCATTCAAAGAAAGAGATATCAGAATTGTATGGGCACAGCTCAGTGGAGTTTTAGAAATGGAACACAAGTCTCTACATAACAGATCAAGAAATAGAACACTGTCATTAGCCTGAAGCTCCCTTCTGTCTCATCTAGGTCACTACCATAAAGTTATAGTTCAGTTGGACACAGTTGAAGTCGACTACATAGAACAGGGTTATATCTACAGTATTGTAATATTGTATATATTAGATCACTAATACCTGTTGGACATTTTCTACCAAAATATTGAGTGAATTCTTTCACTGTAGGCATTTGTGTGCACTGAGAGTGTTGTAACACTTTCCTTTATTATTGAATATTACTGGTAGGATTCATTGCCATTGCTTTATAGGGTTCCCTTGCTTAAATATCAAACAATCAACCAAGTAATTTTGTAATGCTAATGGTTACGGAGTTGATTTTGTGTTTAGGGCTCTTGTGAGTAATAAATAATATCAATGCATAGAGGTATATCTAGCTTGTCCTTTGGTGATCCATGTTTGAACTTCTGTTGAATAAATTCAAACAAATGAAATTATTGTGACATAAAATTGTCTTACAGGTTTATAGAGATACTACCAAATAGTTTTCTAAAATACTTATATGCATTGCAACACCCCCACAAATATACATGTTCTTGATTCATCCATGTTCTCACGTATCTGATATTTCTTGCCATATTTATGGTAGTTTTGTGTATAAATTATGCTACTACATAGTTTTATTTTAATTTTCCTGATTATTAATGTCATTGAACATATTCCATGTATGTATTACCCACTAAATAACATGTCTTTTGAAATTACAGCTTAAATACTATCCCACTGTATTCTCTTTTTTTTTTTTTTTTTTTTTTTTTTTTTTTTTTTTGTGGGTACCGGGGGTTCGACCTCAGGACCTCGCGCGCCAGCAGGCGCCCGTGCCGCTGAGCGATATCACCGGCCCCTTTTTCGTATGCGGGATCCGGGAGTCGAACTCGGGCCCTTGCGCTTGCCGGGCAGGCGCTTAAGCCGCTGAGCCATCTCACCGGCCCTGTATTCTCTTGTATGATCTACAAACATCCTTAATGATCAATACATGTGTTTATTTTCATGTCTCTGTTCCACCTCTATTTTTATCTCCCTCATCCTTTGTCCCCTTGCTGTCTGTCTCCTTGTATGTAATTTTGTCTTTGAAAATAGCTCTCACTTTTAATAACATGTGCAATTTCATCCATAGAGTTAATGCGTTTCTAAGAAATATTGTATTCTTCTTAGAGTCAATGATTAATTTTTCAAAAATATTTGACATGAATCTTGTATATTTACATTTGAAATCCATTCTAAATTGATCTCTTGTATGATGTATATAGAAAGTGGTTTTTCCATTTGCACTATAACAAGATAAATTTCAGGATTTACTGAAAATGTTGGATTTTGCTTTCTTTCCATATACTGTTGTTCGTCCTTTCTCAGTTCAAGACCACCTTATCCTTAGTGATTCTCAACTGAAATGTCCTAAAAATTCTCAACTCGTCTAGCTTTTTGAGACCTTCACAATCCCACAGAAACACACCTACAATGTTATTTTGTTGTCTGTTCTTTACAATGAGCTATGTTACTCAGAGGAACGATTGTTACAGCAATTCAAATGAAATTTTAAAAGAAAATGACAAACTAACTTCCACAGATTTGGCAGTAGGAATAATCTTCTTGTCCCAGACTATCATTGGTGTCACGGGCAATTTCTTTCTTCTTTACCATTATATTTTTGTTTTCCACACTGGAAGGAGGTTAAGGTCCACAGATGTGATTCTGAAGCACCTGTTTCTAGCCAACTCCTTAGTTCTTCTTTCTAAAGGAGTTCCTGAAACAATGGCAGCCTTTGGGTTGAAATATTTCTTCAATGATATTGTGTGTAAATGTCTCTCATATATTGAAAGAGTGGGCAGGGGTGTGTCAATAGGTACCATCTGCCTCTTGAGTGTCTTCCAAAACATCATCATCAGCCCCATGAACTCCTGTTGGAAAGATGTTAAAGGTAAAGCTCAAGAATATATTGGCTTCTCCATTCACTTCTGCTGGATCCTAAACATGGTCATCATTTCAATTTTTCCTCTGTATGTTTTGCATTTGTCTGCAGGTCATAAAAGAAACATGACAAAGAAAATAAATATAGGATACTGTTGTGTTGTTGACTATAGGGTACAAATGGGCCCAATTTATATAGCATTGGTAGTTTTCCCTGAAGTTTGTTTTTCTCTTCTTATAGTCTGGGCCAGTGGCTCTGTGATTTTCATCCTGTACAGACATAAGCAAAGAGTCCAACACATTCATGTCACTAATGCTTCCTTAAGATCCCCTGAGTCCAGAGCCACACAAAGCATTCTTTTTCTGGTGATCACCTTCATATCTTTTTACACTCTGTCTGCCATCTTTCGAATTTGTATTACTGAAGCTTATGATCTCAATTCATGGTTGAGGATCACTTCTGATGTAATTTCTATGTGTTTTCCAACTATCAGCCCCTTTCTGATCATGAGCCAATATTCCTCTATATTTATACACTGCTTTGCCTACAAGAGAAACACACGATCTCTCTAAACTCTTCAGAAATATGCAAATTGTATGTTGTTTACTCTCCACTCCTTTTATGAGCTAATGGCCTCAAAGAGGCCATGTATCATGTATAGATCAGCAAATGGTTTTTTAGCTCACTGAAGGCATGAACTCCATGAGAATAGCAGATGTTAATAAAGCAGGTTGGCCCTTTGTGGTGTATCCTCTTCCATCCATATCCATCTGAATGAAGTGTTCCTTGAGGCTATTTAAATGGATCAATCAAAATATTTCTTGCTTATGGAAACTTTTGGCAAAAGTGAATACAATTTAAAATTAGGTAGAAGACGCTTTTCAATGACAGTTCTCTATGGGTTTCCTGTGTCTTATGGACAGTTATACGCTCTGGTTTTGCCAATTGCTTTCTTTTCATGAGTGCTTACACTAATAAAGAACCTTAGATGATAGAGATAGTGTCAATGTTTAGGACAGAAAAAAAGACTTTTCCTATTTAAGTGGAAATAAGACTCCAGCCAAGGAATAACAATACAAAAGGGGACAGGAATTTTAGAGTTCCTGAGAAATGGATTGGCTCTTTGAAGATTTTGTTATAGAAGAGAAAAACAAGCAAATACCCAAAGTTTCCTTCTCTACATGTATGTGATGCAGTGATACTCTCCATCTTCTCAGAATGCTTGAAAATTCTCCAGACCCACTAGCTGTATCAAAGAAAGTCCTGAGAGTGAAGAAGAAATCTTTGAAGAGTTAAGTGAGGACATGAACCTTATACAGGCTCCCATAAATGACATGTACCCCTGCACCATGAATTTTATATCCTAATGTTCTAGGTAATGCATTGCTTTTAAAACATTTTGTTCATAACTCAATGTGAAATGCAGTTTCCAATCTGCCTTCTCCCATTTACCATGCTCCAGATACCATGTCCTCCATGGTTAATTAATTCAACATCAGACTTCATTTGTCAGACACGTGATTGTGTCCAAGTTCTGGGTGTTCCGGGGAGGGCAAAAAGAGCACATGTGTTTATGTGAGTCCCCATGGCCCAAAATTGGAGGCTTTAAATATCAAGCATAAGAATGTTGTCCATACTGAAAGAAGAGATGACCAAATATGCTGAAATCAGGAGAGGATCAAGGGGAGAATGTGGAAATGGAACTCTCCAATCCCAAAGGAGAATGTGTCTACATAAGACACAGTTGGAGCACAAAAGTTGTGTGCTTCCTTACTTTCAATTTTGATGACATAGCCTCTTGGGTTTCACATGCTACAGAGAACATGCTTTAACTCATCTCATGGTTGGGGAGATTAAGAACATGCACCTATATTCGCTCAGTTCATCTGAGGGTCACCCATGTTTCACAATGGGAGAAGATATAATGGAAGAGGAAGAGACCACAGGTGAGAGAGAAGGTAATAGAGCAGGAATGGTCTGCTGTTGTTCTAACAACCACCTTGGGAGAACTAACCATGAGCCCATAAGAACTACCATGATCATTCTCCAGGCCAGACCACTCCCATGACCTGTAACCTCCCACAAGGCTTCTCTTCATAAACCCCATAGCACATCTTACCATCACTACACCAGTAACAAACCCAGCTTTCAGTACAAAAACCTTTGCAAGATGAATCACATCCATACCAGTGATGCTGGTAAATCTATCCACTCCTGACACAAAGAAGGCAAGGACTTATGTTTTCATTTCTATTGCTGGGATCAAAGACCTGACAGAAACATCTTAAGGAATGAACCATTTAGTTTGGCTCATGCTTGCAAAAGATGGTCAGCTGGCTCCAAGGCACAAATATCACAGCGGAAATGTATGGCAGAAAGGTATCAGAAAAAGTTCTGATGGAGAAAAGCTGCTCACCTTACAACACTCACAAAACAGAGAGGGCGAGAAAGCCAGAGGGGAAGTGACAAGTGACCAGGTACGGTCATGTTCCCCAGTGAACTACTTCCTCCAGCTGGGGTTCAACTCTTAACAGCTCATTCAGCTATGAATTTATAAATGGATTAGCCCATTGGGGAAGTTTGTACCATCATGAGCCAATCAGTTCTAGAGCCAACTCCTAATTCAGTCAAGTTGAAGATCAGGATTAATCTTCACACCTTACAAAATACAGTAAATAAGAGAGTTGAGCAGAAGCATTAGTGAATTAACCATGAGAAAGGAAGAAACATACGGCAATTCCTTTTTAAGAAACCAAATCAGGGCTGGGGAGATAGCTCAGTGGCGTAAGTGCCTGCCTGACAAGCACGAGGTCCTAAGTTCGACCTCCAGTACCCAGAAAAAAAAGAAAGAAAGAAACCATATCAGTGTGAAGAGTTAAGTGAAATCTTTGAAGAGTTAAGTGAGGACATGAATCTTATACAGGCTCCCATAAATGCATGGATTTCCCTTCTTTGTTGATTTTTCACCCAAACTCTAATGACAAATTGTGACCTCAACAAGAACCTGGAATCACACGGAGCCAGTTTATTCAAAGATCTGTGAAAGAGAAGAGATGAAGTAACTTTTTAAAGGAGAAAAGAGGTCCTATGCAATCTTGGGTGTTTTTTCTCTGACAAACTTTGTCCTAACAATATGAAGAGTGATTGACAATTTCATTCAATTTCAAAATTTTTAATAATTTATAGCAATAGCAGAGATATAGTCATTGATCATCCTCAAAACTTGGCCCTTCACTTTCAATACACTTTCCTCATGTGATTTAGACATTTCTAAAGCAATACTGGATATCCTTTTTCGTACGTGTGTTCATGAAATTGACCAAAACTTCATTGTCTCTTCTTGCCCAGTGAAATTCAATGAAAAGGTAGGCTTATAAAATACTACAATGTACCCATATCTACCTTGTTCACTGGATCTGGCACCATGCCACTCCTCCATCTTCTCTGCAGTCAAAATAGCCAAGCAAGGTAAACATTTTGATTTGGCACATTGAGGCAGGCATGACCACAGAACTAAAGATATGGACAAAAGGGTACTTAGAGATGGGCTTCAGAAAGTATAAAGAAACATTGCATGTCTGTTGGAAATGAGGGAGAATATTTTTAGTGGGATTAATGAGAATGTATCATTTACCCTAAATATTTTAAAAAATAATTTAAATATCCATTTTATTTTTTGATCATACCTCATACATCCTTGGTTCAGTATTTGTCGGTTTTAATCACAGGGGTACAAGCAGGTGTGATTATACATGCCTGTAATCTCAGCACTCAGGAGGCTGAGGCAAGAAGATCACCTTGAATTCAAGCCAGCCTGGGTACATATGTGTTTAAGGCCAGCCTGAACTATATAGTGAGACCATGTCTCAAAGACAAAATGAACAAAACAAAACAAAACAAAAAAAGGAAATTAAAAAAAAACAATCACAAGACTTATAATTGTTATATATTATTATTTGCATTTTTCATGCTGACTTCCTGGCTGCATCAACTTGGAAGACTGGCTTTCCCAAGAGCTAACCAATTCTTAGAAATAGAAGTTAGCTTCCCATAATATAATCAATGCATGTATGTTTTCCTGTGCAGGGTGTATCTAAGAAAGTTACAAAATAGCCGGTGAGATGGCTCAGTGGCGTAAGCGCCTGCCTTGCAAGCGTGACGGCCCGAGTTCGACTCCCGGAACCCACATACGAAAAAGGGGCTGGTGATATCGCTCAGCGGCACGGGTGCCTGTTGGCACACGAGGTCCTGAGGTCGACACCCCAGTACCCACAAAAAAAAAAAAGAAAGTTACAAAAAAGCAAATATGCAGGAGAAACAAATTAGAAAATCTAATGCACAAAAGGAGGACTATAGTTAATAATAGTGTATCATACTTATGAGTTTTGCTAAATGAATAGATTATAACTCCTATTACCAAGGATGAACATGGGTAACTACGTTAGATGATGGATATGTTCATTTGTTTCATTCTAGTAACTGTTTACTATATGTAAAACATGTATCTTATAATATGTTGTATATCTTAATGTATACAGTAAACTTCATTTTTTAAAAAAATTGAGAAAGTACTTGAATCAATGTTTTTAACCAAGGGGCCAAAATCACACCCTGGAGGGACAATATCCTCCAATAAATGGTGCTGGGAAAATTGGACATCTACATACAAAAGATTGAGTCTAGACCCATAACTCACCATGTACTAAATTAAAATTAAAATGGATCAAAGATCCATTCAGAAAAGAAACATTTAACCTGCTAGAAGATAAAATAGGTAAAACAATTGAAGCCATAGGTGTAAGCAAGTACTTTCTGAACAAAACACCAATGGCAGAAGAAATAATCCAAGAAGCAACAGATGGAATCATACCAAATTTAAAGTTTCTGCACAGCAAAAGCAACCAACAGAGTGAAGCAACAACTACATATTGGGGAAATCTTTTTCCAGCCATTCCTTGGATAGATGACTAATATGTACAATATGCAAACAACTCAAAAAATGTAGACGCCCCCAAGAAAATAACCCCAATTTTTAAAAATGGGCAATCAAAATGAATTGACATTTCTCAGAAGAAGTACTTATGGCCAAAAAATGCATAAAGAATGCTCAGCATTTCAAGGCATTAGAGAAATACAATTTAAAACTACACTGAGACAACATCTTACCCCATAAAGAATGGATCAAAGATCTAAATATCAAAACAGAAACATTTAATCTGCTAGAAGATAAAATAGGTGAAATGAAGACATAGGTGCAAGCATGTTCTGAACAAAACACTAATGGCAAAAGAAATAATCCAAGAAGAAACAAATGGTATCATAATATATTAAGTAACTGGAGGACTGTGTTGTCTTCAAGGAATATTTTGAGTTTGTCCTTTTCTATAAATATCCATTTTATTTCTTTCTCTTGCTTGATTGCTCTGGCTAATGTTTTGAGGACTGTACTGAACAGGAGTGGTAATAATGGAAATCCTTGCCTTTTTCCTGGGTTTAGAGGGAGAACTTTTGGGTTTACCCTATTTATTATACTGCTGGCACTAAGTTGGTCATAAATGGTTGTTTTCAGATTTTGATTAGGTTTTTCTATACCTATTTATTTCACACTTTTAATCATGAATAGATGTTGGAATTCATCAAAGGCTTTCTCTGTTTCTATTGAGATCATCATGTGATTTTTATCCTTGCCTCTACTTATGTGATGAATTATCTTAATTGATTTGCATATATAGAACCTATCTTGCATCCTTAAGATAAAGCCTACTTCATCATGGTGTATGATCTTTTTCACTACTTGTTGCATTCTGTTTGCCACTATATTGTTGAGGGGATTTGTACTTATATTCATTAGAGAGACTGGCCTGTAGTGCTCATTTTGTTGGGATTTGTGTCTGGTTGTGGGATCAAGGTGATGCTAGCTCTCAAGAATAATTGTGGGGGCCGATGATACAGCTCAGTGGCATAAGTGCCTGCCTGGCAAGCGCGAGGTCCTGAGTTTGACTCCCAGTACCTGAATAAAAAAAAAGAATAATTGTGGGAGTGCTCTTTACCTCTAGCTTTCATTAAAGAGCTTGTGGAATATTGGTGTTAGTTCTTCCCTGAAGTTGTAGAATTCAGCAGTGACTTCATCAGGTCCTATACTGTTCTTAGTTGGTAAGTATTTACTGCTTCAAATTCATTGCCCATTGCTCAAGACTTTTAAGTCTTCTTGATTCTGTTTTGGTAATTCATATGTATTAGGAATCTCTCCATTTCTTCCAAGTTCTCCAAGCTTTTGGCATATAGTTTTGTGAAGTATTTGCTAATGATTTCCTGAATTTTGGGGGAATGTTAAAGGTAATTTCACATTTTAAATATCTAATCGTATTGATTTGTGTTTTTTCTTTCCTCTTTTGGGAAGACTGGCTAAGAGTATGTCAATTTTTTATATTCTTTGAAGGAACCAGTTCCCCAGTTCATTGTTTGTATTGTATTTTAGTCTCCATTATGTGGATTTCTGCTCTGACTTTTATAGTTTCCTTCCCTATACAAGTTCTGGGTTTGGATTCTTTTGATTTTCTAGAATTTAGAGCTGCATCATTAGGCCATTTATTCTGACTCACTCCGGTTTTCTGTTTTTGTTTTTGTTTCTCATGTGGGCCTTCACAGCTTTAAACTTATCCTTTAAAACTGCTTTGAGGTCCATAAGTTCTGATGTGTTGAACTGGTAGATCATTTAATTCTAGGAGCTATCTTATTTTTTCCTTGCTTTCTTCTGTGACATATTGATTATGCAAGAGTGTATTTAATTTACATATGTTTGCATAGTTTCTGTGGTTTCTTTGCTATTGATTTCTAGTTTCATTGCACTGTGATCTTATAGTATGTATTATAAGATTTTAATTCTTTTTCATTTACTTAAGCATGCTTTTTTAGCCACTATGTCCTCTATTTAAGAAAAAGTGACATGTGCTGCCAAAATGAATATGTATTCAGTTGTTGGGTGTAGCACATTGTAGATCTTCATTAAATTCTTTTGTTCAAAGGTTTTGGTTCACCTCTGATGCTTCTTTGGTAACTTTTTGATTAGCTGATCTATTTGCAATAGTGCAGTACTAAGTTCCCCCAGTGTAATTGTTTTGAGGTTTATCTTATCATTTATGTCCATTAGTGCCTGCTTATGTATTTGGTTGTTCCATGCTTTGGTGCATATATGTTTATACTTGTTATTTGTTTCTATTGGATAGTTCTGTTAGCTAATATGTAATGTCCGTCTGTTTCTTTTTATCAGTTTTGCCTTAAAGTCAACATCGTCTGAAAATAGGAGAGGTATTCCTTCTTTTTTCATGATCCTGTTTCATGGAATATTCTCCATGCTTTAATTATTAGTCTATGCATGTCTTTTTGTATCAGATAGGTTTCTTCTATACAGCATACCCTTGGACTTTGTTTCTTGATCTATTGTTCAAGAAACACAATGTCACTTTAGTAGTGAATTAAGTACATTAACATTCATAATTATGATAGGTATTGATTTAATCATGCCATTTTATTATTTATCTGTTACAATGCTATTTTCTATTTCCTTTCTACTTAATTGATATCCCTACCAGACATACCCATTCTATTACACCTTTTGGCTTTGGTAGCTTTATCATGTCTTTCTAAGATGTCCTTGAGAATTTTTTGCAGTGTTGCTTTGGTGGTCATGAAGTTCATTAGGTTTCTTTTCAACATGGGAATATCTTACTTTGCCCTCAATGTTGAAAGATGATTGTATCAGTCTGTGCTTAATAGAGAAACAGATTAAGTGCAATACAAATATGTGAGAATTTACAATGTGACTTACAATGGCTGCCTGCAGAATCAGGTATACAAAAGTGCAAAAGATCTGTCTGTGTGATGGATATACAAAGGAGCCAGTCGAAGGCCTTTAGCTCACTGTAGTATCCCATGAGAGTGCTTATCAGGAGGCTGAAGGTTCTGTGATGAAGGCTGAAGAACCTGTGCTGGAAGGATGAAGAGACTGTGCTGGAGGCCAGGAGACAGTGTCCAAAGTGAAGGCGAAGACTGGAGCTCATCCAAAGAAAAGGGAGCCTTCCTTCTTCCTCTTTCTGTTTCTCCATTCAGGCGGCAAGCTTATTGGTTGCTGTCACCCACACCCAGTAAAGCCCGCAAATATTCAATTTTTTAGCCATGCACAGAACTGTGCTGATTTAATTTAGTTGGGCATTTCTTAATCAAGGTGACATAAGCAGTTAACTGTCACAATGATTTTGCAGAACATATCAGTCTGTGTTGGAAGTTGATTTCTTCTAGGGCTTGAAACACTTCATTCCAAGCTCTTCTTGACTTTAAGTTTTGTTTTGAGAAATCTGTTGTGGTACAGATTGGTTCTCCTTCATATGTGATTTGCTGCTGTTCTCTAACAATATTTAAGATTCTGTCCTTGTGTTGGATTAATAATACATTAAGTACCATGTGGCATGTGTAGATGTATCATTATCATGACTAGTTGGAGTTCTATATGCCTCACTTATTTGTATGTTAGATTTTTTATAATCTAGAAAATCTGCTACTCTTTCTTTTGCAATAAGATTTTTATGCCCTTTGTACTGTTTTTTCATTTTTCATTCATTCCGACTACTTTCATATTAGTAGTTACTAAGTAATCTAGCAGCTGTGGATCGATTTTTATAATCTCTGTTTTTTAAGGTATCTTTCATTAATTGTTCTCTAAACACAGCCCTTTATTCTAGATCTGACACTGTCTCATCACATTGGTCCCTTCTGTCGCCCATATTTTCAATAGTATTTTTAATCTTCTGGATTTCTGTTTGAAATATTTTCATGGGCTCTTGTTCTTCTATATAATAGGCATTCAGGTTTTGCATCTTCCTTTTTTAAAAAAAAGGTCCATTACATTTTCATTAAGGTCTTCCCTAGAATGGATCATTTGTTTCATTTGGGTCACTGTCTGATTACTTTTATCTTCTTTAAAATCATAAACCATCTTATTCAACTATTTGTTACCACCATTGATACCATTTCAAGCATTTCTGCCATGTAGTGTGTGATTTTCCCCAGTTTAAGATCCACTGGATCAACTTTTGAGTTATCCTGTCAATTGACTGTAGTAGAAATGAAGAAAGAGCCAAAATGTGCAAGAAAAATGCTCGATCTCAATAATCATCAGGGGAATTCAAGTCAACTCCATGTGAAATTTCTCTTCTCTCCAATTGGTATTTTTTTAACTTTGTTTTCTTTTTTAGTACACATTTGACATACAAATTGATTACAATCATAATAGGGAATTTTTACCTGTACATAATGTATCTTATTTCTTTTTTTCCCATTGACTTCTCCTCCCTTCAACCCTTCTTCCCCTCTCATTTACAAAACTTTCTTTCCACTTTTTCCTTCCATGCTGTTTCTCCTTTTTCTCTTGCCCCTTGCTGCTCCCTTCTCTTTCCCTTTGAACATTTTCTTCCTACTTAATATCTGTCCTCCATTGTGCTCCTTATTTACACTGTGAGTTCCTTACATGAAAGAAACAAGGTGATACTTAAACTTGTGCATGCAATCTATTGCACTTATAATCATGGTATCGAGGGGCATCAATTTTCCTACACGTGGCGCAAGTTTTTCCTTCTTTATTGCAGGGTAGTGCTCTATTGTATATAAATACTGCAGTTTTTTTTTAATACTGGAGTTTTTTAATCCATTCATTTTTGGTAGGCATATAGATTGTTTCCAATTTTTAGCTATAATAAACTCTACTGCTATAAACACGGGTATGCATATATCATACACAAACTGTGGTATGATGTTCTTAAATCTTTTGGGAAGATACCAAGAAGGGGAACACCTAGGTCAAATGGAACCTCTCGTTTTAGTTTTTTTGAGGAATCACCATAATCATTTCCTTAGTGGTTGTACCAGTTTACGTTGCCACTACAATGGAGAAGGGTTCCTTTTCCCAAAGCCTCACCAGCATTTGTTATTGCTTGATTCTTTGAAGATAGCCATTTCTTCTGGAGTGAGATGGAGTCTCACAGTTACTTTAATATGCATTTTTCAAATGAGCAGTGATGTTGAGCAATTTTTCATGTATTTATTTCGGGTTTGTCTTGGATTGGGTCTCTACATTTGTGGGTCTGATATTTTTTAATATTTTATATATTCTAAATGTTAGTCCTTGGTCTCAGGAGTAGCTGATAAAATTCTGTCTCATCACTCTGTTGGTAGTTTCTTTTGTCGTGCAAAAGCCTTTTAATTTTATGTGATCCTAGTTGATGATTCTCTGTAAAATTTCCTGTGAAATTTGGGTTTTGTTCATAACATCTTTGCCCACTCTTCTAGAGATCTTTGCCTAATCTTCTAGAGTAGATCTACAGAAAATTTTCTAGAATTGTACTTATTCTATTTTCCAGCAGATTAAGCATTTCTGTTTTTTTTTTTTTTTTTTTTGTGGGTACCGGGGGTCGACTTCAGGACCTCACATGCCAGCAGGCACCTGTGCCGCTGAGCGATATCACCGGCCCTTTTTTCGTATGTGGGTTCTGGGAGTCAAACTCGGGCCCTTGCGCTTGCCAGGCAGGCACATACGCCACTGAGCCATCTCACCAGCCCAGCATTTCTGTTTTTATATTTAGCTCTTTGATCCATTTTGATTTTAGTTTAGTGCATAGTGAGAGATATGGGTTTAGGTTTAATTTTTGGCATGTGGAAAGCCAGATTTCCCAGCACTGTTTATGGAAGAGGCTCTTTCTTCCAGTGAAGGTGTTTGGACCCTTTGTCAAAGATGGGGTAGCTGAGTGTGCTTGGAGTTGTTTCTGCATCTTTCATTCTGTTTCACTGATCTCAGGTCTGTGTTTTTAACAGTACCGTGATTTTTAAAAATCATGGTACCTTTGTGGTATAACTTCAAATCAGGGATTATGATGTCTTTCTTTGCCCTTTTCGCCCAAAATTGTTTTTGGTATTCTAGGTCTCTTCTGGTTCCACATACATTATCAGATTTTTTTCTCTAATTCTGTGAGGTATGCTATTGGTATTTTGATTGGGATTGAATCACATATTTTAACAGTTTTGGAAGCATGGCCATTTTCACTCTGTTGGTTCTGCCTATCGAAGAACAGATCTTTCCATTTTCTGATATCCTCTTCAATCTGCTTTTTCACAGAATTGTAGTTTTTAATGTAAAAGTCTTTTATTTCTTTTAATACATTGATTGCTAAGTATTTCATTTTTCTTGATTCTATTGTGAAAGGTGTTATATCCCTAACTTCTCCCTCAGGGAATCTGTTGTGTACAGGAATGCTATTTTGAATGCTGACTTTGTATCCTGCTACACAGCCAAATTTGGTTATTAATTCTAAGAGTCTTTTGGTGGAGTTTTGTGGGTCATTTATATAGAGTAGCATGTCACTAGCATATATTCTTTAACTTTTTTCTTTCCTATCAATTTCACTATTATTTCATTGTCTTGACTAGTTGTCTCAGTAATATTTCCAGAACTATATTGAATAGGAATGGTGATAGTGGGCATCCTTGTCTTTTTCCTGATTTTAGAGTGAAAGTTTTCAGGTTTTGACCATTTATTATGATGTTGGCTGTTGGCTTGTCATAGATGGATTTTATTAGCCTGATATAAAGACCTTCTATTCCAATTTTTGTAGGGTTTTATCATAAATAGGTGTTGGACTTCATCAAATTATTTTCTGCATCTATTGAGATGATCATGTGGTTTTTGTTCTTGGTTCTGTCAATGTGGTGTATTACATTTATTGATTTGTGTATGTTGAACCATCCCTGCATCTCTGGGATGAATTCTACTTGGTCATAGTGTATAATCTTCTTGATGATTTGTTGCATTCTGTTTGCAAGTATCTTGTGGAGGATTTTTGCATCCATGTTCATTAGGAAGATTGACCTATAGTTCTCTTTTTTGGTAGGATCCTTCTGTGGTTTTGGTATCAGAGTGATGCTTGTTTCCAGAAATGACTTTGGGAGCACTGCTTTCTCTTTCAATTTCATTAAAGTGATGAGAAGTTGCTGCTTTCATTTATTAGTGATGAGAAGTTGCTGCTTTTTTGGACTAGAACCCGGTTCTTTGGTACTGGACTATGATATTGATTTTCTGTAGTCCCTTGTTATTTTTAAGAGATCTTTCCTTTTGTGATCACTAGCCATGATCCTGTCTTCTAGGTCTGAGGGTCTATCTTTATTTCTTTCATTGGTTTTGCAAACTTTGAATTGAATTTTTAATTTCCTGGATATTTGTTTGAATCTACTTCATGCATTCCATTTCTGTCTTGTGTTGGGCAATCATGGTTTCCATCATTTTCCTATGCTCCTCTATTTTTGTAATCTGTCTGCAAGTCCTTCGTTATGGTTGTGACCTCTTTTCTCACATGAGAAATTATTTATGATCTGATTTCCTCTGTGGCCTCATGGATTTGCTTTTTTACTTCAGCTGCAATCATTTCATAAATCATTTCAAACATGCATGTGGCTTCCATTTTCCTCTATCTTGTTGTACCCTTTATTTTTTCTGGGTGGGCTGGAGGTCTGGGGTTGCATTTTGCTTCTTCACCTTGTCATGTTCTATTTTTTAATTTTTAATTTTGTTTTCTGTGTTGACTCTTATAAGTTTTTATACTAGATACCTTTATCATTAGTAGTGAAGCCTCATTAGAAAATGTCTGTTCTTCAGCGATGTCTTCTAGGTGTAGGAGTTTCTTGGTTTTTGTGTCTTTCTCAAGATCCTACCATCCCAATTTATCACTGGGGAGATGTTGGTATCTATTTGGCTCAGTCACCAGTCCTTTGGTACTGGACTATGGTGATGGTCATCACCCCAGACCTTCGCAGTGTTGTTACAGAAGGGAGAACTGATTACAACAGCTTTGTCATTCAAGCTAAAGTAGTACAATTAGCAATAACCACAGAATCAATCACAGCCTAGAAACTGACAAAATGTGGTAACTATTAATTTGGTAACTTTTATCATTTGAGAAGACCTACCGTTATATGAGACAACCCTACATAAATTGGGAGCTTGTATGCAAAGCATTTTACCTTGATAGAGTAGTTTCACCCTGTGGTGGGGAAATTTAAGAGGAATAGTGGATAAAGAGATAAATGAAGATAAATTTATTAGAAGGAAGGCTGGAGAACAAACGGTGATCACACAGACTTTGGGAAACTGAGAAGAGGGTAGAAGAGAAAGAATGAAGGAGTAAGCAAAGGATTATCGAAGCTAACCAGAAAGACCAGAGGGGATGTTCACTCACATGAAAATATCATTAAATCAAGAGAGATAATTGAAGAAAGGGAGAAAGATGAATAGATCAGCACAAAAAAGATTCAGAGTGGACAGCCTTCATCATTATTGAAGGGTATAATGAATTCTAGATCCCTGATTTCTGTTGCAATCTACGTATAAGTAGGAAATCTGCTAGATGTAACTAGGGTGTGCAGATATTTGGCCTCTCCAGATTCAGAAAAGCTGGTAACCAATCCAAACTGAACTTGCTGTATAGGAAAAACAAGACTAGAAATCTACTATGGCTTTAGGATTCTATGGAATTCTTCATGATGAAAAAAATTATGATGAAAATAGTAAATATATCCATGAAATATTAGCCCCCTGTGATAACATCCTTAAGAAAAACTCAAGGGAGAAGTATTACACTTTTCAGTTGTCTTGTTTTCTTTCACTTCTATGGTAATAAAAAATCATGCAGCTTAAAATGTAGTGCAACTCTATTTTTCAAGCATTATTGGAGTGTAATGGAAAAACAAAATTGCACTTAAGATATGGAATAGGATTTTGAAATCCACATATATTGAGAAATGATTCCCACAACAGAAGAAATTATAATATCACCTTTCATAGGTACCTTTTCTGTGTGTGTAGTGCTAAGACCAAAGTTGGATTCTTTTAGCAGGCTTCAAATATATAATATCTTATCCTGAACACTAGTGACCATAGTGTATATGGGACTCTGGAACTCATTCAGGATATTTGTCCCCTGCAATGAACGTATTCCTACTTCCCACGCAATGTGACTTCCACTCACCACCCTTTTGCTCTCTGCTTCCATAATCGCACACAATACTGTTTTCATTGTTGTAGCTTTGTTATGTACTTTGAAATTAGAAGTGTGATGTCTCTAGCTTTGTTCTTCTTCTTCAAGGCTCCTAGAGCTATTGGAGTGTTTTGGTGGTTTCATGTTTTAGGATTGCTTTGTTTTTTACTGAGATAAAACACTGTGGAGATTGTGACAGCACTTTGATTCGATCCCTGATCACTTTGGTTAACATGGAACTTGTGATAATATTGATGTTCCTGACTCAGGCATAGGAGAGAGTTCCCCATTTATGTCTCCTTCAACTTATTTCAGCAATGTGTGATAATTTCTTATATGTGGATCTTTCCTTTTTTGAAAATTTAGTCCTAAGGATTTGTTTTACTTGAAACTGTTTTGAATGAGATTATATCTTGATTTCTGTTTCAGACATTTGTATACAGAGCATTGAAAAAATTATCATTTATGATGACTTTTTATTCTCCAGCTTTATTTCATTCAAATTGTTTTAAAGTTTTTTGCTGAAGTCTATGTGAAATGTACACAAACAAAACAGTGTCTGCCTTGCAAGCAAGGTCATGAGTTCAATTCCTGGTACCAGAAAAAGAAAAATACCTGAGTGTGTGTGTGCGTGCGTGTGTGTGTAAAATGATGTGGCCTGGGAACAGATATAATGTTAGCTATTAATTTCCAATTTGGATTATTTTCAATATTTTCCTCGGTAATTGCTCTTTTAGTATTCCTGGTACTACCTTAAACAAAAATAATGATAGACACTTCTTGTAAGGTTCCCGATATAGAAGGAATGCTCAAGTTTCCAGGGTATTGCAGGGGCTATGGACTTGTCACATGTAAACTTTATCATATTGAAGTTCATTGCTTCAATTCACAGTTGGTTGAGTTTCACTCACAACAGAGTTGTGACCTTCATCATGGGATATGTCCTGGATAGGGAAGAAATAACCTTACCCAAAGTGAGTCCTAGTCTGGCACTCAGGTACTAGGAGGTGATCTCCAGACCCTTGGAATGTGCTGCCTGGTGGGTGTACCCTTGCCTGTTTGGCAGGTTGCCTACTGGATGTTCTAAAGTTCTGATTTATGGCTGTGACTTTGGGACACATCCTATTCATTCCAGCCCATGAAGGAACTGCTTAATACAAGTCTACTCCCAGCATGCACTGTGTGAGGAGCTGGGCACTGAAGTTCAGCTGTGCAGAAATGGGAGGAAGCCCCACCAACACTGCAGCACCAAGCTTCAGTGAGTTCTGTGCTTGCCAGGAATGCAGAAATGCTGGGAAAGAAAAGCCTCTGTGACTCTGCAGGGAAAGACAACTAGAAGCTCCCCTTGTGGTACTTTTCTTCGTACTGCCCAACAGCTTACCTTGCCTGAGTCAAACCTGTAGACTTTCCTGGTCATAAATCAGAACCGTAAACACAAACCTTTCAATTAGTTTCTTGACCACTTCCAATGAATTACTGAGCTAAAGGTGATTTTAAGTATGCCTAAACATGTAGCAGGTGGTGACAGCAGTGAGGTCGGACTTATCTGAACTGTGCTCTCTGGGACTTGTCAGTGGCGTTAAAGCTACCAAAGGAGAAAAGAGTAGTGGGCTGAGATGGGTTTGTGCATTAGTGTTTGCAAAAAGAAAGTATATGTTTTAGTTCTGACATTTTAAATTTCTGCATTAATTATATAATCAGCAAGAAATTCCTACCAAAGCTAATGAAGAGTAAATGTAGTGAAGCCTGTTGAAACATGCAATGCAGTTTAGTTGAGACAGTTTATCTAGGAGTTAAAATGATAGTAAAATATGCCTATTAGAAGCACTTGTCCTGGTGCTGTGTTGAACCTCAGTTTTATAAACCTCACTGTTCTTCCTTAGGGTGTTTTCCTATTTAGAATTTCAATTAGTGTTGGTATAATGTTCTAAATTATTTTTCAAACAAAATTTCCATTTCAACATTTCCTGATGTACATTTTGTTACATACTAGTAGTCACTCACAATTTCTTCCTCTCATTCATTCCACATGTCAAATATTTAAACGACAGTGCATTGTATGGAATTAAATATGATGGATGACTTTGGTTTGCCAGAAAATATCTCAGAGAAGCACAGATTCTAGTCAACATGTGTGTGTTTTTGCCAATTGCCCAAGCTGAATTTCCATATTTGCTGCTTCCTCCAAACTTCAAAGATTATGAAATCATAAGAGCCTCCTCCATACATTTCAGTAGTCTCTTTGGAGACAATTTCCAGAAAGTTGTAATTGCCTTTGGTAATTAGCAACCGTGGAAGAAAGTTCTTCAAAAACATCCTTGGTTCCCCAAGCCTCCACTGTCACTGCCAATACAAGTAAAATGATAATTATAATTCTGAGAGCAGAGGTCACAGATTCACAAACCCTTATATCAGGATCCAGCTGCCTCCCTTGCCTGCTATGCTGGCTGTCATCATCTTCATCTGAGTCCACTGTTCTGCAGAGGGAAGAATTCAGGTGAGTACACTGTATTTCAGTCTGAGAGGCAGAGTCAGTAAGGACAGAGATTTGGAATAAGAGCTTATGTCTGTAAAGGGATTCTGAGTTAGAAACATACATATGAGGATGTGGGGAATAGAGGGAAATGTTCCTTAGCTATCAGCTGAGCCATTAAAGGCACGTGACAGTCCCACTTCTATGCCAATTCCTGACAGTTTCTAATGGAATTTAATTAAATCCTTGCTGAGGAGGAGTGCCAGTGAATCATCACAATTATAATAAAATAAGGCTTTATGTGCTTAAGGATGGTAGCAGTTAAATGTAGCTGTTGTTCACACAGCCATACATGAATGAAAGGGGAATTAACAAGATTATTACTATTTATCATGTCTTCATACTTATGAGGGAGAGTAAAATAGAGTTTTAGTATTACCTACTTCTGTGCTGAATCCATGTATCTGAAATAATTTCTGGAATAAATATGAGTTTTAAAAATCTAACTCTGCTGTGTATGTTGCACTTGGCAGAAAGAGTAGTTGTCATCTACTGAAGACACCTGTGCCTGGATGATTATGGTAAGAGTGCCTTCCCACATGAATTCAGAGAAGCTGCATTTATGGAAAAGGAAAATTGTATCGTCATGTGTGCAGACAACAGCAGTTAGGATGGAATAAACTTTGTGTTGCTTTTTATGGTTTAAAAATATTCTTTGTATATTTGGCTGAATTAGGGATATGGCTCAGTGGCAGAGCATTTGCCTAACATATGTGATGCCCTGGATTTGATTCTCAGCAGTGCAAACATAAATAAATAAAAAGTTGGAGATCTAGGGTTTTTTTTTTTTTTTGTTACAATGAGAGTTAACAAGCCTAGGGTTACACACATGCTACACAGGGATATACCACCGACCTACATCCCCAGCCTCAGTATAACACTTTTTAAATATTAATCTTATTTTAAAAATGTCTCATGACATATCCCCTTAAAAATTTTACATGTACAGTATTGTTGACTGTACATACAGTGCCATAGAGATCTCTAGAAGCTTTTCTTCTTAGTTACCTGGAACACTGTGGTTGTTATTTAGCAGCTCTCCATTGCCTCTGCCCTAGTCCCCTGTAACCAACATTTCACTCCTACTTACTAGGACATAGAGTGCTTTAGATTTTATATAAAATTAAGATCATTGACTATTTCTTACTCTTTGCTTGATTTTACACAGCACAATATTCTTAAACTGTGCCCATATTTTCAACTATTGAGAATTGCCTTCTTTGTATTTATTTTCCTGCTTGTAAAGAAGCTTACTATTTGCTTGAATGTACACACATTTTCTTGAACTCTTGATCCTTCACAGGAATGTAGGATGCTTCCTCATCTTGGGTATTTTGTCTATTGCTGCAATTAACATGAGAGTTCTAACAACAAAGAGATTCTGATTTCAATTGTTTTTCTACAAATAGCTAGAAAAGTGATTCCTGGAAAAGTGGCCTGACTCTCTTCCTTGTGAATTCTTCCGGCTGATTTCTGCCAAGTCTGCACTGTCATTCCCACTGACACTGTACGGAGTTCCAATTTCTCCAAATTATGCCCACCCTTTTTTTCTTCTTGTTACTTCTAACACCTGCTACGACCCATGTCATTCTTCTAGCACACTGTGGTTTGGCTTGTGTTTCCCAACTTATTACTGATGTTGAGTATTGCTTTGTATATGTGTGGGCCATCTGTGTTTTCCTTTTTGAGAAATGTCTGTCTAAGCTTTGATAGACCACATGTTCACTGCAATATTACTTTCACATTGTTGGATCACTTTTTTCATTTGAGCTGTAGAAGTTTATTATCCTATGCTTTCAACATCTACAATGCTCAAGATTTTAGTTTCTCTATATTCCATCATATTTACGTTCCTTGTGTTTTAATATAACTCACTAGTCATCCTTCCTTGATGAGAGCTTCCCTGAATTCATATAGGAAAAATTTAATGAGTAAATGATCAGTAACTGGTAATAATTCAGACCATATCTACCACTATTTAAATGCTTACTAATATTTCATTCATAGTAGCTTTGTAAGAGAATATTGCACTTAGTTTTCTAGAGTACTAGAAGCCATAAGAATTTTCTTTTTGTAATGTTTATCAAATGAATCTTTCTATTACCACATATTTTTGTATCAATCTTGTATGGAATAAATGTCACTTGCTTATGACTAAGTTTGTTTTATGACCTAAGTGTAAGCAGAGCTTTCCAACCAGCCTCCTCAGATTCAATTACCTATTCCTCCCTTAAATAGGGTGCAAACTTAGAGACAACTTTTAACCTTTCTAAATCTTAATTACTCTAGTTTACAAGTTTTTGCCTAGGTACACAAAATACCATTATGAAAATTAAGAAAAATAAAACATGTGGAGCATTTTGGCTGTCAGTCATACTGTGAATGCTACTTAAAGTTTCTACATTCAACTTTAGGAAGTGTCCTGACAAAAATATTGAAGTTAACATTTGTCTTGTTGCACAGTGAATCTCTCTTGATATGATCAGTGTAGATGATAGTTCCTGTTTCCTGTGGAATTCTAAGGCCTAAATACGTATATCAGTCATTAGGAATCAGCAGAATGGCCTCCAAGAACTTCCAAGCAGAATGATCTACATATCCTAGAATGTGGATGGAAACATGGGAAATTTCTATCATCTTTACCATTTTGCCAGATGTTTTTCATACTTTAATGCTGAAAACTTCCTCTGAATTTCTCAGACTTCAGCAATGATAAATACTTAATCACTCTATTTTATTAAAGTGTCTCCAAGACACACCACTGTACTCTGCACCAAGACTCAGAGATGTATGCTGAAGGATTTCTTCAAGGATTTGGGATTATAACTTTTGCACTAGAATCTCCTGTGTTTTGAGGTACGTATATCATCACCATGAGCCCCAGGAACTTCACGTATGTAGTTCTCCCAATTACAATGGGTTGGTCATTTTAATAAATTGAACTCTATCATAATTTGTAAACTTGATTTTCCTATGTACATGATTGCCAAAGAGAAGCAAAACCATAACAAATCCATGAAGATTTCTGGCAATATGCTTCTGGATACCATGACAAAAGTCAAAGAGTCAATAGGCACAGCATTGCTGCTATTCCGGGATGCTACTTGTTGGGGATCATCATGTGTGGCAGTGGTTCTGTGAGTTTCATCCTGTACAGAAAGAACTGGCAAGTCACACATGTTCTCGTGTCAGCAGTTCTCCCAGATAAACTTTCTCAATTTACATAGTAACATTTGCATTCAAAGAAAGAAAGAGATATCAGAATTGTATGGGCACAGCTCAGTGGAGTTTTAGAAATGGAACACAAGTTTCTACATAACAGATCAAGAAATAGAACATTGTCATCAGCCTGAAGCTCCCTTCTGTCTCATCTAGGTCACTACCATAAAGTTATAGTTCAGTTGGATACAGTCGAAGTCGACTACATAAAACAGGGTTATATCTACAGTACCGTAATATTGTACATAGTAGATCACTAATACCTGTTGGACATTTTCTACCAATAAATGGAGTGAATTCTTTCAATGTAGGCATTTGCGTGCACTGAGAGTGTTGTAATACTTTCCTTTATTATTGAATATTACTGGTAGGATTCACTGCCATTGCTTTATAGGGTTCCCTTGCTTAAATATCAAACAATCGACCAAGTAAATTTTGTAATGCTAATGGTAATGAGTAAATGAGTTGGTTTTGTGTTTAGGGCTCTTTTGAGTAATAAATAATATTAGTGTATAGAGGTATGTCTCGCTTGTCCTTTGGTGATCCATGTCTGAACTTCTGTTGAATAAATTCAAAGAAATAAAATTATTGCAGCATAGAATTTTATCTTACAAGTTTAATACTCAACAATAGTTTTCTAAAATACTTGTACCCATTGCAACACCCCCACAAATATACATGTTCTTGGTTTATCCATGTTCTCATTTATCTTGGTATTTCTTGCCATGTTTATTGTAGCTTTCTGTATAATGTGTTATGTCATTACATAGTAGTTTTATTTAAATTTTCCTGATTAATATCATTGAACATGTTCCATGTATTAACCACTAAATGTGTTTTTTAAAATTTCAGCTTAAATATTACCCCATTTTATTCTCTTGTATAATCTACAATCATCCTTAATGATCAGTACATTTATCTGCAGGTCTTTCTGTTCCATCTCCATTTTTATCACCCTCATCCTCTGCCCCTGCTGTCTCTTTGTATGCAAGTATGTGTCTTTGTTTGAAAATAGCTCTTAATTTTAATATAATGTGCAACTGCATCCACAGAGTTAATGTTTCTAAGAAATATTGTATTCCTCATAGAGTCAATATATAACTTTCCATAAAACATTTGATAGTTACCTTATATATTTACATTTGAAATCCATTCAAAATTGATCTGCTGTATGATGTGTATAAAGTGGTTTTTCCTTTTACACTATAACTTAAGATAAATTTCAGGATTTACTGAAAAGGTTGGATGTTGCTTTCTTTCCATATGCTGTCACTTGTCCTTTTCTCTTAGTTTAACACCATCTTATCCATTCTGATTACTTTTCCCTGCAATGTGCTGAAAATTCTCTTCAGCTCCTCTAGCTTTTTGAGACCTTCACAATCCCACAGGCGCACACCTCCAAAATTATTGTTTTCTATTCTTTACAGTGAACCATGTTACTTTGAGGAATGATTGTTATAGCAATTCAAATGAAATTTTAAAGCAAAATGATAAAATAACTTCCACCAATTTGGCAGTAGGAATAATCTTCTTGTCCCAGACCATCATTGGTGTCACAGGCAATTTCTTTCTGCTTTGCCATTATATTGTTTTCCACACTGGAAGGAGGTTAAGGTCCACAGATGTGATTCTGAAGCACCTTTTTATAGCCAACTCCTTAGTTCTTCTCTCTGGAAGAGTTCCTCAATCAATGGCATTCTTTGGGTTGAAATATTTCTTCAATGATATTGTGTGTAAATGTCTCTCATATATTGAGAGAGTGGGCAGGGGTGTGTCAATCAGTACCATCTGCCTCTTGAGTGTCTTCCAAAACATCATCATCAGCTCCATGAACTCTTATTGGAAAGATGTTAAAGGTAAAGCTCAAGAACATATTGGCTTCTCCATTCGCTTCTGCTGGATCCTAAACATGGTGGTCAATTTAATTATTCCTCTGTACGCATGGTATTCATCTGTGAAAGGTTATGACAGAATCGTCAAAAAGAAATACAGGATACTGTTGTCTTGTTGATTATGGGGTAGTCATTGGCACAATCTATATAGCATTAGTAGTTTTCCCTGAAGTTTGTTTTTCCCTGATTATAGTCTGGGCCAGCAGCTCTATGATTTTCATCCTGTACAGACACAAGCACAGGGTCCAACACATTCATGTCACCAATGTTTCCTTAAGATCTCCTGAGTCCAGAGCCACACACAGCATCCTTTTTCTGGTGAGCACCTTCATATCTTTTTATACTGTCTCCAGCATTATTCGAATTTCTATTACTTTGGCTTATAATCTCAGTTTCTGGTTGGTGAGTGCTTCTGATCTAATTTCTGTATGCTTTCCGACTATCAGCCCCTTTCTGATCATAAACCAAGGTTCCTCTATATTTACACACTGCTTTAACTGCAGAAGAAACACAAAACCTCTCTAGTCTTTTCAGAAATGTACAAATTGTATATTGTGGCAGTACTTCCTGTTGTTTACTCTTCACTTCTTTTTATGAGGTAATACAAAAGTACAAGGAGAGGCCATGTATCTTTCAGAGTTCAACTAATGCTTTTTCAGCTCACTGAACGCAGGAACTCCATGGGAGTAATGGATGTTAGTAAAGCAGGTTGGTCCCCTTGTGGTGCATCCTCTTCCATCCATATCCATCTGAACGAAGTGTTGCTTGAGGCTAAATGATGTTAATTTATTTCATGTATCAATCAAAATATTTTCCTGAACTTTTTGTTTATGGAAGCTTTTGGCAAAAGTGAATACAATGAAGAATTATGTAGAAGACACTTTTCAATGATAGTTCTCTATATGTTTCCTGTGTCTTATGGACAGTTACATGCTCTAGTTTTTTTTTTTTTGTTTGTTTGTTTTTTTTGGTGGGTACCGGGGGAACGACCTCAGGACCTCGCGCGCCAGCAGGCGCTCGTGCCGCTGAGTGATATCACCGGCCCCCTTTTTCGTATGTGGGTTCCGGGAGTCGAACTTGGGCCCTCGCGCTTGCCGGGCAGGCACTTAAGCCGCTGAGCCATCTCACCGGCCCACATGCTCTAGTTTTGCTAATTGCTTTTCACAATTGTTTGCACTAATCAAGAACCTTAGATGATAGAGATAGTGTCAATGTTTAGGGCAGAAAAAAAAGACTTTTCCTGTTTAAATGGAAATAAGACTCCAGCCAAGAATAACCATACCAAAGATATAAAGAATTTTGAAGCTCCTGAGGAACAGATTGGCTCTTTGAAGATTTTGTTATAGAAAAGAAGAACAAGCAAATACACCAAGTTTCCTACTCTACATGTACTGATGGAGTGATAATGTGCGTCTTCTCAGAATTCCTGAGAATTCCCCAAACACATCACAAGAATTTCTGAGAGTGAAGGAAAAACCTTTGAAAAGTTCACAGGGGTCATGGATCATGTATGTGCTAAAGGAAATGTGCCATGTTCTTCTGCACTATGAATATTGTGTCCTTGTATTTAAGGTAACTCCTTGCTTTTTTTTTTTTTTTTGTGGGTACCGGGGGTCGACCTCAGGACCTCATGCGCCAGCAGGTGCCTGTGCTGCTGAGCGATATCACCGGCCCAACTCCTTGCTTTTAAAATATGTTCATGCCTCAATGCCAAAGCCAGCTTTTAATCTGCCTCTTCCCTTTGACCATGCCCCAGATACCACGGCCTCCATGTCTAACTGCCTCAATCCCAGACTGCATTTGTTAGACATGTGATGGTATCCAGGCGCTGGGTGTTCTAGGGAGGGCAGGAAAAGCACATGTATTTATTAGGGTCCTTGTGGCCCAAATCTGCAGATCAAGAATAAGAATGTTGTCCATACTCAAAGGAGAAGTGACCAAAGAGGCTGAAATCAAGAGATCATCATGGGAAGAATGTAGCACACAGCATACACTGCTCTGTTCCACTGGTGTGTTTTTCCCTAGAGGCCCCTGGAGTCACCTGCCCTCAATGGACTCTGTAGATTTGATCCTCTCACTGTGCGCCTGGAGCCAGGGAGAAAGTGCAGACTGCCCCTTCATTTTCTGCATTGTTGTCTGTCTCTTCAATTTCTCTGTGGGCTCCAATTTTTCCTTCTGATCCTTCCTGAATCCTAGGGATCCACTTCCCTCCTTCTTTTCTTCCCCAAGTTGTTACTTTCCAGTGTCTGGATTCCAAATCTTGGAGCGGATGATTTGCTGATGTTTATCACTCCACCATCTTCCTGGAAGTGCGTGATATAGTGATTAACAAAAAGATAAAATTTAGCAAGTGATGTTGAGGTTGCGGGGAAGAGCGATACCTTACACAGAACTGTGGTGAATGTTGAGTTAGTCCTGCCATTATTACAACAAACTATGAGTATTTCTCAGAAACTAAAAAGAGAAGTATCATTTAACGCATCAAGAAATATAAGCTGTATGTTAATGGGCCCTTACATTTCCATGTTTATCACTTCACTACACAGAGTGGCCTGGAAATATTAACAAAGTAAACTGTCTACCAACTGATGAATGCGTAAAGGTACTTCAAGGTAATATCCTGTCGTTTGTGACAACATGGATAGAAACAAGTCAGAATGTTAAGTAAAAGAAAAGATGCATAAATCAACAAGTACCACCTGATCTAGCTTATGTGGGAATCTGAATAGACTGATGTCATAGAAAGACATCTTAGCAGAGCAGATGTGACAGAGAAAGATGAGGAGAAATATCTCTTGATTATTTTACTATACAGTAGGGTAACAAGAGATAATGATAATGTAGTGTATATTTTTTAAACAGTGGAAGCACACATTTAGAGAGTCTTTCCCATAAAGAAATGAGCATTGTTTGAGGAGATAGGTGTGTTGCCCTGATATGAACATGACCAAATGTACAAATTGTATTAAAACCTCATGTGGTGCCCTACAAATATGTAAGTCTTTCATGTATCATTTATAATTAAACAAATGACAAAAATCTCTTTCCTTCTTACAGTTCACCTTCTGGTCACAAAGGAAGTTTTTCAAACAGTATGGTTAATGTTTCAGTAAAGAAATTATTACACTAAGACACACATTGCCTTAAATCTTACCGAATCTATTCCCCTTGCTTTGAAAACACTTATTCCCATGGTTTCGGCAATATCTATTGCAAATGTAATCAGTTTTTATTTGAAGATTCACTATATTTTTTTCATCACCCTTGGAACATAACACATGAATGTCAGAAGAATCCCTTTCTCACTTCATACCCCAGGCTTTGTCTTCTGCATTTCAGTTTTTCTTCATTAACAACACAGGTAATTACACTACATTTACCAGATTATCTAGGACAACCTCAGTATCTTAAGCTCAGCTGATCATTAGTATTAATAACAACTGCAACATTTCTTTTACCATGAAATGTAACAAAATCTCGGGGATAACTGCTGGACAGTTCAAAAAGCTTTGAACAACCCAGGTCTCTTCCCGTTTTCAATTGTATTTCTGAAAAATTACTGTAGAACATGCTCATAATGAACAGTGTACATGCAAAGATAAATGCCAAAAATCAAGGTTCTGCTCAAGTCTCTCTAGTATTCTAGATGTCTTTCAGGGCTTTGTATCAGTGTTCCCTGTGGTTTTAGGATAAACATTTCAAAGCAGGGAGCTTTCTGCAGTGCTTCAGCTGTGGTACCAGTGGGCCACACTCAGATGAAACAAATCCACCTAAGGAGCCTTCATCATATTAGAGGACGAGGTTAAAATGAAGCCTAGTCTCCTAACTTCCATCGCCACCTAAATCTAAGGGGACTCAGAGAAGTAGGTAACCAATCAACTAAACTTGCTCTACAGTAACAATAATACTGGAAATCTATGCTTTTAGGATTCTACTGGATTCTCTGGAATAAAAAAAAAGATGATACAATTAGTTAAAATATCAATAAAATTATTATAACCCTTGTGATGATTTGTGTAAGGAAGAATAAGAGAATGAACTTAGCCTTTCAGTTGCCTTGTTCTATTTCATCACATCATCATCATCATCATCATCATATCAATAATTAGGTATGTTTATTGAATGTAATACACCTTAAATTATAGTGAAAGTATTTTCCAGCACTACTACAGTATAATCAATAAATGAAATTGTATCAAATATCTGGAATGGGATTTAGAAAACATATACATTGAAAGAAGATTTCTGCAACTAAAATAAATAGCATATCAGCTATCATAGATAACCTTCTTGTATGTGTGGTGCTAAGACCTAGGTTGGATTTTCTTATCAGGATTCACAAACATAATATCTAATCATTAACTCTGGCAACCATGGTGTGGATAAGCCTACAAAACTCAGGTTATAACAGAATGTCCATTACAATAAACCTCTCCCTATATGCAGCTCACCATGACCTCTTCTCACCACACTTTTTATATGCTTCCATAATCACACATGACAATCCTGTTTTCATTCTTGTAGCTTTGTTATGTAATTTTAAAGAGGAAGTGTGATTTCTCTAGCTTTGATTTTCTTGTTCAAGACTGCTAGAACTATTTGAGTTATTTTAATTATTTCTCGTACTACATTAGATAAAAGTAGTAATCATGTTTCTTGCAAGGTTCCTGATATAGAAGGAATGCTCAAGTTTTCAGAGTATTATGGGGCCTGAGGACTTGTCACATGTAACCTTCATCACGTTGAAGTTTGTTTTTTCAAACTGCAATTTGTTGCAAGGTTTAATATGAAAGAGTTTTGAATGTCATCAAAGGATACGTCCTGGGAAATGAAGAAATAACTTTACCTGAAGTGGGTCCTGGTCTGGCACTCAGTTATGGAGAGGTGATCTCCAGGCCCTAGGAATGTGCTGCCTGGTAGGTAAACCCTTGCTTGTTTGGCAGGTTGCATGCTGAATGTTCAAACCTTCTGATCTGTGGCTGCGACACTGGGACACATCCTATTAATGCAAACCCCTGAAGGAACTGCTAAGTAAAAAGATAACTTTAGTGTTCAGCCCCTACAGTCTGAACTGTTGTGAAGGGCTGGGGCTGGGGACTGAGGTCAGCTGTGCAGATAGGGGATGAAATCCCACTAAAGCTGTAAATCAAGGCTTCAGCGAGTTCCCTGCTTACCAGTAATACAGAAGCATTGTGATATACTGATGCTAGAAAGAAATGGCTCTCTGAGTGCAGGGAAAGACAACTAGAGGCTCCACCTACGGTACTTTTCCTCAAACTTCCCCATCTGTTTCTTCCTATGCCTGATTCAAACCTGTAGAATTAACAAGTTGGGCCGGTGAGATGGCTCAGCGGCATAAGCGCCTGCCTGGCAAGCATGAGGTCCTGAGTTCGACTCCTGGTACCCACATACGAAAAAAGGGCTGGTGATATCGCTCAGCGGCACAGGCGCCTGCTGGCGTGTGAGGTCCTGAGGTCGACCCCCGGTACCCACAAAAAAAAAAAAAAAGAATTAACATGTCATAGATTAGAAGCATGGAGACAACACCTTCAGTCAGTTTCTTGATCACTTCCAGTGAATTTCTGAGCTAAAGGTGATTTAGGGAATGCTTGAACTTGCAGGTTGTAACAAGAGTAAGTGTGGACTTATCTGAACTGTGCTGAGTGTAACTTCACAGTGGCCATATGGCTCTCAAAGAAGAGGAAGAGTGGGCTGAGGAGAGATTATGGATTTGTGTTTCAGAAAACAATGTATTGACTTTGGCTCTTACTGTTTAAATTTCTTCATTAATTACATAAAGAGAAAGTGCTCCTTAGAGAAATTCACCAAAAGTAAATGTAGTGCAGTCTGTTGAACCATCCAATGTAGTTCAGTCAATACACTTACTTTATCTATTAAATAAACAGTAGACTGGGCCTATTAAAGCCCCACATCCTGGTGCTGTATGGAACCTCATTTTATAAACCTCTCTTTCTCCTTAAGGTAATTTTTTCTTTATACTTTCTGGTAGCATGGGCACAACATTGGTAAGTTGTTTTAAATTTCCATATCATCATTCCTATTGATGTACATTTAGCAATACACTAATAATCCTTTGCATTTCCTTACCCTCATTCCTTCTGACTGCTGCAAACTAAAACAATGGTGCATTGTATGGGTTGAGCCACGAAGAATAAACTTGGTTGGCCAGAGAGTATCTCAGAGAGGCAGAGAGTTGAGTTAACACGCGTGCATTTCTGCCAATTGCACAAGCTGACATCTCCATATTTGCTGCTCACTCCAAACTTCACAGATTACAAAAACATAAGAAACTCTTCCATTCATTTCAGTAGTCTCTTTGGAGATAATTTCCAGAAAGTTGTAATTGCCTTTGGTAATTAGCAACTGGGAGGAAAAGTTTTTCAGAAACACCCCTGGTTCCCCTAGCCTCCCCTGTCATCGCCAATACAGGTAAAATGATAACTGCAATTCTGAGAAGAACAGAGGTCACAGATTCACAAACCCTTATATCAGGGTCCAGCTGCCTCCCTTGCCTGCAATGCTGGCTGTCATCATCTTCACCCTGAGCCCACCATTCTGTAGAAGGAAGAATTAAGGTGAGTATTTTGTATTTCAGCCTGAGAAGCAGAATAAGTAAGGAAAGGAATTCAGAGTAAGTGCTCATGTCTGGAAAGAGATCTGAGGTAGAAACGTATCCAGTGAGGAGGTAGACAATGGAGAGGAATGTTCCTTAGATTGAACTGAGCCAGAAAAGATACATGAGGGTCCCAGTTCTATGCCAAATCCTAAATGTTTTTAATGAAATCTTTGCTGAGGATGAATGTCAGTGAATTATCACAATTATAATAAAATGAGGCTTCATATGCTTAAGGATGGTAGAAGTTGCATGTATCTGTGGTTCCCATAACATTACATGAATCAAACGGCAATTAACAAGAATATTAGTAATGCATATCATGCCTTCATGATTATGAAAGAGAGTCAAATACAGCTATAAGTATTATCTGTGCAGAATCCGTGTACACCTGAAATCATTTCCGGAATAAAAATGAGTGTTTAAAAATCTAATTATGTTATATCTGATGCACTTTGCAGAAAGAGGAATTGTCATCTACTGAGGACACCTGTGCCTGGACAATTTTTTTTTACTTCTTTTTAATTCTCTTTGGTTTTTTAAGACAGGGTCTATCTATGTGGCCCAGACTGGCCTCGAACTCACAGCAATCCTCCCGCCTCAGCCTCTGGGATGCTGGGATCAACAGGCATGCACCACCAAGCCCAGCTGAAATGTATTTTTATACAAATGACCTGTAAAAGTAAGAATTTCAGAGAAGGTAAAGGGGCTTATACATCATGTACCAATACCCCAAAATGAACATCACTATTCCATATTAACAGGTACTATAAAATATTTTTTAAAGGCCGGGTGTGGTGGCGCACACCTGTAATCCCAGCACTCGGGAGGCTGAGGCAGGAGGATTGCTATGAGTTCAAGCCCAGCCTAGGATACAAAGTGAGTTCAAAGCTAGCCTGAGGGCCGGTGAGATGGCTCAGCGGCTTAAGCGCCTGCCCGGCAAGCGCGAGGGCCCGAGTTTGACTCCCGGAACCCACATACGAAAAAGGGGCCGGTGATATCGCTCAGCAGCACAGGCGCCTGCTGGCGTGCGAGGTCCTGAGGTCAACCCCCCGGTACCCACAAAAAAAAAAAAAAAAGCCAGCCTGAACTGCATAATGAGACTGTGTCTCAAAAAGACAAAAAAATAAATAAATAAAATCAAAAATTTTTAAGCATATAGCCACGTGGAGTTTTTAAAACATATTTTAAGCAACTGAGATGCCAATCCTAGCTATTCATGTCAAGGTGTGATTTGGTTTTGTTCTCCTTTGTGTTCTTTTAATATCACTGTTGAGTTTGAATTTCAAAGGAACATGGTTTAAACTATCTCCCTTGACTAAAATGCTTAGTGGTTTAAAAAGTGTTTATTTTTATCACACTGAACAAACATTCTGTGGTCATAAATTTATTTTAATGCAGTTCATCTCAAACCCAAGCTAAACAAACTCCAACTTCAAAAGGCTGTGGCCTTGAACAAAATGAATTCAAATATGCCTAAGGCAAAACACGAACTCAAAGTTCAGAATCCAATGAATATTTCCAGATAAAAGAATCAACAGCACCCAGTGTTTTACAAAGTTAAAATATGCAGAGGATAAAAACGTTTCATTTTGTTTACTAAGACTGCATCGGAAGCCACACAAGGTACCTTCGGGAAGGCTTGTCTTGGCGAGTTTTTTAGCCTTTCACAAAATCAAACAAAAAGCTAAAGCTACAAACCTATTGTCTCAGAAATAACTGACTTTAACACAACCTCGACAAAAGGCCCCATAAAATCTAATTCTTACTAATACCAGTAACAATCGGAAGTGAGCAACATGATCAAGAGCTATGAACAGTGTTTTCTCAGTTGAACAATGAAGGGGCGCAATCCGTGAAAGTTATGGTGAGGACAGCCTCCCCTGGTAATTTCTACGTGGGTTCTCTGGTTTGGTTTCGGGTGGGGGCTAACTAGAGTGGAAAAAAGTTACACGAGTGCATTCCTCACTTGGCGTGGGAGTGACAGTGACAAGTAAAAGAAATGACCTATGTTTACTAAGCACGTTTGCGAGGACAAAAACTATTATTCTGTGCATAGATGTTTTTCCTACCAGCGAGGGGTAACCCCTGCTGGAGCTGAGAGAGACCCCAGCACCGCGAGGCTCAGAGAGGAACCGACCAAGGGAAACTTAAGGCCACAGGAACCCAAGTGGAAGAAACCCAGACTGCACGGAATCACACGGCCACGCACAACACTCGGGCCTGCGCAAACCCCTGGAGAAACGAACCCGAAGGGCCCCACCAGTCTCGGGGACTCCCAGCAGGGCCGAGCACTAGCGCGGGAGACGCCTCTCGGTCCGGCTCCGGCCCGGGCCTAAACCCCGGGCGTCTTCCTCGCTTCGGCCCCGCTCCCCGCCCCCTCCTTTGATAACAACAGGGGCCTTGCTCTGTCTCAAAACAGTACGAAGAACGGCGGCTTCTCCAAAGCCCTTCTCAGCCCCCATCCGCTCTCAGACACCAATACGAAGGGATAATCTGCTCGCTCGGGGTCCGGAGCAGCGTTGGGGGGCAGCGGGGTGCGGATACTCACGGGCGGAGCGGTAGGATGAAGATGGATTTCAGCCGCCCAATCTTCTCTCTCCGGCGCCCTCGCTCCCCTTACCTTTCACTCGAACAACATGGCGGCCCACTGGGCGCCTGGACGATTATAGTGAGAAGCTTTCCCTTATGAATTTAGAGAGGCTGCGTTTACCGAAAAAGGAAATTTGGTTATCATGTTTTACAGACAACAGCTATTGGGATCTAATAAATTTTGTATTACATTTTGGGATTTTAAAATATTCTGTATGTGCCTGAGTTAGAGTATATGGCTCAGTAGCAGAGCATTCATGTAGCATATGTGAAGCCCCGGATTTAATCCCCAAAGGTACCAAAAAAGGTTGAGTTATAGTCTTTTCTTCAATGATAATGATCAAACTCAGGGCCTCACACATGCTATACAAGCACTCTACCAGTGGGCTAAATCCCCAGCCTTGATATAACTGTTTATACATAGTGTGTTGTAACAATAAGTCTCATGAGATCTACCCCTTAACAAATTTTTAAATGTACAATAAAATGTTGTTAACGATACATGTAGTGTCATAGGGAACTCTAGAAGCTTTTCGTCTCATGTACATGGGACTTTATGGTTGTTATTTAGCAATTCCCCTTATACTCTCCACCAGTCCTCTGTAATCACCATTTCGCCTTTGGTTTCTGTGTCACTGGGTATGGTACATTCTACATATTAGTAAGATCACTATTTGGTCTTCTTTACCTGCCTGATTTTAGTCTGCATAATATTCTTAAGCTGCATCTATATTGTCAGCTGTTGCATAATTGCATTCTTATTTTTTTTCCTGTATGCACAAAGGATGAATATTTCTCCTATATACACACATTTTTTTTACCCACTCATCCCTCAGGAGTAAGGTAGGGTGCTTTCTCATCTTGGTATTGTGTTTAGTGCCAGAATTTACATGACAGGTCTAATATCTGACAGATTCTGATTTCATTTGTTTTGTATAAATACCGGGAAGAGCAATAGCTAGACAGCATGGCATGACTATCTTCTTCGTGAAATGCCCATGCTGTTTTCCACAGTCTACACTATTTCTCGTTCCTCTTGACAGTGTACAGGGTTGAAATTTCTCTAAATTATGATAGCTCTTGTATTATTTTATTGTTTTCTCTAATACCTGTTGTGACATACATGAGTTCTTATAGCACAATATGGTTTGGGTTTGTATTTCCAAACACACTACTGATGTTGAACGTGGTTTGTGTATGTGTGGACCATGTGTGTTTGTATATTTGAGACATGTCTTTCCAAGCTTTATAGCCCACATCTTAATCAGAATAGTAGTTTCATGTTTCTTGACCACTTTTTGCAATTCAGGGCTGGGGATAAAGCTCAGCAGCACAAGCGCCTGCCTGGCAAGTGTAAGGTCCTGAGTTCAATTTCCGGTACCAAAAAAAACTTTTTGCAATTGAATTGTAGTTCGTTTTCCTATGATTTCAACATCTACAATGTTTAAGAGTTTAGTTTCTGAAGATTATTTCACATTTATGTCTCTTGCATTTCAAAATTCTTCAGTTATTCTTCCTTGATGACAACTTCACTCAACTCAAATAGTAAGAAATTAATGTGTAAAAGACAAGAACTACGTAAAATTTACCTTCTAACACTATTTTATTACATACTAGTATTTCATTCATAGTAGCTTTATAGAAGAGTAATATTGCTCTTATTTCCTAGAGGACTAGATGCCCTAAGAATTTTCTTCATGTAATGCTAGGAAATGAATCTTTCTATTACCGAATAACATTGAGTCCATCTTGTATGGACTACATCTAGTTTGCTTATGGCTAGGTTTCTTTAAGGTTAAACTGTAATTAAGACTTTGCCACCAGCCTCCTTAGATTCAAATCCTCACTGTGCTCCTAAGTGGGGTGCAAACTTAGAGATATACATTAAGCTTTCTGAATCTAAACCATCCACGTCTTTACAAGAAGATTTATGCCTGAGAATATAAAATACCATTGTGAAAATTACAGAAATTATTTTTTTTATTTTAAAGAGAAAAAACAATAAAAACAATGATAAAGAGTTTCAAAACAAGCTAATAGGGGATTAACAATGGTTAATATATTGCATATTGTTATCTTCAAAGTAGTTGCTCAGATTACAAGATACAGGCATGAAAAACTGATCAAACAATATAAGCACAAACCGTTCTTTTCAATGAAACAATAGAAATTAGTAGCATAATTATCTTAGCTGTCATATATATGTGTATATATATATATTCTTTTCCCTTCCTTTTCTCCCAGAAATTATATAGGGCATTTTTGCAGTGAGTCATATAGTAAGTGCTACTTAAAGTTTATGCATTCAAATTTAGGAAGTGGCCCATCGTCTCTCAGCCACCATGGAACCCAGGTGAATAAAGTGGAGGAGGGCGGCCCCTCCCATCACCATCGCTGCCGCTGTGACCCGGGTGAACTGCACCAGCAGGCCTAGAGCCCAGAGGGAGCGCTAGTGACACAGCAGGGTCCCAACTAAGGTGCACAGGACGGACAGGCGAGACTGGTGGTGTGAAAAGTCTGAAGTAACAGTAACAGTACGAGCCAACAGGTGCCTGAGGCCTCTGAGGCACGGGCGACCAGCTCGGGAAGAATCCAGGACTCAGTAACTGGCCCTTTTCTCTCAATTTTGTTTTCTTTTTCTTTTCTTTTCCTCCTTCTCTTTCTTTCTTTCTTTCTTTCTTTCTTTCTTTCTTTCTTTCTTTCTTTCTTTCTTTCTTTCTTTCTCTCTCTCTCTCTCTCTCTCTCTCTCTCTCTCTCTCTCTCTCTTTCTTTCTTTCTTTCTTTCTTTCTTTCTTTCTTTCTTTCCTTCATTTGTTCTTTTTTTCTCTTTTCTAAACAGCTGAAGAAAACTCCAGCCACAGAAATCTGATCCCATCCCCTAAACCCAGAGACCAAGTTCAGATAATCCCTCGAATACCCCTTCATTCTTTCTTTTCTACCCTCTTCTCTAGTTTCCCAAACCTTGTGTGATCATCCTTTGTCCTCCAGCCTTGCCTCTATTTCCTTTCCAGTTATCTTTGTTTTATACACTATCCTCCCTAAATTTCCCCACCACAGGTAAAACCACTCTACCATGGGGGAACACTTTGCATACAAAATCCTAACTTATGATTGGTTCTGTTGTATAACTATAGACTCTGCTCCTATGTTCTAAAGTACAAAATCAATAATTACCGCCGGTGAGATGGCTCAGCGGCGTAAGCGCCTGCCTTGCAAGCGCGAGGGCCCGAGTTCGACTCCCGGATCCCACATACGAAAAAGGGGCCGGTGATATCGCTCAGCAGCACAGATGCCTGCTGGCGCGCGAGGTCCTGAGGTCGACCCCCCGGTACCCACAAAAAAAAATAAATAAATAATTACCACAGTTTGTCAGTTTCTAAATTGCGCTTCATGCTATTTGTTATTGCTAATTTTACTACTTTAGCTAGGATATCATATCTGTTGTAATCAGTTGTTCTCCCTTCTGTAACAATACTGGGAAGCACTGGGGTAATAACCTCACCACGGCCCTACACCAAAGGACTGGGGATGGAGCCAAACAGATGCTAGCATCCCACCCTCAATTAATTGGGAAGGTATGATCTTGTGACAGACACAAACCAAGAATCTCCTACATACAGAAGACATCCCTGAAGAACAGACTTTTCCTGGAGAGGACTTGATAGTGGTGATATAGCTACCTACTACAAAAACTCACAAGGATCATCACAGAAAACAAAATTTTTTTTTGAAATAGAAAATGACAAGATGAAGAAGCAAAATGCAATCTCAGACCTCCAGCCCATATAGGATAAGTCCAGGAAATATTGACATAGAAGAAATTGGAAGACACACACCTGAAATTTCTGAAATGATAGCAAGTGAAGTAAAGAAACAAATCCATGAGGCTACATTGATATCAGAAATAATCTCTCAAGTAAAAAAAGAAATGTCAACCTTTATAAAGGAATTGCTCAGCAAATCTAGAGTAGAGATAGATAAAAAAAAAATAGATGATGATAGGAAGAGGGTGGAAACAGTGAATGATCAATATAGGAAAGAAATAGAATGCATGAAACAGATTCAAACAGATATCCAGGAAATTAAAAATTCCATTGAAAGCTGGCAAAACTGCTTGAACAAAACTGAACACACACTTTCAGACCTTGAAGACAGGATCATGGATAGTGATCATGAAAGATCTCTTGAAAATAACAAAAGATCAGGAAATAGCAATTCAACAGCTGCAAGATAATGCAAGGAAAAGTAATATAAGAATAATTGGTGTCAATGAAAAAGCATAAGTCAACAGCAATGACATAAAAAAGCTATTTGCAGAAGTAATAGCAGGAATTTCCCAAACATGGGAAAAAAAACTGACATACACATAAGTGAGGCATATACATATACACCTCCATTTAGCCATAACCAAAATTAATCTATACCCAGACATATAATAATCAAGATCCCAGAAATTCAGCACAGGAACAGAATATTAAAAGCTGTTAGGGGAAAGAAACAGATCACCTATAAAGGAAAGCCCATCAGAAGCATGGTGGACTTCTCAACACAAACCCTCAAGTCAAGAAGACCTTGGAGTGAAGTATTTCAAGTACTGAAAGAAAATAACTTCCAACCCAGATTGATATAACCTGCAAAACTATCTTTCAAAATTAATGGAGAAATAAGATACTTCCAAGACAAAAAACAACTGAAGAAATACATGACCACCAAACCAACACTACAAAGGGTACTGAAAGATATTCTAGAAAAAGACCAAATGACCACAATTCCAGGAACAACAACAGAAAGAAACTATCAAGCAGGGCAAGCAGTTAATCAGAAGGGAAAAGTAGGGAACCAACAGCAGGAAAATAATATGACAAAGACAAACCAATACTATCAGTTATAACCATCAATGTAAATGGCCTCAATTCACCAATCAAAAGAAACAGACTGGCAGAATGGGTCAAGAAACAAGATCCAGCAGTATGCTGTATACAAGAAACACATTTAACTAAAAAAGAAATTCATAGACTAAAAGTCGAAGGATGGAAAACAATATTCCATGCAACAGGAACCCAGAAATAGCTACCCAGCAGGGGTAGCTATTCTGTTTGCAGACAATATGAACTTTAAACGAAGAATGATCAAAAGAGATAAAGGTCACTACATACTTGTCAGTGGAAAAATTCAAGAGGAAGAGATAACAATCATAAATATATATGCACCAAATATGGGAGCACCTGACTGTATAAGAAAATTATTAATAGACATGAAAAATCAAATAAGCAATAACACAATTGTAATGGGGGATCTTAATACCCCATTGTCACAAAGAAATAGATCAACTAGACAAAAAATCAGCAATATATGGTTACATTGTAATTTCCTATTACCTTGTTTTGAAATTCTCTATCATTGTTTTTATTGTTTTATCCCTTTAAAATTAAAAAAAAAATTTAGGAAGCATCCTGACAAAAGTATTTAAATTAACATTTCACATGGCACATGGTGGCTTCCTGTGGATATAATCAGTACAGCTCACAGCTCACATTGCCTGTGGGCCTAAATCGGTGGGAATGAGCAGAATGACCTCCAAGAGTTTGCAAATGAAATGGTCTACATATTTCACAATGTGGCTGGAAACCTAGGGAATTTCTATCATATTTACTGTTAGGCCCACTTTATTGTACTCCAGTACAGAAAACTCCCATTGATTAGATTCTCAATCCTCATTAATAGCCAAGAGTTAGTCACTCTTTTTTAAAGTGGCTCAAACACAACTCTGTATTCAGCACCAAAACACTGACAGATATAGGTTGAAGCATTTCATCAAGGACTTTGGATTAAAACTTTTGCACTGGGACCACCTATGTCTTGAGGTTCTCATCATCATGAACCCCAGGACATCCAGGTATGTAGTACTCAAATTATCCCAATTACATTGGGTTGCTCCTTTTAATCTACTGAATGCTATATTATTTGTAAATGTGATTTTCCTATGTTTCTGATTGACAAACACCAGCAAGACCACAACAAATCCGAGAAGATTTAAGGCACCATTCTGCTGGATTCCATGCCAAAATCAAAGAGTCACAACATTGGTGTTATTCTCAGATGCTTTCCATTCTGGAGCATCATCTCTGATTGTGGTTCTGTGAGTCTCATCCTGTTCTGACAGAAAAAGCAAGTTGCACATGTTCTAGTGTCACCAGTACTCCCAGATGTATTTTCTGACTTTACATAGTAAATCATACTAGTATGTGATAAGAAGTATGTATGTGGAAAGGATGGAAGAGGCATCAGAACTTGTAAGGACACAGCTCAGTGGAATTTCATGAGTGGAACATAACTCTCTATGCAACAGACTGATCAAGAAACAGAATTTTGTCCTTACCCTGAGACTCCTTTCTGTGTCATCTGGGTCACTATCCCTAAGATTATAGTTGTGTTCGGCATATATATACAAGTGGAATATGTAGATGTGGACTTACACATATTCCATTATTTAAGATTGTAGATCACTAGTGCCTGGTTGGTATTTTATACAAATAAAATCAATATTTTCATATGGCATTTACATGCATTTCATGAAACACTTGGAGGAACCCTTCTTTGTTATTTAGCATTATAGTATTCATTGGCACCAATTATAAGATTCGATTGCTTAAATATCAAACAATTAAACTATTATACTGTTAATGGGCATGGGGGTTGTTATGAGTTCAGGATAGTTGTGAATTTAGGATTATTGTGAATATCACTAGTATATAGAGTTGCATGTAGCTTGTCTTCTGGTGATCCATGTATGAATTTCTGTGGAATAAATACAAAGAAAGAAAATTACTGCAACAAAAAAGTATATCTTACCAGTTTGGAAGAGTACTACCAGTTTTCCAAAATACTTGTACCCATTCTGATACCCAAACAAATATGCATGTTCTTGATTTATCCATGTTCTAACCAAACCTGATATCTCTTCCCGTATTCATTTTAGCTTTCTGAATGATGTATGATGGTACTGGGTAGAGTTTTATTTAAATATTCCTTGTTAATAATGTCATTGAACACTGTTTGTAACCCACTAATGAACTTACTTTTTGAAATTTCAGCTATTATGCTGTCACTTGTCATTCCCCCGGTTAATAGCACCTTGTCCTTAGTGATGACTTTCCCATGAAATGAGGTGAAAATTCTCTTCATTTCTTTACACTACTTCAGATTTTTGCAATCCCACAAGAGTACACCACCAGAGTTATTTTGGTGCCAAATCTTACAATGAGCCATGTTAAACAGCTGAATGATGGTCATGGCAATTTAAATGAAATTTTAGAAGGAAATGACAAAACTGGTTCCAAGGATGTGGCCATATGAATAATCTTCTTGTCTCAGACTATCATGGGTGCCCTAGGCCATTTCTTCCACCTTTACCACTGTTTTCTTCTTTTCCACCAAGGAGGCAGTTTAGGTCCACAGATGTGATTCTGAAGCACCTTTTTGTAGCCAATGTCTTAGATCTTCTTTCTAGAGGAGTTCCACACACAATGGTAGCCTTTGGGTAGAAGCAATGATTTTTTTTGTGCAGACTTCTTTCTTATGTTGAGAGGGTGGGTAGGGTTATGTCAATTGGTACCATCTGCATCTTAAGTGTTGTCCAGAACATCATCATCAGCCCCATGAACTCCCGTTGGAAAGGTGTTAAAGGTTAAACCTCAAAAGTACATTGGCTTCTCCATTAACTTCTTCTAAAGATCCTAAATGTGGTGGTCAATTTTATTATTCCTCTGTATGCATTGTATTTGTCTGGAGAAATTTACAGCAGATACAGCAGAAAAAAATAAATGTAGGATACTGTTGTCTTGTTGACTATGGCATAGGCATTGGCTCAATCTATATAGCATTAGTAGTTTTACCTGAAGTTTCTTTTTCTTTGCTTAGCATCTGGGCCAGTGGCTCTATGATTTCCATCCTGTACAGACACAAGCACCAGGTTCAACACATTCACACCACTAACTCCCTCAGATCCCCTGAATCCAGAGCCACCTGAAGCATTCTTCTCCTGGTGAGCACCTTCATATCTTTTACACTCTCTCCACCATCTTTTGCACTTCTGTAACTGTAGTTCATAAGCTCAGTTCATGGTTGTTGAGCACTTCTGAAGTAATTTCTGTGTGTTTTCTGACTATCAGCCCCTTTCTGATCATGAGTCAAGATTCCTTTATATTTAGGCACTGTTTCACCTGCCCAAGAAACACACAACCTCTCTAATGTATACAGAAATATATTTATTGTATGTTTTGGTGGTACATTCTGTTGTTTACTTTTCATTCCTTTTTAAGAGGTAATGCAGAAGTACAAGAAGAGGCCACATATCTTTCATATGTCAGCTATGGCTTTTCAGCTCATTGAATGCAGGAGAATAATGGAGATAAGAAAGCAGGTTGACCCAGTTGTGGTGTACACTGTTCTGTCCATATCCATCTGAATAAAGTGTTGCTTGAGGCAATTTAAATGTATTTCATTCATTTTCTTGACTAATTAAAATATTTTCATAAATTCCTTGTTTCAGGGATTTGTCAAAAGTACTTAAAATGAAGAAATTGGTAGAAGACACTGTTTCAAGAGAATTCTCTATATGTTTACTGTGTTGTGTGCCAGCTGTGAGTGCTGGGTTTGCAAATTACTTCATGATTCCTTGCACTAATGAAGAACATTGTGTGATAAAGAGAGTGTCAACATTTATGGCAGAAAATAGATTTTCTTACTGTGTAAGGAAAAACAGTATGAGTATAGCCAAGAAGCAGTGAATACCCAAGGAGATAAGAATGTTCTAGTCTGCATAAAATGTATTTGCTCTTCAGATATTGTGTTACAGAAGAGGAAAACAGGCAAATGCACAGGGTTTTCTGCTCCACCTATGTCTGATGCACTGACCCTCTCCCTTATCTCAGAATGTCTGAGAACTCTTCAGATCCTCAAGATAGATTAGCAAAGTCCAGGCAGTGAAGCAGAAAACCATTTAACCTTAAGTGAGGGAATGGATCATATACGAGCTGTAGCATGCATGCCATGTGCCCCTCTGCTATGAATGTTCTTTGCTAATGTTCAGAGTGACTTATTTCTTTTAAAAAATCTGTTCATAGCTCAAACTCAGATCTAGCTTCTAAACTGTCTCTTCCCATTGACCATGCCATAGACATCATGTCCTCCACATCTAACTCCCTCAAACTCAGACTGCAATTGTAATATATGTGATGGTGTCCAAGTGCTGGGTGTTCTAGGGAGGGCAGAAAGAGCACATGTATTCATTTGGTTCCCTGTGCCCCAAAGATGCAAGATTCACAACTCCAGTGTAAGAATGGAGTCCATGCTCAAATACAAGATGACCACAGTGGCTGAAATTAGGGGACCACCAAGGGAAGAATGTGGAAATGGGACCTCCCAAAGCACAGGGAGACTCTTCATCAGACACAGTTGAAGCACAAAACCTTGTGTGCTTGCCTGTTTTCCATTGCTGTGACAACATCTCTGGGGCTTTGTATGCTGCAGAGAAAAAACGTTTAACTTACCTCGTGGTTGGGGAGTTTGAGAGCATGCACCTATCTGCTCAGTTCTTGTGAGGGTCACCTTTGTAGAACATGGTGGGAGAGGATATAATGGCAAGAAGAAGAGATCATAAGTAAGATCGGAAGCAAGCAAGGTCCAATTGTCTTGTGTTGCTCTCTTACAAAAACTGTCTCAGGAGTAGCAGCCAGGATCCCGTAAGGGCTACTGTGGTCATTTCCAAGGCCAGAGCACTCTGACAACCTGCCACGTCTTCCTGGCTTCTCTTCATAAACACCACAGCACCTCTTCTCATCACCACACTAGACACCCAGCTTTCACTAGACACATGCCTTTGGGAAATGAGTCACATCCAAACCAGAGCATCCTGTTGGAAAAACTATCTATTCCTGTCAAAAACAAGTCAACGCTTTATGTCTTCAATTCTGTTGGTGGGATGAAATTCCCGATAGACACATCTTAAAGAGGAACAACTTAGTATGGCTCATCATTTCAGACCGTACTCAGCTGGCTCCAAGAGAGAAGTATCATGGTGAAATGTATGGCAGAAGGGCATCCCAGAAGGTGTTATGGAGAAAAGCTGCTGACTTCATGGTGGCCACAAAACACGGAGTGTAAGAAAGCCAGAGATGGAGGGACCGGGAATTAGATGTACCATTCCAAGTCATGATTCCTGCTGTTCTACTTCCTCCAACTGGACTCTAACACCTCACTGCCCACTCAGCTGTGAACTGTTCAGTGGATTAGCCCATTGATGAGGTTAGTTTCATCACGATCCAGTTCAGTACAGCCATCCCTTAATTCAATCAAGTTAATGAGCAATCAAGTTACTATGCAAGTTAATGAATTTTCGCACCTTAACTAAGTCCAATAAAAAATGAGTGGGACATAGGCATCAGTGAGTTCACTCTAGCGAAGAAAGTAACACGTGGAAAATTCTAGGTAAAAATGACAAAGCAGTGTCAGACTTGACAAAATCTAAATCCAACTAAAACCAGGGCTTTCTTGATTAACACAAGACAGTGAAAGTTCAGAAGAAAACACAGTCTCTGCCCCAATCCTGGGCATGAAATGAGAGTATGGCGTAAACTGCAAACATAAGAGCAGATTGATCAGACGAGGCCCCCTGGGCAGGCAGAGCCATTGAGGAGACATTCCTGGGAACACAGGGTCCGTCCTACCTGGAGGAAAGGAGAGCAGCGAGCACTGCATCCAGCATCCAAACTGCCCCTCCACAAACCTTAGGTTTCCCTTCCCTATAGTTTGGTCACCATCCTCCTCATGACAAACCATGGCCTCCCTGGCACCTGGAACAACAGAGACTACGTTTGAGGCAAAGATCTATGAAAGAGAAGAGATGAAGTAGCTCTGTAGATGAGAGAGTCTTTAGGTGTTTTTCTGAAAAACTTTTAACAATATAAAATATGATTGACATATACATTGAATGTTTACATTTAAACATTCTTTTACAGTAAAAGATATATTGTTGTTGGGCCGGTGAGATGGCTCAGCGGCTTAAGCGCCTGCCAGGCAAGCGCAAGGGCCCGAGTTCGACTCCCGGAACCCACATACGAAAAAGGGGCTGGTGATATCGCTCAACGGCACGGGCGCCTGCTGGTGCGTGAGGTCCTGAGGTCGACCCGCCGGTACCCACACACACACAAAAAAAAGATATATTGTTGTTAATCTCCCTTAAAATGCACCCATGCTTCAAATATACTTACCCTATCATTTTTTTCCAGTTTCTGAAGCAATTCTGGTTATCCTCTTTTGTGTTTTCATGAGATTGATCAAAATATGGTGAATGCTGCTACCAAGGAAAATCTGATGGAAAGTTTGGCTCATAAAACATTATGGTGTGTCTGTGTCCCCTTCGTTCACTGCATCTGGCATTGTGCAATTTCTGGCTCTTCCCGCAGTCAAAATGACCACGGATGATAAACATTTTTAATTCATTAAGGATATTGAGGCACCCATGGTAGTGCAACTAGTGAGAAAAGACTTCCAGAAGTGCTTGATAAAGTGGCAAAAACCATGGGTCAATGTGTTTGAAACGAGGGTATTTTCAGTGGTATTAAAAGAAATGCATCTTTAACCAGCATACATTTTTTTAAATTTAAAGATTCACCATATTTCCCATCATACCTCAAATATCCTTTCATTCTGTATTTGTCTGATTTAATCATAGGCCTAATTATTTGCTATAGAGTATTATTTGCATTTTTCATGCTGACATGAAGGTGTCGCCAACTGGGAAGATGGCCAGTCCCAAGATGTAGCAAATTCTTAGATGTAGAAGTAGGCTCCACAGAATGTGAGCTTCATATGAACATTTTCCTGTCCAGGAAGTAGCTAAAACGTTACCAAATCACAAATCTGCAGAAAGCCAAGTCAGAAAATCTAACGCACGAGAGGAGGACTACAGTTAATAACAATACATTGTACTTGGGATTAATGATAAATGAGTAAATTAGAGCTCCTCTTGCCCAGGGAGGAACATGAGAAAGTATGTCAGATGATGAATACATTACTTTTTCCCAATCTAGTACTGTTTGTTATATGTAAAGTATGTATCTTCTAATATCATATTGTACATCTTGAATGTATACAGTAAAGTTTTTATTTCAAAAACTAGGCAAGACCTTTGAATGGACATTATTACAAAGACATGTAACTGGTCAGCAGGTACATTAAAAGGTGCTCACAGTTACTAATCATCAGAGAACTGCCCCAAACCACACAGAGATATGACCACAAAACTGGTAGAATGACTGATATCAATAAGACAAGAGATAACAAGTATTGGAAGAATGCGGAGAAAGGGGAACTCTTGTGTACTGTGGGTGGTTATGGAGATAGCCCAGTCATCATGGATAAGAATATAAAGTGTCCAAGCCAGCATGATGGTGCACACCTGTAATCCCAGCATTTGGTAGCCTTTGGGAAGAGGATCACCACAAGTTCAAGACCAGCTGGGGTTACATAGTAAATTCAAGGCAAGCCTGAATTACATAGCAAGACCCCATCTCAAAAAAAAAAAAAAAAAAAATCCTTAGAAAATTCACACTAAAATTTCATGCAGCAATCTCACTTCTGGATTTATATCCCAAGGAAATTAAATCAGTATTTCAAAGAGCTATCTGCATTTCTGTGTTCACTGAAGCACTATTCCTGGTAGCCAAGATATAGAATCAAACAAGTTTCCATCAATGGGTAAATGGATATAAAAATGTGGTGTGTATATTTTATTCAGTGGAATACTATTCAGCCTTCTAAATAGGGGAACCCTGCCTTCCTGATGACATCAATGAACCTGGAGGGTATTGTGTTAAGTTCTATAAGTGTGGCGGAGAACAACAAATAACTATATGATTTCTCTTATACATACAGCATCAAAGTCGTCCACGTATACAAACAGAGAGTAGAATAGTGGCTACAAATGGCAATCTAGAGGGGGAATGGGAGATGCGGTTTAATACTCTCAGTTATAATGTGTAAATATTCCTGGGATCCAAGGCATAGCATGGAGATGGAACTTAATACCACAGTGGTGTACAGATGGAATTTGCTAAAAGGGATGTCAAAAGCTATCATCACACACACACACACACACACACACACACACACGGATAAGTATGTGAAGTACTATTAGTTAAATATTTTGTGGTAATCATGCCACCTATAAATACATAGTCGTCTTGCTCATTGTACACATTAAATGCATACAAATTTTTTGGTTAGTTTTATCAGGGAGAAGAAGACTGTGCACCTTCCCCGGGCTCCTAATGCCAGGCTCTGGGCTGAGAGCTTCCTCTTGTCCCTGAATTGAGGGGAGACTCTGGCCAAAGGAGCAATTGAATCTGAGTGCAATAATGAAAGGTCCTTGGGAACACCAGTTCCCGTGCTCCTGGAATGCATAATTAGAGCATAAAGTAGAATGCAGGACAACAATCAGTAGAATTAAAATCAGTTTCTTCTCAGAGGTGTTTGCTTTGGCCATTGTGTCCCTTCTGCTCCTGATAAGATTGCACAAACTAGGTCAGCGTGTCATGTAACAAATCATCCCATTCCAGCCCTGCCCCTGACAAAAACTTCTATACAATATGTTACAAACGCTTGTCTTCTATGTCTCTGTTCTCAAGCCCTTGAGATACAAATAAATACCTGCAGGCCTTAGCATTTCCTGCCCCCAACCCATGAGACCTGTCTGCCCTCATGGGCTCATGGACAAGTAAGAGCCTCTCCTCACTCCACTATTCTCTTAAGAGATGCTAGCAAGAAACTTGTAGTTGTTGTTGACAGTTGTCACCTGGGGAGAAAGCTTTCAGAAATCTCAGCTCCCCAGGCCTGCATACCTATTGCTGCTATGGGTAAAATGATAATTGCAGGTTTGAGGGGAGAGGAAGTCACAGATGCATAGTCCCATATCTCAAGAACCGGCTTTCTTCCTTAAGCACGTGTCCTCATCATAGAACCATGGAACTGAGTTTGCCAACTTCACAGAGAGAAAGAGCCTGTGAATACTTCCAGTTGCAATCTGAGAGGCAAAATCTGTAAGGAAAACTCTTATGAAAAAAGTCTTAGTGAGCCAGGCTTTGTTACACAGACCTGTATTCCCAGCTCTCTGGTAGATCGAGACAGGAGGATCAGAAGTTCAACCCCAGACTGGACAACTTAGTGACTTAGCAAGACCCTGTCTCAAAATAATTTAAAAAGTCCAGAGGATGTAGCTCACGTGAAAGCACTGGTGTTAATCCCCAGTAAAACACAGACACATATGCATACACACACACACACACACACACACGAGTCAGGTGAGGGATCATTTCAACAAAAGGAATTCTGGATTAAACCTGACTGAATACCAAAGTCAAAAAGGAAGCAGAAAAAAATCTTGAGGAATGGGCTCAGGCATTAACCAAAGTGGTGTTTCTTGACCTCATGCCAATGCCCTGTGACCCCTAACTTTATAACCGTCACTGATGGTGTGTTGTGCTTTAGTCCGAGTGAGAGTGAAACCTGATTTTTTAAGTTGTGTAACAATGTTGTTCTAAAATCAGTCTGCTGCTCAGCTTGCCTTATGGGAATCCTAGCCTATGTTTTCAGAATTTCTAGAGTGCTCCTATAATGTCTCATCTTTATAGTTAAAGTTATAGTGGTGGCTGCCCTATAGATGGTGAAGAATTATTTATCATGAGTGCTGCCATCACAGCAGAATTTGTACATTATAAATGCTCTGTGGAAATATACATCAATGCTTGGACTCACCTTCGTGAAGAAAAACATTTATTAAATAAATGTGGAAACCAGTGCTGGGTGGAAATTCTTGGGTCCTGTTCACCCCATACATACAGCCCGTGCTTCATCTTCTGTTACAGAATCCTCTGGCTCAGACAATGACATCTGAGGGGGAAGGTAGAGAATGACATCCAGTGACGTAGCTGGAGAAGTGATCTTCCTATCACAGACTGGGTTTGGAGTTCTGGGCAATTCATCTCTTCTCTACCATTACCTGTTCCTTTACTTCACTGGGTGCAGGTTAAGGTGCACAGATCTGATTCTTAAGCACTTGATTGCAGCCAACCTCTTAACTCTCCTGGTTAGAGGAGTGCCCCACACCATGGCAGCTTTTGTTTGGCAAGTTTCCCTCAGTGACATTGGGTGCAAACTACTGTTCTATCTGCACAGCATGGGCAGGGGTAGGTCCATTGGGAGCACCTGTTTCCTGAGTGTCTTCCAGGCCATCACCATCAGCCCCAGGGACTCCAGCTGGGCAGGGCTTAAAGTGAAAGCTCCCAATTATGTTGGCTCCTCCTTGTGCATCATCTGGGTCCTGTACAGCCTTGTAAATGTTATTTTCTTTTTGTACATTACTGGGAACAGGAATAAGAAAAACTTCGCAAGCCTACAAGATTATGGGTACTGTTATGGCTTGTGTCTAGATGTCCCCCCAAAGCCACATGCAGTCACAGGTGGGGGTTTTTCAGAGGTGGCTAAATCTAGAGTGTGTGATTAACTCATGGTGCGGTGCTAGGATGAAGGGTGGGTAATTACTAAATCAGCCCACTGAATCAATGCACTGATTGGTTTGGCACCACACTAATCTCAGTAGCCTGGGTAAGATAAAAGGGCAGAAAGACACTGTTAAGGCCCTGCTGTTGCTTTGTTACCTTCTGCCCACTGTAAACTGTTTCTCCTCTGTGAGGCCTGTCTGCCTTGGTGCCAGCCAATTATGGACTGAAATCTCCACAAACTGTCACTTCACAGGAAAAATTATAACCGTGTTCAAGTTGGCGATAAAGTGGCTGCATTCAAAGTGAACTGAAATCATGGGGATGATGTATGAGCATTGAGATTTTTGACATGTTTCAAACACTAGCAGAGATTTTTGGAAGAAACTGAGCCAGGGCTTGTATCTCCAAACTAGGGCTTGATCACCTATCTCAGTTTTCAATAGTTTCAGCATTACTTCCCCACCATTAAAACACCCCTGAACAGGGAAGAAATGGATCCATAACCCTTTTGTGAATAAGCCAGGGGAATTGACTTTGTTCATGCCAGAAGAGGATCAACCCCTGGAGGTTGCCAAAGACAGTGACCTTAAAAGTATGTTTGAGACAACTTCAGATGTCCGTATGTTCTGGATTAAAGTCAAGGCAGAGTATCCTGAAATTGCCACATATGCATGGAAAACCTGTTTCCATTTCCAACATCCTATCTTTGCAAAACAGGGTTTTCTTCAGTGACAGCAACCGAAACGAGACTACAGAGTGGACTGGACCTAAGTAACTATTGCTATCACTGTCTCCCATCAGCCTTAGATGGGACCATTGGTTGCAAGAAAACAAGTTTGGGACCCCACTGATTCTTCTTTATGGTGAATTGTATATGTTTCACTACACATTACAATGTAATCATAGAAATAAAGTGCACAATAAGTGTGATGCACTTGAATCATCCTTATCCCCACCCTGCTCTACAGAAAAAATGGTCTTCTCTGCCTCCAAAAATGTTGGAAAGTGCTGATTTAATATGCATACTGTCTATATAGACAATACAAGGACGCTGAATACTAATCTATTTACTATCTTACAACTTTTTAATTTTTCACAGGTATTTCAAAAAAACTTGTGCGCAGGTTATGAATGCACAGCTGAAAATGATTTCACACACTGAGCATGCGTACATGCTGCTCCTGTGCCACAACCCAGATGTCCCTCAGTCCTGCTGTCACCAGCGCTGTGACCACTCCTGTGACATCTACAGGTAACAGCATAGGCCGCTTTCACAAATTTTGTACTTCATATAAATGAAATAGTTCAGCGTGAATTCTTTCCCATTTAGCTTTTGAAATTCCATATATTTGTTAGCTTTCCATGTTGTTGCTTAAATAATCTGTGTGTATCAAATAGAGGAAAAGCAGATATAATGTAATTTAATTTAACTATTCCTCTTTGATGCCCACATGAGGTTTTTTTTCCAGTTTAGGGCTGGCATGTACAATGTCTTTATGTTTGTTCTACACCATGTTTTGGTAACACGTACACAGAATACATGGACTTCTGTTATGAACAAGTGTGGCAGTGGACTTGCTGGGTTACAGGACAACGTCTACTCACCTTTAGGAGATGCTAACAAGCAGTTTTCCAAAATATTTACACAATTCTGACATGCAGAGGAAACTCTTAACTGCGATAAAGTATCTTTTGTGGTGTCCCCTTTAGCGTGAATATTTTCCTTCTGCTAAGTATTTCCTATGATCAAATGTCAGAGCTGTTCTTTGTTTTGATCTAAAGGCACCACCACTTTCTACCTTTCAAATTTACATCAGTAATCCATTCAGATTCAAAATCACTGGGTTTATTGTAGATAGTGATTTGAATCTTTATTAAGTCAAAGAAATAAACTTGAATGTATTCTGAAAATATTGTGTTAATTTTGTTTTTATTTGCTGTCACCTGTCGTTGTCTCAACCAAGCTTACATCATCACATCTTGAGCTGACTTTTTCATCCTTGTTGATCCACAGCTCAGTGCTCACTTCTCTGCACATAGACTTCGGCCACACTCCGTGGCACTGCAAAAAACTGTTTCTACAATTAAACTCACCACTTCTGCACAATGCATTTTGTGCTCTGTGTTATTTAGTATTCATTTCTCGTGGTCTTTGTGAAGGTGGAATTCATTACTTTTGATTAAGTGTCATATATATATCACTGCTCATCTCAAGTAACTTCAATGTCTGGGATTGTACTGCTAAAATATCCAAATATGTGACTTCAAATAATTAAGGCAGGCCAACGAGAAAAACTCATTACTTTTATAATACAAACAAGAACACTGCTTAAAAATTTTAATACACCAAAATCAATTTCTAATTTAAATATATAATTAATAATTTAACCCTTTTAACCAAATGTAATCTGATCCCCTGAAAAGCCAGTTCTTAGGCAGTGCTTGTGCTAACAGAAATTCTACCATACAACTTGTCTTCCAGCCAGAAGCTCATCGTTCTGCACCATGGTCACGCCATGTTCACAGTGCCACTGCATCCACATGTGCTTATACACAGTGAATTTATCCAGTCTCCTCCAGATAATTATTTTGAATCCTAAGAAGAGCATTATTTCTTCTGGGATGCACACATATACACACACACACATACACATTTCACTTGATTATATGCCTAAAAGTTAAATTATATGCCTAAAAATTGAATGCGGAACATTCAGTTTGGTACACTTCAGAGCATACATTGAAATAGAGGTGAACTTGAAATCTTCCAGCAACATCGCACTGTCTTTTTCTAAAACCTCAACCCTCACTGGTTAGAGCTTTCACTCTGAACAGCTATGAGGTGAGCTGATAAGGAAAGGCTGTGGAGTGCGGACAGAATAAGGAGAGATTCCCGGACTAACCCATATCCAGGGGTCAGGGCTCAGGACAGCTTGTAAAAATATCAAGACTCAGGGACCCAACAAATAATATTCCATCCATAAGGACCTCACTTCAAACACTACCACCACCCAGCTGGTGTCAGAAAATTGGAAAATGGGTGTGTGAAATCTCCTCAGAGGGTCTACGAGAGGGCAGAGGACAGAAGGAAAGAAGTCAGAGTTACAGACAACTCGGGCAGAGGAACTACAGAAGCCAAAGGGACACAGAGCATTTCGCGCTGGCTCCCCAGGAGCGAGTGAGCTTCCCTGGCGGCTTTGAGTCTCCTCACAGCAGAAGAATTGCAAGGTGTCTTGCAAATATTGTGCAATGCTACCTCACAGGAAGCTTGCGTAGCTGGCTGCATGACATGAGAGGACAGGCTGCAGACAGGAGCAGAATGGGACGGATGATCTGTCCTGCCTGCCTGTAAAAGGTAAATGCCCTGCTGTGGCTGAGAAAATGACACCCAAAAGAATAGCTCCTTAGCATACCAAACTGAAGGACACTGGTAGACCCAGCAAAGTCTGTGCCTGACCTCTTCCTGCCCTATTTTTGGGGTGCAGGCAGACAGAAGGCGAAAAGGCCATCTGTATTGGTGCAGAGAAAATGGAGCCTTATAGGCTTGGACAAAGGCACTCAAGTGGGGAGATCAGGCAAGATATCTGGTAAGGGGGCCAGGGACCTCAGGTGAGGAGATCCAGGCAAACATCCGGGGTCAAAGTTCGCCAAATGTTCAGTGCATCAGTGGTCAAGGTCTGTGGGGCATCTGGTGCAAATGTATAGATGTTTTCAGATGTCCTGGTGCTTGGAAGATTCCGTGAAAACGAGAACAATGTTTTCTCTGAGAACAATGCCACTCCTGAAAAACAGGTTGAGTGCTGCTGGAAAGTCATGTTCAAGTCAAGCCTGACAGTCCTGTAGTAAGTAGATTATAAGACTATCTTTGCAAATAGGGTCCTGCCCTAACCTGGGAGGAAGGACTGTCACACAGAGACCAAGGCATATCTGAGCGAACATCTTGCTGAGTTTCCCCACTCAGTCTATTACCATTAGATCATGCCCTTTGTGCAGTCACATTTCTACATGGCTGTCCGTTCCTTCTGCATCTAACCTAAGCACAAAAACAGTTTTCTCTAAGTCCTTGGGTCTTTATTTCTAGAGACTCCCATATTATGTAAAACTTTGAATAAATGAACATTAGGCTTTTCTCTTCTCAACCTGTTTCTTGTTATAGGATTGTCAGCCATGACTCTTATGATAGTTGAGGTAAGACATCACACCTTTCTGCCCCTACATCCTTCACCTCTTTATATCTTTTATCTATAATCCCAAGCTAACCTCACTTGCCATTCCATATTTCCATTCCATTTCCCCTTGCATGTTAACCACAACTGCAAAAAAGGCCCTAGAACTGCACAGTCCCTGGTAAAAGAAAAATGGGAAAAATCAGCTTTTTCATAGAAATACGAGGTCCCTTATTACCTCAGTTTTTTTTTGTTTGTTTGTTTGTTTTTTTTCAGGCTTTTTTCCAAATGGGATACAGGAGCCCTAGTTACTTGTGGTGCAGTTAGGTGCAAAAGGATCTTCCAGGAAAGGAAGAATGGCTTTGTAGGTTCCTGAAAGGTTAGATTCTGAGGAACTAGGATATGGTGTCTAATGGTGTATGCTTATACAATTACTAAATTCTATTATATGCAGTATCCCTTGTGAGACTCACATGTTGCTTGGGAGGATGTAGACAAGAACCATCTCAAAGGAATAGTCTTAAAGAGGTCACACAACATGCCCAAGTCAGTACTTGAAAGTTCTTTGTCTCAAACCAGTGAGTCCCCTCCCACAACACCTCAAGTTACTGACGGACTGGTCAGACCGCTCCCATTCAATTCTAGTGGACTGGCCAACCTCACAATGGGAGAACTGTCCCAGCATCTGATTCCTTCCTAGATATTCCACCCTCCCTGCTCTCAGAGAGTCAGGCCTCGAAGTAGACATCCTCAGAGGCTGGGGGCTTGATATCCCCTGGAAAGAGATAGAGGAAAAAAAAAAAAAAAAAAAAAAAAGAGGTAGCCTAAGAGAGCCCAGTGCTGAAGAGACAAGGATTTACTTTCAGTGCTCCACTTTTGTCATTCTGTTTTCCTTCGATTGACATGGAAAAACAAAAAATAAAAGGCTGCAATCCAATTCCTACCCTGTCTCTAACAAATGGCAAATATTTATTGTTCATAATTACACTGGGTTTTCTCCATCAAGCTAATGAAGGCTTATACTCTTTCCCTATTATTCGTGTGTGTGTGTGTGTGTGTGTGTGTATTTCCTTGAGACTCTCAAATAAAGGCTGACCTGTATATGATCCTCAGTTGGCTTTTCCATAAACTGCCCTGTGCCGTGCTCCACTGATAGCATGGTGCTCCACGAGATAGGGTTCTTCTCCCTGAGAGCAGAGCACAGTCTTCTGCATGGGGTCAGTGGCTTTCAGAAGCTGTGCATTGCTATGCAGATCAGCACCATCACAAAGGCTTAGCCTGAAGACCTCCAGCCTGGAAAACTGACTTACTATGAACAAGTGACGTTAGACACTGTTGTCTTGCAGGAATCTGGTACCCTTTGAATAATATTCTTCAGGACAAATGGAACACTCCAGAATTTTCTCTGGCGCCATCTATGACACATAAGTAGATTGAAAGTTTTGGACAAAAGCTTCTTCCTCACTCTGAGCCCTGCCCTGCCCTGCCTAACCTTATTCTCTAGAGAAATAACATTGTACCTTTTCTAGGAGTCTGATCTCAGGTCTTTTATGCTGACATCACTGATTAGGTAAAGTATGAAGAGAAATAGGCAGTTTATGCTGCTCACAGGATCCTGTGTTATCTTCCTTATGCCTCTGATTTCCTCAAATATTGGTAAAAATTGATTCTTCTCTAGATAGCAGAAAAGCATAAGCTCCAGCCCACAGAGGAGGTAGAAAAAGAATGTATGCTACATGGGAGCCAGCTGAGTTCAGCCAGGGGCACTGCGTGTCCTCAGAGCAACAAAACAGTTCTCCGTTATTTGAAGTGTACTGTGGCTGGCACTGCCGTCTGCACAGCTGAATGTGAGTTCGCATTCCAGATTAAAGTTCTGGGCCTGCAGCGCAGAGTGATGAAATAGAACAAAGACTTCTTTAGGGTGGGGGAAAAGACAAAAAAGAGGTGAGCCCTGCTCTACTTCCTCCATCCAGTCTAAGCCACTCTATCATGCATCCAAAACCAACGCAATCCCTTCACTCTTTTTGGGGGTCTCCATTTGTTCCACCTCCACCTTCTCATATCAAACATATTATTTGGTACAACTCTATTTATTCCCTATGTAACCTAGACATCAGGTGCGTCTAGGATCACTCTTAGAGAGCTAGACTTCAACCCTACCAATCAATAGCCTGGAAAGTCCACAGATGTCCTGCAGCTTTTTGTCAATTCCCAAGGATTTATACTCTCTGACCTACAGTGCCCTCCATTCAGGATTCTCTGTACAATACGTCTTTCCTTTAAATCAACTCAGCTTTCCCTTCTAGTACCCCGCAAAGAAACCACTTTCATACAAAAGATTCATTAAAGAATTTCTCCTTTGTTAAAGATACCACATGGCTGACAACAGGAAGAGATGCTATTCAGTCCCACAAAGGAACAATCAAATAACTTCATAGTAATTATTTTTTTCCAAGTCCCTCTCCCAGTGAGACATCACACTTCTGCCTATGCAGCCCTTTACCCTGCTATCCTGCTCTTCTCTCTCCCACATTTTATACTCACCATTTGTGTGTGTGTGTGTGTGTCTGGTGCTGGGGGTCGAACCCAGGGCCTCACGTATACTAGGCAAGCGCTGTGCTGCTGAGCTACAACCGGAGCCCTTACAGTCTCCATTTTAATAGATCAATTCTGCTCTCCTAAACCCATTCCCCAATATGTACACTTAAATGCACCCTAATTTGGAGAACCGTGTCTTATCTTTAACACAATCTAACCCCTTAAAAGAGAAGTTAGTTATATATGGCAATACAGTATGATTTTGTTTTCTTTGAGATTTTAAAACCACTTTATTGAGGTATGACTGACATATAAAAAGCTTTAGGCATTTAATGTATACAGCCTGATGTATTTGGAGGTAAGTGTACATCTACAAAACTATTACCACAATCAACGACATAAACTAATCTAGCACCTCCAAATGTTTCTTACTCCATTTGTTTTATTTTTAAAGTTTTGTTGATTTTCTTTCTCCTTTTGTGACAAAAGCCCTTCATAGCAAATTTTTAAGTGTGCAATACAATATTGTTAATCCTGTGCCTTATATTGTACACCACATCTATAGAACTTATTTATCTTCATGATTGAAACTTGGTACCCTTTGAATAATACCTCCTCATTTCCCCAGCCCTCCAACCCTTGGGAACTACTCATGTGCTTTCTGCTTATGTCAATTTGACTATTTTAGATTCCACATACACAGTAAGTGATACATACAATATTTGTCTTTCTGCCCTCTATTTTATTTCACTTTACATGTCTTCCAGGTTAATCCGCATCATTGCAAATTACATCATTTACTTCTTTTTTAAGGCTGGATAATATCCTGTGTATGCACGTGTAATGTTTTCTTTATCCATTCGTCTGTGATGAACATTTAGTTTTTTCTCCATCTCTCAGTTGTGGCCATAAACATGGAAGTGCAGGTATCTCTTCAAGATACTGGGTTCATTGCCTTTGGCTACATGCTTAGAGTGGGATTGCTGGATCACATGGTAGCTCTATTTTTAATTGTCTGAGGAGCATTCACACTGTTATCCATACTGCTATATCAATTTACGTTCCCATGAACAGTATACAAGGGGTCTCATTTCTCCATATCTTCTCCAACATTTGTTGCCCCGAGATATTATTTCATTGTTTTCAACCATTTCACCCATTTTACTATCAAGAACTGTGAAAAGTCTGAGGCTTTATCCTACTTGAAAGCTAGCAATTTAGCCCGATACAATTTCACAGACGCTGGGAAGACATGAGACTCTTGGGGTCAGAGACAAAAGACTTTGTTACTGATAATACAGAAGCATCTGGTCTTAGTGGAAGATCTAGGTGAAATGTCCCTCTGAATGTTCTGCTTTTTTTGTTTGTACAGGATGAAAATTATGCAGTCACTAGCTTAGATTATGAGTTGCAAACACAAAACAACAGGAGAGTTAACAATGCAGAAATAGGGTTTTTGTGGTTTTCTCATTAGTTTTTGCAGGCATTATTTGAAATCTTTTGTTTGTGATGAGTGTGCTGCTCCATCAGCCAGTCATGTACACAGGTAAAATGATATTAACTACCATGTTCAGGACCAGGCACAGTACGTTGAAGAGGCTTACAAACATGTGAGCTTTTATTTTAGACTGCATTAACCTGGAATTCCTGGGGCTGATTATGATGATCCAAAATAGACTTAAAAGGCAGGTAGTAACAATGAACACACCTCTGATCATTTTATGAACATTAAACACAGAAAACAAATTCTTAAATAAACAAGTTTCTATCAATTTGGGAGCATAGCCATACAGAAAACGAAAGTTCTTTTCAAGTGATTTTATTGTTTTCGAGACAGTTTCACTACATAGTTTAAGCTGGTCTTGAACTCACGAGATAGCCCAGGCCTCAAATTTGTGAAGATCCATCTGCCTCAGCCTCCCAAGTGTTGGGATTATAGGCATGAGCCACCATGCCCGGTTTTTTAAAGGGACTTTAAAATAGTATTTTACCTATACATCCCAAGTTGGAAAATCCTTAAGGTCAAAAGGAACCATAAATGTTAAGTGAGTGTTAGTAATTCTGCTGGTCATTTTGAAACTATTACATGTATGTGTGACATATTGTTATTACACAGTTTGTGTAATTAAACATTTACTGTTTAAAATATAGTATCTTAAAATGTAACTTAAAATATTATGTAATTATATATATAGGCACATATATACATAACCTAAAATATGGTTAAACAAATGATTATGTTAAAGTCACTAAAAACTAAGCTTTTCCTTTCAGGAAAACAAAAAAGAAACCGAGAAACCCAAAATATAAATATATTAAAGTGCAACATAAAAGATAATAAGAAATAGGGAGATAGATCTTTTGCAAAAGGGACGTTGATAAAGAGATGGTGGGGGGACAGGAGGGGAAGGTGATAAAAAAGAATTAAGATATGTTATGTGCATGTTCCGACTCTCCACGATGAATATAATCATTAGGTACCGCAAACACGGGCTGATAAAAATTTAAAAAAATAGTAAATGAAAATCCTATTAGCTCTGATTTGAATTGACATAATTAATATAAATTAATGATTAGAAATGTCAGTCTGAACTCGAGAGTTCTGAAATGCACATTTTCCTCCCACTACCGGCTGAATAGCCCAGGACCAGTGACGACCTGCCCCACGTTGTCGCCACTAACACTACTCGCTCAAAGGAACCAGCGCTTCTGGAAGAAATGAAGAAATCTCTGCTCTAGGACAGTTCAGGATGAGCCTGGAATACCTGGTTATGTCTGAAACGTGGGGAGGCAGCGAAGAGCGGGAAATTCTGTAGAGACGTGACAAGGGAATAGAAACAGCACTCCAAGGAAAAGGTACGTACGGCACGAAAAAGCCAGCGCGCTCAGGCAGCTCTCATTTTCCAGGGCTGCTGAAGGGGTGAAGGGAGGGACGCGGGGAGAGTCCGCACAGGGCCCTGAGGCCTGGGTTTCATCCACGCAACGAGGCAAGTCTCCCGGACAGATCGGACACTCTCACTCCTCCTCCCGCACGAAGGCGCTGGAGAACGTCCGGCAGCCCGCGGAGCCAAGGCGGGACAAGCCAAGGCCTGCAGAGGGTCCGAGCCCCACACGACTTCCCGCCTTGATGGTGACACACGCGCAGAAGCCTTCTTCAAGAGTCACCGAGGACCGGCTTCGCCACTTCCCACTCCCGCCCTCATTGGTCAGCAACAACTGCTAGTCTCAGTCGTTGTTAGCGGCAACGGAGGCGGGCACAGTTTTGGTTGCTAGGATACACACCGCATTTCCGCTTCCTTTCCCCTATTGTAGACTCCGGCAAGCCAATCTCGTTCGTTCGACCAATGGTAAATGGGCAGTGGGCGGGACTTCACGTGTCTGGACCAAAGAAACGCGGACTTTTGCCCGTCCAGCCCCTGTGAAGTGGCTCGGGCGCCCCCAAGGCCGCCTTTCCTCCTCCTCGTCCTGCCCCTCCCTAACCCCGCTTCAGCATATCGCTGGCCGCAGTCTGACAGGAACGGGACTGAGCCAAGATGGCGGCGGCAGACGGCGATGACTCGCTCTACCCCATTGCTGTGCTCATAGATGAGCTCCGCAACGAGGATGTGCAGGTGCGGAGACTACGGGGAACTTGAGAAGGACGGGGAAGAGGGGCACGGGAGCTCGTGCGGCCCTGGCCGAGAGGTCTCAGCGTTCGCTGGGAGTGGCGGAAGGGGCGACGACCAATCAGCGTACAGCTCTCATCTTTCCAGGTCACCATACTCGATGAGACGACGCCCCGGATTGGGTGTCGGCTCAGTGGAGGGCGGGGGCAGGGCGAACCTTTTGAGTCCAGATCCTGCCAAGTGCGCGCGGCTGCTGGGGTCTGGGGCGCGGGGCCTAGGTGGGGTCGGCGGGCCGATGGGGGAGCAGAGGGCTCGGTTGTTGGCGGCGCGCTCCGAGTGACCCCTGGCAAATGGGCAGGCGCGTGACTTGCTCCAAGTTGGGGAGGGGCTGATTGGTTGGTGGGAACCCTGGTTGGTGTTGGATTTTTGCGTTTTTGCACCTGGGCCAAGTGGGGACCGAGCTCCGAAGGCTGCCGTCCTGGGTCCTGCTCTCCATCCGCCTGTATTTTTTGTGTAGCTCTCCCAAGAGGAGGGGGACGTGAAAATTCCCATCTCGAGGGCAGAATTGGCTAAATCTAGGGGTGGGTTATGCTGCTCTCCGTCTCCTCTCTCTTTCTCCCTCTTTCTCTCTCTGTCTCACACACACACACACACACACACACACATTCTTCACTGGGTGGGGTGAGGAACTAAACAAGTAAAATAGAACGGTGTCTGGCCACATGTAAGGGCCCAATAAATGTTAGCTCTAATTATTGAGAGTGTTGATTGAAAAGGTCTCAGCCTTCCTTTAGGTCTTAGTTTTTCCCTTTATGAAATTGGGGCGCACTTGTAAACCTGCTGAGCCAGGGCCCCGCTTCCTAGTTTCTGAGTATGACTTGGGTTCTGGTCTCAGATCGGTTGCAGTTGTACTCCTGGCTCTTCCACTTCTTGCTGATTGATGTGGGCACGTTATTTTCTTTCTTTAAGCCTTGGCTCCCTCTTCTCAAGTGGGGGTAATTATGTAGTTCATAGGACCGTTGTGTGAATTTATTTGTTCAGTAAATACTTGCCCTGTATTGGGTATGGTGCTGCGAAAGTAGGGATAACAGGTAAACAGTGCTAAATATATAGCCTTAACACCTGTAAGAAGTGTTGCGAAGGAAACAAATGGGATGTTGTGACAGTAAATGAGCAAATACTTATTAGGCCTCTACTCTGGGCTCGGTCCTGGCACTGGAACAAGACAGGGATTTACCATGTGAAGGGAGACAGAAAATAAGACATTGGGTAAGATATACTGTGAGAGAGGTTTAAAGTTAGGGACAAAAATAAGAGGGAAAGGCAACACAATTGTAGTTTTAGAGTTCAGAGATCTTGCAGGTCTCATGAGCTAAAATCAAGGCGTGGGGAAGGCTGAGTTCCTTTGTGGAGGCTCTAGGGAGAAAATCTGTTTCCCGGCCTTTTCCAGCTTTTAGAGGCTTCCACATTCCTTAGTCCATGGCTCCTTTTTGTACTTCAGATCAAGCAGTGTTGTTGCATCTGTTTTTCCTAGTCACATCTGAGCAGTCAGGAAAGGCTCTCTGATTTTTAAGGATCCGTGTGGTTACTTTGGACCCACACAGATAAGCCAGCATCATCTCCCCGTCTCAGGGTCCTTCCTTAACCGAGGTCTTCTCTGCAGATTTGTTTTGCCCTGGAGGATAGATATGCATGTTCGGGGGATGAGAACGTGAATATCTTTGGGGGCATCAATCTTCTAATCATGGGTGCTATGACTGGAAAGTGGAGACTGAGGAAGAAAGTCATAGGAGGTTGAGGATAGTGAAGTGTTTTGTTTTACTTTAAAGTAATGCGACTTTCTTTTTGTTCATTTTATTGCTTGTAATTTTATTGCATTGAGTCAGTGAAGGAACACTTACTCCACAAATATTTAAGGAGTGCTGACAATATGCTGAGCACTGATCTGGGTGATGGGGCAATGACAGTGCACCATAGGCAACAATCTGCCTCTGCATAACTCACTTTCTTATGCAGATACAATGTGGAGGATGGCAGGTGGTGGAAAGTGCTCTGGAGAAAAATGAGGCAGGGGTGGGTCTGGGGAAGACTGGCGAGTGAGTGTGCAGTTTGAGATACAGTGGTCAGTGAAGCCCTTACTGAGGAGGTGGTGTTCAAGCAGAGAGAAGGGAGCCTGTCTGGCGAACAGCATTCCAGGCAGAGGAAATAAGTGTAAAGGTCGTAAGGCAGGATTATGTAGTGTGGGTTCTGGAAATGGGAGGAAGGCCACAGGAGCCAAGGGAGTGAGTTGTTTATAATGGGAAATGAAGAGGAAGCCAAGGCCAGACCTTGTGAGCCATCGTTTTCACCAGAGATTGGCAGACAGCTGCCTGCCCTATGCTTGCTTTTTAAATAAAGTTGTTGTTTGTTTCTGTTTTTGTTTTTAATTCAGATGCTGCTCTTGTGCTGCAAAGTAGCTTAGACTTGAGTAGTTTTAACAGAATGGTTTGGCCCTCAAAGCCCCCAAAGTATTTATTTTCTGGCATTTTGTCTCTTCTACCTGCCTCTCCCCCAAGAGGGCAATTCCTGATTTAAACCATCTGTGTCAAATTATTGGATTCTTGCTCTATACAAGGTGCTATACAAAGACACAACTTCGTTCCCTTAATGAATTCTTACAATTTTGAAGGAGATTCTGTGCTTCTCCACACTTTTCCAGATGCAGAAACTGAGGTACAATAAGAGTAAACTTGGCTAGGGCCATGATGCTGAGATGTGGAGGAACCGGGAAAGAAAATAAAAGGAAATAGTGTCTGAGGATGGAATAGTGTTTGGGGTGGGACAAACACTTGCTAACTATACCCATATGTCAGATATTTTAACTGTGTCTTTTTTTTTTTTTGTGGGTACCGGGGGGTCGACCTCAGGACCTCGCGCGCCAGCAGGCGCCCGTGCCGCTGAGCGATATCACCGGCCCCTTTTTCGTATGTGGGATCCGGGAGTCGAACTCGGGCCCTCGCGCTTGCCGGGCAGGTGCTTAAGCCGCTGAGCCATCTCACCGGCCCCCTTAACTGTGTCTTTAATGAGGCTGTTGAGGATACTAGAGAGAACGTGAGCTGTGAGATCCCGTAGTTGCGATATGTTTATTCAGCAAATATTTATTGAACGTGTCCTGTGCCAGACTCTGTTTTAGATCCTAGATAAATATAGGGAGCAAACAGCATAGCTGCTGCCCTCGTGGAGTTTATACTCTAGTGGGAGAGACAGACAGTAAGTAGATCTACAGTGTGAAGTCAGGGGTGGTGATTGTTAAGAAAAGCAAGGCAGTGACAGGGAATAGGGCAAGCCTAGGGCTGATGTCTTAGGAGGTTAGAGATAGCTCTCCTGAGGAAGGAATGTTGAGCAAGCTGCAGAGAAGAGCAGTTCAGGCAAAGGAAAAAGTAGATACAAAGGCCAGGAGTGGTACCATGCTTGATGCCCTCAAAGAGAGCAAAAAGGCCCACGTGGCCGAAGCAGAGTGAATGGCGAAGTGGTGTGAGGTAAGGTTCGGTGAGGCCTGTGGACCACAGGCAAGGGCTTTGGCAGGACTGAGGCTGAGGGAGCCACTGGAAGGCTTTGAGCAGAGGAGTGACGTATTCTGATTTAACCCTAAAGGACCCCTGTGGGTGTCGTATAGGGGCGGGCAGGAGCTGCTAGTCTCAATGAGAAGTTGTAGCAGTGTTAGCGTGTGGATGGGGAAGCTGGTTGGATGTGTCAGAAAGGGCTGGTGGGAGGTGCAGGTAGGCTGGGTATGGTGTGGCGGGTGATGTGAGGGAGGGTAAGCATGACCGAGGCTTGATCCCAGCCTCGCCAGTTTGTACCCTGCGTGCCTTTGGGGCAGCAGTACCTTCATCTCTGGACCCAGATTCCTCACCTGCAAAATTGGCACTTTTCTGGTCATGAAGATTTAGTAAAACCAGCATGTTAAGTGGCTGCCTCAGAGTAGGCATTCAGCGGATGATGAGCTGTGTCAGTCATCACGATAGGAGTAGTTCTATACTTGGAAAGTGAGATAGAGGGTGGTGGTGAGGAGCATGGATTTATTTTTCACATTTTACCACAGATTCACTAGTGCTTTCCTTGCCTAAGCTGCCCCAGCCCACCACACCTGCACAGCGCAGAGGCCAGATTGCAGCGTGCCAGGCCGGAGTGCGGGGACACTGTCTCAGCTGGGCAGGCGGTGCTGTGGGTGGAGGCCAGTGATGGTGTGCAGTGTCCTGCAATGCCCAGGACAGCTCTATAGCCCCAGTGTCAGTAGTGCTGAGCTTGGGAGACCCTGCTGTGTCCTCTGCACAGTGCTGAGTGTTTCATATGTATTGGATTCTCACAGAAGGCTTCTGAGGTAGATACTTATTTTCTTTCCGTTGAAGCCTTAATTGTCAAATTTCACACATACACCAAAATAGAGAAAATAGTACAAGACACCCAAATACAGCATTTAGTTTTTCAAAATTTTGCTGCATATGTTTTATCTATTCTTACCCATTCCCCTCTCCCCTTTTTTCCTAAAGCATTTTTAGAATAAATCCCAGGCTTTCGACATTTCTCCTGCATTATTCAGGACATATGTCTAACACAGTAGACATGTTCTTCATAACACATCCTTATCACACCTAACAAACTTAGTAGCAGTTTCTTGGTACCAATTTAATATTCAATCCATAATCATATTTCCCTAATACACAGGTGTCCTTTTTACAGCTTGGTTTAGTTTAAATTAGATTCCAGATCTGGCCATGAATCGTCACTCTGAAATCCTTCCCATTTGATAGATAAGGATACTCAACCAATCTTATACTACCAAGTGGCAAAACTAGAATTTAGCCAAGGGCACTGGGCTCCGGGTTACATCTTCACCCCAAGCTGTGGCTCTTTGTGGAGAGATCTCACTTGAGGGATGACACTGATAAGGCAGTGCTATGTTGGAGACAGAACTGGCTTCGAATTCTACACTGGCCACTTTACAAGTTACTTGACCTTTTGGTACCCTGGTTTCTTGTTAAATGAATAACGGGCGGAAGGCACACCTGCCAGAGCAGTTGCTAGCTACTGTCAGAGACACTGCAGAATTCCCTTGTGTTCGCATGCTGGAGGCCTGGTGTTCCAGGCTCCAGCTTTTTTTTATGGAATGCCTAGGGAACTGGTGGCAGAACACAGAAATAAGATTGCCCTCTGAGAGCTTACAAATAAGGATTTGCAAGAGGGCAGTTCAGTTCTAGACTTTGCTACAAACTCGGTGGGTGACCTGTGCTCTCCTCTCTGTGCCTCAGTTTCTTCATCTTCAAAATAAACTCAGAGTGCTGTCTGCCTCTTAGATTTGGTGTAAGAGAGAACATATGTAAATACCTAGTTTTGAACTTAGCACATAGTAAGGACTTTAAATAGTAGTTGGGTTTTAGAAATCTTTAAAAATTGTGTGTATATATACGTATAAAATATGTATGTAGCCAGCTGGATTCAGTTTAAGTGATCCTGGTTTTGTTGGCAACATCCATGGCATGATAATCAGGAGCCAGTTGGACGTGTGCCTCCTCTCATCCATCAGCCTGAATGGGCAGTTGACCTTGGCCACCTCGGTGTCCTAGAGTTACTTCATGTTGGCCTTGACATCCACAGAAAACACGAGAGTGTTGTCTTTTGTCTGATTCATGGCAGACCCAGGGGTCAAGGGAACTTGATGTCATAGTGGTCAGTGTGTTTCTCCTGGAGGTGTTCTTCTCAGGATATTTGGGCTGCCTCTGGAGGTGCAGTGTCCTGGGTTGCTGGAAAGTGGGTGACATGCAGAGCTGCTTTTCTGTTGCTGTTGATCCCTTTCAGCTGTATGTTCTCAGCCTTCAAAGCCTTTGTTTTGGCTTTGACAGGGGGAGGAGTTTCCTTTTTGCTTTCAGTGCTATCTTGGTGAAAACCTTTGTTTTTTGATGTGCCCAGTCCCATATTAGATCTAAGTTCAGGAATCATAGTTGGTAACAGTCCTGTCCCTTCCTCATTCCAGAGACAGGTTGGCTTCCAAGTGGGGAAATAGTCACGTGCAGAAATGATTGTGGTTCCAGGCAAACTGTGAGGATTTCTTGGTGCTATAATTTCCAGAGAGATGGGGAAATCACTTGGTTTTGTTCCTCCCTTTACACTCTAATTTACTTTTCTTTTTCCTGCTCAAGAAATGTATGAGAATTAAGAATAATCAGTACATTGAGAGCTTCCTGTGTGCCACGTTTTGTGTCTGTCTTCCATGTTTGAGCATCTCAGTGGTGCAGTGAGCACTGAGCATCTCAGTGGTGCAAAGTGAGGCAGGCCTTGTTGTAGTTCTCACTTCATAGCGAGGAAACTGAAGCGCCAAGTGCCTGGCACTGGCCCAGGCAATGTTACCTGATAATTGGTAAATAGATTCCAGTATCTTAAGAAAAGAAAAAAATTCAGTCTTCAGAAATAGAGATTCTGATGACCATTGTCACTTCCCAGGCATGCTGAACTGGTATCAGATGAGTGCTTGGTTTTTCACGCACATCTCCCTACACACACATTATTTTCATTTAAAAATGCCCTTCATGGAATATGGAGGAAGGACGTATGGACTTCAAGACTTTATGGAAGGAAGCTACTTCTGTCACTGTGGCACACAGTGCAGACCCCTCCCGGCCCCGTCATCAGCCACCAGCTATGCTGCCAGTCACTGTTTTGAGTATATTTCTCCAGATACCTTTTTCTCTGTATATGCTAATGTCTGCATTGTCTTTATTTTATAAAAATTTGTCCTGTGAATATTTACTGGACATCTGTTCTACGCCAGGCCCTGGGCTAGTTCTTGGAGCGGAGTGAAGAAGACAAAGTCCATCTGTTGTTTTGGTTTTGGTTACTGTCAAGGGAACCATTGCGACAGGCACCCATGGAGCAAGGGGGAGTGAGAATGGCCCAGCAGGCAAGTGCAACTGGTGCCCAGCCTTGAAAGCCAGAGAAAGGCCTCAGGCTTTCATTCTGATTGTGAGGGGAAGACACGGCACACGTGGGATCGGGCTGTACACGTTGGTGTCAAGGACGGCACTGTGGGTTGAAGGCCAGTGAGTCTTCAGAGTGGTAGAGTCCTGCAGGTACATGTTACATCTTCAGAATAAATCCCAGGCTTTGGACATTTCTCCTTCATTATTCAGGACATACTAGGTCTTCATGGACCAGGCTGTGCACTGGGGCTTGCTGAGGACATAGACAGGCCCAGTCCAAGTGAGAGTGCTGTGGACTGAGGGGCAGATTGCTTGAGTTTTTACTGGAGCTATTGAGAGCTGTTTTATAGGGAATGCTGTGGAGGATCCAGCCAAGATTCATTTAAACAAGTAAGGGCCTCCCCCCCGCACCACCCGTACAATAAGTTCAGCAGCTCAAGAATGCACAGAATTGGGTCAGAGCGTGCCATTCTTTGACCTGCTTCCTGTGGTCACAAGATTGCCACAGTCTTTGCTCTCTTCATCAGCCACACTAAAAGCAGGGCCATCCCAGGACAGAGAGGTTCTTGCCGTCCTCCTCCCTTTTATCTCGGAGGGGTCTTTCCTGGAGCTCCCCGGGAGACTTGTCCTTCGGTCTCTGTGCAGAAGTAGGCTGTGTGCGGAGTCAAGCTGGGAGCAAGTTTGGCTGTGAGTGATAGGAAAACTAAGGAACAGGGCTTAGGTGAGCTTGAAGTTTGTTTCTGACTGATGATCAAAAGGTCTGGTGGCAGTCCAAGCTTCTGTAACACCCAGGGTGTTCTGGTCCCACACTTTTACCATTGTACTCTGATTGCCCTTCCCTTCCCTACCCTCCGCGTTACCCTAAGGCCTCAGGGTGGCTAGTAGGTTTTATCCGTTACAGTACCATTCTGTGAAAGAAGGAGGGAAGAAAGGTGTGGCCGTACTCTATTATAAGAACACTTCTGGGCCAGGGATGTAGCTCAGCAGCACAGGCACCTGCCTGACAAGCACAAGGTCCTGAGTTCGATTCCCAGTACCAAAAAAAAAAAATAAGAACACTTCTAGCCAGGCATAGTGGCTCGTGCCTGTAATCCTAGCACTCTAGAGGCTGAGACAGTAGGATCTCTCGAAGTTCGAGTTAAGCCTAAGATACAGGGTGAGTCCAAGACCAGCCTGAACTACACAGTGGGACCCTATTCTCAAAAGCTAAAAAACCTGGGGCTCATCTCTAGTTCTCAGGCAGGTGCATGAATTTGAATAGAAAAGTAGCACTTTTTATTTACTTTGAACTTAATGTTTAACTTCCCTTCTATTACGAAGTATAGTACCACAATAGCATATTATAAATAGAACCTGTGATGAACCTATGTCTTGTGTGGGTTATGCTGACCTCTGTTTCAAAATTATGATCAGTGTTAGACCTGCTAAGGGGTCCGTGGCACTGCCATTATCCACCTGCCCCTAAGAAGAAACAAATAGGAATCCATGGTACAGGTAAAGAGCCTCACAACTGAGGCTCAGATCCTGGCTCTGCTGCCTACGGACAGGGTTACTTGACCTCCCTGGGCCTCATTTCCCTGCCGTAAGATGGATGTCCTATATTTCCCTCACAGGGGCGTGAGGATCAAATGGAACTTAAAGCACTTAGAACAGAGCTTGTAGCATAGTAAGCACCATGGGGATCATTTGCCCTTATTATTTTGGCCATAGTGAAAGAGAAAAGAAACATGGGTGAACAAGTGGCCATCTGTCATCTTGTCCTTTATGATAGCCCAAGCAAAGTCGGGATGCTGTCAGCAGGGTGGGGTGCCATAGTCACCGTTATTGATCTTCCCTGGTGCTAGTGTCCTTGGAGTATGTCACTTTGTCACATAACCTGACATTAGGTACTGTCATCTCTTCACAGATAAAGAAATTGAGGCTCATAAGGGTCCAAAGATTACTCAAGACCCACAGCTAATATCCAGCCTCTCAGCTTTGAACTAGGTGGTGTGGCTCTGAAACACCAGGCCCCCTTTCTTGGGCATTCACAGTACTGTCTCCCTGAAGAAACCAGTGGATATTGTTAGAAAAATCAAAATTAGAATGTTAAAGACAACTTTCACCATGGAGAGGAGACCTGATTCTGAGAGCCTGTCTCATGGGAATCTTTCCTCAGTAACAGTGTGATGTAGAAATTGACCCAGATTGCCTAGGTTCTGCTTTACCTCCATTGCGTTCCACCAAGGGACGGCTTCTCCTTTTAGCATTCTCACCTGTACAGTGAGGATTCTAGAAACAAAACCTCAGAGCACATTTGGTTCTCAGATTAAATGTGTTCTTTGTCCATGTCAAACACTTGGAAGCACACAGCAATCAATTACTGTTGTCACCAGCTGTGGTAGTGCATGCCTGTAATCCCAGCACTCAGGAGACTGAGGCAGGAAGATTGCCGCAAGTTTGAGGCCAGTGTGGGATACATAGTGAGTTCAAGCCCTGCCTGAACTATGTGGCAAGACACTGTCTCAAAAAAACAAAAAGCAAAAAAAATTGCTGTTGTCACTGGGTTTGTGATTATTATTGTGATTGTTGCCACTGTCCTCTGGGCTGCTGCCCACCTATGATGTCCCTGGCCCGTAGCCCAGTTGGGAGGAGAACCCAGAGATTTAGCCAAAGGAAAAGAATGCAAACAGCAGCTATGTCAGTACTCCCCAGTGTTTTGTTATGAAAAATCGTGGACATAAGAACGTCGAAAGACTAGTGCAGAGGACAGTAAAAGGCAGCCTGAGAGCCACATTCAGCCACCTCTTGCCTTTGTTTACATGTCTGGTTCTGTGGCTGCTGTGTGAAGGCACAGTTAAGTGGTTGGGACAGAAACCCTGTGGTCTGCAAAGCTGCGGGTGTTTCTTGACAGTTTGTAGAAAGTTCCACTGACCCCAGTCGGTACAGTGAGCAGCTGTGCTCTTACAACCCGGGTGCACTGAGCCGAGTGTCTGCCAAATTTGTTTTTTCTTTCTGTAGGTCTGTCTCTGTGTACATTTCATTTTATGGCTGAAAATGAGTTGCAGGTCTTCTAGTACTTCATCCCGAGGTCGTTTAACTGCCAAGATGAAGTTTTGGAGCCACCTGAGGCTCAAGTGGTCCGAAAGCCTGTGACCTTGTATGGAAAACTTGGCATGTGCGTTTCTCACCAGAGCATTTCCTCAGATTGTTAACTCTGTCTGTGACCCCAGAGAGATACTTAAACCTGACCAGAGAACCCTACTTGTGCAGGACGTCAGTCACTCTTAGAGCTTTTTCCAGTTGCATGGAGCCCAGGAGAAGGGCAGGCAGCGGGAGCCTGCTCTTTACCTTGTCCTGGTCCCTCGTCTTCTGCCACTTCTTCCAGGAAGAGGACTCCCCTGTGTGACCATCATGGCTCCCTCTCGAGCTCCTATCCTCCACTGTCACTCATGACCTCATTGTGTTCTTGAGACAGCCCGGGCTTTGGGTAGGAGAGGTGAGGTGCTGGTGGATGGAGTAACACGAGCGAGGGTTCCACAGTCAGCCAGCACTCGGCAGCTGGCTTTGGACCTCGGCCCTCTCAGTTCTGGTCTAGCTGCGTGTCTACCTTTCTGAACCTCCATTTCCTTGGGGTGGAGAGGTCTCAAATTAGACCCGTTATCTGTGTTAGTTTCTCTAGGGCTGCTGCAACAAATTACTACAAACCAGGTGGTTTACAACAACATATTTAACCTTTCTCAGATCTTTCTCAGAGGCCAGGAGTGTGAAATCAAGCTGTGGCAGGGCTGGTTTCTCTGGAGGCTGTGAGGGAGATCTGTTCCTCGTACCTCTGTCCTAACTTCTGGGGGCTGCTGGCCACTCTTGGTACTCTTAGGTTAGTGGATGTATTGCTCTGGAATCTCCCTCCATCGTCCCTTGGCCATGCCTTCTATGGATTTCTGTGTCGTCTCCATTTCTGCCTCTTAAAAGGACACTGTCGTTGGATCTAGGACCAACCCTCTATTTAAAGGTTGTGTACTGGAAAAACTGCCTGCTTTTCCTCTGTTCCCATACTACAATGAACAGAAAATTCTGTGACCTTAAAAGGCGTGAGGCTTTCTCCCCACCGGCAAACGAGCAGTCAGCTGTGCACCAGCCGCACCAGCCACGTGTCCTGTGACCCAGTTGTCTGCGGGGAGACGGTGTCAGATCCTGCAGGTGGGGGTCCGGTCCTAAGATGCTTCCTCCCAGCGCTGCCTTTAGATGCCAGTTGCGAGCCCCAGGTTGTTTCTCTCAGGCTTCTGGCCAGCTGGCTATAGATCAGGTACCCGCAGCGCCCTTCTCGGGTTCGATTAATTTGCTCAAATGCCTCACAGGACTCAGGAAACTACTTGTCAAGGATATTTCACAGGATATAGATGAAGAGATGCACAGGGCAAGGGGTAGAGATGGCCGCTGTGCCCTCTCTGGGTGTGCTGCCCTCCGGGAACCTCCACGTGTCCAGCTGTCTGGAAGTTTTTCACACCTCATCCTCTTGGGGATTCGTGCAGGCTGCCTTGTATGGGCGTGACCGAAGCGTGGGCAACTGTGCCAGAATATAATGGGACAAACAGGGCGTGACCTGAAGCTCACGCACTGAGCCAGGAAACCTCGAAAGGCCTGTTTGCTTCCACGTTCTTCTTGGCCTCTGTACCGTACCTTCCTCCAGATGTAGGACAGGACCCATTCCGAAGTGGTGGTCTTACGTTTCAGTATCAGACAAGGAGGGTCAGAGAATTAATTCCATTATGGCCAGCTCTGAGACAAAGGCTGGAGATTAGAGTTTCTGTGGCTCCTGTATGGGGAAGAGAAATTCTGATTTCTGTGACCCTCCTTGAGATGGGAGTGTGAGCCAGGAACAGTGAATGAAAACCAAAATAAATACATGTATCAAAATATGACAGGCCAGTATTCAACACACTATACTAGTGATAATACCAGTAGGACTACTGATAACGCTTCTCTCGTTTTTATAGTAGCATCGTGATCCTGTTTGCTTCTCTTGTTTTTATAGTAGTATCATGATACTGTTTGTTCTTTCATCATCGTTAGCCAGTAGGCCTAGGTTTAGATGCCTATTCCGTGACATCATAGCTTTGTGATGCTGAGAAGGAACCATCACCCCTTGAGCCTGTTTCCCTCCGTAAAATGGTACAGAAAATAGCTCCAATCCTACAGGCTTGCTGCGAGGATTAATGAGATCATGGGTGTGAGGGCCTGGTGTAACACCGGTCCCAGAGCGAGCGTGCTGTAGATGTGGCTTCTTTTGTTAAAATGCAGTGCATAGCTGATTAGGTGGTGCTCAGTGCGAGAGGAGGATAAAGCAGAGAACAGGGTGTGTTGGGGAAGAGGGTAAAATCTTAGAATGATCGTAGAAGGTGCGACTGAGTAGGCGTTGGGCTCTGTAGGACCCAGAGGACGCTCTGGCTTTTCTGCGGATGCTGTTACCATTTTTGTTGTTTAATGATTCGCTCGGGGTCACAGAATTACTTGGTAGGTGTTTGCCAAGTTAGTGCTGCCCGTGTTCACACAGAGGTAGCGAGGCTTCCAGGGACTGACCTGACTGCCTCCAGAGCTGTGGATCTCTCCCGAATGTGGGATCCCTAACGCTCTCCCCTCCTTTCTTGTTCTTTCATTAGCTGCGTCTCAATAGCATCAAGAAGCTGTCCACCATTGCCTTGGCCCTAGGGGTTGAAAGGACCCGAAGCGAGCTCCTGCCCTTCCTGACAGGTAAGCAGGTGCAGTGGGGTCAGTTGGGGGGTGGATCCTGCCAGATTTGTTAAGTGTCTGCCCCATGCTGTGGAGTGGGACAAGAATCCGGGGAGGTGGAGTGCAGTGCCCCGAGGGAACGGTCTGGATTGGGGATGGCATGCTTTGGTACGCGTGCCATCGGCTTACCAACGCTGGTCTGGATGAGGGTGGCAGCCCTAGTGAAGGGGTCTGCGTACAGACAGAACCCATTTGAGTCACATCTCCAGCTGTTAGCTGGTGACGTTAGACAGGTTCGTTTCATTGTTCTTACATTTTCCAGGTATAATGTAGAGATAGGCATCCCCACACTGCAGCATTAGTGTCAGCATGAAAGATCAACAAGAGTTGCTAACACTCCGTAGCTTACCATGTGCTGGGTGGTGTCTAGACTGTTTTTGGTGAAATTAGTTCATGCGGAGCGAGTAGAATGGTGCCCGTACGCTTGAACATAGGCCCCCGTCGCCATTCACCACATCAGTCTCACAGCAGCAGCCTAAGGCAGCTGTCACTCGCATCCCCTTTTTGTAGATGTGGAAACTGAGTTGTACGAGGGAAGTAACTCATTTACCTGAGTTGAACTATTAGGCCGTGACTAAGAGGGGATGTTTAAATAGTCATTCTGGCTTCAGACTCGCCAGGGTTAATGACTAATAGCACACGTTTGGGATCCTGACTGCCTGATTTCAAATCCAGGCTTTTCCATTTTTCAGGGATGTGACTTTGGGCAAGATGTTTCACATTTGGCTCTTTCAAGTCTTCGTGGGTAAACGGGTGCCCTAGTGTAAGCTTACGCGCACGTTAAACGGGAGAATGGGAGTCCCGTTAGAGCTTGTGACAGCGCCAGGCGGGTGGTAAGTGCTGCTCGAGTGTTAGCCGCTAGACTGTTCCTAAGTCCGCTGTCTATGACGAGGTGTGTAAAGCGCTCCGTACCATGTCTGTAGTTAATACTGAATTCTCTAATCACTGTTCTTATTACTACCTCATGCTTTACATGTTGTACTGTTTAAAATTGCAACTGCAGGGCCGGTGAGATAGCTCAGTGGCATAAGTGCCTGCCTGGCAAGCACGAAGTCCTGAGTTCAACTCCTGGTACCCACATACGAAAAAAGGGCCGGTGATATCGCTCAGCGGCACGGGCGCCTACTGGCGCGCGAGGTCCTGAGTTTGACCCCCGGTACCCACAAAAAATAAAAATAAAAAATAAATAAATAAATGAAATAAATAGAAAATAAAATTGCAGCTGCAGGTTAGAGTGCTCTGTTGCTAGTGAAAGTGTTTTCATATCCAGCCATCTCACTTGGACCTAGGGATGATCTTGGAGAGGGAGAAGGCCAAGACTGCTGCCCCAGCCCCATCTGACACTTGGGGAAACTGAGGCCTAAAGCGCTTCATTGATGTGCCCACAGTGACAGGCTAATGACAGGGGGTCGGGCGCAGTTGTGTGACTGAACACGACCTGAGCAGTAGGTGTCTGTGCGCTCGATGCTGAGCAGGTGGCACCAAGCCATGTGGCTTCCCCTGATGAACTACTGGAGAGACTGTAAAGCTTTGCAGTGCTGAGGTGGAAAACTTCTGGAGCAAGGAGCGTGGCACAACTGGATAGTGTGTGTTTACAAAGTTAGAGGGGAAGACAGTTGGAGGGACCTGGGTTTGGAAGAACGCAGCTGTGCCACCAGCATGCTGGGGAACCCTGGGCAGCTCCCTCTGTCTCTTCTCATTTCCCTTCTCTGTGATGGGGTCTGCAAAGTACCTGACTCAGAGTCATGGGAAGACGAAGTGCTCCATTCAGAGCCTGGTCCTGGGAGGCGTTCAGCATTCAGTAGGTGCTGCTGGCAGTTCTGTAAGGAGAGGTGGCGGAAAGGTGGCCTGGTGAGAATGACCAGCAGGAGTGAGTGAGTGATTCCCAGGAGGTATTCAGGGAGAGTCGATGGGGAGCTAGAGATGGTGGGTTGGGTTTTGCTGGCCTTACGTTGAAGGTCTAACCCTGTAGATGAGGACTGGGTGCCATTGTAGGTGGCTGCTGGAAGGTAAAGGGAGATGAGGAATAGAAGAGCAAACCTTACGTACTTGCAGAATTTGTGTTGAAAGGGTGGGCTGAGGAGGAGAGGGACAAGGCAGGAAGTCTGCTTGAGGTCAACCGTGGCTCAGAGCAAAGATTGTGGAGTCAGCTTGCCTGCATTCAGTCCTGCCTCGGTGCACTTCGTTTCCTCCTCTGTGAAACAGGAATAATTGTATAATATGTATTAGGGTCATTGTGAAGATTTATTGAGTTCAATACATAAGTATTACTTTCATCATATCATAGAAGCACATGTAACATTATAACATTAATCCAGGTAGAAAGCATGGGGGGAGGGCAGAGTAGGGTGGGAGCCAGGAGACTGGCGAAGAACCCAGGATTTAGAGATTTCTTTGGGTTGTTCAGTGCCAAGTAATGTCATGCTCTGTCTGCTTTGGGCTTCTGGCCTTTGGAGAATGTTCAGGATAGCAAGTGGAAGATACACACTGCGTCTTTCGCGAAAAGTACTATTTCATATTGAACAAACTAAAAGCCCTTACGACTCTATGGAACATTCAGAATCAGTTTCATGAAGGAAAATCTCTACATTTTGTTAGTTTCTAGGGACAGTATGTCACAGATGGTGTCTGGAACATCAGAAATTGGTGTTTGCAGTTCTGGAGGCTGCAAGTCTGAGATTGAGGCATCAGTGGGGGTGGTTTCTCCTGAGGCCTTTCTCCTTGGCTTGCAGGTGGCGAAAACTCAAGGTCCAGAGGGTTAAATGCAGTCGGACAGCAGGGACTCAATAAGCGTGTTTTACCAGAGCCCAGCAGTCTTCACTTCCTTGGGGAGGGGAGACTGGGGCCCGGGGGAGACGCCTTTGGGTGGGACATAGTGTGCAACATTCGTTCTTTCAGCAGCCTCAGCTTCGCTCCTGCTGTGCCAGGCTGTGGCAGGAGCTGGGGCACATGGGAGCCAGTCCAGAGCATAGGTGACCGCAGCCTGTGATAAGGACGCTGGTAAAGGTGGCCTGGGGGCGCAGGGAAAGTAAACCTAGGGAAGGGACAAACTTGGTGGAGGGCATCCTGGACATCCTTCAACAAGAGGTAGCTGAACCAAGTCTAAAAAGATGGGAAAGCATTTCCAAGCAATCGAGAAGGAAGTTACTGGCAGTGCTGAGGGTAGGAGACAAGAAGAGGTAGAAAACAAGAACGCTCCCACTTACCGCATCCTGTGCTGTCTGCCCCTTGTCGTGCTTCTCACGGGGAGGGAACAGTGACTAGCACCACCTTGAGGAGCAGAAACGGGCTCAGCCAGGTGGGATCACTCGCCTAGCGAAGGGCAGAAGTGGGCCTTGGGCTCCGTCCCGCAGCCCACGCGCGTAGCTCCATCTCTGTGCCGGCCACGTGGCAGGTGGGAGGCTGGGTGCCGACAGCGTGAGGGAGCATCGTGGAGCCTGCCGTCTAAGCTCGGGTTACTGAGGGGCTGGGCTCTCACGTGGTGTGGGACAAGTGTGACAAAGTGTGTCTCGGCCCCACAGACACCATCTACGACGAGGATGAGGTCCTCTTGGCGCTGGCGGAACAGCTGGGAACCTTCACCACTCTGGTGGGAGGCCCAGAGTACGTGCACTGCCTGCTGGTGAGTCTGGAAGCAGGGAGGCCCCTCGCGGTCCTCGTCTTCGAGGTGACTTTGGTCCTGCCCACCAGGGGCAAAGGAGAAGGATGTAGGAGAGGCTGGAGATCAGTGAGAAGAGATGGGCCTTAGCCATCAGGTTCTCCCCATAGGTCACTGGGGCCATTAGTACTGTACACTGAGCTTGTGCTTGTCGTCCGTGCTCTTCCCTGGGCCACACCTGACCAGCACCAGGCCCAGCTGGCACTCTGCATGGAGGGCTTAGGGCTTGGAGTCAGACAGGGCTCTGCATTCACTGGGTGTGTCACTTCTGAGAATTGCTGGACCTCTCAGTGTCTTCTGTAAAGGGCATGGACGCCCTTCTTCATAACTGACTTAAGAAGCCCCCAGCACAGCACTTGATACGTGGTGAGTGCTGACACTCGCTGTGATTGTCATTGTTCTGGCCACCCTTTAGGGTCGGGGGAGTCTCTTAATAATTAAGAGAAGCCACCTAGAGCCGCCAGGGTTGAGCAGCCTGTCAAGGACGCATGGCTAAGAAGTGGCCCAGCTGCGGTCTGTTTGACTCTGGCGGACCCAACTCACCGCCTGCGCATCCCTGTCTGTGCGGGGTGATCGCTAGAGACGCGAAGGCGGTCGGATACTAAGAGGAGCTGCTGCTTGGGCGAGGATGAGGAAGAGACAGGCGGCCTGCTTTGGGATCCTGACTTGTAGCTGTTACTGACCTGTGCAGGTCCCTTAGCCTGTCTGTGGCGTAGATTCCTCCTCTAAAGTGAGGACAGGACTGCTTCCCAGGATTCAGCGAGGCAGACCAAGCACCCCCGCGTGGAGCAATGCAGTGGCCCTGCTGCACGCAGAGTATATAGGTGTCAGCCAGTGTCAGTGATGATCGTTGCACTCTGAAAAGCCAAGGACAGGTGGGGCCCCTTCCTCAGGAAGAGACTGGGGTAACTTTAAGGTTTGTGGAACTCAGCGAAGCTCTTTCAAGGACTTCTCAGTGCAAACCTTCAAGGGAGGCTCACTGGGTATAGGATGGGGTGGGCTGATCAGAAGAGTCTCAGAAATCAGCCCCCAAGTGGCTCAAGGTGGCTCCAGAGCTGAGGTGGTGGCGAAGGCGCTGTCCAGTGACCCCGTGTTCTCACCACAGCCACCCCTGGAGTCACTGGCCACAGTGGAGGAGACGGTGGTGCGGGACAAGGCAGTGGAGTCCTTGCGGGCCATCTCGCATGAGCACTCGCCCTCAGACCTTGAGGCCCACTTCGTGCCGCTCGTGAAGCGACTGGCGGGTGGCGACTGGTTCACCTCCCGCACCTCGGCCTGCGGCCTCTTCTCCGTCTGCTACCCCCGCGTGTCCAGTGCCGTGAAGGCAGAACTTCGACAGTGAGTCCCTCCCTGCCCCTTTTGCAGCCAGCCCCCGGCAGCTTAGGCTCCAGTCTAAAGCCTCAGCCCCTCCAGATCTAGCTGGGCCCCCAGTGTCCGGAGCTCTCCAGGTCTTGCCCACCACCTCACCATCCCTCAGAAGGGCGTGTCCTTGTCCTTGAGAGTAATCTGTGGACACTGCGGCTGCCTCAGTGCTCCTTCCACGGACTCCTTCCCCCCACTGGTTATTAAAAGAATCTTTATAGAGAGTACTCAGAACAGAATCTGGCACCGAAAACACTCAGCAAATGCTGTCTGATGTTACTGCAGGCCTGTCCTGGTCCCAAACCCTTGGCCAGTGCACCCTCTTCTCAGACACCTGAGCATCAGGCCAGGCGCCAGGCCGTTACTCATTCCACAGCACATGTGCTTAGATACCTGCCTTCGTTCCTGTGCCTCTCACCGAGGTGCTCATTGCTGGAGAAGGCCTTTCAGTGGTGTTTTAGTGGAGTATTTTACATGGTCATATGAGAATTTGGAGCCCCTGCCATTGACTATAGATAGATTTTGTGCAGACGGGTCCCGAGGGTCTCACACCTGTTACCTCATGCAAGCCTCACCCTTCCCTGTAGTTACTTTTGCCTGCATTTCATAGGCCAGGAAGACTCTGAGGGGTCATCACTTGTACAAGGTCACCCGACCAGAGCCAGTACTCGAATGCCCACGATCAGTGGTGCGCAGTGCTTCTCCCTACTGTGCTGCCTGCTGCCTCGGGGTCCTCAGGGCTACTCCTCCTGAGCCCTGTTCCCACCCCCAGGTACTTTCGGAACCTGTGCTCAGATGACACCCCCATGGTGCGGCGGGCCGCAGCCTCCAAGCTGGGGGAGTTCGCCAAGGTGCTGGAGCTGGACAACGTTAAGAGTGAGATCATCCCCATGTTCTCCAACCTGGCCTCTGATGAGCAGGTGAGATTGCTCCCAGCCTCTCTAACATCCCCTCCCTCGCGTGGGCCCTGCACCAGAAAGGGAATCCCAGAGCTCATCCAGGCCTCTGTCTACCTTCCCCTGCCCCAATCCTCACTCCAGGACTCAGTGCGGCTGCTGGCAGTGGAGGCGTGCGTGAATATTGCCCAGCTGCTGCCCCAGGAGGACCTGGAGGCCCTGGTGATGCCCACTCTGCGCCAGGCTGCTGAGGACAAGTCCTGGCGTGTCCGCTACATGGTGGCTGATAAGTTCACAGAGGTAGGTGAAGGGCTTTTGATGCCCATAGATGGGGACACTGAGCCCTTCCGAGGGGAAAGGGTAAACCACGTGCAGGAGCTGGGGTTTTCCATTAGAGCAGCACAGCGAGATCCCTGTGAGTGTACTGTTGGCCTCCGCTGCTGTATCGTTAGAAAGTCTTTGCATCAGGTACCTGAAAACATGACTAAAATCACCTGAATAGTAAGAGCTATTGCTATTTTTAGTACAAACAACACTACCAGGTAAGTGCCCTTGTGTTTCTCCATTTGTTTCTGAGGAAGCCAAGGCTTGCTCCAGTGAAAAGCCTTGCCTGGAGTCATGAAGTATTGCTGGGTTTGGATCTCTGGGTGGTTCCTTCGTCCATGCGCTGGCCCCTGTTTCTGGTGCCTTTTCTTTGGCTTCATTAACCCAGAGTAGCTGCCAGGCCTTCTTACCTCACCCCTGTTGTCCCTGTCTGCAGCTCCAGAAAGCAGTGGGGCCTGAGATCACCAAGACAGACCTGGTCCCTGCCTTCCAGAACCTGATGAAGGACTGTGAGGCCGAGGTGAGGGCCGCAGCCTCCCACAAGGTCAAAGGTTGGTGCTGGTGCCCAGGACACAGCAAGGCGGGTGGGTGTCCAGGGGGCTGGAGGTGGGGTCAGGACCTCACGTCTCACCTCTCCCTGCCTCCCCCGCCCGCAGAGTTCTGTGAAAATCTCTCAGCCGACTGTCGGGAGAATGTGATCATGACCCAGATCTTGCCCTGCATCAAGGTAACAGGGAGCTCGACGGGAGGAACAGAGTGAGTCTGAGGCTTCCAAAGGAAGCGGAGTCTGGGCGTTGGGACAGCCAGAGGCAAGCAGTTTCCAGCCCTATAGGGCCTCGCAGCACTGCGATCAAAACAGTCGGGGGTCCGGGCTCTAGGCAGAGTCTGCGGCCTGGGGCCGACCTCGGAGGCGGGAGTGCTTGCCCTTCAGAAGCCACTGAGTCTCCTCACCGGCAGAACTTGGCACTGGGGCAGGGGCTATTTAAGCCTAGGAAGGGGGGGCAGGAAAGGAACCACAGTGTGCGTCCCCTTCCTGTTGATGAGCCGCCCTCCGCTGGGTGAGTGAGAAGGGCAGGCGGTGGCTGTTTTCTCAGGGCTTCTTCAGAGTTGGCTCCTGGGTCATTGGTTGCTGCTGCAGGGGTTTCCTGACCCCAGGGCCTCCCCCTGCCTCCTTCCTCTCAGGAACTGGTGTCAGATGCCAACCAACACGTCAAGTCCGCCCTGGCCTCGGTCATCATGGGCCTCTCACCCATCTTGGGTAAAGACAACACCATCGAGCACCTCTTGCCCCTCTTCCTGGCTCAGCTGAAGGATGAGGTAAGAGGGCCAGGAGGGATCTCAGCTCTGTGGGGAGATGACGCGGGTAGACTCCTTCCCCAGGTTGACCAGGAGTCTCCTACTCTCAAGAGGCACCCAGATCTTCTTTGAGTTGATTGTGGATGTAGCTATCTGTGTGATCACTCATCGTTTTTATCAGCCATCGTTTTTTGTGTCCTCACCTCTGTGCTAGTCCTTTTCCTGGGCCTTGGGGATATGAAAAAGGAAAAGCAAGATAATCTTGATTCTCAGAGGCCTTCCGAGACTGGCGGTGGGAGGGGCATATTGGCAGGCACTCCCATGGGTCCACTGAGGTGCTGCAGGTGCTGTGATGGGTCCTCGAGCTCTTTAGGGTTCAGAGAAGGGTGCTGTAATAGAGACCCCAGAATACTTCAGCTTAAACAAGACAGGATTATTTCTCTCACATCAGTCCCACCCTGGGGGATTGGCCCTGCTTACCTCAGCTCTGTCTGGCTCTGAAGTGACTGCTCTAGTTTCTCCATGGAGTAGGTGCCAGACAATAGGCCTGGTCCTCCAAAGGACAGGAGTCATCCTATCTGCTTACAACACCTCACACACCCATTAGCTAGAGCCGGTCACATGACCACAGGGGACAAGAGAGGTTGTTGATGATGACTGGAGAGGCCAGGGATGTCCACAAGGGAAGGACTTTGGATTTGAACCTGTGGGCAAGTTGTGGACCTGGGACAGATCTAGGTGTTAGAAAACATCCCTGAGGCCAATACAAAGAAAAGGTGAGTAAGGTGGCTGGAATGTTCAGGAAAACCAAGGTAGGGGTCTGCAGGGGCCAAGAGGGGCCAGGCTGACTAGTGGTGGTGTTTATCTGAGTCTCTTTTTCCCTAATGGACCCCTTTCATAACGTTAGCTAGTTGTAGATTTGGACATGTACGCATGCAAATTAGCTCATATTCCAGACAGGTGAAGGTGGTCACATAGGCAGTTCCCACTCCACAAGTCTTTCTTGAGAGAAGGGTGGATGGATAAGAAGCTCTTACTTATGATTGTGGGGGTTTTTTGTTTTTTTTTCCTGGGGGAGTCTGTCTTCAGGGCACCTCTGGTGGGCTCAGGTCCCAAACAATCATTAGTTAGGGGACCCGAGGTAGAATAAAGGAGAGGGATATGTTAGGTGTAAAACTTCTGGTGGGAGACATTTTTTAAAGTTTTGCTTTGGTAGGAAGAGAACACTGGGGTGACTCCTGGTGCCACTAGGAGAAGGAAGCTTTTGTAAACCTTAGGTGCAACATCCCTTGTGAGGAGAGCTAAGGCAGCTTGCAGTTGAATCATTCATGTCAGTTTATGCAGCATAGGTGAACAGTGTTGCACAAACATTCCAAGGAGTGGACTATGGAAAGGGTGTGACAGAAAAATAAGACAGCAGGTTGATGAGCATCGGAATTCCTGCCCTCTCCCTGAGTGTCCTGGGCTCGAAGAAGCAAGTTGATTCAGTGTAAGGAGGGCAGCTGTTGGTTCTGAGACTTCTCCTCTAGCCTTCAAACAAGCTAGCAGAATATTGGCTGCCTTCCATTCCTCATGGAGAATCTTGTTGTTTTGATAAAAAGGGATTTATACTTTTCATGAAAGAATTGTTGGGGGGAACTCTTGGGCATTTTCCACTGGGGTTCCAAGTAAGGTTCCCAGTGATTGCCAGGTGGCTGTATCTGGGTCCCAAGACCACCCTTAGGTGGAATGACTTAGAACACCAGCAGGCCTCAGGAAAGTCGGTTACACTCACATACCCTTTCAGCACAGTGCAGGGGCACAGGCTGAAAACAGCAAAGGAAAGGTGTGTGGGAGAGACCAATTGTGTTGCCAGTTTTCTCCCAGTGGACTTGTGGGGACACTACTTACTTCCGTCAAGAACCTGGCGGGCAACACGCGTGGAAGGTTGCCAGCCAGTGGCTCACCTGAGCCTTGGGGCCAGGGTTCCCTTGGTGGGTGGTGGCTCAGACCTGGATTGCCCTTACGGTAACTCAGTCTCCACCTCTTCAGAGGTCAAACTGATACCAAGCAGCCCAAGGCCCCAGCATAAGTGACAGTGATGACCTAGACTGTCCACTGTGGTCCAAGGCCCGGTAAGAAAAGACATTCTTACCTAGTAGGACAATCGAGGGGCTTAGAAGTTCTGTGCTGCTCATGGGCCAGACCTTTCTTTGCAATGTGCAGAATTGGAAGCTGAAACTGTTGTGCACTTGCTTACTTGGTCATTGACTTAGTTCAGTACTTACTTCTCCACCCCAGCGCTCAGGGAGATGTAGAGAGGAGTAACTTATGATGTCTGCCATTCAGGAACACAGGACGTAGGACAGGGCTCTAGTTTGGGTAGCAAGAACTAATCGTGTTGGTGTGTTTCTTTTATATAAGTCTTTGTGTGCTTTATGGAAGTAGCTGGGGTATGTTTTGGTACACACCAAACCAGAGCTCATAATGTTGGTCATCGGAAGCAGCTCAAAAACGTGCTTTTGGAGGGGAGGGAGCTGAATAAAAAAAGAATTAAGATGTGTTATGTACGTGTACCGACTCCCACGACGAATGTATGTACTGCAAACATGCACTAATCAGAATTAAAAAGAACACTCCCCCCCAAAAATGCTTTCTCTCAGCAGACACATTTTGAGCTGGAGACTGCTAGGCGCTGGAGATGTGGGGTATTTGAGGCATGCTGCTTGGGCTCAAGCTGGCAGAGTCATGTGTGTCAGATACTGCAGCCCCACTTTACTCTTAAGAGCCTTGGCCACCCTTTGCAGCCAGGTGGATATTTCATGTCACAGATTGATGCCCAGTGAGGAGCTCTTGCTATCTGAGAGCCGTCAGAGCAGCGCCAGCATCAGAGTCATGTCTGCACTCTTTATTTCCCTCACTGTATTGTATTTTCTCCTTGTGGTACCTGCAGGTTAGAATGGCTCAGCGTATCTTGTGATCCTCCAGCATGGTTTAAAAAGCTCCTAACTTAATCTATGTTCCCTGCTCTGTGTGTGCCTCCAGCATGTCCCCAGGCCTAGAGCTGGATGTGGGCGAAGTAGCCCTTGGGAGAGGTTGGTTATTTGCGAAGCAGGTGGAGTTGAGCTCTTTTCATCTTGTTCTGGGATGTGGGTGCAGTGCATTCTCTCAGAGTTCCCCTGTCCTCTCCTCAGTGCCCTGAGGTGCGGCTAAACATCATCTCCAACCTGGACTGTGTGAACGAGGTGATTGGCATCCGGCAGCTCTCTCAGTCCCTGCTCCCTGCCATTGTGGAGCTGGCTGAGGACGCCAAGTGGCGGGTACGGCTGGCCATCATCGAGTATATGCCCCTGCTGGCTGGGCAGCTGGTGAGTGAGGAGGCCTGGGGGCTTGGAGACTTGGTGTAGGCCGTGACAGCTGCCTAGAGCATTGGAAGAAGGGATGCAGGAAATTGGTTCTTAGAAGACAGACAGAATTCAGGAAGAGGGTGGAGGGAAAGGGGTGCCTCGGGTGAGGTTGAGAAGCATCCCGTCTCTGGGGTGGGTGTAGTTTTCCTGGGATCACTGGTATCACTCCCTGCCCCCTGTTCCTTGAGCCCTTACCTTCTTTTCCCATACAGGGAGTGGAATTCTTCGATGAGAAACTCAACTCATTGTGCATGGCCTGGCTCGTGGATCATGGTGAGTTCCCCCAAGAGGACAGCGGGGGTGGGGGTAGTTCCAAGAAGGATGGGCAGATGGGCCGAGGTCCTTCCCCTGCCACTGGATGCCTACATAGACCTGCTGTCTTGCTGTTGAGAGCCCTAAGAAGTGCATGCTGGGAGGGAACATAGCAGATCACTCAGGGCTGCCTGGTGTCGCGAGTCAGAAGGCCGCCCTCCTTGTTGTCAAAGCTTACAAAAATCACTTGCCATCCTTCCACCCTATATTTATCCTGTGAAACATGAGATTTCTCATCCCAGTGTCTCAGGCGTATGGTGAGAACTGCTCATTGTTTTCACTCGGGTGGTGGAAAATACTAGTTAATGTTCACCTTTATCAAGCGCTATGTGAAGTACTAAGTGCTAAATAATTAGTATGGCCAAATCACTTCTCAGAACTTGTTGGCCCTTCTTTATAATGAGGCTAACAATGGAACCTTGAAAAGATACTGCTTGAAAAGAAGACACTACATAAAGCATGGGGTGCTGGTTTGGTTTGGTTTGGTTTGGCTGAGTTTATTGGCTTACCGGTGGCCCACGACCATGGGCTGCTCAGTAAGTGATGGTGAGCGTGACTCTTAACTCCACGCGCCTCAGTCCTTCACCCCTGAGTCACCTCCCCTCTCGCTCTTACCTTGCTGCAGTCTATGCCATCCGCGAGGCAGCCACCAGCAACCTGAAGAAGTTGGTGGAGAAGTTTGGGAAGGAGTGGGCCCATGCCACGATCATCCCCAAGGTCTTAGCCATGTCTGGAGACCCCAACTACCTGCACCGCATGACTACGCTCTTCTGCATCAACGTGAGCATCCACCGCCTCCTGGCTCACCCTCAGGAAGCTGGACTGCCTGGGAGAGATGGTGGGAGGGGCCTCTGCTGAGACACCAGGCTTGGAAATGGAAAAATGGCAGGGACCCAGGGTGCCAGGAATGAGTCCTGGGGAAGTGCAGGCCACAGCTTGAGGCTCCCAAGAGCGAGGTCACAGGGCCGCTGTGGGCAGGGACTTGCATGGGGGGAGATCCAGGCGGGGAGACAGCCTGTGAGCAGTGATCTCCAGAGCTTTCCAAGAACCCTCTGCTTCCCTGCTAAACAGATGAGCACATTCCTCTGAGATGGAGTGGCTGAACTGCAGCTCTGGAGTCAGACCTCGTTTTAAATTCTGACTCTGCCACACATTAGCTGCGGACCGTGGGGAAATTACCTGACCACTTAATGCTTAGTTTTTCTCACCTGTAAAGGGATTTGTGCTGGTAGAGTAGCCAGTGGGTTGTGAAGATTAATCTTGTTATATATACAGAATGCTTAGAACAGTTATGCTGTGTAGAGGAAGTGCATTTACCCATTTTCATTATCATTACAGTTATCACATGTACTACTAACATAAATCACTCTCAGAGCTAGAATTAAAGGATGAGATTTAGAAATAAATGTAAGTGTTCTAGTAATTTCTTCCCATGCCATTGCATTCAGGAGGGATCTCGGGTTAAGAATCGAGGCCCATCCCCAGAGAATGAAGTAAGTCTGAGGACAGAGAACAGGAATCCCAGAGTGGAGAAGTAGTGTTAGCGGAGTTGGGAGCTTCTAGAGATAAACTGCCCTTGGGGTGGTGCTTCTAGAGCCAGAACCTCCCATGTTGCCCAGCCTCAACCTGGACCAGATATCCAGGAGGAAGGGAACGTGGGGCTTAGCCGTGAACTTCGCATAATCACCTCTGTGCCACTTGCTGGCCCCCAGGTGCTGTCGGAAGTCTGTGGGCAGGACATTACCACCAAGCATATGTTGCCCACAGTCCTGCGTATGGCTGGGGACCCAGTGGCCAACGTCCGCTTCAATGTGGCCAAGTCCTTACAGAAGATAGGCCCCATCCTGGACAACAGGTGAGGCCTGGGGGCTCCTCACGTGCCAGCAGGGGCTTGTTCTGGGCATCTCGATCTTTGACCTCTAAAGATATAGCCCAGGCTTTGAGGCCTGGGACTGCTCTTTGCTTGCTCTGAGTACCTAGGCTCTGCTCTTCCGTTCACTGTGTGTGTTTCTGAACTGTAGAATGAGAATTCACATGGCCTACTTCGTAGAATGGAATGAAAGAGAAGGTGGCAGCTCTGTAAACTAGTAATAAGTGATTAGAAAATGAAATTACCAAGCATTTTATAGATAAACAGTATGATTGAAAAACACTGTGAATGCTGAAATTTAAAAAAAAATTTACAGAGACACTTGCCATTATTTCCCCTCAAAATCCTCCTCATTTCAAATACATTTAGTCCATCTTGCTGAAGCAGTTCTGGAAGTCCTCTTTCATGAGTGTTTTTGGTTGTGTTTTCATGGCTGCCTCAGTGTCCTGAATTGATTAAAAGTATTTACCTTTCTGCTCATTTTTGACTTTGGGGAAGAGGCAGAAGTGACACAGTGACACAGTGAACAGATCCAGTGAACAAGGTGGATGAGAGCACACCATAATGTTTTTATGGCCTGCCTTTCTGTTGGATGGTGCTCGGCAGCAGCATTCACTGAATTTTTTTTCACTTCTTATAAAAACGTGGAAGATTTCCAAAACTACTTCAGGAAAATGGCAAGAATGAAGGGATAACTGTGTTTGAAGCAAGGGAGAGTATTCCAAGAGGGATTAACGGCAATGTGTCTTTTACTGTAATAAATTTTTCAATTTAAACATTCGTTGTATATTTTGATAACTCTGTATATCTGTGTGTATATATACATATATATATATGTTTTATATATATATATATATATATATATATATATACACACACACACACACACACATACTTACATATGTGAGTGACAGACATCAAATAGCCAGGAATAAATTGAATGAAAGATGTGTAAAAACTATAAAACATTGTTTTCAGAAATTTATGTAGGACTTACACAATATCCACGTATGGGATAGTTCCCTGAATTCATCTTTATGGTTTTTTTCTGTTTTTTTTTGTGAGTACCGGGGATCGACCTCAGGACCTCGCATGCCACCAGGCGCCCGTGCCGCTGAGCGATATCACCAGCCCTTTTTTCGCATGTGGGTTCCGGGAGTTGAACTCGGGCCCTCACACTTGCCAGGCAGGCGCTTACACTGCTGAGCTATCTCACTGGCCCCTGAATTCATCTTTAAATTTGGTATAAACCTATTAAATATCAGCAGATTTGTTAGTGAAAAATTGGTTGATTCTGGTAATAACAGGAATGCAAAGACTGAATTAACCAAGGTGTCTTAGTTACTTTTCTTGCTGCTGAGACAAAATACCCAAAATCCACAAGTTAAGGGAGGAAAGGTTTATTTAGCTCACAGTTTGTAGAGGTTTCAGTCTGTAATCAGCTGGCTCCAAGGCAGGGTGGCATGCAGACAAGCAGAGGAGAAACAGTTCACGGTGGGCAGAAGGTAGCAAAGCAATAAGGGATAACCACAGCTCTTTCTATCCCTTTTGGAATCTTAGCCAGGCTACTTAGGGCCAGTAGCACTCACACCCTTCATCCTAGGGCCCTTGATCCTAGCACTGCACCATGAATTAATCCCAGCAACACATTCTAGATCCAGACACTTCTGAGAAAGCCCCACCTTTGACCGCCGGAGGCTTTGGGTGGGCATCTAGACAGGCGCCGTAACACAAGGCAACCCTAAAGAATAGAGTTAGGCAACCTCCTCTCCCAGAAACCAGGACTTTCAATGCCACCATAATTCAGATAGTGAGGTTTCAGCACAAGTAAATTCATATATACCTGGAGCACAGAATCAAGGGTGCAGAAAGGGACCTAAGAACACACGAAAGCAGGCACCATTGCAGTTCAGTGAGGAGATGCTCATATTTTCCAAAAACAACTGGATCACTTGGATGTCCACATAGTGAAGAAACTGCCTGAGTGCATAATCAAATTAATTTGAAATGATAGACTAGATAAAAGAAGACTTCTAGAAGAAAATGTAGATGTCTTCCTCACTTGGGTAGACACATTTGCTAGACAGCAAAAGGAAGAGATGGAGAAGGTAGGCTTCAGTAAAACGAAGAAGTGTTTATCACAAGGCAACATTTTATAGTAAAATAGCAAGCCACTGACTGGGGGAGGTATTTGCAGTACACATCTCTGATAAAGGACTCTCCCGGAATACTTGTCAGTTACACCTCCATGAGGTATCACCGCGCACTGCCGGGAGGGCTGCACGGGCACCGGTGTGGGTGAGGATGCAGGGCTGCTGCTTGCTCACCTCAGCAGAAGCGCCGCCAGCGGCTGAGCCCCCTGCGAACTGCTGGGAGGTGGTGCGGTGAATCCCCACGCACACAGGAGCCAGCCCTCACACGCCTGCTCTGTATCCCAGAGAGAGGAGCGCTCATTTCTGTTGCGAGAGTGTTCACCGTGGCTTTATGCATAGCAGCCATGAGACAGAAACAACCCTAACGCCTGTCACAGTAGAGTGGCTGAGTTCTGGTTGATTCATGTGACAGGAAGCTACTCAGTAAGTAGAAGAGATACCTGCTCGAAGCAACAACATGGTGACTCACAGGCATCCTATGAAGGGAGAGGCCAGACCCGAGAGCAAAACACCATTACATAAAGTTCAAAAATAGACAGCAAGACTAGATGGTCAAGTGAGAACAGTGGTTCCAGGGGGCAAGGGGCGCTGGCTGTTAATTGGAAGGAGATACGTGGAGCCTCCACGGCTCATTTCTCTGAGTTCCACAGCCCCATGCTTCTGTTTTTTCTCTCAAAGCTGCCTTTGTTTCCCAAAACTGTTAACTATCATTCAGGCAAGTTTCCCAGGGCCGCCTTAGATCAGGGTGGATGCTTCCTCTGGTCCCCTACAGGGACAAGAAGGTCCCCTTTGACTCTCTCACCAGGTCCATGACCTGTCACCGGTTTGGGCAGTGCCTTTCTCTTGGTCTAGTTTTGACAGGAGCAGGAATCGAGTGACGTGCCGCTTTTTCACCGCTGGTGCACTGTTGGCCTCAGTAAGTTCGCGTTCAGTCAGCGAGAGGCTCCGTCACTCAGCCTCAGACTTTAGGTTCTGTCTTCCATGGTTTGCTTTCCCGGACTGCACTGAGCAACCTGCTCCGGGCCCAGAGACGTCAGACTGACACCCTTGGGAGTGATTGTACCGGAGGCCTCAGGGACTTCTAATTCGGGGGTGTGCATATGTCCATCTGCTTGTCCCGGATTCCTGAGACTCCCCTCACTCTTGTTTGTCTGTCTGGGTGCAGCTTCTTGCTCAGGGAGCCCTCTGCTCACCTGTGGCCCCTTGCCCAGCCTGGCTCACCATCTCCTCTCCTTTTGTCCTTCCAGCACCCTCCAGAGTGAAGTCAAGCCCATCCTGGAGAAGCTGACCCAGGACCAGGATGTGGACGTCAAGTACTTTGCCCAGGAGGCTCTGACTGGTAAGGCCTTGAGCACTTAGGGCCCCTACAGGCAGGTGATCTGCAGGGGAGCTTGGCCTGCTGGGAAGGGAGCAGTGCTGGAGCAGTTGTGAGTTGGGGAGAGCTGTGATTCTGAGTCTGGCCCATTCCTGTCTCTCCAGTTCTGTCTCTTGCCTGATGCTGAATGAGAAGTCAACACCAGCGTCTGATGTCCATCCTCCAACCCCACCAAGTACCTCCCTCGGGGAGACAGTGGGGGCTGTGGACTACCACTCCCTGTGCATGGTCTGACCCCAGGCCCCTTCCCCCAGCACGGTTCCTTCTCTCCCCAGCCTGAGAAGACTTCTCACTGTCCACCCCACAAGGGGCTGGGGAAGCGCAAGGTGGGGCAGGACAGCGACCCTGGGAGGAAGGGGCTGCTCCTGCCCTGCCCGTGGTGGGGAAGAGGTGTGAATCCCAGGTCACTGGTTCCTGCTGCTGTAATGGGGACCCCTCGCCCTTCTGTTACCCATCTCCCTTCCTCCCTCTTCCCCTCCAGTGGTTTTTTGTGTCAGTTGTGCTGTTTTTATTTTATTCCTTTTCTCCCCTTTTCACAGAGAAATAAAGGTCTAGAAAGAGTGCTGTGGTTCTGAGTCATCCAGCATGGAGGAGCATGTGCCATCCCAGGGCCACAAGCTCTTTCCTCTCTGGGGAGACTTGCCCTGGAGCTGTCACACTGGGTGTCCCAAGACTTGGGAGGATTCTCTGGGGTCCAGCAGCAGTGCAGCTGGCCTGCAGGTAGAGGGTCCCCAAGGCATCTCTGGCCTACAGTCTGTGGAACAGTGCACTTACGCAGATGTCAGCAGAGCACGTGGGGGGTAAGAGCAGAGGATGAGTTTCATGCTGTGTAAGATGGGGTGGCCTAGACCTAGGGGCTCTTTGTGCGCACCAGGTGAGTTAGGCCCTTCCAGGTGGGAAGCCCCATGTGGCTCGCAGTGTGCAGTCAGGGCTGGCTGCAGATGGCCCACACACCACACACCCTGTGGGTAAGGACCTGTATGCTGGGGAGATGGTTTGGGCCCTGTCTCAGGGAGTCAAGGTAAGCGGGGCTATAACAGCGCAAAGGGGACCGTGGGGAACAGACCCATAGGGACCTTTTCTTCATATAGAAGCTCCGAGTTTTAGGTGGGTACATGACTGCCCAGAGTCAAGGCATTTCCCCTACTGCTTGCTCCTGCCTCGGCCACAGCACCTGGTGTCCAGAGAGCCTAGGTTACTACCGACACGAGCTCCTCTCGCAGCGCTGTTGCTCACAGTGCAGGTTTGAGGCAGGAAGAGCAGGCAAGTAACATGGCAGTGCTTTCCAGCTGGGCAGAGCTGAGCACAGCCTCTAGCAGTCTCCCACTTCCGAGTTCAGGGAAAGTTGCTTCCCCTGCTTAGTTCCCTACAGCATGGGCATTAAGGCCAGGGTAAGGGGTGGGCAGCAGATTCCAGCTTCTGAGCCTCCCTTGGGCAGAGGACAGGGCAGTTGTTTCGCATCCAGCCTGCCAGGCTCACAGGTTTCTCCAGGCTGTCCCTGATTAGAGTCTGGCCGGGCCGACCGGGAGGTTAAGCCCCGTGCAGCCCGCAGCTCTGTGACGTTTGGCACTGAGGGAGCAGGGGAAGGACTGCCTGAGTCAGACCCGACAGTTGGCTTTGCTTTGGGTTTGTCAATTTTACGGATCTCTGAATGTTTTTTATAGAGGGTATTTTTTCTAATGATATAATTTAAGAATACATATATTCTAGCAGCAGGACCTGTGAGCACGTGGCACCGGTGAACCTGAGGGGGACATGGGTGCACAGTGCCACCGTCAGCCTCCCTCCGTGGCCCTGGGCAGCAGGGGAAGCCAGCCAGGCTCTCAGTCTGCGCAGCGTTGACCGCACCCCTTCTCTGAGGGCAGGCTCCTGGGATGCCCTAAAGCAGCACCCCGAATGTGGCCCAAACAGAAAACACTTTGTTTTTAGAACAAAATGTATGTTTGAGAAGACCAGACATCCTTGGTTACAAAAAAAAAAAAAAAACAGGTAGCTTCTTCACGAGATGATCTAGAATGAGAACTGATAGATTTTCTCTACCTGTATGAACTTTTTATTTGTGGAAACTTAACCTTCCCAGGAGGATTAGAGGAAGACTGTATGGCCAGAAATAGCAGACTCCTAGAGACAGCCTAGGGCAGTGATGGTGAACCTTCTAGAGCTTTTAATGCTACAGCCTGCTGTGGCATGTGTGCCGTAGGTTCGCCACCATTGGCCTAGGGCAAGGGGAGCGTAGCCTGGGGTACCTGGCATTCTGGCACCTGCTAATGGGGCCAGGTTGGGTCACAGGCTCCCCGAGGGTCAGGGAAGGGGAATGCCTCAAACATAATTGCTGGTATTTTTAACTTCCCCATGTTTCTGGATGTCTGTCCCTTTCTCTGTTCTACCTGCCAGTAAACAGACATCAGTGGGGTCCTCAGCACTAACTGGCTGGCCACAGTATTTTCTATCTGTCACTGGTGCCTTTCTGCTCACGCAGGAGAAGGAACTGTGATCACAGAGATGTCCACTGGTGACTCGCCTTGGGCTAGGGTTCCTGCCTTGTGCTGACGTTCCTCTTCAGCCTGAGGTCTAGATTAAGCCTGGCTCGTCTCCGGGATCTGGTTCTCCTGATCCTCTGCATGCCCGTGCTCAGGAAGACAGCTGTGGGCTGAGCACTGGGCATGGCCTGGGATCTCAGAGCCTCACACCTACTGATTTTTCAGGGGTCTCTCTGCCTTTGGCCTAGTTGAGTTGAACCTACTGAGACAAGCCTTGTGGAGAACACTGTCCCTTCTGTGGTAGGAACGAGGTCATTCACCAGGGTTTCTGCAAACCCACCCTTGGTGGGGTGGCTCCTCCCTCGGGTTAGTGAACTCCAATCCTGCAGCTCCTCATTGCTGTCCTAATTTCAGACGCCTCAGGTTCTCCCCTCTTCACTGGAGGCTAAATTCTTATCCTAGATCTTAGGTCTTGTCCTAGTCATTTGGGCTGCTATAACAACACCTCAAACTGGTATTGGGCATCTCAAATAAGCTTACGAATAGCAGAGATTTATTTCTCATAATTTTGGAGGCCAGGAAATCTGAAATCAAGATATTTGTTGAAGCCAAACATGTGTGGTGGCTGAGCCTATAAATTCAAGACCAGCCTAGGCAATGAGACCCCATCTCAAAAAAAAGATGCTTGCAGGTTCGGTGTCAGATGAGCGCTCACTTCGGCTCACAGATAATGCCTTCTAGCTGTGTCCTCACTTGGTAGAAAGGGCACATGACTCCCCTGAGCCCATTTTATAAAGGCACTAATTCCCTTTGTGAAGGTGTCACCCTCAACCTAATCACCGTCCATATGAGTCTCACAACACCCTCATGACTTGTGCAGGCCAGGTGTCTTCTCAGAGGATGATGCAGTGTCCAAAATCAGGACCTGGAAGTCTGAGCTGTGTCACCCAGTCCCCTCCTATTATATCTCACACCATCCCCAAGGGAACAAGATCCAGGATGAGCTCCATCACTTTTCACTCCATAGGTGGACAGAAAATGAAATAAGTGGCCCATTTTCTGAGCCCCTGTTAGCCATCCCCTGAGGGCTTTCATTGAGAGGGAACAATTCCAGCATCTCTCCAGAGGCTGTGGCCCTAGGACCTCATAGATTCAGGGTCCCCTTTCATGTAGAGATTAAGGATCTCCTTGGAGATTCTGGGGTCAAACAGGCAGAGCCTTAACGTCCAGTGGTCCACCTTTGCCACCCTTCTTGCCTCTGCATTGATGCTGGTAAATGCGGGCCTGGAACTCCAGTCACTCTCCTTTCTCTAGGCAAATGGCAGACAGCCATTATTTATAAATACTGTGGCTTTATATCTTGTCTGTGTTCCTTATTTTTAGTGTGGATACAATCCTTTTCTTTTTTTGGGAAACAGATTTGTGGTCCTCACTTGTGTATCAGTCAGTGGTTTTCTACTGTGCACAGATGTTCTCTTGGAGTACAAAGCACTGTCAGTAGAATTATGCTTCCTGAGGCCAAAGCTTCCTCTTTCCTACATGAGCAAGGTTTCCATCACCTCCACAGCACTCTGCAGCTCAGCCCTGTCGTGGAGGTTTAGTCCAAAGGCCTGGCGTGGAAGGCAAATGGTAAGGAAGTGTTGGGAGGAGACTCTATTCTCCTGTAGGGATTCTGCCCTCTCGCTAGGCTTTCTATGCCAAGGGGAATGGCAGGGCTTTAAAGTAGCAGCCTGAAAAGAAAAAACAAAAAACAACAACAAAAAGCAGCTACAACCTTGATGATAAGAGGAGAAGAAAATCAAGCTATTATATGAACAAGCAGCTGATGAATCTGTGGTCTTTATTCTTAAACTTGTAAGAAGTCTAAGGATAAAAAGGTGGGATGATGCATGGGCTAACTGAATGAGAACTTTAAAAAAAAAACAACCTCTAAATATAAAGGAAGTTAACATTTATTTAAACTTCTATTTGTTTTCAAAAAATATTCATAATCACTTTATAACTGGTTAAGTGAACAACTGTTATTTTTAGGTTGACAACATCTGAGGGCTAAATATGCAGTTTGTAAAACTACAGATACATTTGATACATGAGTCGTAACTCTTAAGTGCTCTCCTCTATATAATATGCATTGCGTATGGACCTTAAACATTAAAAAATGGTCAGTAAAGCTTTTAGCATGTCTGCTGTTTGTATTCAGTACCATTCAGGTTTAACGGAAAACCTGTCATTTAAACATTTATAACCTAGTCTACAACTATTACCTTTAACTAAATAAGCATTTTCTTATTATAGAAATAAAATACATTTATACATTGGGAGGTAAATCTATTTCTGGTCGTTAGTCCTAAACTTGTAAGAAGTCTAAAGCTGTCTTGATTCTTGTCAGTGCTGTTACCCTATGTAGACCTGTTAAAGAATTCAAAATTTTGCCTCAAAAGTAAAAGCTACGTTTGACATGTAAAGAATTTCTGTGTAGTTGTAATGTTATTGCTAATTTCTTTGTATGTTAAATATATTTATGTCCCCCAATTGTACAAGCCTTATACAAAACTTACAAAAAAAAAAAAAATACACCTTGTCATACTGGTGGCACTTAAACTAAAATTGTAATGGTAAACGTTCTCTGGTTTGTTTGTGTGTTCCTAACTGTGATAATCAGACACATCCACGAGGGTCACTCCAATGACTAAAAGATGAAGTTTTAGTCCCCTGGAGAGCACATCCGTGAACACTCACATTCTACCTAACAGGACTGCAATTCTGACAAAACTGGCTCTCTTACGTTTCTGAGATTGTTATACTAACTGGTTTTGCTCTTATTATCTTTGTTTTACATTTTCCTTGTAAAACATTATAACTGTTGTCTGTTAACATTCTTCAGGAGAATAACTTAATTTTCAGGATTCAAGAACCATCCAGTGTCCAGCTATTCCCACATCTAGTTCCAGACCCCCCCCACGCACAATGCCTAGCAGTCTCTAGCTGTTATCCTAAACCGGTAGTCACCTGGGTCCCAGGAAAAACAAGGCCTGATGTAACTGAAATCACCTCAGAGACAGTTATTTCATTAGAGTAATGTTGCCTCTCAAGCCATGCAGATTCCTCCAGAGCTACCAAACAAGGACTAAAATAGTGATAAATGAGCACAGCCCAGCACAGCACTCCATAGGACCGCTCCCTTCGTGTGAATGGGCCATGTGACTGTCTTCATCAGAATGTGCCCCTCCAGCTAGTCAGGCTGGAGTCTTTTTCCAGTTAAAGCTTTGCCTGTAAATTCATACTGTTGCTTTAGTTTTAATTTCCATTATCACTAAGGCAAAACCCCACACTAGCTGGTGACAACAGCGGCCATTCACCACACACAGATTGTGAACTTCGCATACAAGCCCTCACTGATACTTCTCATACCTAGACTACTCTGAAGGGGTAATGCTCTGGTACCTCCTCTGATCCCCTGTCTTGGGGTGTTTCCTTATCCAATATAATTGGTTTAGTAAAATGAGAAGAACAGGTAAGGGGCAGGTAATTCTGGGGCTGGTTCTGGGGTTCCCTTACCCTCTAAAATCAACTGGGACTCGAGATGATGGAACCGCTTTAAATGGGCCTGATTTATGTCTGATTTTCTCAGATATTGTTAAATTCATCTCTAGGTACATAGAAACCAGAGGAGCCTCAGACCACATGGTAAATGGAAATTGGAATTAGCACTATGTGTCATTTAGACTGAGCTCAGTCTCGTGAGGACAAAGCAATAGTTCTTTCTTTTCTGAAGCACTCCACTCTCAGGCAGCCTGGTACAAGAATGCAAGTCATTACAGAGCCCTAGAATCCCATGCTACATCACAGAGCAATGCAGCAGTCCCACTAAAATCCTGAGTCAGTTTAAAACTCAGTAAGCAAGAGTATTGCTTTGACCCAGCAGTAGACCGGGAAAGCCATAGAACAGCATGCAGAGGTGTTCACAGGAGACCACTGAAGTTGCCAGCTGGAGAAAGGCTGGATGGAACTGGGACTCAGCTGCAAACAGCAGCAGAAGCTGGGAGAGGTGACTTCTGTAGCAAATAGCAGAGCCTCTGGCAGGAATTCAGTGGGGAACCCGAGGCTACTACCTGTCCGTAGAAGGAGCACTGGCATCCTGCCAGCATCCTGAGATCACCAGAAATTTCCAAGCATGGTGTTCTTTGTATTTCTTTTTTCCTGAATAGATGAAGAAAAAAAGCCTTTGACAAAGTGCAACAACCATGTTATGTTAAGAACTAGAAATAAAGAAGATATGAATAGAAAAGGAAGAATTAAAACTTTTTTTGCAGATATGATCCTTTACATAGTAGAGTCCAAAACTCCACCAGAAGACTCAAACCTGATAAACTAATTGAGCACGGTAGCAAGATACAAAACCACCACACACACATACAAAAAATAAACAGCATTCCTCTACAATGATGAACCTACCAAGAAAGAAATCAAGAAAACAGTTCCATTCATGGTGGTTTCAAAAAAAAAATTAAATACCTAAAAATCAACCTAACCAAGGAGATGAAAGATCTCTATAACAAAGCTATAGTTTACTACAGAAAGATTGAAGAGAATATTAGAAAATGGAAGGACAGCATGTGTTCCTGGATAAGCAGTCAATATTGTCAAAGCAGCTATTACCAAAAAGGGTATACAGCTTTAATTTAATACCAATGAAAATACCAATAGCATTCTTTCCAGAACTAGAAAAATATAATCCCAGAATTTTTATGGAAGCAGAGGAGACCCAGAAAAGCAAATCCTGAGCAAAGAGCAAAGCAGGACATATCACAAGCCCAGATTTCAAGTTACACTACAGAGTTATGGTAATGAAAACAGCATGGTACTGGCACAAAAGTAGAAATGACCAATGGAATACAATAAAAGACATGGAAACAGCCCCATGTACCTTTAGCCATCTGATCTTTGGGAAAGGATAAATAAATGCTGGAGGTAGCCTGTTTAACAAATAATGCTGAGAAAACTAGTTATCTACATGCCGAAGAGTGCATCTAGGCCCATATCTCTCACCGTGTACAAAAATCAAAATGGATCAAAGACCTACATATAAAAACAAACACTAAATTTGTTGAAAGATAAAATAGGTAAATCACTTGATGAAGTAGGCCTAGTGAAGGACTTCCAGAACAACCCTAGTGGCACAAGAAATAACACCAAAAGTCAACAAACGGGATCACATCAAAATAAAAAACTTCTGCACAGCAAAGGAAACAACAGAATGAAGAGACAACCTGTAGAATGGGAAAATTTTTTCTGCCAGCTACTCTTTGGACAGTGGAATAATATTTGGAATATATAAAAACTCAAAAAAACAGGCCTTCCCAAACAAAAGAATCAATAAAAAAAATGGGTAACTGCAAGCAATACACACTTTTACAAAAAAAAAAAAAAAAAACCTTGAAATTCTATCTTAATCTGGTAACAGTAACTATCATCAAGGACTCAAATGCTGCTGAGGGTGTGAGGGAAACTTTCTGCATTGCTGGTGGGGATGTAAACAAGTACAAACAATAGAAATCAGTATGGAAATTCCTCAAAAACTCAAAATAGAAATTCCATTTGATGCAGCTATATCCCTCCTGAGTCTCTACCCAAATTAGTCATTATAATACAATGATATGTGTGTGGCTTCTCTTATATGAGAAACCCAAAATATAATTTAAAGAGCAAAATAAAGGAGATATGGTAGTAAAAAGGATATAGACTTTCTGTACATGGGAGGGTATGTGAGGAAGCGGGGAGAAGGAAGTTGGGCAATAAATATATACCAGGAGTAAAACAAGGAATTTTAAAAACAAAATAACTGAGACATGTCAACATAGAAATCTAAGACAAAAAATAGAATAGCTCTGTAGAAAGACCACCAAGTAAGATGACAAATATATCCTCAATATTATCAATTAATATAGTAAAAAATATTCTTGAAATTTTTAAATATTCCTTCATTATATCCACTTGGGTACTTTTTCAGGAGATATAGCTAGGAAATAAGAATTAAAGTAAATAAATAAAAAAATTCCACCTATTTAATCAGTTAAACAACTAGAACAAGATAAATAGCAAATAAAATGCACTTTTTGATAAGCAGATTAAAATTTTTATTTATTTATTTATTTATTTATTTATTTATTTATTTTTTGTGGGTACCGGGGGTCGACCTCAGGACCTCGCACGCCAGCAGGCGCCCATGCCGCTGAGCGATATCACCGGCCCCTTTTTCGTATGTGGGTTCCGGGAGTAGAACTTGGGCCCTCGCGCTTGCCAGGCAGGCGCTTATGCCGCTGAGCCATCTCACTGGCCCTAAAATTTTTAAAATTACTATTAGCATAAATTTTAAATTTTACACATTTTTGGTACAATTTCCCAGTACTATTGCCTGATGGATCGTAATCATGATCTGATTAATATGGATGCACACACCCACACCCATGCATACATGTACACACACATACCCAAGCACATAAGTCTTACGTATTTAGGAGTGTATATGTACACACATGTACATGTGCGTATACCATCATCACTGATTACATGAGAGTCTGGGGGGAGGAAAGAATCAAAAACAGAATTTTCTTCAAAAACATACTATTTACACATTCCTCAGATCTGGGGGTTTTCCATTCCTCATCCAGGCAAAGCAAAACCTGCATGCACTGCAGTCACTGCTCCGGAGCAGAAAGGGGCTGAGAGCTGGGAAACATCCAGCCACTACTGCAGCTGTGTTCACCAGGAGCCAGTTGGGATTATAAATAAGAGACAACCAAACTTGAAAGATGCAGGAGGGTGTGTAAAAAGAGACATAGGTGCTGACCAGGAGAAGGATGGTTTTGGTAGCTCTGGACTCGGGAGAAGATCCGGGGCTGACATGAGTCCCGTGGATGTGTCTCATCTGCTGCTTGTGCCTGTATGGGATGGAAACCATGGAGCTGCTGGTCCAGAGCATGAGCCCCACACACAAAGCATCAGGGAGGGACAGCAGGACTACATGCAATAACAGGAGAGGTCTGTCATGATAAGTAGAGGAACAGTATCCAAAATCTTGTAGGCTTGTGAGGTTTTCTTTGTCCCCATTCCCAGTCATGTACATAAGAAAAATATTATTTACAAGGCTGTACAGGACCCAGATTGGGCATAAGAGGGAGCCAACATACTTGGGAGCTTTCACTTTAAGCCCTGCCCACCTGGAGTCCCTGGGGCTGATGGTGATGGCCTGGAAGACACTCAGGAAACAGGTGCTGCCAATGGACCCACCCCTGCCCACTCTGTGCAGATAGAACAGCAGTTTGCACCCCACATCACCGAGGGAAACTTGCCAACCAAAAGCTGCTATTGTCTGGGGAACTCCTTTACACAGAAGAGTTAAGAGGTTGGCTACAATCAAGTGCTTAAGAATCAGATCTGTGCACCTTAACCTGCACCCAGTGAAGTAGAGGAACAGATAATGGTAGAGGAGACAAGAATTTCCTAGAACCCCAAACATAGTCTGTAGTAAGAAGATCACTCCTATAACCACTTCACTGGCTGCCATCCTGCCAGTTTCCTGCCTTCTGAACCATGGACCCTGCAAGGGAAGATGAAGCATAGGCTGCGTGCACTGGGCCACGAGGACCAACAGTCTTCATTAGCCAGTGGCTTTCACCAAGAGCTGCTCAATGTTTTCTTAAGTGGGTTCCAAGTTTGTGGTGGCTTGTAAGAGTTGATTTACAGGTTTAGAAATCATTTGTGATACACAAATCCCTACTGTGAAGGCCGAAACAGTGATAACTCATTCTTCATCATCTTTAAGGCAGGCACTAGTATGACTAAACAAAAAGAGGAGGAGAATGTAGGCCAAGAGAGGTTAGGCACCTGTCTAAATTCATACACTGATTTTAGCCAGGGTGGAGTCAACTCTGGCTGAATGGAAAAGGCACAGTATAGCAAACAGTCACACTTCCCTGGAAGCTGTTTAGCCAGGTTCTTTAAGTAATCCAGCTCTACATTTAGTTTTTTATACCTCCCTGTGACCTTCTAAATTGGTAGTACTTTGTGATTTTTGTTGTAGCAAGGTTCCGTTTGCTTGTAAATGTTTATTTCTATTGGCCAGTGTCAGTTATGTGTGACCATTTAAGTATCTTAATTAATGTGGCTTCACAGAAGGCTACCAAATGACTCACTTAGTGCTCTCTTAGGAACCAAGTACAGTGGCATGGATCATGGGAATTGTTCAATAATCTCACAACACAATAATTTCACAAACTAATGTTTGGCACATAAAGCACCAGCATATGATCAAAGACTATATGGTAGAAACAAAATGATCACTGACTTCGGATGACACACGAATGCGCTAAAGTTCAGTAACACTATTAGCAATGAGTCAAGATGGGTGAATTATACTCCACCCAGCACCATATGTGCAGACTGGCCTATGTGCTGCATGATGTCTTACACACTTAAAAATTGAAATAAACCCAGCCTGGGTAACTCAGTGACTTAGCAAGAACCTGTCTCAAAATAAAAAATAAAAAGCCTGAGAATGTAGCTCAGTACATTGCCCCCATGTTCAGTTCCAAGTACTGAAAAGAAAAACTTGAGATAGATTTTGGGGTCAAGTGTACAGTTTTAACAGAATGTTTTCATTTTTTAAAAAAAATTTAGGATCCCTGCAACACTGAGCAGAACTTAGAACTTCCCATGTCTCCTGCACAACTCTGAGCCTCTTCCACTGGCAAATTCTCTTATCAGAGCAGAATATTCATTTCAGTAAACATTTTTCCAAGGTGATACACAGCTAACAAATGTTGTTGGGAAACCATAGTAATTATGTTAACTTGTCCTTAAATGGTCCTTAGGAGTTTTAAGAGGAAGTAGCCTCACTATAAACACAGATTACTGATGTTTTCAGGATTGATACAAATCCTGGCTGCCTCAATTGTGTCAGACACTCAGTTTGAGAAACCTTTCTACTCAAGCAATTGCCTTCAGACATACTTCCTGCACTGAACAGGATAATTCTTGTAAATTCTTCCAACCCCACAAGAAGCACAGGGAGAATATAGGAGCACTTCTTGGAATCCTAACAATTTAGGCGAGGATTCCCATAATAGAGGCTGAGCGGCAGACTAAATTTAGAACAAATCCATGCACACCTTGATATTCAGGTTTCATTGTCACTTGGATTAATGCACCGCATCACAGTCAGTGGGGATCACATTAAACTGGGCTCCACCAGGGATTGGTGCAGGGCAGTCTAGGACCCCCGTTTCTCTTTACTGCTCGAGCCCATTCCTCTGAATTTTTCCGCTTCCTGTGTGACTTTGGCATTTACCACATTCAAACCAGAATCGCTTTTTCCTCAATGATACTTCACCCAGACACTTTTTTTGTGTATGTGCGGTACTGGGAATTGAACCTAGGGCTTTCACAGTGAGGTACATCCTCAGGCTGTAAATTTCTTTTAGATCGTTCTTTTCTAAAATGCCTAGGCTGGGCTCAAATTTGTAATCCTCCTGATTCAGCCTCCGACAGTGCTGGGATTACAGGCATTCACCACCATGAACAGCCCATTCAGAGCTTCATATAAATCTTCCTTACCAATTCAACCTTTCAGAATCTTAATATGGGTTCTCCCTGCAGACTCTGCCTCTAAGACTGCAATGAAAATACTCACCAGTCTCTTTCTCTGTATAAAGTTGGTGATCTCAGTGCGATGATCTCCATGACCAGGACAGGTATTGCAAGGAGGCAGTGGTTCCTGAGATATGGGTCTGTGAGTATGTGACCTCACCTCCCTTCAGACCTGCAATCATCATTTCATCTGTAGCAGCTATGGGCATGTGGGCTTGGAGAGCTGAGAACATTTCTGAAAACTTTTTCCCCAGGTGATAATTGTCAACAATTACAAGTTCTTTGCTAGCATCTCTTCAGAAAACAGCGGAGTGCGGAGAGGCTCTTACATGTCCATGATCGCTGCAGGAAGACAGGCCTCACAGGGAGGAGGAGGTAGGCATGGCTGAGGCCTGACAAGTGGAGGACTGATGATGAACTATGAGGATTTAGTGGACATGGTTGCAGGAAGAGGTGAATACATGGAAGTAGGATGTACTGGACTCAGGCAGTGGTCCAGGACAGACATAGGCTGTGTGAAAAAGAGATGGGAGTCCAGGAGAGACAAGGACCTGAACTAGAGACAGAACAGACATGAGTCCATGATGGTACTGGAGAAAGAGCTAAGGATCCATAGAGAACCAAGAATAGCAAGAGAAATATGAGAAAAACCAAGTTAAAAGATGTGTATTTCCAGAAGTCAAGACAATAAGACCATAGTTTTTACAACAGTCTGGTATAGTTGGAGGACCTGCATTGACACCAGAGGAACAAAAGACAGTGTCTTGATTTAGGGCCACACATACATCAGTAATAAGTACACATCCAGGTAAATAAGGAAGGATGACAGGGTTGGGTGTAACAGGTTTGGGGCTTGCACTGTGTTCATGGGATTTGAGGGCGTCAGTTGCTGGTTGCCCTTTTGGTTTTGTGAAACATAGAGGCCATGAATGAGGGATTGAGGTGTGGGTACTGGGAGTGGATATAAAAGAAAGAAGGGCACTGGTGTTGGGGCTGTACTGAGGCACTTAGAAAAGAGGTCACAGAAATGGCTGTTAGATAAGTCACAGCACAGAGGTGAATGTGTGGCAACATAGGTCTCAAATGCAGTAACGGAGGTGTGGAGTTGGTAAATATTCAGTAGCTGGCGAAAGCTCACAGGTGAAGGTGTATGGGACACTGGGGAGAAGAATCTGGAAGGAGAGGAGGGATATAGCTGGGCATGGAGGAAGCGGTGAAGGACAGATTAGAGGTTGCTATTTGACTCCTCCATTTGTTAATTCCCTCATGGTCAAATCTCTGCAGTGATGGGTAGTTTGTCATTTTAGCTCATAAGCAAAACTTTTTTCCTTGCATAAAATGTCCTCAAACCTACATGGAACAAATGGCAAAAAAAAACAATAGCTAAATGTTGGGTGAGCAGGACTTTTCCCTTCCTTTAGGACACCTGATATAGGACGTGACCTTCACAGGTCTGACAGGAGATGTCTATTTATGTCTCGTGTTTCACATTTTAGAAAAGTGTGTTTATAAAGAAGTTTTAGGACTAAATGAACTTTTAAATCTCATTGCTAGCATAGCAGAAATACTTTTGTTGTTTGCTTTTGCATCTCTAAATTATGACACTTTAAATGGAGTGACTTCTACAAGATGATGGAATAGCAGCTCCCTATCTTTGTGTATTGCGGAAGATTTAAGTCTGACCACTACCTACAGGGAAGACTTCGTGGGAGTCTAAAAGTTCAGTAGAGAACTTCCAGTGTGCAGTTGGAACAAAAGTTCTGTAAATACCCTGGTTTCCAGCAGGCAAAAATACATTTCCACTTGACCTGTGCTCACCTTTTTCAAGTTGGCTCACCTCCATGACCAATGTGACCCCATAGGCCCTCCATTTCTCCATGGGGGAGGTAAGAAGGCAGTGCGTAAGCAGTGAGCAAGGAGATGTCTTGGGTTGGGTGGTTGCAGAACCTGGAGTAAATAGGCAGAGGGGCCTCCGACATGGTGGGGGCACCTCACAAACCAATGGACCAAAAACCTAAGTGGAAAAAACTGTAACTAGCTGGATTCCAAAACTGTGGATCCTGGGCAGAACCACTCTTTCAAAAATACAAAGAATTTCCCCCCTTTTTTGGACTCATTTTTTTTCTCTCTCTTCTTCACTCATTTAATGGAGATTGGGGTAATTTCCTTTTTCTTGTTTTTCTTTTCTGTCTTCTTATTTTCCTCTTAATATTTTCTTTTTTATCATCTATATTTTTTCCTCCTTTTTCTTCTTTTTTTTTCTGTTACCATTACCTAATTCTAACTTGTTGTTGTTGTTCTGTTCTGTTCTTGTTTTTATTTCTTCCTTCTCTCATTCCCTCCTGTATTCACCAGTTTCCCAAAGTTTGCATGGTCTTCTTTTATTCTCCAGCCTTGTTTCAGATCCTTTCCTCTTCTTCTGTTTCTCTATTTTTCCCCATAATGCCTTTTAAATTTTCTTCGTTGAGAGTAAAAATGCCATGTTGAGAGCTTATTTACTATACACAATTTTCTGATTCATTTTCAATTTTGTTATAACCACAAATCTAGTTTATACCATTAAAGTTGGAAAATTAATAGTTACCTCAGTTTGTCATTTTCTAGGCTGTGTTTGATGCTATTGCTATTGCTGATAGTACCATTTTAGCTGAGCTGACATACTTGTTCTAACCAGTTGTTCTTCCTAATATACCAAGACTGAGATTGCCTGATGGTCATAGAAAATATTATAGGCCCATACCAAAGAACCAGGAGCAGGGCCAAGTAGGCAGCAACTTATTATCCCCAATAAATTGGAGAGATAAGATCTGCAACAGTCTCAAAACTGAAAAGCTAGCTACACCTGGAAGACTTCTCTGAGAAGTACTCATTTCCTAAAGGTTCTAAATACTAGCAATAAAGCTACCCACCATAGACAATTTACAAACATCAGTGCAGGAATTAAACTAAAAAAAAAAGTACAATATGAGAAGACAAATGATGCAACCCCAGATATTCAGCTCACCAAAGGCAAACCCAGAGGGTAATGAGGTGGAAAAGTCCAAAAGCTACCCACCTGCACTCTCCTACGTGGTAATATCAGAAGTAACAAAGCAAATTAATGAGGGTCTAGAAAGTAAAATCAGAAATAATTTCTCAGATAATTTTAGAGATGGTGACCATAATGAAAGACATGCTTAGTGGCTCTAGAGCAGATACAGATTAAAAAATAGAGGAGCTTAGGAAAATGATAGAAACCATGAATGCTCAACATAGGAAAGAAATGCAATCCATGAAACAGATTCAAACAGATATCCAGGAGATTAAAAATTCCACTGAAAGTGTATGCAGCAGAATGAGCCAATTGAGGACAAAATCTCGGGCATAGAAGACAGGATTGTGGTTAGCGATATGAAAAGAAAGATTTCTTAAATATAGCAAGGGACCACAAGAATTCAGTCCAGCAGCTGTTAGATGATGCAAAAAGAATAGCATAAGATTGATTGGAGGGGCCGGTGAGATGGCTCAGTGGCTTAAGCGCCTGCCCGGCAAGCGCGAGAGCCCGAGTTCGACTCCCAGAACCCACATACGAAAAAGGGGCTGGTGATATCGCTCAGTGAGGTCCTGAGGTCGACCCCCCGGTACCCACACACACACACAAAAAGATTGATTGGAGTCAATGAAAAAGCAGGAGATAGCACAAATGACATAAAAAAAACCTGTTCACAGATGTCATGGCAGAAAACTCCCCTGCCAGGGAAAAAAGAATTTGACATGCAGATAAGTAAGGCATATAGAAACCTAATAAGCCATGATCAAAAAAAAAAAAAACCTACACCAAAGCATGTAATGGTCAATATTCCAGAAATTAAACACAAGAATAGAATTTTAAAAGCTGTTAGAGAAAAAAAAAATCACCTATAAAGGAAAACCCATCAGAATCACGGCAGACACAACACAAACCTTCAAGTCAAGGAGAGCTTAGAGTGAAGTATTTCAAGCCCTAAAAGAAAATAGCCTCCTGGGCCAGTGAGATGGCTCAGCGGCTTAAGCACCTGCCCCGCAAGTGCGAGGGCCCGAGTTCGACTCCCGGAACCCACATACGAAAAAGGGCCAGTGATATCGCTCAGTGTTACGGGCGCCTGCTGGCGCTCGAGGTCCTGAGGTCGACCCCCCGGTACCCACAAAAAAAAAAAAAGAAAATAGCCTCCAACCCAGAATGGTGTACCCCGCAAAACTATCTTTAAAAATTGATGGAGAAATAAGATACTTCCATGACAAAGGACATCTGAACAAATTCATGACCACCAAACCAGCACTCCAAAATGTTCTGAAGGACATTCTAGAAAGAGATAACAAGGATTACAATTCCATGAACCCCAACAGAATGAATCCACCAGGCAAGGCAAGCAATTAAATGGGGGAGAGCCAATGGCTGGAATAATGTGACAAGGATAAGTCAATGCATATCAGTTATAACCACCATCATTAATGGTCTCAATTCACTGATCAAAAGACACAGACTGGCAGAATGGACCAAGAAGCAAGATCCAACAATATGCTGCATACAAGAAACATATTTAATTTGAAAAGAACTTCATAGGCTGAAAGTCAAAGGAAGGAAAACAGTACTCCATGCAACAGGAACCCAGAAAAAAGCAGGGATAGCTAGTCTATTTGCAAAGTGACCTTCAAGCAAGACTGATCAAAAAAGATAAAGAAGGCCACTACATACTTGTTAAAGGAAAATTACAAGAAGAGATAACAATCATAAATATACATGCACCAAGTACAGGTGCACCCACTTATATAAACCAAATATTAATGGATATGAAAAATCAAATAAGCACAAATGCAATTGTAATGGGGGACCTTAGTACCCTTTGTCACAAATAGATTAACTAGACAAAAAATCAACAAAGAAATATCAGAACTGAACCAAACCTGAATAAGTGGATTTAGTAGATGTCTACAGAGTATTCCACCCCACAAGATCAGAACATATGTTCTTCTCAGTGCTGCATGGAATGTTCTACAAAATAGACCATGCAACATGCTTAAGTAAATGCAGAAGGATTGAAATTATCCCTTGCATATTATTGGGTCATAGTACAATGAAATTGGAAATCAATGGCAAAAGAAAGCACAATAAATTATGTAAACACATGAAAGTTAAATAACATCTTACTGAGCAACCAATGAGACACAGATGAAATTAAAAAAGAAATTAAACTCTACAGAAAATTGGAATAGATTGTCTTTATCTCAATCTGATAAAAGCCATCTATGACAAACCAACAGCCAACATCATAATCAATGATCAAAAAATGAAAGCTTTCTCTCTAAAATCAGGAACAAGACAAGGATGTCTACTATCACCACTCCTATTCAGTATAGTTCTGGAAACATTAGCTAGAGCAACTAGACAAGAGAAAGAAATAAAAGGAATAAAGATAAGAAAGAAGTTAAATTATCTTTATTTGCAGATGACATGACACTACATAGAAGACCCCACAAACTCCACCAAAAGACTTCTAGATTTAATAACCAAACTCAGTCACATAGCTGGATACAAAGTCAACACTCAAAAATCAATAGCATTCCTGTACACAAATAACAAACTCACTGAGAGAGAAATTAGGGAAACAAAACCTTTCACAGTAGCATTGAAAAAAATGAAGTACTTAGGAATAAATCTAACAAAGGAAGAAAAAGATCTTTACGTGGAAAACTACATTGCTCTGAAAAAGGAGATCAAAAAGGTTATCAGAAAGTGGAATGATATCCCTTGCTTGCGGGTAGGAAGAATAAACATAGTAAAAATGGCCACACTCCCAAAATTGATATATAGATTTAAGGCAGTCCCAATCAAAATCCCATTTGTGTACCTCACAGAACTAGAGAAAACATTCCTAAAATTCATTTGGAACCAGAAGAGACCTAGAATAGCAAAAACAATTCTGGGCAACAAAGTCAAGGCAGGGGGTACCAGGATCCCTGATTTTAAATTATACTGCAAAGCTACCATGATAAAAACAACATGCTACTGACAAAAACAAAACAAACAAACAAGAAAACAGACCTGAGGATTAACGGAAGAGATTAGAAGATGCAGAAGCAACTCCAAACACACCCAGCCATCTTATCTTTGACCAAGGGTCCCAACATGTTTACTGGAAGAAAGAAAGCCTCTTTAATATATGGTCCTGGAAAAACTGGCTTTCCACATGCCAAAGACTAAAACTAGAACCATGTCTATCACATGCACTAAAGTCAAAAAGATCAAAGATCTAAATATTAAAACAGAAATACTAAATATACTGGAAGGGAAAATAGGTAGAAATCTTGAAGACATAGGTGTAGGCAGAGACTTTGTGAACAAAACCCAGAGCACACAGGAAATACTATAGAGAATCAACAACTGGGATTTCATCTTATTGAAAAGCTTTTGAACAAAAGAAATCACCAACAGAGTGAAAAGACAACCCACAGAGTGGGAAAACATTTTAGCCAGTTGTCCTTCAGATAAAGAACTTATATCTAGAACATATAAAGAATTGAAAAAATCAGATCCCCTCAATCCAAAAATAGGCATCTGAGAAGAATACGCACTTCTCAGATGAAGAAATACAAACAGCAAATAAATATATGAAGAAATGTTCAAGACCATTGGTCATTTGATAGATGCAAATTAAAACAACACTGAGATTCCATCTCACTCCAGAAAGAATGGCTATCATCAAGAAATCAACCAATAACAAATGCTGTTGGGGCTGTGAGGAAAAAAGAACTCTTCTCCACTCCTGGTGGGAGTTTAGACTGGTGCAAGCACTGTGGAAATCAGTGTGGAGTTTCCTTAAAAACTAGGACTAGAGGTTCCATTTGACCCAGCTATTCCCCTTCTTGATATCTTCCCAAAAGAATTAAAAACATCATATCACAGCAATATATGTGCACCCATGTTTATAGCAGTACAGTTCATAATAATTAAATCTTGGAAACAATCCAAATGCCCATAAACTAAGAAATGGATAAAAAAGATGTGGAGTACTACTCAGCCGTAAATAAGGCTAAACTTGAAACATGTATAGCTAAATGGATGAACCTTGAGACCAAACTCTTAAGTGAAATGAGACACATATGTGTAAATATTGCATTGTCTCTCTGGTGTGAGATCCTGAAGCTGTAAATAAAAACCAAAATGCGTAATAGTTGTTGTGAAATAGGAAGTAATTGTTCAAAAGGAAAGGGGAATGGGGGAGTGGAAGGGAAAAGAAAAAAATGGGGAAAAAATGGACAAAATGGAAACAAAGCTTTGTAAATAAGAAGGGGAAGTGGGTCTGAAGAGAGTGGAAGGTAATGGGAAAAAATAGGAAATATGTACAGGTACAAATTCTCTATGATGAATGTGATCATTATGTATATCTAAATTGTACCAATAAACTTGACTTTTAAAAAACCAATAAAAATCAATATAGAGCTTTAAAAATCAATAAAGAAATATCAGAATCAAACCACACCTTCAAACAAATAAACATATGTCTACAGAGTGACCCATCCAACAGAAGAATACACATTTTTCTTAACAGCACATAGAACATTCTCCAAAATAGATTGCATGCTAGCCCATAAAGCATGCTTAAGTTAATGTAAAAAAAATTGAAATTATCTCATGCATAATAATGCAATGAAATGAGAAAACAATGGCAAAATAAACCAAATAAATTATGCCAACACATGGAAATTAAACAATACCCTTTTTTTTTTTTTATGAGGGTACCGGGAGTCGACCTCAGGACTGTGCTTGCCAGGCAGGCACTTACCGCTGAGCTACCTCACTGGCCCAACTATACCTTCTTGAATATTCAATAGGTCACAAAGAAATCAAGGAAGAAATTAGAGTTTCTAGAATCAAATCTTAATGCTAGTACAAAATACAGGAACCTATGGGACACAATGAAAGCAGTCCTAAAAGGGAAGTTTATAGCTGTGAATGGCCACTTCAGAAAAATAGAGTAAGCCCAAATGAATAATGTAGTGATGAGCCTCAAGGTCCTAGGAACACAAGAACATTCCAAATCCAAAGCTAGTATGATGAAGGAAATTATAAACATCAGAGCAGAAATTAGTGAAATTTAGACTGAAAAACAATACAATCAATGAATTAAAGAAGTGTTTCTTTGAAAGAACAATGAAAGTAGACAAACCCCTAGGCAATCTCACCAAAAGAAGGGAAGGACCAAATCTAAATATTTCTAATGCAAATAGAAATAAAAAAGGTGAAATCACAGACTGCCAAAAGCCAGGAGATTATAAGAAACTGCACTCTCATAAATTGGAGAATTCAGAAGACATAGATAGATTGCAAGATACATATGAATATTGAAACTGAACCAAGAAGATAAAAAAACACTAAACAACCAAGTAAGTGAAAATAAAATTATATAAGTAAAAAAACAAAAAACAAAAAACAAAAAAACTACCAGCTAAGAAATGCCCAGGGCCAAATGGATTCACTACTGAGTACTACAGGAACTTCTGGAAGATCTAATGCCAATACTCCTCAAACTCCTTAATGAAACTGAAAGGGAAGAAGTAATCCCAAAATTATTCCTGGAAACTAGCATTACCCGGCTTTCAAAACCAGAAAAGGGCCCAGCCAAAAATTAAACTACAAGCCAATCTCTTTAGTTCACGTAGATCCAAAAGTCCTCAACAAGATACTGGAAAATAGAATGCAATGAATCACCAAAAAGATCAGACATAAAGTAGTCTTTATTTCAGAAATACAAGGATGGTTCAACATATGCAAACCATTAAATGTAATCCATAACATAAATAGAGGCAAGGACAAAGAATCACACCATTACCTCAATTGATGTAAAAAAAGCCTTTGACACAATCCGACATTCATTCATGATGAAACCCTAATGAAAATAGGTGTAAAAGACCTTATCTCACTTTGATAAAAGGTATTTATGACAACCTAATGCTAACATTATACTAAATAAAGAAAAGCTGAAAGTTTTCCCCATAAAATCAGGAGTAAGACAAGAATGACTTCTATTACTAGTGCTGTTTAATACAGTTCTTGAAACATTAGCCAAAGCAATGAGACAAGAGAAAGAAATAAAAGTGTTATCTACAATAAAGGAAGAAGTCAAATTATCATTATTTGCAGAAGACATGATCCTCTATGTAGAAGGCCCAAATATTCCACCAAAAGACTCCTAGAATTAATAACCAAGTTTAGTAGCATAGCAGGATGGAAAAGCAACAAACAAAATTCATTAGCAATCCTGTACACCAATAATTAACTCACTGAGAAAGAAATTAGGAAAACAGTACCATTCAAAATAGCATAAAGAAAAATTAAATACTTAGTAGTTAACTTAACCAAGGCAGTGAAAGACCTCTACAATGAAAACTACAGTACTCTGAAAAAGGAGATTGAAGAAGACAACAAAAAATGGAAAAAGTTCCTTTGTTCCTGGATAGGCAGAAGGAACACACTCAAAATATCCATACTTCCAAAACAGATACACAGACTTAACATAATCCCAATCAAATACCAATAGCGTTTCTCACAGAACTGAAAAAACAATCCTAGCATTTGTGTGGAACCAGAAGACACACAGAATAGCAATAGTAATCCTGGGAAACAAGAGCAAAGCAGGAACAGAGTAGATGATGCGGAAGTGACTCCACACACATTCAGCTACCCGATCTTTGACAAAGTGTCCAAAAATATATCCTGGAGGGAAGAGAGCCTTTTTACCAAATGGTGCAGGGAAAGCTGGCTATCCACACACAGGGGATTGAATCTAGACCCATATCTCTTATCATGTACTAAATAAAAATCAAAATGCATCAAAGATCTAAGTGTTAAAACAAAAACAAACTTTAGGAAGATAAAATAGGTAAAACTCTTGAAGACATCAGCATAGACAAAAACTTTCTGCCCAGAACCCCAACTTCACAAGAAATAATACCATGCATCAATGAATGGGATCATACCAAATTAAAAAGTTTCTTCACCAGGCTACAGTGATCAGCCACAGAGACCGCTGAGCCATCTCACCAGCCCTGTCTTGTTTTACTAATAAAAACCTTCTGGGGCCGGTGAGATGGCTCAGTGGCGTATGCGCCTGCCTGGCAAGCGCGAGGGCCCGAGTTCGACTCCCGGAACCCACATACGAAAAAAGGGGCCGGTGATATCGCTCAGCGGCACGGGCGCCTGCTGGCGCACGAGGTCCTGAGGTTGACCCCTGGTACCCACACACACACAAAAAAAAAACCTTCTGGAGTCCCAGCACTCTTGTCCCCTTGAGATGGGAACCCCTTGGTTCCCCTTGTTTGGAAATTTGTCTCTCTCTTTTATTCCTCTTCCATACCCCCGGGTCAGTTTGCAGGCTGGCTCCTGCAATTGGCACCTGAACAGGGACCTGGAGAGAGGAAGTCCCACTGGAGTGGGGAATGTGACAGATGACAAAGAATACTGCAGGGAGGAATCTAAAGGCTGCCCAACAAAAGTGAAAGTAACTCCAGAAAATCTTCAAACCAGGGCTTTGGGGCAGAATTTGTTTATTGAAGAACAATGCTATATACAGCTACTTAAAATAGGCAGGAGCACAGGTTAGCACACAGTCTTTATCAAAAATGTTATAAGAAAACATTAACCCTTGGTTTCCCCAAGTGGGGACATTAGATATTGATAATTGGGATCAGGTAGGAGAAAATCTTAAGCAAGCCTATTCACAAGTGGTCTCCCACATTTTGGATATTAAATACTTGGCTCATTTTTGTTTGTCAGCAGGACAATATCTCAATTTTCATGTGGGTTTGAAAGAATTGATTAATGAACAGGCTGGTTGAAATCCATCTGCTGGACAGCCTAAAATTAATGAGGATGTGCTCTTGGGAACAGGCCCCTATTCTTATTTAGGACAGCAGATAACCTGTCTTGATGAGGCCTATCAACAAATAGTTTCAATGATGAAGGGCGCTTGGGTGACCATACCAGAAAAAGGTACCTTGGTTCAATCCTTTCTCCATATTTTGCAAGGCTCTAGAGAACCATATGTGCAGTTCTTGGCAAGGCTTCAGGAAGCTGTACAGAGGCAGATTCCTCATGGTCAAGCTGCAGAAATTATTGTTCTGCAGCTGGCTTTTGAAAACGCCAACAAAGATTGTAAGCAAGTGTTGTGCACAGTTAGAGCAACACAAAACTTGGGTAACTACCTTAAGGCATGTCAAGGTGTGGGCACAGAAAGCTATGAGTTCCATGTTGCTCAGGCCATGTTAAGCCTCACTAAACAAGGAAATAATAATTCATCAGTACAGTGTTTCAATTGCAGGCAAGCTGGGCATATTAAAAAAGAGTGTCCCAATCCTGCCAAAAAAAGGGTTTGCCATACACCCTCACACAGAAGAGAAGGCTCCTGGATTATGACCCAGATATGCCAAAGGAAATCACTGGGCAAAGAAATGCCATTTCAAATATCACAAGGATGGAACTCTAATGTGAAATGGGAATTGGGCCCAGCCTGGGGCCTCTCAAACAAGGGCATGTCTGATTCAGGCACTTGGTGCCAATCCCCCTGGGTGCCCTGTGGGGCATTACATCCCTCACCCAGAAGACCCCTGGAAACACAGGACTAGATCCTCCTGGCACTCAGAAGTTCTTCCTTATTGGAGGGGACCGACCTGTAAAAATCCCTACAGGGTTATGGGGGCCTCTCCTTGAAGGGACAATGGGATTAATACTTGGAAAGAGCAGGCTCAATTTAAAAGGGATAACAGTGATCCCCAGCGTAATTGATTCAGATTTTACTGGTGAAACTCGAGGTGTGGCCCAGTCCATGGATGTTTGGATGTTTGAACTGGAAGGTTATGTAGCCCAACTAGTGTTGTGGACAACTGCATCCCTGCCACGTGTTGCGAGTCGTGAGCGAGAATGAGGAGGGCAAGGATTTTGAGCACTTCACACTGAGAAATTTATTTTACGCATTAGATCACAGATGATAGACCTATCTGCAATTAAGGTTAAACAAAAGTATTTTCAGGGCCTTGTGGCCACTGGAACAGACGTCTCTGTAATCCCATCTGCTCGATGACCTTCGCCGTGGCCCACTAAACCAGCAGCTACTTCATTGGTGGAGCGCCTCTCCTGTACCTTATGCAGGACCAGAAGGAAAGGCCAAGATGTTCCAATCTTATATTGCATCTATCCCTGCTAACTTATGGGGAAGGGATCTACTCAAAGATTGGGGCATTAGCCTCACCAAAGAACGTGTTATGCCTGCAGAGCATATTATGATTCAGATGGGCTACTGACCAGGAGAGGGGCTAAAAGTAAATCATCAAGGGATTCCTGAGCCCCTGATGATTACCCTGAATTGACTATCAGAACCATTTTGAGTTGGGGCCATTGCTGCTTCTCCCCCGTGATTACTGCTGTTCCTTTCCAGTGGTGCACAAGCACCCTGTATGGGTGGATCAGTGGCCCCTATCTAAGGATAAGCCACAACTCTTACATGAACTAGTCCAGGAACAACTCTGCTTAGGGCATGTTGCGACCTTAACCAGCCCCTAAAACAGCCCTGTTTTTATAAGTCCTAAAAAATCAAGAAAAAGCATGGGCACGTACAGCAACATTGTCTTTCTGCTTTTGCTGCTTTAGGGATTCTTAAAAAAAATAAAAATAAAAACTGATAATGGCCCTGGGTATGTGAGAAGGGGCTTCTCCTCCTTCCTGCTACTCTGAAAAATTCAACATAGTATTGGGATATCCTACAATCCATAGGGACAAAGAATTATTAAATGAGCCCATGCCACCTTAAAACATCAATTACAAAAACCGAAAGGGGTAGTTCACCCCCAAGAACCCATAAGCACAGCTTAACCTAGCCACATATATTTAAAATTTAAATATTTGAGCAACCAGGCATGTTAATGCTGCAGAGTTACATTGGCAGAAAAAAATCAGAAGGTATAAGAGGGAAGGCAGCAGTATTTTGTAAGTCAACTGAGACTGGCCTGTGGGAGGGACCCTATGCCCTACTAATGTGGGGATGAGGGTATGCTTGTGTTTTAACAGGAGATAGATCCCCCACGTGGCTACCATCCCAGAATGTGCAACCATGGAGAAAACCATTCAGCTCACGACCTGCAGTGTAGTCTGATTCCAGCTTTCCCTCTAGTTCGAGCATTCTTCCAAATGCCTCTCCATGTTGTTCCAAGGCAGCAGCCACTTACCAGCATGCAAGCAACTAGGCCAATGACACAGGGACAGTCCAAGTGGCGTGAAGCTCACTGGAGGTGGTATCATTAAGGGCACTAATCATTCAGCTATATATACAGAGGGAGAAGGTCAATTGGAGTGGCATGGTACTGGATTTAGCCCACCCCTACCGAGGTTAAAAAAGGGGAACAATTACAGACTGATACAAAAATCTTTATGGAAATTAGGACTACCGGTTTATGTAGGACAAGTCTGGAAGGGAACCATTTTAACATGAGCACAAATAGTACTAGTATTAGGCTTTCAAAAAATCGCACAACTCATTTTACTATCTGTGCGTATAATCCTTATGTGCTCTTATATAGAGAGATCATTTGGAATGACACTAATTTTACATGTCAAGAATACACTTTCACTAATTGCATAATGGGGGCTCCCCTGCAAATTATACTATTCTTATCATGGGTAGGATGCCTGGCATGTGGTTACCTGTGAACCTCACTGAGCGGTGGACACACCTGCTTTCCATCTAATGCACTCACTATTACAGCATCTGATACATCCGGGCAAGTGCATGATTGGCCTCATTGTTGTAGGAAGAGTACCTTTGGTCTTATTAATTTCTAGTGTCACAGTAGCCTCAGTTGCTTTAACTCAATCCCTTCAAACTGTTCATTTCATGGACAACTGGATGCATACTGCCAACAGGGCTTGGGGTATTCAACGTTCCATTGATGCAAGATTCCAATCTCAAATTAGCATATCGGAAACTACAGTACTGTGGGTGGGGGATCAAATTGAAAGCTTACAATTACACCAAGGGTTACAATGTCATTTTAATACAACACATTTTTGTATAACACCACTACAGTATAATGCATCAGTTCATCCATGGGAAATGATTTGAAACCCTCTACACACAGAGATATAACTTTTGATCTGGAACAATTACAAAAAGATGTGCTTTCCATGCCATGACAGACTCAACAATTTGATAAGCAGGCATAGGAATGGGATCATTTTGCCAATGTGTTAGATCAACTCAACGTGTGGGCCTATATGAGAACTCATGTTGGGATGTATATTGGATTATTGTGTCTGCCACATCAGAGGAAAGATCAGACCATGCTGGAGAGTTATGCAGCCTCATCTGACCATGATTCAACTAATGCAATCACAAAAACAAAAAGGGGGAGATGTGTGAGACTGGACTACGGGACTTTCTAGACTCCCAGTGCTCTTGTCCCCTTGAGACGGGAACCCCTTGGCCCTCTTGCTTGGAAATTTGTCTCTTTCTCTTTCATTCCTCATTGTACCCCCTAGGTCAGTTTGCAGCCTGGCTCCTGCAGCAAAGGAAACAACCAACAGAAAGAGGCCACACAGAATGGGAACAAAATTTGCCAGGCATCATCTGACAGAGTGCAAATAGCTAGAATATATAAAGAAATTAAGAAAATGAGATCTGCAAACTAAAATGACCAATCAAAAGTGCACAACTGAAATGAACAGACACTTCTCAGAAGAAGAAATACAAATGGCCAACAAATAAATGAAAAAAAAGTTTAACATTTCTGGCCATTAGAGAAATGCATATTACAACAACACTGAGATACCATCTTACCACAGAAAAAATGGCTGTCATCAAGAAATCAAATAACAAATGCTGGAGATGTTGCAGAAGAAAAGAAATACTTATATATTGTTGGTTGGAATGTGAACTAGTAACCACTATGTAAACAGTAGGGCGATTACTCTAAAAACTAGAACAAGAAATCCCGCTCAACCTAGCTATTCCCCTTCTAAGTATCTTGCCAAAACAGTTAAAGACATCATATTATAGTGATATATGAATACCAATGTCTACACTAGCACAATTCGCAATAGCTAAATCTTGGAAACAACCCATACATCCATCAATAGAGGAATGGATAAATTAAATGTGGTATTTATATACATGGAGTACTACTCTGCAATAAAGGATAAACTTGAGTCATTTGCAGGAAAATAGGTGCACTTTGAGACAATAATTTTAAGTAAAAAATCAGACAAACAAGGTTAAATATCACATGGTTTCTCTTAGATGAGAAACCCAAAATAAATATAAAGAGCAAAATAAAAAATAAATGACAGGAAATAGGGAGATAGATCTTTTGAAAATGGGAAGGGAATCAAGAGATGGAAGGAGTAGGAAGTGATGGAAGAGGAAGGGGTTAAAAAAATTAAGATGTGTTATGTACCTGCACCAGCTCCCCATGTGATCCGTACTACTAACATGTACTAATGAAAAACAAAAACTGAAACAAATTAAATTGTTACTAAAATGGAACAAATTAATATAGTCATCATCTAATATAGCTATACATGTTTCCCCGTGTTAAGAGCAACTATAATCTATTCGTTTAGCAAAAATTGTAAGCACAATACATTTTAATTAACTATAGCTCTCCTATTCTACTTTAGATCTTTTGACTTGTTCAGTCAACATATTTGCTGCTTTGAATGTTTTTACTTACACTTCTGGATACGTAAACTTTAATATGAATCACACACTGTGAGGACCCCAATTCTACATCTATGAATCTGTTAACTTTGGAAAAGCCAGTCTTCCCAGTTGGCGAAACCAATTTGAGGAGACCAAAAATGCAAATATATAGAATATATGGCATGTAAAGTTAGTCACGTATTAATAGATGCCAAATACACCAATGCAGACATAAGAAACTGAATGGTATATTGGTTTGCTAGAAAACAACTGCAGTGGCAATAGACCTTTCTTTTTACCAAAATTAAACTATCTGTTTGTCTTTTTCCAAGATTTTTGTCTTACACCTGTTCTGTGTGGTTCCAGATGCCCATAGAGGCTATGGTTTGTCATGAGAGGGAGCATGAACAACCTACAGGGAAGAGAAATGCATGGTTTGTGCAGGTGAGTTTTGGATGCTGGATACTCACTGCTGTCCTTTCCTCCAGGTGGGCCTGAACTTGTGTTCACAGGAATGTGTCTCCATTGACTCTGCCTGCCCAGAAGTCCTCCCTGATAAGTCTGCTCTTAAGTTTACAGTCTATGCCACCTTCCTTTCATGCCTATGTTTGGGCCAGAGACTGCCTTGTCTTCCAGAGTTTTACTGTAATGCACAAGTCACGAAAGCTCTGGTTTTAGGTGGATTTAGGATTGTGGAATCTGACACTCCTTTGGCTTTTTTTTTTTTTTAACGTGGGTACCCGGAGTTGAACTCAGGACCTCGTGCTTGCCAGCAGGCGCTTGTGCCGCTGAGCTATCTCACCAGCCCTTTGACCTTTTTTTTTTTTTTTTTTTAACACGGAATTTCCATGTTTATTTCCTTGGGTGAATTCCTGGACGTCTATTCCCCACTCTCTTTTTTATTGGACTTTTTGCAAGGTATGAAAGTGAATCTTGATTGTCAACTTGATTGGATTAGGACATGGCTCTAGATTCAATTTGATTATGAGAGGCTAACTTTATCAATGGGTTAATTCACTGATGAATTCATAGCTGAATAGGCTGTTAGTACAAGTGCTGCTGAAGTGAGCACTGAGGGGGCTGTTAAGAGTTGGAGCCCAATTGGAGGAAGTAGGTCACTGAGGAGAATGACTTTGAATGGTATATCTGTTCTTTTTTTTTTTTTTAACGTGGGTCCCAGGAGTTGACCTCAGGGCCTTGCACTTGCCAGCAAGCACTTGTGCTGCTGAGCGATATCACTGGCCCCTTTTTTTCCTCTATGTGGTTTCCAGGAGTTGAACTCAGGACCTCGCACTTGCCAGGCAGGCGCTTATGCCACTGAGCCATCTCACCGGCCCGGTACATCTGTTCTTTGGTCCTTCCACTCTGGCTTTCTTTCTCTCTTTTGTGGCTGCCACAAGGTGAGCGCTTTCCTCCATGATGCTTTTTTTGATATTCTTCTGCCGTACATTTCCACCATGATATTTCTTCCTTGGAGCTAGCTAAAAATGGTCTGAAACTTCTGAAATGATGAGCCAAACTAAAGATTTTCTTCTTTAATATGTGGTTAGCCAGTACACATAAAGGGCTGCCCTCTTTGTGACATGAGTGGATATCCTTGTTAACAGGGTGCTCTGCTCTGGTTTAGGTTCATCTCCCCGAAAGTGTTTGTACTGAAAGCTGGGCATCTAGGGAGGTGATCATAAGAGGTGCTGCGCTGTTTATGAGGAGAGGACCTTGTGGGGTTTTAGATCATGTGGGGTGGGCATCTGGGCTTCATAGTGATTATGGTAGTTCTTATGGGATCCTGGTGAGTTGTCATGAGGGGGTTGCTATAAAAGAATGACACTGGGGGCCGGTGAGATGGCTCAGCGGCGTAAGCGCCTGCCTTGCAAGCGCGAGGGCCCGAGTTCGACTCCCGGAACCCACATACGAAAAAGGGGCCGGTGATATCGCTCAGTGGCACGGGTGCCTGTTGGCGCGCGAGGTCCTGAGGTCGTCCCCCTGGTACCCACAAAAAAAAAAAAAAAAGAATGACACTGGATGCTTCATCTCTCTTGCTTTCTGTCTCACCTGCGATCTTTACCTCTGGACATTATATCATCCCCCACCATGTGATGCAGAGGGTACCCTCACAAGAACTGAGAAAATATAAATGCATGTTTTTAAACTCCCCAACCAGGAGCTACTTTCTCTGTAGCATATGAAGCCCCAGAGATTTTGTCATAGAAATGCAAAACAGGCAGATACACAAGGATTTCTGCTTTAGCTGTGTCCAATGCAGAGAGACTCTTCCTCTGGATCAGGAGGTCCCATTTCCACATTCTTCCTTTCATGCTGTCCTGATTTCACCCTCTTCTGTTATCTCTCCTTTCAGTGTGGACAACCTTCTTATTCTGGATATTTGAACCGTATAGATTTGTGGCACAGGGAGCCAAATACACCCAGGTGCTCCTTCTGTCCTCACCAGAACACATAACACCCGGACACCGAGAGGTAACTAATAATTGCAGTCTGGGGATAAGACAGTGGGATAGAAAGGCAGGTTATCTTTGGCATGGTCAATGGGATAATTCAGAAGATAGCTTTGGCACTGAGTTATGAAGAAGGTGTTTTAAAAGAAAGAAGTTATCCAAAGCATTAGCAAACAACATTTGTGACATGTTTACTGCAGTCCTTACATGATTCACATCCTTGTTCAAATTTTGGAAGTTTTGTACTTCACCCTCAGCACATTTTTTTAATGAGCTTTGAGGATACAGAGACTTCCCACATGTAACTTCTTTTGTGGATCTAAAAATTCTTGTCATGTTGGGTCTTGCACTTGTTGGGCTTGAGTTTTACTTCCATACACAGTAAGCAAATACATTTGCTACCTTAAACATTGGCATTTTCCCTATCATCCAAGGCACTGCTCACATAGACAAACATGAAAAACAGTAGTAGGCAAAATCTGCACATGCATTTGCCCATGACACAGGAGACACATAGAAAATTGTCTTTCAATGGAGTCTTCTACCCATTTCTTTATTGTATTCACATTTGTCAGAAGTGTCCCTAAGGAAGGGATTTAGTAAAATATTTTGATTAATCAACACACTAACTAGGACTAAATCCATTTAAATTGCCTCCAGAAGCACTTAATTCAGATAGATATGGGCAGGACAGAGTGCACCAGAATTGGGTTCACCTGCTGTTCCCACATCCATTATTCCTGTGTTAAGTCCAGTGTTCAACAAGCCAAAATACTTATTAGTTGACTTATGGAAAAATGTGTGGCCTGTCATTGCATTTCTGTGTTACCTCTTAAAAATGAATGAGGAGCAAACAACTGGAAGTGCAGCCAATACATACAATTTATATGTTTCTGACAAGATAGGGAGGGGTTTTGTTCCTTATCCATACAAAGAAGGTCTTGGATATAGAGGAATCTTGGCTCATGACCAGAAGGGGACTGACAGTTGGAAACACACAGAAATTAATGCAGACATGCTCAGCACCCAAAAAACAGTGACTTCACAGCATTGGAAGTGTGAAGGATGGATGAGAGGGCGTAAAAAGATACAAAGGTGGTCACTGGAAGAAGGATGCTTTGGGTGGCTCTGGGTCAGGGGAGTTGAGGGAAACATTAATGATATGAATGTGTTGTACTTGCTGCTTGTGTCTGGATAGGATGAAAATAATAGAGCCACTGGCCCAGATCATGAGCACAGAAAATGAAACTTCTGGGAACACTACTAATGCTGTGTAGACTGAGCCCGTAACTGTCCCATACTCTATAACATGATGGTACCCCACACCTCTCTTCTTTGTGATGTTTTTGCCATACCATTCTCCAGACATGTACAGTGCATACAGAAGAAAAATTAAATGGACCACCATCTGAAGGATCCACCAAAAGCTAGTGAAGAAGTCAATGTACTTTTGTGCTTTTACTTTAAGACATTTCCAACAAGAATTCATGGGGCTGATCATGATGTTCTGAAATACACTCAAGAGGCAGATGGTACCAACTGACATACCTCTGCCTACCCTGTGAATGTACAAAAAAGTTGGCAACCAATCTCACTGAAAAAATGTTTAAACCCAAAAGCTACCATTGTGAACAGTAAAGAAGAAAGGAAATGCCTAGGATTCCAATGGTAATCTGTGACAAGAAGATCATTCCTATGGCCAAATCCCTCAAAGCCATTTTGTCATTTTCTTCTAAAATGTCTTTTAAATTGTGATGACAATTATTCCTATGAGTAACAAGGCTCATTGTAGAGAGTTGACACTAAAAATAAGTATGGTTGTGTGCTCTCGTGGGATTGTGAGGATCTCAGGAAGGAAGAGGAGATGGAGAGTATCTCAGCATATTTCATGGGTAAGGTAGTGTTAACCTTGGGGAGAAACAACAAATGAGAGCATGTGGAGAGAATGCAAAAGTCATTTTCAGCAAATCCTGGACTTTTTCTTAGTCATACTAAAAAAAGAAAAACTTCAATCATTATTAACATCATATAATGGATCAATTCAGAATGGATTTCAAAAAAAATTTAAGAAAAATATAGAGGACTTCTGGGAAGATGGCAGAGTGGTGAACAGCAGCGAATCAGCCTCTCCAAGATTCGGAGTCTAGACACTGGAGTATAGCAACTTGGGGAAGAGAAGAAGGGAGGTGTATCCCCAGGACCCAGGAAAGATCTGAAGGGAGAATTTGGAGCTCACAGGAAGAGCAAAGTGACAGATCTCAAAGCAGAAGATGGAGGTGGCAAACTGCTTTCTCCTGGACTCCCAGCTTGTAGTGTGGGAGAGGAGGCTTGAATCTACAGAGGCACAGTGACTCCAGAAGCCTCCAGGGAGAAACACACCAGTGGAATGGAGTAGTGGACACTGTGAGCTGCAGTGGCTGGTGAGTGACTCCAGTCCAAACATCCCCATGTTGCATCTGGACAGGGGTCTTGGGGGTGACACTGGTTCCTTGTAATGACCCTCTCCTTCTCTTTGGGTCTTTGCCCTCACTCCAGCAAAGAATGGAGAAGTGGGGCTCTTAGCGGGAAATGGGAAAGTCAAAACTGATATAGTGTGAAGTGAAAGTTTATTTAAAGTGTGGCAAATGCAGAGGAACAAGAAGAAAAGCTATCTTAACAGCATAGTGGTGCTACAAGAGAGGGGCCATCTCGCTCAGGGTGCCCAGTGAGTTTGTGGCATATTTCATACTTATAGGGGTAAGCTGGTTTCTAAAAACTGTTTCACTGATGGGTGTGGTCTAGGCCAATCAGGGTCTTAGCCTTTGTTTCTGGGAAGGGGACGAGGTCAGTTGGGGATGACTTAAGCATGAGTAACAATGAGTACATTTCTTGAGTATATGGTAGGGTACGTTTCTCAAGTGCATGGTACACAGATAAGCAGGTGATGATTTTACAATATTAGTTGTCTGGTTTTGCCCTTTATTTTTGTTTATGCCCCTCTAATCTACCCCTACACCCAGAAGAGGGTGATTGGCTGGATGTCATTGTGTGAAGCAGCCAGCTGAACCTGAGAATAAGAGCAGCCATGGGTTGTCTTCATCTCCAGGCTCCCAGTGTCTGGGTGAGGCACACCCCTGGGAGATGTCCAGTGTCAAGGAGCCAAGGTCAAGCCATCAAGAAACCGAGTGTTGTGGGCTGAATAATTTGAGTCCCAGGCCCACAGTCAGAGACTAGAATCAGCCTGAACTTTGGAATTGAAAGCACCAGAAACAGCACCCCACCCTACTCCTGCTGCAGCCTTCCTGGGATAACGCAGCACTCTGCCCTAGTACTACTGCAGGACAATCCAACATGGATTTGTGCTCTGTCTTCCTCTTTTGTCTACCAGTGACAGCAGAGAAATTCCCTGAAGTGGACACTACCATTGTAGACCCCACAAAATAACCACAGGCTTTAAATCACTGAGAAATCTCTCCCTTCTCTTCTTAATGGTTGTTCTTGTTCTTTAATGAATGTGAACTTTGTTTTTAGTTTTTTGTTTTGTATAGTTCTTGTTTTTGTTTCTTCTTTCTTTCCCTCCTGTCTTCTTTATGAGCCTCCACAAGCTTGGGTAATCTTCCTTTGTCTTTCAACCATGTTTTTAATCTCTTCCTTGTCTTCTATTTCTCTATATTTTTTCTTCTTACCCCTTTAAAATTTCCCCCCTTAGGGTAAACTCATGATATTGAAAAGATATTTACTGTATCTAATTTTCTGGTTTGTTTTAGCTTTTGTTATATAACTTTAAATCTTGTTCCTAAGGTTAAAGGAGGCAAATTTATAGTTACGACAGTTTCTCATTTTCCAGGCTGTGCCTGATGTTGTTGCTATTACTGATTGTACTACATTAGGCAAGATGATACGGTTGTTGTGGTTAGTTTTCCTTCCTTGTATGCAAATGCCAAGATCTCTAAAGGTCATAAACAATACCATAGTCCAGATCAAAGAACTGGGTTCTAGGGCAAATAAGCAGCAACTTTTCATATCTAGTAAATCGAAGAGGTAGGATCTTGTGACAGACTCAAATCCCAAAAGCAGCTAAACCTAGATGACATCTCTGAAAAATAGTCATTTCCTAAGGTCTCAATACTAGTAATAATGTTATCTACCATAAGCAGTTTACAAGCATTAATGCAGAAAACAAACTTTTAAACAATAGAAAATGAGAAGACATGGAAGCAACATGCAACCCAAGACCTTCAGCTCATCCAAAGCAAATCCAGGGGGCAGAGAGATGGAAGAAGTTAAAACCCTCCTGCCTGATCTTTCTGAACTGGTAGCAGCAGAAGTAACAAAGCAGATGAATGAGGCTATAGAAAAAAATTCAGAAATAATTTCTCAAAAATGTAAAGAGATGAGGGTCATAATGAAGGACATGGTTAGTAAATCTAAAATAGATAGACAGTTTAAAAAAAAAGACCTTAGGAAAATGATGGAAACCATGAATACCCAACATGGGAAAGAAATGGAATCTATAAAACAAATTCAAACAGATATTCAGAAAAGTAAAAATTCTATTGAAAGTATAGCAGCAGAATCAACCAATAGGAGGACAGACTATTAGATTTAGAAGACAGAGTTGCTGTTAGCAATCATCAAAAGAAAGACTTCTTAAAAGCAGCAGGAGACCATAAAATAATCAATCCAATAGCTGCTAGATGATGTGAAAAAGAATACCATAAGATGGATCAGAATGAAAGAAAAATCAGATAGTGCAAAGGCCATAAAAAACCTGTTCCCAGACATAATGGCAGAAAACTTCCCAAGCATGGTAAAAGAATCTGACATATAGATAAGTGAGGCATATAGAATTCCAATTAGACACAATCAGAAAAAAAACTACACCAAGGCATATTATAGTCAGGATTCCATAAATTCAACACAAAAACAAAATATTAAAAACTGTTAGATGAAAGAAACAAATCAACTATAAAGGAAGCCTATCGGAATCACAGCATACTTTTCAACACAAATCCCTAAGTCAAGGAGACCTTGGAGTGAAGTATTTCATCCTGTAAAAGAAAACAATCACCGACCCAGATTGATGTACTCTGCAAAAATATCTTTCAAAATTGATGGAGAGGGGCCAGTGAGATGGCTCAGCGGCTTAAGCGCCTGCCCGGCAAGTGCGAGGGCCCGAGTTCGACTCCCGGAACCCACATACGAAAAAGGGGCCGGTGATATCGCTCAGTGACACGGGCGCCTGCTGGCGCGTGAGGTCCTGAGGTCGACCCCCTGGTACCCACAAAAAAAAATTGATGGAGAAATAAGATACTTCCATGAAAAAAAAAATGGAGAAGAAATTCATGACCACCAAACCAGCACTCCAAAAATTTCTGAAGGATATTCTAGAAAGAGAAAGTGGAGACTACAATTCCATGAACCCCCAGAGAATAAATCCACCAGGCAAGGTGAGCAATTAAATAGAGGGGAAATAAATGGAACCAACAACAGGAAAATAATATGACAAGGATAAGTGAATATGTATCAGTCATAACCATCAATGTAAATTGTCTCAACTAATGATTCAAAAGAAACAGATTGGCAGAATGGATCAAGAAACAATATCCAACAATATGCTGCATACAAAACACACATTGAACTAAAAAAGAAACCAACAGAATGAAAATTAAAGGATAGAAAACACTACTCTATGTGACAGGAACCAGAAAAAAATGCAGAGATAGCTATTTTATTTGCAGACAAAGTGGATTTCAAGACAAGACTGATCAGAAGAGACAAAGAAGGAAACCACATGTTAAGGGAACAATCAAAGAGGAAGAGATAACAATCATAAATATAGGGCCGGTGAGATGGCTCAGCGGCTTAAGCGCCTGCCCGGCAAGCGTGAAGGCCCGAGTTCAACTCCCGGAACCCACATATGAAAAAGGGGCCGGTGATATCGCTCAGCGGCAAGGGCGCCTGCTGGTGCTCGAGGTCCTGAGGTCGACCCCCCGGTACCCACAAAAAAAAAAAAAATATATATATATATATATATATATGCACCAAATACCAGCACACCCAGCTACATAAAATAAATGATAACACATATGAAAGATCAAATAAGAATTAATATAATTCTAATGTAGGACCTCACTATCTCCCTGTCAAAGTAGATCAACAATTTTAAAAATCAACAAAGAAATACCAGAACTGAACCAAACCTTTGAACAAATGGACATAGTAGTCCAAACTATAGAGTGTTACACCCTATAAAATTAGAATACACATTCTTCTCAGTTTCACACAGACTTTCTCCAAAGAAAGACCAAATACTAGCTCATAGAACATGCTTAAGTGGATGTTTGGTGCCACCTGCCTGCCCTGCCACAAAGTGTTTGTTCTCTGCCATGGCCCTCTTTCATGCCACCCTGCCTTGGAGTCACCCAACTATAGATTTCAATCTCTAGAAACTCTAGCGAGGATTTGGTGTCCAGAAACTGGAATACAGCAATGTGAGAAAGAGACTAAGGAGGAAAATGGGTCCATGGGACCCAGGAAGGATCAGAAATGAGAATTGAAGCCCATGGGGAAAGTGAAGAGAGAAACTTCAATGAAGAAAAAGGAGGAGGCAGGCAGCACATTCTTCCTGAGTCTGGACTCACTATGTGAAAGGGGTGGCTTGAACTTGCAGATGCATGATGACTGCTGGTGACCCCAGAGGCCTCCATGGAGAAGTGCACCAGTGGAAGAAAACTGCAGATGCAGCAGACTGAAGAGGCTGGTGAGTTGTTCCCATTCAGACTTCCTGCAAGAGAGGGTAATTGGCCAGTAGCCATCTTGGAGGGAGGCAACTGAGCTCAGGACTTGCAGTAGCTGCCGGCTTCGCCTAGTGGCTCCCAGCTGAGTTCAGACCTCCAGAGTGCACAGGGCCTGCTGTGGGCTTGCCAGGTCCAGTTCCAGCCTTGCGGCTGAAGGCCAGCCTGAACTTGAGTGGAAATAGGGGTGCAAGCTCCCTGGGATTATCCAGTACCCTGCCATGGGGCTGCTGATGGCTTGCTGGAATTGATCAACATAGAACTGGACTCTTTCTGCCCATGTTGTCTACCAGTGGCAGCAGAGAAACACCTTGAAGTGGACATTTCTTCTTTTTCTTTTTTTCTGTATTTTCTTTCTTGTTTTTGTTTGCTTTTTCTTCATTGTTTGTTCTTGTTTTTATATGAGTGTGAATATGGTTTCTAGTTTTTTTAGTTGTTGTTCTGTTCTGTTCTTGGTCTTATTTCTTCCTTCTCTCTTTCCCTCCTGTCTTCTGCATCAGTTTCCCAGTGTTTGTATGATGTTCCTTTACCCTCCAGCCTTGTTTCTAATCTCTTCCTTTTTTCTATTTCTGTATTTTTCTGCCTAACCTCTTTTACGTTTTCTCCCCTGAAAGTAAAATTGCCATATTGAGGTTTTATTTACTGCATGCAATTATCTGGTTCATTTTAGATTTTATTATATAACCAAAAGTCTAGTTCATATGGTTAAAGGTCCCAAACTAATAGAAACTTCAGTTTCGCATTTTCTAGGTTGTGTTTCATGCTATGGCTATTGCTGATTGTACCATGTTAGCCAAAGTAGCATAACTGTTCTAACCAGTTGTTCTTCCTGGTATACAAAGACTGAGATTGCCTTAGGATCCTAAAAAATACTATAGGACAGTGCCAAAAAACCAGGGTCTGTGCCAAGTAGGCAGCAACTTCTCATCCCCAATAAATTGAAGAGGTAGGATCTTGCAACAAGCTCAAAACTGAAAAGCCAGCTACACCTGGAAGACTTCTCTGAGAAATACTCATTTCCTAAAGATTCTAAATACTAGCAATAAAATTACGCACTGTTGTAGTCAGGGTTTGCAAGGAAAACAATACAATAGAGGACACATAATTTATAGGATTATTTTATAATAGTCACCCAAGAGTCAAATACAAAAAGAGTGCAGGAAATCTGTCCACACACTAAAGACCCCAAGAATCCAGCTGAGGGCCTGGATTCCACAGCAATGTACCGCATGAATCCAGCTGAAGACCTAGAGCCCATGGCATTGCCCCCCATGTGTCCAACTGGAGGCCCAGAACCCACAACAATGTCTCATGCAAGTCTGTTTCATGGATCTGCACTGGGAAGGCCCAAAGATCAGTGATGGAAGCTAGAAAGCTTGTGCCAGCATGATGAAGTATCTGTGCCAGTGGGATCAAGGATCTGGGCCAGCAGGCTGAGGGATCTGCACCGGAGCCAGGAAGCAATGCTCAAAGTAAGGACCAGAGCTCCCCCCAAAAGTACAACAACCATCCTCAGCAACAATGAGGTCCCAAGCTCCTCCAATGATGAGAACAGCCAAGTTCCTATCAGGAAAGCCAGCATGACAAGCTCCTCGAGGAGAACCAACAGCACCAACTCTTCCTCTACAGTTCTCCTTTTATGATGTTGGCAACAGTCCTCAGGTGGGCCCTCTACACCCAGCACCACGTTGATTCAGTTCAGCTGGGTGTTACAAGTTGCCCACCAGTTGTCAATCCACCATAGCCACCATAGATAATTTATAAGCATCAACGCAGGAATTAAACTAACAAAAAATACAAAAGGAGAAGACAATTAGACAAGATGCAACCCCAGACATCCAGCTCGTCAAAGGCAAACCTAGGGGACAATGAGATGGGATGATTCAAAAGCCACCCACCTAGACTCTCTGAAGTGGTAATATTGGAAGTAATGAAGCAAATTAACAAAGCTCTGGAAAAAATCAAATCAGAAATAATTTTTCAGATAACTACAGAGATGGCGACCATAATGAAAGACATGCTTAGTGACTCTAGATCAGGCACAGATTTAAAAAAAAAAGAGTTTAGGAAAATGATGGAAACCATGAATGCCCAACAGGAAAGAAATGCAATCCATGAAACAGATTCAAACAGATATCCAGGAGATTAAAAATTCCACTGAAAGTATATAAAGCAGAATGAAGCAATGTGGGGATAGAATCTCAGGTATAGAAAATGCAATTTTGGTTAGCAATCATGAAAAGAAAGATTTCTTAAAAATAGCAAAGAAACTCAAATCACTAACACTTTCTGACAATTGCCAGCTACATGGGTAACTGACTACTGTTATGGGTTAATGGGCTGTATAGGGTTAAATTGTTAAATGCAGGGACCTAAAATCCTTGGACTGGGAATCTTTAGTCTAAATGAGTAAGTTTACTCAGTATGGAAAGTGTTTGAGAATGAGAAGGTCTTCTGTAGAGTTCTCCAAACACAGCTCCTCCAAATTCAACTGACTACCCATTGCTTGCAACTACAAAATAGAAAAGGGGGAGATGTGGGGAGTGGCTGAAGCTGGAGATCAATCATATGTGTGGGGCTAAAGCAAGGCCAGCCCTGAGGACATGGAGTGCCCAAGGCAAGCCATGTGAACAAGTTGTTCTAACTCCAAGAACGTGAGACACCTAAGGTGAGCCAGGCAAACAAGTTGCTAGGCAGAGGGGTTTCAACTGACTAACCTCCCAAGTGTATAAATGAATGCACTGCAGTTATTGCATGGCTCTTTCTCTTCCAGAAGAGGAGGATCCACCTGACCTCAACTTTTGGCATCTTGATTCTTGTTTTTCTTCACCCTCTGCCATCCCCCCTCTGGAGTTTCAGGAGCTGTGCTGGATGTGGAATTTCTGTGCAAAGATTAAAGTTCAATATCAAATATGAATGAAAACATTCAGATCTGAGCAAAATACAGTACAGATGCACTAATCACAATTTAATCCTAAAAAAATTTAGCCATATGCAAGCTGGATTTACAAGATTGACTCAACACTACTTGGCAGTACAAACATTCACAAGGTAACATTACAGGAAATAAAGCACTAGGGCTTTTATGAAATTACTGAGCAATATCACTCTGCTATTTCTTTATGCACAAAACACCAACATGTAATAATATAGGGTCAAATGGAAGCTAAATTATTACTACTTTCTGATAATTTACTCAATAATTTCCCAATGCATGAATTAGTTTAAAGCATCAGCAAGTAGGATGATTGGTGAAATACATTAAAATACAAGACACATAAGTAAAATGAACCTAGAGAACCTAAAATCTTGAGAATTGTAATGTTGAAATCATAGGGAAATGAACATCTACAACTCAATAGAAAGAAATGATCAAGAAGCATGAAACTAATATTTCAATTAAAAAGTGTACAAATGCTTGAGTAGATTATTGTTAAAAATAAAAACACAACTAATGTACAGTCTATTTTGGAGAACCTCCCATGTGTAGCTGAGAATGTGTATTCTGATGTTTTGGGATGGAATGCTCTGTAGACATCTATCAAGTCCATTTGTTCACAGGCTTGGTTTAATTCTAATATTTCTTTGTTAATTTTTTGTCTAGTTGATCTGTCTATTTGTGAGAGTGGGGTATTAAGGTCCCCCACTACAATTGTGTTAGTGCTTATTTGGTTTTTCATGTCTGTTAATATTTGTTTTATGTAGTTGGATGAACCTGTGTTTGGTGCATAAATATTTATGATTGTTATCTCTTCTTGGAGTTTTCTTTTAACAAGTATGAAACATGTTTAAGTAAATGTAGAGAAATTGAAATCATCCCACACATACTATCTGACCACAGCTCAATGAAACTGGAAATCAACAACAAAGGAAATCACAAAAACTACCTTAACACAGGGAAATTAAACAACTCCCTTCTGAACAACCAGTGGGTCACAGGAGGAAATTAAAGATGAAATTGAACAATTTACAATTAAATGATAATGCCGATACAACATACTGAAATTTATGGGATGCAATGAAAGCAGTCTTATGAGGGAAATTTAAAGTGATGAACTCCTACATCAGGAAAACACAACAAGCTCAAGTAAACAACCTAATGTTGAACTCAAGCTTCTAGAAAAAAATGAATCAAACCCAAAGTTCCTACAAGGGAGGAAATTATAAAGATAAGAGCAGAAATTAATGCAATAGAGACTAAGAAAACAATACAAAGAATCAATGAATCAAAAAATTAGTTCTTTGAAAGAATAAATAAAATTGATAAACCACTAGCCAACCTCATCAAAAAGAGAAAAGAAAAAGCACCAATTCAAGCAATTAGGAGTGAAAAGGGGGAAATCACAATGGAGACCACAGAAATCTAGGAGCTCATCAGTACATACTAAGAATATATATTCTAACAAAATGGAAAACACAGAAGAAGTAGACAGATTCTTAGATACAATCAAATTGCCAAAACCAAATAAAGAAGATATAAAAACTCTAAATAACTCAATATCAGCCAATGAAACTGAAAATGTAATTAAAAATTTATCAACAAAGAAAAAGCCCAGGCCCTGATGGATTCACTGTCTAATTCTACAAGAAATTTAGAGAAGAACTAGTGCCACTAATGCTGAAATTCTTTAAAGAAATTGAAAGGGAAGCAGTACTTCCAAAATCATTCCTGGAAGCAAGTATTACCCTGATTCCAAAACCAGAGAAGAACACAACCAAAAAAGAAAACTGCAAGCCAATCTCCCTAATGAACATAGATGCAAAAATCCTTAAAAAGATACTGGCAAACAGAATGCAGCAAATCATCAAGAAGATTATATATCATGATCAAGTAGGATTGACCAGGGATGCAGGGATGGTTCAACATACACAAATCAATAAATGTAATACATCATATTAACAGAGCCAAAGACAAAAATCACATGATCATCTCAACAGATGCAGAAAAAGCTTTTTACAAAGTCCAACACCCATTCATGATAAAAAAAACCTGCAGAAAATTGGAATAGATGGTCTTTACCTCAATCTTATAAAAGCCATCTATGACAAACAAACAGCTAACATCATATTAAATGGTCAAAAATTGAAAGCTTTCACTCTAAAATCAGGAACAAGACAAGGATGTCTATTATTACCACTCCTATTCAATATAGTTCTTCAAACATTAGCCAGAGCAATTAAACAATAGAAAAAAAAAATAAAAGGAATAAAAATAGGAAAGGAAAAAGTTAAGTTATCATTATTTGCAGATGACATGATACTCTACATAGAAGACCCCAAAAACTCCACCAAAAGACTTCTAGAATTAATAATCAAACTCAGTAGCATAGCTGGATACAAAGTCAACACTCAAAAATCAATAACATTCCTGTACACAAGCAACAAACTCACAGAGAGAGAAATTAGGGATAACACACCCTTCACAATAGCACCTAAAAAAATGAAATACTTAGGAATCAATCTAACAAAGGATGTAAAAGATCAGTACAGTGAAAATTACTGTACCATAAAAAAGGAGATCAAAGAGGACATCAGAAAATGGAAAGATATCCCTTGCTCTTGGATAGGAAGAGCCAACATAGTGAAAATGGCCATACTCCCAAACCTGCTATACAGATTTAAAGCAGTCCCAATCAAAATACCATTAGCATACCTCACAGATCTAGAGAAAACATTCCTGCAATTCATCTGGAGCCAGAAGAGACCTAGAATAACAAAAGAAATTCTGAGCAACAAAGACAAGTCAGGGGACATTACAATCCCAGACTTGAAAGTATACTAAAAATCTACTGTGATAAAATCAGCATGGTATTGGCAAAAAAAAAAAAAAAAAAAAAAGGCCTGAGGATCAGTGGAACAGAAGATGCATATGTAACCCAAAGCACACTCAGCCACCTTATCTTTGACAAAGGAGCCAAACATGTTCACTGGAAGAAAGATTGTATCTTTAAGAAATGGTGCTGGAAAAACTGGCTTTCCACATACTGAAGAATAAAACTAGACCCGTGTCTATCATTACGCACTAAATTAAAGTCAAAATGGATCAAAGATCTAAATATTAAAATAGAAACACTAAATTTAATGGAAGGGAAAATAAGTAGAAATCTCAAAGACATAGGTGTAGGCAGAGACTAAATGAAGAAAACACAGACTGTATGGGAAATACTCCAAAGAATCAACAACTGGGATCTCATCTTATTAAAAAGCTTTTGCACATCAAAAGAAATCACCAACAGAGTGAAAAGACAACCCACAGAGTGGGAAAAAAATTATAGTGTTTTACCTCAGACAAAGGACTTACATGTAGAACATTTCAATAAAGAATTGAAAAAAAAAATCAGACCTCCCAAATTCAAAGACCCAATCCAAAAATGGGCATCGGAGATGAATACACACTTCTCAGATGAAGAAATACAAATGGCAAATAAATACATGAAAAAATGTTCAACATCATTGGTCATTTGAGAGATGCAAATTAAAACAACACGGAGATTCCATCTCACCCCAGAAAGAATGGCTATCATCAAAAACTCAACTGATAATAAATGCTGGTGAGGCTGTGGGAAAAAAGAACCCTTCTTCACTGTTGGTGGAAGTGTGGACTGGTGCAACCACTGTGGAAATCAGTGTGAAGATTCCTTAAAAAGCTAGGATTAGAGGTCCCATTTGATCCAGCTATCCCCCCTCTGGGTATCTTTCCAGAAGAATTAAAAACATCGTACCACAGCGATATATGTGCACCCATGTTTATAGCAGCACAATTTGTAACAGCTAGATCTTGGAAACAACCCAAGTGCCCATAAACCAAGGAATGGATAAAAAAAGATGTGGCATTTTTATACAATGGAGTACTACTCAGTAATAAAGAAGGATAAACTGGAGACTTTTATAAGTAAATGGATGCAACTCGAGCCCATAAGTGAAATAAATCAGACTCACATATGTAAACATTGCATCGTCTCCCTAGTGTAAGAAGCTGAAAGAGTAAATAAGATCCAAAATGTACAATAGGTATGGTGAAATGGGAAGAAACTTCAAAAGTAATGAGAAACAGGGATAGGGAAAGGAGAAAAGAAGGAAGGGAAAAGCAAAAAAATATATATACATATACATATATACATATATACAAGATAGTTAAGATAGTTACACTACTAATTTCTCTCTTTTTTTTGTGGGTACCAGGGGTCAAACTCAGGACCTCACGTACCAGCAGGCACCCGTGCCACTGAGCGATATCACTGGCCCTTTTTTTTTCTGTATGTGGGTACCGGGAGTTGAACTCAGGACCTCACACTTGCCAGGCAGGCACTTATGCGGCTGAGCTATGTCACCGGCCCCTAATTTCTCTTAATACATTGAATACATTGAAAAGAAAGGTTTGTGCTAATATTGTTTGGACAATTAAATGCCTATATCTTGCACTCTGAGTAACTATTCAAAGTTAACAATATACAATGTATTAATCATTGTTACTCTCCTATTACCTTGTTTTGAAATTTTGTTTTATACTTTTTCTCTTTAATATAAACTTTTTAGGGCAGGTGAGATGGCTCAGCAGCATAAGCACCTGCCTCACAAGCACGAGGTCCTGAGTTCAACTCCTGGTACCCACATACGAAAAAAGGGCTGGTGATATAGCTCAGCGGCACAGGCACCTGCTGACACGTGAGGTCCTGAGGTCGATCCCTGGTACCCACACACGCACAAAAATAAATAAATAAATAAACAAATAAAATAAACTTTTTAAAAAGTTAAAAAAAAAGAAATAATTTCAGATATATGATTTCTGCACCAAAATGGGAAAGACATATGACTCCATCCTACTCTTTCTCATAAGCATGATATGCATACTAATAATAATCCTGTGAATTTGCCTTTTCTCATGTAAGGTTTTGTGAACAACAGATACATTTAACTACTTCCGTCCCTAAGAACATAAAGCCTCATTTGCTAATCACTGTGATGATTCACTAACAATTATCCTCAGTGACAAGTTCATTAAATTATGTTAGGAGACATCAGGAATTGGCATAGCATCTGGGACCATTATCTGTACTGGCTCAGTCCCTAACTAAGCACTATTCCTCTCCCTTTGAATAGATGCGTTTCTACCACTGAATCCCTTTTTTAGACGTAAGCACTTACCTAGACTTCCTTTCCTCCTTGACTCTGTCTCTCAGACTCTAAGACAAAATACTCAGCGCTGTATCTGAGGGTCACGACAGCCAGTGCTGCAGGGGAAGGAGGCCGCTGCCCCTCAGATAAAGATTTGTGAGTCTGTGACCTCCCCTCCTTTGTGAACTGTGACTATCTTTCCATCTGCATGGGCAATGACAGTGTAGGCTTGGGGACACAAGGACATTTCTGAAGAACTTTTTGCACAGTTGCTAATTACCAAAGACAATTACAACTTTCTCATAAGTATCCACAAAGAAACCATACAGATGTACTGAAGAGGCTGTTACATTTTCGTGATCCCTGACACTGAGGGAAACAATGAACATGGAGGAGGGATCAGCTTGAGGAACTGGCAGAGAGGCACATGTGTCTAAATAGATTCCCTGCTTCTGTGAGATAGCCTCTGAAATCCAAGTTTATTACTCAGGCTCAAACCCCTAAACTAAATTATCATTTAAATTGAGGGTTGTTTTACTATTGAGTTGCTTGACTTATATCTTTTGGCCATTACCCCTTCAGATACAGAAAATATTTTCTACAACTCTGTAGGCTGTCTCCTCCTTCTAGTCACTGTTTCTTTTGCTGTGCAGAAGCCGTTGACTATAATGAAATCTCATTTTTCTATTTTTGCTTTTGATTCTTGTGCATTTTGTGTCTTAGAAAAATAATTATTGAACATTCCAATGTCCTGAAGCAGTTCATCTATTTTTCTACTAGTAATTTCATAATTGGATGTCTTACCTTCACACATTTAGTCCATTTTGAATTAATTTATGTACAGGGTGTCATGCAGGAGGCTCATTTCAGTCAGCTGCATGAGGATATCCCTATTTCCACGTACCCTTTATTGAACAGACTGCACTGCCTCCATTGTCTGTGCTTAGAACCTTTGTGTAAGATCAGCTGTAGAGGTTTGGGTTTTCCCCTAGGCTTTCCATTCTGCCCCACTGGTATGTGTTTCTGTTTTTTTATTTTTTATTTATTTATTTTTATTTTAAAGAGAAGAAACAAAACAAAAAATACATTACATATTGTTATCTTTAAATTAGTTACTCAGGGTACAAGATATCAGCATTCAATTGTCCAAACATTATTGGCATAAACCTTTCTCTTCAACGAAATAGGCAAAATTAGTAGTGTATCCATCTTAACCATCTTATATATAAATACAATTTTTTTCTTTTCCCTTCTTTCTTTTCCCTATTCCCCCATCTCAGACTCTCTTTCCTTTTGACCAGTTTCTTTCTGATTCATCATATCTATTGTACATTTTGGATCTTATTTACTCTTTCAGTTTCTCACATAGGGAGACAATACGATGTTTACACATGTGCGTCCAGTTAATTTCATTTATAAGTATTTTCTCAAGTTGCATCCATTTACCTATAAAAGTCTCCAGTTTATCATTCTTTATGGCTGAGTAGTACTCCATTGTATAAAAATACCACATCTTTTTCATCCATTCCTCAGTTGATGGACATTTGCGTTGTTTCCAAGATCTGGCTATTACAAATTGTGCTGCTATAAACATGGGTGCACATATATCGCTGTGGTACGATGTTTTTAATTCTTCTGGGAAGATGCCCAGAAGGGGAATAGCTGGGTCAACTGGGACCTCCAACCCTAGTTTTCTGAGGAATCTCCACACTGACTTCCACAGTGGCTGTACCAGTCGACACTCCCACCAACAGTGAAGAAGGGTTCCTTTTTCCCCACAGCCCCTCCAGCATTTGTTATTAGTTGATTTCTTAATAGTAGCCATTCTTTCTGGGGTGAGATGGTATCTCAGTGTTGTTTTAATTTGCATCTCTCAAATGACTAGTGATGTTGCACATTTTTTGGATATTTATTTGCCATTTGTATTTCTTCATCTGAGAAATGTGTATTCATCTCAGATGCCCATTTTTGGAGTGGGTCTTTAAATTTGGGAGGTCTGATTTTTTTGAGTTCTTTATATGTTCTCGATAGTAATCCTTTGTCTGAGGAACAGCTGGCAAACATTTTTTCCCACATTGTGGGTTGTCTCTTCACTCTGTTGGTGGTTTCTCTTGCTGTGTAAAAGCTTTTTAATAAGATGAGATCCCAGTTGTTGATTCTTTGTGATAGTTCCTGTGCGGTTGAGGTTTTAGTCATAAAGTCTTTGCCTACACCAATGTCTTCAAGGGTTTTACCTATCCCACCTTCTAGCAGATTTAATGTTTCTGTTTTAATATTTAGATCTCTGATCCATTTTGAATTTAGTTTAGTGCATAGTGAAAGATATGGGTCTAGTTTTAATCTTTGGCATGTGTAGAGCCAGTTTTTCCAGCGCCATTTATTAAAGAGGCTATCTTTCATCAAGAAGATTATACACCATGACCAAGTTGGATTCATCCTAGGGATGCAGGGATGGTTCAACATACATAAATCAATAAATGTAATACACCATATTAACAGAACCAAAGACAAAAATCACATGATCATCTCAATAGATGCAGAAAAAGCTTTTGACAAAGTCCAGCACCTTTTCATGATAAAAACCCTGCAGAAAATTGGAATAGATGGTCTTTATCTCAATCTGGTAAAAGCTATCTATGACAAACCAACAGCCAATATTATACTAAATGGACAAAAACTGAAAGCCTTCCCTCTAAAATCAGGAACAAGACAAGGATGTCCACTGTCCCCACTCTTATTCAACATAGTTCTGGAAACTTTAGCCAGAGCAATTAGACAAGAGAAAGAAATAAAAGAAATAATGATTGGAAAGGAAGAAGTTAAATTATCATTATTTGCAGATGACATGATACTCTACACAGAAGACCCCAAAAACTCCACTAAAAAACTGCTAGATTTAATAAGCAAATTCAGTAGTGTAGCTGGATACAAAGTCAATACTCAAAAATCAATAGCCTTTCTGTACACAAATAACAAACTTACTGAAAGAGAAATTAGGGAAACAATACCTTTCACAATAACATCCAAAAAAATGAAATACCTAGGAATCAACCTCACAAAGGATGTAAAAGACCTCTACACTGAAAACTACAGTACTCTGAAAAAGGAGATTGAAGAGGATATCAGAAAATGGAAAGATATCCCTTGCTCCTGGATAGGAAGAACCAATATAGTGAAAATGGCCATACTTCCAAAATTGTTATACAGATTTAATGCAATTCCGATCAAAATTCCAATAGCATATCTCACAGAATTAGAGAAAACAATCCTAAAATTCACCTGGAACCAGAAGAGGCCTAGAATAGCAAAGGCAATTCTGGGGAACAAAGGCAAGGCAGGGGGCATCACAATCCCCGACTTGAAATTATACTATAAAGCTACTGTGATAAAAACAGTGTGGTACTGGCAAAAAAACAGACCTGAAGATCAATGGAACAGATTAGAAGATGCTGAAACAACCCCAGACATACTAAGCCACCTTATCTTTGACAAAGGTGCCAGACACATTCACTGGAAGAAAGATACCCTAGATCTTTTTTGACTCATGATATTTTTGCTGATCTTTTTTGCTAATCTTAAACATAGGAAAAATCATGCAAGGAATGGAGTTCAGCAGTTAAAATGGGCAACCCACTGTAGTTGGGAGAATTTGTTTTAAATTCTACACACCTGGCGTTCCTGGCACTCTTCAAAATGTCTTGAGACCCTCAACGCACAAGCGTTGCCAGTGGACACACTTGACAGCTCTGTGAAGATGAGGAAAATTTGAATCCAAAAATCCATGATGAAACCCTTCACCCTAAAATCTGCTAGTGTTGTGATGTTCAGTACAGAGGTGCATTATGAAGACACTAAAACAGAATGAATAAGAACTAGTTATAATTAGGTTCTTGGGAATCAAATCAGTGGACCTCACACTGCACCCATCTACGTAAAGGAAAGAAGAATGGTTAAGAGGGGAGAAATTTCCCACAGTCCAACCACAACACTAGATAAGACCATTGCTATTGCAAAAGCCTGGATGTGAGTTGGCCTGTTCCTGGTGAGACTTTCACCTTTAGTCCAGAATATTCCACAGAAAAAAATGAGATGCATACTACACTGATCATGTCAAGTGAAATCTAATATTCTCCACATGAAATGTTTATGTAAATTGTGTTTTGTTAAGAGGGTTCATAGAGTTGAATGTATAACCTTTAAATAGCACTTACAGTACATGACTCATTGCCATAATGCCATACATATGATACTTTATTTGATATTCATAATTTTAACATATATTCACTGGTGTAATTTTCCTGAAAAGACAAAAAGCATTTAGATATAAAGAGGGTGAGGAATCTCTCTAAATCCATGCTCTACTTCTGGGTAACTTCTGAAAAGAGTTAAAATCATCATATTACAATGATACAGGCATAACCATGATTATAGTAACACAATTCACAGTAGCTAAATCATGGCAGCAGCCTGTATCCCAACAACACATTGATGGATACAGACAGGGTATATAATCGAGCACTACTCAGTGGTAAATAATGATAAATTTGAGTTATCTGTAGGAAAATGGATGGATCTTGAGATGCTAAATGAAATAAATCATACACAAAGGCTTAAATATCACATAGTTTCTTTTATTGTGAGAACAAAAATATAAATAATTTAAAGAATAAAATAAAAAAGATGACAGGAAAAAGGGAGATAGACTTCTTGGAGATGGAAAGAGGATCTGGAGAATGGGGGAGGAGAGGGCAGGGGAGCAAAGAGAAGTAAAAATGATCAAGATGTGATATGTGTATGTACCAGTTCTGCAAGATGGATATAATTATTATGTATCACAAACATAACTACTGGGCCAGTGAGATAGCTCAGCAAGCGCGAGCTCCTGAGTTCGACTCCTGGTACCGCATATTAAAAAAAAAAGTAACTACTAATGAAAAACAAAAGATATTTTAAAATTTTACATGCTACATAGGGGCAAATAGCTAACTTGAATCTGAGGAGCCTAATGGGAAAGCCTGAATTTTAACTGCTCTGCTACATGAACAAAACGTGTCACCTGTGTTTTCAAATTACCCAGACCTGCAGTTGGTTTTTATATCATGTCGTTTCACGTTACATCATTGGCATTTTAAAATAAATTTTATTCTAACACATTTCTGTTTCTGCACAGATGTTGACTGTAAAGTTCAATATCAAATATAAATGCAGTCTTTAAGGTCCTGATAAAATATAGATGCACTAATTACAGTTTAATCCTAAAAGATATTGCCTCATATATAAGCTGGATTTACTGAATATTAAACTGTCTGAACAGCATTTTGAAGTAGAAAAATCATTTTTGATATTATATGAATAAAAATACTACAGCCTTTATCAAGGAAATTACTGAGCACCATTTCTCTGCTCCTAAGGTATGATACCTTAAATAATAATTTGTATTAAAGTACCATAGCATAGAACCTAATTTAGTGCTAACTTCTGATCATTACTCATCAATTGCTTAATGCATGAGTTAAGTTAAACTGTTAGAAAGGAAGGAAAATTTGCAAAATACATTAAAATATGAGACAAAAGTAGAATGGAATAGGAGAACTTAATGTCATGAGCATTGGGACTTTGAAACCGCAGAGAAATAAATTTCTACAAGACAATAGCACAAAACAGTCCAAGAAAGAAAAAGTAGGTTAAAAAAACTTGAACAGAGAAGTTTCTCTTTAAAAGATATGCAAATTGCCAACTGGTAAGCAAAAGCATATTCAACATCAATAATGATGTGGGAAATGCAAAGAAAACTACATTGTGTTACAGCACATAATGTGTCATAATGGATATTAGCAAATACTAAAGACAACAAGATTGGAAAGGATGTGGAGAAATAGGACTTCTATATGCTCTGACTAGGAATGCAGACTTTGGAACACATTACAGATGTTCCACACAGAAGAAATTCCTGTCATATGGTCCATCATTCTGACATCAGGGTATTTATGCAAAATAATTGAAATCAGAACCTCGAAGTGACATTAGAACGCCCATGTTCACTGTAGCACTAGTCACAATAGCCAACATGAGGAAGCATCTAGCCTTCCCACTAAAGGACAAATGGATAAAAATGTGGTGTATATATGCAGTAGAATATCAGCCAGCTTTTTAAAAGAAGGAATGTCTGCCATAGATGACAATGTTTAGGTAGCTTAAGGATATTATGTTGAGTGAAATGAGGCAATCCAAAACAGACAAATACTGCATTATCTCATTTATCTGCATAATCTAAAGCACAAAACAGCACAGAAACAGAGATTGGGAAGGTGGTTACCAGGGGAGAGGCAAAAGAGACAATTGTGAGTTCCTAATTACCAAGCATAAAGTCCCAGGTAAGTACGGTAACATGAAAACCTTCTGGATATCATTCTATGACATTATATGTGTACTTGACAACACTTCATTGTAAACTTAAATTTTTTTATATGTGCTGCTGAAGTGAGTACATGGACATGTAAAATTTAAGAGATATATTTCATCAGAAATATTTTTACTACAATAGAAGCAATATTAGAATATAGGCTAGGGACATAGCTCAGTAGTAGAGTTCTTGTTTAGCATTTGTGAAGAACCCCTGGGCTTGATCCTTAAACTGATTTTTAAAAATCTTTGAACTTTAATTTTTTACTTGGACTGGTGGGGGTCAATCCCAGGGCCTCATAAATGCTAGGCAAATGCTCTACCACTGAGCCATATCCCTAGCCCCAGAAAAATGTAATATATTTTAAAGCCAAGAAAATAATACAAGATGTATTTGATATGAATAGCTGTCTGCAGCCTGCAATGATAAATTTTCCATTTCCTTAAATTCCTTCCCTAACTTCAATAGGGAAAGCAGTCTCACCATCATGATCAGAGCACAGGTGTCTTCAGTTGGTGACAATTACTCTTAGTGCTACATGCATCAAATACACATACTTAGGTTTTTAAAACACATTTTTATCCCACAACTCACTTCAGATACACGGTGTTTTTTTTTTTTTTTTTTTTTTGTGGGTACCGGGGGGTCGACCTCAGGACCTCGCACACCAACAGGCACCCGAGCTGCTGAGCGATATCACCGGCCCCTTTTTCGTATGTGGGATCCGGGAGTCGAGCTCGGGCCCTCGCGCTTGCGAGGCAGGCGCTTATGCCGCTGAGCCATCTCACCGGCCCCAGATACACGGTTTTTGCACAAAGTAGATAATTCCTATAATTCAATTTTATTCTTTCACCTAAGCACGAAGGCATAATAAGATTCTACAAATAATATTGTGAATTTACACTTTCATTAATGTAAGTCTATGTAAACAACTAAATGTCACTATTACAGTTCTTAAGCTCAGAAAGCCTTATTTTATTATCACTGTGCTAATTTACCAACAATCATCATTGGCAATGATTTCATTAAATTAAATTAGGAGCCATCAGGAATTGGCACATGTTTTGGACCCTCATCTCTCTCTACTTGCTGAGCACACAGTTAAGGAACTACTCACTGCCTTTTCTTCCTTTGCACTGTCTTTTTCTACCCAACAAATCCTTTTCCAGACATAAGCACTTACTCAGACAGCCTTCCCTTTCTGAACCTGCCTCTCAGATTGCAATACAAAATACTTTTTTTTTTTTTTTTGTCTTTTTGAGACAGGGTTTCACTATGCAGTTCAGGCTGACCTTGAACTCACTTTGTAGCCCAGGCTGGCCTTGAACTCACAGCGATCCTCCTGCCTCAGTCTCCTGAGTGCTGGGATTACAGGCACGCACTACCACACCCGGCCTTGACATACAAAATGCTTACTTGATTCCTTACCTCTACGTGATGCTGAACACACTGTGAGGAGCATGACTGCCAGTATGCAAGGAAGCAGGGAGCTGGACCCGAGATAAAGGTTTGTGAGTCTGACCTCCCTCCCCCTCTGAACTGTAATTATCATTTCACCTGTACTAGCAATGACAGTGGAGGCTTGGGATCACAATGACATATCTGAAGAACTTTTCTGCAGTTGCTAATTACTAAATGCAGTTACAACTTTCTTGTGAGTATCTCCAAAGAGACAATTGAAAAGTATGGAAGGGGCTCTCACATTTTCATGATCGCTTGAAGGCTGGAAGTTGCAGGAAATGTGGTGGTCTCTCATATGAAGAGAGGCACATGTGTGTACCTAGGTTCCCTGGATATCTCTGAGATGTCCTTCTGAAAACCAAGTTAATTCTTTATGTTCAAACTCATAAACTGCATCATTATTTAAGTACACAGCCATGAAAGGAATGAGAGGAAGTAATCATAAAGGCTTAATAGTGTAAAACTAAATGTACATCAATGTACATCAATTAGGAAATGATGATTTGGAAATTTTTAAGGAAAATTTAGTTTATTGGGGTAAACTAGTTAGTTTACTGGCACTGAGAGAAAGTCTCAGTAGAAACATATCCTAAAGAGAGAGAAAAAAACATATATGTGCATACAATGTCAGGGGTGGCTGAAGAAAAAAGTGACTGCTTTCCAAAAAAGTGGTCATCCTATCCACTTCATTATTAAAGTCCTCTTCTGTGAGGCTACCTTTAATTGACATGTATATTCACAAATACAGCAACAGAATCAGTCAGCTAAACAGACAGATTTTAACATTAGATAAACCAATTTACTTTCTCACTTGCCCACCATTGGGTAATTACCAGGGTACTACTGTACATACATTTTGCTGAATTTTCAGTAATAGTCATTCACTGGTTATATAATTAATGAAGAAATTTAAGGGGTTAGAGCCACAGTCAAACTATGTTTTTACAAATGGAAATCCACAGTCTAACCACACGCCACTACCACCACTCTCATTCATCATAGTTCTTGAAACATTAGCCAGAGCAATCAAGCAAGAGAAATAAATAAAGGGGATATGTACAGGGAAGGACAAGGTCAAAGTATCATTATCTGCAGATGACATAATCCTCTACTTATAAGACCCAAAAGTTTCCACCAAGATTCCTAGAATTAACAACCAAATAAAGCAATATAGCAGAATACAAAATTAACACCTAAAAATCAATAGCATTCATACACACTAATCACAAATTCACTGAGAAATTAGGAAACCAATATCATTCACAATAACATTAAGAAAAATTAAATACTTAAGAATTAAGCTAACCAAGGAAGTGAAAGACCTCTACAATGAAAATTACATCACTCTTAAATAGGAAATTGGGGAAAACATCAGAAAATGGAAAGATAGCCCCTGTTGCTGGATAGGTAGAACCAGGATAATCAACATATTTGCAAAACTGATATACAGATTTAATGCAATCCCAGTGAAAATACCAAGTGCAGTTCACACGGATGTAGAGAAAACAGTTCTAAAATTTAGATGGAAACAGAGGATACCCAGAATAGCCAAAGCAATCCTTGATAACAAAATCAAAGCAGGAGGCATCACAATTCCAGAGTTGAGGCTATGGTACAAATCTAATGTGATTAAAACGGCATATACCGGCACAAAAGCAGGCATGTAGATCAATGGATCAGAATAGAGGGATCAGAAACAACACCACACACATTCAACTATCTGATCTTTGAAAAGGGGCCAAAGACATACAATGAAGGAAAGACAGACCCTTTAATAAATGGTGCTGGGATAATTAGATATCCACATGCAGAAGATCGAGTCTGGACCCATACATCTCACCATGTACTCAACTAAAATCAAAGTAGATCAAATCCATACCTGGAATAAGTGACTATGCCAATGAGAACAAAGTGCTGCCCTTTCCATGATGGAAGTGGTCTAATATAATTAAACTGCCCCAGGTTGCAGGCTGATCACCCTAGGGAATGGTGCCATATTAGGAACTCTGTTGGTCTCTGCTGCTGGCAGATTGGACATTCAGCAGTTGCTGTAGCCAGATCAGCCTTGGTGAGTGAAAGTCCATGTTGCTGAGTCCATGCATAGTCTCCGCCTCTACCACCATGACCACTTTGTTCGTGAGCCTATTAGACAATGACAGGGGTGGCTGAAGAAAAATGTTGACTGCTTTCCACAAAAGGGGTCATCTTATCCACTTGATTATTAAAGTCCTCTTCTGCTGAGGCTACCTTTAGGCAACATTTACATGCAACACAAATATCTGTACATCCTTTGCCCATGTGGAGAGGTCTATCCACATACCTATTTCCCAAAATATCTTTGTCACCAACTTCTCAGTCCTATTCCTTCCAAGTCCCTGAACATCCATCCAGCTCATTGGCTACAGCACATAAATCAGTATATAGTTGCACAACTGACCATTTTTTTCTTCCAAAGAAAATGTATGACCAAGTGCATTGCCAAAAGTCCTGGCAACTGTGAAGACTTCCCTTCACCACTGTGCTTCAGGGATGTCCTAGAAAGGGCTACAGGTCAGAAGCTGCTCACTTTTAGGTGGTGCCTGCATAGCATGCAGAACCATCCATAAACAAGGTCCTAGTCTTATATTCCTCTTGAAGTTGATCATATGGTACACTCCATGAGGCCACAGATGCATGCTGGGAGACAGAAGGCAATGTACCAGCAGTAGGAACCCCGGGCATTTGGGCAACTTCCTCATGTTACTTACTTGTGCCCTCCAGACCTGTTCATGCTCAAACACATATATACTACAATACTTCCACTTAATGATGGACTGTGGCTGTGCACATCCAACTTTATGACTTGCTGGATAAGATTATACCCAGCCCATAATGGGCAGCTCGGTGGGCAACCTGCTTTTTCATGTCCAAGCATTCAATTTCCATTAAAGCCAAGTAGCAGGCCAGGAGCTGCTTTTCAAATGGAGAGTAGTTGTCTATAGATGATGTTGGAGCCTTGCTCCAAAATCCTAAAGAACCGTGCTGTGATTCACTTAAGAGGGCCTTCCAGAGACCCCAAACAGCATCTCTATCTGCCACTGACACCTCAAGAACCACTGAATCTGCTGGATCATGTGGCCCCAGTGGGAGAGCAGCCTGCACAACAGCCTGGACATGTTGCAGAGCTTTTTCTTGTTCTGGGACCCACACAAAACCAACAGTTTTTTTAATCATGGAGTAAATGGGCTGGAGTAACACACCTAAGTGGGAATGTGTTGCCACTAAATGCCAAAAGACCCACTAAGCACTGTGCCTCTTATTTGGTTGTAAGGAGACACAGATGCAACAACTTATCCTTCACCTTAGAAGGGATATCTCTCAGGCCCCACATCACTGAACTCTTAGAAATTTCACTGAAGTAGAAGGACTTTGAATTTAGTTGAGTTTATTTCCCATCTAACAAGTCAATAGTGTTTTCTACCTCCTGCTCACTTGTTTCAATCAGCATAATATCATCAATGTAATGGACCAGTGTGATACCTTGTGGAAGAGAAAGATGGTCAAGATTCCTGCAAACTAAGTTGTGAGACGGGGCTGGAAAGTTAATATAACCCTGACATAAGACACTGAAGGTATATGTGCTGGCCTCGATAGGTGAAGGAAATTTTTCCTGGGGGGGTTTCATGGATAGTTATGGAGAAGAAGTTATTTGCCAACTCAATAGCTGCATAGCAGGTACCAGGAAATGTGTTAATCTGCTAAAGCAAGAAAACAACATTCTGGTACAACAGCTGCAATTGGAGTCACTTGATTGAGTTTGCAGTAATCCACCACCATTCTCCAAGACCAACTTATCTTCTGCACAGGCCAAATAAGCATTAAATGGAGATGTAGCGGGAACCACCACCCCTCCATCTTTCAAGTCCTTGACAGTGGCATTAATATCTTCAATCCCTCCAGGGATGTAATGCTGGTTTTGGTTTACTATTTTCCCAAGTAAAGGCAATTCTTAGTGGCTTCCATTTGGCCTTCATGCTACAGTTTAGGGAACCAGTGTGAGGATTCTATCCTAACTATGCATTCTAAAATTGGGAAAAAATGACTACAGGATGGATTTGGGGACCTGCTGCACCCACAGTGAGTTGGATCTTTGCTAAAACTCCATTGGTCACCTGACTTCCATAGGCCCCTAGTCTTATTGGAGGGCCAAAATTATATTTTGGATCCCTGGAATCAATAGTATTTCAGAAATAGTGTCCAGTAATTCCCAAAATGTGATAATTTCCCTATCACCAAAGTACAGTTAGTTACCCTGGTAAAAACTGTAGGTCCCTTTGGGAAAGGATGGGAGAAAGATTGACAGTAGAAATTATTGACAATACACAGGAATCCTTCCTCAGGGGGATCTGGATACCCCTTCATTCAAGGGGTTCTCAGTCTGTAAACTAACTCAAATCTGGAAACTGGTTGAGGGGCTGTGATTCTCTGTTTACTATGATTTGAGATAGATTTCTGTTCATTTGTCTTTAATTTTTTCCAATTATATAAATCTAGTAAAAATTTAGTAGACTTCCTGTCTATTTCACATTTGGGAATGCTGGGCCTTATTAGCCAACACCATAGGTCTACAGATGTCAGATCTTTCCAATCATTGCTTTGCTTCTGCTGTGCATTATGAAAACTATGTGCAACTTGTCTTTGGGAGCTGAATGCTGCCACTTGACCCCTGCCACTATGGAATCCAATTAAACCCACACTCTTTAAGTTTCCCAATTGTGTGACTGGGACCCCAACCATAAGGTCTGGCATATAAAGAAGAGCAATGACAGGGCTCCAGGGATGCCCGTGCCCTCCTCATGAATGTTTCTGAAAGTGTTAGCAAAGGGTACATTTTTCAGATCATCCTAGTGAGAAGTATTAGGTTGAACATAACAAATCCATTCCAGAATTCCCATTTCCCTGAGCCTTCAAATCCCCTCAACAGTAAACCAAAGAATGTCAACCATCTCTAACTCATTCACCTTTTGATGCATACTTCTGCCAAGAAGCCAAATAAACCATTAATGTGTTTTTTAAATTCCACAAGCTGCAACATTAAATTCTGAATCTCTACTTAATGGGCCCATATCGATAAATTCAGCCTGATGCAGGCATATGTTTCTGCCACCATTACACCACACCCTTAAAATTCATTCCCATACTTGTTCCTCAGACCGTGCTTATAAAAGTTGGAAAACTCAAGAAGTTCTTTGGAAGTATAGTGAACCCTCCTCATGGGTCACATAGTGTGCCTCACTTTCAAGAGGTTTCTGAGATTTGAGCCTGAGTACAGGCCTAGAGCAGTGGTGATGAACATTTTAGAGGTTTCAATGATATAAACAGGCTGCTGCTGCTGCAGGCCTGCATAGCTTCTCCACCACTGGCCTAGAGGCTAAAGTGGGTGGTGAAGGTGGGTTCTGAAGAGTGTCAGCATTGTCACACTTGGTAACTCCCTCTGGCAACACAGGATTAGCTTCCTCTGGTATAGGAGAGGCAAACACCACAGCAGTTGGGGGTGGGGCGATTCCACCACTGAGGGTGGGGAAATCTCTTCCTCTGGCAGAATAATCTCATCAGAGTTTAGGAGCTCAATGTACCCAGCCTCATCAGGACACTTTCAAACATCTCCATCCCAATTTATGGGATCCTATTCTTTTCCAATCACTGCTCTCACTTTTACTTCTGATAGCCCTCAAGGCTGAGCACTAAACTTATGCTATAGTTCAGCCAGTCAAATTTATGTTTGGGTTTCTGCAATCTCAGCCTTGCAGTTAAAGGAAAGGAGATTTTCTTTCAGGATATGCTTTGATCTTTTAGATTTTTTATGTGTGTCTGGAGCTGGGAATTTGAATCTTTGAGCTCTTTATTTTTCTTTACTAATTTGTCTTCACACTTAGAATATTTTAGAAGCTTTTTGTGCGTGTCTGGAGCTCTTATTTTCCTTTACTAGTTGTACAAAAATGCTAAGAACAACTAGCCAACATCATTATATTTCCCATTCTGCCAAAAAATTTCAAAAGTACTGTATACAGAGTCACTAAATTCCTTGCATCTCATAAATGAATTAGGATAATCAAATGTATCTACATTGCACATTACTTTAAACAGATCACATCATGGACTATCAGTACTATGCACACTATCAGGACAGACCATGGCAAACTTAGGTCTCATTAGAGTAGGGAGCCAACTCTGGAAACTACTAAACTCATTAAAGAAATTCATTCTTACAATTTTGTTTCTCTAGAGCCACTTCTAGTAAAGGATTTAGAAGGTAAGCTTAGAATGGCTGGCTGCAGAGTTAGAGATGGAAGAATGCAAGAAGGCTATGTGTATATATAATAGATGTTGTGAAAGAGGAAGTAATTGTTCAAAGGGAAAGGAGAATTGGTGGGAGGCTGAGACAAAAGGATGAAATGGAAACAAAGCTTGTAAATAAGGAAGGGAAGAGGGGTTAAAGAGAGAGGAGGGGAATGGGAAAAAAAAGAGGAATTAAGATATGTCATGAACAGGTATAAATTCCCTGTGATGAATGTGATCATTATGCATATCTATATTGTACCAATAAACTTAAATATTTAAAAAGCTGAAGGGATGCAGCACACTGCAGAGTCCCCTGTGAGTCCGTATCATGAAGCTGAAGGGTCTGCATTAGAAGGCTGAAGAGTCTGTGCTGAAAGCCTGGAGATGAATGTCCAAAGGTAGTAGTAATGACGGTTTCTCTGAAGAAGCAAAAACCAGACTTCCTTCTTTCTATTTCATCCAGGCTACAAGTCTGTTGGTTGGTGCTACCCATATCCAAAGTGGGTCTTCTCTCTTCAGTAAGTTGATCATTCAGACACAGCCATAAGTGTGCTAAATTAATCCACTAGGCATTTCTTATTCAAGTTGACACCACAATTAATCATCACAGCCTGTGAGAATGCAGGGGGGAAAGATACTTCTATACTGCCATTGGGATTGTACATTAATACATCCACTATGGAAGTCAGTATGGAGCTTCCTCAAAGAAACTAAAAATAGACCTAGTGTTTTATCAATCTATAGCATTCTTTAGTGTACACAAAGCAATTAAAATCAGCATACCCTAGGGATACCTGCATAGCCATGTCTACTGTGGCACAAGTCACAGTGTCATGTTAATGAATTCATAGCTGAATGGGATTTTAGGGGCGTAGCTCAGCTGGAGGAAGTAGGTCACTGGACTGCATGACTTTGAAAGGTATCTCTAGTTTCTGGTTCCTTCCACCTGGCTCTCTCAACCACTATTTCCTGGCTGCAATGAAATGAGTACCATTACTCTTGCTTGCCCTTCTGTGATGTCTTTTGGCCATAACCTTCCACCATGATGCTTCTATGTTGGAGCAAACTGACTATGGTCTAAAACTTCTGACACCATGGGCCAAAGCTAGCCTGACTAACTTAGTGCTTTAAGATCCCTTTGTCAGATACCTTGTCCCAGGAGTGGAAACCAACACTTTAGGGCTTACCCTCTTTGTAGCAGAAGTGGATTGTCTTGCTCACAGGATGTTTGTGTTTGGATGAGGTTTATCTCCCAAATATGTTTTATTAGAAAATGTTTATGATGGGGGTCTATTGTGATACTTTAGGTCATGGGGGTGATCTGACATTGGAAATTTTAAAAGGAGTTTTTATGGGACCCTGATTAATTCACATGAGAGACTTGTTAGGTGATGGAAAGACTGGCCTCTTTATCCTCTCAGTTTCCTTTTACACTCGTAATCTCTTCCTCTTGTACACAACCATGCTATGATGATATCAGCCATCATGTGGTACAGCAGGGGCCTCTCACAAGAACTGAGCTGATTTTCTTGCACTCCCTTGAGCAATCAAAATTGTAATATAAATAAAACACTTTCCTCTGTAAATTACTCAGCATCAGACATTTTGTCACAGAAATCAAAAACAGCAAAATACCCAAGGTTTTCTGCTCCACATCTGTCTGATGTAGAGAGTCCTCCTTTGGATGGGGGTTAAAATTCCACATTGTCTTCTTGATGTGCTCCAGTTTTCAGTATATCTTTCAGTAAGGAATAAATTCTTACTCTGGATCTTTGAAGCTTTCAGATTTGGGAGACAAGAACACCAACACATCCAAGTATTGTTTCTGTCCTCCACTGGATACCCAGCCCCTGGAGAATGTCTGATAGTCTGGTTATGAAGTATTGAGAGATTAAAGGCAATGGTTTCTGTGTCACTCTGGTGGAACAATTTAGAAGCTAGCTACAGCATCAATGTTATGTGCAAAATAGTTCAAAAGAAACCAATTTTTCAGAAGATTGACAAGCAATATTCATAGTGGAGAGGGGCATGGCATACAACTGCAGCCCTTAATGGCTGATACCCTCACTTAATTTTTCAAGGTATTCTCTATCACTCACAGGACTTCTATTACAGTAGTATGAGGTTCCGCACAGTTCTTAGGCATGTTATTTCCCATAGATCTCCAAACTTTTTGTTTCCTATGTTTGGTGTTCTGTGGCCAGTGTCTTCTGTCCCTATATAGTAAGCAAATATATTATCCACCCTAGACATTGACATTATTCCTTTCATCCAAGGTTCTTTATTGGCATAAACAACCATGAAAAGACAATCATCAGAAAAATCAGCATATGGATATGCCAGAAAGACACAGGAAATCCATAGAAAGTTCTATTTAAACCTGTGTCTTCAAACATTTCTTCACTGTATTCACTTTTAGCATGTTTCCTTGAGTAAGCAACTTAGTAAATATCTTCATCAGTCAACCCAACAGTTAGAAGTAAATCCATTTCATTTGCCTCAAGAAACACTTTATTCAGACTGATATGAACAAGACAGTACGCACCGGAATTGGGCCAACCTGCTGTATTCACATCCATTATTCCCATGAAAGTCCCACATTCAACCGGCTGAAATGCCTATTAGTCCTCTTAAGAAAGATATGTGGTCTCTTGCACTTCTGTATTGCCTGTCATAGTGAAATGAGGAGCAAACAATGCAAAGTACCAACAAAATATACAATTATATATTTCTGATAAGAAGAGGGGTTTTTGTGTTTCTTATCCAGATGAACCAGAACAAGCATATAGAGGAATCCTGGCTCATGATCAGAAAGGGGCTGATAGTTGGAAAACACACAGAAATGAGGCCAGAAATACTCACCAACCACCAACTGAGATTATAAAAAAGAGAAGTAAAAATGTGAAAGATGGAGGAGATGGTGTAAAATGATACAAAGGTACTCACCAGGAGAAGGATGCTTTTCATGGCTCTTGACTCAGGGGATCTGGAGGAAACATTAGTTCTATGAATGTGTTTAACCTGCTGTTTATGTCTGTACAGGGCAAAAATCATAGAGCCACTGGCCCATATTGTGAGCACAATAAAAGAAAACTCAGGGGATACAACTGATGCAATATAGACAGAGCCCATTGTTGTCCCATAATCTACAACACCACAGAACCCCAGTTGTCTTTTTCTTGTGATGTTTCTGCTTTCTGATTTTCCAGATACATGCAGTACATACAGAGGAAAAATGAAATTTACCCCCATGTGTAGCAACCAGCAAAGGGACATGGAGAAGTCAATGTACTTTGGAAATTTTATTCTAAAATTCTTCCAACGAGAGTTCATTGGGCTGATTATGACAGTCTGGAAGACACTCAAGAGGCATATGGTACAAACCGACATCGCCCTTCCCACTCTGAGTGCATACAAGTTAAGTCTGCAACTGAATTCATTGAATAAATGTTTCAACCCAAAGGCTACCATTGTCTGGGAAGGTCCTTTTGAAAGAATAACTAAAGAATTAGCTATAAACAGGTGCTTGAGAATCAAATCTATGGACCTCAATTTGCTTTCCATATGTTGAAGGAAAAAATAACGGTAAAGAAGAGAAAAATTTCCCAGAATTCCAACCACGGTCTGTGACAAAAACATTATTCCTATTGCCAAATCCCAGGAAGCTATTTTGTCATTTCCTTTTAAAATCTCCTTTAAAGTATGGTGACAATCATTTCTTTGAGCAAGGCTCATTGTAGAAATTTGGCACCAAGAATTACTTTAGTGCTGTGCTCTTGTGGAATTGGAAAGATTTCAAGAAGTAAGAAGAGATGGAGAGAACTTTCTGCACATTTCATGGGTTATGCCATCACTAAGCAGTAGTCATTGTTAACCTGGGGATGAAATGACAACATGGAAAGAATGAAATTCCAACATTTTTAGTAAGACATAAAACGTATCTTATTTACACTAGAAAAAAAAGCTCAACTCTGATCAAAATCATATATAACATAGATTAATTCTGAATGGATTTCTAGTGTAAATATTTAAGATAAATATAAAATATTTTAGTAAAAATTATTTGTGTGATCTAAGGATATATTTTTTCTTACAAAACACATTAACCATATGGATGAAATGACATATTAGATTATGTTAAAATTAAGAACTATTTTCATCAAAATACATAGTTATGTACAAAGGGGGGATGACAGAGGAACAGGGAGATAGAACAAAGAGAGAAAAAAGAGATAGAAACACATGTGTTCAATTTAAAGAATTTTTATAGATTATGCAAGAGAATAAAAAATTGGAAATTTTCAGCTTAAATTTCAAAAAAAGAAGTTATTTATCTGACAATGAGCATACTGAAAGTGTTTTGTTTCCTCATTAATCAGAAAAATACAAGTAAGGTCACTATGTGGTACCATCATACACTATCCAGAATGCTAAAATTAAAATGACAGGAAATGACAAAGTTGGTAAGAATATGGATAAACGATGAACTTGTTTGTGCAAAATAGGCAAGTATTTTAGAAAACTGTTCAGTGGCATCTATATAGGTTTATAAAATGTCACCTTATGTTGTAATAATTTCATTTCTACAAATCTACTCAACAAATAATCATAAATGCATCACTGAGACAAAGCCTACACATTCTATATAATAGCACTAATCATGACTCACAACAGCCCCAAACTCAAAAACATCCACATGCCCATTAGCGGTATACTAACCCAATTAATTGATGTTCATGCCATAGAATGAAACCTAGCAATGCTAATGAATAACACAAATAACATTCAATCATTAAGAAGAATTCCCTAAAACTTTTATGAAGGGCATGTAAATGACAAATATGAAAAATTTCACTGAGACCATTTATATAAAGTATTAAGCAGATATTAGTGATGTAATATCTTAAATGTGAGAAATGATGTAAGCCTATATTTTATTGCTTCACTCCTCAAATATATGCAAGAAAACTAACCTCAGGGTTAGTTACCTAGAGGAGACAGATGGGAACTTTGGGCAAATGACAATACTACGTATGTTCCTTGGTCTATCAGTTACGTAGAGAATTGTGTCTCATTTGTGAAATTTAACTGAGCTGTGCCCTCACAAGCTGAGATGGCTCTTTCATTCTTTACACATACATGTCACTAAAAGAAGTCAGAATAATTATCTGGAGGAAGTGTTTGTGCTAAGAATATGCCTGACCTAGGGCCGGTGAGATGGCTCAGCAGCGTAAGCGCCTGCCTTGCAAGCATGAGGGCCTGAGTTCGACTCCCGGATCCCACATACGAAAAAAGGGCTGGTGATATCGCTCAGCGGCACGGGTGCCTGTTGGCGCACGAGGTCCTGAGGTCGACCCCCCGGTACCCACAAAAAAAAAAAAAAAAAAAAAAAAAAAAAAAAGAATATGCCTGACCTGTCACGTGTGCCTGTGCAGGGTGAAACTCGTGCGTTCAGCAACAGGAACGGGGCTGATGATGCTGAACAAGGCACTTCCCAGAAGAAAGGCAATGGTGTGTACCTTTTTTGTTTTGTTTTTAATGATGTGTATCTTGACTCTGATTTTTCATGGGGTCCAGCAGAATAGTACTCTGAATCTTTTTTGATTTGAGAGGTTTATGCTGGTCCATTTGGCAATCATAAACATAATAAAAAGTGATGGGAATAAGATCTGAGGAAGTGAGTAGAGGGAAGGACCAGGGAAGACTTGGTAAGCAAAACTGATGAAGATGTGATATGTACACGTACTGATTCCCCAAGATGAAAGTAATTATTATATATCACAAACACACACCAACTACAAAATACAAATAATACAAAGCACAGTAGGTTAAAATGGGCAAACATTTGTAACTGGGAGAATTTATATTAAGTTCTATACTTCTGGAGTTCCTAAGGTTCATCACAACGGCTACAGAAACGCCAGACACAGGTTATGCCAGTGCACATACTGTGCAAATCTGTGAGGACAGAGGAAAGGTTTGAACCTCCAAACCTTGATGAAATCCTTCAGCCGAAAATCCACAGGTGCCCTGGGGCTGAGTATAGATGTGCATCTTGGCGACATTTTAAAACAGAATGAGCAAGAAGTCACTATATTAAGGGTTCTTCATAGCTATGTACAGAAAGACAGAATGGCTAAAAAGAAAGAAAGTCCCCAGGGTTCTGACCACACTCTGAGATGGGTAAACCATCCTTATTGCAGGTTCTTGTAGGCCATTCTGCTGGGTCTTTGTAACTGATATTCATCTTTAGACCAGAATGTCCTACATAGAAAATAAGATATGGGCTACACTGATCATATCAACTGAAATCTAATATTCTCACTGAGAAATATTTATGTAAATTTGTGTTTTGATAAGAGACTTCCTACCATTGAATACATAATATTTATGTTGTACTTGTACTACGTGACTCATGGCCATAATGCCCTACATATGATACTTTAATTAATATCCCTAATTATATGATATATTGACTCACATAATTTTCCTGAAAAGCAAAGAGGACTCAGATAAAAAGAGTTTAAGTAAAATATCTAAATTAGTGATAGAATGGAAACTGGAATATGAGAAGGTTAGCCAGTTGGGTAGTCAGTACACTAACTGCTGTGCCACAGTGACAAAACATGCCACCTACATTTTCAAGTAACCCAGGCCTGTGATTTGCTTTTATATCATGTCCTTTCATTTTACATCATTGACATTTTAAAATAATTTTGATATAACAAGTTTCCATTCCTGTGTAAATATTGACTGTGTAGTTCAACATCAAATATGAATGAAACATTTAAGAACCTCATAACTATAGATGCAGTATTATACTTTAATACTAAAGAAATCACCCCATAAACAAGCTGAATTTATTGATGAAAAACTAGCTCAACATTTTTCATTAGTAGAAAGATTCATTTGCTGACATTACAGAAAGAAAAATAGTAGGGTATCTATTAAGGAAATTACTGAGCAATATTACTCTACTTCTCAACTATGATACATGAAATACTAGCATGTATTAAAATAGCATAAGATAGAAATTACTGTATTGCTAATTTCTATTTAAAGCATGTGTTAAGTGAAACTGTTAGCAAGGCAAAAAGATTTATGAAATACATTGAAATGCAAGAGACACAGGTAAAATGAAATCTGGAAAGCCTGAAATCTTGACTATCATAGATGTTGGAATCATAAAGAAATGAACTTCTACAATTCAATAGGAAAAAACCCAAAACAAAGAACTAGTAGCCAGTTAAAAGTGGGTTACATGTTTGGATAGAGGTTTCTCTAAGAAATACATACGCATGGCCAACAGGTATACAAAACCATGTTCAACATCACTAAAGATGTGGGAAATGCAAAGCAAAACTATCAGTTGCATAATGTATATGAGCAATAACCAAAGATGACAAGAGTCACAAAGATGTGGAGAAATTGGAATCCCATACTTTGTCCTTGGGAATGGATACTTTGGAAAAAAACTATGGACGTTCTATAAAGAAGGGAGTCCTGCCAACTGGTCCAGCCATCTCATTTTGGGTATTTATGCAAAAGATTGAAATCTAGATTACCAAGTGATATTAGAACTTCCATGTTCTTTTTAGCAACTACAACAATAACCTATGTCAGGAAGCAACATTCCTTTCCACTGAAGGATAATGGATAAAGAAAATGTGTTATATACATACAATGGAAAATTATTGAGCCTATAAAAAGAAATTCTCCAGTGGGTGAAGTTTAAGGATATTATGTTGAGTGAAATATGCAACCAAAGACAAACAAATACTGCATGATCTCATTTATATGTGTAATCTAGATTACACATGGATTTAGAAACACAAAGTGGAATGGTGATTACCATTCTTTGGTGGAGGGTACAAAGAGGAATTATTAATTAACGAGTATAATGTCCCAGATAAGTAATATGAATAACTTCTAGAGATCTTCCACATGACATATAATTAATAACACTCTATTGTACATTTTTTAAAAATGTTGAGAGAATAGATGTCATGAGAAGTATTCTTACTTCCATGAAAGATATTTTTAAAAGATATATAGAACTCTAAATCAAAAAATACAAGACATATTTGATTCTGACAGTTGTCTACAACACAAAATATCAAAATTACTTTTGTTTAGATGATGCTTCCCTAACTTCAAGGAAAAAAACAGTATCCCCAAAATCACCAGAACAAGGTGTCTCCAGTAGTTTACAACTACTTTTTCTGCTATGTGCATCAAATATACAGAGCTAGATTATTTAAAACACATTTTTATTCCAGAAATAATTTCATATACCTGTTTTCTGCATAGATATAGGTAGTCCTTATAACTGCATCATACTCTTTCTCATATCATGAAGGGATGATATACATATTAAATATAATGCTGTGGATCTGGGTGTGGTGGTGCATGCCTGTAATCCCAGCACTCAGGAGGCTGAGGCAGGAGGATTTCTGTGAGTTTGAGGCCAGCCTGGGCTGCATAGTGAATTCAAGGCTGTCCTGAACTATATAGTGAGAACTTGTCTGAAAATACCAAAAGAAAGAAAGACAGAAAGAAGAAAAAAAGAAAGGGCTATGAATTTATCCTTTAGCTCTTTGTAAGTTATATGAAGAACAGATATGTTTCAGTACTACAATTCTTAAGCACATAAAGCCTTATTTCTTTATCATGGTGATGATTCACAAATGTTCATCCACAGTAGTTTCAATTACACTAGAAGGCACCAGGAAGTGGCATGGGTTCTAAGACCCTCATCTCTCTCTCTAGCTGAGCACACAATGAAAGACTTATTTCTCTCCTTGTCTACCTTTGCTCTTAATCTGTTTCCACCCCAGAACACCTGATCCTGACATAAGCACTTACTCACACTTTCTTTCCTTACTGACCCTACCAATCTGGCTGAAATATAAAATACTCACCTGACTTCTTTGCTCTTCAAAAGGATGGGTTCCTTGTGATGCTCATGACAGCCACCACTGCAGATGAGGGAGGCAGCTAGACCCCGAGATAAAGGTTTATGCATCTGTTACCTCCCGTCCTCTGTGAACTGTAATTATCATTTCACCTGTGTTGAAAATGACAGTGGAGGCTTGGGGAACCAAGGATATCAGAACTTTTTTCATAGTTGCTCATTAACAAAGACAGTTACAACTTTCTCGTAAATATCTCCAAAGAGACCATTAAAGCTATGGAAGAGGCTTTTACATTATCATGATCCCTGAAGGCTGGAAAAAGCAAAAGATATGGAGATCTCCTACATGAGGAACTGCAGAGAGACATATATATCTAAGTGGATTCCCTGCTTCTCTGCAGTATTCTCCTTTTTAAATTTTTATTTTTATTAGTACCTGTCCACAGTACATAATGTCCTCATCCATCAGGGGGACTTGGCACATGTACATAATACATGTAAATTCTCCTTTCATCCCTTTTTCCTCTTTATTCTTTTCTCTCCCTCCATCTCTCCTTTTGCAAAAGACATCTCTGTTTCTTATTATTTATCTTTTATTTTACTCTTTTTGTGTGTGTGTGTGGGTACCGGGGGTCGACCTCAGGACCTCAGGCGCCAGCAGGCGCCCGTGCCGCTGAGCGATATCACTGGCCCTTTTCTCGTATGTGGGTTCCAGGAGTTGAACTCAGGACCTCGCGCTTGCCAGGCAGAAGCTTATGACACTGAGCTATCTCACCGGCCCCTATTTTACTCTTTAATTAATTTATACTTTTGCCTTCTCATGTAAGAGAAACCATGTGATATTTAAGCTTTGTTCATGATTTATTTCACTTACTATTATGGTCTCTAAGTGCATCCGATTACCTATAAATGACTCAAGTTTATCCTTCCTTATGAAACAGTAGTACTCCACTGTGTATACATTCCACATTTTCTTTAACCTGTCTTCAGTTTTATGAATACCAAGTTTGCTTGCATAGCTTAACTCTTGTGAATTATGTGTATAGAGATATGTCAATAATATACTAATTTAATTCCTTGGGGTACACTGGACTCCTGAAATTCATGGGGGTTACATTCCTAGAGCACCCACGAATTGTGGAAAAACATGAATTTCAGATAAGGTCAGAAAAATGTCTATAAATGCCCATCTTTATGGTTTAAATTCTAAATATGCTATGTCTCCCACAGTTGCATAATTTAATTTAATAAAATACTGTATTAACAAAGCCTTAAGTTGCAGAGCATTTTGGTGGCATCTTAGGGATCTTAGGCCATTAAGGAGAGCAAATCTGAGAACACTCGAGATAGCTATGAGCAGCAACCTGTTATGCAGGAGTGCTTTGCATCTGTCGGAGATGGGCTGCAGGGCAGCAGTCAGTCAGCAGCAAGGAGAACTGAATAACGCTCTTGTATTGGCTACTTGTAAACCTCCCACCCCCCAAAAAACTGTGGAGTATATTTGTGGTTTCCATGGAATTGTGGGTGTTTCCACAAACAATTATTAGTTAGGTTCTAGAGAAAAATCCACTAATGACTGAGGCTGTGAACTCTGAACAGTGACTTCATGGAGGTACAAAGTATATAACAAGGAATAGTGTATTTGGATATAATGGTAGCTCTAGATTTAGGCTATTTGTGGAAATTCTATAGTGATTTTTTTTTTATGTGGGTACCAGGAGTTGAACTCAGGACTCATGCGCCAGCAAGCGCTTGCACCGCTGAGCGATATCACCGGCCCCTTTTTTCCTTTATGTGGGTTCCGAGAGTCGAACTCAGGACCTCGTGCTTGCCAGGCAGGCACTTATGCCGCTGAGCTATCTCACTGGCCCTCTATAGTGATTTTTATAGTGTCTTTTAACATTTTTACCAGCGTTGTGGAACATTTCCTGTTTCCATGTATCCTCACCAGCATTTATGGTGTTTCATATTCTTATGCTTTACCAACTGAGCTAGCCAGGAACTTGGTGTTTTATATTCTTGATGATAGCCATTCTGACTGGAGTGAGATGAAATGCTAATGTAATTTTGATTTGCGTTCATGTAGTGGCTAAAGTGGTTAAAAAATTAAAATATATTTATTGGCCATTTGTACTTCTTTTTTTTTTTTTTTTTTTTTTTTGTGGGTACCGGGGGGTCGACCTCAGGACCTCGCGCGCCAGCGGGCGCCCGTGCCGCTGAGCGATATCACCGGCCCCTTTTTCGTATGTGGGATCTGGGAGTCGAACTCGGGCCCTCGCGCTTGCCGGGCAGGCGCTTAAGCCACTGAGCCATCTCACCAGCCCATAATTTGTACTTCTTTTAAGAAGTGTCTGTTCCATTTATTTGTCTATTTATTGATTGAATTATCTGTTATATTGATGTTAAGTGGTTTTTTTTAGCTTTTTACATATCCTAGATATTAACCCCTATTGCAATAACAGCTGCCAAGATTTTTTGCCATTCTAAAGGCTATCGCCTCACTCACACTTGTGTACTTTATTTTGTAGAAGATTTTTAATTTAATCTAGTCCCAGTTGTTGATTCTTACTGTTTTTTTTCTCAGCTTTAGGATCCTATTCAATGTCTGGATTTCGAACTTGAAGAGATTGATTTGTTGCTGCTTTTTTAAAAAAAGTTTTTATTTATTTTGAGAACTAAAATTTGTCTTCAGCAAAATAAGATTGTTGAACTAATTAAAAACAAATATGTCTTTATATCTCCAAAATGGTTTTAGGATTAAATGAGCCTAAGATCTAAATGAAGGAATCTGAAACTCTGCCTTTGTCCAGAAAAATCTCATTCATCAAGTCAGGGTCAGGGTTTACTAAGACTACAGCAGTCATTTGCAGGGGTGAATTCCAAGATAATGAAAATATCTTGCCCTAGGATAAGGGAGGAAAACATACTGGGGACTCTGGGATCCTGTTCAAGAAGTCTGCTCTGTGCCTGTGGTTTTTGTTTCCCCTGTTTCTTCTTCTAGAGGCTTCAGATTTTCAAGTCTTAATTTTGGTCCTTTTATCCATCTTGAAATTATATTTGTAGAGAGTGTAGAATGATCCCGTTTCAGTCTTTGACAGTTGGCTGTCCAATTTTCTCAGCACCATTTTTTAAAGAAGCTGTCTTTTCTCTTGTGTAAACTTTTGGCCTTTTCATGAAGAATGAGATGGCTGTAGCTGTGTGGGTTTACTTTTGTGTCCTCTATTTTATTTCACTGGTCTGTGTGACTGTTTTTATGTCACCATGCTGCTTTGTTACAATGTCTGTGTAACATATAATTAATTGGTAATTGTGATGCCTTCAGCAGTACTTTCTTCCTCAGGATTTTTTTGACTATTCCAGGTTTTGTCTTTCCATGTGAATTTTAGAATGTTTTTCTATTTCTTTTTAAAATGTCATTGCTATTTTATGGAGATTGTATTGAGTCTGTAGATTGCTTTGGATAATATGGTCCTGGTAATGATATTATTTCTACTAATCAATCACTTGGAAGGTCTTCTCATTTTCTAGTTAAATTTTTCTCTTAAGCGTTCTGTAATTTTTATTTTAGAGGTCATTTCACCTCTTTGAATAGGTTGACTCCTAGGTATTTTATTTGATTTTATTTTGAAGCTATTGTGAATGGAATTGTTTTTCTGAATTGTATCTCAGTAGCTTTTTTATTGTTATATAGAAAAATTATTGATTATATTTTAGGTTGAACTGTATCATAAATTAGTCCTTCTGCAAAGCTTGGACAAGGCCAGAATCCACACAATTCTGCCTTCTCCTTCAAGCTTAAGCACTCATATGTGTATGTAAGTTTGTAAGTGAGTGTATATGTGTGTTTTGTGTGTAATGTTGGTGGCCCATCATTATGGCTGTAAGCCATGACAGGAATATTGGGGAAGTCAGAAAGACAACCAACATAAAACAATATTTTGTGTATAAGGAAGACTAGAGTTTGTACCAAAACAGAACAAAGAAGCAACAAAAATAAGACTTGAGACAAATATTTTTCATGAACATAGATTCAAAAATCCTTAATAAAATTTCTGAAAACCTAAGTAAACAACACATTTAAAAAATCATGCACTATGATCAAGTTGGCTTCATTCTAAGGATGGAAAGGAAAGTTCAAAATGAGCAAGTCAATAAATATAGTATACCATGTAAGTAAAATCAAGGATAAAAATCAAATCATCATATTAATGCAGAGAAAGCCTTCTACAAAATTCAACATCCCTGCATAATACAGAAAAGGCCCTTAAGAAACTAGGAATTTATGTATCATTCCTCAAAATAGGACATATATGCTAATCCAAAGCCATCATCATGCTGAATGGAAAAAAACAAGTAACAAGGCTGTAATGTTCAATCTCACCACTGCTATTCAGTAAAGTTCTTGAAATTTTAGCTAGAGAAATTAGGCAAGAGAAAAAATAAAAGAGATATAAATGAAAAATGAAAAGTCAAATAATCCTTGCCTGCAAATTATATCATCCTAAAATTAGAAAATCCTGGGGCAACCCATTTTCTGGGCCCCTTCTGTCTCTCTTAGATGGAAGCTATCTCTTTCTCAATAAATTCTTCCTATTCTTAACCTCCATCATTCCTAGAATTCATTCCTCAATTTTAGAGCACACAAACGTGGTGTATTGGACATCTAGCAGGTTGGGAGTTATAATATTTCCCTTATATTATTTGGAGTTCCATATATCATCCCTATGTCTTACACCCTATATTATTTGGAAGTCTTCCACTGAGGTAATTGGACAGAGGCAAGAGTTTGCATTTGTTTCAGAGATTCTGGATTGTGACTTGCTTAGGTAATCAAAATTTTTATGCTTTAAATTTTATATTATGTCTTTGTCAATTGCTTAGTGTTTTGTTAAAATGATAAGTTTAAGTTGAGAACAGGGGAAAATTAAGATACTTCTTTAATGGGACATTTTATTCTTGTTTTGTACGTTACATTTGGATTTAGTTGCTAAATTTACTAGCATTCCTTGTTTAACCTTACTGCTGTGGTTTGTTATCTCAGACAACAGTGCTAAGGAAATGTACTGTTAGAGTGTCCCCTAGTGGACTTTGATATGAAATGCTGTAAAATGGTCTTTTTAGGAAATCTAGTTCATGTTTAGAAAATATACTTATCTATTAATAAATCATGGGACCCCATTCACCAGTTAAAAGATGATAGGTTGTGGTCATTCTTAAGACTTTGGGGACAAGTTTTATGAGACAAACTTGCCTGATCCTTCTCTACACTCTAGAGAAAATGTTGAGCCTGTTTTGCCTGTTTCTTTTCTGGTCTAATCTTCTGCTGGTGAGGAGACAATCTTTTCTATTCTTTCCCTACCACTCTGTACTTTCCTTTTTTGGAGGCATGCAAGGTTAGAGAGAGAGGAACTCTAAACTGCCCTAACCTTTTCCTCCTATCCAACAACTGAGTGAAGCCTGTAGAAAATGAGATTGGCTAATGCTGAAGACAGGGAAGTCATCTTAAATGAGGAATACACACCCTGTCTCTTGGTCAGATGAGACTTTGGTATTTTGCCCATCCAGGAGAATACACATAAAAGCCATGTCCCAGCTTAGTGTTCTGTCCCAGGTTAGTCTTCCTTGGGAGACAGAACCTGAGACCCCCATGAAAAGAACTGACTTCTGGGTGAAGCCAGAAGGAGCTATTTCCCAAAACACCACACTAAAGGGACCAAAACATTTAGTTTAAGGGAAAATCCTCAACCTCCTGGCTCTCTCTCTCTCTCTCCTCCTCCTCATAGGCCGGATTCTCATCATTTATGTGTATAGGAAAAATACTTTTGCTAATAGGTTGTAGACTAAAAGTTGGCCAGACAGGCAGAGATTCCCTTCCAGACACAGATCTCTGGTTGGGTGGTTCAGTAGAAACTAAGAGAGCAACTGAGGGGTCATGGCCAGGGCAACTCTCTGGCAGATAGGCAAATATTCTTCAGTGGAAGCTGAGTCCTGACGGCCTGACTGGGTAACCAGCAGAAAAGTCTCCACTTATCTATCATCCCTACATGCACTTCTCGGTGAGATAAGCCTTTCAATGATCATCTGTTATCGTCTGTCTCAGACTGACCTGAAATGATGTTAGAGTCCTTTCTTTAGGCCTCCATTGAGAGTTGATCTACAGGTTCAGAATTTTTTCTCTCTGCTAGTAAGTTAGAAACTCACCCTAAGTTTTTCTCTAGCTCATTGGGAGTTAACTTTAGAACCACCTTGTCATTAGACCTCTCCTTCCTCCAGAAAGTTAGGCTGAGGCACCTTGCAACAACTGTTTGCCTTTCATGGAATAACAGCTATCAGAGGAATGATTTACATTTGTGCCTTGCATATGCTAACTAGAGTAAGAAAGAGTTTTTAATCAGCTTTTCTCTTCTTTTGTGTACATGTAGAAGAGACTGATAGATGTGCCTTTGCTAACATGCAAATTGTGGTTGCTAGATAATGGGCATAAGTTTAACCTGTGAGCTTCAGAGATGTAGAAATTTTAGAATAAACATAAAAAAGCATAGAGTTGTTTTACTTCTAAGGAATGTTGCCTAGATGATTAGGTAGATAATGGGAATGTCTTGGAGACTACTTTTCCCTAGGGCCCAGGGCAGGATTTTTCTCTGAGCCATTTTACCTGACTCTATCTGTAAACATGATCTCTTTTGCAGGCTGAGAAATGCTCCCACTACTTCCAACTCACTCTTTGTATTTCCCCTCACCCTCTTTCAAAGAATGAGAAAGAAGTGGTTTAGTGCTAAGCAATACTTCCTTCTTTAAACATGATGTTATAGCTAAGATCAATTGTAACTTGGGCTTTTAAAAAAACATGTGCTGGAGTAAACAGTTTGAGTTCCCAGGGAAGATAGGGTCACAAGCCAGTAAAAGGTGGCTTATCTGACCCAGCCTATCTTCTGGTCCCTATCCAGATGGGCACCTGCTCTGGAGTGACTCACCTCAGGGGGTGCCTTGGAGATATAGAAATCAAGTAGAAATTAAAAGGGATGCCATTTTTTCTCTTGCATTGATGGGAAACTTGGTGTCAAAATCTCTTACTCCTTTGGAATGTATTCTTTTTTTTTTTTTTTTGTGGGTACCGGGGGGTCGACCTCAGGACCTCGTGCGCCAACAGGCACCCGTGCCACTGAGCGATATCACCGGCCCCTTTTTTGTATGTGGGATCCGGGAGTCAAACTCGGGCCATTGCGCTTGCAAGGCAGGCGCTTACGCCGCTGAGCCATCTCACCGGCCCTGGAATGTATTCTTAAACATTAGGGAATGTTTGATCCTCACATATTAAGAAAGAGTGTTTTAATATTTTTCTGTACCTACACATGGCCTGTCTACCACATAGAGCCAAAATTGAATGCAGGGGGAATTATTGATTATGATGCTATTTCACAACCAGAATCATACTATAAGAAAGAGGAAAATGGTCAGAACTGACTTATGTTCAGACTTCCTTTGCATTAAGAAATAATCCTTACCTGTGTTCAAATGTGAATATAAGCCACAGGAAAACCAGACCCCTCTGGACCTTAAGGCATCCACAATTACTGAACCTGAGGATGAGGTTTCCAAGGCAACATTAATCAAAGCCTCACCCACTATTACTGAGACTGAGGCTTCCCATACTTGCCCTTCAGGTTCTGAGGGTGGAGCTTCTAGGCCAGCCATAATTGAAACCTCCATAGGGCTGAATCTATCCTCAGCTGATTTTGTTCAAGATCCTTAAGGAAGTAAATGGGGAATTTAGAACTACCCACATTCACATGTCCTTTTCTCTCAGTGACCAAAAACAGGTCAGGCAAGATCTAGGAAAGTTTTCAGATGACACTGATAAGTACAATGAAGTCTCTAAAGGACTTACTCAGACCTATGAACTAGACTGGAAAGTTGTAATGTTACACTTAAATCAAACATTGACTTCTAATGAAAGACAATGGGTACAGACTTTAATTTATGAGTTTCTTAAGTCTATTATAGATACCTAGGAACATATATTTTCAGAGTGGGTTTAAATAGAGCCTACCCAGCACTGCTATAGAGGGAAGTTACCTAGGTGACTGGAGAAAGAACCCAAAATGTCTCGAAGAACTCTTTGTGCTATGGCCAAAACTTCTTCCAGTCTATTACCTGTCTCTGTCTGTCCTTGGAGGTGATAGATCTCTCTCACAGGCTGGAATTTTAGAAATTTTGATTCAGAGTCATTTATTAGAAAGTGAGTCCTAAACAATATAATTGGAACACTTTTGTTTTCTCTCTCACTCTCTTTCAAAAGGTTAAAAAGCAGCCATTCAGGTTCTTTGATTATTGGTTTAATTTTCTGCTTGGCAATGCAGTTGGAGTCAATCATAGCTTTCGTCTCTGGAGGTATGTTTTGCTAAAGATTAGAGATCCACTCTAGAAAAGTTCTTGATCTTCATTGTCTTTACACCTGAGGTGGTTAGGATTAGTTCTCATGTCATTCTTAGAGTCACTCTTATGTCCCTTCTCCACTGCCCTGCCCCTGAGAAATAACAGTTTACAACAGTATTTGGTCCAAGACAATTCTCTCCTCTGTGGCTACTGAATTTCAGGACCACTTCCAGAATGGTGAATTTTCCCTCCCTGGAACCTTTCCAGAGTGAAGCTGACCCTCACTTATCTCTGGGTCATATTCTAAAAAATGAGTTAAATTGAATCCTGAAACTCTCAAAGAATAAATGCACAAGTTTTGTCCAAGTTTATCTACCTTTTTGTCCTTAGGCAGAACTAGAGAACACCCTCCCTCAAGAATGATGCTTTTTATAGCACAGGACAGACTGGCTGATTTTTATAATGTTGCAGGAAAAATTGAATCAACAGTAGCCAGGAGCTCAGGAGAAGAAACAAAATTTTATTGATGCTAGCTGACCCCAGAGGAGTAATCTCCAAAGTCTAAGGTGGTGATTACAAAGAGCTTGCCTTATATATAGGGTTGTAAGCAAAAGTTACAAGAATAAGATAAGATTTTACTGAAGGTTGTGGTACAAGGGGTGTCTTGTGCAGTGAGCATAGCTGTATGTAGCAAAGTTATTTTTAGCTCATTCACAGAAGTTTCAATTTGATGACAAACCATGTAATTTAGCTGAGTTCAGTGGCAGAGAACAGAATGACTGCAGCTTTATTTAACAAAATAGCTGCAGTTAGGCCAGGATTTCTACTTAAACAACACTGATGAGTTCATTGATAAGACAAAATATTCCTAGGGAAACTTATGAATTTAATAACAGTGTTAAATGAAAACAAGTATTAAAAGTAGGCACGGCCCCAGTCCCAAGAGGACTGCCTCTCTTGTCATGATTTCTTTCCAGAACATCTTCCCAGGTTGGCCACTATTCTCAGAGATATGCCAACTGAGGCTCTAAAATGGAAGGCCTATAGCTAAGTATGTTCAAAGAGTCACAGGCAAAATGGGAAAGAACTGTCATAGGTAGACATCTATAGCAGAGCAGATTGGAGCCTTGGCAGGCCTTCTTCTCCCACTGTTTAAAATTCATACTTAGCTCCAAAGAGTACCACTTAGTCTCTTTCTACACCCAAACCTGGCCTGCACACTCACCCTGGAAATACTTTTACTTTAAACTGTTAAAATTACTTTTAACAGTTTGCTCCTTTAGAGGGAACAGTTACGTGTGGCTATCAAAACAGTTTCGGTTATCAGCTACGACTATCAAACAACAATGGCTATCAAAGCAACAACGACAAACCTGTACAAGTGAGTCTTCCAATCAGATAAACTGCAAGCCTAGGGCCCATCTTAAAAATTGTCTTTGCTTTCACAGGTGTAAAATGTTTTTATTCCTTCTGATTCTTATCAAAAGAGATCTCTGTTAATTGACCTACAAAAAGTTCACAGTAGTCTATTTATAGTTATAAACTTAAAAACGGTGAAAAGGTCATTGTAATTCAACTCGGACAAATATGTCTGAGTGCATTCTGGTCTATAAACAATTGTCTTATGTGTGCCTGTCTGTCTGTCTGTTCAATTTGCAACTGGTTTACAATACTCACAGCTGTTTTGTTTGAGCTCAATAATTTTTTCTTCTTTTTGCCTTTCTGGATTTTTAAAATATTTGTCTATAATTTAAGTTGGCTTATAGATAAATGTTACCAGAATTAAAGACATGATTCCACCCAGGTTGTCAGCTGATTGAAATTATGTCAACTGGTTTTACAGATGCAATGCATATTTTTATCTGTGTACGATACCTCAAGAATAATGTGTTAATTGTTATGATCTGGTTCTCATAGGTCATCAAAAATTTGTTAAAATAATTAAATTGGGGCCCCTTAAGGTTAAACAAACTGCTAGACAGGACTCCCCTTGGTGAATAAAGTAGCAGCTATCTGGAAATGTCTTCCTTCAGTCTTTGTACACTTATGGGACTGCAATAATTTCCATAGCCTTATGGGAGAAACACCCCAATAAATGTAGCTAAACATATTATTGTAATATGTTTACATTGGTTATCACCAAAAAGTTAAATCTTCTGGGGATAAAACAATAAGGTTTTCTTATTACAAAACTAAATTAAGAGACAAAGGTTTCCATATAGCTATGACATTCATTGTTGCTAATCTCAGAGTGTACTAAATATATTCATGACTTCTGGGTACACAGGTCTTCTACGATGTAAAGCTAGGATTGTTTATTGTGACAACCTTTGTCTAGACTCAGATATCTGTCTCTTGTTCTCCAACTACTTGTAATAAGAGGTACATGTCAAGCTAGCATGAGATCAGCAGTTAAATAATAACTTAAAAAAATAAAAACTTATGTGATGCATATGTGTCACTACAGTTACAGATGCTCAGGCACCAAACAATCCAAACAATGACACACTAAAATTAAAGGCTAGACATTATAAACTTCTAAGTTACATTTATAGGCCTGTACATTCTTCTTAGATGACATCCTATTAAAAGATAACAAATAAGATGAGAGTTTTCTTTGTATCATTTAATATTTTGTGATCAGATGGAGATGTTGACTAAAAAGTCTATTCTATGCTAAGATGGACATTTAAGTGTGTTACAAAAAATAATGTCATCATGATTGTTATGCTAAAATACTATGTGTGGCTCTTGATCTCAAGTTTTCTTTGTAAAATATATAACTATTTGTTAATATTCTGCAGGGATACAACTACTAAAACAGCCCTGGTTGATAAGAAATAAGAGTCCTCTTGCTATATTTTACATTTGAAAGTGCTTGATATCCAGATGAAATTATAATAGTTGAACCCACTGCCCCCACTGCAATACTAATATCACTGATCTTCTCTTCTGTGTTCAACAACTAAAGTTTAGAGACTGGAACTAGAAAGGTAACTGGGCTAAGAAGACAGCCAATAATTTGGCCATGGCCTTCCAAGGTTAATGAGGACCCAACACATGAGGAAACCTTTCCTACGAGTGCCTACAACTTTGGTGAGTCACACAACCACCTGAGCAGGGAGATTGCTGGACCCCAGAGAACAAGAACAAATAAGTGTACAGTGTGCCAAAGGAGGATCACCAGGAGGGAAAGTCTCCCATGTTTTCACAGAAAACAACATGGTGAAGCAAGGCTGTGACCCATCCTGATGACTGATACTGACAGAGGAGCTGAAAGGCTCTTTACGGTACCAAAGTAATGCCTGAGGAGACTTAACTGACCTTCATAGACAGCAAGAGGTTAATTTTAATTAACACATGCCTCACTTTAACTTGGTCTTAAACACCCAGCAGAAAAGTATAAATAAAAGATGTATAAAACAATGCCATAGTAATAAGCTATATATAAAAAGGGGCTCCAATTGCTGACCCCTTCTAGCAGTTTCTAGCTACACTGGTAGCTGACCACTGTTATGGGTCATTAAGAAAAAAATTACAATAGAATCTATAAAAGTTCAACAAGAATCTTTAAATTCTTTAGCTAATATTGTCCTTCAAAACCACCAAACTCTCCATCTTCTTACAGCTAGAACTGGAGAGAGAACTGTGACAAAATATCAGACTCCATCATTAGAGTGGTCTAATAGCCAGTGGGTTACAATCACTATTCCAGTCCTTTAAGAACAGTTTCTAGACTTCGCTCTTTCCCCAACCTGCCTTTCTGTTGTACTGCTCATGCTTTGATTATACATGCTCTAATTTCTCAGAAAATTTGTCTATTCTTGCCTAGAGGCTGCAAAACTCCAAGTGATCCTACAGATGGAACGAATGACAAATGTTCTAGACTCCATTTTGCAGGATCCACTTGATTAACCTTGTAAAGAGAGTTCATCACTGCTAGATCACAACATGACTTCTACTTGAGGCCCATTAGATTAGGTCTCTGGAGAAGGCCTCTGACTGTGGTCTTCCCTACATCAACCCTTCCTCAGCTCAAAGCAGCTAGATGGAAACTATGCCTCTTCTCCCTTAACCACAGTTAGGGATACCTCTTCAAAGTGGTGAATATTGTAGATGGCTAAGTTAGTTATAAATATTACAGGCAGTTAGCACTGGACCCTCAGTGCAGAAGACAATTGTGGCCAGAGGCACATTCACTGAAGCCCAGGCTTCAAGAAAAAGAGGAATGACTACACCCATGTACTTCCCCTAGGGATGAACAGCAGTAATTAATATTCTGAATAGGCATCAATCACCTTGGGTGGGGGGCCAAAACTTCCCTAGCTCATTCCTTCCTGGAAAATCCTTGTTCAGTCCATGTACACTTGCTACATGACTTGCTTCCCCATTTTATCCCCATTTAATCTATATTACCTAAGCAACTATACTTATAATCTTATTGGTTCAGCATAGTTTTGTCCCACCTCACACCCATGTTGTGATTTCCCATTGGATCAATATTACTTAAGTGACTGCACTTGTAATCTTATTAGTTGACTATAATTTTTTCCCATCTTGAACCTGCCTCACCTCATGGCTTTGCTCAATAAAACACCCTTGAGATGTGGGGTCAGTGGGCAACACACTTTTCAGACCCCCCCTTTTGTCTCTCAGACAGAAGCTATCTTTTTTTTTTCTTGGTACTGGGAATCGAGCTCATGATCTCCTGCTTGCCAGGCAGGCACTGTGCTGCTGCACTATATCCCCGGCTCTGGAAGCTATCTTTTATATCAACAAATTCTCACTCTTCAAAACACTAGAAGATCCTAAAAATTCCACCAAGAGACTTTTAGAGGTAATAAATTCACCAAAGTAGCAGGATATATAATCAACATTCAACAATCAATGGATATTCTCTACACCAGTAATAAGCTAGCTGAGAAAGATATAAGGAAAAGAATTACATTCTCAACAACTTCAAAAAATAAAATACATAGCTATTGATCTAGCTAGGGAGATGAAATGAACTCTCTAAAATTTCAGAGCACTAAAAAATTAAATAAGATGCTAGAAGACAGAAAGACATCTGTGGATTGGCATAATTAAAATTGTTAAAATGCCCAAACTACCAAATAATCATTGTAACCCCATCAAAACACTGATGACTTTCTTCACAGAACTAGGAAAAAAATCCTAAAATTCATATGGAAACACAAAAGACTCGGAAAAGCCAAATCAATCCTAAGCAAAAACTGCAAGATTGAAGGCATCACAGTACCACTCTTAACTTACACACAAAACCATAGTAACAAAGGCAGAATAGTACTGGCACAAAAATAGAACAAGACTGATGGAACAGAAACAAGGACCCAGGAAGAGACACACAAAATGACAGCTCTTATTCTGGACAAAGAAGCCAAAAAAAATATTTTTGACAAAATTCAGCCTCTTTAACAAATGGTGGTGGAAAACTGGATGTCCCATTACAGAAAACTGAAACTAGGTATTTATCTGTCACCCTGTACAAAAATCAATTCAATGTGGATCAATAAGTAGGTAAAGAACTGATATTTTAAAATCATTAGGAAAAAATTATGAGGAACACTTGAACCCATAAGCATAAGAAAAATTTTTGGATAGGACTTCAATAGCACAGGAAATCATGGCCAAAGTCCACAAATGTAACTATATGAAATTTTACACAGCAAGGGAAACAACTAATAGAGAGAAAAGACAGCTTACTACAGAATTAGAGAAAATCTTTGCTAACTAGTTTTCTGACAGAGGATTGATTTTTAGAATATACAGAACTCGAAAAACACCAAAGTAACAAATAGCTCAATCAATAAATGGAAATGAATTAAACAAACTCTTATCCAAAGAAGAACTAGAACTGAACAATAAGTATATGAAAAATATTCAACACCGCTGAGCCATTATGAACAACCCATTCGTCTATGAACTCATCACTATCTTGGCTGTTGTGAATTGTGCCATAATAAATATAGATATACAGGTATTCTTATAGCGTGCTGACTTTAATTACTTTGGGTTTATTCCAAGGAGTGCTATAAGAGGATCAAATGGTAGCTTTATTTTTTTTAGGAAAATCCATTGGAAGTCAAAGAGCAGCATGATTTAGAATGGTGTATCTCATTTCTGGTTTCTTGCATTCTAACTCTCTCAACCTCAGTTGACACATACAACAGATAGAGAAGAAAAAATGAAATTTACCCCCATGTGTAGCAACAAGCAGAGGGACATGGAGAAGCCAATGTACTTTGGAGGTTTTATTTTAAGATTCTTCCTACACGAGTTCATGGGGCTGATCATGATAGTCTGGAAGACACTCAAGAGGAACATGGTACAAATTGACATAGCGCTGCCTACTCTGAGGACACACGAGTTAAGTTTGCAACTAAATTCACTGAATAAATGCTTCAACCCAAAGGCTACCATCAGTTGATTAACCACTTAATAAGTTCATAGCTAAATGTGCTGTGAGGAAATGACTGGTTGGAAGAAGTGTGTCACCAGGCATGTGTCGTTGGATGGCATGTCTCCCTCCCTGGCTCTTTCCTTCTTTCTGCTTTCTGGCTGCCATGAGGTGAGCAGCTTTACTCTGCCATGTAGTCCAACCATGCTCTTTTGTTTCTGCCTCAGAAACAGCTGATCATGAACTCTATTCCCCCAAACTAGGAACCAAATTAAACCTCTCTTCTTGGTGTCATGTATTGTATCCAGCGATGGGAAAGCTGATTAATACAACACATATGAGAAAGCTACAGAGAAGTGTCTTCCAACAATATCCATCATTCATTTCTTTATTGTGTTTCTGGTAAACTTTGTCTTTGAGCACACCACTTGGTCACTGCTATGTTTAAACTGACTTTGAATGGCTGAGACCTAATCCATTCAATTTTGCTCAAGCAACATTTCTTGGGATTACTATCAACAGGATGGCATCCATGAAGACAGAAGTAATCTGCCTTATTCAATCTTACATGTCAATGTAGATCTGATATTTAAGCAGCTAAAAAATTACAATGCCAATTACGGTTTACCTTATGAAGACAAGTTGTTCTTTCATATATTTCTGTATTCATGTTTTGAGGTTGAATCATAAAAAGCAATTGAGTATTATGAAAAAGTATATCATTTACATGCTTATGATTGGCGAATTCTTATACTTCTTATCCAGACAAAGCAGAGCCTCGGTACAGTGGAGTCTCGGCTCATGAAAACAAAGGGGCTGATTGTGGGGAAGGACACAGAAAGAAGGGCACTGATATTCATCAACCACACACTGGGATTAAACATGAAAGCAATATAAATATATAACAGGGAGGAGAGTGTGTTAAAAATCACAAATGTGCACACCAGGACAAAGATGCTTTGTGTAGCTCTGGACTCAGGGGAGGATCTGGAGGCAATCACAGTATGAATATATTGAACCTGCTGCTTATGCCTGTAGAGAAAGAAAATCATGGAACCACTGCCCCAGATTATGAGCACAGAAAATAAAACTTCAGGGAACAAAAATAATAATAAATATAGTGAGGAACTGATATTGTTACTACCTTCAGTAGAACAGAATCCAAAATATCTGTTTTTTGTTATATTTTTGCTATTCCATTTGCCATACGCATGCATAGGAAAAATGAAACTCATCACCACGTACAGGATCCAGCAGAGGGAAATGGAAGATTCAATGTACCTTGGGGCTTTTACTTTAAGATCCTTCCAACAGGAGTTCATGGGGCTGATCATGATGGTCTGGAAGACAGTCAAGAGGCATGTCATTGCAGTTGACACACCCCTGCCCAGTCTGTGAATATACAAAAGGACTTTGCAGCCAAAATCATTGAAGGAATGTTTCAACCCAAAAGCTGTCATTGTATGGGGAACTCCCTGAGAGAGGATGATGAAGAAGTTAGCTATAAAAATTTGCTTGAGAATCAAATCTGTGGACCTTAATGTGCACTGTTGGTAGGAAAGGACTACATAATAGTAAAGAAGAGAGAAATTACCAAGAATTCCAACTGTAGTCTGTGATAAGAACATTATTCCTATTGCCATATCCCTGGAAGACATTCTGTTATTCATCACCCTTTTTAAAAAACTAACGGCAATGAGATTCCTCTCAGCAAGAGGTTTCACTACTGATTTTTGTGTCCAGCCAGGCTGAGATGGGAGGATTGGTTGGGTCTAAGAGTTTGAGGCCAGTCTGGGCAAGATAGCAAGAAAAAAAGTTTCTTTTGGCACCAAAAGTAACTTTCATTGTATGATCCTGCAGGATTTTCAAAGACATCAAAATGTACATATTGATGAGGAAAATCACTATTTTATTTCTTAGAATGGTTGACATCAGGATGAGGTGATGTTAATGTGGCAGAAGCAATGAAAAATGAGAGCAAATGGAAAAATCATAACGCAGCATCTCCAGAATAAACTGATAATCGTACTGGGAAAAAGAGAAAAATTCTGTCAATATCGACACAATACAGCAATTCAATTCCAATGGGATTTCTGATCTAAATTTTAAAGATAAATAATGAAATTTCTGAAATAACCAAAAGACTATTTCTGTGGTGTTATATAAGAAAATGTTTATTAAACTGCATAAAAAATTTACCAATTTATTTGTGCCAAACTTGATGATCCTAATTCTAGAGCTACTCTCATCAAATGTCATAAACACGGAGAAGGAAACAATGAGTGAGAGTGAAAGAAAAAAAGAAAGCAAGAGAAGGACTGAAAAAGAGAGAGAGGTATCAATGTGAAGAACTCTTAAGAAATGCAAAAGGATAACAGTAGGCAAAATGCTTCAACTGAAACTTCAAAAAAGATGTTAGTGAATATAAAAATATGTTAATGTACTTAATGGAACCAGTACCTGGTATCCTTATATACTAACTAGAAACCTAAAATTAAAATGGCAGGAAATACCAAGTATCCGCATAGATATGGATGAGCTACAAGTCTCTTATACTGGTAATGAGTATTAACATTTTAAAAACATTTTGGAAAAGTCTTGTTATGTACATAAGAAGAGATATAAACTTCAATGCCAGCAATCCCACTCTTATGCATATGGCTTCAAACATATTTCCATTTATAATGCCAAAGAGAAACTCCAGAATTGATATGCCAATAATAGTCATGATCACTTCAAACTGAAGACTGCCACACACACTCATTTACAGTAGAGTGAAAGAATTAATGGTTTGATATTAATAGATTGTAATCCTATATTGAATGCTAATAAATGCCATCAATATATCCACACAAATCATATAGACTGCAAAAGCTAAATATAAAAGAATCTTTCTGTATGATTGCATTTATAGAAAGTATGAAATAGGTAAATGTGACCTAATCTCTTATATGTTGGTATAAATATAGACATATGTCCTCAAAACTCTACTCCTACCAATAACAGAACTATACTCTGTGGGGTAATGACTTAGAAAAGACACAAATATTCTTTGGCAAACTGAAATATTATTATTATAATAATAGGAATGTACATTGTGAGTTGTGAATGCATCTTAATGTTCAGCAGAACAGAATCTTAAGTCTTTTTTTTTCTTTATGATGTTTTTGCTGCTACATTTGACAACCACATACATCAGAAAAATGTCACCAGAATACATAGCAGTCAAGGAATGGACAACTGAAAACCCATTTTATTTGGAGGCTTTATTTTAAGTTGTACCCACCTGGAATTCCAAGGGCTTTTTGAAATGGCTGGACAGGCTCAAGAAGATCGTGGCAATAAATATTCCCTGTCAACTGTGTGAAGATGGAAATTTTCACTCAAAATCTTCAGGGAAATGCTTGAGTCTAAAAGCAGCCATGGTTTTGTGCATACCTTTAAAGAGAATGCTGGAGACATGACTGTCCTCAGAACTTAACAATGACATATATGTGTTTCAACCTTCACTCAGCACAGGAAAGGATAAGATCATGGTAAAGAAGAAAGAATGCCCAGGATTCTCTTTATAATCTCAGATAAGGATACCATTCCTATTTTGAAATTCATGGTAGCAACTCTTCTAGTCTTTGGTAGCTGATATTTGTCTTCAGAGTTAGGGCATTCTGCCTAAGAACAAGCAGTGTGGTCACATCTCTCTTATCAACTGCAATCCGGTATTCTCACTGAGGAATATTAATTAAGCTTGTATTTTGTTAAGAGGCTTTTAGAAGTTAAATGTATAAACGGCAAGTAGTATTAACGACATGTGAATTACTCTCATGATCCTATACACAGTATCTTCCATGATTTAATAACTATGTAATGTAGACAATGGCATTAATTGTATTTTCAAAACAAGGGGACCTTGTAAACAAATAGTGGAGAACTGTCTAAATTCTGATGAGTCTCAAGAGACTTGAATATGGCTAGGCTGAGTACAAAGACCATCATGTAAGGTCTGTGCCACACTAAAGCTAGGTCAGCTACATTTTCAAACACTCTAGATCTATCTTCAGTTTGTTTTAATAACTTGATGTTTCATTTACATTGCTGGCATTTTATTGTATAATTTTGATCACAAAAAATTCACTTTGGTGTAAAGTTTTATTCTATAGGGGAGTATCACATATACAAATAAAGCTTTAGAGATCCTAATAAAATGTAGTGCTCTAATTATAGGTTGAAACAATAGGAAATGGACTCATATCCAAGTTGGAATTAATGAATGTAATAGTAACTTAATATTTAGTAGAAATACTCATTTTTATCATTCCAGGAAAAATTACAGTGTTATCTACCAAAAACTACTGGATTCTATTACTTTGTCTCTAAACTATGAAGTATAAAATACTAATATGTGATGAAATAGTGTAGGATTGAAAATAAAGAGCAAAATAAAATATAGATCATAAGAAATAGGGAGATAGATCTTTTGCAAAAGGGAAGAGAATGAACAGATGGAGGGGGAAAAGGAATGAAAGAGGATGAAAAAAATTAAGATGTATTATGTACAGGTACTGACTCCCCATAAGGAACATAATTGTGTAAATATGTAAAAATTAAAATTAAAATTAAAAAAATTAAGTCATTATTTAGTTCAGCTTAAAATCTAGTATTTCCTAATTTGTAGGTTAAGTAAAACAATTAGTAATGAAGGAAGATTTGTGCAAGCCATTGAGGTATAAGAAACACATGTAAATACAAGGTGGAAGTGTTAAACTTTGTGCTTTGTATGTATTAAAAAAAGGAAAATTAGTCGTGACTTTGGGATTAACATTAAAATATTAAACCAGATAAAATAATACAAAATACTTACACCTGAGAAATACTTATAATTTTAACATGCCCTTTCCTTTAACTGTTGTCTCTTAAATTAAAAAAGGAAAAGCAACCTCACAATTATCCATCACAGATGTCTCAGTACAGACACCTTTATTGTGTCTACTCATAGTGTCCTAACTATAGAGTTACACAAGAACAGTTTCTATTCTGCAAGCATTCACATCCTTGTTTCTGCACATGATTATGTGATTCTTACAGTTCTATAAGTCTTTATAACAGATATAAAGTCATTATAAATGTACCTATAATAATAATACTCATATTTGAATTCTTGATTTGTAAATACAGATTACTACTACATCCTTTATTACTACATCTTTAAGCACTTTCTAGATCAAATTTCACCCTCACTGGGATTTTCAACAATTATTTTCAGTGAGGGTCATAGTAAATTACATTAGGAGCCATCATGAAGTGGCATGAATTCATGGACACTTCTCTTTTTATTATCGCAGCTAAGGAAGATTTCTGTCCAGTATCTACCTTGGCACTGGTCCTATTTCTACCCCAGAATCTCTTCCCAAGAATAAACAACTTACTCGGACTTCCTTTCCTTTCTGATTCTATCTCTCAGACTAAAATTAAAAATACTCACTGAATTTCTGCCCTCTGTCAGGATGGAGGACATGGTGTGCAGGTCCTGACAGCCAGCATCCTGAGAAAGGGAGGCAGTTGGAACCTTAAAAAAAGATTTGTGATTCTGTGACCTCACCTTCCTCCAGGATAGCAATTATCATTTTACCTCTAGTGATTTGACAGCACTGGTTTGGGGAGTTGATACATCTCTGAAAACTTTTTCCCAGTTACTATTGATGAAGCCAATTATGAGTTTCTTATGAGTATATTAAAAAAAAAAACATGGACATGTTTGTGAGAGACTCTTACTTTTACATGATCCCTGAAGGTTGAGAGGGTCTCATGTGGAAGGTGGTAGAAGTATTAAAGTTTGATCTATGAGACGCTTGTAGAGAGGTATGCATTTCTCACTGGACTTCAGCTTTCCTTGAGCTCTTCTACCCCAAATCAAGCTCATTCATAATATAAATCTCTAAGTGGAACCAACTTCAAGTATTAAGCAGAAAAACAAAATCAGACAAACTATCTAAGAAAGGTTTCTAATGAAGTAAGAGAAAAGGAAGAACATGATGACATGATGTATATCAGAAATCACTGGACCCATTTGTATAACTGAATGAAAAATAATTTGAAAATGATGGTATGAAAAATTCTCTGAGACATGAGCCAGCAAAAATTGACTCTAACAGTGATAGGAAGTCTAAGCAGAACATTATTCACAGAAGAAACAGATGTGTACATATTAGTGCCTCACAAATAAAAACAATAGCATGAGTGTTCAGCTAGCAAATTCTATTGTTTTTACTAACTAGCACATAAGCCAATTGTACATGTTCCATCCAACAACAGTGAAAGGTAACTAGAATTATCTACACCATCTATGCTGAGAAATAAAAAGTCCATTGTTCTCATAATTAATTAATAAACACAAGTTTTAATGGTCAAAACTCGAACACCACCCCCACATACCTTTGGGATGGATCATGCTTCTGCATACCAGGCAAAAGAAAACTGGCCCTGCACTGCATGGACCTGATGGACCCTAGCATTGGCCCCAACCAACTACAATACCATGGAATCTAGACCCTGACCATGCCCACATTCCACCCCCAAATTCACTCTCTATTTTTTCTCTAGGCACAGGGCAGCGGAGCGGCCAAACAACTGGCTGACCTGATCAAGGATGATTCCAAATCCCAGGCTTGAAGTTACTTTACTAAGTTACTGTGATTAAAAACAGCATGGTCATTGCACCAAAACAGACATGAGGATGAATGGAGCAGAATGCATGATGCAGAAACAACCCTAAGCACATTCAACTATTTGATCAAAGGGACCAAAAACATAAACTGGAGTAAACATAAACTCTTTAATAAACAGTTTTGAGGAAACTGACTATCCACATGCAAAAGACTGGATCTACACCCGTATCACTCACCATATAGTAAACTAAAATCAAAATTGATCAAAGACTAAATGTTAAAACAGAAGCATTTAACTTATTGGAAGATAGAATAGGTAAAACTCTTGAAGTCATAAGCATAGGCGAGGACTTCCTGAAATGAAACCCGGTTGCTCAGAAAATAGTACTGATAATAAACAAATGGGATCATATCAAGTTAAAAAGCTTTTGCATATCAAAGGAAACATGAAAAATGAAAAGCATACAGAATGGGAAAAAGTTTGGCCAGCTAGTCCTCTTATCTAGAATATATAAAGAAGTAAAACAAAATTAGTTTCCCCCTCCCCCAAAATAACAGACCCAATCAAAAACTAGGCATGAATGAATAGACACTTTACAGAAGAACTACAAATGGCCAATAAATATATGATTTTTTTGTTGGTAAGTTTTTAATTACATTTTCAATTTCATTGACTGATAAGGATTTATTTAGAATTTTTATACCTTCTTGATTCAGTCTTGGCAATTCATATGTATCTAGGGATCTGTGCACCTGTTCTGAGTTTTCTATCTTCTTAGACTACAAGTTCTTGACGTAGATATTCATCATCATCTGGATTTCTGCAGGATCCATTGTGATTTCACTCTTTTCATTCCTAATTACATGAATTTGAGTCTCTTCTTTCCTCCATTTGATAAGGTTGGCTAAGGATTTATCAATTTTATTTAATCTTTCAAAGAACCAACTCTTTGATTCATTGATTCTTTGTATTCTTTTCTTAGTCTCAATTGCAGTAATTTCTGCTGATACCTTAATAATTTCCTCCCTTGTGCAAGCTTTGGGTTTGATTTGTTCATTTTTTAGAAGTTTGAGGTTCAGGATTAGGTTGTTTATTTGAGCTTGTACTGTTTTCCTGATGTGAAAATTCACCACTATAAATTTTCCTCTTAGGACTGCTTTCATTGCATCCCATTGTATTATCATTTAACTGTTGATACTGTTTAATTTCTTCTTTAATTTCATCTGTGACCCACTGGTTGTTTAGGAGGGTGTTATTTAATTTCGATATGTTTACACAGTTTTCATGGTTTCTTTTGCCACTGATTTCCATTTTCATTGCACTATGGTCAGATAATATGCATGGGATAATTTTAATTCCTTTGCATTTACTTAAGCATGTTCTATAGGCTAGTATGTGGTCTATTTTGAAGAATGTCCATATGCAGCTAAGAAGACTGTGTGTTTTGATATTGTGGGTGGAACACTCTGTAGACATATACTAATTCCATTTGTCCAAAGTTTGATTTAGTTCTGATATTTCCTTGCTGATTTTTTGTCTAGTTGATGAATCTATTTGTGACATGGGGTATTAAGGTCCCCCATTACAATTTTGTTGGTGCTTATTTGGTTTTTCATGTCCGTTAATATTTGTTTTATGTAGTTGGGTGCATTGGTATTTGGTGCATATATACTTATGATTGTTATCTTTTCTTCTTCATGGAGTTTTCCCTTAACAAGTATGTAGTGACCTCCTTTGTTTCTTTTGATCAATCTGGGCTTGAAGTTCACATTCTCTGCAGAAAGAATAGCTACCCCTGCTTTTCTCCAGTTTCATCACATGGAGTATTGTTTTCCATCCTTTGACTTTCAGTCTGAATTTCTTTTTGAGTTAAATGTGTTTCTTGTATGCAGCATATTGTTGAATCTTGCTTCCTGATATATTCTGCCAGTCTGTTTCTTTTGACTAGTGAATTAAGACCACTTACATTGATGGTTATAACTAATATGTATTGGCTTATCTTCCTCATATTCTTTTCCTGTTTTTGGTACCCTGCATTTTCCCTCTGTTTAATTGCTTGCCCTGCCTGGTGGCTTCTTTCTATTGGTGTTCTTGGAATTGTGGTCTTCATTATCTCTTTCTAAAATATCCTCCAGAGCATTTTGGAGAGCTGGTTTGGTGGTCATGAATTTCTTCAGTTTTTTTTTTTTTTATCATGGAAGTATATTATTTCTCCATTGATTTTTTTTTATGTGGGTACCGGGCATTGACCTCAGGACCTCCTGCCTGCCAGCAAGCACTTCTGCCACTGAGCGATATCACCAGCCCTTTTTTTCTTTTATGTGGGTTCCAGGGGTCAAACTCAGGACTTTGCGCTTCCAGGCAGGCGCTTATGCTGCTGAGCTATCTCACCAGCCCTCCACTGATTTTGAAAAATAGTTTTGGGGGGTACATCAATCTAGATTGGAGGTTGTTTTATTTTAGGGCTTGAAATACTTCACTCCAAGCTTTCCTTGACTTGATGGTTTGTGTTGAGAAATCTTCCATGATTCAGATGGGTTTTCTTTTATAGGTGATTTGTTTCTTTTCTCTAACCACTTTTAATAATCCGTTCTTGTGCTGAAATTCTGTAATCTTGACTATTATATGCCTTGGTGTAGATTTATTTTAATCATGGTTATTTGGAGTTCAATATGCCTCACTTATTTGTATGTCAAATTCTTTATTTGAGAAGTTTTCTGCCTTTACTTCTGTGAAGAGGATTTTTATGGCATTTGTGCTATGTCAGGCTTTCTCATTGACTTCAATCAATCTTATGTTGTTCTTCTTTGCTTCATTTTATAGCTGTTGGATTGATTTTTCAAGGTCCCTTGCTGTTTTTAAGATATCTTGCTTTTTATGGTCACTGACCACAATCCTGTCTTCTAGATCTGATATTTTATCCTCACCTTCATTTAATCTGTTGCATATACTTTCAACAGAATTTTTAATCTTCTGGATATCTGTTTGTATCTGTTTCACAGATTCTTTTCCTTTCCTACGTTGGGCATTCATGGTTTCCATCGTTTTCCTAAGCTCCTCTATTTTTTAATGTATCTACTCTAGATTCATGTCTATCATTTTGATCATTTTTTACCTGAGAGGTTTTCACCTGAGATCCTCATCCATTTGTTTTTTCACTTCTGCCACTATCATTTCACCAAGTTTCAGTGGGTGGCTTCTGGTTTCCTCTCTCTCATTGTGCTCTGGACATGTCCTGGGTGGGTTAGAGGTGTGGGGTTGCATTTTGCTTCTGTTTCTTGTCATTTTCAATTTTCTAATTTTTATTTTATTTTGTTTTCTGTGTTGAAGCTTATAGATTTCTTGTGGTTGATACCTTTATCACTAGTATCAAGGCTTCCCTAGGAAATATCTATTCCTCAGGCATGTTTTCTAGGTGTAGGTGCTTTTTGATTTTTGTGTCTATCCTGAGAACCTATCTTCTCAATTTATTAAGGATGAAAAGTTATCTATTTGGCTCAGTACACAGTCCCTTAGTAATGGACTATGGTGATGGTTATGACCCCAATCACAGTGTTGTCATATGAGGGAGAAAAACTGACTACATGTGTGACATCCTGACTAAAGTAGTAAAATTAGCAATAACAGTAGCATTAAGCACAGCCTAGCAAGTGACAAACTGTGGTAACTATTAATTTGGTACCTCTAACCACAGGAGCAAGCTCTACAGTCCTATAACAAAGTCCAACATTTACCAGGAACGTGTATGTAATAAATTTCCCTTTAGTAGGGCGATTTTACCCTGGGGGTAGATTTAAGAGGGACAGGGGACAAAACAGAGAATTGAATGAGGAGAAAGATAGCAGAAAGAAGGCTGGAAGGCAAAGGATGATCAACCAAGTTTTGGGAAACTGGAGAAGAGCACAGGAGAGAAAGAATGAAAGAGAAAGCAAAAGAATATAGAAGCAAATCAGAAAGAGAAGAGACAATGCTCACTCACATGAAAATATAATAAAATCAAGAGAGATAGTTGAGGGAAGAGAGAAAGAAGATGAATAGAATAAAACAAAAATAAAGGTAAGAAACCTTAAAAAAAAAAAAACTAACCACACAGAAAAAGGAAAACCAATCAAAGAAAAATAAAAATAATAAAATTCCTCTGGTGTCCACAGTTCTGTGGTAGTGTCCAAGTTGGACCTGAGAAATGTGCTGTGTAACCCCACCAAGATTGTAGTAGGATTTGTGCTGGGTATGAGGCTGATTTTGGCCTCTGTGTGGGGGCTGGGACTGGTCTTCAGCTGACAATGTTCTGGATGCCCACTTCTCCTTACTGTGATTCTCTACAGCACTTTCCAAGCTGCCCTGGCACCCTCGGGTAGGGAAAGCCAGGGGTTGCTGCCAGACCCATGTACAGTTGGCTCCTTCTGGACCTTGCGTAGCTTCCTCTGTTCCACACCACTGACTCCTCTTACACGCTGGTCATAGGGGAGGGGGAGTTCCCTTGTCCCACCATAAGCCAAGGCTGCTTACCTACTTGCACTGCTGGGCCAAGGCCATTCTGGTGGTCTCAGACCAGGAAGATGCTTCCAGTTCTTTGTATTTAGGGTTAAGATGGGCTTTTGGTGGCCACCCGAGTGGAGTCTGGGTGATCACAGCTCCCACCTCTCAGCATAATTCCCCCCAATCTGCTTCCTAACTGCTTGTAACTGGATGGCTTTTCCCTCATTCTACTCCAGGATGTTGGCAATGAAGCAACCCTGGACTCTTCTGCTGCTGGGGGTGGCCCCAAACCCTTTGAAATAAAATGGCTACCCCACCTGGCTGCTTCCATGTGTCTGCGTGCCAGAGCACAGCTCTGGTTCACCTCACTCACCAACTGCTGGCTCTGTGGGGCCCCTTAGGAAATACGTCTCATACTCTCTCTGCTGCTTCTGATTTTTCACTGTCTCCCTGCCATCCACCGCACTGCCATGCCACTGGGCCCTAATAATACATTCTTGAATAATCAATGGATAACAGAAGAAATTAAGAAGGTAATTAATTCCTAGAATCAAATGACAATGCCAGTACAATATATCAGAACCTATGGAACATAATGAAAGCAGCCTTAAGAGAAAACTGTATTGCTGTGAATGCTCATATTACAAATATAGAATAAGCCCAAGTAGATACCCTAATAATGTACCTTACTGTTCTAGAAAAGCAAGAGCAGTCTAAGTCCAAAACTAGTGCAAAGGACACTGCTAATATCCAGGAAGCTACTTGTAACTTCTATGAAAACTTGTACTCCAGTGAAATGGAGAATGTAGAAAAAACATACAGATCCCTAGACACATATGAATTACCAAAACTGAGGCAGGAATAAATGAAAGCCCTGAACAATCCAATAACAGGCAATGAAGTTAAGGTAGTAATAGGAAAAAAAGATAAAGAAAAAAAAACAGAACCAATAGATTCATAAGTAAATTCTACAAGGTATTCAGGAAAGATCTAATGCCAATACTCCTCAAATGTTTTAATGAAACAGAAAGGGAAGAAATACTTCCAAATTCATTCCTAGAAGGTAGTATTACCTTGATTCCAAAATGAGACAAGGACCCAACTACAAAAGAAAATCACAAGCCATCTCTTTAAGCAACATAGATGCAAAAACCCTCAGCAAAATTAAAACAACACTGAGATTCCATCTCACCACAGAAAGAATGGCTATGATCAAGAAATCAACCAATAATAAATGCTGGAAGGACTGTGGGGAAAAAGGAACCCTTCTCCACTGTTGGTGGCAGTGTAGACTGGTGAAACCGCCATGGAAATCAGTGTGGAGATTCCTCAAAAAACTGGGATTGGAGGTCCCATTTGACCCAGCTATTCCCCTTCTGGGTATCTTTCCAGAAGAATTAAAAACATCATACCACAGCGATATATGTGCACCCATGTTTATAGCAGCACAATTTGTAATAGCCAAATCTTAGAAACAACCCAAATGCCCATCAACCGAGGAATGGATAAAAAAGACGTGGTACTTTTATACAATGGAGTACTACTCAGCCATAAAGAAGGATAAACTGGAGACTTTCACAGGTAAATGGATGCAACTCGAGACCATACTCATAAGTGAAATAAACTGGATGCACATGTGTAAACATCATACTGTCTCCCTAGTGTGAGAAGCTGAAAGAATAAATAAGATCCAAAATGTACAACAGATATGGTAAAACAGGAAGAAACTGTTCAAAAGGGAAGAGAAACTGGAATGGGGGAATGGAAAAAAGAGGGAAGGGAAAAGAAAATATATATATACAGGATAGTTAAGATAGATATACTACTAATTTCTCTTAGTTCATTGAAAAGAAAGGTTTGTACTAATATTGATTGGACAATTGAATGCTGATATCTTGTACCCTGAGTAACTAATTTAACAATAACTGTAAGAGAAATTTTCCCTTCTGGGAATGCACGGTCCATGCTGTCCCCCTCCTCCCAAGGTTCCGGGAATTGAGCTGTTACAATTTAAAGCTGCCTAAGTTAGATAAGAGTGAGAACAGAGCAACAAGGGATCTAGGCTAAAAGATAAAAACAACTCCATGGCTAAAGAATTTACAAAGTATCCCTTTCCTAAACACCTGCTGCCCATATTAGGAAACATCCTCCCCGCTGGGTCAGCCAGCCTAAAAACTCCCGTATGAGTGTCTTCTCCCAATGAATGTAAAAAGCTGTTTAAACTAACCAATGCTGTCTGATTCTGTAACTGCGCTTGCAAAGACCCCTCCTCCCTTTGTTCTATAGACATATAAGCCCTGCACAGACAAACCTCGGGGCCCACTGTTCCTGCGTGTTCAGTGAGCCCCATGCATGCTTGGATAATAAAACCTCTTGCCCTTCGCTTCTTGGAGTCTTCCTTCACGCGGCGGGCTTCCCGACCCTAACAATAACAATACACAATGTATTAATCATTATTACCCTCCTATTATATTGTTTTGAAATTTTGTTCTATTTTTTTCTCTTTAAAATAAAAAAAAAATCCTCAGCAAGATACTCCCAAACAAAATGTAACATATCATTCACAACATCATAAACTATGACCGAGTAGGCTTCAGGCCAAGAAATATTCAATATACACAAATCAGTAAATGTAGTACACCACATAAATAGAAGCAAGGACAAAAATCACGTGAACATCTCAATAGATGCAGAAAAGGCCTTTGACAAAATCTAACATCCATTCATGATTTAAAAAACTGAAGAAAATAGATTTATAAGGACCTTATCTCAAAGATAAAACCTATTTAAAACAAACTTACTACCAATATGATAATAAATGGGGAAAAGCTGAAAGCTCTCCCTTTAGAATCAGGAACAAGACAAAAATGTCCATATCACCACTGCTGTTCAATATAGAACCTGAAACATTAGCCAGAGCAATCAGGCCAGAGGAAGATATAAAAGGGATATGTATAGGAAAGGAAGAAGTCAAACTATTATTCATATATGATATGATTCTCTATATGGAAGACTCAAAGAATTCCACCAAAAGACCCCTAGAACTAATAACCAAATTCAGCAATGTAGCAGGGCAGAAAATCAACACACAAACATCAACAGTGTTCCTGTACACCAATAATGAGCCCAGCAAGAAACAATACCATTCATAATAACCTCAAGGAAAATGAAATACTTAGGAATGAAACTAACTGAAGAAATGAAAGATCTCCATAATGCGAACTACAGTACTGTGGAAAAAGGAGATTGAATAGAATAAGAGAATGGAAAGACATCCTCTGTTCTTTTTTTTTTTTTTTTTTTTTTGTGGGTACCAGGGGGTCGACCTCAGGACCTCGCGCACCAGCAGGCGCCTGTGCCGCTGAGTGATATCACCGGCCCCTTTTTCATATGTGGGTTCCGGGAGTCGAACTCGGGCCCTCGCGCTTGCCGGGCAGGCACTTAAGCCGCTGAGCCATCTCACCGGCCCCATCCTCTGTTCTTGATTAGGCAGAACCACAATTGGCAAGATGGCCATACTACCAAAACTGATATATAGGTATCATGCAATGCCAATCAAAATGCTAACAGCATTCCACACGTAATTAGAAAAAAAAAATCCTAAAAATGTATATAGAGCCAGAAGAGCGTGTCAATAGCAAAAGCAATCCTGGACAAAAAGAGGAAAGCAGGAGGCTTCACAATCCCAGATTTCAAGTTATTTCAAGGTATATAGGTATATTTCAGCTACCTGTATCGAATTTATAAATTCAACATATCACTGACACAAAAATAAACATGTGGATCAACGGGACAGAATGCAGGGTGTAGAAACAACCCCAGGCACATTCAGCCATCCGATATTTGACAACGAGGCCAAAACATATGTTGGAGAAAAGATGGCTGTAACAGATGGCTCTGAGAAAAATGATTACATGCAGAAGATTGAATCTAGACCCATATCTACCACCATGTACCAAGTAAAATAAAAATGGGTCAAAGACCTAAATATTAAAATAGCAACAAGTAAATTTGCTGGAAGAAAAAATAAGTAAAACTCATGAAGACATAGGCACAGGTAAGGACTTTCTAAACAGAGCCCCAGTTGCATAGAAATAACATAAAGGATCTACAAATGGGATTATATCAAACTAAAACTCTGCAGCAAAGTAAACAACCAAGTGAAGAGACAACATACAGCATGGAAAAGAGCTTTCCCAGCTGCTCCTCTGACAGGGCATTAATTTCCAGAATATATAAAGAATGTACAAAACTCAAAACTCCAAAAATAGAAGACCCAAACAAAAACTGGTAACTGAAATGAATAGGCACTTCTCAGGAAAAAATTACAAACAGACAATAAATACATGAAAAAAAGTGCAGCATCTCTAGCCATTAAAGAAATGCAAGTTAAAACATAACTGAGGTTTCATTTTACCCCAGAAAGAATGGATATCATCCAGATGTCAAGCAATAACAAATGCTGGTGACACAGTGGGAAAAAAGCACATTTGTGATGAGAATATAAACTAGTACAAGCACCATGGAAATCAGTATGGGGATTTCTCAAAAAACTAAAACTAGAAATTACATTTGACCCAGATAGTCCCCTTCAAGGTATCTCTCCAGAAGAGTTGAGGACTCTGTGCTACACTGACTTGTGCACACCCATGTTTATAGCAACACAACTCATAACAGCTAAATCTTGAAAACACCCATATGTCCACCAACAGATGAATGGGAAAAGAAAATGTTGTATTTATGCACACTGGAATACTACTCTGCCATAAAGAAAGGTAAATTTGACTCATTTGTAGGAAAATGAATGCACCAGGAGACCATAATGTCAGGTAAATAAACCAGACACACAAGCTTAAACGGAATGTCATATAGCTTCCCTTATATGAGAAACCCAATATAAATTAAAGAATAAAATAAAAGATAGACCATTGGATATAGGTCTTTTATAAATTGCAGTGGAAACTAGAGATAGAGGAAGGGGGAAGGCAAGAGAGGGAAAAGGAAAGTGAAAGGAATTAAGGTATATTATGTACATATACCAACTCCCCAGAATGAATGTAATCATTACATAATGCAAATGTACTAATAAAATTATTATTTCTGCTGACCCATAAATATGGGAAGTCTTTCCATTTTCTGGTGTCTCCTTCAAGTTTCTCCAGCATTCTGTAATTTCTATTTTATATGTCATTTCATCTCCTTGTTAGGTTGGTTCTAGGTATTTTATTTTACTTTAAAAGCTATTGTAAATGGAATTTTTTTCCTGCTTTCTCAGTGTATTTTGACCTGGTTTGTGGAAAAATATTCATTTTTTATGTTAATCTGTAGTATAATACAGTCTTTTGCAACACCTGGATGAAGCCTTGGATCATCTCAATTTCACTTTCTTCTTGCATCTCAAATACTTGCACATGTGTGCAAATTTGTGTGTGTGGATGGGTGTGTGGGTGTGTGTCCCATTATTATGGCTCTAATCCCTGAGTGAAATGTTGGGGAAATTGAAGAAAGAACTAAATAAATTCTGCAAGTGTTTGTAAGAAAAACCATTCAACTCATAATTGAGGTTTCTTAATAGCAAAGCAACAAATTCTCATCACTGAGAATTTAGCATAAGATATTGGTGTAGAGAGCTGTAATAACAATTTGATTCTTTTAAGTATTACAGCCTTATCTGACATACAGAATACAAGAATCCCACTGTCAAACCATCTGATCCAGATATTTTTCTTTATCATAGGTACGTTTTTAGAACATTTTTTGTATATGTGCTGCCGAAGTGAGCACTAGAACATTTTTTGGCGTGGGTATTGTTCTTGTCTCCCTGCTTTCACTAGTAGAGGTCAATATTGGTAAAGTAGATTTTCCTACAAACATTAAATATTAATTGGCATTTAATTTTGTGAACCACTCCAAATTAATTGATTTATCTCTGCAGATAACGCTAATGATATCCAAAGTGAATTGTTACCATTGTGTTCATATTTTACTTGTGTCTCTTTGAAAATCATTTCCAGGCATTTTGCTCCATTCTAGTGCTCTGCTAATAAATGATGGTGCCATGCTCTCAGATAAAGAATAGGATATAATAGAATTTGGTTAGAAAACTTCTTAGGGAAGCAAGAAATACAAAGATTCATACATAGCTCACTGCTGGTCTCATACATGACAGGACCCAGCATTTCCTTTCTCTGTCTTGAGAGAGCTGTCTTCCTGCAGGCATCGTGGATGAGTAAGAGTCTCTCCAAATTCTCCTGTATTCTCTTGAGAAATGCTGGCAAGAAATTTATAATTGTTGTTGACAACTGTCATCTGGGAAAAATGCTTTCAGAACTATTCTCAGCTCTTCAAGCATGCACACCTATTGCTGCTACCGGTGAAATAATTGCAGGTTTGCAGGGAGGTGAAGTCACAGAATCACAGAATCACAGACCCGTATTTCAGGACCTAGTTGCCCCCATCCGGCACACATCCCAGGCATAGACACCGTCACACTGAATGCTTATCCCGGCGGAGAAAGAGCCTGGTGAGTATTTCCAATTGAAACCTGAGAGGAAGAGTCTATAAGGGAAAATTCATACGAAGAGTGTTGGTCAGGGATCCAAAATAAGGGATTCTGGGTTGTACCTGACTAAATGCTAAAGCGACACAGAAAGTAGACAACTTCCTGAGGAACGGGCTCAGACAGTAGAGAGATACAGGATTCCTAAACCCTGCACCCATCCCTGACGGCTCCTATCTTCATATGATCCTCATTGGCGGTAATTCTGTGGTTTCATACAAGTGATAGTAAATTGTTTGTTTACTGTATTGTTTAAGATGCTTAGGTATATTGTTCTAAAAGTGTACAGATTCAAGTATATACAGAATAAATTTGGAGATCTAATATACAGAAGAGTAATTATGTTAATAGTACTCTACTGTTTCCTCAAAAATTTATCAAAGGGCAGATTTGAAATGCCCTTTACACACACACACACGCATTGGAAATCATGGGTAGTGATGGGCTGTCGATAAATTGTGGTAATAGCATACAAGGTGTGCATATGTCAAAGCACTACATTTTACACAATGGAAATGTACAATTTTGCCAATTGACATTTGAAAATTTTCTTCAAAAATTGTAAAAGGGGCAGAGCACATATAAATGTCACCACTTAAACAGATAAAAAGAAAAATCTGCTCTTCAGCCTACATTTCTGAAATCATAGAAAAATTATCAGGTTTTATTCAGTGCCTATAATTCCTACACACCTGCAAAGTAAAGCACTGGATGAATTCACAACAATGATTTAATCCTATTTAGAAAATATATCTGAATCAACCAATTACACAAACAGAAAAGTTTTTCTCTATTCGTGGGTGTAAGATGCAATTAATAGAGAAGGTAATTGTATCTCTTCTGAGGATACTGTGGTTATTTTATCTCTTATTGTTAGGGAAGGGACATTTAAGGAAAAGCTAGCATAATAATTATGCTTTTAACATAATTATTGTGTCAGGAATATATCATCTTATTTCCACATGTTTAAAAACATTCCCATGGATCACTAACATTTAAGCTACACTTATATAAAAATTTGACAGTGGGAAATCTGATTATAGAAATACATAGAGAATCTCTATGTACTTTAAATTTTTCTATGAACCTACAAATATTTGAAACAATAAAGTATATTAAAATATATATTAACCTAACATATAAAGTATATATTAACCTAATGTATAAACCTAAATGTTTTAGCTTTTCAAAATAAATATTCATTTCTTGTGTAACAATTTTGTATGTATATCTACTTCAATGTCATTCACAAATCTTGTGCAACATTGCTATTAATTTCACTTAACTCAGGTATTTATTAGTACACGAATATATGATCTGAAATTAATAATAACTTCGTTGTAACTCTGCATATTTTACCATTTATTGGAATTAATGTTCCAAAGTAGAGTACCTGATATGATTAATGAACAATTGCTGTGATAGGCGACAATGTACTTGTTCCTAAAATGAAGCCAAAAAGGTCATTCAGTAGCTCTCCTGGTATCGAGTCCTTCTGCCTCATTGCACATAAACTGTGATGGGCCAGCTCCTTGGACCAGGATACCTCCCTCGGTACATCTATATTTGTTAAGATATCTAAGTGTTCGCTCATTACTGGCCAATAAATATTTACAAGCAAGTAGAAATTCATCACCACTAAAGTTATGAAATACCACCTGTTTATAAGATAATAGAGATGTACTATATAAAAAACTAAATGTAGCGCTGCATTACTTGGTGAATCCAGCTGAAGAGCTTTTGAGGGAACATGGTTGTTCATTGTACTGTCTCTGACACCTCCAAGCCAGGGTCAAGGTACCGCCCTACCCATCATCAGGGCCTGAATTTAGACAAATATTTAACCTTCTATGCCCTAGTTCTCCTTACCATCATAAAGTCATAGTGCTGCCTGCTTCATAGGTTGTGAAGAATGAATTTGTTATTATGGGTGCTTCCTGCATAGCAGAGATTTACATTGTATATGCTTTATAGACATACAAACCAACTCTTGAAATCATCTCAGTAAAGGAAAACATTGAGGAAATACTTTTCAGCAGGACCAGTGGTGGTAGAGAATGCTCGTCCAGTTGGCTCAGTACATGCAGCCCATGCCTCATTTTCCTTGCAGGGTCCTCTGGCTCAGACAACGGGGAAGGTAGAGAATGACATCCAGTGACATAGCTGGAGAAGTGATCTTCCTATCACAGACTGGGTTTGGAGTTCTGGGCAATTCCTCTCTTCTCTACCAGTATCTGTTCCTTTACTTCACTGGGTGCAGGTTAAGGTGCACGGACCTGATTCTTAAGCACTTGATTGTAGCCAACCTCTTAACTCTCCTGGTTAGAGGAGTGCCCCACACCATGGCAGCTTTTGTTTGGCAAGTTTCCCTCAGTGACATTGGGTGCAAACTACTGTTCTATCTGCACAGAGTGGGCAGGGGTGGGTCCTTTGGCAGCACCTGTTTCCTGAGTGTCTTCCAGGCCATCACCATCAGTCCCAGGGACTCCAGGTGGGCAGGGCTTAAAGTGAAAGCTCCCAAATATGTTGGCTCCCTCTTATGCCCAATCTGGGTCCTGTACAGCTTTGTAAATGTTATTTTTCTTGTGTCCATTACTGGGAACTGGAGCAAGAAAAACCCCACAAGCCTAAAATATCATGGTTACTGTACGAGAGAAGATCGTCATGACAAAACCATAGAGTCATTATATGCAGCCCTGCTGTTCCTCCCTGATGCTTTGTGTGTGGGGCTCATGCTCTGGACCAGCAGCTCCATGGTTTCCATCCTGTACAGGCACAAGCAGCAGATGAGACACATCCACAGGACTCATGTCAGCCCCGGATCTTCTCTCGAGTCCAGAGCTACCAAAACCATCCTTCTCCTGGTCAGCACCTATGTCTCTTTTTACACACCCTCCTGCATCTTTCAAGTTTGATTGTCTCTTATTTATAATCCCAACTGGCTCCTGGTGAACACAGCTGCAATAGTGGCTGGATGTTTCCCAGCTCTCAGCCCCTTTCTGCTCCGCAGCAGCGACTCCAGTGCACGCAGGTTCAGTTTTGCATGTATAAGGAACAGAAATACCCCTAGTCTCACGAAGAACATGTAGATTGTAGGTTTTTGCACAATGCTTAGTTGTTTGTCATCCTACAGAATTTTAATTGCAGGTATATTCATATCACGTAAGGATGGTAGTTTATACAATTGTGCTTATATATTAGATATGTATGGATGTCTATACATATGTGTTTTTGCAGGCATGAGCATGTGTGCACTCATATCACCTGGATTGTTATTATCCATCCTGTAATAATTTTAGAAAATTGTCTGTAACAAATATATATTTCGTATTTAATGTAATACTAATTACAAAAATGGTTAGCTGGTCTACACATAAAATCTCCTCTGCTTTTCATTTTCTTTCTACTCTGCTTGATAAACCTAATAAATACATGGGCTATATTTTCCATTTATCTACTTTTATGTTGATGTCTTAGCTATGTCTGTTGAAATAAATATTCAATGAAATGTAGTCAAACGCTATTTCACTTTAGCAAATGAAATTAGTCTGATAATTTTCGTAGTATAATGGACATAGATGAGAAGTAATGATCAACTTATTTTTATAACACCTGTTCTATTTTCTTTGTTGATTACTACTGTGTTAACTTTTTTCCTTAAAACTATGAGATTTTTGTGTTGTTGTTGCTGTTGTTGTTACCTATCTGTGTGGTGTTGGGGATTGAACCCGCAGCTTAATTCACACTTGCCGAGTGCTCTGCCACTGAGCTACACCCATAACCTGTATAGTTCACCGTTTTAAAAATAATCAGAACATAAAGTTATTTAGTACATTTTCTATACACCTTAACAATTATGATATTGAATATTACTATATTTTCCTTTTTAAAACTGTGAGGTTACTGATATGTAGCTTTAAAACATTTTATATATGGGTCAGAAATGCTATTCTCAAATTTCACAAACTAAACACACCTCTGTGTGGAGTTCCTATAAGGAAAAAGATACTGTCAGTTTCATAGATGCCTCCACATACCCTTGATAACTTCCAAGGAATGACCACTATTGTGACTTCTAACAGCATAGATCACTTTCACCTCTTCTGCATTTATATAAATGAAATACTTCATCATGAATTCTTCTGTTTGACTTTAAAAATCCCACATGCTTTAAAACGTGTATCTTCCCCGTTGTAGGTGATAGAATTCAACTGTGTAAATATGAAAGTTAATTTAAGCATTCCTCTCTTGATGTACATGTTCTATAATTTGGATATGATTCAAGTTTTTCCCCGAAAACTTCCCAGGATGGAAAGTGCTGCTTCGCTTTGCAAAATAAAGAAAACATTGTCCCCCAGCAGGAGACCGCCGCCGCTCGGCCAGCGCAAGGCCGCCCCCGCCCGGCGCTGCCAGACTCCGTCCGCGGGTGGCGCGCGCCAGCTCCCCGTCCCGCCCCGCGTGGCGTCTTCACGCGCGGAAGAGCAGCGCGCGCGGCTCCGCTGCAATCGAAGCGGCTGGGCGTGGCGGGCAAGGGACGGAACCGGGACGAACCCGCCTTAACTTCGGGCCAAAGTTAAAGGAAGCGCGGGCGTGGGCGCCGGGAAGGAAGAGGTTTCCGGCCCGGGCGGGAGCGGCGGTAAGAAGAATCCCAGCGGGAAGAGGCGCTCACTGCGAGCGCTCCTCCGAAAAGCAGTGACCGGGAAGGCGGGCGGCGCCCTCGGCTTCCCAGAGGCCCCCAGCCCCGGCCCCCCAGCCCCGGGCCCCAGCCCCGGGCCCCAGCCCCGGCCCCCCAGCCCCGGCTCCCCAGCCCCGGCCCCCCAGCCCCGGGCCCCCAGCCCCGGGCCCCCAGCCCCGGCCCCCGGCCCCCGGGCCCCCGGCCCCACGGCCCCGGCCCCCCCGGCCCCGGGCCCCCGGCCCCGGACCCCCCGGCCCCCCGGCCCCGGGCCCCCGGCCCCGGACCCCCCGGCCCCGGCCCCCCGGCCCCCCGGCCCCCGGCCCCGGCCCCCCCGGCCCCCCGGCCCCGGGCCCCCGGCCCCGGACCCCCGGCCCCGGCCCCACGGCCCCGGCCCCCCGGCCCCGGCCCCCCCGGCCCCCCGGCCCCCCGGCCCCGGCCCTCCAGCCCTCCTAGGGCCGGGCGGGCGCTCCCGACACCGCTCTCCTCCCCGGAGCCCCTCCGCGCTCCGCGCTGCAGGAGCTTCCGCAGCTCCCCAGCGTCCCCCACTCAACGCCCACCCTCTGCCCGCCCGGGCGCCAGGTTCTCCCGCGCCAGAAAAACGTCCACGGCCTTTCTCCTCTTCCCCGTCCACACCCACGAAGTGACCACGCAGCACACGTTTCCTCTTGAGTCCTACAAGCAGGAGCCCGAGAGCTTGGAGAACCGCATCTGTGCTTCCTGACCTCCCGACGCCGGCCAGCCCTTCCTGAGGTCCCCTACCCGGTTCTGCGCCCAGAACCAGAGGTTTGCCGGGGAAGCTGGAGTTGGAGGAGGAAGTAGAAGACCCGGAAAGTGAAGTTTACATGGGATTCATGAGATCACATAATGTTACAACATCGTCCCAATCAGTTCAAAGTGTGTGTGTAAAGCAAAACCTTTATTCCGACCCATTTCTACTAAATTTTCTAGAAGTAAACACTTTGAATAGGTCTCTCTTTTTTTTTTTTTTTCTTCTGCTGGTCATTTTTTAGGTTTGAGAGGACCCTCTCAATAAATCTCTATTTATTCTGTAAAGTCCGTAGAAGAGGGGTCTAAGAACGGAGACGCTCCAAGAACCACACAGGCTCTTATGCAAAAGGCACGGGGTTTATTGAAGGGCTACACCGGCGTAGGGTCACCCAGTGAATGTGCATAGGTGACCCTGAAGGGCAGAAGCGAGGGGTTGTTATAGGGTCGGGTAGGGTAATGAGGGATAGGCAAGCAAAGTTTACAGAAGCCAATCGCAGGGAGTTAAAGGGTATCTAGTACATTTATTGGTTACTTAGGGGAACCTATGGGCAGGGAAGTTTAGCAAACGGGCAACCAATCAGTTTTAAGAAAAGCTAACAAAGGAGCCCGGGCGCGGGAATGCAGCCCGCGCGCAGGCTTGGGTATCAGTCCAAACCACATGATTTCCAGGAATTTACCCTGATGTGGGGAAACAGAAACTTATCTACTAAAAGCAGAGACTTAGAAACTTAAGCAAACATGTTGTGGTGATAGTAGCCATTTTTGTGACTCAGCCTAACACATTAGAATTACAGTTGTATAACCTTTATATGAATTTTACAGCAAACTTAACTTTATGCCAAATCACATCAAACTTCATAATTCGGGTTTTTTAAATTAGTATCTGCTCACAGTACATACTGTCCATTGTTTTTTTTTTTTTTTTTGTGGGTACCGGGGGTCGACCCCAGGACCTCGCACGCCAGCAGGCACCCGTGCCGCTGAGCGATATCACCGGCCCTTTTTTCGTATGTGGGTTCTGGGAGTCGAACTGGGGCCCTTGCGCTTGCCAGGCAGGCGCGTAGGCTGCTGAGCCATCTCAGCGGCCCTGTCCATTGTTTTTGATACTACAAGTTAAAAAGCCCTTTTTTGCTTTGGTAGTAAGTGGTGTCCGAGCAGTGGCCTCTTAACCTCACAACTCTCGCATTCTACTTTCCTGTAAAACCAGCACCATGTCCATCACACCAAAGTCTGCCACCACCTTAAGTAAGAGCCAGGCCCCCTTGGATTATGGCTACAGGGGTCTTTTATGGTCTGGATGGCTAAACACCATGAAAGTAATCCCAGGAAAGTGGTTCCCTAGGTGGCCCTCCTCAAGCTGGGGGCCCAGGAACTGTCTTTTCAAATGAAAGTTTTATAGTTTTGTACCCTTGAGCCTGTGAACAATGGGTCTTGGTGATACCTGAGGTGTCTTCAGGCCATGTTTCCTACTGTCCTGATGGCAAAGGATGTGATGTCCTTTTAAGGTAATTTTTCAGCAAGGATGCTGTCCATGGCCCAACTTTGCAGGTACTGTACTTCCTTTCTGATGAAACTGCAAACATTTCACAGCTTACTACACTTCATGACACCTTCAAACTACTGCCATTGGTGCTGCAGTGCCTGGGTTATTGTGATGCGTTATTGTATGTTTTCTCAGATTTATGAATTAGAGGACCATAAGCTTGAAGCATGGAGGGAACTTTTTTTGCAAGAAACATTTAAGGCTCTACTGACTATATCTTCAAATGAAAGTCTCTTCAGTGCTGTATATCTATTGGTCAAAGCTAAAACCCACAGATTGCCAGTTACTGACCCTCTCAGTGGGAATGCACTTGATATACTTACCCACAAAAAGAATCCTCCAGTTCTTTTAGCTTTTTATGTCTGACATACCAAAGCCTGCCTTCATTTAGTAGACCATGGAGGAACTGGGAATAGAAATATACTGCAACTTTGCCTTCATCCACCCTGATGTCCCCATCATCAAAGCCTTGAACATATTTGTGGAAAGATAAAATATCAGCTCTGCCCGCAGTGAATGAGTCAAAAGTTGCACATATTCTAAATTTGATGTAATTAATATTGCTGCTGAGAAAACATACAATAACCTACACCCACGCTATGCAGCCCCGATGGCAGTATTCTGAAGGTGGCATGAAGTGCAGGAAGCTGGAGACACTGGAGACCACTGTGGACAGAAGAGTGAGAACCAGGGTCTATCAGCTGATGGTAGTAAATGAAGAAGATAATTGTTCTGGGCATGATCGCCCTCTCCAAAATTCTGCAAGCCCTGACACACCAGCAGGTGCCAACCAGATGGAGACAGAGGCGGAACAACCATGGTGAATGTAGACACCCTCATAGGAGAATTTGAACAGTTTCTGGCTTACGTTTTGCCTCAGAAACACTGTCTTCAATAGAAGAAAGTAAAACAGCGAAGAATGTGTAGAATTTAGTGATGGGTATTTTTTTCCGGTGATGTAAGCATTAAAAAAAGAAAGATTTTATATGCTTGAAGATTCAGGCTTACATTCAAAGACTGTTTTCAACCTTACTCTGAAGGGTTTTGAATGCTGTATGTCATTAAAGTGACTGGGTTCTTACATTTTTAAAATGATTTTTCATTTTTAAGAATTCACTGGTATGGAAGAAGTGATGTGATGAAGATGAGTGTATGGCATGTTCAGATCCCAGTTCCTGATGTCCAAATCCGTCAAGATGTCATCACTGCCACCTCCCCGCCTGGGCTTCCAGTAAGATGACACAGAGTTTGAATGTGGAGGTCTATGAACCTTTTGCCAAACCAGCTATTTTCATTAGACTTGTGGAATAGTCATAATTTGCATACAAATGATTACTTTAAAACTGCAGTGACGGTTTTGATGTTTTAAGTGGTTTAGCTCTGGCCTACCTTGTAAACCAGCTGCGTGACAACAGCTCTATTTTTACTTTCATGCAATTATTTTTACACATCTTTTGGTGGGTAAACTTCACCATATCCATTAATAATCTCTTGGTTGCTGTTTTAAAATGCTAAATTTCTCATTATTTAAATTGGGATCTGGCAGATGACTTCTAAAATAGCCACCTTTGGTTATTTAGAAGCATGCGTGGAAAGGGGGTGAGGCTAGGAGGAAATGAAGTGCCTGGAGATTTTTTTCTTGTGTATTGAAATATAAAATCACTGTGTTTATGTGACTGCTGATGAGACTGTAAATTTTATTGTGCCATATACAGTACTGTCATACAGTCTAAGGAAACCACTTAATTGTAAGTACTCTGCAAATGTTGACACTGAATATATGTGGAGAGTTTATGGTTTTGTTTTTGAGTTTTGTTTTGGGTTTTTTTTTCCCCAGATTGAAAAATTACAAGAAATCCTGATATCTAAAAAGCTGTATCAAAACAGGAAATTTAAACAATAAAAACCAGGAAATTGTGATCCATTCAAACTGCAAAATTAATAAATAAAACTAACATCTAGAATATGTAAACACCATAAATTTATATTTATTTATGCATATTTATGTAGAGAATATATATGTGAATGGTTACTTGTGAGGCTATAATTTTAATGACAGATTTTTCTAAAACCACTATAACATGTCTCCAAAAATTCCAAGGGAAAACAAAAAAATACGCAAAGATTAAAAGTCTGTTACTTCAATAGCACAGTGCCAAATACAGAGAACTAGGATAAATGTCAAAAGACCTTTAAAAATAACCTTAAAAGATGCAACGTTCAGGTCGATCAAACATGTAGGTTCCGCAAACAACAGAAAAAACAGGTCCAAGAGCAGTTCTACTTGTGCCTGGTGGTACTCAGACTGTACTTCATCAACGTTCATTCCGATGTCTCAGTCTGATAGGTGTCTGGGCAGAAATGGTTTTCTCTTCTTTGCATGGAGATGTGTACATTGATTTGAGGAGAAGAGAATCTTCCAGATGCTGATATAAGCACAGCTTCCCCTTTGATAAAATACTGAAGGCAGATTTAATGGACCCAAGCCTTATCAGTTTCCCAAATGCATGCTGAAACAGATGAGTTACAGAATTTGTCATGTCAAATATTTACAGCCATTTTCTTAAAGTGAGCTCAGTAACTTGACAGAATAAAAAAGGTAGCTGTTAAATTGTATGACCTTTTACAACTTGAATAAACCTGAGGGTAAATAATGCTGACATTCAAAGCCCCTCATACGTTAACAAGAAATTATTTACCGCATGAAGAGGCACACATCATATAAAACGTACACTTCACAGGAGGGAGTCCTGCGTGGCAGGAAAGTCGCTACCACTACATAACAAATGGCTGTGCCAACAGTCCAGGCTGCCACTAAAGGTACATGTGGAGAAGGGGCTGGTGCATACAGAGACTGACACAGGGGTCCAGCCTCAGCAGCACATTCACTCTTCCCTCCCTCAGGCTACTTGGAGTTCTCTCTCTCTCTCTCCCCTAAAGGCTGCTCCCTGAGGGGCAGGGCTGGAGAGATGCTGATCAGCGGCAGTGGCTCTGTTTCCGCACTCCAATGATCCAATTACTAGGTTTGATATACCTGTATCATCTTTCTAATTAATATTCTGATTCATTGTTTAAGACCCTCCTCTGTTACAGCATACATGTGGCTTCAGCGTGTCCTCTCTGAGCACCTCTGACATGACTCCTCCTCCATCAGCCATCACAGGTCATTATTGACAAAGTATCCAGCTACATCTTCCATCTCTCCAGGACTGTGAGCATTAGAAATCCACTCAACCAGCCAGGTGTGTTGGCGTACTCCTGTCATCCCAGCATTTGGGGAAAACGATGAGGAGCATCATGAGTTCAAGCCCATCCTGGGCAGCCTAGCAACTTAGCAAGAGCCTGTCTCTAAACAAAGATGAAAAGGGCTGTGGGTACAACTTGATGTGAAGGCCCTGGGTTCAATCCCCATTACCACCAAAAATAATCTGCTAAATCTCTGTCATCTCTTTACTTTCTCCCAACCCTGCAGTCCATATTGCTTCCCATCCTGCAACCTGTTTGAAATGCATCCTTCTGTTTTTCCCATTCCATGGATCTCACTCCTGTGAGTCTATTCCCAAGCCTCTAGATTCTCTATATCACCATCTTTTGCCTACACTTACCCTTTCACTGTGCGTGCTTTCACTCTTATCTGCCACACAGCCATATACTGTCACCACACTAAATGCTTTAGTATTAAATAATCGCCATTGATTGTCATTGACAAATGCTGTATAAGTCACAATGTTCAAGCAGATCAAGCTCTGAGGCATATCAAATGCAGAAAAACTGAGAATTGAGATTTTTCAGAAAGTTACCAGACTGATTAAATAGTAAGAATTCTCTGAAGATCTGGCCTTTGGTGTGTTCCAGAACTATTCCTGTGCCCTCTAGTGGCAGGTGCTAAGTTTCATTGTAACTGTATTTACAAAATAGTGGCATTCAATGCTGCTGAGAGTTGGAGGGAATTAGGACAGGTTAAAATGTCCAAAGGCTCACTTGTGGCTAAGGGTATAGAATCAATTGGCTGCTCCAGAAGAGGAAGTTATTGGCCTGTGTCCAGAGTCTCAAAAGTATATAAAGACAGAAAAAGATGTACACAGTAGTTCCTAGACCCCTTATCATAGTTTCATTATCTATGGTTTCAGTTACCTGTGGTCAACCTTGGGGTAAAAGGAAAATTGCAGACACACACAGAACTCTCACTTTGTAGATTGTTATCATTGTTCTACTTTGTTATTAATTACTGTTGTTAATAATTTACTTGGTATTATGGTTTGGATCTTAAATGTCCCCTCAAAGACTCACGTGCTTGGAAGGTGATTGGATCACAGGGTGCTATACCCATCAGTGGACTAGTGGACTAGTCCACTGATGAGTTCATGGCTGACTTGCTGTTAGGAAATGGGACCTGGTTAGAGGTGGGTCACTGGAGCCATGACCTTGAAGGGAACGTTCTTGTCTTCATATCCTCCCTTTTCTTTGCTTCTTAGCTTCCATGGAATGAGCAACTTGCTTCAGCCATGCCTTCTACCATGCATTTATACCTTGAGGCCATTCATAAAAACTCTACTCCTTTAAGTTGTAAGTGTCATATTGTGTCCCAGTCATGGGAAAATGACTTGGGCAAATTTTCATAGCAGGTGTGGTGTCATGGCTGTGATTATACCTGACAATTTAGATTAGAAGACTTTGGAACTGGTTCATGGGAGGAGTTTGAAAAGGTTCAGAAAAGCTGGCATGAGAAGCCCTAGAATATTGTAAATCAGGCGTGGTGGCAGATCCTAGTAAGAGCTTCAAAGATCAGAATGCTGATAGGAATGCAGACAGTGAAGAGCAGGTTCAGAAGTTTTCAACTGGGAGCAAAGACTATACTGGTAGTTGGACTGGAGGCAATGTGTCACACTCTGGCAGAAAATTTGTCTTCCTTTGCACATGTCCTGAGACTTGACAGAGGGTTAAGACTAAGGGTGACGGAAATTTAAAAAGAGCTCAATATTCAGGCTAAGTCATGGGTACTACTGGACGCTTTAAAGGAGATCTACAATGAAAATCAGGAGCAAAAAGTAGATGTGAAAAGTTTTCAGTTTCATCAGAAAGAAAGTACTTGCAAAGTTGGGCCATGGGCAATGTGGGTGCTGAAAAGATCACGTTATAGAGAATCTACATGCTTTGCAACAGAACAATAGGAAAGATAGCTTGAAGGCTTCTCAGGTATCACCAAAACCCCACTGTTCATAGGCTCAAGGACACAAAAATCGTAAAATTTTCATCTCAAATGACAGTCCCTGGGCCCCCTGCTCAAGGAAGGCCACTAGGGAATTGATTCCCTGATATTTATTTCATGGTGCTAGCATCCAGACCCTAAAAGGCTTCTGCAGCCATGATCCAAGAGGATCTGGCTTCTGCTTAAGGTGGTGGCAGACCTTGGTGTTACGGACATGATGTTGGTTCTACAGGCATGTAGCACACAAGTTATGGAGTCAAGAGGCTTCCACTCAGATTTCAAAAGAAGGCCTGGAAGACCAGACAGTATGCCATGAGAAGGCAATGTATGACCCTGTGAGAGTGAAGCCAAAAGTGCAATAGAGACCTCAGGAAGTTAGAGATGCCAGAAACCTGGAACATTTGCTAAGGAAAGCCAAAGGCAGTGAACAAGGCCACCCCAAGAGAGAGGCCATGTTAGCTGTAAACGACAATATCAGAGTGGTAGGGCCACCCAAGCTGTGTGGGTTACTTTTTTCTCATTGCTGGAACAAAATACCCGACACCCAAAGTTAAAGGAAGAAAGGTTTTATTTAGCTCACAGTTTGCAGAGGTTTCAGTCCATACTTGGCTGGCTCCAAGTCAGAGTGGCACATATCAGAGGGCAACAGTTCATGGCAGGGAAAACAGCAAAAGCAACAAGAGCAAAACGGGAGGAGATGCAAGAGAGCAAGCCTCTTTCCCTCCCTTATATTTTACTCAAGCTACCTGCCCCAGGGTGGGTGTAGCACTCACACCCATAATCCCAGCATTGGACCATGAATCAATCATAAACTCTAGAAACCTGCCCCCATGACTGCATGAGGTTTTGGGGGGACATCTAGACACAAACCATAACACAAGCCCTTTGGAGTTCATGTCTCACCATAACCTGCCCATGGCGCTGGACATGGAACTATGGGATTTAATGTTGGCCCTTCTGTTATAGGCTTGGTCTGATTCTTTTCTACCCCAGTATTTTCCCAGTATGGGAATGTTTACCATATGCCATTGTATGTTGTATTTAACTTTCTTTTTGATTTGTACAGAAGCTCACAGGTAACAGTCTGAATTGAGTCACAGAGGAGACTTTGGACTTGGACTTTCTAGCAATGCTGGAACTGCTAAGACTTTGGTGATTCTGAGATTGAATAAATGTATTTTCCATAAAGAAGAGTTAGATAGTAGGAAACAGTGAGATAGATATCTTGCAAATGGGAAAATAATCTAGAGATGGAGGGGGAGAAGAAGGGGGGGATGTAAAGAAAATTAAGATGTGTTGTATATATGTACCAACTTCCCATGATGAATGTAACCATTATGTACTGCAAACATAAAATCAAATGCAGATGAACATGGGCCATTTGAGGGCCAGAAGTTGAATGATATAGTTTGTATATATAATGTCCCTGAAAAGTCTCACGTGTTTGGAAGGTGATTGGTTCATGAGGGCACTGTACTCATCACCAAATTAATATGATGTGTTTATAGCTACTTGTTAGGATGCAGGGCCTAGTTAGTGGCAGGCCAATGAAGACATGACGTGGAAGGGAGTGTTCTTGTCCCCAGTTCTTCCCTTCCTGCTCTGGCCACCTTGGTATAAGCAGCTTTCCTACCTCATGTCCTTCCATCACGGGTTTCTACATTGCAGTCAGCCAACTTTGGACTGAGCCCACTGGAAACTGTGAACCTAATAAACCTCACCTCCTTTAAATTGTATGCGTGAGGTATGGTATCCTAGTGACTGGTAAGTGACTAAGACACTTGCCTATCTAAAATTAATCTTTATCACAGGTATGTATGCATGTGTAAGAAAAAAACATGGTAAACATAGGGTTCAGTACTGTCCATGGCTTCAGGTACTAACCAGGGTTCTTGAAATGTGTCTTCACAGAGAAGGATGGACTGCTGTATTATACTCCCCCATTGTCCAGTGCAGCAGACTCCAACCCCGAAGGGCCAGCTCCATCAGTTTTCTCTGGGCATTTGTTTATTTCATATTCACTCTCAACACATAAAAGCTATTCTTTGGGACTCTATTCCATAAATTTTTTCATTTATATTTAGATATCTCCCAAAGCTTCATGCAATCACAGATGTGTCTTTTTAAAAGAGATTGGATCATGAGTGTGGGATTAGTCCACTGATGAGTTTATGTCTTAGTTGCTTTTCTTGCTGCTGAGACAAAGTACACAACACCTAAATTTAAGGAGGAAAGGTTTATTTTGGCTCACAGTTTGTAGAGGTTTCAGTCCATAATCAGCTGGTTCCAAGGCAGGGTGGTGTGGCAGAGGAACATCACAGCGGAGAAAAAGCCGTTCATGGTATGGAAGGCAGAAGGCAGGAGGCGGCATAAGCAGCAAGTGACCTCAGCAGCCCTCTCTCTGTCCCTTATATTCTATCCAGGCTACACACCCTTAGGGTGAGTAGCGCTCATACCCAGGGTGGGCCTTCCCATTATCCATATGCAAAACTATGCCAAACCAATCAGTGGACTAATTTAGTAATCATGCACCCTAAATCCCAGCATCACACACTTAATCCCAGCATCATACACTCTAAATCCAGCCACCTCTGAAAAGCCCAACCTATGACTCCATGAGGCTTTGGGAGGACATCTAGACACAAGCCATAACATGTCACTTGATTAGCCACTGTGGTTAAATTAACTTTGAAAACTGGGATCTAATCCATTCAATGCTTCTGCCAGTGTTAATTAAGATTCCTAGCAACAGAATGCTGTTAGATAGAAGAATAAGGAAAAGTTCCTTTATCCATCTCTGCTGTGCATATTAGGCCCCACAATTAATCAGCTAAAGGTACACCAGTAGCCATTAAAGTTTACTTTAAAAGAAAAGGTGTCTCTCCCATAAGTACCTGTATTGATGAGTGACTAAGCAATTCCACTTTTTGCAAAAATGTACAATTTATATAATTATGACAACATTAGGAGATTTTTGTATTCCTTAACCACACAAAGCAGAACCTGGGTACAGTGGAGGCTCTGCTCATGAGAACAAAGGGGCTGACCGTGGGAAAGGACACAGAAAGGAGGGCGCTAATGTTCACCAACCACCAACTGGAATTATAAAAGAGAGCAACACAAACATTTAATATGGAGGAGAGAACAAAAAACATAACAAAGGTGCACACCAGAACAAGGATGCTTTGAGTGGCTCTGGACTCAGGGGAGGATTTAAGAGAAGCGCTACTGCTACGAATATGTTGAGCCTGCTGTTTATGCCTACAGAGAATGAAAATCATGGAGCTGCTGCCCCAGATTATGAGCACAGAAAACAAAACTTCAGGGAATATAAATAATACTGTGTATAATGAATCTGATATTTTGTCGCTACCTGAAGTAGAACAGTATCCCAAATCCCTTTTCTTTGTCACATTTTGGCTATTCTGTTTGCCAAACACATACATAGGAAAAATGAAATTTACAACCAAGTATAAGATCCAGCAGAAGGCAACAGAGAAGCCAATGTACCTTGGGGCTTTTACTTTAAGATCCATCCAACGAGAGTTCATGGGGCTGATCATGATGGTCTGGAAGACGCTCAAGAGGCAGATGGTACCAAGTGACACACCTCTGCCCACTCTCTGAATATATAAAAGAATTTTGCAGCCAAAGTCATTGAGGAAATGTTTCAGGCCGAAAGCTGCCATTGTCTGAGGAAGTGACTTAGAAAGAATGATCATGGAGTTGGCTATAAGCAGGTGCCTGAGAATCAAATCTATGGACCTTAATATGCTTTTATTGTGGCCAAAGCCTAGATAATAGTAAAGAAGAGAGAAATTCCCCAGGATTCCAACTATAGTCTGTGAGAAGGACATTATTGCTATTGCCAAATCTCTGAAGGACATTATGTCATCTATCATCTTTTCCTTTAAACTATAGCTACCACCTCTCTGCAGGATGACTCGTTGCAGATTTTTGTGTCCATGTGCAGTGGTGTGTACCAGTAGTCCACCAGGTTTTTGGGAGTCTGAAGTAAGTGGATAGCTTGAGTCCAGGAGTTCAAGGGCAGTCTGTGCAATACAGAAGCAATGAGAAGAGAGAGTAAATGGAAAGAGAAAGTATGATTCAGCATTTTTAGAAAAAAACTGATATTTCCTAGTCGGGATGGAAGAAAGACAAATGTTCTGTCACTATGTATACCATGTAATAAATCAGCTATGAAAATATTTCTGATATAATAATTAAAGATAAATGAAATTTTTGTAATAACAGAAATATTTATGTGGTCTTAGGTGGGACAGTGTTTATTAAGCAGCACAAAACATTAACCTTGTGGTTGAAATGACAAATTAGAGGTAATGTGAGTAGAGGAGAGGGAAGGTTGAGGTAGGGAAAGAGAGGAAGAAATATAGAAGTAAGTGTGTCTTGTAGAAGAACTATTACAGAATGCATAATAGAATTAAAATAGGCAAAACATTCCAGCAGAATCATGAAGACATTATTCAATAATAATAAATTGTTAAAATGTTCAATGTCCTTTTGAAATTATTACCTGATATCATCACATGCAGAAATCTAAAATAGAAATGATAGGAAATAACAAGTTTTGGAAAAGATATGAATAAGCCAAAATTCTCATACCCTGACAATGGATGTTATAACTGTTAAAAAAATATTTTGGAAAATGGTTTTATCTACTTAAGAGATTCAGATGTGAACCTGCAAAACAACAATCCCACATTTACACGTATATGCCAAAACACATTTCTATTTATAGCACCAATACAAATTTCAGAATGTATATATCAAAATAGTAATAAAAACTTCACACTGAAGAGCCCATTCACAGAATGACTCAGTTGCTTCATATTCACACAATGAAATCTTGTGTAGCTAAGAATGGCAACAGTATATTCACAAAAATCACATTGACTGAAAAAGCCAAACATAAAGGTTTCTGCTACATGATTCATGTATATAAAGTACAAAACAGAAAAATGATTCAGTCACTTAAATGTTAGAATAGATATCAACCTATTTTCTAACAATTCCAATCATACAAATAACCCAGAAGAATTTTATTCTTGGGGAAAATGACTTAGAAGAGACATAAGGGTCTTCTTTTTTAAAATTTTGCTTTGTTAATACATGTATGTAGTACATAATGTTTGCATTACTTTTGGCAAATTGATATAAGTACATAACACATTTGAATTTCTTTCTTCATCTCCTTTGCTTCCCTCCCTCTCCCATCCACCCATTTCTTGACCCTTTGGCTTTTTTGTTGTTGTTTTGTTTTGTTTTTTTGTACATGTCTGCAGTACATAATGTTTACATTACCTGTATGGAGTTAGTATACGTGCATATCACATCCCAATTCCCTTTTTCATCCCTGTCCTACTCTCCCTCCTCCCTCCCTCCATCTCTTGATCCCCTTCCCATCTGAGAAAGATGGGATCTTCTGAGAAGCAGACAGTGTTCTATTTCTCAGTCTATATGTTGCGTACAGAGATGTTTCATTTATGAAATTCCAGAGTTGTGTACTTATGGCTTCTGTGTCTTTAATTTTAAAAGTACCTAAAACAAAACAAAATACAGTGACCTAGTAGAAAGGTTGTCACAGAATGTGTTTGATCTGTGCTGGTGTCTGTATATGATGGAACAGGCCCCAGTCATGAGCACAAACAGGAATCATCCAATAATACCAATGATGCATATTGTGAGTTGCGAATGAATCATAATGTTCGGTGGACCAGTAACCTAGGTCTTTGTTTACCTTTATGAGGTTTTTCTCCTGCATGTGACATCCACATACATGGGGAAATGACACTTAATGGTCACTGAATACCCAATATACTTGGGAGCTTTAAATTGTATCCACCAAGAGTTCCTGGGGCTTATTAAGACGGCTGGGCACACTCAAGAGGAAGACGGTGGCAATGGACATACCCTGCTAATTCTGTGTAATGGGAAGTTGTGCTTAGAGTATTTGAGGAAATGCTTCAACATAAAAGTGGCCAACATCTTGGAAACACTTTTAACAACAATGCCTGAGAAATACTCAGTGCTTGATAATCAAGTTTATGTGCTTCCAATGGGGTTTGCTGCAAGAAAGAGACAAGGGTAAAGAAGAGAGAAAATGCCCAAATTCTATTTGCGGTCTGAAAACACTGACCATTCCTACTGCAAAATCCCTGGAGATCACTGGGCCAGTTTCTAGTAACTGTTATTTTTTCCTCAAAGCCGAGGGCAACCTGACTTTGCTTCAGCAGCCCCCAGCACACTGCCCCTGTCGGTCTCCTGTCTTCTGGCTCTCCGTGGAACCCACAGGAGGCAGCCACAGTGGGTTCTTCAGGTTATTTGATGATGATACTTTTGCTATGGATAATGACCCCTTGGAAGGATTCCATGAAGTAAACCTTGCTTCACCTACTTCTCTGGACCTTCTTAGTGTTTATGAATCAGGAACTCAAGAGCAGAATACCTCACCAAGTGCCATCTACTGGCCACGTCCTTCAGCATTATGCTCCGCTCCTGTACAAACTAAAGCATTGGTTTACACGACCTGTGTATTCATCCCCAAGACATTTAAACTGTGTGGAAATATCTAATATCAGGAACTGAAGTTAAAAGATGAAAAATGTGAAAGGCTTTCCAGAGTTTGAGATCAACTTGGACGGGGATCGCAAGAACTCACAGCTAGTCTGTTTGAAGAAGCTCATAAGATGGTGAAAGAAGCAAATTACAGCCATCTGCAGAAATACTGCAGAAATAACTGCAAGGGATAATGATATAGTTAAAGATGAAGTAGCTGTACTGAAAAGCCTCTTATTGTCAGTTCTCCAACGTCACCTACACAAGAGCCTCTGCCAAGTGGAAAGACACCTTTCAAAAGGATGCATAGAAAAAATAAAAAAGTACAAGCAGTACTACAAGTCACAGTCATCAGGACCTCAGTGTGATATAGCCAATTGTAAAAGACTGCAAAGAGGCTGATTTATTTCTGTATAATGAATTCAGATCTTGGAAGGATAAGCCTATGATGGACAGCATGTCCTTTCTTAGACAAAAATCTATGAGGACGCTATCTTTCCATGTTTAACACTGTCAAAAAGTGAGTTGGATCCAGCTGTTCTGCAGGCTGTGGAAAACAATATTGTAAGCATTGAACCAGTGGGATTGCAACGTATTAGATTTGTTAAAGCTTCTGCAGTTGAATGTGGAGGACCGGAAAAAAATGCACTCTCAGTGGCCAGAGTAAGTCCCGTAAGCACAGAATTAAACTAGGGGACTGTGGGGAGCGGCTGAAGCTGGAGATCGGCCACACGTGCGGGGCTAAAGCAAGGCCAGCCCAAGAACACGGAGCACCTGAGGTGAGCCACATAAACAAGCTGTCACAGCTCGGAGAACGCGAGACGCCCTGAGGCGAGCTAAGTAATCAAGTTGCTAGGCAGAGGGGTTTCAATTGACAATAGCCTCCCTCCTAGTGTATAAATAAAAGCACTGCAGTCGGTGGTCGGCCCTTTTTCTCCCACCAGGAATGGAGGCTCCACCTGACCTCAGCCCACCATCTGCCCCTGGGAATTTCGAGAGCTTCACTGGAGGCAGCAGTGGACTCAAGCAACTATTATTGTATTTGTCCTTTTTGCAGCTATAGGATCACTACTGTATGTAACTTTTTCACATATGTTTATTATACACAGCAAGGACTTGTGAAACAGCAGGATGTTGATCAGATGTTTTGGAAAGTTATGCAGTTGAGAAAAGAAATGTCATTGGCAAAGCTGAGCTATTTCAAAGAGGAACTCTGTTACCCTGCAAGGGTCCACTCACAACCTTCATGAGCAACTGGAAAATGGCTGAATGATTATGGTTACTCAATATTTATTTCCAAGAAGTGGGCCCAAGACCTTTCCTCCTTCTGCAAATTATATTGATAAGTACTGTGATTTCTTTTCAACTGACCTATGCTGTGTTTCCTTGTTTAGACACTCTGTAATATAAAGAATTACAAATGTACTAGTGATTATAGCTTATAGATGCAAAAACCTCATAAATAAATAAATAAATAAATGAATGTATGTTAGGGAAAAAAACCAAGGGCAACCTACATAAGAACTATCAACGTGAACACATTCCACATATGATTTTGCTTTGTTAAGTAACTTTTGAGAGTTTGATGTACAAACTGCAAAACATTTATCATCAATGAATCAGATAAGATCCTCTAATCAGGGTACCATCTTTGATTTTCATAACTACATGATGCAGACACTGACATTTTCATTCTCTAAACAAGAAGACCTTAGCAATAGGCCCTTTCAGGGACCATCTAAATTGCCAAGCTGGTTGGAGCAGAGTGGAGACTTGAATGTGGTTAGTCTCAGTGCAAAGACAGTCACCTAAATTCTTAGCTGCACAAAAGGTAGTAAAGTATGTTTTCAAATAATCAAGACCTATCTTTTATTTTTTTATAACTTGTCATTTCATTTGACATTTCTGTCATTGCATTGCATAATTTTGGTTGTAACATGTTTCTGTTTTTTAGTAAAGATTTATTTTATAGGCTGTGGTCAAACACACATAAGGCTTTGGGCATTCTAATAAAACATGTGCATATAGCCATATTCCATAGGAAATTGCCCCATATCTAAGTCGGATTTAGTGAACACAATACCAAATCACTATTTAGTTTGGCTACATAAATATTCATTTGTCATCATTCCCAAAACACAATTATGGTGGGCTGTATCTATAAATTATTGAATGATATAACTTTGTTCCAAAACTCTAAAATAATAAATACTAATAGGTCATTAAGTAGTGTAGGATAAAAATTATTACTAATTTCAGATTAAAATGTTGTATTTACTAATACCTAGGTTAAGTGAAACTATTAGGAAGCAAGACATATGAAAGTCACTTAAATATAAGAGATACATATAAATCAAACCTGGAGAATGTAAATCTTGTGGATCGTACACTGTAGAAATTAAAATTTTAAAATATGCCATCAGTTTGGCACTAACATTAGAAATTCATTAAGTTATAGGACAAAGCAAAATATACATTTGATCCTCACAGTTTTTGTCCAATACTCATAATGTCTTTTTTCCAATGTGTGCTGTTTATCTCGGATTAAGAGATAAAGCAACCTCACCACAGTCATCACACCAGAGGTGTTCCAGTGTAGACACAATTAAGTGTACCATAAATGTACATTTGCAAAACAATATTTTAATTACAAAATACACTCAGATCATCTTTTCTGTATAGAATTAGGTGATTCTTATATGTTTGTCTTAATCTTTATTATAGGTATGAAGGCATTATAAATGCACCTATCTAATAATACTGAAAATGTCACCTGTGATTTGTGTAATGTGAACTGATTGATTTCATTATTACAACTATAACAATTTCTTCTTCATTTTATTTTAGTTTATTAGTACACGTGTGTAGTACATAATGTTTACATTCCTTGCGGGAATTCAGCACATGTACACAACACAACTTAATTTCTTTTTTCATCCCCTTTTCCTTCTATCCCTCCTCCTCCACCCATCTCTGGATCCCTTTACTTTCTACGCTTTGATTTTCCTATCAGTGAGGTTGTTCAGCAACAATTATCTTCACTGAGGATGGTATTAAATTATAATAGGAGCCATCAGGGATTGGCATAAATTCAATGATGCATCTTCTTTAGTCTCAGGTCATAGTTAAGGAATATTCCCCTTCAGGATCTACCTTGACACTGGATCTCTTTTGACCCCAGAATCCCTTTTCCAGGCATGAACACTTACTAAGACTTCCTTTCCTTACTGACCCTGCAAGTCAGACTCAAATACAAAATGCTCACCTGATTCCTTCCTTCTGCCAGAATGTTGGGCTCTGTGGCAGGTCCCGACAGCCACCATTGTGGAAGAGGGAGGCAGCTGGGCCCTCAGAAAAATGTCTGTGATTCTGTGACCTCACCTCCCTTCAGAGATGCAGTTATCATTTCACCTGTATTGGCATTGACAGCGCAGGCTTTGGGAGCGCAGAAGTTATTTGAAACATCTTCCCCAGTTGCCTATTAGCAACACCAATTATAAGTTTCTTGTGCGTATTCTGAAGCAGACAGGTGATGTGTTTGGGAGAGAACTCTTACTTTCTCATGATCCTAAAGGCTGAGAGAATCTCACATGGAAGGTGCTGAAACTATCGAGGTTTGACCTATGAAAGACTTGCAAAGAGGGGTGTGTGTCTCTCTGGATTCCAGTCTTCCTTGAGTTCTTCTACCTCAAATCAAGCTAATCCTTAATTTCTAAATCCTGAAGCAGCACCATTTTGAAATACTGAATTAGGTGAAAACATAGTCAAAGTATCTGAAAGGGTTGTCTAGAAGATCATGGTGTCATAAATTATATCAGAAATCACTGGACTCATCTGTACAACTGAATGCAAATTAATTTGGAAATGATGATATGGAAATAGTCTAGGAATACTTCATGGATATTGACACTAATGGTGATAGGAAGTCTTTGAAGAATGCTATAGATAATAAAGAGATTTTTATAACAGCCCCTCACAAATAAAAGCAACAGTATCAGAGTGTTCAACTGACACATTCTATGGTTATTATTATTATTTTTTTATGTGGGTACTGGGGGTTGAACTCAGGACCTCACGCTTGCCAACAGGTGCTTGTGCCACTGAGTGATATCACCGGCCCGTTTTTCCTGTTTATGTGGATACCGGGAGTTGAACTCAGGACCTCACGCTTGCCAGGCAGGCACTTATGCTGCTGAGCCATCTCACCGGCCTCTATGGTTATTATTAACTATCACAAAGGCAGTGTACCTTTTCCATCCAACTGCATCAGCAGAATTACCTATACTATTTTATGCTTATTGATTATTGAATAAATATAAAATTTAATGTTTAGAACTCAATCTTTTTGCTCTTGTAAATTTGAACTGTGTCTACTGTCTATTCCCCTTTTCGGAGTTTCAGGCCAACTGAGACATCAAAGGGACATGGTACACACTGGACTATTATGACTTCTCACTCATGTGCAATGCTAGGGTTCCAAAATCACCCTTCCTTTCAGTAATTCTTTAAAATAGCTCATGAAACTCACAGAGAGCTGTTATGCTTCTGGTCAGAGTTTATTATAGAGAAGGATAAAGGTTGATGTCTGGCCAGGGAAACAGCAGACAGGGATATAAAGAGGCATTGAGATTATGACTTAGGTAAGTCCAGCCAAAGAGAACTCATTTTTTTTCTTCTCCACTCCCCCAATCCCTTGCACCCGGATGCTTGCTTGCTTGCTTGCTTCCTTTTCTTTTTCCTCTCACTCTCAAAACCAAAGGGCATAAACTCATTCTGCCTGATGGCACGGCTCTCCTTTTTGGGTGGCCACAAACATGTTCTAAACTGTGTAGATTGAAGTTGTCTTTCAGGTGATAGTAGACAGTATCCTTAAAACCTGGTGGAAACTATGAACCCAAACAGCGAAGGAGTCCACTGATTTCTTTAATCCTGTAAAAATTTTTATTTTTATTAGTACATGTTTCTAGTATATAATTATTACATTCATTATGGGGAGTTGGTACATGTACATAACACATCTTAATTCTATTTTTCTCCCCTCCCTTCTCTGCCCTCCCTGCTCCTTCCATCTTTTTATCCCCTTCCCATTTGCAAAATGTCTATCTCCATATTTTCCAATTCTCTTTTTCATCCCCTTGCCCACCCTCCCCTCCCACCTCCATCCATCTCATTCTCTTTTCCACTTGAAAAATATCTCCCGACCTCATATTGTCTAATTTTTATTTTTCTCTTAATTTATATGTTGGGTTTCTCATATAAGAGAAACCATATGACATTCAAGCTTGTCTGGTTGATTAATTTCACTCGATAATATCATCTCAAGGTATATCCCAAAGCAGATCTGCAGGACACCAATAGAGAAGAAAGGAAATACCAGGTGGCTAAGCTGTACAAAATGATGAAAGAGGAAGTAAAGAAACTCCAAAAGTTCAAAGAGCACATAACTGAAATGATAGTGGAACTAACATACAAACTGATCATTGTAGATGTGGAGGAAACAAAAAATCAGAAGAGCTGACCAAAATGGTTCAAAATATGAATAACAAATTTACCAAAGGTATGTATGCCACCAAAATGTACCAAACAAATTCCAGAGATAAAGAAATCTATACAATTTATAAGCAGTAGAAATGATGAGTGTGAAGACAGGGTTTCAGAAATGGAGAACAAAACAGAAATTCATGATTTACTCAGAGTAGCCTTAAAAAATGATGAGAACATGAAAAATGCATTGGATAGTTACTAGATAACACAAAGACAAAACTAAGTCTAACTGCAGTTAGAAATTAGATGATAACACAAATTGAATAAAAAATCTGTTTATAGAAATTATAACAGAAAAATCTTCAAGTATGAGGACAGATCACAAGATACACATAAGTGAAGCTTACAGGACACAAAATAACCATGATGAAAAAACTCCTCGTAACACGTCATAATAAAAATCTTCGCTATCTAAAAAGGCAGAATCTTTTAAAAAATTTATTGGTGTATGTTTGGAGTACATAATGATTATATTCATAGCGAGGAATTGGTACATGTGCATAGCACATCTCAATTCTTTATTTCCCCTTTTTCTCTACCCCCATTTAAAAATTTTTTTCTTTCTTTTTTGCAAGCATCATATTTATTTTACGAGTCTTTATCATGTTAATTATCATAAGCACAAATTTACAACCAGGCTAATAGACCAAAACATATAAAACACATAAAATAATTATACTAAATCAAGATACACTTTTAGATATATTGGCCATGCTGGATTACAATAACATTTTCCTCTCTATTTTTCCTATTGCTTATCTTTTATTTTGGGCTTTATTTATATCTATTGGGTTTCTTATATAAGAGAAACCATGTGATGTTTAAGCTTGTATGTCTGATTTAGTTCACTTAACATTATGGCCTCAAGGTATAACCATTTTCCTACAAATGATTTGAGTTTATCCTTGTTTATGGCAGAATAGTACTGCATTGTGCATAAATACCACATTTTCTTTATCCACTCATCTGTTGATGGACATATAGCCTGCCTCTATTATGAATTGTGCTGCTATAAAAATTTGTATTCTAGGGACTCAGGGCTTATCTTCAAGATAAGTGCTTTCTTTGGAATATGCAAGGATGGAATAACCCAAGCCGCAAACATTTCACTGCACATCATTGTTCCTTCTTTCTCTAGGAACATAGGAGGATATGACCTAGCTAGGCCATTAGTTTGAGTCTTAAGAATCTCTCATCTAATTTGGGGTTAGAGGCAGGGGGAGGGAGTAGCTCAGTGAAAAGCATGTCTAAGGCTATAGGTTTGATCCCTAGTATCATAAACAGCCAAAATATTGAGATCGGTGCTTTTTGGGTGGTGGTGGTGGTGGTGAAAATATTTAATCTCTTGTGTTAGCAATTTTCGAGTGGATCTTACATCCTTACTCATCACTCTGGGTGTTTGTTCCATATACAGGTCTCCACATGTACACCTATTACAATAGTCAGTGTTTTGTTTATTTTGGTAGGCTTAACAGATTATAATACTCTATATGTTGAAAAGAATAAATTCTAGGCCCTGTGCTTATACCTTCATTTGTTCTACATTTTTAAAGACAATTTCATACACTTAGAATAATTGTATATGTTGATGAAATCCACAATGCTATTTCCAGTTAAGCTGTTTTTCAATATTTTTATATTCAACCAATTTCTTCATGTTTTTACCTGGATAGGTAGTAGTCATCTGAAATTTCACATTTTATGTTATATGCTAGATTTGCTCTTCATTTGAGACTTAGGTAATATTTCTCCTTTTGTCATGAGCCTCCCCTCCCTTCCTCACCAGTGGCTGAAGCCATGAAATTTTTGGAATAATCTTTAAATCTTCATTTTCATTTACCCTCTTCCCATTCCTTCATAGAAACTACTGGTGAAATTTGGCTTTTCTTTCTCTACCTGTGTCCTGATTTCCTCCACCTTCTAAATCTCTGTTGCTCCTTTAACCACATTTCACAAATTCTAACTGCATTCTTTATTTCTTTGTTTCCCTGTTAATTCTTTTTTCCACAACTAAAACTAAACATCCATGAAAAAATGAATATGTTGAGCACAGTAACTTATATATAACTATTATTCAATGGATATTTGTCAAATACAGATATTCCTTGGTTAATGACCTACTTGTTTAACGACCGTTCAGACTTATGACTGAGGCGGGCTGCTCGGATTAATGATCTGCTACTTGTACTTATAAACCATCTTTTTTTGTATGGTTCTGTATATCTTGTTTACAGAGCCTCAATGTCTTTTTTTTTTTTTCTTCTTTTAAGACAGGGTCTCGCTTTGTAGTGCAATCTTGTGGCAATCATCTTACCTCAGCCTCCCAAGTGCTGAATTTACAGGCATGTGCCACCATGCCTGGCTCAATGTCTTTTTTTGGTGACACACACTTTGTTTATACAGTGCTGTAATTTTTGCTGATTGTACTGTGTGTACACTACTGTAGTTTTATGCTGTTATACATTACAGTACTGCATGTAAGAGGCAAATAAAAGCAAAGTCATCAATTTGGAGTTTCTTTGACAATTTCTTTGCTCTAAATATTGTAATGTACGTACTATATACAATTCCTCATTTAGCAACCAATTCATTTAACAACCCAATTGTAGGAATGAAACTTGGTCATTAAACAATAAATGTCTGTAAATGAATGTAACCCTGTGTGGTCTGGTACGTCTCTAACTCCTAAGGTCAAGTGTCCCCCCAAATTCTGGAGTTCCCTGCTAAAATTAGCCTGTTTATATTTGTTTTTTGTTTTTGTTTTTCTTTTGAGATAGGGTCTTACTATGTAGTTCAGGCTGAACTCACTACATAGCCCAGGCTGTTACTGACACAATCTGTAATCCTCCAAGAGGGCAGCCTGGCTGTAATAACACAGGACAGCAAGTACTTATATTTACACCTTCACCTACTCATTCCTTCCATTACTAGAACTGGCCACATATCCAGTCCTACCCAGATCAGATTTGCCCACTTTTCCCCATCCTCATACCTGCCTAAGATTCCAAACTGTTGGTGTCTTTGTCCACATACGTGCGTCTAGAAACCTCACCCATTCAGTTTTCCTGGGACTTTCCAGTTCTGCGGGTGGTTTCTGTAGCAGATACCAGACTTCTGGTCTCTGGGTTGCCATGGTTCTCTCTCGCAATGCCCCTGGCACAGCCATCTCTCCTCCTTGCTTTGCCCTCTGGATAGCATGGTGATCATCTGCTACAAGGAAGCAGGGAAAGCAATGGGGTGTCCCCAAGATATTTCCATTTCATAACCCTTCCTAGATATCTTGCTGTCATGGTGGCTCCCATCAGCAACACCACAATGACTGTAGGAAGTGACCAGCCATGTCACGCAAGGTGTCCACGGCCAGGACCGCACCTGGAAAACCTCCCTGGGACTTTGTTGGATACACTTGTACCCATCTTGGTGTCCCAGGCAATGGCTAGGGATGGGCTGCGATACTGGAGCCTGTAACTGGATGGGCCTCTGACATGGGCTCATCTCGGGCAGCAGCCATTGGAGTCTGGGCGCCTGTAGAATCTTTGAGCATGATTCTAGGAGTGAATCTTGAGGAAGGGGCAGGCGGGACACACAGAAGGGAATACACACGTGACTATTCCACATAATGTGGCCCTTTCCATTCTGTTTGAGGCCTAGACATGTTACTGAACACGAGGCAATCCAGCCCAGGCCAAGCCAGCTCAGACCCAGCAATTCACCATCTTGTACAACTGAGAGAATTAGTAAATGCTCATTACCTGTAGCCATTAAGTTTATTGTATTAGCCATTTAAGGTTTGTAATACAATAAATGCTGATATGAATATAAATCAGTAAGTAATTATATAAATCTCATAAAAACAGTATGCAGTGTTAGCCCGGGCCAGTCACTGAAGAGTTGGCGGGGCCTTTGGTTGTCTATGGACAACGCATAACCTGAAGAGATTAATGACTGATTGTTCACGGTTAAGGTTTAAGGTCTGTATATTCAGTCTTCGTGCAACTAGGTGATTGAAAACCGAGAGGAAGAAGTGCATCAGTGAACACTGTTTCTAGCTCAGGTTTGTGACTTAGTACAGCGCGCATAGGCGGAGTAGCCTGGCCTAGGGAGAAGACGGTCAACGGCGGGGGAGTTTTCGTGCCGTCTTAGATGGAAGTCAGTGTTTTTGGGGAGATACCAGGACTTGTTTCTGTTTGAGTGTGAGAAGGCTGGAAATTACACAGCCCCCATTTAGTGGGTGTTTAAACACTGGATGCTGTAAACTTTTCAGGGTTTTGTTTTTTGTTTGGTTTTGGTCGTCGCTGTTGTTCTTGTTGTTATTAGTGTTTTTCAGACAGAGTCTGATAGCGGATATGACTTTTTCCCTTGCCAGGTGTGATTCTCTGCTATGGAGACATCCGAGCTCCTACTTGGCAAACTTTTATTTTAACAAAGCGGACAACAGAAGGCTGCGGAAATACTACTTCTCTGCCTTCGTAATGTGGCCACCTCATATCTCCCCCGTAAAGCTCGAGTCTCTGAAAATCTACCGAGTATTCGCAAGTGTGGAGGAGTCAGGACCTGAGACACTTTCATCTTCCTGGCCATCCTTGACTGCGTCCCCGCAAATCCGCCACCTTGCCTTCTGTACGTCAGTACTCAAACGTGGCCGCCCCCTTGGGGCCACAGTAAGCTGGGCGCAGCCATATTAGCTAATAGGCTAGTAACCGGAAGTCTTGTTCGTGGGCTTTCAAGTAGTTTAGGCCCTTCTCGGCCGCCATAGGCCGCCTACCACTTTGGGCAGAGGATGCAGAAGTACACAAGCGTTTCGCGGAAGTGCAATGTTCGGGTCCTCATGGGTGTGGAGAAAATCAGGTTAGTGTGTGGCTTTATTCCTGGAAGTTACTTTTGCCTCAGTGGAGGATGAGGGAGGTCTGTGGAAGCGGAGTGGCGTGGATCCATGGAGTTCTGGGCGTTCGAGAGGTGCCTGACTGTCCGCGACTCGCGGGACGGTGGTCGGGATCCCTTTGGTGTCAGTACAGTGTTTAAGGGTTTGTGGAGATGAGTGACAGTTCCCCGTCAGGAACTCTAGGGGTCGCTCTTCCTGAGGGGTGGAGGTGATTCCTAGGGTGCCTGAGGTGCTTGGTTCCTGTTTGGGATTCGGTGTGGGGCTCAGCGATGTTGGAGTCCGGGGGATTGTCACCACGCGGGAGCATCGGGTCCAGACCTCGGACTAATAAAGAGGTATGAGGCCAGTGGCTGCAATAAAGACTTGTGAGGCCGGCGCTTTGGAAGCCAAGGACTCCTGGCTGATCGTTGCGTTGAGCCTCCAACTTAAGCGACTGAAAGAAGGCCATGCAGCACGGTGTAAATTCTAAATCAGATATCTACAGTTTTAAACCTTGGAGCAGATTACTGCAGACCAGAGGGTGGTTCAGCCCGCCCATCCGATGATTTATTGTCTATGGAAAAGTTCAGTCGTTGAAAAGTTGAAAATGTGTAACAGTTGTCCCCTTAGCGAAAATGTTTGCCAACTGCTGCGCTCGCCTCTTAATGCATAGCACCGGAAACTGCTTTCCTGCCGCGCCCTGCATGCATTCACACTTTCTGCTTTGCTAACAGGTTCTGCGTTTGCTTATGTATCCTTCTAGCCAGGTGATCCAGATCGGAGTTCATTAATAAGTCTTGGTTGGTCTTAGCCAATGATGATGGTTCCAGTTCCCGTTACTAGTGATAGTGTTTGCCTGGAGTTGAGCTTAGGTGTGTATACAGTGCAAATGCAGCCAACTATATAATATGTGAAAATTTACCTGGGAGTTTCCGGGGAGCACTTTCTCTTAAATAGGTTGTTCCTTGAATCGTTTTTCTGTGTCAATAATGATACCTGAAAATAACCTTAATTTTCAGTCTCATTTGTAATATTTATACTTTTTCTTTTAATGCGTTTGCTCAACTGTCTGAAACAAATTGTGTAAATAAAGTGGTAGAGGTCTTCCTTGTTTTGCTACCTACCCATAAAATTCACCTGCTTTATTGTTTGGAGTTAACATCTCTCCTAGAGATTGGATCATGAAATTATGAATCCATCCAGGATTTCAAAGTTAATGACATAAAATGTTGGTGGTATTCTCTCAAAACAAAAACAATACCTGATTCATACCTCCTACTAATTCCTTATGTTCTTTTTTTGCATCATTTCTCATTTAATCTGTCTCTCTACAAATTTATATATTTTATGGTTCCTCAAAGATAACAAGTTTCGGGTATTGTTGAAATCTTTCTTTGGTTACTTCTTGTGAATTTACATTTTAAAAACATGTACAGTTCAGTGGTCAGAAAAGCATACATATATAAGTAATCATGTCACCTAAAGAAATAGACTATTGCTAGCATTCAAATAGTATTCTCTACACTTTTTTCCATCCTCTCACTAAAAGTAATTATTGTTCTTCTCTCTATAGCAAGTACTTCTAGGCTTTTCTTTATAGTTTATAATTAATCAAGTTTTTCTATCTCATTCCATTATTTGAATATATAACAGTTTTTCCTGTTAATTACATCTCTGTTGCATACAGCCTGAATTTTTATACATAATGCTGCTATGAACATTTTTTTTTTTCTTTTTTTTTTGTGGGTACCGGGGGATCGACCTCAGGACCTCGTGCACCAGCAGGTGCCCGTGCCGCTGAGCGATATCACCGGCCCCTTTTTTTGTATGTGGGTTCCGGGAGTCGAACTCGGGCCCTCGTGCTTGCCAGGCAGGCGCTTTTAAGCCGCTGAGCCATCTCACCGGCCCTGCTATGAACATTTTTGTAAATGTCTTCTGGTTCAAATGTGCCATTATTGTGGGGGAGGCAGGAGATGCATACTTAACACATCTACCTCAGAGAGAAATTACTGTGTCATAGGGTGTATATAATCTCAGGTCTAAATAGATGATGCCAAACTTTTCCAAAGTGGTTGTACTACTACGGTTCCTCTCGCAGAATATTATTTGCTTTATGTGGGCTGCTTAAAATAATTTTCTGTATTCTACTAACATTGAGAGAGCTTCCTATATTATTTCCTTGAAGCTTTATTGTTTTGCCTGCCCTGTGAGGTTGACACTTGAGTCCTAAATGATTTGTGTGTGTGTTCTTCCACTTTCTCCCTCAACCCAACACGGATATCTGAACTCTCCCGTGCCTGAGGCATGGTGCTATGCTGGGGCTCATTTCCCATGTGCATTCATAGTGATTCCCCTAAACTATACAGAATAAAAGGCATACATCTACTACTTTCAGAACCGCTGGCTTATTTGGCCAGAAATAAATAATTTGTTGGGGCACTATATACAAGGCTAGTTAATGGTATTGGGAACATTGTGTTCAAATGAATACTTGGGACCAGTGACACTACCTGGCCCAGAGGAAATGTACCATTCAGACTAAATTTTCTTTCCAACTCACAGGTCCTAACTTCTCAGGAGCAAAAGAATCACATAAAGGAAAAGGAATTTATGGGATTTGGGTGTCAGTGTTAGAGCAGAAGACACCAAAACAGCATCCCAGTGGCCAGCAATTTTCTGAAAAAGGAAGAAAATGATCCAGGCCCAGGTAACTAACTCTGGGATTGTTTTATAGTCTTTCCTTTCCTTTGTTCCCATTAATCTGAAAAGTTTAAATTTCAGAAAAGCAGGATCTGGAAAGAAAGAAACTGAATCTTTTTTTTGTTGTTCTGTTTTCCTTTTTGAGATTGGAATCTTGCTATGTTGCCCAGGCTGGCCTTGGACTCCTGGGTTCAAGCGATCCTCCTGCCCCAGCCTCCAGAGTAGGTGGGACTATAGGTGTGTGCTGCCACACCTGCCTTTAAGTCAGTCTTGAAACTGAACATCAGGTATGGTAGGATAAGGAACAGATTGTTCATAGGATTTACAGTAGATTATGAATATTGGGATATATGTGACTGGTTACATGAGCTGTCAGCTCGCATCTGATCTCTCTGACAGCCAACCCCACCAGAGAATTGTTATAACTTAAGTGATATGCACTGGTTCTGAGAAAATACTGTAGATCATTTCCTGCAGGAGATGCCAGTATTTCATGGCACTTTGGTCTTGGGAAATTTTTAGCCTTGTTCTTCCTAGAGGTGATGTGGGTGGTGTCCTGAAGAGCAACCTTCTTATAAATGCAGAAGGTTTCCTTGCCCTGTCCTGTGCAGCTCTCAAAGGACAGCAAGAGGATGGAGAAATAAAGAGAGAAAAGCTGAGGTCAGATGGAGCCCTCTCCTGAGAGGAGGAAAGGAACTGCTCAACCGAAGTAATGCATTTATTTATACATTTAGCAAGTTACTGTCATATGACACCCCTTTGCCTGGCAACCATTGCTTGGATTGCCTTGAGGTTAGATGTTCTCTGGGCTGGAGCAGCTTGCTCACATGGCTTGTCCCAGGCACTGTTTGTTCGCAGAACAGCCTTGCTCCAGCCCCACACCTGTGATCAATTTCCAGCTTCAGCCTCTCCCTACATTTCCCTCTTTTCTGTTTTGTAGTTGCAAGCGATGGGTGGTCAGTTGAAGTTGGAGCAGCTGTGTTTGCAGGAGTCTGTAGAAGACCTTCTCATTCTTGAACCCATTTTATTTTGAGTGAACTTACTCGTTTAGGCCAAAGATTTCCAGTCCAAGGATTTCAAGTCCCTGTATTTAGCAATTTAATCCTATACATACCATTAGTCCATAACAGTAGTCAGTTACCCGTGTAGCTGGAGACTGTCAGAAGGCGCCAGTGACTTGAGTTTCTTTTATAGCTAGCACGTTACTATGGCGTAGTTTTACACCTCTTGTGGTTATACTTTCCTGCAGGATGTTCAAGACCAAGTTAAAGTAAGACCTGTATTAATAACAATCTCTTACTATCTATCAAGTCAGTTAAGTCTCCTCAAGAATTACCTTGGAACCGTGTATAGCACCTTTTAGTTGCTCTTGTCAATGTCAGCCATCTGGATGAGTCACGGCCATTGCTTGACCAAGTTGCTTTCTGAGAAAGCTTGGGAAATCTTTCTGTCCTGGTGACTCTCCTTAGGCACACTATACATTGTAGATTACTTTCCTCTGTGGCCCCATAATCTCCTTGATCAGAAGACCAGGGACTCATTAAGTTATGGGATGTCACAGCAGAGGTTCTCTTATGTCCTGGGTCCTCATTGACCTTGGAGGGCTGCTGCCACAATATTGGTTGTCCTCCTAGCCTATCTGTCTAATTTTTGGTCTCCAAACCTCGGTTGTTGAACATCCAGGAAAAAAGACTGATAACATTACAGTGTAATAGAGGCAGCAAGCTTAATATTACTATCTTACCTAAATATCAAGCACCTTAGAACATAAAATAGAACCATTATTTTTTAACAACCGTGGATGTTCTAGTATTTAAATCCCCATAGAATGTTAACAAACACTTAAATATTTTACACAGAAAATTAGAAATCAAAACCATACATAGGGCCGGTGAGATAGCTCAGCGGCATAAGCGCCTGCCTGGCAAGCATGAGGTCCTGAGTTCGATTCCCAGAACCCACATACGAAAAAAGGGCCGGTGATATCGCTCAACAGCAGGGGTGCCTGCTGGCGCACGAGGTCCTGAGGGCGACCCCTGGTACCCACAAAAAAAGAAAAAAACCTTACATAATATTGCAGCATGACAATCATGATGAAATATTTGTAACACACCTGAAATTTCATTTTGACATAAAATACCTTTTTTTAGTCAGTCTTCCCTATCTAATACATAAAAAGCTTTTACCTAACTTGTTGACCTTTAGTGGGATGTACATCACATAAGTTTTTGTTAAAGCAGAGGTCTGAATCTGAAAAAGTCTATCATCATAAACAGTCCTTATTCCACATTTTGGAAGACCTGTATATCTGAAGGCATGAATACATTCACTGCACTACAAAAACAATGACAATCGTCATAGCCATATGAAAACCTTTGTACAAGAACATCTTTAAATCAAAAGCCTTATTGTCTAGAAAACTTAATCCTTTCACGAATGAGCAATGTAAACGTATTACAATAATATATTTTAATAACATTTATTGGGGTGTCTCCCATAAGGCTATGGAGATCATTGGGGCTTCCTATTAATGAAAAAGGCTAATTTTTTCCCAGGCAGCTTCTCTTATTCATCAAAGAGAGCCTTGACCAATAATTCTCCAATCCCAAAAGGTCCCCTTAGTTACCTTAGCAAATTTCTTATGACCTCTGAGAAGACCCATTTTGATATTATTTCGACCAGCTGGCAACCCAGTTGGAAGCATGCTTTTAAATCTATAACCCAAATTAAATTATGAAATAAATGATCCAAAAATGCAAAAGAAAAAGGAGAAGAGAGAAAAATTTTTGAGCTCAAATAAAAACAGCCGTTCATGGATATGACAAACAGATAAAGAAACAAGTACAAAGCTTAATGGACTGGACAAACAGACAAACATCTTACAGAATCAGAGTACACTCAAATATATTTTTGACCAAATTGAATTATAGTACCTCTTTTATAATTTTAGGAATTTATAACTATAAGTAGACGAGTCAGATTTTTGTAGGTCAATTAGCAGAGATCTCTTATGAAGAATTTGGAAGGAACAAAATCCTATCTATAATCAATATATATTTTTGTATTTTATTTTGTCTTAAGAATACTAGTAACTTTTGTGTCCCCCTTTTTCATGTAATTTTCTGCTCAGTATCTCTATACACTGTCACCAGTTGGACCTTTGATTCCCATTTTTGTTTACCATCTCCTGGGCATCCTGGGTCAATTCCTCTAATTGGCCCCAGGTCAGGTCTGGCCCCATCCTTGTCTGTCAGTTGTGGTGCGGTCTCTGAGGCATCACTGTCACAGGACTGAGCATCAGCTTCTTGAAAGATGGAATCAACTCCTTCTCAGGTCTGGGTCCATGATACAGCTGGACAGCACGCTCTGGTGCCCAGATAGGCCGTTCAGAGTTCTCTGGAAAGACACAAGCATACCCTCGACCCCAGGTGAGCAGCGGGCTGGGTCCCTTCCATTGTGCAGAATGAAGATCTTTCCAAAGGACCCTTCCTAACCCTTTTTCCTTTACCTGATTGAATTGTCTTTCTGCTGCTGTAGTTCCATCCTTAGTAGAACTTAAAAAGTTAACTGTATATACTGCCAAGTGAAGTCTACTATGAGGTGTGAATTTTGTAGGGAAGGATTCCCCTTTTTGCTTTTGTAATTGAATTTTGAGCATACAATGAGCACGTTCCACAATCCATTGACCCTGAGGGTTATAAGGAATTCCTGTGGTAAGGGAAATATGAAAAGTTTTATAAAACATTTGGAAGGCAGCACTCATAGGCTGGGCCATTGTCAGCCTTAAGTGCTCATGGGTAACCAAGGGTACTAAAGGCATCCAAGCAATGAGCAATGACATGTGTAACTGCTTCACCAGCGCGGGCAGAAGCAAAAATAAATCCTGAGGAAGCATCCACTGAAACATGGACCCAGCATGGAAAGCCAAACTCAGGAGTGTGAGTGACATCCATTTGCCAGAGCTGTTTGGAGTGTACTCCTTGGGGATTAACTCCCTTAGAGGGTGAGGGAAAATGTATGACACATGAGAAACACTGTTTAACAATTTGTCAAGCCTGTTCCCGGGTTAAATGGAACTGTTTGTGTAAGGCAGAAGCATTTTGATGAAAGGTGGCATGGGAGGCAGAAGCCTGTTGGATGGCATCTGAAGGAGCAACAGTGACAGTAGCCAGCAATCTGTCTATTGCAGTGTTTCCCTCAGTGAGAGGCCCTGGCAATTGGGAATGGGGACGTAAACGACCAATAAAACAGGGAACATGGCATGACCAAATGACAAATTGGAGAGTGTGAAACAAATGAAAAAGATCTTCTTGGCCAGTGTGTATAGTGGCAGTTTCAATGTGGCGCATCACACCGCAGACATAAGCGCTGTCTGAAAAGAGGTTAATTGGAGTGGATGAATAATCTCGCAAGGCCCATATGACAGCTTGTAATTCAGTCTTTTGTGCAGAAGAAAAACCCGTATCCTGTATTCCAGAAGAGGAGGCCATTACATAACCTCCCCTACCCGAAGATGACCCATCTGTAGAAACGGAGATGCCTCCTGCTATGGGGACCGAACTTATTTTTGAAGGAAAGACAAGGGTGTGAGGGAAGCAAATTGAATTAATTTGTCTGGAGGATAATGACAATCAATAACACTAGGGAAGTTAGCCAATGCAGATTGTCATGAGGATGAAAATTGCCACAGCCACTGTTGTTGAACAGAAGAAAAGAGAACAATGATAGTTTGCTCCTCATGACCAAAGAGCTGAACACCACGCATTCGCCCACATGCCGTCAGTCCTGCCACAGCATCGTAAAAGGGAGTAATGGTTTGATGTGGAGCATGTGCCATATGTAGCCATTATAGAGGGCCCTGAAACTGCCAAAGGATCCCAGCGGGCATATGCTGAGTTGGTAAGATAATTAAAAATATTGGCACAGATGGGTCAACTCTAGAGAGTTGGGCATTAGAGAGAGCCAGATTAACTTTGTTGAAGGCGTCTTTAGCCTCTGACGTTAAGTGTACTTGGAGACGTGGGGTCTGCGTCCACCTTGAGAACGTCAAAGAGAGGGCCTAAATCATGAGTTGTTAGCTTCAGAGCTGGGTGGAGCCAATTAATATTACCAAGTAAAATCTGAAAATCGGGGTTGCAAGATGATTAACCTGGATCTGAACAGTTTGGGGCACAATATGTCTTTGTTGGATAAGGTGAACCAAATATGAAAAAGGTGCCATAGTTTGCACCTTTTTGGGGGCCGCCACTAGACCTGTGTTACAAAGGGCATTATCTAATTGGATAAATACTTGGTGCAAAATGGATGGGGATTCATGCACTACTAGAATATGGTCCATGTAATGAATAAGATAAGCAGATGGATGAGCCTGACAACTGACAAAATGGCTGCAGCCACAAACTCTTGACATAGGGTTGGGCTATTATGAAAGGCCAACTGTTGAACGATTAACTTGCTAGCCTCTGTGTCACTTACAATTCTCTCACTAGCCTGCACTAAGCATGCCACAAAATCCTGAAAGGGTTCATTAGGACCCTGATGAATGGAAGTCAAATCAAGGGATGTCTCACCCTTTGAAGGAAGTTCCCTCCAAGCCCTTGTGGCTGCTTCTTAAGTTGATCATATACTTGCAATTCAAAAGTTAAGTTGTTTGTTTGTGGCAGCAAAGGCACCTTCTCTGATTAACATAGCACAGAGCCTGATCTGTGCACAATTCAAAAAAATTTCCTTTCCGCAATAAATAATCCCCCAGATTTAAACATGCTTTAGCTGTTCCTTTCGAATCATTTGGGGCTGTAATCTGTTGTCCTAGGAGCTCTATTAAACCCAAGGTAAAGGGGGCTGTAGGGCCATAGGTAGTAGTAGCTTGTTTTAATTCTTTTAGGGACTTAAAGTGTACAGCTTCATGAATACATATAACTTGTCCCGGATTACTGGGGACTCGAAGTTCAGTAACAGGGTAGATGTATTGAAAACCCTCCATGGACTCCCCCACCTATCTGGCTTCTTTTAGTGCCAGTTGCAAGGGAGAGAGAGAGAAAACAGCTCCACTCCCTGAGAGGAGGAAGTTTCACCCTGCAGCACAGCAAAGCTTCTCTGAGCTGAAAAGGTGGAAATCTCAGCTTGTGGCTCAGTTAGTTATGGGGTGTTGTAAAATGGAGTTTGCAGCGAAACATTCCTCTAGAGGGGAAGAGTCCCTTTTAACCCCCACGGACCCTTCCTTCTCTAATTGAGCAAGGCTAGAGGGCTTGAGCTCTGCCATCCTTTTCCTGCTCCAGACTTGATTTTAAAATAGTGCTCCAAGCCAGTTCCTTTGTGATTGTCTCAACAAGCTTAAGACCATTAAGACCCTCTCTAATTGAAATCCACAAAAGGAATGTAAATACAGGAATCAAGATTACAACAAACAATTCCATATAACACTTGTGGCTCTTGAGAATTTGTTTGCCCTGTGTTTAACAACTGATAAAATCAATACACCTCTTTCCTTTTTGTTTCTCCTGAGCCTGTTCCCCACCCCACCCCACCCCGCTCTAGTGGACCCACTTTTCTTTCTCTGGCTCTAGTCAGCCAACTTTTCTCTCTGGACCTAGTGAGCCTGTTTCTCTCTTGCCCCAAGTTTAACACGTGATGACATCAATGCACTTCTCTCCTTTTGCACCCCCAATAAGTGTCCCCTCACCCACTATTTCTTCTTACCCTGGTTGAGGGAGGATGGAGAAATAAAGATCAGAGACAGGAGGCGAGCAACCCATTGCTTGGATTGCCTTGCGGTTAGGTGCTCTCTGGGCTGGGGCAGCTTGTTCACGTGGCTCGCCCCCGGCCCTCTTTGTTCTCCAGTGGCCTTGCTCCAGTCCCGCAGGTGTGATCGATTTCCAGCTTCAGCCGCTCGCTACATTTCCTGTGGCTGTTTCTTTGTGGATTCCTCCTAGACCTCTGTGGAACAGCCCAGGTGAATACAGGGGACCAAAGCACATTGACTTCAGCCTGTGACAGTCTGGATTTATCCAGGAAAAACCTGAACATCCTAGGAAAATGGAAGGATTTCAGGCTGAGCAAGTGGTTGTCATTGAGCAGACAGCTGAACTGGTGTTTGAGTACAGACTTGGATATTGGGAGTTGAAGGTACTGTTATTTGGTAAGGGCTTGGATTGTTGTAATTTATAGGATTTGCTTTAGGCCTTCACCTTATGATAGAAAATTCAGAGTCCTGTTCTGGGTAGTGAAGAGCTGACCTTGTGTAAAGAAGAGTGTAGCCTTTGCCTCAGGGTACTGGAGGGAGAGTGCTAGACCCTCAGTGTCCGGTCTGACAGGAAAATCTTTGTTAGCCTACAAGCTTCAGCCACTGGGCAATCTAAACCGAGATCTATGGAGGGGATGTGGGCCATAGATCTCTAGACAAAGTGGAGGTTAAAGTTTTTAACCTGACTTCCAGGGGCTGGACCTAAGGAACCACGTAGGCCATCTGTGATTGTACCCTAACAAAATAACAAAATACACATGGCAAAACTAAGTTTTCTGTTCATACATTTCCTTCCTAATCCCCTTTTGTAAATGGTTGGTAATAGTTACTTTCTGTCACTCTGTGCATTTAGATATATATCTATATATATTTAAAAGCATTATTTATATACCTGTAGATATAAAGCAAATTTATTCTGATTATCTTGTTTTACATGAATGAAATCACATTGCACGGAACATAGCAGCCTACTTGAAAGGGCTCCGCTGTACTGGCCGAAGATGGTATATTTTGAGCATCCAAAGACCAATGACTGCAACTGACTAGGAAACATTAACTGTAAAATTCCATCAGTTCATAGTGTTACTCGAAAAAATAAAATACAATTTTCACCACTAGAGATTGGGAGAGAACTGAGTATTTTATCTGAAAAATGATAGAGGAACATACACATATGTTCTTCTTTTTCTAGAGAAATGACAGTGACTTGAAAGTATAGTCTCCATTTGTAATCTTGTCCTCTCAGGAATGTTACATAAATGGCATCATGCATTGGGTAACTTTTTTTCTGGGGATGAGACTCAGGGCCTCACACATACTGGGCACACACTCTACCACTGAGCTATATATCCCGAACCCTTTTTTTATTTTTATTTTGAGACAAGGTCTCAGTAAGTTGCCCTGCCTAGCCTTGAACTTGCAGTCCTCATGCCTCAGCCTCCTGAATAGCTGGGATTATTGGTATGCACCACCACGCCCAGCTTTAAACTGCTGAAAGTTACACAGACTGGTGGTGGCCAGGGGTTTTGGTGGGGTGGGTCGGAGGAATATGGCTATGGCTTTAAAATGGTATAATGGAAGACCCTTGTGATGGAACTGTTCTGTGTGCTGGCTATGCTGATAGCAACGTGGAGCTTCATGAGTGATAAAGTTGAACAAAAACCCATACAAATGAGTGTGTGTAATCTAGTGAACCTGAATAAGGACTGTATGAAGGCCAGTTTCCTGATTATGTTATTGTCCCTTAGTTAGGCAAGACGTTACGATTGGGAGAAACTGGATGAAAGGCATATATCTCTTTCTTTATTTTTTCTTCTTCTCTTCTTTTTTTTCCTTCAGTGCTGGGGATTGAACCCAGGGCCTCCGGCATGGTAGGAAAGCACTTTATTACTGAGCTACACCCCCAGCCTTCTGTAGTATTTCTTACAACAGTATATGCTAATCTATCATTATCTGTAAAAAAAAAAAAGTACATATATAAACAAATACATAGAGTTAATGTAAAAAAAAAGAAAACAAAAACCTAATCATCGTTGATGAAGTCGAAGACCCATGTACTCATATATGATCCTCCCCTTAAAAGAATTGGGCATGTTCTACAACGTTTTCAGTGGAAGTGTAGTTTCTTGTTCCTGTTTTGTTGTTATTTTGAAAGGAATCAGGCTACTAATATTTTTGTGCCTTTCAAGTGCCTGAATTTTTTTAGGTGTTATTACATGCCCACCTACCTTCCTCTTGTTTTGTTTTGTTTTGCTTTGCTTTGTTTTGTTTGAGACAGGGTCTTGCTATGTAGTTCAGGCTGACCTTGAACTTACTACATATGCTAGGCTGGCCTTGAACTTGGGGCAGTCCTCCTGCCTCAGCCTCCTGAGTGCTGTGATTACAGGTATATGCCACCAGGCTTGGCAGACTTCCTTTTGATCTGCTGAACTGTTGTCTAAATGGTGTGGGCGCCATACTTTTACTGTTGTCTTTTTGTTGAACGTTTAGGTGACTTTCTTATTATATACTGTGCAGCAGTGCACATCCTTGTTAATGCCTTTTGGTGAAGGTGTATCAGTATTTCCAAAGGTAGCTCCAGAGAAGTCACTTGCTGGATGCACTAACTTTACATTTAATGGACATTTCAAGCTGCTGTCCAGAGTAACTAACCGTTCCATTTTATGGGTAATGTAAAATAATGTTTAAAAGTATTAGCTCTGGGCCACTGAACAGTAAGTATACTGTCACTGTTACATTGGGGTTTGTTTGTTGGTTTCTTTGAGACAGGGTCTCGCTGTATAGTGCAGGCTGGCCTGGACTCAGTCTGTAGCCCAGGCTGGCCTTGAACTCACGGTGATCCTCCTGCCTCATCCTCCCATGTGCTAGGATTACAGGTGTGCGCCATGACACCCAGATCTATCATATTGTGATATAAGAAATAAATATTTTGGCCTCTGACCCTGGCTCCTTGTCTTAGTTACTTTTCTCTCATTGCTGAGACAAAATACCCGGCACCCAAAGTTAAGAGAGGAAAGATTTATTTAGCTCACAGTTTATAGAGATTTCAGTCCATACTCAGCTGGCTCTAAGGGAGGGTGGCATGCTACCGGGGCAACAGTTCAAGGCTGCAGAAGACAGCAAAAGCAGCAAGAGCAAAAAGGAGGGGAGAACAAGCCTCTTTTCCTCCCTTATACTGTGAGCAGGCTCTCCGCCCTCGGGTGGGTGTAGCGCTCACACCATCTTCTGCCCTCCTCTTTCACAGGCTCAGGATGTTTACAAAGTGAGGACCCTGGTCCCCTGCTGAGCCATTTAGTTAAACTTCTTTTTTTTTTTTTTTTTTTTTTTTGTGGGTACCGGGGGGTCGACCTCAGGACCTCACGCGCCCGCAGGCGCCCGTGCCGCTGAGCGATATCACCGGCCCCTTTTTCGTATGTGGGATCCGGGAGTCGAACTCGGGCCCTCGCGCTTGCCGGGCAGGCGCTTAAACCGCTGAGCCATCTCACCGCCCTAGTTAAACTTCTAAACTTCTCAAGTTGACACAATGAACAACATCCTAGAAGGGTAAGGGCGTGTCCTGTACACACTAGGATGTAGAACTGGGGAGTTACTTAGTTAAGCTTCTGGACTTCTGGACACAGTGTGTCAATCACCACACTCCTGACCAGAGCTCCTCAAACTGGTAGTTTCCTTTGTGATAAAAGCAACAGAAGTATCTGTAGTTATAATATTCCTGTTTTTATCCTTGGCTCCTAAAACAGCTCTGAAGCATAAGGATGAAACGGGCGTCTTTGCTGTATATAAACTGAAGTTTTGTTAATGAAGTAACTTTCAGAAAGCTCTGAAAGCAGAGAAGCTGGTTGTCTGGGGAACCAGCCCTGTGAGTAGATTACAGCCTTCAACTCCCACCCCACAGGAGGACAAAGCAGCCAGAGAGGATTTCATCACCAAAGGCCAGTGATTTAATCAATCGTGCCTAGGTAGTGAAGCCTCCATAAAAGCACTAAATGAACATCTGGATTAGTAATGGTAAAAACACTGAGCGAATGACATGGAAGCCGCACCTCACTTCCCCGTGTTTTACCCGAAGCATTTCTTCTGTTAAACTGTTCCTAATAAAGGGAGCTGGCATTGGAAGAGAGTTGGCATTAGGAAGTAAAGCACTCCTGAGTTCTGTGGGCTGTTCTAATAACTTATCAAACTCAAGGAAGGGTTCATGGGACCCTCTGATACAAAGCTGGTAAGTCAGAAATGTGGAAGGCTCAGACTTTCCACACACACACGCAGGTGCACACACACACAGACACACACACACACATTTCAGTCAACAGTGGGCCGCATGTACCACAGTGGTCCCATAAGAGTGTATTGCCTAGTAATGTTGTAGCTGTCTTAGTTTGTGTAAGTCCACTCTATAATGTTTGCCCAAAGACAAAATTGTTTAAGGACTCATGTCTTAGAATGTATTCCTGTCATTATGTGATTTTATGTGTATATAATATAGTATAATATAATTGAACAAACAGTTGCAGAATGTTTTCTTAGGATTTTACTACCATAATGTATTAAACAACAGCAACTAGGTTTATAGATGCAGTCTAAAGAGTGGAAAGAACAGGAAAAAAACTAACATTTCTTTCATATCCTCAAAAGTAAATCAGTTCATTAGCAAGATTATTGTTTCAGGTGTTGCTGACATTGGAGGATGTGGCTGTGAGGTTCACCCGGGAGGAGTGGCAGCTCCTGGGCCCTGCTCAGAAGGACCTGTACTGGGACGTGATGCTGGAGAACTACAGCAGCCTGGTGTCAGTGGGTGAGGAAGGCTGCCCTGTGTCACTCAGAAGGTGCCCATCAGTGGCCTGTCCTTCCTCCGCTTCTGGAAGCCCTGAGGGCCTGTGGTGTATTGAGTGGTAGATTCATGGTTTTTCTCTCGCCTCCAGAAAGAGAGTGTAATGTGCTCTCTTTTGAGAGAAAAGCTTTTTATTTTTTAGATGTAAACTACATAATTCCTAAAATAGAACATTTTCCCATGTTGACAGATCGTAGCCAGTTCGATGAGCCTAAGACTTCTGTCATTTCCCGTGAACAGGGTATCAAGCCAGCAAGCCAGACGCCCTCTCCAAGTTGCTGCGTGGAGAGCCGTGGACAGTGGAGGATGAATGCCACTGCCAAACCCTTTCAGGTGAGTGGGAGAACAAGCTGGGAAAGGCGGGGATGAGAAAGCCTGGTGGATGCGAAGGAGACTGGGGACATGAAAACAGCGCCTCCGCCTGACTCTCTCTATGGGAGACTCTTTTACTTTGAAGGAGTTCAGAGAAAAATATACCTCTTTATCTGTTCTGGGATCTGATTCCTCTTTGTTAGTTTTGAGTCTTCCCCGTCTTCTGACTACGTACCTTCCTGCTCCGTCGGATATGACTGGTTCAGACTGATGCCATGCCAGGTGACCTGGTCTCTCAGCATACCTTGGGCTCTTGAGCATTTCATCTCCTCACTCCATTGTTCCTTAAAGGCTCTGTTTTGCATTTTCGCATCGTTCTTACCTTTCAACCTTTCCTTCAGCCTAATAAGTTAAGCTTCTGTTTCCTGGAGTAATATCCCAAACTGACATCTCTCTCATGTCATCTAATACAGACTTTCATTTCTGTGATTTACAGATCTTGATGCTAAGTCTGTCTTACAGCCTCAATATGGAACAGATTAAAAGTGTTCCTAATATGTGTTCCGCCCATCTGATTACTTCCTTGATTTGTTCCTTCAAAAACTATTTTTTGGTAGCTTAGTGTATGCTAGACGATAACAGCAGTGAGCAAAAATAACAAAGAACTTTTGTTCTAAGTGGAGGACACAAAATAAGACAACATTGTGGAGTATGTAATATCTGTAAGGAGCTAGAATTATCATCTCTCCAAGAAAACCCCTGTAAGTTTAGATTTTCCTGTACTTCTGAATGTTTTAAATCCTGGACATCTGGGTGCAGTAAGTCTCCAACTTACAAACATTTGAGTAGTGAACTGTCAGAGGTGTACTGTGTAAGACTTACTTCGTCAGCTTACCAATGAATCCGACTTACAAGCAGTTCTCTGGAATGGAACTCACTCGTAAGTCAGGGACTTACTGTATTACTGTGATGTTCTCCACCTATACACCTCTTTTATTGAGCTGTTCGTGTTGAATTTTTAGCTAGAAAAGATATTTTGGACACTCTTCATTCTCAGATGCAGCCTAAAGCAGGTCAAAACTCATGCCTACTTCAGTGTGACTCATCTATGTTTTTGCTAATTCTGAACTTTTTTCTAGTGCATTGTAGATGTAACCATTGTGTTTGCTTTTTCTCTTTCCCTGTCCTATTCTGATTTTGTTAATCATGTTAACTTCTGTTTACCCTCCTAGGACACTAAAATTCTTTCAGGTTCCTTTGATAATGTATCATCTTGTTTACACAGATTTCCACCTTTCCTAAGTTCTCCCCACTGTTTTCCCAAATATGAGATTACTTTTTTTATTTGTTCCTTTAAATTATGTTTTGGTAGCCTAGTATATGTTGAGGGATAACAGCAGTGAGCTAGAGCAAACAGTAGACCACAAGCTTCCAAAGCTTTTGTTCTAATAGGAGGAGACATAGGTAGCATCATGGAGCAGATGTGCCAGGGCCCAGGGTGCTCTTTTGGGAAAGGGTTGAACTCTTCGATAAGGCGCTTTTGAGCTACAGGATGCAAAAGTTAGTTGGCTGTTAACTGGAGGGGAAAGGTGGGTGCTGGTCAGATTCTAGTCTGTTTACAGAGCACAGATGGAAATCACCACTGAGGTAGATACAGGGTGAGAAAAAGAAACGGTGAAACTAATGCAGACCAGTTTGGGCAGGAATAACAAGAAAAGTGGAATTGCTGTTTGCTGTGTTGGAGATGACATGTGGAGGAAGAGGTTGGGTTGGGAAGTTTTGAGGGACTGTAAATTAGGTGTGCTTATTAGCATCCCAGGGAAACTTTATCCTATGTTCTGATGTGTCTGAGTTGTTTAGGGAGAGGCCAGATCTGAAGATAGAAATCTGGACTGATGAGAGTCATGTAGAATGAAAGAGGTAGGGAATAGAAGTGCCTTGAGCAATTAGAAGTGCATTAGATGAACAGTTAGTAAAGTAGGCTGAGAGAGAGCAAGTGGTTAGGCCAGAGGTTCCACAGATATCCTGTTAGCAGTGGAAATGTGAGCAGATTGGGTTATCATGATAGTATAAACTTTATTGTGAGGCTGACTAGTGTGGATTGTATGTTTCTAATTGAGGGTGGATTGTGAGTAATGTAGGTTTCATGTTTTATATTTGTCTATCTTCTCTTTTCTTATAAGGCTAAGAATTTTTCTTGTCCTGCATGACAGCCATATAGCAGTAAATGACACCCAGCTGTTGCAAGTAAAGTTGATGATAAAGCTGGCTTGGCCTTGATACAGAAAGAAAAGGTGATCTACTTAGGCCCCCTAAGTGAAGCTAACTCTGACATACGTGTAGAATCCTGGAAGAATATGGCGTGAGTGGCAGCTTGACGGATCAGAAGAGAGAAATGCAAATGAGAAGAATTTATGTTGAGGAACAGCATGAAGAAACAAATGACGGTTCCTACAGCCAGGGTGGTAGTTTCTGTTTGTGGAGCTTCCTCCACTACCCAGTTCTAATATTCCCTAAGGTCACAGCTTCTCTCTTGTAGGAATATAGAAGGATGGTACAGTTAGACCAATGGTCCGTGTACGAACTAGAGGAAGTTTACAATAAATGTGAGATTAGCACCTTGAGAAAGCCAGTTTGATGGTCGTCTACAGGATGATGGAGAAAGGTGAATTTAAGGAATGGTATCATCTAAAAGTGTATCACTGTGAGCTTAAAACATGGAGTGTTGAACAGATTGACTCACCTCTGTGATGGATTTTCCAGTCACCAGCATCTGTTACTTGTCTCTCTGTCAGGATGGCTAATGTGTGGTTAGCCTCAATGGACTTTTCCCATTTTCCAGACTCTAAATGATGAAATGACTGAACCCTTGGCTGTACATCATCATCTTTTAGTCATTATGTTCTCTGAATGTGATCTTCCGTTCTGCTTATTTACTAAAGTTTTCAAAATTGGTATCACCAGTTAAGGCTTTGCTCAAGATTTATATGTCTCTTAGACTTCATCATGTCTGTACTTGGTCATGTAATAAGCACCTTTAATTTGATGTGCTAGTATTTTCCCCTACCTCTGTACTTCAAGTGCTTTTCTTCCTTTCATTTTTAATGGCACTGCTACCTGGTGACTCAAGCCAAATACTTAGAATAGTCCCTGATTCCTCATTTTCTTCATTCTCCCCTTGCCAGCTGTCACAGTGTCTCCCTCCATGAGCTCTGTCTTAACCTCCTTTCCTGCACTGCTCTCTCCATTGCTTCTTCAAAGCACCTTTTACAATCTGGAGCTGTTTCTCTGTGTCTGCTATTTTAAGTGGTTTTACCAAACTACATGCAGGCTCCGTGAAGATGAGGAACATATTTTTGCATCCACAGTGCTAGCACTGGGCCTGCTACACAGTAGCCAGTGAGGATTGGTGGAACCCTTTGGGTGAGGTGGCCTCCCAAACTCTGCTCCACTGCTCACTATGAATTTTCTTTACATGTTTTTGAAAGACTTCATTTTGAAAGCATCCCAGTCTGTATGTATTCATTATTAATTATCTAACCTTGTTTCTGTCACTAACTCATGGTTTGGTTATATAATTGTTTTCTAACCATATGCGAGAAACATGAAATGTAGAGTTGTATTTATACTCCCCTCATTGAGTTGTCACTAAAGTGCTACCTCCCATCAAGGTATTTTTAAAAATGCCTTAATTACAAATCAGGGTGATGGAAAACTACGTTCTTTTCTTTTGTAGACATCTGGAAAGCTGACGATGACCTGCCAACACATTTACGAAGTGAAAGCAAGGTGAAGAGGTTAGAAAAGTGGCATGAACATAATACATTTGAAAATGTTGTTCAACAGAACAAAATTCATCTGTTGCGGCAAAATCATGACATACTTAACTTACATGGAAAAAGTATGAAGTCACATTTAACTTTGGTTAACCGGAGCAAAAGCTGTGAAATGAAGAATCCCGTGGCGTTCCCTAGAAATGAGGAATCCTTTTTCCCGGCCAACTGTGAAAAATTTCACACTGAAATTCCATTTCCTGCAAGTCAAAAACTCATCAGCATTAAGTCTCACTTCAGTAGCCCCAAGCATAAGAAAACTCAAAAAGTAGAGAAACATCATGTATGCAGTGAATGCGGGAAAGCCTTCATCAAGAAGTCTTGGCTCACTGATCACCAGATCATCCATACTGGAGAGAAACCACACAGATGTAGCCTGTGTGGGAAAGCCTTCTCCAGAAAGTTCATGCTCACTGAACACCACAGAATTCATACAGGAGAGAAACCTTATGAATGCACTGAATGTGGCAAAGCCTTTCTCAAGAAATCACGGCTCAACATACATCAGAAAACTCATACAGGGGAGAAACAGTATATATGCAGTGAGTGTGGAAAGGGCTTCATCCAAAAAGGAAATCTCATTGTACATCAGCGAATTCATACAGGCGAAAAACCTTATATTTGCAGTGAATGTGGGAAAGGCTTTATCCAGAAGACCTGCCTCATAGCACATCAGAGATTTCATACTGGGAAGACTCCCTTTGTGTGCAGTGAATGTGGGAAATCCTGCTCACAGAAGTCTGGTCTCATTAAACATCAAAGGATTCACACAGGAGAGAAACCCTTTGAATGTAGCGACTGTGGGAAAGCCTTCGCCACAAAGCAAAAGCTCATTGTTCATCAAAGAACTCATACAGGAGAGAAACCCTATGGCTGCAAAGACTGCGGGAAAGCTTTTGCATACATGTCTTGCCTGGTGAAGCATAAGAAAATACATACAAGGGAAAAAGAGAGAGATTCCGTGGAAAAACCTGCTGAGAGTGGCAGCTCCTTATGTACTAGTGGTGTGATGCAGGAGGTAAACCCTGTTGGCACAGTGATTCCCCAAGTGCCTTCGGTGGCCTCTCAGACATCACTAAACATCAGTGGGCTTCTAGCAAATAGGAGTGTCGTCCTTGTGGGACAGCCAGTGGCCAGATGTGTGCCGGCAGGAGGCAACAGACAATTTACACAGGAGAGAAACTTCGTGAATGCAGTGAATGTGGTTGTGCCTTCAGTCATCAATTATGTCTTATTTTATGTCACAGAAAACCCATAGTAAAACACTCAGATACCTTCGGTGTGGAAAAGCATTGAACAGAAATTTCTAGTTCTTTATATGGCCGGAACGTATATACTGGGAGAAACTGTATACATCCAGGGACTGGGAAAGTCTAATAAATGCATGCTTTCTGAATGTTGCATTGTTCCACAGGCATAGTCTGATGTTCACCACCCAAACACATGTACAGTAATTGCTGTCATGTTAATTAAATAAGTGAAGGAAACCTGAGTTCATTTAAATGGAGGAAACAAGTATTTCAAGGCTTAAATTGCTATCAGGAATACTGCTGTGAATGAAAAAACACATGAAAGGTGGTTGGCAAAAGGTTAACATTGCTCTGATAGCATGTGGAGTGCAGCTTCATCAATTTCCTTTTCCCAGTCCAGTGTGAAGGATTAACTGAAAAGCAGAATGTGTACTAAACTTATAGAACTTTACATTATGTAAAGGGACCTATGAACAGCCTTCCATTGGGTCAGTTTGTTCATCTAACAAGTATTTAACAAGTGCTTTCTTTGTACCTAGTCCGGTTCTAGGAGCTTTAAGTTACAGTGGTGAACGAAACAAAAAGTCCGTGGTCTCTTGGAGAGAACATTGAGTTAGCTGGATCATGTTTAAGTAGTGTCATTACACTCCAGCCAGTCTAACTAGAGAATGTAAACATCTACATTAGGTGAAATGAATGTGGGTTAGCTAGTTCGAAAGGATATGTATGATGGCTTAGTGTTCAAGGAGCATATGATTTTGAGGGATGGGGAAGATTTGCTTATATTTAAGCACCTTAGAGCACAAATAAAGTAATTTTTTTTAATGCTCACACCTTTCCAAGGGATTACAAATTCCATGATAATTTTTGCAGTGTGGCTACTTAAATTTTTTAAATTTTTGATTACAAAATCAGAAATACAATTCCTAAATTGCCAAACTTCAAGTGCACAGTAGCCATATGTGAGTAGGGGCTACCAAATTGGACAGCACACACAGTGAGCAAAGTTGAGATGACAGGGTGTCTGTCATTTCTATCACACAAGGATTGAAGAGTACTGGTTTGCATGATTTATTATTTCCAAACACATAGAAGATCAAAAACTGTTGATTGGGAAAGTGAATGAATGAACTAAGGGGCTAATCAAAGTTTTTTTTAATCATTGAAGAGAAGACACTTGTAAGGAATAGAACTGTCGGGCTGGTGATATCGTTCAGCAGCACAAGCGCCTGCTGGCAAGTGCGAGGTCCTGAGTTCAACTCCCGGTACCCACATAAAAAAAAAAAAATTGAACTGTCGCCCAAAACTTTTATGTGTGATTAGACTTAACTGAATATAAAAGAGGCAGAGCAGAAAAGCCAAAGTTCTGTAGAATGAGAATACAAAGGAGGATGAGAACCTTAGTCTTAAGAATGGAGGGGCGTATAACAAATGGGCAAAGGTGCATTCTTTTGGGGCTGTCATGGGGATGACTCCTTATCTTTGTCCACCGCTGTCATCTTTTAGACTTGCCATTTCAGAGTTCCCAGCTCTTCTGTGACCTGTTGAACGGAGATGTAATTTCTCCTCATCACTCCTTCCCATTGTCCCAGGAGTGGAGCTGTTAGCCTTCCTTTATCCAAAGTTCTTTAATCTGGTGTCATAAGGGTGTATTCAAGTTACAGTGAGCTCTGGTTATAGAGAAAGAAATAGAAATTTACTCTTCTGTGGCTGTCTCAGTTCAGTGAAGACTGAGTCACTGGGTAATTCACTCTTCCAGGAAGAGTACAACTGTAAAATGGCTGTTTGACACATGGGATACATTGATGAAGAAAGCAGGCAAACATCCCTTGTGAACCTTACTGTCTAGTGAGGCAGAGACACGGTAAAGCAGATTACATAACATCGGGAAGAAGTAGACTGAATTATAGGTACTGATGTGTAGGTAGTAATGGTGCTCTTGCTCCCCCAGAGGTTTTCTGGATAGATGTAGTTAGAGACAACACCCAGGTGTGCTGAGAAGTAGCTATCAGTATCTGTAAGCATAGAACACCTCAGTAGGGTTTCTAATGGCTGGCTGTGGGCTTCTGCCTCAAGGATATGAGATTTAAAAGGATGCAAATTCCTGAATGACACTCCAGCCTCCAAAGCCAGAACCTCTGGGACTGGAGGGTAGGACTCTGTATTTCTTACAAGGCCCATTAGGCTGAATAGAAGGTAAGCCATTCCATGTTGACCTTGGATAAGTTCACGACTTTAAAACAGTACAAGGGAGGGAAAGTGATTTCAATTTCCTCTCCCTGTGCAGAGCTGTATTCAGTTACACCTTGGGGGTTAGTAGCCAAGGACCTGACCGCAAATAACAGAAATGGGAGCACAGGGTCCTGCCCTCATGCTCAGTGGCTCTAGCCACAGGAAGAAAGAGCCCGCCATGTGGAGCACCGGAAGTGACATCATTTTGGAAGTGGGTTCACCCTCTGGTAGCTGAGGGTACTCTCCAGAAGCTCATAATGTGATGAGCCTGACTCTTGAGCATTGATCTGGGTGAAGGTCCTTGGTGAGAGATGGTGTTTTGAGGTTTCTTGGGTTTGGTCATTGGGTAGTTGTGGCTTTAGTTAGGGACACTTTAGCAGTCAGTGACTTCAAGGATATGAAGAGATGAAAGGTTGGGGGACTCTTGGTTACTTCAGTATAATTCACAATATGACCACATTAAAATAAAGCCTCATTATTGTATCAATACATGAAAATATTTGATAACATTCAACCTTCAGTCATGAAAGAAAGAAACAAAAAGCAACAAACAACTTTCAACAAACTATGAATGGGAATTTCCTAAACCTGATGATGGGCACTTGCAGCTACCATCACCTCCACACTCCTACCTTCCCCTTCCCCTCCTACCCAAACAAAACGACATTGCTACAACCTACAAATCTGTACCTGGGCCAGAGTGCTGCTACTAATCGTCAAAGTTACCAAGTCTGGGCCACAGTGACTGGTAGGAAAAGCTTCCCACTGTGGTACTGTACATGTGTGGTATCTCTGGCAGCAGCTGTCTGTATAGCTGCACCCTAAATTAGATGATGAAGCAGGTGGAGAGAGAGTGCTAGTTACATTTGTAAGAGAGAGAGAGAGATGGTGAGCAGGGTGGGGCCATTGTACCAAAAAGAGTGTGTCCAGCAAGAGTCTAGCTTGTGGAAAGAAGTACTATTGCTCTCAGCACCTGCTACCACTTCTGCAGATGGGGTAGGGAATTGGATAACTGGGGCAGGGATGGCCATGCTGTCTTTCAAAAGTGCGGTAAGTGGGTGTGCTCAGATGGGTCAATTTCTGGGTATGGGGATGAAATAGGGCCATGGTGTCATGTGAGAGTCATTATTTTTCAATCACCCATGCATTTCAGTACTCTGTGGGTATCAAGTGAGCTTCTCTGAAAACAGGAATAAAGTCAGTGATGGAAGGGGTGCACCTAGGGAAGTCTTAGGGAGTTCAGTAATTATAGGGGCTTCTTTGAGTGGTGTGTAAACAGTGGGCTTGTATACCCGCTCATGCCAAAAATATATGAGTATCTCCCTGCATCAGCCTGAGCACGTGCAGCTGTCAATGCGGTGGGAGACTGAGATGACACTGTGTTGTCTATAGGGGTATGTTTACCTGTGTACATTGCTTCTACTCCTTGACAAGTTTCTGCATGACTGCTCAGGAAGGAGAGATTTGACTGATATTTTAAAATTTGGACGTTATGAAACTGGTCACCTCTATTGACAAATGAGGCTTTTGTAGCATAAAGGCCATCCCACAATATCTAGCCATCTGAAAAGCCATCTGTGGCCAGTAGTAGCTTCTCCTTTATCTGTGTCTGAGTGTGGGCAGGGTGTGGAGTTGGAGCAGTGGTACCAGTGCTAATAATGTAGCCCCTGCAGATGCGGTGGGGAGTGTGTACCAACAGGCTCTGGGGTTGCAGAGGGGTTCAGAAGACCCATGAGGATCATTGTCATCAGAACATCTTGCTGCATCTTTCCATCCTGCAAACTTTAGGAATCCACAAAACCTCCATCATCCCTCATTTCCACCAGTCTAGTCTGTAGTGCACCCCTACATCCTGTGATAGTTTAAAATGAGGTCCAAGGACCTCAGTCCCACCCTCCTTGACCTTAGCAACTCCTGAAAATGCCGTCACCTGTGTCTTCCTCTCCCTTGGCCTATATTTACTTCCAGTTCCAATATCTCAGCTCATTCCCTTTGACTCCTATGCCCAATGTCCTTAAATGTGGGGACCTGATCAGACCCCTCAGATTCCTGTGGGGAGGAACAGCGGTGGGGAATAAAGAAGGAAGACAAAATGTCAAGGTACAAGGGGGACCAGGAGGAGTTTGTCTTTAGTGGACAAGCACATCCACCTCAGCGATTGGCCCACTTTTATTGGCAAGCGAGGAGCACAGAACAATGCGTGGGCTTTGGCTCGTGGCAGACGGAAAAGTGAATGGAAGAAGTTCTCTTCTAAGCCCGGATGCGTGCAGTCTACACTGTCCTCAGCAGATGGTATCTTGCCTTAAGAGCACTGTGGTTATTAGCTTTCTTGCACAGCCTGGAAGCATGACAGCCTTCTGCATATCTCTCTGTTCCTACAGCCGGGTCACACCAGCCTCAAAAACATGGGATCCAAGCCACATAGCCTGGTCCCTTGCATGGCAAAATATTATTCCATATCCTTTGGTCCCCAACACTTAAAACTATAATGATGGAACTTTAGGCATCCTCAAGTTCTCCATGAACCTAATGCATGCCCCCAACCTTTTCCCACTAGTTACAAAGGAAAAACTGAAATAAGTTCTCTAGCTTCATTTGCTCTTAGTGGACTTAAAAATCACTGATTTTGGGTCACAGCATGGCAATACATTACTATCCTCCGTCTGGTGTTGCCATAGGTAGTACTTCTGCCATGTGAGTTACAGTGATGATCATTGCCCAGGTTACTTTTCAGGGACTTGAGGGCCACTTTTGCTGAAAACACTAACTCTTCACTCTGGCCTGAAGTTGTCTGTTAGGGTGGCTGGAACAAGATAAGAAGATGGCATCTCTGTATTCACACTGTGTCTCTTTTGCAGCCTTAATATTGGGGCTAAAGATACTGACCAGCTGCCATGAAGGGCAACATCAGACCATAAAAGGAGGGAAAAGGTCTGGAACCTGAGTTGCTGGCTGATTTCCTTCTATTCCTAGAAAAGACATGAATATTCCTCCTCTTTATTAACCTATCCCCTCGTTCTTCCTATACTGCATTTGTAACTCCACAAATCCCCAGCCATGAGAACCTGTGTTTTGAGCAAAGATTCTGCTCCTCCATTCTTTGGCCACAGAATAACACTCTTTCTTCCACCGTCACCCTGGTCTCGAGTCACTGGCCGTATCAGGCAGCAGCAGAACAGGAACTTTTCTCAGTTATACCACAGCACTGTAGTGTCTTCCCTTCGGGCTCTTTAGCCCATTCATTTTTAATGCTCTCCTCATTTCCTTACATTTTCCTCTATTCGTTCTTTGCTCCCTCCCTTTGTCATCTCCTTCCAGGCTCTATCTCCTTCACCTATATTCCATGTCTGCTGCGGTCCATTATCATCCAACATTAGCCTACTTCATCTGTACCCCTTTTCCCATGCCATGCTTTTTTTTTTTTTTTTTTTTTTTGTGGGTACCGGGGGTCGAACTCAGGACCTCGCGCGCCAGCAGGCGCCCGTGCCGCTGAGCGATATCACCGGCCCTTTTTTCGTATGTGGGTTCCGGGAGTCGAACTCAGGACCTTGCACTTGCCGGGCAGGCGCTTGTGCCGCTGAGCCATCTCACCGGCCCCCATGCCACACTTTCAATCTCATTCCTACCACTGACCCTTTACCCACTTCTGCCCATTACAATGCATTGCCATTATTCCCTTTGTTCCTGTGGCACCTTATAATCCTTATCCATCAAAACTCAGATCAAGTTCTGATGCATGTCCACAGGAGGAAAACTATGCAAATTGAGCTTTTCAATAAACTATCAGATTCAAGTGTGACAATTCTCTGGGGATGATGAGGCCTTTCGGATGATCCAGAGCTAATTCTGAGCCCTCCAGAGGTTGCTGCGTGCTGATTTCACTGATAGTGAAGCTGCAGTGGTTGCTCTCAAGGCTGCTGGAGAGCTGAGGAGTTAGAAGTGGGATTGGAGCAGGACACAGTGCCCCAAGTCTCTCTTCTGGCTGCAGGTGTGGACTTAATCAGCTGCTTTAAAATGGGAACTTACCAGCTTCTAATTAGGCCTCAGAACTAGAGAACATGAACAAACAAAAACCCAAATTATACAGTAGTCTGCACACCCACTAATCACAATTTCATTATTCTAGTTATCTGTGGTCAACAGTAGGTTCCATGGAAAATTTCGAAGACTCACAGCACTTTATCACTTTTATTATGGTATATCATTAACATTGCTGTCTTTCACTATTAATTATTTCTGTTAATATTTTCCTGTGCCTAATTTATAAATTAAACGATATCATAGTATATACATAGTTTTTAGAGAAAGCAGTGTAGCCAGAGTTTGGTCCTGTACATGGTTTCAGGCATCAGCTGGGGTTCTTAGAACATGGCCACTGGATGAGGAAGGGCTAGTGTATCGCATGCACACACACTGCGCAGTGTGGCAGATTCCAACTCTGCAGGATGAGCTCCACCACTCTACTCTTTTTGGGCCTCCCTTTATTTCATCTCCATTTGCTCACCGCATGAAAGATATTCTTTGGGAAACCTATTTATTCCACACAGTATAACTAGTAGCAGGGTCTAGTTTTTACCCCATGAAAAACTTCCTCTTACCCCCATCACTTGCACAGGCCAATAGAAGTTTACTTTATCAGGCTCCCCATTGTACTCATTCATAAAATTGAGTGCTGTACATAAAATTGGGCTTTGCCTAAAATAAGCAAAGACATAAAACTGAAACTACCTCAAATATTTCCAAAAGTATCCACATCCACAGAAAAACCTCTGTAACACTTGTGTGACACTTTATAAGATATTAAAAAAGAGGCAAACAGGGACAGAGATAGTAGGGCCATGTAGGGCAAACAAATTAATATCCTCTTACCATAACAGTTTTCTTCGCAAAGTTTCTCTAAGATGCTGAGCCCATGGGGCTCTCGTTTGTCCCTCTCTCCCTCTGCAGTGTTGCACCTGCTGGTCATGCTCTGATATTTCCCATGTCCCCTCCTGCCCAGCAACTTACATTCTTCTCCACTGTCACGGAGACCCACTTCTTCTCCCAAGAACACAACCTTGCTAAATACCAAAATTTATTATGATTAGGAGAGTTGTAAATTCATCTTTTTAAGAGGCTCGTCAAGGACCAATCTACCTGTTTTTTTGTTTTTTTTTTTGCATTATAGGTTAGGTTTTTTTTGTGTGTGTGTGTGTGGGTACCGGGGGGTCGACCTCAGGACCTCGTGCGCCAGCAGGCATCCGTGCCGCTGAGCGATGTCACCGGCCCCTTTTTCGTATGTGGGTTCCGGGAGTCGAACTCGGGCCCTCGCGCTTGCCGGGCAGGCGCTTAAGCCGCTGAGCCGTCTCACCGGCCCTAGGTTAGGTTATTTTCAGGACTGTGAAAGTCTGAGGTTATTCAGATGCTCTGCTATAGATCTTGGCAAAAGATATAAGGTTCCTAGATTAGAAAGAAAGGACCTTCCAACTCATGGCAGAGCAGACAGGATGAACACTGTGACTGTAGCAGATTCCCTTTCCCACACCAGTTCCAGTCTGGGTGGTGTGTTGTGGCCACAATGGATGCTATGTGTGCACTGAGATTGTATCACACCTGAGAGTCCCTGAGTGTAGCAAAATCAGTCTTTTAAAGAGAACTGCTAACAAAGCTGCCACACCCTTCATCCAAAGGGATGTTTCTATATTCCCTGTTCAATAACCAATTCTGTCCTCTATTCCAGAAGTTGACACTATCTTTCTTCCAAAGTTTTTTTTTTCCCTTAGCTCAAATACACAACAAAAGATGGTCAAGAGCAATCTTTCCATATGATGTACATGTGCTTGAGAAACCCATGCAGTGCTATCTTTGAATAGTATCCACCATTTATTTCTTCACTATATTTGCTTCTGGTAAACTTTCCCTGAGTATCCCACTTTGTCAGCCGCTCTGATTAAAACAGATTTTGAAGGCTTGGGATCAAATTTATTGAATTTGTCTCAATCAAAATTAATTAAGATTACTATCAACAAGATGCTATATGTCCAACTAAGGAAAACTTTCTCTATTCACCTCTGCTGTGCCCATGTAGGACCCACTTTCAACTGGCTAAAGAAATACCAGTATCCATTAAGTTTTAACTTACAAGGACATGTGGCTCTTGCATAAGCCCCAATACTGATGTTTTCAGGGTGACAAGTGATTAAGCAATTCTACATTTTGGAAAATATAAAATTTATACTCATGGTAACACTATGGGATTTTTGTATTCCTTCCTCAGACAAAGCAGAACCTGGGTACAGTGGAGTCCTGGTTCATAAGAATAAAAGGGCTGACAGTGGGAAAACATGCAGAAAGGAGGGCCGTGATATTCACCAACCACCAACTGGGATTATATAAAAAAGCAACACAAATATTTAGTATGGAGGAGAAGGTGTAAAAAATCACAAAGGTGCACACCAGAACAAGGATGCTTTGAGTGGCTCTGGACTCAGGGGAGGATCTAGGAGTAACATTGCTGTGAATGTATTGAGCCCGCTGTTTGTGCTTATAGAGAATGAGAATCATGGAGCTGCTGCCCCAGATTATGAGCACAGAAAACAAAACCTCAGGGAATATAAATAATGCTACATATAATGATTCCGTGACCTTATCACTACCTACAGTAGAACAGTATCCCCAATCCCTTTTCTTTGTCATATTTTGGCTATTCCATTTGCCAAACACATACATAGGAAAAATGAAATTTACAACGACGTATAGGATCCAGCAAAAGGCAACAGAGAAGCCAATGTACCTTGGGGCTTTTACTTTAAGATCCATCCAACAAGAGTTCATGGGGCTGATCATGATGGTCTGGAAGATGCTCAAGAGGCAGGTGGAACCAACAGACACACTTCTGCCCACCCTCTGAATATACAAAAGAATTTCGCAGCCAAAGTCATTGAGGAAATGTTTCAGGCCGAAAGCTGCCATTGTCTGAGGAAGTGACTTAGAAAGAATGATCATGGAGTTGGCTGTGATCAGGTGCCTGAGAATCAGACGTGTGGACTTCAACGTGCATCTGTCATTGTCAAGGACTTGATAATAGTAAAGAAGCGAGAAATTCCCCAGGATTCCAACTATAGTCTGTGAGAAGAACATTATTGCTATTGCCAAATCTCTGGAAGATATTCTGTTGTCCATCACCTTTTCCTTTAAACTATGGCAAAAATTATTCCTTTCTGCAAGAGGAGTCACTGTAGATTTTTGTGACCATGTGCGGTGGCATGCACCTGTATTTTCATTGCGAGGCCAACGTGGATACTTTGAGTACAGCAGTTCGAGCCCACCCTGTGTAAGGTAAGGAGATCCTATCTCAAAATAATTTAGCTCCAAGTGTAACATCATTTTATGCTTGTGGGATTGCCATTGACATCAAATCCACACATTAATGAAGAGAATTGCGAGTACATTTCATAAAACATCAGTAATAGAAACAAGTGTTGTTAATTTGAAAGAAGCAATGAAAAGTGAGGGCAAAGGGACGGAAAGCATAATTCAGCTTTTCCAGAATAAACATATTTGCTAATCACATTAGAGGAAAGAGATAATTATCACTGTGCACACCATACAACAAATCAATTCTTAATAGATTTTTTTTGTGTGGGTATTGGGGGTCGAACTCAGGACCTTGCGCTTGCAAGGCAGGCGCTTATGCCACAGAGCTATCTCACCAGCCCCCTCTTAATAGATTTCTGATGATAGATTTTAATGAAAAGTGATGACATGTTATAATAAAAAGAATACTTCTGTCATCTTAGATAAGAAAATGTTTATTAAATAGCATAAAACGCATTAATCATGTTGTTGAAATGACAAAGCATATTAAGATCTAGTTTTAATGAAATGTCATATGTACATACTTGGACAAAAAAGAAGAAGAGGGGCAAGAGGAGAGAGAGAGAGAGAGAGAGTGGGGGAAGAGCATTTACAAAACATATACTAGAAGAAAAATAGGCAAATACATTCCAACAGAATTGTGAAGAAAAAGACATTGTTTTCCCAAACTTGTTATGCACAGAGTAGAATTTTGAGAAAGACTTGAATATGGTGGGGCTGGGATAACAGGCAGTCGCTGAAGCTCTGTGCCGCAGTACAAGTACATCAGCTAGGTTTTCATATAACGTAGACTTCCATTTGCTTTCAAAACTCACCGTTTTATTTTACAATGCTGGCATTTGTTGTATAATTGTGGTTGTAACAAGTTTACATTTTGGTGTAAGTGTTTACTATATAGAGCATTACAAAATACAAATAAAGCTTCAGAGATCCTAATAAAATGTACTGCACTAATTATGGAAACTACAGGAAACTGCCTCATGTCTAAGTTGGATTTAATGAATACAAAATTGCCTCACAATATTGCAAAAGAATTACTCCTTTTTTCTCATTTCAGGGAAAAATAGTGCTATTTATCAAATAATTTGTTGAGCAGTAATACATTTCCCTTATCTATGCAACATGAATTACTAATATGTGATAAAATGGTACAGAATAGAATTATTACTTATTTCAGATTAAAAGGCTTATTTTACCTAATACCTAGGTTATGTGAAACTATCAGTGATGAAATAAGATTAATAAAAGATGTTTAAATGCAAGAAACATGTCTAAATAGAATCTGACGACCAAAAATTTAAGATATTTTATAAATTGAAATATAGAGGGAAATGTGAATTTGGGAGCAATGTTAGAATATTATAAAGCCAAAGGAATTACCACAAGATATATTTGGTCCTGGCAACTTTTGTCCAATAACCATAATTTTAAAGTTACCTTTCTCTTAAATGTTGTGTTTCCAAGTTAACCAGGAAAAGCAACCTCACTATGATTAACGTACCACAGATGTCCCAGTGAGGTATATTTATTGTCCACATTAAGTGGGATATAAATGTAGAGTTACATAAAAACATTTTTTATTTCAGAAATAAATACAGGTCTTGATTTCTCATGGGATTGGGTGATGCATATAGTTCCATCTTGATCTTAAATACAGACATGAAGGCATTATAAACATATCTATAATTGTAACCCTTAGTACTTAGTTTATGATTTGTATAACATGGGAACAGTACATTTAATTGATTCAAATTCTAAATTCCTTCAAAATCAAACTTCACTATCACTGGGGTGATTCACCAATAATTCCACTCAGTGAAGGTTCTAATAAATTGCACTAGGAGCCATCACGGATAGGGAGAAATTCAGGGACACTTTTTCCTCTATTAACTCACATCACAGCTGAGGAATATTCCCCTCTAAGGTCTATGTTGGCACTGGATTTCTTTCGACCCAAAATCCCTTTTCCAGGCATGAACACTTACTAAGACTTCCTTTCCTTACTGATCCTGCAAGTCAGACTGAAATACAAAATGCTCACCTGATTCCTTCCTTCTGCCAGGATGTTGGGCTCTGTGGCAGGTCCCGACAGCCACCATTGTGGAAGAGGGAGGCAGCTGGGCCCTCAGAAAAATGTCTGTGATTCTGTGACCTCACCTCCCTTCAGAGATGCAGGTATCATTTCTCCTGTATTGGCATTGACAGCGCAGGCTTTGGGAGCGCAGAAGTTATTTGAAACATCTTCCCCAGTTGCCTATTAGCAACACCAATTATAAGCCTCCTGTGAGTATCCTTAAGAAGACAGGTGATGTGTTTGAGAGAGAACTCTTACTTTCTCATGATCCTAAAGGCTGAGGGAGTCTCACATGGAAGGTGCTGGAACTATTGAGGTTTGACCTATGAAAGACTTGCAAACAGGGGTGTGTGTCTCTCTGGATTCCAATCTCCCTTGAGTTCTTCTACCTCAAATCAAGCTAATCCTTAATATCTAGATCCTGAAGTGGCACCATTTTGAAATACTGAATTAGGTGAAAACAAAGTCAAAGTATCTGAAAGGGTTGTCTAGAAGATCATGGTGTCATAAATTATATCAGAAATCACTGGACTCATCTGTACAACTGAATGCAAATTAATTTGGAAATGATGATATGGAAATAGTCTAGGAATACTTCATGGATATTGACACTAATGGTGATAGGAAGTCTTTGAAGAATGCTATAGATAATAAAAAGATTCTTATAACAGCTCCTCACAAATAAAAACAGCATCAGAGTGTTCAACTGACACATTCTATGGTTTTTATCAACTATCACATAGGCCAGTGTACCTTTTCCATCCAGCTGCATCAGCAGAATTACCTATACTATTTTATGCTAAAAAAAAAAAAAAACAGCACACACTGGTCATGTAATTATTGAATAAATATAGAATTGGATGTTTAAAACTCAATCTTTTTTGCTCTTGTAAATTCAAACTGTGTCTACTGCCTATTCCCGTGTTAGGAGTTTCAGGCCAACTAAGAAGTTAAAGGGACATGGTTCACACAATACTTCTCACTCATGTGCAATGCTAGGTTTCCAAAATCACCCTTCTTTTCAGTAATTCTTTAAAAGAACTCATGAAACTCAGAGAGCTGTTAAGCTTCTGGTAATCATTTATTATAGTGAAGGATAAAGGTTCATGTCTTCCAAGGGAAACAGCAGGCAGGGATGTAAAGAGGCAATGAGATTATGACTTAAGTAAGTCCAGCCAAAGACAACTCACTTTTTTCTTCTCTACTCCCCCAATGCCTTGCACCTGGACACATACATTGCTTGCTTGCTTGCTTTCTCCCTTTCTTTCTTTTTTATTTTTTTCTCTTTCCTCTCACTCTCAAAACCAAAGGGCATAAACTCATTCTGCCTGATGGCACAACTCTCTTTTTTGGGTGTCCACAAACATGTCTTAAGCTGTGTAGACTGAAGTTGTCTTTCAGGTGATAGTAGAGAGTATCCTTGAAACCTGGTGGAAACTATGAACCCAAACAGAGGAGCCCATTGATTTTAATCCTGTAAAAATGTTTACTTTTATTAGTACATGTTTCTAGTATATGATTATTGCATTCATTATGGGGAGTTGATAAATGTACATAACACATCTTAATTCTGCTTTTCTCCCTTCCTTTCTCTGCCCTCCCTGCTCCTTCCATCTCTTCATTGCCTTCCCATTTTCAAAAGGACTATCTCCATGTTTTTTCCAATTCTCTTTTCTCTTCCACTTCCCTACCCTTCCCTCCCACCTCTGTCCATCTCTTATTCCCCTTGCATTTGAAAAAGATCTTCCTACTTCACAGTACCTATTTTTTTTTATTTTGGTCTTTACTTACATGTTGGGTTACTCATATAAGAGAAACCATGTGATATTTAAGCTTGCGTGACTGATCAATTTCACCTGATATTGTAGTCTCAAGGTATATCCCAAGCAGATCTGGGGGTCACCAATAGAGAAGAAAAGAAATACGAGATGGCTGAGCTGTATGAAATGATGAAAGAGAATGTAAAGAAACTCCATAAGTTCAAAGAGCACATAATCAAAAAGATAGTGGAACTAACATACAGACTGACCATTATTGGATATGGATGAAATAAAAAATTGAAAGAGCTGAACAAAATGGTTCAAAACATGAATGACATGTTTACCAGTGATACATATGCCACCAAAAGATACCAAACAGGAATTCCAGAGATAAAGAGATCTATACAATTTATAAGCAGTAGAAACGATGAGTGTGAAGGTAGAGTTTCAGAAACAGAGGACAAAATGGAAATTCATGATTTACTCAGAGTAGCCTTAAAAATGATAAGAGAATATGAAAAATTCATTGAACAGTTTCTAGATAACATGAAGACAAAACTAAGGCTAACTGCAGTTAGAAATTAGAAGGCAGCACAAATGGAAAAGAACTCTTTTTACAGAAATCATAACAGAAAAATCTTTAAGTATGAGGAAAGATCACAAGATACACATAAGTGAAGCTTACAGGACACGAAATAAATATGATGAAAAAAGAAGCTCCTCGTGACACATCTTAATCAAAATTCCAGATGTCCAAAGAGACAGAATCTTTTTCAAACTTTTTTTGTCAGTTCATGTTTGAAATACATAATGAGTATATTCATTGTGGGGAATTGTTACATGCACATAGCACATCTCAATTCTTTTTTCCCCTTCTGCCCCACCCACATTTAAAAAAAATTGTTTCCTTTTTTTGGCAAGTATCCAATTTATTTAATTGATAAGTCTTCATCAAATTAATTATCATAAACACAGATTTGCAGCCAGACTAACAGATCAAACACATGCAAAACACTAAAACAATTATAGTAAGTCAAGATATACTTTTAGATACATTGACCTTTTCTTCTCTCTTTTTTTCCTATTGTCCTTTATTTTGCTCTTTATTTGTATCTATTGAGTTTCTCATATAAGAGAAACTTGTGGTGTTTAAGCTTGTGTGTCTGATTTACTTCACTTAACATTATGGCTTTAAGGCGCAATAATTTTCCTACAAGTGATTCAAGTTTATTTTTCTTTATGGCAGAGTAATACTATATTGTGCATAGATACCACATTTTATTTATTCACGCACCTGTTGATGGACATATAGGCTGCTTCCAAGATTTGGCTATTATGAATTGTGCTGCTATAAATGTGGGTATGCATATATCACTATCAGATGATGTATTTCACTCTTTTGGGAAGATGCTTGGAAGGAGAATAGCTAGCTCAAGTGGAAGTTGTAATTTTAGATTTTTGAGGAATTGCCATATTGATTTCCATATTGATTGTATCGGTTTGCATGCTCACCAGCAATGAAGAAGGGTTTCATTGCCCCTGCAGTCTCTCTAGCATTTGTTATTGATTGATTTCTTAATTAGTAGTGTTTGCAGTACATGCATTTTATGATCATCTTAGGGAGTTGGTACATGTATGTAATACAGGTTGTTTCTTTTTTTTTAACCCCTTTCCCTCACCCACCCTCTTTCCTCCACTAATTCCCCTTTCCCTTTTTACATTCGTGTTGATATTATTCATCTTAGTTCATGTCTATGGCATTTAATAACCACATTTACTGATGAATCCTGAACATGGTCTATCTGTACTCTACATATTTCCCTATCCCCTCTCCCCTTGCCTCACCTCCTTGGTCCCCTGGACTGCTTCCCATCTGCAAGAGATCCATTCCCTCATCTCTTTCTATTCTTCCTTTATTTTTCTCTTAGTTTGTACTTCGTCTTACTCAAATGACAGCCATTCTTTCTGGAATGAAGATGGAATCTCTGCGATGTTTCAATGTGCATCTCCCAAATGACCAGCCATGTTGAACATTTTTTCATGTATTTACTGGACATTTGTACTTCTTCATCTGAGAAGAGTCTACTCATTTCAGATGCCCATTTTTGGATTGGATCTTTAAATTTAGGGGATCCATTTTTTTTAGTTCATTATATATTCTACACATTAGTCCTTTGAGGAATAGATGGTGGAAATTATTTTCCCATTCTGTGGGTTCCCTTCACTCTGTTGGTGATTTCTTTTGCTGTGCCAAAGCTTTTTAATTTGATGTGATCTCAGCTGATGATTCTTTATAATATTTACTGTGTGATTGGGGTTTTGTTCATAAAGTCTTTGCTTACACCTGTGTCTTCAAGTGTTCTACCTATTCTATCTTCCAGCATATTGTTTCTGTTTTAATATTTAGATCTCTGATCCATTTCAATTTTAGCCAGTTTTTCCTCAGACAAAGGACTACTATCTAGAATTTGTAAAGAATATTTTTAAAGAGAAAAAAATAAAAATAAAAATAAAACAGAGTTTCAAAACAGGTTAGTAGGAGAGTTACAATAATTAATACATTGCCTTCGTAGTAGTTATTCAGATACAAGATATAGGCATGATATCTTGTCCAAACAATATTAGCACAAATCTTTCTTTTCACTGAACTAAGAGAAACTAGTTGTATAACTATTTTAACTATCTTGTATATAAATATATTTTTTCCTTTTCCCTTCATTCCTTTCCCCTTTCCACTATGATAGTTTGTCTTTTCATTTGAACAGTTTCTTCCCAATTCACAATATCTATAGTACACTTTGGATCTTATTTACTTGTTCAGTTTCTCACACTAGTGAGATAATAAAATGTTTACACATATGGGTCTGATTTATTTCACTTATGAGTATGGTCTTGAGTTGCATCCATTTACTTATAAAGTTACCTCAAGTTTATCCTTCTTTATGGCTGAGTAGTACTCCACTATATAAAAAAAACTCATCATTTTTATCCATTCCTTGGTTGATGGTCATTTGGGTCATTTCCAAGATTTAGCTATTACAAATTGTGCTGCTGTAAACATGGGTGCACATATATCGCTGTGGTATGATTTTTTTAATTCTTCTGGGAAGATACCCAGAAGGGGAATAGCTGGGTCAAATGGGACCTCTAATCCTAGTTTTTTAATGAATCTCCACACTGGTTTCCACAGTGGTTGCACCAGTCTACATTCCCACCAACAGTGGAGAAGGGTTCCTTTTTCCCCACAGCCCCGTCAGCATTTGTTATCAGTTGATTTTTTGATGATAGCCATTCTTTCTGAGGTGAGATGGAATCTCTGTGTTGTTTTAATTTGCATCTCTTGAATGACCAATGATGTTGAACTTTTGTTCATGTATTTATTTGCCATTTGTATTTCTTCATCTGAGAAGTGCGTATTCATCTCAGATGCCCATTTTTGGATTGGATCTAAATATTAAAATAGAAACATTAAATTTACTGGAAGAGAAAGTAGGTAGAAATCTTGAAGACACAGGGGTAGGCAGAAACTTCATGAACAAAACCCAAACTCTAAGGAAAATATTACAAAGAATCAACAAATTGGATCTCTCCTTATTAAAAAGCTTTTGCACAATGAAAAAAATCACCAACAGAGTGAACACACAACCCACAGAGTGGAAAAATATTATAGCCAGCTGTCCCTCAGACAAAGGACTTATATCTAGAACATATAAAGAATTGAAAAAAATCAAACCCCCCAAATTTAAAGACCCAATCCAAAAATGGGCTTCTGAGATGACTGCACACTTCTCAGATGAAGAAGCACAAGTGGGCAATAAATACATGAAAAATGTTCAATATGGCTGGTCATTTGAGAGATGCAAATTAAAACAACATGGAGAATCCATCTCACTAGAGAAAGAATGACTACCATCAAAAAATCAACCAATAACAAATGCTGTCAGGGCTGTGGGGAAAAAGGAACCCTTCTCCACTGTTGGTGGAAGCATAGACTGGTGCAGCTACTGTGGAAATCAATGTGGAGATTCCTCCAAAAGTAAAGTGAGAGGTTCCATTTGACCCACCTATTCCCTTTTTGGTATCTTACTGAACAATTAAAAGCATCAACAGCAATATATGCACACCTATATTTAATAGCAGCACAGTTTGTAATAGCTAAATCTTGGGAACAACTGAGATGCCTATCAACTGATGAATGGAAAAAGAAGATGATAGGGTTTTTTTATACAATGGAGTACTACTCTGCAAGAAAGAAGGTCAAACTTGTGACATTTCTAGGTAAATGGATGCACCTTGAGACCATACTCTTAAGTGAAATAAATTGGGCACACAGTTTTAAATATCACAGTTTCTCTGGTGTGAGAAACTGAAAGGCTAAAGAAGGACTAAAATGTATAATAGATACTGTGAAATATGAAGAAAATATTCAAACAGGGAGGGAAGAAGGGAGAGAAGAAGAGGAAAGGAAGGAAGTGAGAAGAAAAAAGAGAATCAAAGGAAAAATAAAAATAAACTTTTGTAAATAAAGAGGGGTTGAAGGGAGGGGAATGGGAAAAAAAGAATCAAGATATATCATGTACAAGTACAAATTCATTATCATGTATATCTAAAATGTACCCATAAAATTAATTTTAAAAACAATAAAAAGTTATAAGTAAAAGTAAAATAAAATAAAATAAGGTTACTGAATATTCATTAGATATATATATATATATATGTATATATATATATATATATATATATATATGTATTTGGAATGTTTAACTGAGTTCTTTATATATTCCAGATATTAGTCCTTTGTCTAAGGAGTAGGCTGGCAAAACGTTTTCCCATTATGAAAGTTGTCTCTTCACTTTGTTGGTCATTTCCTTGGCTGTGCAGAAGCTTTTTAGTTTGTTGATTCTTGCATTTATTTCTTAGGCAACCGGGGTTCTGTTCAGAAAGTCTTTGCCTACCCCTATGTCATCAAGAGTTTTACCTATTTTTTTCTTGTAGATTATTTCTTAATATTTAGATCTTTTATCCATTTTTATTTTAGTTTATTGTATGGTGAGAGATATGGGTGAGGTTCAGTCTTCAGTATGTGGATAGCCGGTTTTTCCTGAACCATTTGTTACAGAGGTTATCTTTCCTCCGGCAAAAGTATTTGGCCCTTTTTTCAAAGGTAAGCTGAATGTGTCTGGAGTTGTTTCTCATCCTCTATTCTGTTCCATTATTCCACATGACTATTTTTTCTGCCAATACCATGCTGGTTTTATCACTGTAGTTTTGTAGTATAACTTGAAGTCTGGGATTGTGATGAACTCCGATCTGGATCACCTGGCCGGAGGATACAGAAGCAAATGCAGAATGTTAGCAAAGCAGAAAGTATGAATGTATGCAAGGTACAGTAGGAAAGTAAGAGTGTCCTGCCCTATGCATTCATAGGTGAGTGCAGCAGTTGGCAAATATTTTCTCTAAGGGGACAACTGTTACACATTTTCAACTTTCCAGGCCACAAGGTTTCTGTTACAATGACTGAACTTTTCCTCTGTATCTTAAAAATCAACCATAGACAATAATCGGATGAGTGGGCTTAACTACTCCCTGGTCTGCAATAATCTGCCCAGACTCCACTGGCAACTGCCCAAGGTTACCCCACAACAGAAGCCCATCTGGTTCAGCGCTCCAGTACCCCAGCCCATCCCTGGCCATCAGCTGGGATGCTGAGGCAGGTACAATGGTGCCCAAAAAGGGTCCAGGAAAGGTCCCCAAGTGGGATCCTGGCCATGGACACCTTGTGTGACATGGCCTATCACTTCCTACAGCCATTGTGATGGTGATGATGGAAGCTGTCATGACAGACAGATGACTAAGAGAGGTTATAAAATGGAAATATCTTGAGGACACCCCATTGCCTTCTCTGCTTCCTTGGAACAAATGGTCACCCTTGCTACTCGGGCCAAAGCAAGGAGAGACGGCATTGCCCAGGAGCCACTGCACAAGCGAACCATGGCAACCCAGGAACAGAAAGTCTGTTATCAGCTACAGAAACCACCCATGGAACCGGAAAGCACCAGGAGAACCTGATGGGTGAGGTTTCTAGTGTCTCACGTGTGGACAAAGATACCTACAGTTCGGAGTCCTAGGCAGGTATGAGGATGGAGCAGGGTGGGCAAAATGATATGGATAGGACTGGATATGTGGCCAGTTGTAGGAATGGCAGGAATGAGTAAGTGAAGATACAAATATGTGTACTAGGTGGTCCCGTGTTATGACAGCCAGGCCAGCCTCTTGGAGGATTACAGTTTCAATAACAGCCTTGTCTATTGTGTCTGAAGTCTAGACTTGTGATTGAACACGAGGCCTTCCAGCCCGAGCCAAGCTAGCTCAGACCCAGCCATGTACCCACTTGCACAATTGAGAGATTTAGCAAATGTTCATTGTCTGCCACTATTTAAGGTTTGTAATACAACAAATGCTGATACAAATGGGAATATATACCAGTAGGCAATTATATAAATCTCATAAAAACAGTATGTATGATAAACATGATAAAAATTAAGCTTGATATTTATAAGTAGAAAAATATCAAAATATTCTGCAAATGCCACACTGCCTGCCTGGCAAGTGCAAGGTCCTAAGTTCAATTCCTGGTTCCAAAAAAAAAAAAAAGTGCACAGTACAAATCTATAAAGAAATTATAAACACATACAATTCAAATTTCTCAATGTATATAAAGGAGTTTTGGTTATCTTTTGGGTTTGGGTCCCAAAATAGAGGGATATCAAAGTTGGCATATTTCTATTCTCAGTGGTTTGAATTTATGTTCTCATTATCTCCTGGTTGATTTAAAATTCAACTGTATAAATAAAAAGAAAATAAAATTCAGCTGTGTATTCCTAGCCTCAGGAAACCTTTCCTTCTCTTCTACTATATCAAAGGCTTCATTCTTCCTATTCTGTAGTTTCATACCATTAAGCACATTGTCTGATAACTGCCTACTTTTTTGTGTGACTTCCTTACTATATTGTGTGCTTCTGTGTATCAGGAACTATATTTAAAACTTCTTGGAAGCTTGAATCTGCCTACCCCTATAATGTGCCTTTTTATTACATAATGAAAAGTCCATTCAGGTTCCAACAACAACAACAAAAAAATACTTGCAAAGAAACAATAGAGTCTTTAATACTCACAAAAGAAAGTAGTCAGTAAAACTCTCAGTGGGCTCTGATGATGGAAAAAGCAGACAATGGCTTCAGAGCCAGAATAAGTGTACTCAAAGACCTAAAAAAACCCATGTTGAAAGCTTTAAAGAAAAATGTGAGGATGATATCCCAATAGATAGAAAAATCTCAATAAGACATAGACAACATGATAAAGAATCCAATAGAAATGTTGTTGAAATAACAAATAAAAAACTTACGTGACAGATTAACCAGCAGATTGCAGTGTTAGAAAAAGGGATGCATGAACTTCAAGAACAAAAGGAATTATCCAATGTAAGTAATCGAGAAAAATACTAGGGAAAAATGAGGAACTTTAAATATGATTTTATATATAGTGAAAATCACAGGAAGAAAGATAAAAAGGGGTAAGAAGGAAAGAAAAATGGCCTCCTGAACCTGGTAAAAAAAGTACATACCAGAAAACCTTTAGCTAACAACATATTTAAATAGTGAGGGGGCAGGTGAGATAGCTCAGCAGCATAAGCGCCTGCCTGGCAAGAGCGAGGTCCTGAGTTCGACTCCTGGTACCCACATACAAAAAAAAGGGGCGGTGATATTGCTCAGCAGCACGGTCACCTGCTGGCACGCGAGGTCCTGAGTTTGACCCCCAGTACCCACAAAAATAAATAAATAAATAAATAAATTGTGAACGATTGGATGCATTTGTGCTGAAACTCCAACCATGGCAAAGATGTCCACACTCACTGTTCTTATTAATACAGAAGGGCTCCTATCCAGTGCAGTAGAGTAAGAAAAGGATAGGAAAGCATTGGAACAGCAGTCTACAAAATGAGGTGTGAGTTTAGCAACATCAAAGGGTAGTAGGTCAACACACACACACACACACACACACACACCTTATTTCTAAAAGGTAATGAGAACGGGAAACTATGAGCACAGGAACATTTACAATAGCCTCCTAATTATGATATACTTATGTATATCTTCTACAACATATAAGATGTGCATGCTGTAAATCAAAAAACACTGATTAAAAAAAACCCAGCAGGTATGGTGGCACAGGCCTTTAAGTCTAGCATTCAGGAGTCTGAGGCAAGAGGATCTCCAATAGTTTGAGGCCAGGCTGAATTACATGGCAAGACCCTATCTCAAAAACAAACAAACAACAAAAAAAAAACAAAAAACAAAAAAAAAACCACTTTTTTTTAAAACAAAGAAAATTAATCAAATGGAGAGACAGCATAGCCCTAAGACTCAACACAGTAAAGATGACAAATCAGCCATTTTCACGTATACATTTAATGCGACCTCAATAAAACTCCCAAGGAAGTTTTTGGAGATACAGAAAGGCTTATTCCAAATTTTATATATAAAGGCAAATGATTTCCTTTTCACAAATTTGAAGAGAAAAATAAATCCAGAAGAGTGTGACTTTTGATTTTAGGACTATAATCACTTCAGTGTTTTACTATTGGAACTACAGACATACTCATCAATGGAATAAAAGAAAAAGTCAAGAAATAAAAGAATGGATAAGAGATTTTTACACAGTCAATTTAATGGAAAAATGACAATATTTTCAATACAGAGCAGTAAACCAACTGGACAACTATAGGCAAAAGAAAACAAACTTTAAACCTCACCCCATACACAAAACCTAACTCAAAGTAGGTCAGATTTAAATTGTAAAAGTGAAACTATATTTCTTTGTAAAAAGATGTGGGGCAAAGTAATCATGATTCAAGTAGCCAAGGACTATTTAAGCTGTGACACCAGAATCACAATTCATGAAAGAAAAAAATGGGAATTTGGACTTCATGATAATTAAAATACTGCCTTATGAGGAAAAAAAGTCCCATCTGGGGAAAATATTGACAAATAATCTGTCTGATACAACTTATATCAGAAGTTGGGTACGGTGGTGCAGACATAAAATTCCAGCACTTGGGAGGCTAAGGCAAGAGGATTATGGTTTCAAAGCAGCCTGATTTACATAGAAAATTCAAGGCTAGTGTACATAGAGAATCTGCCTCAAATCCAAACAAAACAAAATAAAATAAAAGCTTGCATCCAGCATACATAAAGAGTTTACTAAATACCATTCTAAGAAAACAAACATTTCAGTTGAAAAATGGGTATGAGATCTGAATACACACTTCACCCATAGATTTATTTAGATGGCAAATATCACACAAAAAACTACCACTATCAAAATAACCATTAGAGAAGTTGGACAAAGCTTAGAGGCAGAGGGCTTGCTTAACATGTGTGAAGTCCTAGGTTCAAGCCCCAGCAACTCCCCAAAAATAACCCAAATTAAAAAAAAGAGAGAGAGAGAGAAATGTAGATGAAGGTCTACAGTGAAATCCCACCACACCCTTAATACTATAGCTAAAATAAAATATACTGATAGTAGCAAGTGTTGACAATGTAGAGCTTTCAAATCTGTCATATTTTGCTAGGGGGAAATGAAAATAGAAAAGCCAGTGTAAAAATAGTTGGTCAGTTTCTTATAAAGTTAAACATATAGTTACCATATGACTTACGAATCAAACTTCTCAGTAATTATCTTAGAGAAATGAAAGAAACTGAGTTACACAAACCCTATGTACAAGAATGTTCATATCATCCTTATTTGTAACACCAAAAACACAGAAACAACCCTGATGTCCTTCAGTGGGTAAACAGATGAATAAACTGTGGTGTATCCATATCATACATTACCACTCACCAGTTAAAAATAAAAAAGGATATACTGAACAACTTGGATGGAGCTTAGGTTAATTTGTTTAAGGTCTAATAGCCAAGCTCAAAAAGATATATAATGTATGATTTCATTTTCATAAAAGTCTGTGAATGACAGAATTATAAAGGTGAACAGCTCTGTGATTGCTAAGAGTTAGAGTTGGAGAAATGGTGCAACTAAGCAGAGTACCATGAAAGAGTTTGCGTTGATGCAAACCTACTGAATCTTTTTTTGTTGTGGTTACATGAACCTTTATATGTGATAAAATGTCTCTAAACTACATAGAGACTACATTTTTTTAAAAAAGTGAGTGCATGTAAAAATGTGTGAGATCCAACTAAATTCTGTAGTTAACAGAATTGTAATAATTTTCTTTTCCTGTATTTGATAATGAACTATGATTTTGCAAGGTATTATCTTTGGGAGAAGCTGGGTTAAGGGCATTCAGAAGTCTGGATTATTTTGGTAAGATTTTATGAATATAAATTTATTTCAAAATAAGAATGTATAAAAACATTGAGTTTATATTGATTTCATAAACCACCTGATGCTATTTATACTTTGTTGAATATATCCAAACATGTCCAGTTACAGTCATAAATCAAATATATTCCATTCTGAAGTATTTCAAGTATTCTAAAATAATAAATAAACTTAGAATCAAAGAATCTACAAGTTAGTCATATAAATAAATGAGACAAGCATAGAATATGCCTGCATTGCATAGTTCAAAATTTAATCCATGATGACAGGAACCACCATAACTTAAAATTTGTAAAATCAATGACAAGGCAACTAGAAATATGGCTCGAGTTATCTTGTCTCCAAGTATTCATGTAGTATATTATCTGTGAAAGACAAAAATGTAACCAAAGGCTCTCATTTGCCATTTTGCTAGGGCCTCTTTCCATGATTAACTTCTCTGAATAATTTGCTAAAGGTCTTCCACATTGAACTTATTCATGAATTTCATTTCTGCTTGATTTCCTAGAAAATTATAAGACAAATATATTACTGGAAACCCTGCTGTTGTATTTCTGTAGTGTGAACTCTCAATCTATAAAGGTCTTAATTTTTGGACAAAGACTTTCCCATAATTATCACAGTTCTATCAGCTAATACTTCATCTATGACCTATGATGATCATTTATGATAGGGCCTGTCATACCCCTGAAGGCTTTCCTACTCTGTCTCATTCATGGACTTTTTCTAAGCACTATATACACTTTTTAGACATAAAATGTCCTGAAATATTTTTACTAATGCTGACTGTATCAAAGTTGTTTTATACATGTTTTCTTTGAAAACATGAGGTAATTAATCCCTATGTATACCACCACATGCTCTGCCTTCAGAATATTCTTTGCAGATACTGTATGTCAAAGGCCTATACTTAGCAAGGGACTTTCCCCAAATCGCTCCTTTTGAATTCTCTTGTGTTCTACAAGGATTGACAAGTGGGCAAAAGATTTTCCACAATCTCTACATCCATAGGACCTCTTTCCTGTATGTTTCCTTGGATGAACATTGAGTCCTGACATTGTAGTGAAGGCTTTCCCACATTCACTGCATACATATGGTTTCTGTCCTGTGTGAGTTCGTTGATGTACATCAGGTGGCTCTTCACAGTGAAGACTTTTTGACATTGAGTGCATATATAAGGCTTCTCTCCTGTATGTGTTCGCTGGTATCTGATGAGAGGGCTATTCACCTTTTCCACATTCATTTCATTTACATGGTTTCTCTCCAGTGTGAGTTTGCTGACGTATAATGAGACGGTACGTCATGGAAAAGCCTTTCCACATTCAATGCATGTATACAATTTCTATTCTGTATAAGTTTATTGATGAGTGATAAGACTGTTCTTCAAAATAAAGCCTTTCCACATTTATTGTATATAAAGTGTTCCTCACCAGTATGAGTTCGGTGATGTACAGTCAGGCATCTCTTCTCAATGAAGCCTTTTCCACATTCACTACATATATAAGGTTCCTCTCCTGTATGAGTTTTCTGATTTGTACTGAGACTAAACTTTGTAGAGAAGGCTTTCCCACACATGCTGCATCCATAGGGTTTCTCTCCCATATGAGTTTGATGATGATAAAGGAGTTGACACTTTTTGATGAAGGCTTTCTCATATTCACTCCATGTGTAATGTTTCTCTCCCAGATGAATTTTTTGATGCATATTAAACTGTGATTTCTTGAGGTAGGTTTGGTCACATGCCGTGCATTCATGCAGTTGCAGCTTCTCTGATATTCTGTTAGCCAGGATTTTCTGGAGAAAGCTTTCCCACATATATTTCATTATGAGGTTTTTCTCCTGCATGAACTCTTTGATGATTTGTGAACTGAGACGCCTTTATGGAGGATTTCCCACATTCACTGCATACATATACTTTCTCTGTGATGTGAGTTCTCTGTTGCTTCATGTCCTGAGACTTCTTGTTGGTGGGTTTTGCACTTATGGTTTATTTAGTTTCTGTATAAAATTTTTTATGGCTACATGGAAAAGGGATTTCCCATTTACACTACACTCAACAGAGTTCTTTAAATCACAGCTTCTGTTCTGGTTTTCAAAATTTAAATTTGATTTTAAAGGTTTTCCACAGAAGTCAAACACATTTTTTAAATGAAAAATAACCTTTGCTTTGATTAAAAGTATCACTGAATGGTTTGCGTCCATGGCATTGTTTCATACTCTTCTTAATGCTTTTTCAAGTGATGCTTCAAAGGATCATCAACTGTTCTAGTTTCTAGGAAGAGAAAAGACAGTGAATCCTTCCATCATCTTGCTTTGGAATAAAACTATATTTGTTTTGTTTTGTTGAGCAAGTCCTCATTGTGTAGTTCAGGCTGGTCTTGAACTCATTATGTAGCCCAGGCCAGCCTTGAGCTCATAATGATTCTCATGCCTCAGCCTCCCAAGTGCTGGGATTATAGGTGTGCACCACCACACCCAGCTAGAATAAAACTTAAAAAAAATCTTGGTGTGAAATGACTCTTAGTGATAACTATTTATCAATATAAGAGAAATTCCAGCAGACATAGTGACACATGCCTCTAATCTCAGCTACATTGGAGGCTATAGCAGGAAGATCACAAGTTTAAGGCCAGCCTGGGCAATTTAGCAAGACCCTGTCCCAAAATAAAATTTTGAAAAGAACTTAGGACACAGCTCAGTGGCAGAGCATATGCTTAGCACACACAGTGCCTTATGTTCAATCCCAAGTATCACACACACATCAAACACAAAATTTAAAAATTTGATGTATAAATATCCCACCTTATCTCTTGCATATTGGCAAAACACAGTAATATAGAAATATTAAAAGGTAAAAGCAGTCTGTAAATGGGAAGGGAGCCAAGAGATAGAGAAGTAGGGAGCAAGGGGCAGAAGAGGAAGGGAAGAGAAAGTCAAAAGAATTAGAATGTGTTATGTGCATGTACCAACTCCCCACAATGAATGTAATCCAAACTTATACTAATAAAAATTTAAAAATTAAAAGGAGTAAGTATGCAAATTAAACTAAATAAATTATCTAGCTTTAAATTACCTATTTCTGTCTATATACTCACTACATTTACCTCTTAATGTACTTTCCAAATAGGTCTTTACAAAATTTACAAATATAAACAGGCTACTTTTAGCAGGGAAGTCCAGGATTTGGCAGGACATTTGACCTTAGGAGTTGGAAACACACCAGACCACACAGGGCTACATTTGTTTACAGACATTCATTGTTTAGTAACCGAGTTCTGTTCCTGGGACTAGATTGTTAAGTTGTAAGAGCAAAGTTACCAAATAACAAACTTATAGAAATTTCATAGCAAAAATTAAAAATCAATTAGTGGCTTCTGCCTAAGCTCATGCTGCCTGTCATATAATTAGACTCAGCTCGTCTTGACTGTCTGTGTCCAGCTGCAGTTTCTAGATAATGTGCGGGATCAGCCTGAGTCCAGTTGTGATGTCTCTATTCTCCTCCCCAAAAGGATATGTTGATAGCTTCCAGCTTGCTTCAAGGACTTTGGGCCCAGAGCAGACCCGCCTGCTCAAGGACACATTGAACTTTACCTGCTCAGCTCAGACCCCCTCCTCTCCTACCCAGAATATTATAAACAATTCCTTATAAGTAAGAATATTTAGAATAAGCTTACCTGGTAACCCATGATGTCATTCATGTAACCAATCATGTAATAACCTGTAATCAGCTTGTACTTCCTGCTTGCTAAAATGTATTTAAACTGCACTCTAAATTGACTCAAGGCTGGTGATTTGGACTTGCTTCCCACTAGCCCGCTGGCGCCACAATAAAGTCACTTTCCACCCTCCTCGGTGTGGAGCATTTTCCTTTTGGTCCTCGTTTGTTTCTCATCCGCAACAAAATGAATTTGTCGCTAAATGAGGAATTATATATAGTAACATTCAGAACAAAGAAATGGTCAAAGGAAACTCCAAGCTGATGACTTTGCTTTTATTTGCATAACTCTTACGTGCAGTACTATAATATATAACAGAACATAAAACTACAGTATTGTACACACAGTACAATCAGCAAAACTTACAGTATTGTATAAACAAGGTGTACTGTACCAAAAAAATACATTGAGATGGGCATGGTGGTGCACACCTGTAATCCCAGCACTCAGGAGGCTGAGGCAGGAGGATTGCCACAAGTTCAAGCCCAGCTTCCACTACAAAGCAAAACCCTGTCTCAAAAAAAAATTGAGGTTCTATAAAAAAGATATACAGAACCATATAAAAAAACAGGTCATAAATCCAAGGGTGGGTCATTAGGTCCAAATAGACCCCCTTGGTTGTATGAACAGTCATTACGCAGGTAGGTTATTAAACAAGGAATGTTTGTACTTGACAAATATTTGTTGAATGATAGTTATGTGTAAGTTATATGTATAGTTACTGTGCTCATGTCTGGAATATACAAACATATGCCTTTTTCATGGAGGTTTAATTCTATTTGTGGAAAAAAATTAAACAGGAAAGCAAAGAAATAAAGAAGGTAATTAAAGTTTGTGAAATACAGTTAAAAGAGCAATAGAGATTTAGAAGTTGGAGCAAATCAGGACACCGATAAAGAAAGAAAAGCCAAAATTCACCAATAGCTTCAATGGGAGGAATGGGAAAGGATAAATGAAAGTGAGGATTTAAAGATTATTCCAAAAATTGCATGGCTTCAGCCACTGGTGAGGAAGGGAGGGGAGGCCCATGATGAAATAAGAAATATTATTGAAGTCTCAAATGAAGAGCAAATCTAGCATATAACATAAAATGTGAAATTTCAGATGACTACTACCTATCCAAGTAAAAACATGACAAAATTGGCTGAATATAAAATATTGAAAAAGATCTTATCCGGAAATAGCAATGTGGCTGTCATCAACATATACTACTATTCTAAGCGAGTGAGATTGTATTTGAAAACATAGAACAAATGAAAGTACAGCCACAGGGCCTAGACTTTCCACTGTATAGAATATTACAGAATATTCTTCCCAACATAGAGAATTCCAACATATAGAATATTATAATCTGTTAATATTGGGGACCACAAATTATAAATTGAGCCTAGGGCCTGGAGGCCTTAATGGTCCCGTGATGCTGTGATGGTCCAGGGCAAGATTACACCAGAAGATCACTGCCACCCTCTGAGTCATCCAAACTGACCCTCATCAACATAAGATCCTCATCACTTTATACTCACCGCTGCCCTCTGAGTCATCCAATACGCCCTCTGATTATTGTGTGCCCCAAATAAATAGTGGCTGGCTCGGAGTGTCATTGTCTCTGCCCATCCTGGGGCACTGACCTCCCAGCCCCCCTTTTATGAATTACTAAATTTGTTTTCTCTTCATTCTTCACCGCACCCCTCATACAGGCAGTTGGGGATCTTGGCCAGGTCCCTGATATGTTAAGCCCACAAAAATAAACTAAATACTGACTATTGTAATAGGTGTACATCTGGAGAGCTCTATATGAATCAACACCCGAGTGATGAGTAAAGATGTGAGATCCACTTCAACATTGCTAATGAAAGAGACTAAACATTTTCAAAACCCCCTGTAAAAAAAGGGCACCAATCTCAACTTTTTTCTTTTTTCTTTCTTTTCTTTCTTTTCTTGCTGTTTATGATACTAGGAATCGTACAGCCTTACACATGCTTTACACTGAGCTACTCCCCCCTCCAGGCTCTGACCCTGTTATGGTTCATGTCTGGATGCCCCCAAAGCCTCATGCAGTCATGTGGGGTGGGCTTTTCAGAGGCGGCTGAATCTAGAGTTTGTGATTGATTCATGGTCCAATGCTGGGACTAAGGGTGGCAGTGCTACACCCGCCCTAGGGTGGGTAGACTGTATACAATATAAGAGACAGAAAGAGACTTGTCTCTTTCTCTCTGGTTGCTTTTGCTGTCTTCCACTGCCATGAACAAGAGTTCATATGCCACCCTGTTTTGGAGCCAGCCAATTATGGACTGAAACCTCCATGAACTGTGAGCTAAATAAACCTTTCCCCTTTTAACTTGGGTGTTGGGTATATTGTCTCAGCAATGAGAAAATTAACTAAGACAGACCCCCAAATTAGATGAAAGATTCTACAGTCAAGATTCAAACTAGTGGGCCGGTGAGATGGCTCAGCGGCTTAAGCACCTGCCCGGCAAGCGCGAGGGCCAGAGTTCGACTCCCAGAACCCACGTACGAAAAAGGGGCCGGTGATATCGCTCAGCGGCACAGGCGCCTGCTGGCGCGCGAAGTCCTGAGGTCGACCCCCCGGTACCCACAAAAAGAAAAAAGATTCAAACTAGTGGCCTACCTAGGTCATACTCTCCTATGCTCCTAGAGAAAGAAGGAGCAATGATGTGCAGTGAAGTGTTAGCGGGCTTGGGTTATGCCATCCTTGCACATTCTAAAGAATGCACTGGCCTTGACTAGCTCTTGAAAATAAGCCCTGAGCCTCTGGAATATCTGACTGACAAGAGTGCCCATTTATGCCCAAGGCTTTGGGCATACAGTACAGTTCATGGTAGCACTGTGATTTATGGGAGACACCTGTTTGTATGCCTGAGGCTTCAGCCCACATATTTTCACTCTGAGCAGCTAGAGACAGCTGGCTTAGATGAGCCTCCTTAGCTGGCAACACTTCACACAAATTGTCAGATTGTTGCTGAAAAAGTTCAGTACCAGCTGTGGAACTCCAATAGTGAAAGAAAACCGAAGCTTGTACCTAGTTTCTCCTGGTTACACACCTTTGATCTTTGAAGATTTAATTTGTTTTCAATTGCAGCGCTGGGGATCAAACCCAGGGCCTCAGACATGCTATGCATGCAATCTACCAATGATCCATGCCCCCAAACTTAATAATTTTAATTTCTACCAATTCACTGTCACAAATTATAACCAGAGTTAAGGTCCACCTTTTATATGTAGACAAAATAATCCACTTTTGAAAGTAGCGATGTCATGCCACTCTTCGCACAAAACTTCCCCAACTCATTTGGAAGATGAAAGGTCACTGAAACTTCCCCATTTCCTGGCACCTCAACAATTCATAAAAGTGGATAGAGCTTACACCAGGCAAAAACGGAGTGTAGTAAAGCCTTTCAGCAGCTTCAGTAGGAAATTAAGAGGGCAATCACAGTATCACTTTGCACAAATGGCCCAGTAGATGCCCATCACCTTGCAAGAAGTTAAGGTATACGTACAGCACAAAGTGCCTTGAAGAGACTTTCAACACCGAACAGGGTGTGGAGAAGCTCTGAAGATAAAGGTGTGCTAGTCACAGACTAGGAATGAAAGCACAGCAAAGCAGACTCAGGTGAGAGGCAGGAGGGACAGATCACAAAGGGCATGGCTATCGGAGACTGGGCCTGGCCTCCAATCTCCTAAAACAAGCTACAGTAAGGCTTAAATAAGAGATGATGTAATATGGCTTTGTTGGGGAGTCCAGGAAGGTCAGAAGTCTCTAGGAATTAAGACCAGTGTTATGGTTTGTGTCTAGATGTCCCCCCAAAGCCTCATGCAGTTTTAGATGGGGCCTTTTTGGGAGTAGCTGGATCTAGAGTGTGTGACTGATTCATAGTGCAATGCTGGGATTAAGGGTGGGTGACTGCTGGATCAGTCCACTGATTGGATTGGCACTGCCCTAATCCCCGTAGACTGGATGCAGTATAAGGGCATAAAGAGCTCTCTCTCTCGCTTATTGCTTTTGCTGTTTTCCTCCACCATGAACTGTTGCCCCTCTGCCATGTGCCACCCTGCTTCAGAGCCAGCTGGTTATGAACTGAAACCTCTACAAACTGTGAGCGAAACCTTTCCCCCTTTAACTATGGGTGCTGGGTATTTTGTCTCAGCAATGAGAGAAAAGTAAGGCAACCAGACACCTCCAAACAGCCAGTATTTATTGGATTTCAAAGCAGTGGGTGTATAGAGAAGTGCAGGGCACATCTGAGACAAAAATAATCATGAAAATAATCAGGGCCTTGAGAAGTTAGAACCAAGGCAGTAAATTTTGCTAATTAAGAGAACTGTTTGATCTCTAAGGTTGGCAGTTTATTGCTCTGGAATGCGGAATGTCAGCAGCTTTCAGCTGCAGCATTTCTTTAGAGACTGAATACGAGCTTTACCAACACAGCCAGAGGTCCCCTTGCGGTCAGCAACTTAACACTTAAACAGCCCAGTGCCCAACACACAGTTCAGTTCAGTGCCCAAGGGGAAGGGCAAACCAGAGGGGGGGTGGGGCTTTTCTTTGGGCTGAGTGAAACCAAAGAAGAAGGCAGAACTCAGGGCCAACAGCCAGAAATTTAGGTACCAATTAGGGAAGAAAAAAAACAAAACAAAACAATAATCTTGTTACACTATGTGTGTCAAACGCTTGTAGGATCTTCAAGACATAGTATTGAAAGCCTAAATATGGGTCCTGTTAAATCTCTCATATAATTGTATTGAAAGAGTGAAAGAAAACACCTGTATATGAGTGTGTGAGGTTACATATATTATATGTGAGAGATATATATATATATAAAATGCCACGTCTCGCACAGCTCTCAAAGTTCCTGGGGGGAAGGACGGTGAGAGGATGGAGAAAGAAAGATAAGAGACAAAAAGCTGAGGTCAGGTGGAGCCCTCTCGCCTGATGGGAGGAAAGGAACTGCTCAACCAAAGCAGTGCATTTATTTATTCATTTAGCAAGTTAATGTCACGGATACCTCTTTGCCTAGCAACCCATTGCTTGGATTGCCTTGGGGCTAGGTGTTCTCTGGGCTGGAACAGCTTGTTTACATAGCCCACTTTGGCTGCTGTTTTCCAGTGGGCCTTGCCTCACCCCCACACGTGTGGTCAATTTCCAGCTTCAGCCACTTCCCACAGTATGATAGAGAGAATGTGGAAAAGACGTCTCCTAAACTGATGGTGGGAATAGAAAAGGATAATCTGTTGGGGACCATAAATTATAAATTAAAGGTAGAATCCGTCTTAGGCCCATGCTTGCCCTGCCTTGTGGGCCAATTTGGAAAGCAGAAACTCCCACCTTCTCCTGGCCACCGCTGAGATCTCAATGGTCCTTGATGCTGTGGCATCACAGGGCAGGGCGAGCGCTGCTGAGGACAATACAGAGGGCAATAGTACCCAGGTGTGGGAAAGGATCTTGTTTCCTTCGTGATGTTAAACTTGTTCATTCCACTACTACTTCAAAGCTGTTCTGGGAAAAATACCCTCCCCCTCCTCCTGCACTTCTCACCGGAAAAAATAAAAGTGGGCCAGCCGAAAAGGTCTTTGTCTTTGTCCATCCTGAAGCACTGACCTCCCAGTCCCCCTTTTAAGCATTACTAAACTTGTTCCTGTTGTTTTCATCTTTCACCATACGCCTCATACAGGCAGTTGGGGATCTAAGCCAGGTCCCGGCAGTAATCAACTCTGGAAAAGTTCAGCAAATGTATGTTAGTGCAGACTGCTTAAATTGAGGGGCTCAGTTCCAGAAGCCTGCCTCCGTTTCAAATGCCAGCCAGTCAGGCCGGCTATACTTCTAATCAGGGGTTCCCACGACCTTCTCCTCATATTCAGTAATTTGCTGAAATGGCTCACCAAACTCAGGAAAACACATTATTTACATTTGCTGATTATAAATGACAAAAATGAATACCAGACCAAAAGGTACATAGTTCTGCAAAGATACAGAACTCAAAAGCCTCTGTTCCCCTGGAGTTGGGTTGTGAGACCCTACCAGCACAGATATTTTCACCAAGTTGGAAGCTCTGTCTCATTGTCAGGAATTCAGTTTCCTGACTCTCCTCTCCAGGATTCTACCCTGTAATCATTTGATCTTCCTGGTGACCAGCCTCACTTTATATCACCTCATTAGCATAAACTCAGGTATAATCAAAAGGACCACATCATGAATAAAAACATGCTATCACTTATGAAATTTCAAAGATTTTAGCTCTACACTGTGAAGCAGAGACAAAGACCAAATACATTTATTACACCATAAATGTACATAACAATAAAAAACTAATCAGTAATGTGGAGAGACTACTTTATAGAATTACGGAATTAGAGCTAAGGGTATAGCTCAGTGGTGGAGCACTTTCCTAACATACTGGACAGCCCTGTTTGATCCCTGGCACCACATAAATAAGTAGAATTACTGGCAATGCAACTAGAAATGAGATTCAAGGCAGCCTATCCGAAAATTCACATCAGGTGTGTGATCTGATATATAATGTCGTTAGACCCGTAACAAAAAGCATTTAAACATTGATCATTTTCACCAGACTTCATTCCTTTTCATTCCTCCATGATTTCTGATATTCTGCTAATACTACACCACACTACCACATTCAGTTGTATTTTCTACTTGATTTCCTGACAAATGATGAGATAGAATGTATTACCAAAATTCTGCCATATATATTGTCATCTTGGGATGGAAATATAAACTCAGTGGGATTTCCAACACAGAAAAAAGTGTATATATACACATGTATGTGTGTATTTTTTTTCCTCCAATACTACCTTCTCAATTTCCAGTGTAAACTCCAACACTTATAGAAGTTTTATTGCAGGGTAGAGGATTTGGCATAGTCACTGTATTTCTGTCAACAATGAGGTCATAAATAATCTATGAACCTTGATAATAAAATCCACCTTCTCACAAAAGGCTTTCCTAGTTTCTGCACTTACAGAATTTGTCTTACTGCACACTTTTCATACATGAGCTAGAAATTTTGCTCAGGGCACATCCACATTGAATGTATCAGAGTTTAGCCAACACATTTGACAAAAAATATGTGGTAAAAGACCACCAAAGGCACTATCAATATTTATTGTAACTAGATTTATCTCCTGGGCAAATTCTTTACTCTCCTAAGAGCACACATTTGACAGTCAGCAGAACCATGATTACATTCCAATCTGCTAGAATCACATTGTTGTTTAATAAAGTCAGAGTTGCCAAAGAAGTCATTTCCAGTCTGCAAGAACAGTGTTTTTGTTCTACATTAATTCACTTCTACATAATAAGCTGTGACTCTCTGTTAAAGGAATTTTCAACTTGACTGTATCTACCCATTTCTCTTGTGTGCTTTTTCTTATGTTTAACAAGGTTTGACAAGTGGGAGAAGACTTTCTCACAATCACTGCATCCATATGGTCTCTCTCCTGTGTGAGTTCTTTGATGTACATCGAGCACAGACTTGTTAGTGAAGGCTTTTCCACATCCATTACACTCATAAGGCTTCTCTCCTGTGTGAATTCTCTGATGGGTAATGAGACCATATTTGTGGGAATAGGATTTTCCACTCAGTAGATATGAAGGGAGTCTTTCTTGTGTGACACTTCTGTTGTATTAGGCATACTTTCTGGCTGAAGGCTTTCCCACATTTGTTGCTTCTCTCCTGTATGAGTTTGTTCATGTATAACAAGAGTGCACTTTGTTGTGAAGACTTTCCCACATTCATTGCATATATAGGATTTTTCCCTCATATGAGATCTCTGATGTACAGTAAGATTGCTCTTTACAGTAAAGCTTTTTCCACATTCATTGCAAACATAGGGTTTCTTGCCAGTAGGGGTTTGCTGATGTACAAGATAGCGCTTCAGGGTGAAGCTTTTCCCACATTCACTACATATATAAGGTTTCTCCCCTGTATGAGTTTGCTGATGAACAATAAGGTTGTTCTTCACGGTGAAGCCTTTTGCACATTCACTGCATACATAAGGTTTCTCTCCACTATAAGTTCGCTCATGAGCAACTAAGTAGTGCTTCAGTGAAAAGCCCTTTCCACACTCACTGCATATATAGCATTTCTCTCCCATTTGAGTTTGCTGATTTACAATGAGATGGTTCTGCAGAGTATGGCCTTTTCTACAATCACTGAGTATATACAGCTTGTCTCTTGTGTGAGTTTTCTGAAGCTTATGGAACATGATACTTCTGGACAATTTCTCACATTAACCACTTCCATGGTTTTCTCCCACCGGACTGCTCTGCTGGTCAACGAGCTGAGACTTTCTGATGGTTTTCTCACCTTCAGTGCATGCTTGGGATTTCTCACTTTTTGGAGTCTTCTGATCCTTGAAGACTTGAAACTTAGTGCTTCTGCATTTTGCACTTTCATAGAATTTCATTTCAGTATACAAATGTTCATCTTTATCATAAGGGAGGATTTTCTCACATCCGTTAAACTCAACAGAGTTATTCAGTTCATGAGTTCTCTTCTGGTTAACAAAACTCAATCTTGATTTTAAAACTTTTCTACATGAGTCAAACATATGATTTTGCATCATAAGAAAATGTGTTTTGCTCAGATGAAAAATATTTCTAGATGCATTCTGTTCACTGCATTGGAACACACTCTTGAGAAATTTTTGCTTTTGAATGTATTTTTGAAGATGACTGTCAACCTTCTTGATTCCTACAAAAGGAAAGAAGAAGATATTCCATGAGAATGGTATGGAATAACAATGCTTAGAAGATGATTTGGTAGAGGCTGGCTCTTTTTTGTGAAATGAATGATTCCAGCATTAAAAAAAGTAATAAAAATATAACATGAAATAAACTAGGAATAGATCCAAGGATAGATAAGTGGTACATATTTAAAACTAAATACCTAAAAAATCCAAAACATTTTCATATAGGAGCTGAATATGTGGAGAAGCTGTTTATGTATCCTCAAATGCTTCACAGCAGCGATACCACCCTCTAATGAAAAGAAGATGAATTCTATAATCAGTCCCCTTGCTGGTTTTCATTAACTGCTTTGGCTTGAATGCATTCCCCCAAAAACCAATTTGGTTTTGCTTGCAAAACTCTCTCCAATGTAATAGTATTAAGAGGTTGGACCTTTGAAAGGTAATTAGGCCTTGAGGGCTGGGCTGATGAATGGATGAATGCTGGTACAAAAGGGCTTGATGCTACCAATTCAATCTCTTACTATCTGTCACATAAGATTTCTTGCTCTTCTGCCCTGGGATAATGTAGCATAAATGCCCTGGCAGGTGCAGCGCCCTTGATCTGGGACTTTTCCACTCCCAGAAGTGGAAAATGCACATTTCTTTATAAATTACCCTGTCTCAGGTATTCTTTTATAGCAGCACAAAAGGAACTGAGATACTCACCTGGACAGATTCTAGTCTGGATTTTATCCTCTGTTATCCATGGTTCCTTTCTTTGCTTCAACTTGGAGAATGCTTTGGAACTGATAGCTTGATACCCTATTCATGAGAAAATACGGATAACTTAAACCCACTAATTTGGGGTACAGTATGTCAGATAAAAAATATTTCTCATGTGCACAGTAACAGTTTGTTTTCAGAATAGAAGAGATTATACCACTTTGAAGATCTAACACTTCGGAATACCACAGTGACTACAAAGCTTTCATCAGGTAAGATAGGAAAGGGCAATGTCTGGACACTCTCTAAGTGACACAGAGGAGCTCTCCTTACCCAGGGATACCAGATTATTAAAGTTTTCCAACATCACATCCTGGTATAGGTTCTTCTGAACAGGATGCAGAAGCTGCCACTCCTCCCAGGTAAACTCCACAGCCACATCGTCCAGTGTCAGCAACTCCTATGAGATTAAAGTCCTGTTTAATGTGATATAATTTCCTATTATTATTACAGAAAATGTGTGGAAGAAGTTTTTATAATTTTCACTAATTCCCTGCTTCTATATACCTTTATAAATATATTTTGGTAGGCACAAAAGCCTTTTTTATCTATGTATTCTAGCACTTATTTCTAAACGCTGAACATCTGCAAATGACATCAAAATAAATAAAACATTCCTACATTACCATAGATGTCACAGCTAATATGGCAACTGATCATAAACAGAGTCCATATTCTGAATTCCTAACATAGTGCTTTGCTTTTCATATTTCTTTTTGTTTAGGGGTTTGTTTGTTTGTTTTTGTGGTAGGAGGGATTGAACTGAGGGCCTTCACACTGAGCTACATCTCCAGCTCTTTCTTTCTTTCTTTCTTTCTCTCTCTTTTTCTTTCTTTCTTTCTTTCTTTCTTTCTTTCTTTCTTTCTTTCTTTCTTTCTTTTTTTTTTATTTTGAGACAAGGTCTCACTGTCAGTTGCTCAGGCTGTGCTCAAACTTATAATTGTCCTACATGAGCCTCCCAGTGCTTTTAAATAAATGTAAAATAAAAGAAACCATATAAGATATGTCTAAAGCACAAAAGATCATCATAGTTGATTAGAAGGATTTGCATTAAAGAAGGGTATGGGTAAGAATACTATCACCTGATCACCTCTAAAACCCCATTGAAGAATTTTTTCAAGACCCAAGTAATATAAATTGTGTCACTGAGAAACTATTGTTTTCTCTTGTCAGTCAACATATCATGTAAGCCTCTGTGTTTCTCCAGTTGCAATGGCTGTCAGATGTGGGGAACAGCTGAAGCTGGAAATTGATCACACACGTGGGGGGTGAGGCAAGGCAAGCCAGACAACAAAAAGCAGCCCAGGTGGGCTAGGTAAACAATCTGCTTCAGCCCAGAGAACACCTAGCCCCAAGGCAATCCAAGCAATGGGTTGCTAGGCAAAGTTGTCACGTGACACCAACTTGTTAAATCAATAAATTAACGCACTGCTTTGGCTGAGCAGTTCCTTTCCTCCCATCAGGAGAGAGGGCTCTGCCTGACCTCAGCTTTTTGTCTCTTATCTTTATTTCTCCATCCTCTCGCTGTCCTTCCCTTCAGGAACTTTGAGAGCTGTGCGGGACATGGCAGTCAGAGGTATTAGGCATTAGATATTGGATACCCACAAGATCACATGTTATGTTCCAATATTAGTCATTTAGTAGGACTGCTATGAATAATATATTCCTGATCCCACTTTGCTCTGATTTGGAAATTAGATTCTAATTTCTGCCCATATGCAATTATCCAAATTTTCAACTGTTTTAGTTGAATTGATTATTTTCAGACCACAAGTGCATCAAAAAACAAAGGAAAAATATGATAAAACAAAATCACCTGAGGCTTAATCATTTTATTCTGTACTCAGGAAATGGTGAATAACATGAAGCCTATACTATACAGTATTTGGTGTCTAGGTGTCCAGTTAAAGTTGTCCTCAGAATGATAATAAAGGCTAGGAACTTCCTCTTTTTCCTTCATTCCTTCCCTTGATCTTTCTTAATTCTGGGCAGGACCTGTGGGCTAAAGAGCAAATTAGTTTTTAAGTGTACATTCCCACTGGGTCCAGATGTTTTCACTTTTTCTGTGTATTAAATAAAAGACCCTAGGATTTCTATCTTTTCCATTATTTTGTACCTTGCCACATCCAGCGTAGCTCTTGAAATTCCCGGGGGTAGGATGGTGGAGGATGAAGAAATGAAGATAAGAGTCAGAATGCAGAAAGCTGAGGTCAGGTGGAGCCCTCTCTCCTAATGGGAGGATAGGAACTGCCCAAGGACTGCAGTGTGTTTATTTATACAATCAGCAAGAGGTTGATAACAGGTGAAACCCTTCTCCTAATGGGAGAAAGGACCTGCCTAACAACTTGTTTGTCTGGCTTGCCTCAGGCACTCTGTGTTCTTGGCTGGCCTTGCTTTAGCCCCACATGTGTGATTGATCTCCAGTTCAGCCACTTCCCACAGTACCTAAGAGAGTTTTACACCCCGGAGCAATGAGATTCTCAATGTATGATAGGTACGCCTGTCTTCTGTGGATTGGAAGTTGGCACAACAATTAAGGAAGGGGTAAAAAAGCACAACCAGCAAAGCATAATCCCTCAGAGGCAGGTACATTTCTCAGGTAGTTTAATTTTTGGATGAAGAATATATGGAAGTTTCCAAAGATCGGGACATTAAGTCTTTAAAAAGCACATGTGTTTACACACCTGTAATCCCAGCTATTTAGCAGCCTGATGCAGGAGGATTCCAAATACAAGCCCAGCCCCGGCAACTTAGTGAAAGCTTGTCTAAAATAATAAAAGGGCTGGGGATGTAGCTCAACATCACAGAAAAAGGAAAGCTACAGACCTAAGACAGATCCACATTGAACTTACCAATCTGTATGCCCAATAAATATATTTACTACATGTCAATGCCTCACTTAGAAAAAAAGGAAAAACTTAGTGATAATTATAAAATGGATGTACCTCAAAAATATTATGCTAAATGAAAAAGGCAGCCATGAAAGACTACATATTTTATAATTCTGTTTATATCAAATGTCCAGAAATCACCAATTTAATAAGAAAGATCAGTGATTTCTGTGTGGTTTGTTGTAAGAGGGCTGAGTGCATAGGGGTCCAGAGAAATTTGTGTGGGGCAATGAAAATGTTTTAAAATTGGATTGCAGAAATGACTGCACAACTCTAGAAACACAGTTAAAATCACTAAAATGTATATTTATACTTGGTAAATCTTATTAAATAGCAATAAAACTAAAAATACTCTACTTTTTCTACAGTACTAAAAGAAAGAGGGACATCAAATGAACATGAGAATATAGCTCAACAGTAGAGCACATGCTTAGTATGTGCAAGGTACATATATAATATATATATAACATATGTATACCTATATAATTATATAATCACAAAAAATGTGTCAAGGAAAAAGTTTATCAAGGAATAAATGTAGGCAGAAATGTCTGGAACTCCCTATACCCTCCCAAACAAAACAACCCACAATAAATCTTTTAAATGGGGTGGGAAACTCTTACTGAAACTATAATTGAATAGTTTTGAATATTTTATGTTAACGCTACCCACATCGATTTGAATATATTTGATTTGAGACAGCACACCAGTGGTTTACCAATCTGTGTTGATTACTACTTCAGTTATTAAAAAATGTATAGGGCCGGTGAGACGGCTCAGCGGCTTAAGCGCCTGCCTTGCAAGCGCGAAGGCCCGAGTTCGACTCCCGGAACCCACATACGAAAAAGGGGCCGGTGATATCGCTCAGTGGCACGGGCGCCTGCTGGCGCGCGAGGTCCTGAGGTCGTCCCCCCGGTACCCACAAAAAAAAAAAAAAAAAAAATGTATAAATATCGGGCTGGGGTGTTGCTCAGTAGACGAGCACTTGTCTCGCATGCTCAAGGCCCTGGGTTCAATTCCCAGCACTGCAAACAAATGAAAGCACTGCAAACAAATAAACAATGTAAAAACTGTGTCGTGTTGTTAATTTCTTCAAATTAACTGACAGAATCGATTGCCCTTATGCATACAGCTTACAATTGTAAAAACAGCATTATAAAAAGGTTCTCACTTGGAAACAGAATAGCATATAAGGTAATAAGATGCCTTTATGTGGCTCAACGTGACTCTAGGAGGAAACATCCAAAACAAGTACAGTTACCTTGGAGACAAGAAGAGCAAAACATACCCGTCTAATAATGGACGTATCCCTAGATCACGTCGAACCAAACTAACTTTTGCGGGGACAGTGAGGAGGGAAATAGTGGCAAGTGCAGCCCTCAAGTCGCCCCCAGCATTCTGGGCGTTAAGCCTAAGCCGCCGACGCCCTAGGGTCGGGACCCTGGAGCGCCACGAACACTGAGGCCCCAGGCCCGGAGGGGACAGCGAGGGTCCCCACGGCGGAGGCCCGCGGGCCCGAGCCCACGCCGCGGCCTCTCGGGGTGTCTCCATCTGGCCCATGCCCACCTCCCTCCGTGCCCGCGTCACACGACCCCGACTCCGCCCTTAGCAGAGGAGCCGGACTCACTAGGTCCCGACCTCCGCAGTCCTCCGTCCCGGTTCGCGGTGCTGGCGACACAGAGCGACACGTGCTTCAGTCGGGAGAGGCCACAGCGGTGAGAGGAAACTGCAGCCACTCCGGGACACCTCCGTGCCTTAGAGGAAGGCCGGAGTCCGTACAGCGGAGAAGGTGCTTGGTCACAGAGCCTCCAAAGAGGAGAAAGGGTTGCAAGAGTCAAGGCTTAGGCAGGGTTCAGAGATGACAAAAACAGAGGCATTTTGAAGTCTTACCTTTGGGGACAGCGTAGGAGTGTGAGTATGAGAATGCAACTATCATAGTTCGTGTAGTTCTCAAAAAAAAATTGATTCTACTTATTCAGGTATAGGAGATGTTAATCATAGCAGAATGTAGTAGGTATTCCTTTTTTGAAAGCATCCTAGATCCAGTTTAAAGTTTTCATTCTTTTGACACAATTCAAATTCTAACTTTATTTGATTTTTTAAAGTTTTCTTTTGTATTTAAAAAAACAGTGAGAATGATAGTTGAATACTGTGGTAAAATATGGAACATAAAATATATAGCAATTAAGATTTATTGTCACTAATCAGCTGAGGATTTTTTGCTCAATTTGAATAGAAATCATGAATTGGCAAGGACAGCTCCCTAGATGTCAGGTGCTCAGGGATGCAGTGCCAGCGGTTCTCTGCCCTTGGTGTTACAGCTGTAGTGTTCATGCTGTTGGCAGCTCCTGGCCCCACCTGTCAGCTCCTGAACCGCTGAGGCTCTAGCCTCTTTGGTATCTTTCTAGAGCCCTTACAGTAGCTTCCACTGCTTCTCTGGCGCTCTAGCTCATTGCAGGTCTTTGTTGGTTGCTCCAATCAGCACTGGTTGATGGTTGTTGCTGCTGATCTCTGCTGGTTACTGCTGAGCTCCGCCGATGACCTCTTCAGCGCTACTAGCCACTGCCACTGCTATTGACAGCTTGTTTTGTTGCAGCCTACTCAGCCCACTCTATCTGAGGTAAGAATCATGAGTAGGTAATAGGATCATTCCAGGGAAGCGATATTAAGAACTGTGCTGCAGCACGGGAAGGGTAGTGCACAACAGGGAAGCCCCCTCAACTGACCTGAGTAGTGTGAGGGGGTGCTACTTAGAGCAAGCACACACTGCCCTTGTGGTTTTAGACGCTTCCCAGCCTTTTGAGGACTTCAACAGTAATGGCAGAGGGAAACAGAGTCAAGGACTGGCCACAGGGCACAGTCATCTGGACTGGGCCTGTGTGTTAAGCCTGCTGCAGCCAAGGCAAATATCTCCTGGAGCCACGCCGGAGCGTCTGGGACAGCCACAACAGTTCAGCAGAACTTTTGTACAAGTAGCCACTTGACCGACATCTCCCACCTGGCCTAAAAGTGGCAACGATGACATTGCGACTGCTGCTGCTCTTAAACCATCTCTAGAAAGGTCAGCTGTGCTGTTCATGACTCATCTGAGTGCAGGCTTCCAAGATTTCAGCAGTGGGGCCCACCCCACCCCAACCTTTGCAGTGTTGCGTGTAGTCTTCTGTTCACTCCTCGCGGAGGCAGCAGCAGCACCCAGAACAGCAGGAGCAAAGGAGGGCACTGAAGCTGTCAGCCGAGCTCTGGGTTCTGTCAGCGTGGCCTGGAGGGCAAGAGAAAAAAGCAAAGTAACTCTGTGGTTGGCAGGAAGACCGCTATCCCCAAGGAGTCGAGGGGTAGCATAAGATGTGGTGTGACAGCAGCTGATCATGCCTTTAGGCTGTCAGAGGGAAATGAGAAGGGTTGGGCCTCATTTCTGTTCTATGTTACTCCATTTTCAGTATATGTGATAATGTATTCTTCAGAGGAAAAAATGATTTCTAGAATACTATATGTATTATGGTCTTGTTATTGGAATAAATCATAAACATGTATCTTTGAAATTTGTGACTAAATAGTTTAGATTACATTAGTTATATACTAGTGAGACAAGTTTTAGAAAAAATTCTGATTTTTGCAATTCTTTTAATATCTTGAATCATAATCATGAATTGTAAAAAGGTGTCAATTTCAGAAAAAAAGCTTTAAATGACTAATAAAGAAGTTCATCATATAGTAAATACATAAAAAAAACTAATCTCGTTTTATAAGATAAATATACTGACAAGCATTTGAAAACTTGGGGAGAATATTTTGTTAGCGTTTGACTTTAGATACAATTACAGTGACTTAAAATTTCTTAAGTTTGCTGTATGTTCTAATTTATATACAATAAAATTTTGCCTAATTTCTTGAATATTATGTCCTCTCCATTATGATTAAATTTCAGCCCTGTTCATCTAAACTGCCAACCTCTGAAAAGTACAGCACCTGGTACGCAGTGCTCAGGACAGCCCATCTAGGAACCCTACTGATCAGGGCCGGCAGTGAGCTGATCTTGCTATGGCAGGCTGTGCAGATTCACAGGAGAGAGAGGTTTCAACAGCCTGTCTGGTAAAGCACAGCATCTGATTCTTTGATGGAAAATATCTGCCCCAAATCTACCCTATTACATTGTAGGTATAGCAATGGGAGGAATAATCCAGAATTTAGGGCAGAGATGTTCCGATTTAAGTGTAAATCAGAGTTCTTTTTACCTCTGTTTTGTTTTTGTAGCACTGGGGATTGAAACCAGGGCCTCATGCATGCTAGGTAAGGGCTCTACCACTGGGCTACACCCCAGCCCTCAGAAAGTTCTTTTTAGAAGTGCAGAGTCCTGGGCACCAACCTCAGAAGTTCTAGTTCGGGAGATCTGGAGTATGATTCATAAATTTGCTCTTTTATTTCTCAGAGGATGCTGAGTCAGGGTCCCAGATAAACCCTTAGAAACAATTGCGTGGTGTTCTAGATGTACAAATGCTGTATGACTCTCACAACACTTGAATTTTAGCTCAAATTACATCTGCTAAGAAATACCTGCCCTGAAAATGACTACAGTGCCTCTTCAGTTACAATCTATGGATTTATCAGGCTTTATAGTTCTTCCTAGTGCTAGCCAGAGCTGAATTCTGTTTTGTATTTATTTTACACAGGTTTCCCTCAGCTCCATCAAGGACACCAACCACTTTGCCTGCTTTGTTCATTGATGTATCCCCAAGGTCTACAACAGTGCCTGGCATAGGGCAGAAGTTCAAAAACACTTCTTTTGAAGGATGAAATTACTCAACATGGAGTTGTGGATTGAATTTTGCCACAACGCTATATGGCAAATATCTACTTCTTTAGCTATCAAGGGAAATAATTTTGGCTAGAGAAGATGGAACAATAGCCCTGTTCATATGAAAACTAAGAATATATTTGCCAGCAGACTTGCTCAAAAAGAACTGATAAAGCTCTAATAAAAAAAGAAACATAACATTAGCAATCATCAAATATATGCTTTTGACTTTTAAAAATTGTATTTGATTGTTGAGAGCAAAATTTATACTTTTATCATACACTGTTCTCAGTGGATATAGGTGTTTTGACCATCACCTGCTGTTAGCAAAATGTAAGTTAACATGATCAGTGTGGCTGTAATTCCTATGTTTTGCTGGTGGGCAGCTCTCAACCACCGGTGTTACATGCATGATTCTCCCATTGAGCGGCATGGGCCAGTCCTATTGGGTGGCCACCCAATGGGACAGTCATGCACGTACTACCAGTGATTCAAGCCAGTGGGAATGTGTTAAGACAATGATTATATACATCATATTAGATCTTAATAGGAAGGCTAAGATAGTGCCAATTGCTAGAAAGGTAATATGGAACAAATAGAATGCTCGTCCATTGCTGGTGGGAATGTAAATTAGTACAGCCACTATGGAAAAGTTTGGTAGTTTCTTATTAAGTTAAACGCAAACTTATTCTATGAACCAGCAATCATGTTCTTGGGTGTTCAACCCAGAAAAGCAAAAACATTCACACAAAATCAGGCATACAAATATTTACAGCATTTTTGTAACAGCAAAATACTGAAAACAACCCAAATGTCTATCAACAGTGAATGGAAAAAGAAACTATGGCACACCCATAGAAAATACTCAGTAATAAAAAACTATACATTCAGCAGTTTGGATGGATCTTAAAAGGAAATCTGCTGAGTGAAAAGGCGCCTATATCAAAGGTTACATATCGTATGATTCCAATTTAATAGCATTCTCGACAAAATTAGAGTGGTTTCAGTACTGATCAGTGGTTACCATGTGATCAAGTTGGGAGGAAATGGTTTGAGTATTAAAAGGTGATAGAACAGGAGGATGTTTCCTTGTACAGTTTATGATTTTGGTGAAATTTACAGAAATCTGTACATTATAAACTTTTTAAGAATTCTACATCCACAAAAAATAAAACATACCTATCCAATGCACTGAAAAACTAGTGAAGTCCAAATAAAGTCTGTAGTTTAATTAGAACTGATCTATAAGCTGGGGATATTGCTTAGTAATAGAGGATGCACATAGCATGCCCAAAGCTGTGAGTTTGATCCAAAGCACCAAAACAATAAAAAAAGTGCTGTAATTTTAATTGCTTTTGATTATATACCATATTATGGTTAAGACAGTATCACTGAAGAAACTGTGTGAAGGTTACTAAGGAACATTTATTTTGTAATTTCTTATCAATCTAAAATTATTTAAAAACTGTAAAATCATTTAAGGTATTTCTGTCAACTACTGAATGCTACTTATAAACCTTGATAAACACCAATATGTTGAATTACATTTATGAATTTAATGTACTTTTGTAGTACATCAGTAGTAGACAAATTCTGAGCCTAACATATGCAAAAGCTAATATAATGAAACAAAATGGGCGCAGAACACACTTGCCTTTTATATAACATTAAATCAATTCAGAACAATCTTTTTTTTTTTTTGGAGACAGGGTCTTGGTATATACTGCAGGCTGGCCTTGAACTCACAGCAATCCTCCTGCGTCAGCCTCCAAGTGTTGCGATTACAGGTGTGCACCACCACGCCCAGCTGAGAACAATCCATTTCAAAATGGTGGAATCACTGAGAAACCATTCTGTTCCAAAATGGTTATCAGGGTGTGTGAAAACTTTAGCCTTGTGATAGAAAGCCCTTCAAAATACACTGTTTTCATGAGGCTTCTTTATGTCTGTGAATGCCTGACACTTTGCTAGTTACATGTTTAGTGTGTTCTTAGCAGTTTTCTGTATGTCTTAATGATAAATAATGAGGCAGAATATATCACTGAAGGGCCAGTGAGATAAGTCTGCAGCATAAACGCCTGCCTCGCAAGCATGAGGTCCTGAGTTCAACTGCCGGTACCCACATACGAAAAAAGGGCCGGTGATATTGCTCAGTGGCATGGGTGCCTACTGGCGCACGAGGTCCTGAGTTTGACCCCCGGTACCCACAAAAAAAAAAGAGAGAGAGAGAGAATATATCACTGAAATCCTGCCATATGCATTGCCATCTGAAATTTCTTTTCTTCAGTGTGAAATATCTCATTACAAAGGTTTCATTTCTGGGCAAAGGCTTTCCTATGATCATTATGTCACTATTGTGTTTCAGCTCACTGATAATCTATTTTGATCACCAATGATAGTGCCTTTCTTCCCACACAAGGTTTTCTTAGTCTCCCTACTCCTCTGTACTGTATCTCCACATACAGTTTTCAAGACATTCAATTACTTAGAAATTTTTCAAGACTTTTCTACTTTGAATGTATCAGAGGGTTTTCCCACATTTGACATACAGTATGACTTAAATCACTGAAGGCACTAGTATATTCTCTATAGACATTTAATTTCATTCCTTAACAGGCTGCTCAACACTATACAGTACTCATGTATGCTAGGAACACACTAATACGTAAGTTCAAGAACTAATACAGTTTGCCCCTCATGAGTTTGCTTACATGTAATGAATTCAGATTATGTGCAAAGGATTATGTGCCTTGACATAACACATTGCTCATGTGTGTAGTGTTGTATTTTTAATGAAACCTGATAAATGAGGTTAGCCCCAACTGCTACATCCATAGTCTCTAGTATGAATTATTTGATTACACTGGGTACATCAAAGAATTTAAAAAGACAATTCATACTGAAGATTTTCCCACAGCGATTGCATTAAATTCTTCTAAATTCTCTGGTGAATAATTAGACTTCACAGTGTAGAATTTTCCACACTCAGTATACGTAAAAGTCGTCTATCCTACATGAAATATCTGATGTTGTACAAGACATACTTTCTTCCTGAAGGCATGAGCATTATTCATTTCATTGTCAGAGTTTGATTTCATTATGAGAATGCTGATGTACAATGAGATTTCTCTTTGAGGAGAAGGCTTTTCCACAGTCACTGCAAATAAAGGGTTTCTCTCCCGTATGCGTTCTTTGATGAACAATTAGGCGGCTTTTCACAGTGAAGCCTTTACCACACTCATTGCATGCATATGGTTTCTCTCCAGTATGAACCTGCTTATGTAAAATGAGCTCAGTTTCCATGACAAAGCCTTTTCCACATTGACTACATATATGGGATTTCTCTCTTACATGAATTTGCTGATGTACAATGAGATAACGTTTCATGGTGAAGCCTTTTCCACATTCACTGCACATAAAAGGTTTCTCTCCAGTATGAGTTCGCCAATGTACAACAAGATTGCTCTTAAAGGCAAAACCTTTTCCACATTTATTGCATACATAGGGTTTCTCTCCAGTATGAGTTCGCAGATGTACCATTAGTCCACTATTAACAATGAAACCTTTCCCACATTCACTACATTTGTAAGGTTTCTCTCCAGTATGTGTTCGCTGATGTACGATCAGTCGACTCTTCAAGGGGAAGCCTCTCCCACATTCACTACAAATGAAGGGTTTCTCTCCTGTATGAGTTCGCTGATGTATGATGAGAGCAGTCTTCACGGTGAAGCCTTTTCCACATTCATTACATACATATGATTTCTCTACTATATGATTTCTCTGATGTACAATGAGATTACTGTTCCTAAGAAATCCTTTTCCACATTCACTACACACATATGGTTTCTCTCCTGTATGAATTCGCTGATGTTCAATCAGACGACGTTTTATGGTAAAGCCTTTCCCACATTCATTGCATATATATGGTTTCTCCCCTGTATGATTTCTTTGGTGTATGATGGCATAGTGCTTTGTGGTGAAGCCCTTCCCACATTCACTGCAGATGTAGGGCTTCTCTCCTGTATGAGTCCGCTGATGTATGATAAGCATGCTTTTCCCAGTGAAGCCTTTTCCACACTCACTACATACATAGGACTTCTCTCCAGAATGATTTCGCTGATGTACGATGAGATTACGCTTGCCCGGGAACCCTTTTCCACACTCATTGCATACATAGGGTTTCTCTCCAGTGTGAATTCGTTGATGTTCAATTAGACGACTCTTCATGGTGAAGACTTTTCCACATTCACTGCATGTAAACGAATTCTCTTTCTTATGAATTCTCTGATGTTCATTGAGCCTGGACTTTCTGGAGAATACTTTTGCACACATATTGCACCCATAAGGTTTCTCTCCTGTATGAACTCTCTCATGATCAGTAAGCTGAGACTTCTTGACAAAGGCTTTTCCACATTCACTGCATACATGGTTTTTCTCTATTTCATGAGTTTTCTGATGCTTAATGACTTGGGACTTCTTAATGGGTTTTCTACTTACATGGAATTTAACTGCAGAATGAAATTGTTCACACTTGCCATTCATAAATGTCTCCACATTTTCCTTAAATTCAGTAGCATTCTTAATTTCATAGTTTTTGTTCTGATTGACAAAACCTAACATTGACTTGAAAGTTTTTATATGTAACGCGAAATGACTTTTGCTTTGAAGGACAGTATTTCCAAATGTATTGTGTTTATGGTACTGTTCCATACACTTTAGCATTCTTTGATTTTTCATGTGACTCTGTAGATGATTACCAACTTGGCCATTTTCTACAAAAGAAGAGAACAATGCATTATAGCTTATGTGGACTAAACTTGTAAAAGGTTCTTTGGTGTTTTTAAAAAATGGTGTTTGGGCCGGGGATGTAGCTCAGTGGTAGTATGCTTGCCTAGCATGCAAGGGGCTCTGGGTTCAATCCCAGGACTTCAGGGAAGGAAAAAAAAAAGCCTTTTTAGTGATAACACTGTGATAACAGTATAAAAGCAACTCCCTATACAATTGTTCCTTATTTCTTACTTATTGGTTAAAAACACAGTAATATAAACATATCAAAATTAAAAACAGTGTATAAATAAAGTTTGCCAGTTAACAATCTGTAGAGCTTCAGCTGTTTTCTAAACAGGACTTTGCAAAACATGTAAACACAATAGAATACAAGCAAGTTATTGTTGTTAGCAAATAACCAGGTTAGTAGGAACACTATTCCACAAAACTTATGGAGACATCAGACTAAAAAGATGGAACATTCATCCTAAATGATAAAGATAATATTTATTCACTCCATAAATATTTATTAAATGGCTTCCACAGAAAATACACTCTACTGATGTTTGGGCTATACAAAATATGCCTTTTCACTGTTCTCAAATTCTAGTTATGGACAAAATAAATAAGAAATAAAGGAAAAAAGAAGGAAGTTGGACATAGTAAATGTGATTTGAATCTTTTTTGGGGGAGGGCGGGACCGGGATTCAAACTCAGGAACTAGTGCTTGCCAGGCAGGCACCATGCTGCTGAGCTATATCCCCGGCCCATAAATGTGATGTGAAGAAGCAATGGAGATGGAGGAAGAAAATTTATATTTTTGTATACATATGGGTAAAAAGAAAATACCAAGTTAAATGATGGCTTCAAAGGGGAGAACAGTTAACGACAGTGAGGAATCAAGTATTATTTCACTAACTATATGGCTTGAGCCACTGAAGAGGTGGAAGACTCTCATAATGAGATGGGGAATATTACTAAGTCCAGAACCTACAGAATAAAGTGTGCATTGTGAAATATGAATTTTGGGACTGATTTCAAATATGTAATACTAACGTCAAGAATCTGGCTTGAAATATAAATGGAGATAGCCATGTGAAAATAATATATACATATTATTCAATAAAAGAGAAACTGGGCTGGGAGTGTGGTTCACTTATAGTCATAAGCTTTGCATCTAAGTGACCCTAGGTTTGATCCCTAGCACCACAAGGAAAAAAAGAGGGCTTGATATGTTGGGAGGACATGTAAAATGAAAATTGATGAAGGTATAAAATCAAGATTTTAGACATTCCTGCATTTGAGTTTGGAGATTCTTCAATCCCATTTAGAGGAATGGAACACTGACTATAGGTGTAAGAAAAAAATATGCAAAATAAAATGTATAAAATATATTTGTTACCTAACAAGTGAGAATGTGAGATCTGTAGAATATGAATTAAAATGAACTGAAACAGACTTCTAAGTGGTAATCCTATTTCTAAATTTGCCTTTTGATATGTAAACCACTACGAATTAACTTTCCCAAAATATCAACACAGTTAATAGAAGATTCAACATTTTAACCTTTGGTCTAGCTGTGTTGTGTTACCATACATTACACTTATAATGAAACAGGGAAACAATAATTGTTCCGGAATTTTGCAAGTAGCTGGTTTACTAGGTAGATTTCTTCAGAAGCTAATGTGTTATTGCATGGGATATGAAAACTGTCATCTTCAATCACATTCTCTACACACAGTAGTGAACTCACAGCCAAACATTTCCCATTTCAATGTCCCTAATACTGTATACTGTTCATTTTAGCAATGGTTAAGCTGTCCTAAAGGATAATGACAACAAAATAAGGATAACAACTTCTACCTTCTGAACCAAAGTTGTGCCAATTTTACCTTCAGTTTTTCTTAGATTTAACTGTTGCTTATTATTGCAACACTGCTACCACCCATGTGAAAGATAAGACTACTTATGGATGTAAAAATACAAAACTAACCAAACTTCCATCTCACCTCAGTTACATACACAATCTAAAATTTAAACAGTCATCCTGGCAATAAAGGTTTCCATTACCGTGACTATTGCATTTTCTAACACTGGCCCTCATTTGGCCAACTTCAGGACAATCTATTGCACCATGGCCTTGCACATTTGATGCCTTCATTCCTAATTTATCCCTAATCTTCCTAATTCAAAATCTAGGTATACTTTGTACACATCATCCTGTAATTCTTTCTGATTATACCATGATAAGACTTAGTTCCTCTGTATTTCTAAATTAACCCCATTCCTTATTCGTTTTTATACTTACCCCTGTGTTGTGAAGATTTAACCTCACCCAAAGAGAGGTACGGCCACTGCCTGTCCCTAATGGACTATGAAATTTATGATAGGGGCTTTGGGCCATGCTATACAGTTCTATCCTTCGAAGAAACTAGAAACTATAGACCTGACTTTGGAAAGAGACTCAAGACTAAAGATCAGCTACATGGGCAGTATGTAATACTAATAAAAGCTCAGGACACCAAAGGTTCAAGTGAGCTTCCTTGGTTGATAGTACTTTGGGTATACTGTCTCACACCGTGACCAGGAAGAAATAATGTTATCTATGTGTCCAATGGCAGAAGACAAAAAGAAGCACTGAATATGGAACCTTCCTGGACTCCATACGACCCAAGAATTCTAATCATAGGTAAATATCCAAGAAAAATGAAAATGTATGTTCACAAAAAGGTTGTCCATAAATGTATGAGTAGTATGATTCATAAAAGCTAATAAGTTGAAACAACTCAAATGTCCATCAATAGATGAATGGATGAATAAAACGGGACATTTCCACATAGTGGAATATTACTTGGAAAAAGAACGAAGTATTGATACATGTTAAAAAAATGGAAAAATATCATAAACATACTAATTTTGAAGAAAGACCCAAAGGACCACATATTTTATGATTCTATTTTTATGAAATGTCCAAAACAGGAAAATCTATAGATAGAAAGTAGGTTAGCAGTGCTTAGGGCTAAGGGCTTGGGATGAAATGGGTTTTTTGTTTTGATTTTGGTTTTTTTGAGTCAGGGTCTTGCTACATAGTCCAAGATGGGCCTTGAACTTATTATGTAGCCCGGGCTGGCTTCCAACTCATGCCTTAGCCTCCTGAATACAGGCATGTGCCACTATGTTGTGTGACAGAAGTGGGTTTTAAGCGTGCTAAAAAATCTTCCAAAAGTAGGGAAATGGTTATATCATCTTATTAATATACTAGAAAGTACTAAATTTTAAATGTTAAATTGGCAAGTTATATAATATATAAATTACCTTAATAAAGCTGTTTTTTAAATACAATAATATAAAGGGAGAAACAAGTGACTTAGGAAAATGAATATAATCTCGAAATCTAAGATGAACAGAAGAAAAATCAAACTATCAAATATACAGAGGAAATAAACTAAGGCAGACATAAATTATGATCAAGTTTAGATTGGAAGTGATGTGGGATATAAAAAGTCCTTTCAAGTTAAACAGTCAGTAGAAACAGCAAAGATCTTGAAGAACAGGACTTTGTAGATAGAAAATATGCAAAACATAACATCAACATGAAAAGAACGAAGATGTATGATAGTTAAGGATACTCTAAATTTTAAAACAGCATGGTGGAAAGGGTATTTTGTGGAGGGAACAAGATTCCTATTCTTTACTGAGCAACAGGAAAGCCATAGCTGATTGCCATTGAGAATATTAAAATACATAGAACTGAAGTGCACATTTAGGCAGTATTAGGGAGCTATCAATTTGGAAGTCTCATCTAGAGAATAGACAAAGCTTAAGCAAGAGAAAACAAAATTTAAGGATTAGAAAGTGAACATGGGGCCGATGAGATGGCTCAGCAGCGTAAGCGCCTGCCTGGCAAGCACGAGGGCCCGAGTTTGACTCCCGGAACCCACATACGAAAAAGGGCCAGTGATATCGCTCAGCGGCACGGGCGCCTACTGGCACGCAAGGTCCTGAGTTCGACCCCCGGTACCCACAAAAAAAAAAAAAGAAAGCGAACATGGAAAATAAAACCACTAAAGACTCAGAGAGGGAGGAAAAAGCAGCTGAGAACCAAATAAATGTGCAATAAGATCAGGCTTACTGTGAAGGTACAATATACAAGGTGTGGTTGGCTTTTAGGAAGAGGAATCAATTTCCCAGTGGGACAGCAAAGCACAGGTCAGAATTCAAAGATCTCTAGAGAGTGTGGTCTAGAAGAGGAACCTTCAAAGGGAGTGGAATGAATAGGCAGCAACAATAAGAATTTAAAGGGGAACATGAGAGAATCCAAGGAAGAAGAAAATTAGGCAAACAAACAAGAAGCAAGATATAAAATAAAATAAGCAAACAAAACAAAAAAACAAGCAGGTTTATTTCCCTCTAAAGATCTAAAAGAAATGTTCTAAGATAGGAAGAGGAATGAGGAATCCAGGGAGGCTGTTTCTGTATCTTCAGACACCTTCACAGCCTTCTGACTGACTAAAATATGATTCTATGGTTATGCGTATTGCTGGTTCTCATTCACTCACCTGGACAGATATGACTGTACATATCGTCTATTGTCCAAGGATTTCCTTGTTCCAACCTGAAGAGTGCATCTGGCTTGCTGCCTTGACACCCTGTTTGTGGAGAAATGAGAGATGACTTGGACACATTGATTAGGCTGGATATGTCAACATGGGAGAGGGTTACTTTTAAATTGTACAGTTTTTGCATCTGCAAAGCAAAGGCTCTTCTCGCAGGAGACAGCACAATGCACTCTCTTGGGAGCCAAGAGTCTGCCACTTGAAATCACCACGGAAGCTCTGACACATTAGGTATCTGTTAGAGGAAAGGCCACATAAGGCACCCTTGGGTGACACAGGTCAACTGTCCCTACCCACTGACATCAGATTGCTGTAGTTCTCCAACATCACATTCCTGTATAGATTCTTTTGTGCAGGATCCAAGAGCTGCCACTCCTCCTGCGTGAATGTCACAGTCACGTCCTCCAGTGTCAATGGCTCCTATAATAATAGAATACTGCTTAATGAGTTTTTTCTTTTATTGATTCATAAGAAATGTAAAGGAAGTTGTACTGCTTATTTAACAATATAGACTGCATGTATAAAGATGTAAGGAGTGAGAAATTTTCATAACTGATAAAATACCTTATAACTCAGAATCAGTAAACCAGTAAAGCCAAACAGGAAATCTTCATTAAGATACATGAAATGGAAACTGTAGAATATCAGATGCAAATGTGAAATTGTGAAAATTAGAAAGACATCAAAAGAAAAAGTCAGCCATGGTGGCACATGCCTGTAATCCCAGTATTCGGAAGGCTGAGGCAGGAGGATCGCTGCAAGTTTTGAGGCCAGCCTGGACTATATAGTGAGTTGAAGGCCAGCCTGAACTACATAGAGACCTGTCTCTAAAAACCAAAAAAATAAAAAATAAAAATAAATAAATAAAAGAAAAATAAAACTGACAGGTGACTTCTGCAAATACAATATAATCCAGAAAAGTATAGAATAGTATCTTCAATGTCCTGATCATGTGGCAAAGCTGCCTAGCCCTGAAGGCCACTAGAGAATGAACTGGGACCTGTTTATTAACTAACTGCCACTCTCCTGTCTCAACATGGCTTGCAATCACATGGCAGTGTGAGAAACTGAGGCAGGAAAGACCTTGTGGGGAAACTGATGAGATAATCATGTTACTGCAGAGATTACTACCTACAGAAGAGAGCAGATTTGCTAGAGGCTTAATTTTTTTTTTTTTTTTTTTAATGAAAAGGAGTCTTGCAATGGTTTCCCAGGCTGGCCTCAACCTCCTGTGCTCAAACTATCCTCCTGCCAAGTAGCTTGGACAACAGTTGTGCAACACTATGCCTGCTTGAGGCTGCAAAATCCTAGAGCTATTGATCTTATCACACTCTGAATTATTTCACATGAAACCATTTGGAAACCCATTTAGTAAATGCACAGCCAAAAGTCATATAATGGGAAAAAGTGACAAATCTTATGAGAGGAAAAATAATGCCTACACTGAAAGAGATACCACAAACAAAGCGAAAAAAAGAAAAAAAGTTGACAAGGCCGGGGATATAGCTCAGCGGCACAGCACCTCCTTGGCAAGCACGAGGTCCTGAGTTTGATTCCCAGTACCAAAAAAAAAAAAAAAAAAAAAAAAAAAAGGTTGACAGGCTAGAAAAATATTTGCAATAAACAAAAGAAAGGATCAACATATGGTGGATATAAATAATTTCTATTAAGCAGTAAGAAAAATGATTTTTAATGTAAAAATAATGACAGGTGTTTCACACACAAAAAAACCACTGAACAAGAAATACACAGAGGATTTCACCTTTTCATCCAATGAAAATAATGCAAAATGAGGCAAAAGAATATCAGGCCACTCAGATGGTTGGAAATATCATTAAGTATTGGAAAGGGTTGAAAGTATAGATGGATCCACGTATCACTTACTATATGACAGGTACCCATCTCAATGATTTACATACATACATTAACTCAGTTTTTAGTATGGCTACAAACAAACAGAATTTTAATAGTGAATATTCAATTCACTACAGCCATTATTCCTTTATGTCTTTAAATAACACCATCTCAAGTTAACAGGTTACGTCCTTTGGAGTATGATTCCATTGGTGCCAAAAAAAATACAGTAGTACCTCAATTCACAAATGCTTTTGTTTGAGAATAGTTTGGTTCACAAACAAAAGTATTTGGCAAAATTTTGTTTTGTCTACATCGGGGGACAAACACGCTCATGGCCATCTTTCCCACACAAACGTGGCCAAGGTACCACTGTATGTGTTTATATACACAGATGAACATGTGTTTGTAAATATACATATACAAATGCACACGCAAATCAGAAATAGTTAAATACTAAACAATTGCTAACCCAGAATGAGAAAATTAGAAGGCAGAAATTTAGAATAAAAAGAGAAAAAAATTTTTTTGAGATAGTGTTTCATTATAGAGTCCAAGCTTGTCTTGAACTCCTGGCCTCAAGTGTTCCTCCTACCTCATTCTCCCATGCAACTAGATTACAGAAGCACCCATACCACTGCACCCAACTGAGGACAGAATTTACTTTTAGTCCAAGGTACTTCATTGTTAAATTTTTTTCCCTTTAAAGTGCATCAATGAGGCCAGGCATGCTAGCACACCTCTGTAATCCCAGCACTTGGGAAGCTGAGGTAGGAGGACCACATGAGTTCCAGGCCAGCCTGGGCAATGTAGCAAGATCCTGTTTAAAAAATAAATAAATGAAATAAAATGAAATAAAGTATATCAATGAATAATGTATACAATTACAAAAAGTAAAAGCAATAAAAGTAGGTCAGAATTGGATCTGAAAATGAAGGAGGATTCTGTATGTCCTAAGATGAAGTTGTAAAGCAAACACCAAAAAAAAAAAAAAAAAAAAAAAAGCAAACACTAAAAATCCAGTAACTCAAGCCCTTATCAGGCAATATTTCTTGCAACTCCCTAATGTTAAATCTGTATGTACTTAAATGTCAGTTCAGCCACCTGTTCCAGATAGCTGAGAGCCCTACAATCCCTCCATTTTCCTAGGCCATTTAGGTTTTATTCCTAAATAAGCTTAGACACAAGGCCGAGTACTTCGGGTGAATTTCCTAAGCACCACGAAATATGTACTGCCATCTCCTCAGGAACCTGTTTACTTGCTCCTCAGTCATTGTAAATCATATTAACTTAGCATGATCTTCTCGTTGTGCTGGCTTCAGAGATATTAGGTACAAGCTGAAAGATATTAGGCACAAACTGAAAACGACTGCTACCCACAAGATTCTTCTTTTACACATGATGTTCCAACATCAGGCATTTAGTGGAAATCACGTGAACACCATATTCCCGATCCTTCTTTGCCATGTTAGACACAAAATGTATTCCTCTCTAGACAATTCCTGAAATAATTTTTATAGGCATTTGCAAATCCATTAGCAAATAAAGGAGAGAATACAATGAGACAAAAGTCACCTGAACATTGGTCATTTTCTTCTGCTTAGGGAAATAGTCAACTGGGATACTCTGTGTCACTTCTGTAGATGCCCTAATAATCTCAGTCACTGATGAAGGGTGTCTCCAGAAATGATACATATAGGTCCTGGAAGTCTTCCTTCATTCACTTCTTATCCCTTACTGGAATGGCCAGGACCTGCAGAATGAAGAGCAAACCAAGTTTCAAGGGTACATTCCCTCTTGTTATGAACTTACCTTAACATATGACCCCCAATATTTCTCTTTACTTGGTTCCTCAGACAATTTCATACCTCAGGCCAACCAAACCATAAAACTTTGAATGCAAGGAAGGTCTGCCTTTCTTCTTTGAAGCTGGAAGTAGTACAAATGTGAAAGTATAGAGGGCAATGGAGAATCAGCCCAGCACCATGTCTCAGTCACAGATAACTCTTAGATCAATTTTAGAAATGATGTCAGAAAGACAGCAAAGAACTATTTTTTTTCCCTTTAAAGTATGTTGCCTTCACAACTCTTTAAAGTCTGTATATACTCATACAGACTGCAATATGAAAAACTGGACAACAAAGAGAGAGAGTGCGAGAGAGACAGAAATAACAAGCTATAAACACAAATTTAAAACATAATTTAAAAGTCAGGCACGGTGGTGCATGCCTGTAATTCCAGCATTCTGGGAAGCTGAGGCAGGAGGATTGGGAGTTTGATCCTAAACTGGGCAATTTAGCATGACCCTATCTCAAAAATTTAAAAAGGGGGCTAAGAATGTAGCTCATTGTGAAGACCCTGGGCCCCAATACCACTCACACACACATACACACACACACACCAAAGACCCCACTTTTTGAAAAATATAAACACGAACTGGCTGTGGTTGCACATGTTTATGCCAGCACTTGGGAGGCTAAGGCACGAGGATCACCAGGAGTTTGAGGCCAGCCTGAACTACATTATGAGACCTTGTCTTAAAAAGTCAAATATAAATAAGCACTTGAATAACAGTCATTATACTCATATACGTAATTGAAAGGAATATTCAGTAAACTTAAAGATAAAAAGATTGTTAAATAGAAAGCCTATTAGTTTTAAATATGCCGAACCATTCATCTCCCCCAAAATTTTAATTTCTGAGTGTTCGAGAATATTGGACTATGTGGGAAAACAGAGGATTAGAAAATTAGTCATGGAGGAGGGACTTGGACCTGAACATTTGGGGAAATGTTAATGTTAATGTCAATCAAGTGTGTTACCACAAGTTCCAACAAACTCACCAGCCAGGGCTTCTGAGCCTCCAAGACTCTGGTTTCTCAACCTGCACAAGACAGTGGCCACCACTCCAAAATCTGGACTAGATTCACACGTACACTGACGTCCCTTAACGGCTCCTGGGTCATGGAGCTCCAATTAATCCATAACCCTAACCATGGGCCACATTCCCTGGCAAACACCACCCGACAAGTTCTCAATCATTGAGTCCTACAGACTTAGTGACCCGCGGAGACCCGAGTCCCGGACCTCAGGATTCTTGGTTGCTGGTAAGTTAAGATTTTTAATCTCTGATAATCAGAGCCCCCTATGACCGAACACAAGGACACCTCATTTACAGGCGCCCCACGGACTCCAAGAAGTTTCCCTGCACCCCGCCCCGCTATCGCCTAGGGCGGGAAAGCAACACCCTCCTAGGTAGACGCCTAGGGAATGCTCCCTCCCCCGCCTCATGCACTGGACTGACCTACACTCAGACCAGACTCTCTCCGGAACCCGCAGCGACCTCTTAAGGGTGAAACTCACTTCCCTGAACTTCCAGGTCAGGCCCTCCTCGCCCAGCCCTTTCTTCCACAAACGTTACTTAAGGCGGGTAGTGTTTCTATCGAGGACAGAAGGCGAGCTTCCGGCGCTTCCTGATGACGTGTGAGCCCCGCCCACCTCGTCTCTGCGACCATCTTTGACGCCTGATGTACTGAGGCGTAGCGGTAGTTTTTCTGCATTTGTGACCAATGGAAGGTCAGCGGGAGCGACCCTGAGAGAGAACAATGAAACGGTCCCTTTCCAGATGCCTAGGCTATAACGGAAAATGGGAGAGATCGTCCGAGGCTCGAGGTCACAGAAGACGGACAAGGCATGTGGGCAAATCCTTCTCCACGGAGAGAGCACCGAAGATGGTTGCTTCTTGTCGCCCTCTGGGGTTAACTCAAGCTTCAAAAGCCAGAGCCCGCCACCACTGCAAATGCGCCGCACACGTTCTTAGCGGTCTTTAAGGCTGCGATGTCTGACTTCGGTGGGAAGTTAAAATCACGTTTGGGCGCCTCAGTCACTACTCTAAATATGAAACATTTTAGAGGCCTTATGAAAAAGCAAACTGGGCCCAAAAAGCTGGTGGCGTGCTCTAGCCATATAGTATTTGGGCCATTAGGTAGGAAAACTATGGACACGGCCATCATAGGGGAAGTTCAGTGTCCAAACAGCATAACAAGTATTCTCTGGGTAGCTCTTGAGTGGACCTGGCAGATGGAAATGACTTTAGAAGAAAAACAAGATCAGGAAAAAGATGGTAAGGGAGATGCACCAGTCACGTGACCAGCTTTCCAGTGTCCTCCTAACCATGCCCCTTTAACCTGCTCAAGTACAGAACACATCCAATGGACTGGTCTTTTTGTCACTATAGTCTACATTTTATGAATGGAATCATCCAATGTGTTATTTTTAAAAATCTGACTCCTTTCACACAGCGTGGTTGTTTTTAAATTCAACAGCTTTGTGCTTCAATAACTTACCTGTTGCTTAGTATTCCATTGTACAGACACTCCTCGTTTAACAACCAAGCTGAGCTCTGTCCCTGTGACTAGGTCTTAACTGAATTGGTCACTAAATGAAGAATTGTATATAGTATGTACATTACAATATTCAGAACAAAGAAATGACCAAAGGACACTTCAACTTGATGACTTTGCTCTTATTTGTATGACTCTTACATGGAGTACTGTAATGTATAACAAAACATAAAACTACAGTATTGTACAGTACAATCAGCAAAACATACGGTACTATATAAACAAGATGTACAAAAAATTGAGGCTCTATAAATAAAATGTATAGAACTGTACCAAAAAAAACAAGAAGTCATAAGTCCGAGCAGCAGGTTGTAAGCTTCAACAGTTGTTAAAGAGGTCGTTAAACAAGGCATATCTGTATTAGACATCATATTATCAAAATAGTTCAATGAAAATGAATTTTTTTCTTAAGCACACATGCACTCCAGTAACCTTTAAAATAAAATACAGCAGCCACGAACAAATTAACGCATCAGCTGGGTTTAGCCAGTATCCATCCCTCACAGGTCAGAAAAGTCAAGGATGAAAATTATTCAGAAAATCCAGGATACCTTATACCAATGATATAGAAAATGCTCATGAATAATCATGATTGCAAAATAGATGCAATCTATGTATGATCTTAAGCAAATCAATAAAGCATGTATTCCTACATTCTTCACATGCCCTTTCCTGGCAGCAACTCCCACGAATTCTTCGAGGTTACATTGATCACACAGTTGATACTGTGGGAAGCTATGGTTTGACTGCCATTTTGGCTCATTAATGAAGGAGCTTCTGCAATCATTGCAAGGGACCAAAATGAAACTAAAATACTACTAATAAGATATCACAGAACAATGAACCTGCTTGGCTCTGAAAATGCCAAATATCCCTGACAGTGAAACTGGCATTAATAGAGCACTGTTTTGTCCACCTCTGCAGTAAATACCTAGGAGGATAGATATATAAAGTATACAGTAAAGGAGCTTACTAGCCAGGAGTGTAAGACAAAAATTAAACACATAAAACAATCACAGAGGCAAGGATAACAGTGGTAATTAATTGTCCAGTTGTTTCACGTGGTTCAGAAGTGTTTATATAACCCTGGAGAAAACATGTGCGCCCATATGATATGGACATTTCTACATAGCGAAAAGTTTCAAATACAACATTTCTTCTAAAGAGTTTGTTTATATCTGAGAAATTACCTCCAAATAAATGCTTTTTTATCACTCGAGGAACTGTTGAAAGCAAATACTCCTTAGAACTAAACCCAATAGAAAGAGTACACTGATAAACTTTTCTGACCCTTTGGCACAGCTGTTCTGCCTATATCATATGTGATCAATAGTTCTCTTAAGATTATGCTCCAAATCACTCCATTCTGCATCCAAACAGGCAAACCATATATTTGCCTCAAGGTTCTTGTTTTGCCTCAATATCCAAAAAAATCAGGTAGCTTATTTTTCCCCAGTATCAGACATTATAGAAATACTATATATTTTGCACACATTTGTCTATTCATGAATGCTGTTTATTTACACAACATGCTTAGTGAGTTTGCCTAAACTACAATAGGCTACAGGCATCCTTCATTTCACAACCGAGTTCCATTTCTGTGAGTGAGTGATTAAATGAATTGGTCACTAAATGAGGAATTGTATATAGTATGTACATTACAATATTTGGAACAAAGAAATGGTCAAAGGAAACTCCAACTTCATGACTTTGCTTTTATTTGCATAACTCTTACATGCAGTACAGTAGTTAACACAGAACATGTATAACAGAACATATTGTACTGTACTCTTCTGTACAAAAAAAGACATTGAGGTTCTATAAACAAGATGTATGGAACTATACCAAAAAATATGTATATGGGTCATAAGTCTGAGCAGCAGGTTGTAAGTCTGAACAGCGTACCTTGGCTTTAAGTCCAAACAGTCATCAAATGGGTAGGTCATTAAACAAAGAATATCTGTATAGGTACCCCAAAATATGTTCAATTAACTGGTGAATATTTGAGTTATTTCTAGTTTTTTTGGATATTGCAAATGGAACTATAAGCACCTGTTTTTTATTTAAAAAAAAAAGTTTAACTGAATTTCCCACAGTCTTCTGTGGGACCTCTACTTCAAGAGGTCTTTACAAGGCATTTGTAGCAATGCCTTATCTCAAATTCTTCTTCTCCCTTTAGATCTGAGCTAGAAAGCTCATTCTCCCTGAAAAATCAAGATCTTGAGAACACAGGCTGTGGCACAATGACCCCAAGTTTGCTAACTTGCTTGCATCTTGTGCAAACCCATAAACCAGTGATGGCAAACCTTTTAAAGCTTTCAATGATACAAACAGCCTGCTGCAGCATGCATGCCATAGGTTCAATACCACTGCCATAGACCATTATGATTTTCATAATGCAGCTGCCAGTAACCACAGGTCAAGGTAGGAAATCAGTTCCATCTTCAAGTAATCTCCATTGCAACTAATTCTCTCACCCTCCATTGTTACTACACAGACCCAACCCCTCAACTGAAATACTAGAATTGTCATGACTTTCGCCATTGGCCTTATACTATCTAGTCTATAGAGGAGACAAGGAGATCTTTGTAAGACATAAATAAATCTCAAAATTTTCCTGTTTTAAATTACTTAATTTTGAATTACTTAATTGTTTTTAATTATTTATTGTAAAATAAAATTTCAAGTATTGAGGTGGCCCACTTGTTTTGGTGTTTAAAATATTTATTGGGAATAAATTACCTGGTAATCCAGGGTTAGGGTTAGAATTCTAAAACGGACATTGCATGCCAAATTTCCATGTGTTGTTCTCTAAACAGACTCATGTTTTCTTAGAAGGATATCCTTATTGAATCAAGGGAAAATACCAAAGCCAAGGACAGCACCATCTCTGACTTTTATGGGGCTTAGACTCTGGCTTGGAGTTGAAGCCTAAAGAGTCCTCAAACAGGAAGAAGCTCTGGATGGAGGCCAGCTAAGCTTCGTGGTGGTGGTGGGGGACACAGGATAGGAACTGTCTGCTTCCTCTGCTGTCTCTTCTCTAAGTTATTAGAACCCTCAGATCCATTTGAAACTTTCTTTTTTCTTTTAATTTTTTGTAGAAGCTCCTAGACATCAACTTACATTCTTCTTCTCCATTTTCACTTTTTAAATCTATTTCCTTCAGGGATTCTCTGTTATCACCAGGAATTTTTAGAACAAAACACTCCATCTTGGCAGCTTTTTCTGCAGAGGACAAACGTCCAGTTGGACCTTTGAGCACATGGTCTCCAGCCCTGCAGGGCATGTGTGTGGAAGACACACCTGTGCTGTGGCCTCCCCTCCTGGTGCACACTTCTCTTTGATTGACTTCATGAATCTGTGAACTGCTTTACCTCAAGATGATGAGTTTGGAGTAATCAGAATTATCTGTCATCCTTTGTAAGGAATTTTTTTCTAAAAAGTTATTTATAGCTCCTGTTGAAATATCAGGTCCTTGAAGAAGTTTATGGTGTAAAAGGAAAGAGGAGGTAGGTTTGTGGTGGTGTCCTTGGCATGTTTCATTCCTGCTTCTCTCAGCCACTGTTTGAGCCTATGGTTCCAGCCTGGCAAAGAACCATGTGACACTTGGAGTATGCGTGGGAGACAGCAGCAATAAAGCAGCAGCAATCACAAAGTGGTAAGGGTCACTTATTATGGGGTGGGACTGAGGGAAGCATTGAGTGGTAGAGGTTTTGTATCAAGGGCCTGTGATGATATTTTGATATTTATTTCCTGTTGCTGAAATGTGATTCTGAGTGAATTATCCCTATTTCTGATGTCAGAATTGCAAAGTGACAGATTCATAATGTAATGCTCAAATCTTCCTTTCTTTTCATGTGTACTTCTAAGAAACAGAGCCAACTGATTTTATATAAAAAGTCCTTCCTGGTCCTTGCTGTGGTCTGGGAAGTTTATATTTGTAATCCCATGAAGAAGTTATTGGAATCCTAGCGGATTAATTCCAATCTACCACTTCCAGTACAACCCATGGTGAGAATGAAGACACTAAGGCATATTTGTAGTTGTGGGGAACCAAGGTGGTCCTAAGCCAAGCTAGAATGATGGATAACCAGAACCAAGGCCTTGACCCAGGGCCAAACCCAGGTTTTATTAACTCATGAAGAGGGGAGTGGTTCGAGGATGAGTGACTGTGAAAGTGGCGGGAAGTACGTGAGTCCCGTGAGCTGGTCTAGGTAGGTGGCCTAAGCAGAGAGAAGGCTATGCATAAAGAGTAATCTGCATAACACAATTCGAGGTAATATCTAATGTTTTGGAGTTGGTGCTTCAGCTCTGATGTGTAATTTTTTATGCCCTGAGAAGTCATAGCCTCTTATCCTGAGGCTGAATTCCAGCTGACAGTATAAAGTGTGGTTCTCCTTCCCACCCAGCTCACACATGCTTCTTGGGAGCTGCGGGGTGAGGCAACACTGACCTGTCACCTTGCTTCAAAGACTACACATCAGCACCTCAGCTAGATCGATTTGCACTGCTTAAAGCCAATTGACAGGATAAGGAAAAGTCCTAACCAGCTCTGTACATATCAATACATGGAAATAGGGCCAGGTTTAGCCAAAATGGAGATAATTGCTCTTGTTTCAAGGATAGTCATCCAGGTGGTCCTCCACAATTTTGTGATGCAAATACCAAGAGCAATTTACCTGGTACTAAACCTGCATCCCAGTGTGGCTGCTCTCCCACTTCTTGCTCGTACTTCTTTCCCTCCTGTCTTAGACTCTATCTCCATTGTATGATCCAGCCTTGGTTTTTGCTGTGGTCAGCTGATCCTAGTGAAGGGTTTTGTGTGTTTGGATTTCATTTCTTTGTCTTTTTTCTACTGTTCCTGGCATTTGCTGATTTCTAGTATATACTCTTGTTTCCATCAGTGTTTGATTCCATTCCGTGAAAACAAATAGTATGTTTTACATAATGCTGAAAAATTGTTTTGCAAGTGAAGGCTTCACCTTTTCTATGAATATAAATAAAAACTTACTTTATCCTTAATATTTGATTTGTTATTCATCTTCCAAATCTAGTATTACTTTTCTCTGTCATTAGGGATACATGATTCAAACTAGCACGCTTACTAGTCTGTTCCGTGACTACAGGGATGTTGTATGCCTGTATTATTCAATATGTTGGTCACGACACATACATAGCAATAGAGCTTTTGACATGTGATTGGTTATGATTTTTCTAACTCCTCATTCCAAATACACATGCCTTCATCCAATTGTTTTACATCCACTTCACGTAATAAAAAGTTTATACATACTGAAAAGGTTAAGTAGAGTACAAAGATACCACTTACATATTACAAATAATCTAACCCAATGCTCATTCCAAGAGAGCACTGATACTTTTGTTTTGTTCACTATATCCTCAACAGATCACATAGTATAGTAGAAAGGAGTTACTTGATAAATATTGAACAATGTAAGACTATTGCTTCACTTTTGCCTCTGTATAATATAGAAGTCTGAAAATTTGTGACAGAACTGATATTCAATTAATTCTCCACACTTTCCTTAGAAAACAATGGATTATATATACCCCAAATTCCACTACTACCTACTGCATTTTCCCACAAACCAAATCCTATAAAGTTCTTCATTTCTGGAAATATTCAGATACCATATTTTCATAATCACAGCAATGCTTTGCTCCACTTATATGATCTAAGGTATTCCAGAGCTGAGCTGACAAAATTGATTTAATCAATGTGAATTGATGCTGAAATTAAAACCAGATTATGTCTCTGTATCAATACACATATTTTACTTTGAATTTGGGTCTATGTCACTAAGTTGCTCAGAACGGGCTTGAATTTGCAATCCTTATGCCTCACCCACTCAGAGTGCTGGGATTACAGGCGTGTATCGCCATGCCTAGCTCAATATATGTTTTTCTAGGATGAACATGTCAGGCTTTCTCAGTCTCTGCATTCATAGGATTTCTCTCATGTATACCTACCAGCTCTATAAGCTATAATTTTTGTTCAGTCTTTTTCTGTATTGAATATGTCTGAGTTACTTTCCCATGGGTTGTTGAGCCATAAAATGTGATGTAATTTATTGCTGAAGGCATTACCATATTTACTACAAAGTTTTTCCCTGTGCGAATTCTTTGCTGTCTTCTGAGGATCCACATGTAATAGAGGCTGTTCCAAAAAGATTATGTTCTTATCTGATAGGAACCAGTGATATTTAATGATGGCTGGGGAGTTACAGAAGGTATGTGCACAAGTAATGAATTATTAGGGATTTTCTTCTGTGTTATCAGGATTTCACTTGTAAGGAGCTATGACTCTATACCGAAGAATCTTCTACCTTTGCTTAACACATTTCTCCCTTGTATGTATCTTCTGATGCTTAACAAGGCAAGACTGCTATACAAATCTTGCTCACACAAGGCATTATTAGCTCTCTCTCCTATGTAAACTGTTGCTTCACGACAAATGTTTTGCCACACTTAGTTACAGTCATGAGTTTTTTCTCTTGTGTGAATTTCCTGATGTTTAATGAGACATGGCTCTGTGAACAAATTTCTCTACATTCACTACACACAAAGGCAATTCTTCCTTTGTGAAATGTCTGCTGTACTATGAAGCCAGTCTTCTGGATAAAACTTTCTCAGTTACTGGATATATAAGGTTTTTCTACAGCATAAGCTTTCCAATATACAAGGAAACTGAACTTCTGAATCAGGCCTTTTCCACAATCACTGCATACTAAGAGTTTCTCTCCACTGTTAGGTGTATGATATAAAATGAAATATAATTTAATGAGGAAGACTTGCCACATTCAGTGCATTGATGTTTTCCTCCTTCTTTTGTATCCCTCATGTATAAGGAGTTCTGACTCCTGATAAAAAGCTTTGTTACATTCAGCACATTCATAGAGCTTCACTCTAGAATGAACTGTCTGGTATTAAGCGAGCCTGGACTTTGTAGTAAGTGTTTTCTCACATATACTGCATACATGGGGTTTCTCTCTTGGACAAATTCTTTGATGTTTCATAAGCTGAGGACACCTAATTTAAAATTCTCCATATTCACTCTATCCATGAAGTTTCCCAAGTTTGTGAACTTTCTGATGATTAATGAGACTTAGTGATGATGGATTTTCTAGTTAAATTTGAAGAAATGTAAGTTTTATATGAATTTGTTCATGCCTTTCATGAAAAAGAATTTTCATCAAGATCACATGCAGCAGGGTTATTTATCTCATTGCTTCTGTTCTGATTGACTAAACTTAATTTCAGTTTTTCCATGATTTTGCCTTAAAGGAAAATGACTCAGATGAATATTTTTAAAGCCATTATGTTCATGGCATTGTTCTCCTCGCACATTTTTTTAGTTGTGTAAGTGTCTCTGGTGATGATCATTAGCTTTCTTGATTTCTAGGAAAGAGAACAATGTATGCCTAGGTATGGGTTGGCTCAGAATGAAAGAATATTTAATAATGCTCCTTATTTCTTGGCCATTTGGTAAAAACACAGTACGTACAAATCAAGTGACAAAGGAGTAAGTACAGAAACAAAGCTTAAATAATTAACAATGAACATAGATTGGTTACACTGTAAGAAGCAACATACGGAGCAAAATACAAGAAAATCTTTATTAGGTGAAGAAGTAGATGGAAAGAAAACCTGATTCAAGGCAAGATGGGCTGCCTTTAGTTATTCTATATACTCTTATCAACTGCCTATTATACCCATGGTGCTGATGGAGAAATACAAATAGCCTTTACTTTCAGTGAGCTTACATCCTAGTAAAGAGGAAAAAAACAAGCAAAGGAAATAAGGCATCTGAAAATTATGAGGAGTGAAGCAAAGGAGCTGGAGAGAAGCAGAAGAAATAAGGATGTATGAGGTGTGACCAAAAACTATGGTGAATGTTTACATTTTTAAAAATTTATCACAATAAAAGATACATTGCCATTAATCCTCCAACAAAATATGCTCTCTTCCTTGCTATACACTTCTGTCATTTCTGCAACTTTCTAAAGCAGTTCTGGAAGTCCTCTTTCATGTCTTTAGTTGTGCTGTTGTAGTTGCCTCCATGTCCTGAACTGATTCAAAACATTTTCCTTTTATGGTCATTTTGGCTTTGGGGAAGAGCCAAAACTTGAACAGTGCCAGATCCCCTGAACAGGTTGATGCGGACCCACTGTACTGTTTTTGACAGAAATTGCCATATATGTTTTGAATCCATTCAGGACATCGAAAAACACTGCAAAAAGATACTCAAGAAAGAGGACTTCCAGAATTGCTTCAGAAAGTAGCAAGAACAATAGGATACATGTTCAAAGTATAAAGGGGTATTTTTGAGGGGGATTAATGGCAATGTGTCTTTCATCATAATAAATTTTTTAAACACTCACCATATGTCTTGATCACACCACATACTATGGAGAAAGACTGGGCCAATGAGTACAAGATGGAAGAACAAAGTGAAGAATTAAGGTTTACTCCTATGATTTTTACATTAGTCAAGAGATAAGTGGGAACTGACTTTAAAAGGATATTACTGAGGTTTGGAATGTGAGGGAAAGAAAAGGGCTTTTTGAAGCATATAATCAAATATATTTTCATTAGATGTCAATGTCCAAAGTACCAAATTCAATATACAATGGCTGAAAAAGGGCTTAGGTGAACACACCAGTGTGAAAATTACTAACATATAAATATTTAATAATTTAAAATCTCGATGAAATTATGTTCAAAGAACGCAAAAATATACTGGAGGGTGTAGCTGTATAGGAGAGTGCCTGCCTCATAAGTACAAACCTGTGGATTGGATCCTCAGCATCACAGGAAAAAAGGCAAAGATTGAAAGATGATTATTAAGACAAAGCACCAAGACTTTAATCATTCAAATATTCAAATTTTTGGTTTGAAAAAGCCCTCAAAGGGCAACCAAATATTGGCTATCCTAATCGGGAAAAGAGATGTTTGTTTTAAATAAGAATCCTGAAGAAGCAGTCAGAATGTCAAATCTTCAATATTTGATTTCAACATGTCTCTGTACCCCGTTTCTAAAATTTACCCCTTTTCTTCCTTCTGTGATGTCAAACTAATTTTTGCAAAGCGCCAATTTCACATTTATTTATTTATTTAGCAATTTTAGAGGAAAACCCTTGCTCTCAATACCCATTCTTTGGTTTAGCTGTGGGCAATTCTCACACATTTCAAAGAAAAAGGGAAAGGTGGAAAACAGTGATCATTTGAGAAATTTATAGGAGGTAGTGAACCACACACTGCAGTCTTCTCTAGAAGCAGATGTGCTTTTAAATAGGATGTAAAAACTGTCACTTTCTTCACATGCTACATGTTGTACCCATGGAGATGTCACATACGAATTTTTCCCATTTCAATGTCCCTAAACCCGCAATTCTTTACCATGCAACTAGCAACATTCCCTGGCAAAAGGAAAAGCCTTGGTCCTAGAAAAAAAGGCTCATTTTACCCATTTGGTTGGTTCTATTTTTCCTATTTGTTTCTAGTGGCTAATGAGAAAGATTTTTTTTTTTAAAAAACAAAAACATCAAATTTCTTTAGTAATCTTACCACCACATGTTTCTGAAATGTGGAGACAAAAAGAATGATAATCTAGGAATACAAGTGCTTTTCTTTGGCATCTTGAGGGCGCGCTTGAATTTGAAGAACTTAAATGGATTTAGAATACCTGGTTAAAGAGATTTACTCATGACTGTTACCAGCAGCCAATGTTTGAGTCTCAATTCACCCATCTCCCAGGGCCTTGGGCCTTCAAAACTCCAGCCTCCTTAGGTCTCAAACACATTTGAGCCTCCAGCACTGATTCCAAATTACTTCTGAAACCTATAACAGAAACTTCCTTTCATTAACAACTCTCTCCATCCCAAGCTTCTCTGTCACTGAGCCCCACAGTGAATTGCTAATATGAATTTTACAGGGCTTTGACCGACATACACTTCCTACCACAATTCTCAGACACTTAATCACACAAAATGACCTTCAGTGACCATAAACTCTTGACATCTGTACTGTTGTTACCTTCTTAATCTCTGACTGCCCATGGCTCTATCACCAAAGCCAAGATTCCCCAGACACTAAACCCTCAGGTCCCACATGGTTCCAGAGCATGCATTCCATTCCCCTTCGGACTACTTCCAAGCCACACCTAGAACCAGACCCACCTGATCCTGAGTCCCTTCACACTCCACTAATAAAAATCAAATGCTGAATCCCCTTCCAAAAGGACTCGAGTCCTTGCTGCTCTCAGACCCTCAGCCCTCCGTAGCAATGCTGAGCTACCAAGCATCAGGCGGGAAATACTATGTCCTGTCCTGGAAGTCTTGAGTCTGCAGAAGGTTGGTATTCTGACGTCATGGCCACACCCATCGTGGTTTTAGTACCCGCAGATGTTGATGCGCTCCAGTTCAGGGTTGTGGGAGGTAGATATTGAATTAACTTCAGGGCACCTTAATTGCCGCGTCCAGCATGGCTCTCAAAAGTTCCCCAGGGGAAAGCACAGCGAGAGGATGGAGAAATAAAAGAGACAATATACAGAAAGCTGAGGCCAGGTGTGGCCCTCTCCCCGGATGGGAGGAAAGGAACTGCTCAACCACTGCAATGCGTTTACTTATGCATTTACCATGTGACACCCCTTTGCTTATCTAGCTCACCTCTTATGCCCCGCGTTCTTGAGCCTGGAACACCTGTTCACTTGGGACACTCTGTGCCCTCAGGGCATTCCTTGGGCACTTTGTGCTCTCAACTCCGCATGTGAGAACAATCACTAGCTCACCTGCTCCCGACACTTAATCACTGCATTAAGTTTGGAACTTACTAGAAAAGACATAAAAAATGTTAGCAGGCTGATGGCGTGCACTGTGGGAGCAGTATCCACGCAGGTATCTTAAAGGATTACAGCATGCTGAGTGATTAGGGCAAACCTGGGAGTACCCTGAGGCTCTCTGGGTTGGAAGCACCCCTGGAGAACCCGCAAGGTTTGTGTAAGACGGATGTCTGGGGAAGATGGAGAGGCAGGGACGAGTGGAAAAAGCAGTTGATGGTGTCCACCAGGAGATGGAAACATTTATCCTGCATAAATGTGTGCAGCTGCATAGGGCATGAAGGTAGGAGAAAAGGATGAGGCTTCAGATGTAACCAGTTATTTTCCTAAAACAGATGAAGATGGGCATGAAGCTCATAAAACTATTAAATTATTAAATAATGCAGTATGTGGCAAATACCTAATAAATATTAGCCATAGCTTTTATGATGAAGATGTAGAGCAGTAAAAGATGTAACTTGGCAATGCCTTCTTAAAGAGGCAATTTGGAATCGTCTAGTTAAAATTTTGTATTTAGCTGGCATAAATTCAGCGTCTGCTTCTCAGAGCAGTCCATTTGAGGACACTGGCTGATGACTTGAGGGAGTATATGAGTGACACGACAGGATGTGTAGAATCTCAAGACATTAAGTGAAGAGGATTTGAAATCTGGTTTGAGGAGTCCATTTCTTATTATTTGCTAGAAAGCACGTGTCTTGAATGCATCCAGTTACAGGCCATTACTTTGCCTATGTTGTTCACAACTAGTGTCTACAATAGTGCCTGACACAATGCTGGTACTCAGTTAAGTAAATTGTAGTGAATTACCCGATAGCCCATTGTGTGGGGTTCCACTGTGAGACAGCAACTTTATGGCAAATTTCCACCTTTTCCTCATAAACAGGACTTACGGTTTCTAAGCAAGGTCTAGCTTTATTGATTAAGGGAAAGAACTGGGTATAGGAGAGAATACAAGGGCAAGTGATGAAGATAAAGCACATTTCTCAATTCAGCAGGTCAGCAGAGCCAGGATTTCTGAGATCATGGCAATAGTCAAGATTGATAGGTCATGGGCCAGTGAGATGGCTCAGCGGCATACACGCCTGCCTGGCAAGCGCGAGGGCCCGAGTTCGACTCCCGGAACCCACGTACGAAAAAAGGGCCGGTGATATCGCTCAGCGGCACGGGCACCTGCTGGCGCACGAGGTCCTGAGGTCGACCCCCGGTACCCACAAAAAAAAAAAAAAAAAAGACTGATAGGTCTGTGGATAAAGATAAGGATTCTTCTCCAAGACATCCAAAAGGATCACATCTTCACCAATCTCAAGTGGTTTTTTTGGTGGGGGGAGTACTGATCCTTAGAACTTCTTTCCACTAGCCCCTTTCCTTCCATGACAGAAGTTATTTTAATTAGTCCATTAAGTCATTCACGCACCTTCATTTACCTTCCAATTCTCTATATAATTTTTACTTTGCTATGTACTGGGGAATATACAATTATCTACAAAGTATGAAGGAATTTATAATTTAGGCACAGAGATATGAGTATTTTAGAAGTATCCATATCTTGTTTTGTGTAAAATTAATCCTTTCTCCCTCCCACTCCAAAAGACAATACACCCCTTGGACAAGAAGTTGTAAGGACACTTTGATTCCACTGCATGTAGTATAGCTATATACATTCTTTAGGTACATGTGCTGGAGGGTAAAATTTCTTTATTTTTTGACACAGGGTATCACTATGTAGCCTAGGCTAGCCTTGAACTCACGCCTATCCTCCTGCCTCAGCCTCCCAAGTGCTGGGATTATAGGCCACCACAACCACACCCAGCTGGAGGGTAAAATTCCTACATGCATATAATCTAGTTTAAATGAAATGGTGACTCAAAACTAGCAAGAGCTTTTGTCTTGTTCGTCACTATCATCACCTACACTTTCTAGAACAGCACCAGGTAATATAGTTGATAAAAATTTTCCTGAGTGGTGTGTTTACCAGTAACAAGACAAACCACAGGATGAGGATGAGAACTACCTGCTAGGGTAAGAACTGGCTAATTGGTTACTCATTCCATACTCATTGGAACTTCATTCCCTAACATGATAAAGTTAAACACATCTACACATATTCCATTTTCTTTTGAAGGACTTCATTTCTTAGAACCAAAGAAATACAAGTGTTAATTATATAATGATCCCGGGTGGAGACAGAAGACTCATGCCAGCAACAAGGGAAGAGAGGTGCATAGTGTTATAACTTTGATAATGATGTGCAATGCAAACCACCTTCTTTTAATTAAGAAGCCACTAACATATCAACTAAGAGGTTCATTTAACGTATACTGTCCTAAAATGCAAATCATGTAAATATCTATAATGCTTTAGACTTGTGACAGAATTCTCTGAACTATTCTTTTTCACAGGGTTTATTTGCTTGATATTTTGCTGTAGATGTTCCAGTTAGTATATTCATAGTTTTATTTCTATATGATTTCCTCTGACAGCTGAGGCAGAACATACCACTGGCAACCATGCCACATGCACTGCTATCAGAGGCCTTCCAACCATTTCTTTTTTGCATGAACTCTGACACCTGCAGAGAGCTTATTCCTGGGCACGGACTCTTCCATGCTCAACATATTTCTACCAACTATGAGCTCATTACCTGTGATCTATCATCACTGACGATAGTGTCTATCTTCCCATAAAAGACTTTCCTGGTCTCTGCATTCATATTTCTCTCATCATACACTTACTGGCCAACAGTGAGCTAGGTTTTACTCAAGGGTTTTTTACCTTAAGTGTATCACAGTTTATTCCTTTGTGTTTTTTATGACGTAAAATGTGGTAAAACTGATCAGTAAAAGCACCATTACATCCACTACTTTCATAAGTTTTCTTTTCCGTGCAAATTATATCCTCTGGTGAGGGGGCATCGCTTTGTCCCACAATGGCTCTATTCCTATTTGTTTGAAACTCGCTGTTGTTTAATGAAGTCTCAGAAGGCTTTTGCACAGTCACCATGCTAATAGGATTTTTCTCCTGTGGGAGATCACTTGTATGTGATAAGCTGTGACTCTTTGAGAAAGTATTTTTCAACTTCACTGAATCATCACATTTCTCTCTTGCGTGCAGCATTCCCTTATGATAAACAAGGCACGACAAGTGGGAGAAAGCTTTCCCACAATCAGAGCATCCATAGGGTCTCTCTCCTGTATGAGTTCTCCGATGTCTATTGAGGCATGACTTATCTCTGAAAGCTTTCCCACAGTCACCACATGTATAGGGCTTCTCTCCTGTGTGAATTCTCTGATGGTTAATGAGACCTGACTTGTGTGAACAGGATTTTCCACACTCATTACATACAAAAGGAGTCTTCCCTGTGTGAAATCTTTGATGTGATATCAAGCATGTCTTCTGGCTGAAACCTTTCCCACATTCATTGCACACATAAGGTTTCTCTCCAGTATGAGTACGCTGGTGTATAAGGAGATTGCCTTTTTGGATGAAGCCTCTTCCACATTCGTTACACGCATAAGGCTTCTCTCCAGTATGGGTTCGCTGATGTACAGTGAGATTGCCTTTCTGAATGAAGCCTTTTCCACAATCACTGCATATATATGATTTCTCTCCTGTATGAGTTTTCAGATGTGCATTGAGCTGTGATTTCCAGCGGAATGCCTTTCCACATTCAGCACATTCATAGGGTTTTTCTCCCGTATGAGTTCTCTGATGTTCAATGAGCCTGGACTTCCTGGAGAATGCTTTCTCACACAGACTGCATCCATGCGGTTTCTCCCCTGTATGAACTCGCTGATGATTAATAAGCCGAGATTTCTTGATGAAGCCCTTTCCACAATCATTGCATACGTAGGGTTTCTCTCCTGTATGAATTTTCTGATGTGCAATGAACTGTGATTTCCAGTGGAATGTTTTGCCACATTCAGTGCATTCATACCGTTTCTCTCGTGTGTGAGTTTTCTGATGTTCAGTGAGCCGGGACTTTCTGGAGAAGGCTTTCCCACACACACTGCATCCATGAGGTTTCTCTCCTGTATGAACTCTTTGGTGATCCATGAGGCGAGACCTCTTGAGGAAGGCCTTTCCACATTCAGTGCATACATAGGATTTAGCTATCTTTTGAGTTATCTGATATGAATTTGTATTCACAGAATATCCACATTCTGGGAATTTAATTTTAGTATTAAATTTTTCATGCTTGGCATAGAGGAATGACTTTCCATCTCCATTAATCTCAAAAGAATTCTTTACTTCATAGCTTCTGTTTTGTTTAACTACGCTTAAATTTGATTTTAGTGTTTTCTCATGTAAGTCATACATATCATGACTTTGCTTTGAAAGGAAATTACTTTTCCTCCGATGAATGACATTTCCAAATGTGTTATGTTTATGGCGTTCTATTCTCTTCAGCCATCTTTGGGTTTGTGAGCGTGCCTGTACATTAGCTTTCTTGATTTCTAGGAAAGAGGGTAACAACAAATCATTCCATGAGCACAGAACAGAATAAAAGTACTTCACAAGATTGGTTTTTTATTGATAACACTACTAGCTCAAGTTAAAAGAAATTCCCAGTAGGTATGTTCATTGTCATTTGGACAAGTGTAAAATACAGCAACTTAAAATAAAAAGAGCAGAGTATAAGTAAGGTTAGTGCTAAATACAAATTATGCAAAGTGGTTGGTGGGAGCAGTGAAGAGTAAAGTGGAGGAAATCAGTATATAAACTGGAGAAAGAAAAGACATGGTTCACCCATGGTTTCAACATGGGGAGATTAATAGAAGTGAAGAATTAAGGATTATTCCTAATTATTTGGATTGAGCTACTACTGGTAGATAGTGGAGTAGTGTCGTTTACATGAGGTTCTGAATATTGGGGAAATCAAGTGGGCATTTTAAAGAGTACTGTCCTTGAGATAGGTTTTAAATACTCAAGCACAGGCATAAAAAGTCCAGTTAAATATATAGATTGAGAAAGGTCTTGCCTAGAAATAATGCAAATTATCATTTTTAATAATGGAAAAAGTGTGAATTACCAGCATGATAAACAGGTGACTCAATGAGATCATGTTTGGAAAAACATGTAGACTGAAACAAGAAAGTCATTTATTAATCTTAAGTTTATAATTGTTACAATAGTTAGAGTTTGGGTTTAGAAAACCCCCTGAGGGTATCATACACTATAATGACCAGGGAAATAAGCAGACATATCATGATATAGGTTTTAGGAACTATATTCCAAAAGAGGTGAGTTACAATGTTGTAAATCCAACATTTGATTTCTAGATAACTAATAAATTCTTGGGTGGTCATCTTACTCTTTTAATCCTTCATTCTGTAGACCGCCATCAAAGCAAATTACCAAAGCATCAATTTCACATTTAAAGGAAAACTTCTGTAACAAATATGTCAACATTTTAGATTGCTACGAAATATTCTTCTGTATGAAAAAGAAAAATAGTGATTCTCCAAGGAACTCAGACCACATAGTCTCCAGAACATGTGCTGCTGGAAGTATCATCTTTTTCAGTCTCATTCTCTACTCCCTCATGTTTCTCATTTTTTTTTTTTTTTTAAGAAAAAAGTCCTTGGCCAGTGAGATAGCTCAGTGGCATAAGCGCCTGCCTGGCAAGCGCGAGGTCCTGAGTTCGACTCCCAGAACCCACATACAAAAAAAGGGCCGGTGATATCGCTCAGTGGCACGGGCACCTGCTGGCACGCGAGGTCCTGAGTTCGACCCCTGGTACCCACAAAATAAAAAAAAAAGAAAAAAGTCCTTGAAAGTTCCTACATGGTCTACCCTAAATTCTAGCTACTACCACACTGATGTTATCTCCAACCCCTGCCACTCTTTTTACTCCAGTAACTTCAAATAAGCTTCCTTCAAGTGCTTTTGAACCTATTTGATCTACATGGAAACTAATTCACCCAGGTGACCTACTCATGTGGTTCACTGCTGCTCAAAGACACCTTCCCAAACAGCCATTCCTATCCTAAAGCACAGCGCCCAGCCCCCTAGCACATTATTCCTTTATGTTATTTTATTGATCTTCCCAGCACTTTTCATAAGACATTTGCTTGTTTTCGTTTTTTTGGGACAGGGTCTCCTTATGTAGACCAGGCTGGCCTTGACCTATGTAGCTCAGGCTACCCTTGAACTCTCAGCAGTCCTCCTGCCTCTGCCTTCCAAGTGCTGGGATTACAGGCATAAGACACCATGTCCAGCTTAAGACATCTATTTTGATTACTTTTCTGCCTCCTTGTTGTAAAATGTTGTCCTAAGAAAAATTTTTATTGTTGTTTTTTTTCACAGTGTCAGGAACAGTACTATGTAATAGGCTATGAAACATATTTAAGGCAATCAAAAAATATTTAAGGTAATGAAATAAAGATTCACACACATGTAGAACACATTGGGGAGACTGCTTTAAAGGCAGATGACCTTGAGTCAGAAAAAGGAAAAGGAGAGCAAACTCTATAAGCAAGTTTGAGGTTTGACTAAAATATCACTTGACAGAATAGAAATTTCTCTTAGATGACCGCTATGATTAACCGCAACTTAATTCTATCAGAGTATAAGAAAAGGAAAGCTGGGCCGGTGATATAGCTCAGCGGCATAAGCGCCTGCCTGACAAGCACGAGGTCCTGAGTTTGACTCCCGGTACCCGTATATTAAAAAAAAAAAAAAAAAAAAAAAAGAAAGCTTTAAGAGAATAACTACAGTAATATCATTTAAAAGAAACTAAAATAATGAGCAGAGTTAATAACTTCACAAAGAAATTAAAGCAATGCATGCATGAAACTCAATGAGTTGGTATGGGGTAGAAACAAAAAATGAGAATTTAAAAAAAATTTTAAGGGAACTGAGGAGGCAGGGAAGTTTCAAGGTACCTCCGCAGTGGCCAGGACAGATTCAAGGAGATGCCATGGAAGAGGGTAATTTTATAGTACAAACATGTAAGTTAGGAAGTATTAAGAGACATGTTATCCTGAAAGTCTCTACAAAGAACATGAACTTAAGAAATTGGAATGACAAAAATTTATAGGATTTGGAATAGAACAAAACATGAAAAACAGTCCTGGGCCAGTGACATGGCTCAGTGGCGTACGCGCCTGCCTGGCAAGCGCGAGGGCCCGAGTTCGACTCCCGGAACCCACATACGAAAAAAGGGCCGGTGATACTGCTCAGCGGCACGGGAGCGTGCTAGCGCGCGAGGTCCTGAGGTCGACCCCCCGGTACCCACAAAAAAAAAAAGAAAAGAAAAACAGTCCTTTGTAGGATCTCAGAGTGGGGACAGAGAGGCTTAGGAAACAGAAATATGGAAAGCAACAGACCAGATTACCATGGGGGCACACTATCAAAGACGGGGGTAAATGTTAGGGAAGGAAAGCAACACTGCAAAGGGGCAGGAAAATACAGTAACCAGACAGTATGAAAATCAAAGACAAGAAAATCAAAGACAAGAAAAAGACACAGGTATGGACACTCTGGTGGGGGAAGAATGGCAGGATTTGAGAGTCCCAAAAAGAAGAAACCTAGAGAAAAACGTCAAGACCCGGAAGAAATAAACAGTGACCAACTCCAAGAAGAGATAAAGAGGTATATATTCTTATAAACACCTTAAAAGAAACAGAGCTCTCATGTGGGGAGAAAGAGATGTGCAGGCTCCGTTTACGTAACCTCAGACACAGCTGTGACACCTCGGACAAACAGAATATGACGCTGGGCCTGCAGGTTTCCCTCACTCACCTGGACAGATCTGACTGTGGAGTGCATCCTCCACTGTCCATGGCTCTCCACGCAGCAACCTGGAGAGGGCGTCTGGCTTGCTGGCTTGATACCCTGTTCACGGGAAATGACAGAAGTCTTAGGCTCGTCAAACTGGGCTGCGATCTGTTAACGTGGGAGAACGTTCTATTTTAGGAGCTAAGTAGCTTATGCCTGAAAGGCAGAGACTCTTCTTGCAGAAGAGGGCACATTATATTCTCTTATCTGGGGCCAGAGAGGAACTGCGAATCTACCACTCAAGACACTACAGGCCTTCCAGAGCTTCCAGAAGCTGAGGAAGGAAAGGCCACTGTCGGGCTCCTTTTGAGTGACACAGGGCAGCCGTCCTCACCCACTGATACCAGGCTGCCGTAGTTCTCCAGCATCACGTCCCAGTACAGGTCCTTCTGAGCAGGGCCCAGGAGCTGCCACTCCTCCCGGGTGAACCTCACAGCCACATCCTCCAGGGTCAGTGACTCCTGTAACAACGAAGTCCTGTGATTTCCTTGTAAGAATATGAAAAACATTACTTTTTCTGCTTATTTTCTGCATCTATACACCTATCTATTGTTGTTTAATGCACTGTGGAAGTAAAATCCTACAAAAATATTCTCTAATTCTCACTTAGTCACCAACCATTCATCCGAGTAGAAATTTCTGTTATGTGTAGAATTTACTGTAGCAAGTATATAACTCAAGAACAGCCAAACAAAGGGACACACATGGCAAGGTTTAGGGGTGTAGAGACTGTGTGGATTGCCAGGCCCTCTCTGGGTGTACCGTCCTCCCAGCACTTCAGTATGTACACCAACCCCATCATTTCAAGGAGTTCATGCAGGTTTCATTATACAGGCATGACTGATTTTATCACTGGTCACTGGGGACTGAACTCAATCTCCAGCCTCACTACCCTCAGTGGAAGTTGGGGATAAGGCCAGAAGTTTCAAGCTTTTAAACAAGGATTGGTTTTTCAGGTAACCAGTCTCATCCAACCTGAAGCTATCTAGAGAGCCACAAAAAGTCATTTTACTGTAACAAAAGAGGCTCCTATGAATTGTATCAGTGATATCAAACTATTCCAAGGCTTTTAGGAGCTCTATGCCAGAAAGTAAGGATAAAGACCAAATATCTTTCTATGGTACCACAGTGGGATTGATGAACTCCTGATTCTACTTTGCCTTGATGTTGAAATTAGAGTTTAAGCGTATTTTGGCACAAATCCCGTTTTACAAAATTTATACTTTTTCCACTTAATTCAACTGACTTTTACAGTCTTTCAGAAATCAATCACAGAATGAAGAGAAAAATAAACTCAAAGTTACCTGAGTCTTGATCATTTTCATCTGTTATTGGGAAATGGCCAGTAACCAGGAGACTGTGTTTTTAGCCTTCTTCATGAACTGCTCTAAACTACTAGCTAGGAAACTTGGCCTCCACTCAATGGTGTCTCCACAATGGTGAAATCCAGGTCCTGCGGCTTCTTCCCACTTCACCTGCTGTGTCTTGCTGCTGGAACCAGGACCTGTGGGCTGGGGAGTAACTCACTTTGAGTACACATTCTCTCTGTGTACAAGTGCCAGCATGGCTGCACGCACTCCCTTTAGTTCAAGTCCATCGCTAACCTTTATTTGGGGCCCCAGAATATTTTTACTCAAAGGTAACAAAATAATTCCAATGTATGGGCAATATGTCTTTCTTCTGTGAGGTGGCAGTGAGTTGATTATGAATGGAGAAGTGGGAAAGGAGAACCACTAAAATACGAAGGGACTTCTCAGACAGATGTTTTTACAAAAAAAAAAAAAAAAAAAAAAAAAAAAAAAAAAAAAGATGTACAGAACATAAAGACCTGGACATTTATTCCTTTACAACTACATGGGCCCATATACCTGTTCAAAAGTCTCCGTACACACCATGTGTACACATACCTCAGTTTGAAGACAAATGTACTAAGCAAAGTAGCGATGTTATCGTGTTTAATTTTGCATTACTACTTACTTCATTACACCTTTAGAAGCTATATATCATTACTATTTCCAATTCAAACATTAACTGGAGGCTTAGGGCTTAACTATCTCATCTAAAAACACATCATATGGCAGAGCTAGAATTTGAACGGTCTGTCTTCAAGAACATGACCGTAGCCACTCTGTCTTCCCTTGGCGATGTACCCTGGTAAGACACTGTTTTCTTTGCTACATTCACACAGCATCACACAGAGGATGGCCACAGTCACAGACATAGAATCTGAACTTCTAGAATCAGCTCTGTTTTCAGTGACACATGAACCACCTTCTTCCACCAAGACGAATGGAAAAGCTGCATGACTCTCACCTGTCCTAAAAGCAGCAGGTCAGGGATGAGCAGACCCAAAAGCTTTCTATGGGCCAAATTCTAGAGTAGCAGCAAGAACTCACACGATGGGAGCATCAATTTGATGGACTCACCTTGAGCTTTCCTTCTATCCTACCAGGGTAGAAACATTATGATAGGCTCCCTGTGGTTCTCCTGCACCCTCCAAACTTATAGGGTCTGTACTTAGTCATCCTCCAACCTGTGACTGCCTGTGCTCCCTTCCCTCTGTCACCCTAGGTAGGAGCACCTCACTGAAGCAGTAGACATTCCAGACCAAGCCACCAATAGAAAGGTGCAGAGTCCAGTGTAACACTCCGGAGCAAGAGACAGTGGATGTGACATCTCAGAGGCATCAAGGGTGTGTACCTTACATGACAAACCACTTCATTATAAGAAACAATTATATGTTATTTGTGGATACACACATATTTAGTAAAGCATGCATTATATGAAACACGTTCAAAGGAAGATGAGGAATGGACTATAGGAAGTCACAAAAGCTGTACTTGAATCAGGCTTTTTTTTTTTTTTTTCCTTTGATTTTTTGAGACAGGGTCTCACTATATAGCTCAAGCTAGCCTTGAACTACGCAGCCCAGGTTAGCCTCAAACTCATGGTGATCCTCCTGCCTCAGCCTTCAGGGCTGGGATTACAGGCGTGGGTTTTTTTTTGGGGGGGGTGTTGAGACAGGGTCTCACTATATAGTTCAGACTGGCCTTGAGCTTACTATGTGGCCCAGGCTGGCCTTGAACTTATGGCGATCCTCCTGCCTCAGCCTCCCAAGTATGGGGATTACAGGTGTGTGCCACCACACCCCACAGGTTCTTTCTTTTAAAATTGTATCAACAACTAAAAAAAAAAGTACATTATGGAGGAAAATCCCACTAAGCAAAAATGGTAATAAGCACCAAAAGTTCATCCCTCCACAGAAACTGTAAAAATCAGTAAAAACAGAATCAAAAGCCATCAGAAGGCAGGGGGACCGAAAGTTCAAGGCCCACCGGGGCTACAACAGTGAGACCCTGTCTAGAACAATGGAGGAGAGGGGAATAGAAAAGACAGGCAAAGCTCTGTACCACGTTTGTTTGCCCTTGCTTCACTGCCTCCCAACTTTGGTTATGGTCTTGAAGACTGCAGCTGACATTCCGAAATTGGGACTTTTCACAAGAATTGTGTGTCTCTTTTAAACTGTCTGGGAGTTACCCGAGGAATGTGTATAATACACTCATTCCTATTCTGCCTACTTTGAAACTCCCTCATTGTGGGAAAGTGACAGGTATTTCTGAACAGTACCGTAAGGTGGAAGAATAACTTGCAGCTTTCTGGGGCAAAGGATTATAGTTGAGGCATAGGCAAAGGATTTTGAGGAAAAGTTGTGAAGAGTTTATTGGGGAAATGAGGCCTTTCAAAAGCGTCCATGTGCTGGGCAGGGTGGTGCACTCCACCAAGTGGGGCTAAGTATTCCAGAGGCTGAGGCAACTTAATGAAAGCCTGTCTCAAAATGAAACCTAAAAGGGCTGTGGGTGTAGCTTAGTATTTGCCTAGCATGCTTGAGACCTTGGATTCAATCCCCAGTGCTGGAAAAAAAAAAAAAAAAAAAAAAAAAGGGCACCCCCCCCTTGTGTACCTGGGAATTTAGAGCCTTGTGTATACACAGGATAGGATTCCTGCTCAGAAAATATGAGAAGAACCTAAGCTTTTCCTCTGGCTAATGTCCAAGTTTAGTGCAAGCCGGAAATGAAGGCTAAGTAGAGGGCCTGGCTAATCGTGGGGAGCAGCTGAAGCTGGAAATTGGTCACAAGTGCGGGGAGAGGCAAGGCCCGCTAGAAAACAAAGAGCAGTGGAGGTGGGCTACATAAACAAGCTGCTGCAGCCCAGAGAATACCTAACCCCAAGGCAATCCAGGCAATGGGTTGCCAAGCAAAGGGGTGTCACGTGACACCAACTTGCTGAATGTATAAATAAATGCACTGCTTTGGTTGAGCAGTTCCTTTCCTCCCATCAGGAAAGAGGGTTCCACCTGACCTCAGCTTTTGTCTCTTATCTTTATTTCTCCATCCTCTCGCTGTCCTTCCCCTCCACACACACCAACTTTGAGAGCTGCATGAACACAGCAGCTAATCAGTGAAAGAGTACCACAGGACACAGCACACAACCACAAAAAAAATTATGACTAAGTGCAAGAAGCCAGACACTAACTGCCACACCTTGTATGATCCCTTTCCTATGAAATATCTATAGAGTAAATCAATCCATAGAGACAGAAAGCATATTGTTAGATTCTAGAGTGTGAGAGAAGGGATAATATGGGGTGGCTGCTTTATTTGATGCAAGGTTTGCTTAGTAGGTGATTAAAATGTTCTGGAACTGGACAGAAGTGATTGTTGTACAACACTGTGTATGTCCTAAGAGCTACTCAACAGTTGACTTCAAAATTGTTAGGTTGGTACGTTGTAAACTTTATCTCAATAAAAAAATCAAATATATCTTACATATGCCCCGTCAAACAATATAAGTACTTTCTCTAGTATCAGGAGCAAGGTAAGGACAAGAAATACTACCACCATTATTTATAGTCACTCTGGAAATGCTACCCAATTAATTCTATAAAAAATTGAGCAAAAATAATCAGTATTATAGAAAAAGAAGCAAATTATAAGACATTCCCCAGTATGAATGAGCAAAATTCAGAGTCTGGCAGATTCAACTGAATATTCATCAATTGCAAATGTTTAGTTAAATGGATGATTATAGAAATTATATGTAAAAGTCAATGGCATTCCAAAACACACTCCCTTGTGAAGGAGTATTGTTGAATAATTCTGGGGACAGTTAACCACTTTGTACTGAATACTTTCAAAAGAGTACTAGAACCCACAAATCCACTTTGAGAAATTTCACAAAGGAAATAGTGAGACAGGACCACAAAGTTGTGAAATTTTTTTTAGGTCTATTAGCAGAGAAGTAGTTTAATGAGTAAAGGTACAGACCCAATGAAATACTATGCAGTGATTAAAAATCTAGGGGTGGTGATGTAGCTCAGTGGAGACCGTGTTTGCTTAACATGTTCCAAGGTCCTGTGTTCAGTCCCCAGCACCACACGCACACGCACAAAAAAAACACAAGAAACCAATAATCTATATTTAGTGAAAAAACAGGTACCTAAAAGTTATGTATAGCATAAGTACATGACAAGTTGCACAACATCACAGTGTCTTCAGAGAAAATCATGAGATACCACTTTATACCACTAAGAAGACTATAATAAAAAACTGAAAACAACAAGTGTTGGTGAATATATGAAGGAATGGAAAACCTCATATATTGCTGGTAGGAATATTAAATGGTACAGCCATTTTGGAAAACAGTCTCGTAGTTACTCAAAGAGATAAACATATTTCCTAGATGACTCAGCAACTCTATTCCCAAGTTTATATACAAGGGAAATAAAAAAACACAAGTTTGCACATAAATGTTTACAAAAGCATCATTTATAATAAAAAAAATGAAATAACAGTACAAATATCCATCAGCTGCTGAAGGGATAAACAAGATGTATTACATTCAAATAATGGAATATTATTCAGGTATAAAAACAACATGCTATAAAATGGAAAAGCCTTAAAATCATTAGGCTGTAGGAAAAAAGCCACTCACAAAAGCCCACATATTATGATACATTTATACTAAATGTCCAGAATAGGCAAATCTATAGCGGCAGAAAGTACTTTTCTGGTTGCCTAAAGGTGGGGGAATGGAGGAATAAACAGACTAGTAAAACAGTATGAAGTTTTTGAGTTGATAAAAATATTGTAATATTAGAGCTAGGGATATAGCTCAGTGGTAGAGTACTTATCTAGTATGTACAAGTCCCCAGTTTAATTCCCAGTACCACACACACACTTGCACACACACACACAAGTTATATTTTGACTTTGGTAATGGTTGCACATATTAAACACCACTGAACCACATATTTCATTTATTTATTTATTTGCGGTGAGATTTTGGTGTGTTGAATGAGTAGTGGTGATCCTCCTGCTTCAACCACCCAAACAGCCACCCAAGCTGGGATTAGAGGTGCCCACCACCTAGCCCAACTGAACTGTACACTTTAAAAGGATGAATTATATGGTACATGAATAATAAAGCTATTATTAGAAAAAGTTACCCATAGAACATAATGACTATATGCCTACTGAAATATTTAATGGCAAATATTTGGATGTCTGCAACTTACTTAGAAATGCATCAAAAACTAAAACAATATTTTAAAAGCTGTATTAATGATGAGTAAGAGTGATATATAGATATATGATAAAGGAAACAAAAGTGATAAAATATAGGTGGCAGGCATACAGGTATTCAGCTATAAAATTCTTCAAACAATTTTAAACACATTGTTATGTGTTTAAATTTTCCTATGTTGGAGGATGAGAAAGCTTGTATTAAAAAGAACTCAGTAATGTAACTACAAACAAAAATATTTTTAAACTACTCTTCTATATAATAATAAATTAGATGAAAACAAAAATGCCCAAAACAAAAACATAAAAAAATATACTCTTTACTATTTCAACAAAAGAAAGAAAGACTGCTCACAAGGGGTAACACCCCTGCTGAAACACAGCAGCATAACCTGTTCTTGAAAGTTAGGTGGGCCATGGCTATAATCCCAGTGCTTGGGACACTGAGGCAGCAGGATAACTGAGAGTTCAAGCAAGGCCAGTCTGAACTACATAGCAAAACCCTGTCTCAAAAAACAAAACAAACAAACAAAAAGTGATGATTTGATAATTGAAGTTTTAATTTACTTATCTATTTATTTTTGGGAACCAGCATCAAAATCAGGACCTCCCGCTTGCCAGGCAGGCAATGTGCTGCTAAGCTATATCCCTGGTGATAATTGAACTTTTAAACATTTAAATTGTATTAAATATATGAATATACTTAGTGACTCGATCCATTATGGCACAGGTTTGCCTCTTGATGGTTTACTACCACAAAAATCTCTAAAAAAAGTTTTAAACAATTTATATGCTCACTACATGAATGTTCATAATATGAAATCGAGTTAAGAAAAATTATACCAATGATCAGCAGCTTGAGTTGCAAAAATCAAACACTGCAAAAGACTGAAATTTAAATAATACAAACATGTTATCAAAAGTCACTTGGGAATTAGATCTTCCTTACCATTTTAGATTTGATTGATTCTTGGCTTCCTCCATAGCTTTCCTATTGAAGGGGACAAAAGGAAGAAACGTGAGAAGCCAAAGGGCATTTGTAAAGTAGCAACTTGTTTTGAGCCTTAGGGGGTGTTATGGCTTGTGTCTAGATGTCCCCCAAAGCCTTATGCAGTCACAGGTGGGGTTTTTTCAGAGGTGGCTGGATCTAGAGTGCGTGATTCATTCATGGTGCAATGCTAGGATTAAGGGTGCTGGGATTAAGGGTGGGTGATTACTAAATCAGTCCACTGACTGGTTTGGTATCACCCTAATCCCGGTACCCTGGATAAAATATAAGAGACAGAAAAAGGCTCGGATTTTCTCTTGCTTGCTTTGCTACCTTCTGCCGGCCATGAACTGTTTCCCCTCTGTGATGCCTGTCTGCCCTGCCACCATGCCTTGGAGCCAGCCAATTACGGACTGAAACCTCTACAAACTGTGAGCTAAATAAACCTTTTAACTTCGGGTGTCGGGTACTTTGTCTCAACAACGAGACAAAAATAACTAAGACGGGGGACTGTAACGTTTGAGCTTCAAAACAGGCACCCACCATGGTGCCTACACCTGCAAAGCCTAAGCCTTCAGGAGCCGTTTCCAGCGCGGCACTGGCGAACCTCCCCAAACACTGGCCTCTGCGCTGACCCCGAACCTGGGCTGCACCCCGCGTTCGCCGACAGCACGCCCCGAAGCCCCGCCCCTCAGCCGCACATTAAATCCCGCATCCAAACCGGACACCTTCCGCTGACAGAACCGCGCTTCACCCGGTCCTCCCCACAGTGACCCGCAGACCCGAAACCCCGACAAGCCGTCACCGCCGACCGCCGGGACCGCTCGGGACTGACTCCCGTGCGGGGCCCCTTCGCCATGACTCTGCCCTACACAGACGCGCAGACACCCGGCCCCGCGGCCGGTTCCACAGAGACCCACACGCTGACCTACTTTCTCCCGAGCCGACGGACCTTCCAGATGCTGCACTTCCGCGAACTCTCGGTGTTCTAGGGCCTCTCCCAGCCTCCGCGTCCCGCCTACGGCGGCCGACGAGGACTGGCTGAGATTTTTTGCAGAGCGCAAATCCCTGGACTTCCGGCTTTTCCTTTTAGGGAAGTAATATGTCCGCGCCCACAGTATCACGGAAAGATGGGGGCGGCCATCTTTCAATACCGGGGCCGTACAGGAGGCAAAGTGGCCATTTTTTGTCTAATATGCCTGGAACGCCTGGTAGCGGTGAAAGGCTACTCGAGCCACCCGATTTTTTGACACCTTAAGCCTTGCGCCCCAGATTATATTAAGTTTCATAGGCTCTATCCTGGTAAACATGAGGTGGATTAGGTCCACTCCAGCAAGCCCAGAGAGTCTGGAACAATACAGTGGGCGCAGCCATCTTTGAAGTTAACTATCCGTACAAATGAAAAAGGCTTCATCTGCGGAGGGTAAAGGGAGCAAAAGTATGGTGGGAACGCTTGAAGCTGCTCTTTGAGCGCAAGAGAAAGAATTTGAAGACAGAAAAGGGTCCGGAAAAGCAACTGCCATCAAAGGGAAGTGACAGAGTCAGAAGAACCTCCTTTACACCTTTCAGGAAAGAGTAGCAAGAAGCCAACTGAGGAGGGAATCCAATGAGGGAGGCCATCCGTGCATCTTTTCTTTCAGGAAACACTGGAAAGGGCTTCCCTTTTTTGATGGGATGGATGGAGCCAATATTAAGGGCGGAGGTATCTAAAGATCAAAGGCCAGAAATTGTGGAGGTTCGATAAGATTAACTCCAAGAAGATTGGAAAGTGCAAGAAAGGACCGGTAATCATAGTATACTACCTGCTGAACTAAACCAGTATTTAATCATTAGAATGAAAATTGTGTATCTATTCTAACCATAATTAACATATAACTCTCCTACAAGAATCGAGGAGACAGAATTTCCTATGTGCAGTGGAGTGTTTGCGTCTGGAAGAATTTTTTTTTTTTTTAATCTTCTTCACAATAAACCTGTAGACAATTACCCCCAAATGAAAACTCCGTGTCAGCACTACATACATGTTAACTTAAAACAAGAAACAGAAAATTTTTGCAAATAAAAAGTCTTAACAAAGTATTTGACTCCTTGGGAGAATTGCACAGAACAACCCTACAGACACAGAAAATCCACTAATATATTTACTCAAAAATAATGAAACAGCTGGGCGTGGTGGCTGTTTCATGCCTATAATCCCAGCAATCAGGAGGCTGAGGCAGGAGAATTGGCATGAGTTCAAGGCCCGTATGAACTACATAGTTATACTCTGTCTTCAATCAATCAATCTGTCAATCCTCACAAGAATGTTCATACCATATAGTTTTACTCGCAAGAATTTCAAAAGCTTGGGCTGGTGAGATGACTCAGTGGCATAAGCATCTGCCTGGCAAGCGCGAGGTCCTGAGTTCCCACATACGAAAAAAGGGCTGGTGATATCGCTCAGCGGCATGAGCGCCTGCTGGCGCGCAAGGTCCGGAGGTTGACCCCGAAATCCACAAAAAAAAAGAATTTCAAAAGCAAACTATAGATATGTACAACAAGAAGCCAGACAGAACAAAAGTAATACCACATGACTATACTTTTATGGATTAACAAGCGTTGGTGAGTGTATGGAAAAATTGGCACCCGGATATGTTGCTGTTGGGACTGTAAGTGCAGCCACTTTGGAATCCAATCTGTCAGTTCTCCAAATGGTTAAATAATATATATTCACCATATGACCCAGCAGTGTGACTTCTACATGAACATTTATAGCAGCATTACTCCCAATAGCCCAAAACAGTACAATCCATCAGCTGAAGAGGGAAAAAATAAAATGTGCTGTATCCATACAATGTAATGTTATTCCAATATAAAAAGGAGCAAAATACCGAAACGTGATGCACCATGGACAGACCTTGAAAACTTCCTACATGAAAGAAGCCCATCACAAAAGAGTGAATATTATATGGTAACATATGAATACAGTTTATTTCTTAATGGAATATTTTTGGACAACAATCTTGTGTTATATACTGAGTTAAAGTTTTGCCTTCTCTTTGACTCAGACATTCCAATTCTAATAATTTATTTAGTAGGAATTAGATGTGAAAATATCTGATTTTAGATAAAGCTTGTGCAGAAATTTCTACCAACGCTGAATTTCCACCTTCCACCTTGAGCAGTCACAGTGCCTTCTCACTTGTCAGATCTTTTCCTTAAACTAACTTTGCTTACTGTGTGCCTCATGGTGATCTTCAAACCTATATTGTACCATTCTCCAGAAGCATTTGGGAGCTCATTTTACTTGCTCTCCACCTCTTAAAGGACTATATTCTTTGCTTATTTGTTTGTTTGTTTGTTTGAAAGAGGGTCTGACTTCGTAGTTCAAACTAGACTTGAAATCACTGTGTGGCCCAGACTGGCCTCAAACTCAGTGATCCTCCTTCTGCACCTTTGAAAGTGCTAGGATTACAGGTGTGCACAACCATGCTGGCCATACTCTTTTTATGTACAGATATGATTACCTTCTTCATGATGGCTGCACCCACTGTAATGTGCTAATTCAAATGTACAAGTGACAATGTTGGACTTGATGTTGGGGATGGTCTTAGTTACTTTTTTCATTGCTGAGACAAAATACTCAACACCCAAAGTTAAAGGAGGAAGGGTTTATTGTAGCTCACAGTTTATAGAGGTTTCAGTTCATAGTTGGCTGGCTCCAAGGCAGGGTGGCATGGCAGAGGGGCATTGTAGAGCAGGCAGGCAGAAGTCGGCAAGCATCCAGTGACAGCAACAACCCTCTTTCTGTCTCTTGTGTCTTATCCAGGCTACCCACCCTTAGGGCCAGTAGCACTCACACCCAGGATAGGGCAATCTTAATCTAACATTGCACCATGAATCAATCCTAGCATCACATCCTTGATCCCAGCAATATCTTAGTTACTTTTCTCGTTGCTGAGATGGGGTCATGTCAGTATCCATATAAATGGGATAAAGCATGTACACTTTTTTGTTTTGTTTTGTTTTGTTTTAGACAGGGTCTCCCTCTGTAGTTCAGGCTGGTCTTGGACTCACTATGTAGCCCAGGCTAGCCTCAAACTCACAGTGATCTTCCTGTCTCCGCCTCCTGAGTGCTGGAATCACAGGTATGTGCCACCACACTCAGCAGCATGTACATATTTTGAGACAGAGTCTCCCTAGGTGGCTAAATTGCCAAGGCTAGGGTTGAGCTTGAGATCTCTTGCCTCAGCCTCTCAGAGTGCTAGGATTATAAGCATGCACCACCACACCCAGACAAACAGACACTTTAATGAAGCAGTGCACGCCAAGGGCATGAGAGTGCCTCTAGGAACAGGCTAGGGCTAAACCATTCTTTACAACATGCAGTGTGGACAACCTAGACTTGCTGTGTTCATTCTTCAATGCACAGCCTGTCTCTGAAGCAGAATCTCAGCTGGAAACACTTAGAAGGCCGGGCGCTGGGATCTTCTGAAGCCTTTTTCATTTCCGTGACTGTTTTCTAGGCTGGGCTGACTCTAAAGCTGGAGATCGGCTGAGGCTGTTGACTGCGGCATCTATGCATGGCTCCCTCTCCATACAGCCTGGGCTTCTCACACACAGTGCTGGATTCTGAGAACCAGGATGAAGCTTCATGGCCTTTTCTGCCTTCCCTCAGTGGCTATGTACATGCATTGTCACCTCTGCTGCACTCTGTTCAAGCAAGTCACTGAGACCAGCCATCTATACAAGCAGAGGCAAATAGGCCCAGCTCATGGTGCAGAAGTGGCAAGGTAGCATTGTAAGAGTTGTTGGGAATAGTGGATAAAATTCATCACGTGACCATAATAAGAAAGTGTGTGCTTTGCCCCAAACACTCCTTAGAAGAGTATTTCCTGTCCCTTAAGTCAGAAGAAATTTCTTTGATGGGTCATCACATAGATCTCTCTCTCTCTCTCTCTCTCTCTCTCTCTCTCTCACACACACACACACACACACACACACACACACACACACACACAAACACACATCGGTGTCCTTGGTAAAGACCACTAATGAATAAAATGGTAAGTTTCCTTTGGTTATTTCTGAGGCCTCAGGTAAGCCAGTGGTGTAATGGAAAGTGAATTCTTACTTGTCGGTATTTCCCGCCTTGATTTGGATGATTTGTTACATATTACAGAGATTAGAGCTGAATTTCAGTATTTTTCCCGTTTGTTTTTCTACCTTTGCTCATGCTGTTTTGCTCTTCATCTTCAGAATTTTTTTAAAATTTGGAATGATTTTAAACTTACAGGAAATTTACAAGAATCTACAAAGAACTTGTTTATACCCTTTACCCAGATTCATCAATCAACAATTTGCTGCATTTACTTAGAGCAAGTTTAATTTATAAAGGAATGCCCAAGCCTAGCACGGTGGTACGCACCTTTAATCAAGCACTGTGGGAGGCTTAAGCAGGAGGGTCACCAGTTCAAGCCAGCTTGGGCAATTTACCAATTTAGTGAGATCATGTCTTAAAATAAAAAATAAAGGACAAAGGATCTATCTCAGTGCAAAGGCCAGTGGTTTAATCCCTGGTACCCCCCCACACATAAAAGCCTAATACAGTGTCCGACATATAGATGCCAGCTCATAGGTTGTAGATGATTTCTAGGTTGACAGATTTAAGTGTTGGGGACCACAAATTCACAATGGCTAATTTTGCATACTTCCCTAAGGGATAAATGGAGGCTTGGGATTATCCCTATCGCCTTTTTGAGATTTCCTATTAACTCTTTAAGGATGGGCCATCCTCTCCCACCTACTAAGACTAGACTAAGACCATGAAAATTAAAAAGCACTCCAGGGCAAGATCCTTCTTAGCATAAGACCATTTCCACCCTCTTGAGTATCCCAAGTTATCAGTTGCCCCGCTGAGTCATCAACCTGAGTCTTCCAGCGACCTTGAATCTTCCGCTAGCCCCTCCTATCATGGCATACACCCATAAATAGTGGCTGGTTTGGAGTGTCTTTGTCTTTACCCATCCTGAGGCATTGACCTTCCAGTCCCCCTTCATGCATTACTAAATTTATCTCTGTATCTTATTTCATCCTTTTGCCGTACCCCTCGTACAGACATTTGGGGATCTTGGCCAGGTCCCCGATATTTAAGGATGTTCTTGTCTTTTTTGAACAGATAATTGAACATGAAAGTCAGTGAATGATTGAATGGGAGCCTAAAAATAGGATATTTATATATATATTTTTTCCTACAAAGTATAACACAAAAGTAGTTATATGACTGGCAGCCAGTTGACTTACCATGGGAAATATTATAGGGAACTCCCATTTATCTTCATAATATCAGCCAATAATAATCCTTTGGGGGGAATGGGAATGTCCTATTACAAGGCTGACTGTCATTCAGAGCCATGGCTATAGGCGTCACCTGTACCCAGGTCTGATGTTGGACAATCACAGCAACCTAGTATCAGTGGGTAAGATGGGCCTTCCTAGTAACCCAGGTGATTCTGTAAGAGGGATTTTCCCTTCTGGGAATGCACAATCCATGCTGTCCTCCTCCTCCCAATGTTCGGGGAATTAAGCTGTTACAGTTTAAAGTTGCCTAAATTAGATAAGAATGAGAACAGAGCTGACCAGGGATCTGGGTTACGAGATAAGAGCAACCCCATGACTAAGGAATTTACAAAATAGGAGACATCCTCCGCCGCCCAGCCTTAACTTTCCGTATGAGTGTCTTCTCCCAGTGAATGTAAAAAGCTGTTTAAACTAACCAATGCCATCTGCTTCTGTAACCGTGCTTGCAAAGACCCCTCCTCCCTTTGTTCTATAGGCTTATAAGCACTGCACAGGCTTAGCTCGGGGCCCACTGTTCCTGCACGTTCAGTGAGCCCCACGCATGCTTGGATAATAAAACCCCTTGCCCTTTGCATGAGAGAAAGCTTCTTGGAGTCTTCTTTCACGCGGCAGGCATCTCGACCCTAACAATTACGTGCCCTTCTTTTCTCAGTAATAAAAGAGTCAGGGCCTCACAAATGCCTTATTTTTTTAGATATGAATTTTATATATCACAGTTTTCTAGTACCTTTCTGGCCTCGAACAGACTGTTTTCTCTTACCTCCAAAATAAAAGGCCTTTGTTTGCCCAAGATGCAATTATTTAGCCAGTAAATGTAACTGTTGACATTTTTCATAGGCCTTGTATCCCATATTTGGGTCCATAGAACATCTCTCATTTTCCTT